>OX336389.2:853017811-854495971 GCA_946902985.2 Meconema thalassinum | reverse complement strand
AAGGTTTCAAAGCTGTCTGCAAGGAAGGAGTACATCTGAAGTTAGGTAGAGGTCACTATATTCCCCTAGAGTTTTAATGTTGAACTGATTCCAGACACTTTTGGCATGTTCATAGTCTTCTTGACTAACATCTTCTTGACTTAATTTGTTAAAGAATGCCTCTTTTGGAGGTAAACACGTTTCACTTAACTTTTCCCATGAGTCAATGTAGTCATAACAAAATACCCCTTTACGAGTCATGAGCATTGCATTTTCTTTTCCAAAGTACTTGTCTGTTTCAGGGTATGATGTTAAGTTGGAAACTAAGTTTTCCAAACTACTCGGCATTAACCGAAACGTATCCACAAATCTAAGCTTAACATTTCCTACATATTTGGTAAGGAAATGTACTTTTCTTTGGAGTTAGCGATAACATCCACTCTCTCAGTAGTACATCCCAATTGCTTTACAATGAAATTTGCGTCGTAGCCACTCATATTATGTAGAAACACAGGAACGGGGTTTCGTGTTTTACACCTCAAATTACAGTTATTGTGAGCACCTTCCACGGTATTCCCCTGTAATATGGCAGTGGTCTCGAACTTTCCAGTCCTCTTTGGTGAATGGTTTTCGACACAAATAACAGGTTTCAGAACATTGGAACTCTGCTTCTTGAGCCTGAGTTAAGGCCTTTGGAACATTTAAGCTGTAAAGTCTATCAATTTCATTAGCTATTGAGATCAAACAGTCCAAAAACTTTTCTGCAGCGTCAGGTCACGATAAATAACAGGTTGGCTTGGAAGATTTGTCTTTATGTGTTCCACAGCGGGTGATGGTTTAACGTATATACCAAAGCTCATAGGAACAAGACTCTGGTATGGCACTGTATAACTTGCTTCAGGATTGGGCAAACATGTTTGATAGGGTATGAGTATACTTTCGAAATCTGCATAGATAACGTAAGGTATTCTTAGCATTTTTTCCACGTTTAAAAATTTGACAATGGGGTTTTTAATAGGCATTTCAACCCTAGCAATGTCATGCTGGACACACAAAGCTCTATGTTCTTTCAATTTTTCCATTCCTTGTTGTCCATATTGATTATCAAGTGAGTAAAACACCGTTTACACGTATATATCTTATGTTCACCGGCGGGTAATCTGATGTGCTACTAGTTTATCAAAATCTTTGATAAAGACGTAGTGGTTCTGGCCGGATGATGAACTTAGCAGAAGGAGGTCGCGATGGTCTTGCATCTCTTGATCCACAACCTTTAGAGGGAACAATTTGTTGTCTTGTTCCAATCCAAATACATTAATGGATATATCGTTGGCTTTTTCAAATTTGGGAATGTCAACTAGCGATGTAGGAAACGATATTACAGAAAAATCATACTTGTTGTCCAGGTCTTGTATTTACTAATGCGATGAGCATTCTTTTTAACCAGTTTTGCTAAAATGGCATACATAAAACACTTTTCATCATTCAATTTTCAGGATTAATGCAGGCTTTTCTTGCTTGTATAGCTGCTGGTAATGGAATATAAGTGCTTCCACGCAAGGGATTGTACTTATTTATTTTCAATCGTACTCCTTCCACTGCTAACAAAGCCCAATTACTGCCTTTTAGCTCAGATTCCTCCATTTCCGTAGTTAACTTTGTAAATTGTGTTTCCAAGAAACTACTTAAGTCCGTTTCCAAAAATAGGGCCTGATTTCGTGTTTTAAATGCACGATCTGTAATTTCATGGTAGATGTATGAATGAATCTACATTCAGCCACAAGATTAACTTTTATCGACTTGTGCATTGCTAGTTCTTTCTGCATAGCTTTATTATTTGCTGTTTGGACTCTTTAAGGTATGAATTTAAATCCTTGCACGTATCGCAACGAATGAAATAGGATTTAAGTCGACCTCAAAAGATGCCTCATATTCAATAAGTCCATTTTTGTCAGGGACCAATGACAGTAGGTAATGTTTTGTAGGGCTCTGCTTTTTGTCTTTTAGCTACCGACACAACATTACAACATTCTTCATGACGACGTCCATTGTAGGCATTGTTGAATGTACTACCACAGGTCTTGCACTCATGAAATTCACCACACGATACTTCATGTCGCTTCTATGATAGTCTCGAAGAAAAGTCTTTCCACACTCTTTACACATATAGCTAGGAATGGCTTCTTCCATTATGATTGTTGATTTCTGCAAACAGCTGCTTACTGCGTATCACAGGGCTAGAGGTTGGTCAGTGAGACGGTCTTTCACGATGTGAACACCGTGAGAGGTAGTAGTCAACTGGTGCTATTCTTGTGAAGGGTCCACTAATATACCCCTAGTCTAGACCAACAGCTCTTTACAGCGTATGACAAGGCTGTATACTGGACAGTGAGACGGTCTTTCACAATGTGAACACTGTAACAAGTAGTAGTCAACTGATTATATACTTGCTAAGGGTTTATACAATAGTCGAGACCAACAGCTACTTACTGAGTAATACAAGGCTGTACAATAGTTGTTTTGACAGTCTTTCACGATGTGGTCACTGTGAATGGTAGTAGTCAACTGATGATATTCTTGATAAGGGTCCTCTAATGTACACCTGGTTAAGGGTAACAGCTGTTCACTGCTTATGACAAGGCTAAAGACTGGTTACTTCAACGGTCTTTCACAATGTTAACACTGTGACAGGTAGTAGTCAACTGAAAATATTCTTATGGCCTACTCAAGGTTATCAGGTACTTACTGCATATCAAAAGGCTGTACACTCATGTGTGTTAGGCACTCTTTCTTGCTAAGGACCCCAATATTCCCTACACAAGGCTATACATGTTAGTTCTAAACACTTAGTGGTTAATTGTATATTCAATTTTTGTACAAAGCATATACGAGCACGTTTTTATGAGGTAAAACTTTACCAAATAGTCAAATGCGACACGCAAAGTATGTTGCCGCTATCTAGCGGTGACTATGAGAACTACTTGACCGACCAGCATGCTACCTAGCGCTCCATTTCAATACTCGCTCACTGAACGAACAGCATACTATCTAGCGGTCGATATCAATACTCACTCAACTACCAGCCTGCTACCTATCGGTCAATATAACAACTCACTCAACTACCAACATGCTACATGGCTTTTTTGGTCAGTTTTTTGTTGGCTTATGTTGGCTTTTATTGGCTTTTGTTGGCTTTTGTTGGCTTTTGTTGGCTTTTTGTTGGCTTTTGTTGGCTTTTGTATTAGCTCTTTTATATTTGCTCTTGTTTGTTGGGAAAGTATGTTGGTCTTGGAAAGTATGTCAGTCCTTTTTTTATGGCTGTAAAATGCTTACAGCCATGTTTGTAAGCAGCAACAACAACAACAACACACAAAATTCCAAAAAATATCGAAAGTACTCTAAGTTTTATCAATGACTCTCAACTCTTACACTTACCTCTATCCCATGCATAGTCAAAAATTAGTATATTTTTCAAATTTTTCAAAAAATATTTGGAAAGTAGGCTGTATCATTAAACTAAAAATCCTGAAAAGACATATGTTAACTCCAACACCTACTTCTATACCCCTCTCAGTCCAAAAATAGTGTATTTTTCAAATTTTCCAAAACATATTTCCAAAATGGGTTATATTTCCGAAATTTAAAAGTTTACAAAAACGTTTGTTTGACATAAACGAATGGCCTTTGCCCCCTCTACCGTCGTACCAAGTCCCAGGTCTCTAGGACAACAAACATAAAAATTTGAAAATGGGCTTATATTTCCAAAATTAGGAATTTTACAAAAACGTTTGTCTGACGTAAATCAGTGGTCATTACCCCCTCTATCCCCACACTAAGTCTCATGTCTCTAGAACAACAAAAATAAATTTTTGAAAAATGGGCTTATATTTCCAAAATTAGGAATTTTACAAAAACGTTTGTCTGACGTAAATCAGTGGTCATTACCCCCTCTATCCCCATACCAAGTCTCAGATCTCTAGGTCAACAAAAATAAAATTTTGAAAATGGACTATATTTCCAAAATTAGGAATTCTACAAAAAAGTTTGTCTAACGTAAATCAATGGTCTTTACCCCCTCTATTCACATACCAAGTCTCAGGTCTCTAGGTCAACAAAAATAAAATTTTGAAAAAATGGTCACTATTTTGGAAACTAGGAATTCTACGAAAAAGTTTGTTTAACATAAATGAAAGGTCTCTATCCCCTCTACCTGTAAACCAAGTCCCAGGTCTGTAGGACAAAAATGAAAAAAGTTCAACTGGGAAAGTAGGCGATTTTTCATAAAACCAAACATTCTAAAAAGTGTTCTATGGGTATAAAAGAATGGTCTCTATGTCCTTTATTTTTTATAATAAAACTTTTTTATTTTTTGAGTTTTTTTGAAAAAGTTCAATTTTGAAATTTTTATATTTTGGAAACTAACAAGTTTACAAAAATGTTTGTTTGACATAAATAAATGGCCCTGACCCCCTCTACCAACAAAATAAATTTCAAGTCTCTAGGACTAAAACTGTACAGTAGTGGAGTAGTGGCGCTTCTAACGCACTCCAAAACCCTCCTTGCCCCACTACTAAGCCTCAGGCATGTAAAATGGGTGGGTTAGAAGCACCACTACTCCACTACTGTACAGTTTTAGTCCTAGAGACTTGAAATTTATTTTGTTGGTAGAGGGGGTCAGGGCCATTTATTTATGTCAAACAAACATTTTTGTAAACTTGTTAGTTTCCAAAATATAAAAATTTCAAAATTGAACTTTTTCAAAAAAACTCAAAAAATAAAAAAGTTTTATTATAAAAAATAAAGGACATAGAGACCATTCTTTTATACCCATAGAACACTTTTTAGAATGTTTGGTTTTATGAAAAATCGCCTACTTTCCCAGTTGAACTTTTTTCATTTTTGTCCTACAGACCTGGGACTTGGTTTACAGGTAGAGGGGATAGAGACCTTTCATTTATGTTAAACAAACTTTTTCGTAGAATTCCTAGTTTCCAAAATAGTGACCATTTTTTCAAAATTTTATTTTTGTTGACCTAGAGACCTGAGACTTGGTATGTGAATAGAGGGGGTAAAGACCATTGATTTACGTTAGACAAACTTTTTTGTAGAATTCCTAATTTTGGAAATATAGTCCATTTTCAAAATTTTATTTTTGTTGACCTAGAGATCTGAGACTTGGTATGGGGATAGAGGGGGTAATGACCACTGATTTACGTCAGACAAACGTTTTTGTAAAATTCCTAATTTTGGAAATATAAGCCCATTTTTCAAAAATTTATTTTTGTTGTTCTAGAGA
Organism: Meconema thalassinum; assembly: GCA_946902985.2. Taxonomy (NCBI): domain Eukaryota; kingdom Metazoa; phylum Arthropoda; class Insecta; order Orthoptera; family Tettigoniidae; genus Meconema; species Meconema thalassinum. The sequence goes on along the minus strand of OX336389.2, from coordinate 854,490,696 downwards.
CATGAGACTTAGTGTGGGGATAGAGGGGGTAATGACCACTGATTTACGTCAGACAAACGTTTTTGTAAAATTCCTAATTTTGGAAATATAAGCCCATTTTCAAATTTTTATGTTTGTTGTCCTAGAGACCTGGGACTTGGTACGACGGTAGAGGGGGCAAAGGCCATTCGTTTATGTCAAACAAACGTTTTTGTAAACTTTTAAATTTCGGAAATATAACCCATTTTGGAAATATGTTTTGGAAAATTTGAAAAATACACTATTTTTGGACTGAGAGGGGTATAGAAGTAGGTGTTGGAGTTAACATATGTCTTTTCAGGATTTTTAGTTTAATGATACAGCCTACTTTCCAAATATTTTTTGAAAAATTTGAAAAATATACTAATTTTTGACTATGCATGGGATAGAGGTAAGTGTAAGAGTTGAGAGTCATTGATAAAACTTAGAGTACTTTCGATATTTTTTGGAATTTTGTGTGTTGTTGTTGTTGTTGCTGCTTACAAACATGGCTGTAAGCATTTTACAGCCATAAAAAAAGGACTGACATACTTTCCAAGACCAACATACTTTCCCAACAAACAAGAGCAAATATAAAAGAGCTAATACAAAAGCCAACAAAAGCCAACAAAAAGCCAACAAAAGCCAACAAAAGCCAACAAAAGCCAATAAAAGCCAACATAAGCCAACAAAAAACTGACCAAAAAAGCCATGTAGCATGTTGGTAGTTGAGTGAGTTGTTATATTGACCGATAGGTAGCAGGCTGGTAGTTGAGTGAGTATTGATATCGACCGCTAGATAGTATGCTGTTCGTTCAGTGAGCGAGTATTGAAATGGAGCGCTAGGTAGCATGCTGGTCGGTCAAGTAGTTCTCATAGTCACCGCTAGATAGCGGCAACATACTTTGCGTGTCGCATTTGACTATTTGGTAAAGTTTTACCTCATAAAAACGTGCTCGTATATGCTTTGTACAAAAATTGAATATACAATTAACCACTAAGTGTTTAGAACTAACATGTATAGCCTTGTGTAGGGAATATTGGGGTCCTTAGCAAGAAAGAGTGCCTAACACACATGAGTGTACAGCCTTTTGATATGCAGTAAGTACCTGATAACCTTGAGTAGGCCATAAGAATATTTTCAGTTGACTACTACCTGTCACAGTGTTAACATTGTGAAAGACCGTTGAAGTAACCAGTCTTTAGCCTTGTCATAAGCAGTGAACAGCTGTTACCCTTAACCAGGTGTACATTAGAGGACCCTTATCAAGAATATCATCAGTTGACTACTACCATTCACAGTGACCACATCGTGAAAGACTGTCAAAACAACTATTGTACAGCCTTGTATTACTCAGTAAGTAGCTGTTGGTCTCGACTATTGTATATTAGAGAACCCTTAGCAAGTATATAATCAGTTGACTACTACTTGTTACAGTGTTCACATTGTGAAAGACCGTCTCACTGTCCAGTATACAGCCTTGTCATACGCTGTAAAGAGCTGTTGGTCTAGACTAGGGGTATATTAGTGGACCCTTCACAAGAATAGCACCAGTTGACTACTACCTCTCACGGTGTTCACATCGTGAAAGACCGTCTCACTGACCAACCTCTAGCCCTGTGATACGCAGTAAGCAGCTGTTTGCAGAAATCAACAATCATAATGGAAGAAGCCATTCCTAGCTATATGTGTAAAGAGTGTGGAAAGACTTTTCTTCGAGACTATCATAGGAAGCGACATGAAGTATCGTGTGGTGAATTTCATGAGTGCAAGACCTGTGGTAGTACATTCAACAATGCCTACAATGGACGTCGTCATGAAGAATGTTGTAATGTTGTGTCGGTAGCTAAAAGACAAAAAGCAGAGCCTACAAAACATTACCTACTGTCATTGGTCCCTGACAAAAATGGACTTATTGAATATGAGGCATCTTTTGGAGGTCGACTTAAATCCTATTTCATTCGTTGCGATACGTGCAAGGATTTAAATTCATACCTTAAAGAGTCCAAACAGCAAATAATACAAGCTATGCAGAAAGAACTAGCAATGCACAAGTCGATAAAAGTTAATCTTGTGGCTGAATGTAGATTCATTCATACATCTACCAATGAAATTACAGATCGTGCATTTAAAACACGAAATCAGGCCCTATTTTTGGAAACGGACTTAAGTAGTTTCTTGGAAACACAATTTACAAAGTTAACTACGGAAATGGAGGAATCTGAGCTAAAAGGCAGTAATTGGGCTTTGTTAGCAGTGGAAGGAGTACGATTGAAAATAAATAAGTACAATCCCTTGCGTGGAAGCACATATATTCCATTACCAGCAGCTATACAAGCAAGAAAAGCCTGCATTAATCCTGAAAATTTGAATGATGAAAAGTGTTTTATGTATGCCATTTTAGCAAAACTGGTTAAAAAGAATGCTCATCGCATTAGTAAATACAAGGACCTGGACAACAAGTATGATTTTTCTGTAATATCGTTTCCTACATCGCTAGTTGACATTCCCAAATTTGAAAAAGCCAACGATATATCCATTAATGTATTTGGATTGGAACAAGACAACAAATTGTTCCCTCTAAAGGTTGTGGATCAAGAGATGCAAGACCATCGCGACCTCCTTCTGCTAAGTTCATCATCCGGCCAGAACCACTACGTCTTTATCAAAGATTTTGATAAACTAGTAGCACATCAGATTACCCGCCGTGAACATAAGATATATACGTGTAAACGGTGTTTTACTCACTTTGATAATCAATATGGACAACAAGGAATGGAAAAATTGAAAGAACATAGAGCTTTGTGTGTCCAGCATGACATTGCTAGGGTTGAAATGCCTATTAAAAACCCCATTGTCAAATTTTTAAACGTGGAAAAAATGCTAAGAATACCTTACGTTATCTATGCAGATTTCGAAAGTATACTCTTACCCTATCAAACATGTTTGCCCAATCCTGAAGCAAGTTATACAGTGCCATACCAGAGTCATGTTCCTATGAGCTTTGGTATATACGTTAAACCATCACCCGCTGTGGAACACATAAAGACAAATCTTCCAAGCCAACCTGTTATTTATCGTGGACCTGACGCTGCAGAAAAGTTTATGGACTGTTTGATCTCAATAGCTAATGAAATTGATAGACTTTACAGCTTAAATGTTCCAAAGGCCTTAACTCAGGCTCAAGAAGCAGAGTTCCAATGTTCTGAAACCTGTTATTTGTGTCGAAAACCATTCACCAAAGAGGACTGGAAAGTTCGAGACCACTGCCATATTACAGGGGAATACCGTGGAAGTGCTCACAATAACTGTAATTTGAGGTGTAAAACACGAAACCCCGTTCCTGTGTTTCTACATAATATGAGTGGCTACGACGCAAATTTCATTGTAAAGCAATTGGGATGTACTACTGAGAGAGTGGATGTTATCGCTAACTCCAAAGAAAAGTACATTTCCTTTACCAAATATGTAGGAAATGTTAAGCTTAGATTTGTGGATACGTTTCGGTTAATGCCGAGTAGTTTGGAAAACTTAGTTTCCAACTTAACATCATACCCTGAAACAGACAAGTACTTTGGAAAAGAAAATGCAATGCTCATGACTCGTAAAGGGGTATTTTGTTATGACTACATTGACTCATGGGAAAAGTTAAGTGAAACGTGTTTACCTCCAAAAGAGGCATTCTTTAACAAATTAAGTCAAGAAGATGTTAGTCAAGAAGACTATGAACATGCCAAAAGTGTCTGGAATCAGTTCAACATTAAAACTCTAGGGGAATATAGTGACCTCTACCTAACTTCAGATGTACTCCTTCTTGCAGACAGCTTTGAAACCTTTAGAAACAAAACACTAGAAACACACCGAGTGGATGCTGCACACTTTTTTACTTCGCCTGGTTTAAGTTTCGAGGCAATGCTCCTTTACACAGGCATTGAACTGGAATTGCTACAGGATTACGATCAGATTCTTTTAATCGAGTCTGGAATACGTGGAGGCATATGCCAGGTGTCTCATCGGTATGCTGAAGCTAACAATAAATACATGGAAACCTATGATTCTGAGAAACCATCGCAGTTTATTACCTATGATGATGCCAACAACCAATACGGGTGGGCTATGTGTCACTCCCTTTCTTATGGTGGATTTCAGTGGGTTTCTCCAGATACTGTTGATCTAGAAAAACTAAAGAAAGACGATCCTGTGGGATACATTCTAGACGTTGATGTTGATTACCCATCTGACCTTCATGATCTACACAACGATTTACCTTTCCTACCAGAGTGTACACAACCTAAGGATTCGTCTCTGAAAAAACTAATTCCTCATCTTGGAAATCGAAGGCGATATGTTGTTCACTACATGGCATTAAAACAGGCTTTAGATCATGGAATAAAATTGATAAAAATTCATCGTGTGTTAAAGTTTAAACAAAGACCTTGGTTAAAGGCATACGTTGATTTTAATAACAACCTTCGAAAACAAGCCAAAAATGATTTTGAGAAAAATCTGTACAAATTATTCAACAATGCCATTTTTGGGAAAACAATGGAAAATATCCGTAAAAGAATAGACATACGTCTTGTGACTGACAGCAAAAAGGCAGAAAAGCTAATAGCAAAGCCGACATTTATCGACAGAACAATTTATGGCCCTAACCTAGCTGCTTTCCACATGTCTAAACGTAACATTGTATTCAATAAGCCTATATATATTGGAATGTGTATACTGGATATTTCAAAAACTCTCATGTATTCCCACCACTATGATGTCCTGCTACCCTATTATGGCATGAACAATCTTAAACTCATGTATATGGATACTGACTCGTTCATATATTTGGTTAACACCCCAGATGTATATCAAGACAAGTTGGATTTCCTACAACACCTGGACACATCAGATTATCCTACTAATCACATATGTTACTCTACATCAAACAAGAAAACGTTGGGGAAATTTAAAGACGAGGCTTGTGGACAAATTATAAAAGCATTTGTTGGACTTAGAGCTAAAATGTACGCATTAGACATAAATGGTAAAGAAATCAAAAAGATTAAAGGTATTAACAGAGGTGTTGTCAAAAATTGTATAAGCTTTCAAGATTATAAGGATTGTGTCATGAAAAACAATGTAAAAAGAATACCAATGAACATTATCGCTTCTAAACAACATGACATATCATCTATAAGACTAAACAAAATTGCTTTGTGTCCTGGTGATGATAAAAGAGTGATTGATGCTGATGGTATAGGTACACATGCCTATGGTCATTACTCAATCATTAACCATGCTTAAAGAGTTAAGTTATGAATATCAAAATCTTCTGCCTGCAACTAGCAAATACATAAAACAAAACAATTTAGGAAATAAAACAATAGCACTACAAAAATAAAAATAAAACAAAATAAGAAATGGCATTCATAATCAAAAATAAATAAAATAGAAAACAAAATAAAAACAAGTGTACAATTTATAACAATAAGGAATATATATAAAAATGTATTATGTGTAAATAGTGTACATGTATTTAAATAAAAAAATATTGTACCGTATGGAAACTGCTTGTACATTTTTTATTACTACTCACCTCTCTCCACTCCTAATGCAAAATGAACATGTAAAACACAAATTGGAAAATCCATGTTTCCATATTGACAAAATAAAAAAAAACCATTAAACTGAAATTTTAAAAACTGTAAATGGGAATTTGGTAAATTGACAAATGTGTAAACAACAAATTGGAAAATCCATGTTTCTATATCATGAAATTGAAAAACTTTAAACTGACATTTTAAGAACTGTAAATGGGAAATTGTGAAATTGATAAATGTGTAAACAACATAATGCAAAATCCATGTTTCCATGTTATGAAATTGAAAAACTTAAAACTAACATTTAAAAAAATGAAAATGGGGAATTGGAAAATTGTCATATGTGTAAACAACAAATGAAAAAAAAAACGGTTGGGGTAGTTATCATATTGTACAGTAACCTATAAAACTAGCATAAGGATAGTTGCTTGTACCCTTATATACTTTGTGTATGTGCATTAGCCTTTGAATTAGCTTAAGTTAGGTTTGGCAAAGTTAGGTTTGGTGAGGTTAGGTATGTGACCTAGTAGTTTACTCTTTTCGGAAAATGTAAAAAGTAAAATCTAAAATCAAAAAATCTTAAATTTAAAATGTAAAATCTAAAAAAACTAACATCTAAAATACAAAAAATCAAAAATGTAAAATGTAAAATCTAAAAAATGTAAAATGAAAAAATCAAAAATCTAAAATGTTAAAACATAAAATCTAAAATCTTTAAATGAGGTTTCTGTGGGTTAGGTTAGGTTAGGTTATAACTAAGTTTATTATTTGTGCTCTCTCATTTGCTCTTACATTTTTGCTCTCACTTTGAAGTTTGGTTATGTTAGGTTAGGTTAGGTTAGGTTAGGTGTGGTTAGGTTATAACTAAGTTTATTATTTGTGCTCTTACATTTGCTCTCACTTTTTTCTCATACTTTTTGCTAAATTTTTTTCGCTTGCAATTTTAAATTAGGTAGGTTACGTTAGGTTAGGTTAGGACAGGTTAGGTGAGGTTAGGTTAGGTGAAGTTAGGTTAGGTTATAACTTAGTTTATTATGTGTGCTTTCACATTTGCTTTTATATTTGCTTTGACTTTGAAGTTAGGTTAGGATAGGTTAGGTTAGGTTAGGTTAGGTTAGGTTAGGTGAAGTTGGGTTAGGCAGAATTGTTGAGGTATGAATCAAAAGCCAGCTCTTGTCAGTTTTGCCTCACAAGGCTGAGTGTACCCCGTTCCACTCATGAGACCAGAAATTAAATTTCTTGGCAGAGCCGGGATTCGAACCTCAGGAATGACCTCCAAGAATGCTAGCCACTACACCAAAAAGTGGACAATATAAGGCTGGTCTTGATTATACATGATCAATTAACAATTACCTAATAATAATAATAATAATAAATATTCCATTTGGCAACTACACGGCCGACCTCTCCCTGTGACGTAATCCACGGTCTCAGGCCGTGGCGGCCATTTTGCCCAATAGCCCCTGTGCCAGCTCTGAATGACCCCTCCATAAGAATAACATAGAGTGATTGCGCGCGGCGGCCATATTGCCCATTAGCCCCTGTGCCAGAACCGGCTTATTTATCCTACTCGCAGCACTTCTCGTGACTATCACGATTTGAAAAGTACTTCTTCGTAGACGTGGCAACCATGTGCCTTGGCTCAGCGTAGACGCAACTTGTTCGCCAAGTGCTTGTGATGAAGTGAGCTAACTATCCCTGCTCCAGCTTGCTTTTATACAAAAACGGTCAGGGTCACGCGTCATCGCCTGATATCTAAAAATCCTCATATCTCTTGAATCCCTGGTCCGATTTACTTGATATTAATTGCATTCTCTTTCATTTGGCCGTGCCAGTAATCTGATCCCAGTCTCAAGTCTCTGCTCCATAGTTAACTATTTAATCAATAAATAGTCTCCACCTCTGCTGTTACTCGCTACGTCATTTACCATCCAACTATCGGTAATTTCCTTCGAATGGCTTCGAGAAGCAATGTAGCGCGATATTCAAATATCTGAACTTTCAAACGCTGCTACAGCCTTTCCCTTGATATCTAGGTGTCTGAAACTTGGAATACCCATTCCTAGATTTGGGCACACTATGCTGGCAATGTTTATATACATATTGCCCTATGCTGGCAATGTTTATTTGCATTGTGCCCTATGCTGGAAATATTTATGAACATTGTGCTCTATGCTGGCAGTGTTTATTTACATCGTGCTCTATGCTGTCATTTTTATTTACATTGTGACCCATACTGGCAATGTTTATTTATAGTACATTGTGCCCTATGCTGGCAATGATTATTTACTTTTATCGTATGCCAGAAATATTTCATTACGATTTTCCTAATGCTAAAGGTGCTGATTTATCGACATTTTAGAAGCCAATCTTCAGAGTTGCCTTCTTAACCTGTCCATCAACACGTTTAAGTGATTAATTAAATTGGGCAGGGAGTAAAACTTAACTATTCACATCTACTAACCTGTACAAGTAATTACATGAAATATTTGTACACTTATTATTCACCCTTTCGAAAAGTGTTGGCTATAATTGTGGGGTTTGAAGCCATTTTTCATTGTTGCCTTAGTAAACAAAAGCTCGGTATTTTTTTCAGTCGGTCAACACGAATGTACCCAAAAGAGTTGGGTTATACCCTAATCCTGAAAAAAATTACATGAGATTAATAAATACAGTACACTAGGATGACCAGTTTCGATCGTCAAGCGATCATCATCAGATCCATTACACTTACAGTAAGGTGTAAAATCTATGTTTGACAGGTGAAAATATTTACAATATGTACACTTATTTAGTTGCAGTATTGGTAATGCAACTTGTCAGTATATGCTAGTTTTAGTATATATGATTTCAGGTGAAATGCTAAAATGGTGATAGAAATCCGGAATTTGTCTGTTTGGAGTGACTATATGGTTGTAAATGTCAACTATGGTTGTACTGTACAGTGCAGGCTATTACTTATCTGGTTGGATGTCTTCCGCGCTGTAGCTGCGAGTAGTATCAACGTCCCTCTTGGAGCAGTAACGGTCGACTGAATTGGAATGTTATCTCACTGAACTGTTTTCCCTCCCCTCGTCCCGTGTTCCTATGTGCTGTCTGTAGTCAATGCATGTGTAATTGTGACTTGTTGCCAAGTCTAGATAAGATGTATGTTATTGAATTCAGCAAGGTCTTCAACTATTAAAGACCGTGGAACATTCCTCGCCACGCGTAGACAATTAGCCATTCATACTAAGTGCACCTGGTATTTGAGGACGTCCCGGCACCTTTAATACTGCCGCGAATGCCGGCCTTGGTTTATTGAAGGAAAAAGTACATCGTACTCCTGATCCAGAAAACATTTACCTATTAAAATCCCCCTATCCCCCCCCCCTTTTTTATCTAGCTTGGCTGTATCGCTAAGTTGTGCCTTGTTTCCGACAGGTGTGTTCTTTTAGTAGAGTGAAGAGGGGCAAGCTCTCCATAAAAGTGTGTTCATTTAGATTGTTGGGGTTGTTTCCTTTGGCTAGGTGTATCTCGATTGCTTTCTTTATGTCAAGAGCTCTGACTCCAATTCGTGATGAATTATTTTTAGGTCCGTTTCAATGTTAGTGAAGCTGTATCCCGCGTCACACATGTGTTCGCATACGGCTGAATGTGATCCGTATTTTATCGCATTCCTATGTTCATTGTACATGTATCTACTCGTCTTCCACTCTGTCCGATGTAATTAGCTTGACAACCAATATCTTGGCACGTAATAGAATATACCCCTGACTTTGAATAGGCCCACGGGTCATGTTTATTTAGATTACTATTTTGCAGGCGCCTACCGGTTGTGGGGGGAAATAACCCAGTCAAGAAAATAAAGATTAACGGCCGAGGGCACTCATCGTGCTGACCACGCGTCTCCCTACAATCCATAGGCCGACTGAGCTGGGCAGCGGTCGCTTGGTAGGCCAGGGCTCTCAGGGGGCAAAGTGCCACGGGAAGCGGGGAGGGGGATCGAGGGGCTATGAAATGCACCGAGGGGGAAATACAATTACACAGGGCGAACGTTTAGATATTGGAGAATTATATTATATACTGTTCCCTCAACACAGGATGGCCATAGCCACCTCCTCGTTCACAATTCTAGCACCATTTACAAGTAGCCTATCTGCGCAAGTACCGATACCACACTAACGCAGATAATCGCACACATTCCGCTTGCACTCAAGCTTACGGAACTGGTGACCACAATGACCATGCCTCTAAATGAAACAACAATAACAACAACAAAGCGTTCCTGCTTGACTTTTCTACTGACATTTCGACTTCAAATTCAAATATGCTCTTTATAGTTGTGACTCCGGTTATGCGGGTAATTTCCAATGCATTGTATCTTGTGTTAACCCAGCTTCGTGGCTAAGTGGGTGGGAGGCTAGCCGTTCATCCAAGTGACCCTGTGGTTGATTGCCGGCAGGGTCGTGAGATTATGGTAGGTTAATCCTCATGGCTCGGGGGCCGGGTGTGTGTGTGTGTGACGTCTTCATTATGCATGAAGCTCTCTATTCACCCAGTTATGCTAACTGGCCATTTTGTGTCCAAGAGACAATTTTACCGTAACTATCTGCTACTATCTGACATAATGTGACGTAATAACGACTAAATTTGCTGTAATTAGACAAATAACTTTGCGCTATTGCTAGTGAGGTTTCTTTAGGCCTATTCATTTTCCGAGAACTACAGAACGGATTTACGTAAACCTGCTTTGACATCAATATTCAACTTGGAAATTTCTGGTAAAACGTTTATTGAGACTTTAAACCCCCGTAATGTTCAGCATATTGCAAATGTGAGCAAAAGGCTATATCCAAATGGCCCACCAATGTCTACTGCACAAATATGTCCAGTGTCTTCTTAAGTTATAGGCCTATGTATTTTCGTCCCTTAGTATTTCCTTTTAACTGGCTACGATGGTCGAGAGCGCTAACGTGGTACCTCGTGCCTCGTTGGCGTTGGGAGAGTGTGGGCTCGAATCCCACCTCGGCCGTCCTGAAAATGGTTTTCGTGGTTTCCCATTTTCACCACCAGGCAAATGCCGGGACGGTTCCTTTCATCAGGTCCACGGCCGACTCCCTTACAAAATCCTTTCACTGATCCTTCCTTAAATAGAGTTGATGTTGTTGTTGATTGAATTAGGGACTTTGCGACATCGTGTTCAAGTAGCCCCGCTTCAATCAGACCCAAGTTAGCGGTTGCCTGGGCAATCGGCCAGTCATCAACTCCAGTTGTAAATGCTGAAAAAGTATATTCATCTCTCAGACACCGTCCTTGCTACGGTAGAGGAATGATCCCTCACAGAGTCCGAGGGTGAAGCTGATCTGGAAGGATAGGCGATTTTAAAAAAATCGTTTCAATGATGTCGTGGATGAGTTATGGTGGTTCTGGTGAACGATTTCTTTTACAGGGAGGAACAAGCCACGGATGATGTGAGATAAGTTTCTACGTGGTATTGGTTTTCGTGAACGGATGTCCTTACTGGCGCCAATCTCATGAAGGTAGTAATTTAAAAATTGAAGAATATTTGTTGTTGATTCCTTAAGGAGCTTTGCGACATCGTGGTCATGTAGCATCGTGTACTTGGGTGAGTGTAGAAATTGTCTGATAACCTGTAGGCTATCACTGTGATGTCAGTACTAGTGTGTGTACTTGTAATCCAGGAAGGATTTGGGTAGGAAGCGACCGTGGCCTTAAGTTAGGTACCATCCCGGCATGTGCCTGGAGTGGAAGTGGGGAAACCACGGAAAACCAGTTCCAGGATGGCTGAGGTAGGAATCGAACCCGCCTCATTTTATTTTGCCTCACAAGGCTGAGTGTATCCCGTCCCAGCCCTCATACCAGAATTAAAATTCTTGGCAGAGCCGAGAATCGAACCCGGGCCTCCACGGTGACAGCCAAGAATGCTAGTTGAATGAATGAATGAATGAATGAATGAATGAATGAATGAATGAATGAATGAATGAATGAATGAATGAATGAATGAGTCAATCAATCAACGAAATAAAGCAAGGAATTGGAAGAAAGCAGTCGTGGACTATTAGACGATACTCTACCGTCCCGGCAATAGCCTGGAGTAGAACTGAGGAAACCACGAAAAAACATTTCAAGGAATGGGGATGCTGGGGTTTGAACTCACTCGTCCGTTGCAAATTATATGACGTTTGGCAGTGAGATTGATTTCAACATAATCTAATCCGTCCTATCACTTGTCTACTGTACAAAAGCTCATTCAGTCACAATGTGCTGTAGACCTCATTTATTTATTTATTTATTTATTTATTTATTTATTTATTTATTTATTTATTTATTTATTTATAGTATAGCGTTTATTGCCAGGAGTGCCCGAGGACATGTTCGGCTCGCCTGAGTCTGTAGCTGCTTCCAGCGGACACCCTTAGGGTGAGCTACAAGTTCCGTTCAATTTCAAGTAGTTCCAACTTTCGCTACCAGATATCAATGATACCTAGTGGTGAACGTTGGAACTTTGATAAAGTGTTTCGACGAAATCTAACCTAACAATTTAGCTTCGCACAAGATTAATCAGTGGAAGGATCTTTTACATGCCATAAATCTATGACATGGGACCACCGGCTTTATTTCCCCTCCAAAGGAAGGCATACTGAAGGATTTTAGCGCTCTTAAAAAATCCGACGACTTCGGACGGGTTTGAACCCGCTATCTTAGGCACAGCAGTTCAGCATGCTACCAACTACACCACAAAAGCCGCTTGTAGGCCTCATATTCCCTAATCCAAATCGTTCCGTTTATCTTTACCATCGCATAGTTACAGGCACCGTGGCGTTGCCGTGCTCATTAAATCATGTACCATGACCACGAGAGTAGCTGTAGCAAGTCCGGAGATCGCAGGTTCGAATCCCGGCGCCTGAGAATGACTATCTTGGGTGTGTTTTTCCCCGGCTTTTTCCCAACTCGCACCAGGCAAATGCCGGGATAGCCTAGTTCCTTACTTCAAGTTCCGGGGCACCTACCTCATCACCCACACAGTTAATAGAGGGGTGGTGGTGCAGCGGTCCAGCTGTTGGCCTCTCACCACGGTAGACCGGGTTCGATTCCTGGTCAATGCATGTGAGATTTTCAAAGTGAAATGCAATGACCTGTGGTTCTGATTCCACGTAAAAAGAAGGTCCCGTAGCTCATGATCGCGAGATTAAAGGTCAGGTACTACTACAAACGTGTTTCCTTCCTAATACAGTTGCACACATTACTACGGTCATCACAGAAATTCAGGTTATCATACAAGTTCATTGCACACCCAACTGCACGGGGCTGATGTCCGAGATGTCCCAACCCCCTAAAAAGGAATTAACCACATCAAACATATTCAAAGTTTCAAGTTGTACACATCACATTTGCAGTTACTGTATTTGGTTTAATTTCTTTGAAGAATAACTTGATAGGCTATGGATTGCTAGAAAATAGCTTCCCTCCTATTTTACAATAAATGTGGTAAATTTGTCATAAATTTTGAAGACAAGGAAGACACATTTTTCCTCTTTTTCATGCGAGTGTGTTGGCTAAATAATGGCTACTTAATATGTTACATTGCGACCGCGTGAATCGTTGTGTTTACGTTGGCTGCAACTAACACCTGTTGAACGTTCACTGGTAATTGCCGTGCAATAGTCATTACCAAGTCTGCCTCTTCTAATAGGTGGTCCAAATCTTTAAATTTCAGCATTTGTAAGGAAAAGAAATCTGAGTATTTTGTCAGCTGGGTTGTTTGATATTTCCTAGAATAAAGCTCTATCCTAAGACTTTGTTGTAATGCAGGCGACCAATATTTTCTAAGGAAAGCCTCTTTGAAACCATCCATACCTTCGAATGTGTACTTGAAACTCAAAAAGCAAGTAAGCACATTGCCAGCAAGAAACTTCTCCATCATGCGTAATCGACGTGTGGGAGGTATATTGTTATCATTATAATAGTCCTCGACTTCCTTAATAAAAACTTTCGGCGTAACCCCTGAATTCTCTGTAAATGTATTCAGTTTGAATTCATTTGAGCGAATCACTTGTATCAGTTGCGTGTGCTGATTACCATGTTGTGGAGTTGAACTTCCCCAAATATTAATGTGAAATCCCTCTGTGGTTGTCGTTAATGGGCTGTCTACCTTTCCTTGGCTTCCCGCTGCGCTAGTTGCCTCAGGGCTTAATGAGTCTGTCTCCTTATCTCTCATTCCCTCTGTGTTAAATAACGTGTTCTGTCTCATTGAACGCAGTTCTGCTTTTATAATTCTATCCGTTTGTTCTTTCATTTTACTTTTGATTTCTTCCTAAAGTGCCTTAATGCGAGTGTGGTTATCACCTACTGTCTTAATAATAGTTAACCTTTCTTCTTGAGTGTCGCTGCTCATCTTACGCCAATCTTTCCGAACACTTTCTTTAATCATGCCAAGTTTTTCTTCAATTTGCCGCGTAGTGTCCTCCTGATTTACTTCTATTTTCTCCAGTCTATGTTCTAGGCGTAAATTATTCTCTTCTATGGTACTTTTCGAGCTATCCTGTTCCGTTCCTATATTTCTCCACCGCTCCGATGATTTTATTTTCAAACGATTCATATCTTTGATTAAGTCCGTTACATTTCCGTTTCCTGCTGACAATTTTTCCTGAATGACTGTAGAATTCTCTTCCATCTTGTCGAATCGAATTTCTAGCTCATCCTGAGCCGTCTTGACCTCGCTATTCTTTACCGTGCATGCCAGTTCAATCTGTGCTAATTTAGCCAATACTGTCTCATCTAAATCATTAAGTTTACGGTTGAACGTGTCCTCTATTTTTTTAATATGACCTAACTGCTTATCATTGTTTTTGCTAACGTCAAGGGCGAATTTCACCATCTGCTCCTTGGTGTAGTCTTTCATTTCTACTGATAATGAAGCTAGCTGATTAGTGTTCCTTACGTCCTGCGCTTCCAGCAAAGCATTTATCGCTTCATTTATTTCACTTTTTAATAGTCTAGATTGATCTGCGCTGTACTCATTCTGAAGTGTTAATTGCCTATTTTAGTGTCATTCATTTGCGCTTGCAATGATTCACCCTGCTCCGTTAGTTGTTTATTTATAGTGTCATTTACTTGTGTTTGAAACTCGGCTGACTGTTCCGTTAATTTAGTTTCAAATTTCACTGACTGTTCCGCCATACTAGTGTTTATTTCATTCATCATCAATGTCAATTATTGTAGGGTTCGTGCCGTGGCACTATCAATCACCGCTTGAATCTGCTCCAAAGTCGCCATATCACACAAAAATATATATCTGAGAAATAGGAGGAATGCCATATGGCAATGTACTCCGACACACGCATATAATTCTTAACATACATTTTCTTAATTTTACCACACTCAGTTCATTTAATTTTACTACATTTAATCCCACAAATCAATTTGCATCACTGAGTAGTTCTAACTTTACTCAAATTTAATTTTAACCCCACACATATTGAGTTTTTAAATTGCTATCCAGATCTGATGCTATCAAAGACGAATTAATCAAATATTAATTTTCATGTAAGGCTACCAGCCTTCCGAATACATCCATGAAGTTTGACTTTCAAAACAAATCTAATTTTTAATTTAATCATTGGGCGCCCGGTTTCACGTACTCTAACTTTACTAATTAATCCAACAAACCAAAACGTGTACCGTATTTTAACTTTCAAACTCCTGATTCTACTGAATAATCCACTCTCTTGGCGGTAACTCCTCGCCGTATTTACGTTAGTAAAACATCACTTCCCGGTGATCTGAATACTGTCACATTTGCCTCTAGTTTTCTGCAAACTCTCTCTGGTCAAAGTGTGCTAAAAACGCCCTAAAAAGCAAGAAATGGGCCCCACGTGGTGCGCTAGCTTAACCTATGCACCCTTTTGTAAGGCAGTGTTTTAACTAGATTCAGTCTTCGGGGTCGCGTTCAGTCCTGTGTGCTTTTGAAGGCAAAGTTCACAAACAATGACTTGCCTTACTGGATAAAAAGGTTCATAAGAAAGCTATACTAAGAAATTAGTTTATAACAAGTAAAATAAAAGTGATTTAATAACTGAAAAATATGTGCAAATAATAATAATAATAACAAGAAAAGTCCTCCCTGACTTTTGACTCCCAAAACAAATATGAATTACATTACAATGAGCGGTATCAAAACTCGCTCCTCACAACAAACAATGTGGATACAAGTCCACTGAACTGGATAAGAAGTTATATGAAAATGAGCGGTATAATAAACTCGCTCCTCACAACAAACAATGTGGATGCAAGTCCACTGAACTGGATAAGAAGTTATATTAAAATGAGCGGTATCATAAACTCGCTCCTCACAACAAACAATGTGGATACAAGTCCACTGAACTGGATAAGAAGTTATATGCGCACGTGCACTGATAACTTAAGAAGAAAATGAGTACTTGATGAGTGTCCGTTCATAACTGAAACAGTCATGTTGCTCACGGAATCCCATCTGGCAAATCATATTACGGCTACGGGTCATGCACTTAATAAAAACACACTAAAATTAATACTGACACACGCAATACTAAATATTCTAATATTACATGAATCTCCCCGATATTCCAACCCTGTGCTAAAGCACATAAACAAATGATCGCGCCACTACTGTCGACCAAAGTATTATGTGTAATCGAGTTTGAAGGTTGTTTGTGAAGTAACCAATAGACCTACATAAAATCCAATACCATCAACATTTTCGTCGTTCTATTTTACGTTAGTTCGTGTAGGTTTGGATTTTTTCATTTATATTTTAATATTTTTATCGCAGTTGGAACACAAAAAGTGCACGTTTTTAAGCGTGTTTCAACCATGCGTCACATTTAAGAATTATTATCTCAAAAGCACGTCATCAGATCGAATCCAAATTTTAACACAATATACATTGGAATGTTGTATAACTGGTTTATTAATTTCACAATGTTGTGTGTCCAAGAAACAAAGTTGTTATCATTGTTGTAAGGTAACTTTTTCTCGGCTCGGGGTGGTTGGAAATTGTAGTTCTTGGTTGCGTTGTAATCGTTATACATCAAAACGTTATGCTGTATGACTGTGAAATACGTAAATTAATTCACTTATTTTATATTGGTTTGTATTTGTACGAGGAAATAACACATGGTTCACCAGCTAGCCGCTCCGGGAAATGCTGTACAGCGTTGCTGAGATGGAGCCCATCACTTCCGAGCGAGACGCGCCATGATGCGGCCAAGGTGGGAGATATTTTACTATAGGTCTATTAATAGCGACATGTTGACGTTCAAATCATGAATAATTGTGGGAAAAGTAGCCTACACCCTGAATAGCTTACGGAAGAATACTTTTAATTCCTCATATTCCGATAGATTTGCCATTCACGTGTGCAAGAGTGCAGTTCCCTCTTCAAACATTATTCGCAATTACTATTAAAAAAGCGCAATGACACACACTTAATAGCAGCAGGTGCACTTTTCGGCAAAACCATTTTTTCACATGGGCAACTGTAGGCTATGTGGCGTGCTCACGAGTATCCAGACAACAAAATCGTTATGTGTCATCAAGACATGTCAAAACCAAAAACGTAATTTTAAAATGTGTTCACATAAGGTAACATCGTACCCTGTAGACTTTCTCAACTCTATGGAATTCCCATTTTGCGGCTCATACTAATAGCCTCTACTGTAGGCATCAGAATTTTCCGAATTGACATAGACCCACCCAGCCGAGATTGCTGTAATGGAATAGACCAAATATTAGCGATAATGCATCATCCCCATTGTCTTCATCGCGGGCGAAGCCGCGGGTACCTGCTAGTAATGTAATATAATATTGAACAACTTACCTCCAACATGTGTATAAGTCCCAGTATAGTCCAACCCGTCCTGTGTACTGCTTTTGTTGTTGTCGTTGTTCTAATTTTGTGGCTTGGGCTTTGTGGTCATTTATTCCGGTGTAGTCTACTAGGGTGTGTGTTGAATGTATCGGATAACTTGTGTTGTTGTGGTGTCTGTACTAGTGGGCTATGTGTGTTTGTAATTCAGATGAGCATTGGGATGGAGTTGGCCGTGGCCTTCAGTTGGGAACCATCCCGGCATTTGCCTGGAGACCTGGAGTAGAAGTGGGAAACCTTAGAAAACCACTTCCAGGATGGCTGAGTTTGGGATCCGAACCCATATCTTCTCAGATTTACCTCATGAGGCTGAGTGTACCCCGTTCCAGCCCCCAAATCAGAATTCCTTTTTTTTTTTGGCAGAGGCGGGAATTGAAACTTGACCTCCGGGGCGACAGTCAAGAATGCTAGCCGCTACACCATATAGGCCTGCACTTAATTATAGTGAAGGACACCGGGTGAGTTAGCCGTGGTCGTTAGGGAGTGGCTGCAGGCAGTCGCTCACATTCGGGGGAGGCGAGGAGGTTCGAATCCCCCCGCCGGCAACCTTGAAGATGGTCTTCTGTGGTTTCCCATCTTCCTCCCAGGCAAATGCCGGGGTTGGTCCTAACTATAGGCCACAGCCGTTACCTTCCAATTCCTCGTCCTTACCTTCACACTTTCCTCCCCAGACACCACTCCACATGCGACGGTACTTGTAGCTCACCCCATGGGTGTCCGCCTAGAAGCAGCTACAAACTCTGGCGAGCCGAACATGTCCTCGGTTACTCCCGGCACTTAAAAAACCATACGCTACAAAAAAAGTGAAAGAAGTCTGTGAGGTAAAAAAAAAAAACCAAATGATGTTACTCGAAGGCAGCAGTCGGCAACCCATTCACACTCGCGGTACGCACTGATCTCCAACTTCATATTATAATGTTTTTGAATATAAAGTAAATAACTTTCAAAATAATTGTATTAACATGTCATTAACACAGTTAAGAAAAAGTTTAAGACACACGTTAAGGGTTTTTACAATACAATTTTCTTTCAGAAGAAAATAAATACGAACATAACATACATAGATGTTTGTTCCTACGGCTTGCAAGGGTAAGCAAAAGAGATCATTTACATTTACAGTTATGTAGGATATTACTGTTGAAAAATCTAACACAGCACACATAGACAAATCTGCTCTTACAGCTGTTGTTGGTAATTGGTATATTCTATGGAATATACGTTTCCTTAGAGTTACCAGTCAGTGCTCTTTGCTTTCTTTCTTTCTTTCTTTCTTTCTTTCTTTATTTATTTATTTTCATTAGTTCTTTTATTTCCCTTCTCGTAGACACCAACAGTGACCCTTCATGTATTCCTGATTCTTTGTACTCATGCTTATTTGTTTGAAAGTCTGTTTCAGATGTTTATTTTCCATGTAGCCTCTTCACAGCTCTCCACGCAGTAACCTGTTGAAGCATTGGACCCAGCAACTCCAAGAATTGATTCAATCCATGGAAGCAGATGTCGTCCTTGTAGTTATCTACAATCTCCATGAAGACTTCTATTCTATGAATCAAAATTGTATTATGTAGATTTTTTCTGTTCTTAGGTTTCCTACTCTGTCTTTGTTCCTTTGTTTCTCCAGCCCCTCCCCTTGCTGCTCTGGCGACACGAGTGTCTGGATATCTCTTTCATTGCTTCTACGGTGCTATAGTGTGACAGTCTAGCTCTCGTCTCAGGAGAAGCTTTCTTCTCAACCCTGTGTTGAATTTTTTAAATAGACGCCATGTCTTAAATTCTGTGTAACGCCTAGCCGGGAACCATCAACTACGCTGCAATGAGATGATAAGTACCAATCTAAAGTGTTCTTAACCACATTTTAAAGGGTTTTAAACAATTCTGGAAGCTTTTAATGAACTTTATAGGCAGTGCTTAAATTTTTGCAATATTGTGCAATCTTCCAACTGCCCACCGTGGGAAATTTCGCTGTCATGCTTAAGCTAACTAAGCTTGCTACTAAAAGTCATGAAACCTAGTACTTCTTGTACGAAATAAGGGGATACCTTCCCTACATCGAGGGAATTCTGCTAAACTCATAACTGTCTGAAAACATAACTTTGCTTCCTGCGTGGGATTCCTGCTTGCCCTATTCAACTGTAATTACATCTCTGGAAATGTCCATTCACAATAGACTCCAAACTGTAAAAGACTATACTCAGCAACGTTAATTTACTGCTAACTTCCAATTTAAATTGAACTATAAACTGCAATAGTGATATTTCCCTAATATTCTACAAAATTGTCAATGCTACGAAAAGTGTATGTGTGGCCATCTTCCGCGTCGCGTTTCGTTCGAACCAGTAAAATCAGTCAGACTTTAATTCCCCATTTCCTCTAGTCCCAATTTCCCTTTACTAACAATTTAGGGTAGCCTAATTTAAACTATTTTCTTGCAATTCAACGAGGCTTAGTCCAAAGGGGCTCCCTCCCATTTTTTCAGGTATTACATCTCTTAATTTCTGTATAAATACTCTATGTGGTTATAAATCCACATTTTAATACGCACATTATTTTTCTGCTGCGTTCAGGAAGTTATAATTTCCCCATTGTTAAACTCTTATGTAATCCAGGTTTCACTAATGTGACCGGTACTATTCGAATTTACCATCTCTTAATTTCTGTATAAATAATCCAAGTGGTTATAAATCCACTTCTTAATCCTTTTTTTCTTCTCCTGCTGTGCCCGGGAATTTAGAATTACTTACTTATAACTTTTTTGCTTACCACAAAAAGCATTGGTATTCTACCTGCAGTATGTATATATTTCCAAACGAAATATCCACCAAAGTTGTAAAACTTTTTATTATTGTTTTTACAGGTCCCAGACCTCTTAATAGTATGCATTGTTCGAAAACCCTTGTGAGGGTCTTTAGTGTTTTTGTCATAGGTCTAAAGACCTTCAAATTGTTCAAAAAATACTCCTTAATAGTAAAACCGTTACAAACCTATTATTGTTGAAGCAATTAAAATTGCAATAATTTCTTGGAGTCACATTATCTTGCTCGAAGAGCTGTTAGGCACGACCTTTCCTTCCCTATCTTTTCTTTCGAATTACGTTTGCATCCAACGAAATAATCAAAAATACTGAATGATAAGTTTACTACAAACTCAATCACTTGTTGCGTTTAGAGCAAAACGTCTGCTAACATCGCTCAAAAAGCTTACTTTAGCTGTTTCTTGTGAATCATTAAAAGAAAGTATAGCTTGCTCAGCCAACTTCGTACTTGAGGCGATTTCTGGTTGGTCCTGTAATTTGCTGCTTAGAATTTTGGTTTTGTTCAAGTTAGGTTTGGGTTTCTAACCCTTTCTAAACTTTTAGTCGGCACTCTGCTGGATAACTTAGCCTTCTTTAAACGCAACAATTGTTTCTTTCTAATAATTTCTAATAATAATAATAATCTTACTAAAACCTCTGAAAGCGCTCTGTCCACTCTGGGGGCATTTGGTCTCTCTCTTAGGGATCCGACCGTGGTGGACCAACATAGTACCGTATTTTCCGTTCGGAAGGGACGGGACACTCAGCGCCTGCCTGCTGGCAACCTCAGCTAGCGTTGCTCGCACTATTATATTCGCTCATAGGCACTACTTGCTTTCTCGCCTTGCGTCCACAAGCCTTGATCAACATACTACTATTTTTTAATTATCTAGCTATATTATTTCTTTTGTCTTGGAGTCTTTCCTTTCTGCATAAAGATCGTTTCCTCTCCCATGCCTTTTCCTTTTTTTTTTTTTTCAAATCAGCTTCCCTCCGGTAGTGTCTAAGCCCAGGCTTAACCTACCAGTAATTAATTAAAATGCTCTGCCAATCAATAAAAATTATATTCAAATTAGTGCATGGATCGATCCAACAATGGGATCTTCTTCAGCAAATTGGAATCAACCCTTATGAAACTAATCTAATAAAACTGTTGAAACATGAAATGAAATTAACTGTCCAGCTCCGTGGCTTAATGGTTAGCGCGCTAGGCTTTGGCCCAAAGTTCACCGGGTTCGATTCCCGGCCAAGCCATTAGGGATTTTAATCTCCTGGGGTTAATTCCCGTGGCTTGCGGACTTAGTGTATGAGACGTCTTCAACATCACTTCAACCTCATCGCGACGTGCAGGTCGCCCACGGGCGTCAACTAGAAAGACCTGCACTCGGCCTCTCCGGAGGTCACACGATTATTATTATAATATTTATTATTATGAAATTAACTAAAATATGTACAGGATGAAATGAAGAAACTGGAAAACAATGAATAACAACGATGAAAATGTAAACTTAAAAAATGTGTTGATTGACAGAGCCTTTTAAATTATCTATTAATCAATACGGCAATTTTCTTACATTTTCCTATAATGGTAAATGTTTTTGCTTTTGTTGTTGGCAAGCAAAATAAATCAATTACAATAAATTTTATCCCATTAAATCAAGTAGTTCCGTGAAGAACTAAAGCCTGTTTTCATATATCCTACTTATGTTATTTGCCTCTATCAACATACAAAATTTCAGTTTGATTGTAACAGATTCGTAGATATTGAGAACCGTCTAATATTTCGGATGGTCGCCATGTTGGATTTTAATATATGTAGGTCTTAGAGTTATGTACTATTACATGAAGATTATTGTGTAGGTGTAGTATTCAAACTTCAATCGCATGATTAGTACACAAGAAGTAAAAACAAGATTTTTAAATTTCGCACAGGTGCCATCTTCTGGTTATGAAAACAATGGAAATAAATTATATGCAAGTGGATTAACATTTGTATAGCTTAAGCATTTACCGTACCGAGTTTCATTGCACTCGGATGGTTAAATCGCGAGAAATGTCGATTTAAATATTTATACTTCGCGTCGCCGCCATGTTAGATTAGTGCTCACCAGGTTATTGAAAGTCCTATAGGTGAACTTGTGTTTATTTCAGTTTGATTGCTGTTAAAGATTCGTAGATATTGAGAACCGTCTAAATATTTCGGATGGTCGCCATGTTGGATTGTTATATGTATAGGCCATAGAGTTATGTACCATTAAAGGAAAATTATTGCGTAGGTTCATTATTCAAACTTTCACTTCCATGGCATGATTACGACACAAGACACAAGCCACCATCTTGAGGTTATGTAAACAATTGAACTAAATTAGATGCCAGTGCATTACAATATGTATAAACATTTATTGTAACATATTTCACTCCGCTCAGATGGTTAAATCGCGAGAAAAGTCTATTAAAAGGTTTCAACTTCGCTTGGCCGCCATGTTCGATTTGTACTCGACAGGTTTTTGAAACTTACAAATATAAACTTGTAGTAGTGCCTTCTATCACCGTACAAAATTTCAGGGTGATATCAGAAACAGTTTCGGAGATATAGAATACCGGTAAAATATTTCGCACAGCCGCCATCTTGAGGTTATGTAAACAATTGAACTAAATTAGATGTCAGTGCATTACAATGTGTATAAACTTTAGCTGTACCAAGTTTCATTGCGTTTGGATGGTTAAATCGCGAGAAAAGTCTATTTAAAGGTCTCAACTTCGCCTGACCGCCATGTTGGTTTTGTAGTTACAAGGTTTTTGAAAGGTGCATAGGTGAACTTCTAGTAGTGCCCTTTATCACCGTACAAAATTTCAGGGTGGTATCAGTGATAGTTTCGGAGATATTGAATGCTGGTGAAATATTTCGCACAGCCGCCATGTTGGATTGGTTTGACGTAATAAAATATGAAGGGCACGGTCGGGGTCGGCCAAGATGGTGCTATCAACTTACCGAGTGTCATTGAAATCGTCCCAGCCGTTTAAAAGTTATTATGGGGGGACACACAGACAGACACTCAGACAGACACACAGACACATACATACGCAGACACACACACACACACACACGGAAAAAAGGTGATCTCATAAGCCTTTTTTTTTTTTTCATAAAATGAAAATAGGCTAAATGGTAAGAACAGTTCAATTTGGAGAGGGCAGTCAGTGCCAGCTTAGCTATATCAAGTTCGGGCTGAAATGTGCACTCACTCAAAGGTTTAGTTCTGAGGAGCTTTTCCTACCTTTAGAGGTTTTCCTCCTCAGACGCACGAATAAAATTTAAGAATAGTGGGCAAATCGCAAGTTCTCTTATTCACCTTGACCTGCCTATTTTCAGGGACGTTACTCTCCTACTTTGGGCCGGAGAAGCCAAAGGTTATTGCTAACTTCGCAAGGTGCGTGGACAATATTATATTATATAATTTAACAAGATGTTCTGAAGAGAACATTCAGCCTAATTTCTCTCAAATGTATGGATATAGTTATAACGCTTATATAGTTATAACGCTTTGTCCTTACCAATGAGTATAATTGAATGTTCTTGTGATGAACGTTAAGTGTTGTATCCAATATAAGACGCCTCGTTTACAAAGCTTCGTTGTAATTCCGCTTTTACTGTACATCCAGAGGAATGACGTGGAACATTAGAAAAGCGCATCCATCCACCATCTCGAATGTATCGAGTCGTTTATCTTGTCCCTTCTGCTGAGAAAGACTTTTCATGTCAGACTACTGCACATGTTTGCTGCGTTTTGTTATTGTCACTCTAATAAATAAGTTACTAAATTGCAGACGTTAATATAGACTTATATAGGCCTATACGAGATGGCGGCTGCGTGCTATATGCAGTGTGATAGCCGCATGACTAATGCAAGCGAGATATATTAAGGCTAAATGTCCCGACACTTTGGTAAGAATATATTTCAACAGATGGCAGCACAAGCGATGCTGAATTTACTTATTTACTTATTTATCGAAGGGGAGCTCCGATCTCCGATCTGAAAACTGCTATGTACTCTGTCTAGTAGCAGAATTGATATTAATTTACTGCTTACTTTCTAATTTCAAAAACAGAAAAGTTGCTGTTTGGTTTTCAAATATCCGATTAAAATTCGAAAAAAGCGGGTAATATGAAAGTTGAGTTTTGCTCACTGATTCCAAAGCCGTATCGAAAACCTAAATTGGTTGAATAGAATCGTCGGGATCATTTTGGGAAATTTGTGAATAAATGTGTTATTCTATTTGCAACAAGGCGCGGCAGTAGAACAAGGTCATGGAGAGCGGGTTGGGTGAGGGTTGGGGGAGGGGAGGGGAGCGGATGTCGAGTAATTTGAGAGAGCGACAACCTTGCCAGATGGTATAGAATTCCCGAGCATCTAGTCCAATGTTGCGATTGACTGTGCTGGTTAGTTCTGAATTATTGTTAAGGTCTGAATATTTCTGAGTGATCCTTTGATATTTTACCAGTTCCTAGTTACGTCGTCTTGTTTTTAGTTCATCGATCTCTTTAATTACTTTTTTAACATTTATTTTACCTGCAACATTTATTTTTTAATGCCCGTTAGGTGTTCTATTTTCGGCACTTTATTTTTCGGACAGTATTTCTGGTAGAATAGATACATGTACAGATAGGTAGACTACGACTGGTGGAGAGCATTACTGTCATCACGTGGAGTTATTTTTTCGCTTTTGTTGAAATATGGAGCTACCACCAAAACCGATTCAAGGACGTTCCACTAAATCCCGGGGGAGATTGCGACTAAGTACTGAACCCGATGGGGTTATGCTGACTGGAATCGAACATGGTTCTCAGAGACTGTGATCTCAGTAAAAAGGTTCCGCCAGGAAGCGAACCAGAGATCTGTACAGGGAGTTTCTTGGTAAAAACCCCTCGAAAGAGATGTATATTTAATCACTGGTGTGATTTTTGATGAAATGGCATTATTTATTAAAATAATGTAGGAAATAATGAGCAGATTATATCATTATAAGACGATTTGGTGTAAGCTATTGGAGGTTTGAAGCACAGAGGAGGGCAGAGCTGACATTTACTAATCGGCCCAGAATTGTGGGTTGGTCCCAGTGGAGCCACGTCCATCTCTGTCACCCCATTATGTCGTCTGGAGCAGGGGAGAGGCCTGAATAATGACATAGTTATTCCCCGACGGAGAATAGATTTGGAGTAGGGGCGGAGAAATGCCCAGAAAAATCATTGATTACTCGTGATTGGAGTAACGAATCGAGATGAGAGTTGCACACAGGTGAATATCTTGGCAAGAAGATAATTTTAGAGTCTTTTACCTGCGAAATTGGTGCATATTTAGTGATGTGCGTAAGGACTGTAAAACGACCATTGTTCGCGGATGGATGTGAAGATGTTGCCGGGGATTTCCCGATTAGGTAGCGTCCCACGCCATGGAGAAAGGAATTAATATTAATTAATTGAACGAGCGATTCCTTTGCACACAGATAGTTTTGGGACCTGTGAAGAGAGAGGAACACAATGATCATGGTTTGAAGACCTGAATCATGCTGTGAGAGGAGCCAAGATTACGCGGGAAGATGTTGCTCTACTTTCTGTGGAAATCCGATATAAGGGAGTAGACCCCAGGAGGAGCTCTCAGTTGTTACTTACTTGAAACTCTGTTCTAACTCAGCTATGCTCACTTGAAGCCCAGTTGTAAGTCAGTCGAGACGCAGCCAAGTTCAGTCTACATGCCGCCAAGCGCAGTTACAGCCAGTTATTGTCTTACGCAGTTTTCAGTTGTAGCACAATGGCAATAAGTTGCAATCAGTATGCAGCAAATATGCAGCAGTACGAGACAGCGTGTAAGCCGCAGACAGAAGTCTTCAAATAAGTTACGTGCAGTCTTCGAGTGAAACTTCAGTCAGCTACAGCCAGGTTGAAGCAAGTTCGTCAAGGCAAAACGCATGACGATTCTATTCATCGAGACGCCGAACAAAGACTGGTATGTGTAAAAGAAACAGTAAATATGCTTGTATGAATAATAGTCGTGATACAGGCATAATCAGCCGCACGAACTATGACGTGTTCAGTTACGAAGCACCGTATAGACTAACGGTAGAACTATTGTATATAATTATTTGTGAAAGTGTTGAACTTTATTAAGCGCAGTGTGTATAGTATTAACTAATCGTATATGTGTAACTACGATAGAATGCGCTAAAGAAACTCTACTAAGTGTTTGGTATTGCCATGAGAGTACCAGATGTTAACGCTCATGTTTGGGAGCCAGCGTATTGATGTAACGCAGGACGCTTACTGTAGGAGTAATGATCGTCATAAAACTGTTGGAGAGTTCCGAGAGCAGATAACCAGACTTTCAATCAGGAGTTGGTAACGTAAAATGCCGTCGACACCTGCAATTTCGATCTCTGCTAGGGAATTTCAGCATTGAAGTGTGTATAAAGTGACGAGTGTTCAGTGTAATGTATATGTAAAAATATCATTTAAAGTAGTGTTTGATGAAGTGTTTCACTTGTTTGGGGAGTGATAACTTCCTGAAAGGTATGCAACGTGTCGTGTTGGTGATAGAAATTATGTGTAATCAAATGTGTGTAAACAAGAGAAATATGTCGCGTTAAACCCATTATGGCGGGCGACATGGAAGAATATGATTGGTCGGAGCCACCTTAGAAGCCTATAGAGATGTAAGTACCCCACAAATTATGGTTCTGATTATGTAGAAGTATGGACCGATGCATGTCTGTGATTCCGTAAAGGTATTGTGAATTCCTTATAGATGCCAGTAAAAATCAGTTAGGAGGCTGATCCTCCATGTTTAATCAGTAATGAGTTGATTTTGATAGAGTTGAAATGTTGATTTGCATCATTAAATGCAGTAATTATTCCCACTATGAATTAAGAATGGCAATCAGTTATGTAAATGTAACGAACGCGATTGTTCGAGTTTAAAACGTTTAGCTATGTCGGAAATTTTGGTAATTTATATGAGAATAATAATAAATAATGATTTTGGTCATTTATGTCAGTGAGAAATGATGATAATAATAATAATGGTTATTAAGAGTATGAATGAACACATCAGGAAACAAATAAATGTTGTACGCGAGAAGTATTAACGCTAAGTGCAAGACTTATCAATCTAAGCAGGAAGATGTTACAGTGAGATTACATTTCAGTAATTATGGAAAGAAGTTTATATCAGAATATTGCATATATTCGGTAATGATACCAGTAATGAAAGAGCTTTTAGTGGATTGAATTTGCAGCTTAATTGAGAAGCTTATAGAGTAAATGTTAGATTTCTCTTAATATTATAGGTCGGAGTGTCGTAGCATGGAGCATTAGGGGCCAGATAGTCTATTTTACGTATGAATTCTCCTATGTCGTGGACATCGTTGGAGATATTATTTATTCCAGAGTTCTAGTGAATGGACCCTAACTCTGAAGAAAGGATTGAAATGTGTTCCGGATTGGAATCTTGATAAGAGTCGAGGAAACAAGGACACCTCGCAGCTCTATGATTTCCCGAGAACTTTTTGATGAGTTATTTACGCTCGTGGGCAGCGAAAACTCATGGCGACAGTGGTTTTCTGCGCCTATATCATACTTGAGACATCGGTCAACCGCCAGGCTCATGCATTACGAACCCCGAACCTTCATGTTGAATGGACCCATGTGAGGCCATTAATTAATCGTTATCCTCGACGTAGGAATAATTACAAAAGCTCATTCAATACCTGTTGGCATAATAGTCAATTAAGATCCTTTGGGAACATGTGTGTCGGTCAGGACACCGTATTTGTCTTGTAAATCTCCACTGCTTAGAGAGGGAGGCTTTCATACTTTTAGGAAGGTCGAGATAATTGGTGAAACGACCCATTCCACTTTCTATTGTGTAGCGACTTCCTTAGCCGAGGGTCGGGGCCAGCCACCCGGACCGCCCAGGCGAGTTATAAAGGGAAGAGATTCTAGACCTTGTTAAAATGACATATAATGCAAGATTGTTATGTTGAGTATTAGAGCCATGTGGTTTGTGAACACATGGATAATTATAGTTCATCCTGATGGTTCATTAATTTAGCTATCTGACGAATAGTCACATGATATATTTGTACTGTCACTGGAACCAAGTCATGTAGTTGGTGACTAGATGCCAATCGCCATGAGCGCGAGGTAGTCTATCGTACAATCCGACATAAGCTATAACGAAACGTTTTATCTAGGAATCACAGACAGCATGCGGGAAAACCATATAATTGGAGGATATGTAGGGGGTAGCTTACATAATTATGGAGTTGCACGTTGATTTTGGTGCAACGTCCAAATAGGTAAATGCATGCAAAGCATTTCATTGGTGAGAAGAAAAATATTAAAACACGCACGGCACACATAATTGTTTAACGTAAAGAGGTTTAAGGAATAATCCTTGTTGTAATATTAAAGAAGTCACATTGTATGACCGTTATGTTAATGTACAGTTTGTTTTGAAGTCGTAGGTGCATCAGCGCACTAGTATATCCTTGTGAAGTTCACAGAAGGGTAAAGCATTATGGCTAGGTATGACTTTGTTGTGATTTCATATTTGTTTACTTGTGGATTGTGGAAGTAAAAATTTTGTTTGCTTTATGTTATGCTTTTTGGGTATTGTTTTGTGTTTGAAGCCATGATTTATTTCAATGAATTAAAGTTTTAGAATAGAGTTGTGCCTTATCATTGTAGAGTTGATACCTTTTTGCCTCAAATCCAAAATATGCACTGCAAAATTGGGGTTACCGTACACGCCTGAGAGCTGATGCTAGTTGGAGGCAGATGCATATTATCTACCGAGATTACTCACATGGGTACATGGGAATTGATGTCCTATACTGTGATTTGAGCTAAAGGTACGACTAAAGTCGGTCAGATTTAATGCACACAACTCTATTAAAGTAAGAATTAACGAAGTAGGGTGTGACCGCTCCTAATCCATAGCTAAGTTCCGATACGTATATATAAATTTTGATAGATACCTGTAGACATTATAGATCTTATTAATTTATCATGACGCCCGTCTGTGGGGTCTATGGTAGTAAGATCTCTATTAATTTATCATGGCGCCCAGAATACGTGGAACTTATGGGATTTAGGGAAAACCCATAGATTTTTATGGTATTTCATGGGGAAAACCATAGTAATTGTTTTGCCTCAAACTGTGTTTGAGTGATTTTTGAATTCAGTAGGCTTTTTGAGGTAACGCAGAATCTCTCTATTGAGAAGAGAATGGCCTAAGGGTACTAGCGTTACATACCCAATCCACAATCTACCATAATGTTATCAGGTTTTGTACGACTTCACAATATGTGCGCAGTGTTTGATGTTTCTCTTCGAAACGTATCCACATATTTTTCCAGGAAGCCTGCCTGCATATTTAAGTGTGTTATTGTAAAATGTCAGGTACGGAGGAGATCTTGCAAGTTATTGCAGGACTGAAACAACATTTTGATGCTGCTCATGAGCAGAGTAAACTGGAAACCAAGGCTTTCCAGGATAGTATAAACACTCGGTTAGATGAGAACCAGAGAGAGTTAAATAACCGTTTAGATGCCAATCAGGAGGCAATTAATGCAACTCAGGTTGAAATAAACAACCGTTTAGAGGCAAATAAAGTTGAATATAAAGCTGAATTGAGTAATCGGTTAGATGCAAATCAGGTTGCACTAGATAATAAGTTAGGTCAAATGCAAGAAGTCATTAAGACCGAAGTAACAGATACTGTTGTAAGCATTGTATCGGAAATGCAGGTAAATACTGATAAACGTTTCGAGGCCATAGAAGCCAAACTTGAGGGTAATTTGCAAGCGTGTAGGTATGCTCAGGAGCAAACCAACAGTAAATTAGAGGCGTTGTCTAACGATATTAAGGATATTCAGATCCAAAATGAGGCGAATCTCGAACGCCAAGCGAAACAGTTCGCAGAATTTACGAAAACAGTAGACCAGAGATTAGAGGAGAACGACTCCAAATGGGACCAGAAATTGAAAAGCTACGCTAGAGCAATTAACGGTGACCTCAAGAAACAGGACCAGAATATATTAGGTCAATGCCAGGAAATAGGCGAAATTAAGGCTATCGCTCAGGAAAGTAAGGAGCTGGTAGGCAACGTAAAAAGTCAGATGGGTAAAGTTCATAAAGAACTGGACCAAGTGCAAAGCGACATTATCATAGTCAATAAAAGACAAGAGGAAAATAGAGGCGAGATCACCAAGGTCCGGAATGAATTGTCTAAAGTAAATGGACACATTCAAGATGAAATTAAAGGTCTGAGAGAAGAACTCGAAATAAGAGAAGGCCAGAAAACAGAGGCAAGCGACAAGACCCTTGCTCAAATTAAAGAGGACGTAGAGGATGAAATATCCCATATCAAACAAAGTCTGAAAGAAGACAAGGTGAAAATTTTTCAAGTAGCCGAGGAAAACCGAGATAGGCTTACAAGAATAGAAAAAGAAGTCATTACTCGCCTAGAAAGAGCAGAAATGCGCCATAACCAAATGGAGACGAGGA
The DNA here is from genome assembly GCA_946902985.2 of Meconema thalassinum. Classification (NCBI taxonomy): domain Eukaryota; kingdom Metazoa; phylum Arthropoda; class Insecta; order Orthoptera; family Tettigoniidae; genus Meconema; species Meconema thalassinum. The sequence continues at coordinate 854,459,844 of OX336389.2, read as the reverse complement.
TAATAGCACAGGAGGAGACACTTCTGAAATATCCTAAGTCAAGTGAAGGCAGCATAGAGGATATAAGAAAAACAAGGTGGGCAGACCTAGAAACCCAACCTATAAGCAGGAACGCTACAGGCGCAGGAGAAAGTCCTTACATGACGCCAGGTGTACCAATTGCGGCATCGACGCCACATGAAAATGCGATGCACACCCAGGTGATAAACGTCATTAGGGCAAGCGAAGAAAAACCTAGGAAGTTTTCAGGTAGTCACTGTAGTATGACACCAAAATATTGGTTAAAGGAAGTGACTGAATATCTCAATGATGCACGAATACCGCAGGAGCGTAGGCTACGTGCTATAGAGAAGTTAACAGAGGGGGAGTGCGCATTATGGTTTCGCAGCTTCCGTTACACTTTTGATACTGTTGAGGAATTCCGCGAGGCATTCTTGAAGAGATATTGGGACGCCGCGACTCAGCAGAATTTACGGCTGGATTTGTATGCCAAAAAGTACAGCACGAACACCCCGACGAAGTACGCAGAATTCTTCATATCGCAGATGTGTCGTTTTAAAGAGCTGGATCAAAAACCTAGTGAACTGGAGCTATGCATTGCTATCGCCAAACAGCTTCCATACGAGATCCAAAGGCTACTAATCTCGGCTAATGCGAAAACGGCTATGGAAATGGAGACAGTTCTAAGGCAACTGGACCTCACCACAGCAAATACTATGCGTCAGAGTCGAACCGTGGAACAAGTCCACGTGACCAACACACAGACTGACCAACAGCAAGCTCCAAGGAACAACAAGGCCACGAGCACAGAAACTTTAGATTCCTATGGACGGCAATGGGAACAGGAACCCAGAAAATGGCAGTCAAGGTACAAAGGAAATGCTAATAAAGCAGGAAGAGGTCGAAGTTCGTGGAATAAACACAATAACAGGGGCAAACCGTACCATAACAATGGAGGTAATAATGGCCAGGAAGGCAATAATAGAAACTGGAGACCCCAAGAGAGAAGAAATAACTTCGATGACGAGGCAGAAGAGCGATATCATGCTTCTTTGCGATACCTCGAAGAAAGGGGAGATGAGCCCCAGAAATCACAAGTCCGCTGGCAAGAAGTCATGCAGAACAGGACATCGCCAGACAGATATGGAGATGGAGCTAAGAGTTTGGAACTACAGCGCAGCGAACAGGAGAGAGGGAACTCCAAAGGGGCGGGCGCTGAAGAAAAAAAAAACGCCAAAATTAGAAGAGCTCGAGACTGATGGATGGAAGTCTATTAACATCATCAATTGGATAGCCAAACCAGAAGAATTGATTGAGGATACAGGAGGACCACAGGTCATGGTCAAGAGAGAATTGCCTATTATAATTGTGAGAGTGGCAGGATTAAAAGTCAGAAGTCTGCTAGACACAGGATCAACAGTGAGCCTGATGACACAAGCTCTATATAATGAAATAGCCCGGAGAGAGAACATTTTGAAGATACCGATCTCCAGTGTAAAAATTAAAGGGGTAATTCCAGACAGAATAATGATATGTAAATACCAGGTATTCCTAGAGTTACAGATAGGAGGCTCTATTTTCTCACAGAGTTTCCTGTTAGTAAACAAACTACCTTATAACCTACTTATTGGGGCAGAGTTTATAAGGGAATACAGAGTGATAATTGACCTAGCACAGGACAGGGTTATGTTCCATGTGAATGCAGAAGCTGAAGGCTTAGAGGTCGCACTCAATGAAATTGAACCAGGATCAAGTGAACAAGTATGGCATACATACAGAGATGTGGCTGATGAAGAAGTGTTAGCTATGGAGCAGTTAGAAGCGGAGCTCAAAACACTAGCCACAGACTTGGAAAAAGATCTGGAACCCAAATTGGAAGAATACATTTCGGAGAAGCTAGAAGAAGCGAAAATTGGGCTAAAAGAGAAGGAAAATTTAAAGCAGTTATTGCTGGAACAGAAGGAAGTCTTTGATTCGAGACCTGGTCGGATAAAGAACTTCACTTATGCTTTTCAAGTCAGTGATTGGACACCATTTAGGCAGAAACCCTACCCTATAGCTGAAAAGCATTATGCTAAAGTAAAAGAGGCAATTCAGGAGATGTTGGAGGCCGGTGTTATTGAGAAAACACCTACGCCTTATGTAAGTCCATTGGTAATTGTACCAAAGACAGACGGATCTGTCAGAGTCTGCTTGGACCTGAGACGCTTAAATTTGAGAGTTATTCCGGAATTTGACCAAGTGCCACCTATTAAAGAGATCCTCAGGAAGTTTAAAGGAAAAACTATATTCTCAAACTTGGATATCACATCCAGTTTCCACCATCTTGAATTAGAGAAGAAAACTAGTCTGTTGACAGGATTTATGTTTGATCAACATACATTCACATTTTTAAGGCTACCTTTTGGGTTGAAAACAGCTGGTTCAGCCCTGATAAGAGCGTTAGATCGCAATCTATCAGATGAGGTTAAAGAGAGTACCATCAGATATGTAGACGACATTCTACTCACATCCGAATCTCTGGAGGAGCACATGAGAGACCTGAAGAAGTTGCTAGATGACCTTCGAGAGGCTAACTTTAAGGTCAATATCAAGAAATCGCACTTCTGTCAGAGGGAAGTTAAATTCCTAGGGCATGTTATTGATGCAAATGGAGTGAAGCCTAATCCAGATAAATTGGAGGTAATTCGGAATTTCCCTCGACCCACGAAAGTTAAGCACGTCCGACAGTATTTGGGAGTAATTGGATTCTTTTCGAACCACTGCCCAAACTATACTGCGACAGTAGCACCACTGCAGGACCTATTGAAGAAAGGCGGCGGATGGAATTGGACGGAGCAATGTCAGGAAGCATTCGTGAGGTCAAAACAAATGCTTTTGGAATATGTGAAACTGGGATACCCAGATTATACCCAGAAGTTCATCATACAGACGGATGCATCACTTATTGGGATTGGAACGATGCTATTCCAGGAAAATGTTGACCAGCCTGAGAAGAAAGTTTTTATCGCCTTTATAAGCAGAAGACTGAGAGCCCATGAGAAAAATTACACGATCACAGAGATAGAATTGCTCGCAATTTTGTACGCGTTGCAATCGTGGCACAAACTCGTGTACGGCTTCCGAATAGTTCTGAGAACAGACCATAAAGCTTTAACATTTTTGTTAAAGACAGATTTGTCTAGTCAGAGATTGACAAGATGGTCCCTGTATATCCAGCAATTTGATGTGGAAATAGAATACTGTCCAGGGAAAGAGAATGTAATACCGGACATATTAAGTCGTTACCCTAGAGAAGAAGAAGTACTAGCGGTCCAGATTGAGAATCGAGATCAGAAGACGTTGGATGACTTAAGGAACATTACCAACCTACAACGCGAAGACCCATGGTTGAAGATGATAATCGATTACTTTGAGGGACGATTAGCAAGGGGAACTGCGATATACAGAGAGGCGGAGGCATTGGCAACAGATTATGTATGGTATAATCAGATATTACACAAGTGGGACGATGTAGATCACACACGTCAAAGGATTGTAATTCCTGCATCTTTGCAGAGGAGGTTAGTATGGCTAGCCCACAGAGCATTTGGCCATCCGGGGATAGATAAAATCTGTGCTCTGTTGAAGGAAGCATTTACTTGGCCAAAATTGAGAGAAACGGTGAGAAATGCTATTAGAACATGTGATCTTTGCCAAAGGGTAAAGCCGAATCCCTTTTTAATGAGGCAACGACCTATCCCGTTGTTACCAGAGAAGCCAAGGCAGCTATTGAGTATCGACAACTTTGGACCATTGCCTAGAGCACGTAGAGGCAATAGACACATTTTTGTAGCCATGGATGTATTTTCGAAAATGGTGGTGTTGTGCCCCATTCAAAAGACAAGTTCAAAACAGGTCTTGAAGCGCCTGAAAGAGAGAGTTATTCCGATTCTTGGGAAGCCGGATAACATTCTCTCGGACCACGGAAGTTGCTTTACTAGTGCAGAATTTCGTCGAGAACTGGAAACTCTAGGAATTAGGCAGATTTTATCTACCATTCGCCATCCTGAGGCAAGTCCCGTTGAAAGAGTAATGAGAGAGATCCAGAAATACATGAAGATCTACTGTTCTGAAGCGAATTGGCGTTGGATTGAATTTCTAGAAGTAATTGAATACTGTATAAATAATACTGTACATGAGGCGACAGGTCAGGTTCCCGTTACTCTACATCTGGATCAGAGACCAGAGAGACCGTGGAATGGTGTTATTCCATTACCAGTAGACGCACAGCCCGGTAGAGAATTGAGGATCCAACGAACCTTTGAATATCTCAAAGCACAGGCGGAGAGACGTCAGAGAAGGAATCGTGCGAAGAGGTATCATAAACCGCTTCTCGTGGGACAGAAAGTTTTAATTAAGAAACCCGCCAGTTCAGATCCAGAGGCACGGAAGTATAAAAAGTTCATTTATGCTTACCACGGCCCGTTCGAGGTGATAAGAGACCTCCAGAACAATGCATACAGGTTAAGGCATTTAGAGAATGGAAACGAGGTCGTTATGAACATAGCCAACTTAAAAATTTATTACTCGCCAGAAGAATTCGATGAACCAGAAGAAGAATTAGTAACGCACACCCAACTCAACGTGGAGAGCGGAGGCAGCCAAGCAGGCAGACCTGAATGTTGGAACGGCGAGACGGGACAAGAAGCAGACAGTTTACCCAGTGTAAGCGGAGAGCAGAAAGAATGCCAGTGTTTGCGAGAATTCTATGAAGAAATGGTCAGAGTAGCCAGAGAGGTTGAGGCTGTAAACGCGACCCTTCGCAGGGAGAATAGACAGCTCAGAAACAAGGCCGAGTGTGGAAGGGGGAACACTACTAACCCACTCGTAGCCAGACAAGGTGAAGGACCCCAGACGTAAACACAGACGGTGGTCGACAGTCAGCTGGTTACTTATATAAGCCACTTGCATTGGACTTTTATAAGTTTTGCAAGGGGAACATGAACCCGATGGGGTTATGCTGACTGGAATCGAACATGGTTCTCAGAGACTGTGATCTCAGTAAAAAGGTTCCGCCAGGAAGCGAACCAGAGATCTGTACAGGGAGTTTCTTGGTAAAAACCCCTCGAAAGATGATGATGATGATAATTGTTGTTTTAAGGGGCCTAACATCTAGGTTATCGGCCCCTGCCCCTCGAAAGAGATGTATATTTAATCACTGGTGTGATTTTTGATGAAATGGCATTATTTATTAAAATAATGTAGGAAATAATGAGCAGATTATATCATTATAAGACGATTTGGTGTAAGCTATTGGAGGTTTGAAGCACAGAGGAGGGCAGAGCTGACATTTACTAATCGGCCCAGAATTGTGGGTTGGTCCCAGTGGAGCCACGTCCATCTCTGTCACCCCATTATGTCGTCTGGAGCAGGGGAGAGGCCTGAATAATGACATAGTTATTCCCCGACGGAGAATAGATTTGGAGTAGGGGCGGAGAAATGCCCAGAAAAATCATTGATTACTCGTGATTGGAGTAACGAATCGAGATGAGAGTTGCACACAGGTGAATATCTTGGCAAGAAGATAATTTTAGAGTCTTTTACCTGCGAAATTGGTGCATATTTAGTGATGTGCGTAAGGACTGTAAAACGACCATTGTTCGCGGATGGATGTGAAGATGTTGCCGGGGATTTCCCGATTAGGTAGCGTCCCACGCCATGGAGAAAGGAATTAATATTAATTAATTGAACGAGCGATTCCTTTGCACACAGATAGTTTTGGGACCTGTGAAGAGAGAGGAACACAATGATCATGGTTTGAAGACCTGAATCATGCTGTGAGAGGAGCCAAGATTACGCGGGAAGATGTTGCTCTACTTTCTGTGGAAATCCGATATAAGGGAGTAGACCCCAGGAGGAGCTCTCAGTTGTTACTTACTTGAAACTCTGTTCTAACTCAGCTATGCTCACTTGAAGCCCAGTTGTAAGTCAGTCGAGACGCAGCCAAGTTCAGTCTACATGCCGCCAAGCGCAGTTACAGCCAGTTATTGTCTTACGCAGTTTTCAGTTGTAGCACAATGGCAATAAGTTGCAATCAGTATGCAGCAAATATGCAGCAGTACGAGACAGCGTGTAAGCCGCAGACAGAAGTCTTCAAATAAGTTACGTGCAGTCTTCGAGTGAAACTTCAGTCAGCTACAGCCAGGTTGAAGCAAGTTCGTCAAGGCAAAACGCATGACGATTCTATTCATCGAGACGCCGAACAAAGACTGGTATGTGTAAAAGAAACAGTAAATATGCTTGTATGAATAATAGTCGTGATACAGGCATAATCAGCCGCACGAACTATGACGTGTTCAGTTACGAAGCACCGTATATACTAACGGTAGAACTATTGTATATAATTATTTGTGAAAGTGTTGAACTTTATTAAGCGCAGTGTGTATAGTATTAACTAATCGTATATGTGTAACTACGATAGAATGCGCTAAAGAAACTCTACTAAGTGTTTGGTATTGCCATGAGAGTACCAGATGTTAACGCTCATGTTTGGGAGCCAGCGTATTGATGTAACGCAGGACGCTTACTGTAGGAGTAATGATCGTCATAAAACTGTTGGAGAGTTCCGAGAGCAGATAACCAGACTTTCAATCAGGAGTTGGTAACGTAAAATGCCGTCGACACCTGCAATTTCGATCTCTGCTAGGGAATTTCAGCATTGAAGTGTGTATAAAGTGACGAGTGTTCAGTGTAATGTATATGTAACAATATCATTTAAAGTAGTGTTTGTTGAAGTGTTTCACTTGTTTGGGGAGTGATAACTTCCTGAAAGGTATGCAACGTGTCGTGTTGGTGATAGAAATTATGTGTAATCAAATGTGTGTAAACAAGAGAAATATGTCGCGTTAAACCCATTATGGCGGGCGACATGGAAGAATATGATTGGTCGGAGCCACCTTAGAAGCCTATAGAGATGTAAGTACCCCACAAATTATGGTTCTGATTATGTAGAAGTATGGACCGATGCATGTCTGTGATTCCGTAAAGGTATTGTGAATTCCTTATAGATGCCAGTAAAAATCAGTTAGGAGGCTGATCCTCCATGTTTAATCAGTAATGAGTTGATTTTGATAGAGTTGAAATGTTGATTTGCATCATTAAATGGAGTAATTATTCCCACTATGAATTAAGAATGGCAATCAGTTATGTAAATGTAACGAACGCGATTGTTCGAGTTTAAAACGTTTAGCTATGTCGGAAATTTTGGTAATTTATATGAGAATAATAATAAATAATGATTTTGGTCATTTATGTCAGTGAGAAATGATGATAATAATAATAATGGTTATTAAGAGTATGAATGAACACATCAGGAAACAAATAAATGTTGTACGCGAGAAGTATTAACGCTAAGTGCAAGACTTATCAATCTAAGCAGGAAGATGTTACAGTGAGATTACATTTCAGTAATTATGGAAAGAAGTTTATATCAGAATATTGCATATATTCGGTAATGATACCAGTAATGAAAGAGCTTTTAGTGGATTGAATTTGCAGCTTAATTGAGAAGCTTATAGAGTAAATGTTAGATTTCTCTTAATATTATAGGTCGGAGTGTCGTAGCATGGAGCATTAGGGGCCAGATAGTCTATTTTACGTATGAATTCTCCTATGTCGTGGACATCGTTGGAGATATTATTTATTCCAGAGTTCTAGTGAATGGACCCTAACTCTGAAGAAAGGATTGAAATGTGTTCCGGATTGGAATCTTGATAAGAGTCGAGGAAACAAGGACACCTCGCAGCTCTATGATTTCCCGAGAACTTTTTGATGAGTTATTTACGCTCGTGGGCAGCGAAAACTCATGGCGACAGTGGTTTTCTGCGCCTATATCATACTTGAGACATCGGTCAACCGCCAGGCTCATGCATTACGAACCCCGAACCTTCATGTTGAATGGACCCATGTGAGGCCATTAATTAATCGTTATCCTCGACGTAGGAATAATTACAAAAGCTCATTCAATACCTGTTGGCATAATAGTCAATTAAGATCCTTTGGGAACATGTGTGTCGGTCAGGACACCGTATTTGTCTTGTAAATCTCCACTGCTTAGAGAGGGAGGCTTTCATACTTTTAGGAAGGTCGAGATAATTGGTGAAACGACCCATTCCACTTTCTATTGTGTAGCGACTTCCTTAGCCGAGGGTCGGGGCCAGCCACCCGGACCGCCCAGGCGAGTTATAAAGGGAAGAGATTCTAGACCTTGTTAAAATGACATATAATGCAAGATTGTTATGTTGAGTATTAGAGCCATGTGGTTTGTGAACACATGGATAATTATAGTTCATCCTGATTGTTCATTAATTTAGCTATCTGACGAATAGTCACATGATATATTTGTACTGTCACTGGAACCAAGTCATGTAGTTGGTGACTAGATGCCAATCGCCATGAGCGCGAGGTAGTCTATCGTACAATCCGACATAAGCTATAACGAAACGTTTTATCTAGGAATCACAGACAGCATGCGGGAAAACCATATAATTGGAGGATATGTAGGGGGTAGCTTACATAATTATGGAGTTGCACGTTGATTTTGGTGCAACGTCCAAATAGGTAAATGCATGCAAAGCATTTCATTGGTGAGAAGAAAAATATTAAAACACGCACGGCACACATAATTGTTTAACGTAAAGAGGTTTAAGGAATAATCCTTGTTGTAATATTAAAGAAGTCACATTGTATGACCGTTATGTTAATGTACAGTTTGTTTTGAAGTCGTAGGTGCATCAGCGCACTAGTATATCCTTGTGAAGTTCACAGAAGGGTAAAGCATTATGGCTAGGTATGACTTTGTTGTGATTTCATATTTGTTTACTTGTGGATTGTGGAAGTAAAAATTTTGTTTGCTTTATTTTATGCTTTTTGGGTATTGTTTTGTGTTTGAAGCCATGATTTATTTCAATGAATTAAAGTTTTAGAATAGAGTTGTGCCTTATCATTGTAGAGTTGATACCTTTTTGCCTCAAATCCAAAATATGCACTGCAAAATTGGGGTTACCGTACACGCCTGAGAGCTGATGCTAGTTGGAGGCAGATGCATATTATCTACCGAGATTACTCACATGGGTACAGTACCAAGAAAATGAAGCCAGGCCCTAAAAAAACACACATCTACACACCCGTAAGTTTTTTCCCCTAGTTTATATTTGAAACTAGCTGTACCCGGCATGCGTTGCAATGCCAATCAAAGAATGTGTTGGCGTTGTGACTTTGTTAGTTGAAGTGCTTTTGGATTCACAATATTTTCTTCTTTTTCCGTTAACCACCTCTAAACTATTATAAAATTGATTTACTATCTCAGAAACATTCAAGGGAGCGTGCTCAACAACTCACCAAAGTTTTATCACAATGAATTGAATGGTATATGAAGGCTTACAGGACTATTGAAACGATTCGAGCGCCGTCACCCATTTGTTGAATATACTCGTTCGCTACCTATTGCAAAATGGATTTACTAAGTCGGAAACCTTTCCTGGCGTGTACACAACAACTCATAAAGTTTTCATCGCAATCGGATGAATGGCATATGAACCCAAATGGAATTTTGTTTAAACGATTCGCGCCGTCACTCATTTGTTGAATCTTCTTGAGCGCCACCCATTGAAAAACGGATTTACTAATTCATAAACCTTCGCAGGACTGTACTCAGCTCTCCAAAGTTTTATCACACTCGGATGAATGATATATGAACGCATACGGGACTTTGTTGAAACGATTCACGCGCTGTCGCTTATTAGTTAAACTTATTCGTGTGCTACCAATTGTAAAATGGATTTATTAAATCAGAAACCTTCGCGGGAGTGGAAACAACATTTCACTAAATTTCATTGCAATCACATGAATGGTATATGAACGCATACGGAATTTCGTTTAAACGATACGCGCGCCGTTACCCATTTGTTTAATCTACTCGTGCGCTACGAATTATAAACTGGATTTACTAAGCCAGAAATCTTTCCTCGGGTGTACACAACAATTCACTTAAGTTTCATCGCAATCGGTTGAATGGCATATGAAAGCATACGGGACTTTGATGAAACGATTCACGTGCCGTCGCTCATTTGTTGAATCTACTCGTGCGCTACCTATTGTAAAGAGAATTTACTAAGCCAGAAACCTTCCCAGAAGTGTACACAACGTCACACCCAAGTTTCATCGCTATCGGACAAATGGTATATGAACGCATACGGGACTTTGTTGAAACGCTTCGCGCGTCTTCGCTCATTTGTTAAATCTACTCGTGCGCTGCCAATTGTAAAATGGATTTACTAAGCCTGAAACCTTCCCTGGAGTGTACACAACAACTCACCCAAGTTTCATCGCTATCGGACGATTGTATATGAACGCATATGGGTCTTTGACGAAACACTTCGCGCGTCGTCGCTCATTTGTTTAATCTACTTGTGCGATAACTATTGTAAAATGGATTTACTAAGCTAGAAATCTTCCCTGAAGTGTACACAACATCTCATCCAATCGCTATCGGACGAATAATATACGAACGCATACGGGACTTTGTTGAAACGCTTCGCGCGTCGTCGCTCATTTGTTGAATCCATCCGTGCGCTACCTATTGTAACATAGATTTACTAAGCCAGAAACCTTGTCTGGATTGTACACATCCTCTTACCCAAGTTTTATCGCTATCGGACGAATGGTATATGAACGCATACGGGACTTTGTTGAAAAGCTTTGCATGTCGTCGCACATTTGTTGAATCTACTCGTGCGCTACCTATTGTTAAGTGGATTTACTAAGCCAGAAACCTTCCCTGAAGTGTACACAACACCTCATCCAAGTTTAATCGCATTGGGGTGAATGGTATATGAACGCATATGGCATTTTTTTAAACGATACGCGCGCCGTTACTCTTTTGTTGAATCTACTCGTGCGCTACCTATTGTAAAAAGGATTTACTAAGTCAGAAACCTTTCCTGGAGTGTGCACAACAATACAACCAAAGTTTCATAGCAATCGTATGAATGGTATATGAACGCATACGGGACCTTGTTTAAGCGATTCGCGTGCCGTCACTCATTTGTTGAATCTACTCGTGCGCTACAACTTTCATATTTATTCACTTTTTAAACCTTCTCTGGACTTCCACAAATAATTCCAAGACCAAAATTAGCCAAATCGGTCCAGCCGTTCTGGAGTTTTAGCGAGACTAACGAACAGCAATTCATTTATATATATAGAGAGATTATATATTTCTTTACGCTTGCATTAAAGAATCTGTAATGCACTGAGCAGTTATGATTTCACTTATATTTTACCTGTAGCCTACCAGTTGGATGGCTAAACGTCATCCCGCAATCTGCAGGCTACATGGCTAAACTGCGCAGCGGTTGCTTGGTAGGCCTAGGCCCTTCATGGGCTGTCGCGCCATGGGTGTAGTTTGTTTCTTACTTCTAATACATAAGTGTAGGAGTACAAGATCACGAACTATTCAGTGTCAACTTTTTTCAGAGAAGCAAGTTCGACTTCAAATGAAAACAATGCGTTGTTTTGAAAAATAAAGGCGTAGCGATTGTGAAAATGGAAAATTGGTTTCCGGAAATACTGGATTGGGATCCATAAAGACTGCAAACAGTACTTTTGAACTACCAGCGGGCAAGGTGAAGACAAACAGCTAACTGCAACCAAACTAATGCGTTCTTGCTTGCAGCCCCTAATTGCAAAAAGTTCCCAGCAATTCTACCGAAAAGTATATGTCCCTTGTTGCAAAATTCACGGGAGGTAAGCAGATCAATCGAGGGAAACGAGGTTCCTTCACTCATAGAACCAAAACTGTCGGGCTGGACTTTCAGTTTGGGCCATCCTGGCACTATAAAACAATGAAATCAGTTTAGAAAAAGACTGCCACAATAGTGAAGAGCACTACACTCAGCAGAAAGAGAAGAAGAGCAGCTTTCCGAAAAAGTTTATTTGCGTCGTGAGAAGGGAATAGAATGTCTCGACAACAGTCTAATGAAATGAAACGTACTGTCTCACGTGATTATGGAAACCGATCAATGCAGTTGGATTTCGATCAGGTACTGTTGAGAGAGTTTAGTGCTGAGAAGATCAAGCAACTAACGCTTAGTGATGGCCATATACAAAAACTGGAAAAGTAAACAAGGGGCCAAAGGGAAAACGAAAAGTGCCACACATCTAGAAAGGACAGACTTGCGGCATCCAATTTTAGATATGTATGCAAGAGGAAACCTACCTCGAAAAGGGCTCAAGTAGCAAAAGACATTCTGTACGGTGAATTTCACTCAAAAGCAATGCAGTATGACTTTGATAATCAGCGAATTGCAAACCGAAATTTAGAGGAGAAATCGGTAGAAAAGTCGAAGAATGTGGTCTTTTCGGACATAAAACGAATGGGTTCTTAGGTGCCTCCCCAGACGGATTAATAGGAGACGCCGCTATAGTCCGAAGTCTACTGTCCTTATTCTGCACGGAATATGACCATACTGGAAGCCAGCAAAAAGCTAAAGGGATATTATTTGGCAGAAAGTAAACGAAAAAGATAGCATAGAGAATATCAAGAAGAGTGCCATTCAGAAGAGAACAAATTGATAACTCTCTAACACTCACATGATTTTTATTTCCAAATCCAGGGCCAGTTGGAAATAACACAGCGGGAAATATATAGTTTGTGGTATGGATGCCTAAGGACATTCACATAGAAACAATAAAGAGGGACGAAAAGTTCTCGAGACAAAGCATTCGTATGTAACTCACATTCTGCTACGAGAAAATCTTGTTTCCTGAGATCATTGATCCCAGGATGACCAGATCAATGGATAGAAGAGAACCTGAGGTGAATTAAAATACTGAGTGTGTGTAAATCATGAAACGTTATCTTTGATATGGATAAAATTGAAGCATTGATTTGAAGAACAGGAAATAATTAGGTATAATACTTTTTTTTTGTTTCTGGTACGCAGTACTAGTGCCTGTGCTCACAATAGGCAGATGAGAATATCATAGGAACTTTAATTCATACAGGGTGTAACAAAATGGTACGGCACAAAATGCAGGACACATTCCTCACACGTAGACGAAGACATTTTGTTATATGAAATTGGGCCGGAAACGCTTTGTTTCCATGTTATACCTCATTGTTTCCAACTCATTAATCATGGGAAACACACAAGAACAGAATGCACCAGCATACCACATGCAGGAGATGTTCTTTATGCCCTCCGTGTGCATTGATGCATGCATCAACCCACCGTTGTAGTGAATCTCGGATGCGTTGATGTATCCCTGGAGGATTGCGTATGGTTTCGCAGTCTTCCATAATACGGGCACGGAGATTCTGGTACTGGGGTTCGATACACAAGAGCTTTCAAATGCCCCCACAAATAAAAGTCCAGTGAGTTTAGGTCCGGAGGGCGTGGAGGCCAGACAATTGGTCCACCTCTACCTATACATCTGTCACCAAATCTGTTATTTAGAAGCCGACGGACATTAACACTAAAATGAGGATGTGCTCCATCGTGCACGAAGTACATGTTTTGTCGCACAGCTAAAGGCACATCTGCTAAGTCAAATGGCAACAGGGCCACGTAAAACAAAACACTGGCGGTGCACCTACAATCATGACAACGTAACCAGACGTAACCATGAGTGCATATTCCCCATGGTTCTCACGTTCTCTTCTTGTGTGTTTCCCATGATTAATGAGTTGGAGACAATGAGGTGTAACATTGAAAAGAAAAACGTTTCCTGACCCATGTTCATATAACATAATTTCTTCGTCTACGTGTGAGGAATGCATCTTGCAATTTGTGCCGCACCTTTTTGTTACACCCTGTATATGTACATAATAATTTTGCTCTTGGTATGCATTTTCATAATTTGTTTATTGTAATAAAATAGCCTACATAAATGAACATTTATTATTACTTCCATGAAAATTGAAGTAAGATATAGTGATTGGCCTCACGGAGTCGTTTCAGATCTCATGAAAATAAAAAGGGAATTGGAATCAAAAGAACCAAAGACCTATACGAATCACCAAAATGTATGTATGTATGTATGTATGTATGTATGTATGTATGTTGGTCTATGTGCGTGGCATTTGGCCTCTTATAAATCGATGCTCCATTGATTTGAATTTTTCACGAGTTGTGGTCTTGTTTATTATGTCTAGAAGACGATACCTAGAGTTGGACGTCCGCATCGGATGGTTTTTAGAATGGATATTCCCAATAAACCTGAACACGAACATATCTTGTCCATCTTTTTTTTCTAAAATATCAAAAACGTGTGAACTACAAACCAGTCATATCATTGTATACATCATTCAATTTTGCATCGAGTGAAACCAGTCGCTGCTCTGTGCGGTAAGAATTATGTCATACAAAGCATTACTAATGTCGGAACAATACGATTTTAGTTCGGGAGTTTATCCTCAAATAACTCTGAAACAGTTACCTAAATGGGAATCCAGCGCTGTCAGCATCTATCCTGAGTGTGTTTTCACCGGTTATTCCACACTCCCTCCAGGCAAATGACGAGATAGTACCGTACGTGAAGTCTCAGGGCACGTGTCCCATCCCTGACTCTAATACAGTTACACACATAATCAAGTACACATGACTGATGATGATAATAATAATAATAATAATAATAATAATAATAATAATAACATCGTTATTGGTTTTACGTCCCTTTTAACTACTGCGGCTTTTAGAGACGCCGGGGTGCCGGAATTTTGCCCCAAAGGGGGTCTTTAACGTGCCAGTAAATCTAATGACACGGCTCCCTCGCATTCTCGCACCCTCAAATGCCAACTGGCTGCACCAGAATTCGATCCTGCAACCTTGGGCACAGCAAGCGAGAACGTTACCGCTAAGCCACGCAGCTAGCCAAAGGCACTGATGACCAAGATGTCCCAAGTCCATACAATGTATTATTATCAACAAGAACGACAACAATAATGTTTGGGGAAGTAAGTAATGTATCTGTGCAAACACATTGTGTCAACGTTAAGCGTGACACTACTACAGTATAATTTTAATGCTCAGAAATTGTTCCACGCCTAGGCACTTGTAAGTTACATGTAACTTGCCGAACTATAATATGTATGACAAGATGAAGACAACTCCTGGCTGTCGTCAAATCGCCCCCTTCTCACTCGGCCTTGTCAGCGTGTTCATCATTTTCCTTTCGCAAGAGATCTTGTGAAGCCGCGCCGCTTCCCCTCCCACCCTTTTCTATACAATAATTCCCAAACTAATGCGGTCGATTCCATTCACCCGATTTTAATTCTGAAAAAATGCATTGGAATCAGGAAATAAATCTCCGTTTTCGTATTACCAGGTTTTTTTTTCATAATTTAAGCAGAAATATAAAAAACTGTTAGTAACTCTTTTGTTTTTCACATTTTGGAAAATGCATCGAATTAATATCAAATCAATTGCAATATAGTATACATAGTGGTTTTCAGATCGCAAATGCGAGCTTTCGTTCAAGAGAAAACTGAAAAAAAATATTGTCTCACTTTGGTGCTGCTACGTGGTGTCAGAATTACAAACTAAAAAACGGGACATTTAGCCTTAACTTATAATTTTGTCCCCTCTTACAAAGTTTTATGTTCATTTCGCAATTGGATTATGGATTTTGAAGTTTTAATAGTATCCTCGGCCACAGTCTTACGGCTTTACTCTAAAATGCGAGATTATATCTGTAAAATATAGGATATAAAGTTATTTGTATGTAGCCTATATTTTATAATTTCGCGATGGCCGCTGCGTGCTTAATTCAATGTGATAGATGAATATTGTAGTGAGTTCCTTTGTATTGGACTCCTCTATCACTAAATTTTGCGATAATATTGCACTATTATATCGTTAGTTAATAATATTTAAGCCGTAAGAATACGCCCAGCCACCAATGTGAACGTAAGGAGATCCTGTTTCTTTGACGTGGCATAAGCATAATATTACCCATTTCGGAAACATATCCTTTGTACAGTGCAGAAACATATAACCTTCAATTGGTCAAGAAACATTTAGGTTATAAACATTGATTTCAACTCGACTCCTCTTCTATACCTTTAACATCGACAATTGGCGACCAACGCAATCTAACATCATATTATACTACATGATGCGTAACACTCTACACACAGTTCTTGCAAGTTTAGAAGAATATTTACACCATTAATATGCAGTAATTAACTAGAAGAGGCGAACTGCTACCAATTTCTTTGATTATGTCGACTTTTTTGAATTTAAATTTTACAACTTCATAAGTAGGCCTACTACCAAACTATTTATAGAAGTTTTTTTAAATTTACAATTGAAGCTTCTCAGTTCTAATTAACAACAGTTTTTCATGTCACACAGCATTATTCATATTGTCACAAAATTATACTTAAATGATTTGATTTCCTAGTTTACTGTATTTTTTTATATACTTTTAAGGACTTTCCATAGACGACGGCACCACTAAATACACTAATATACTCGCAAGCAGCAATTGCTTCTTTAGGTTAATTGTAGTTTATACTGATAAAGACCACATTGTGGTCGAAACTATTCCAATAATCATCTGCTAGTAATTTATTTTATTGACATGTGGTGGATTACTTTTAATGCCATTGGTATTTAATTGAATTGGTTGTCAATAAGGACCCAATTTAAATATGATTAATTGCGTATCAATATATATATTAATAACTATAACAGTCAGCAGTACCCATCAGGTGGCCGTGGCGCCTACTGTTCTGAATTTCTTCATTTGGGTGACATTCCTGATATTGACCGGTAGGGAATTCCACAGTCTTGAACTCGTGTCCACAAATGAATAGTTAAAGGGTTGTGTCCTGATTGCGGTCATTCCAGATTGCGTTCACCTCATTAGCAGTCCATATTGCGGTCACTTTCAGTTTAGGAAAGAACTATAAACATTCCAGCGTCCAGATTGCGATCACTTTTCTTGAGAGACCGGTCCTTGGTGCTTGGTTCTTCCCGACTTACTCATACCTTCCGTAAGTTTTGTGGATAACAAGGGGAGACTGATATTTCACTACCCAACCAAAGAATACAGTTCAGTGTTCAGCTGAGCACATCCCATAAAACTTCGCTTTAAAAAATCAAGTCCCCTCCCAATCTGACGGCACCTCGTAAAGCAATGATTATAACATTTTCAGTCTTAAGAATAGAAACGTTTCAGGATTGGAATCAACGACCTTCCCTTTCAACAAAATTGTTGTAGCGGGAAATTTTATACTTACAGGGTATAATTTTTAATTTCTGCCCCTCCTCTCCCATCTGAGGCGCGAGATATCTATTTTTATAATAGGTACTGTATATCGTGAAAAACATTATTTTCATTACCTCGAAAAATTCGTCTCGTAAAAGTAAATAACATTAGCAAGAGGAGTGGAAGTGAAAGGTGAGGAAATTTCCAGGGGAGTTACAACCGGACCGGTCTCCCAAGAAAAGTGATCGCAATCTGGACGCTGGAATGTTTATGGCTCTTCCCTAAAATGAAAGCGACCGCAATCTGGACTACGCAATCTGGAATGACCGCAATCAGGAAGACACCAGTTAAAGCAGGTAGTTTGGTTAAGGGGAATAGCAAGGGAGGATCCAGAACTGTTATTACTGTATTACTATGGAAAGATGAGAGCAGATTAAATTGATGGAAGATGTACAGTGGTGTTTTAGGTCAATAACCTGTATATTAGAATTAGGATATGATCCTGCGTTTTTCGGGTTTTAACCATTTGAGTGTCTGGTCGAGCCTCCGTGGCTTAGACGGCAGCACGCCGGCCTCTCACCGCTGGGTCCGTGGCTCAAATCCCGGTCACTCCATGTGAGATCTGTGCTGGACAAAACGGAGGCAGACAGATTTTTCTCCGGGTACTCCGGTTTTCTCTGTCAAAACTTCATTCCAGCAACACTCTCCACTATCATTTCATCTGGCATTCATTAAATCATTGACCCAGAGGAGTGCGACAGGTTTCGGCAGCCGGCACAGTTCATATCCTCGCCGCTAGATGGGGGCTTCATTCATTCCATTCCTGACCCGGTCGGAGACAGGAAGCAGGATGTGGATTTTCATGAGTGTCTGGTAATAGGAAGTAATATGCTCTTCATACCTCAAGTTAAAGATGAATCGTATAAAAGAATTCAGTGCTCGTTGAAGTTTCATTGTTTGCTGCTCTGTAGCGTCAACGGGAGTTATATTACGATAATCAAGAAGTGGCAGCAACAGCAACTGTGCAAGTTTGATCTTTAAGTCAATCGGCAATAGGCTATGTCCCTAGGCCTCTTCAGAGGATGGGGTGTTGCATAGATCTTTTTGCAAACATTCTTTACATGTTCTGACCAGTTTAGAGTTTCGGACAGAGTCACACCCAGGTTTCTCACTGTTTTATTATACGGAATGGAGTTGCCGTTTACATTTATGGGTGGAAATTCATATTCATTTATTTTGAATAGCAGTTTTGGGGAGCCAATGGCGATTGCCTGTGTTTTTAAATGATTTAGCAGTAGTGAATTATTGTTGTTGTTGTTGTTGTTGCTGTAGGTAACTAATCGTAGTAAGTCTACATTGACGCTTTGACTATCATGATGTAAGTCTGTTGTCTTGCAGTGGCTGTATATTTGTAGATCGTCTGCATACAAATGGTAGGTTGTAGTTTTAAGTGTGGCTGATATGTCATTTACATATGGGATAAACAATAAAGAACCAAGCACACCACCCTGAGGGGTACCAGCTTATCTTATTGGCTACTGTAAGCTCAAGTCCAGGATTAGCACTCACAGCAATCTGTTTTCCAGGAACGACGCGAACAATAATTTCAATTTTCTTACAGACTATCTAACGTATGGTTAAGACCACCGCCTTCCCAACCCCAGCTCCAATTATAGATAAACACGCATTACTACAGACATCACAATAACACAGGTTATCAGACAAATTCTACAGAACCATATACATGGGGCTAATAACCACGAAGGTCAAGACTCACCGGTATAAGAAACAACAACTGGATGGGAGTCGGAACAGTCCATTTGAGGAAAATATCCAGTGCTCTAGGTGCTTTTGACCAGACATCCGAAAGTATTTTACAACTTGATTTGACACACAGCAGCAGTCACGGTATAATCGTTGTAAGATACGTGACCATAAATGAGAATCGCAGGTCACGCTGAGTAGTAGCGCTGGCCGAGCGAGCATCTGTGGCAGTAGGCAGTGCGTTTGACATGCACACTGTCTCGTTTCCCCTAGATAATTGATGGGGTAGCTGACTTCAGAAGCGGGTGGGTGGCTGGTAAGATAGGTGCGGCTCGATTCGCTGCACTTCGACAAACTCCGTAAGAACTCGGTCGTGTTCCCGATTCCCAGCCGCACTCTTCTAATGTTCTCTGTCACGTACGCACTGCTTGGCGCCGCGTGACTTGAATGAAGTGGGGGCTTGGGGAGCCAGCGGTCTACTTGTAGCCAAGTATTCCGTGTTTCCTTGCCCTTACACTCCAACGATCAGACGAGTCTGTTTCATCTCAGCGGAATGCAGTTTGCTTCAATTGTTCTTTGTCCCTAACGCATGCAACACGCATCGGCAGTCTAGCACGCACAGTTATACCTAGTTGATTCTTTTGGTTCGGGTAGAGTCGTGTCAGGTCGGCAAACTGGAACAAAAACAGGTTCTTGAAGTAAAAGTGCAGGCAAGGAAGCGGGCAGACAGAGAACTACGGGTAGGGGCGGGGAGAAGAGGGGTAGAGAGAAGGGGGACATGAAGATAAAGCATCGACCGCGCTGGCAACGTCATCAACAAACCTCAAGTCATCATAGGAAATCGTGCCTGAGTTTCACTGCACTACTCAATACAAAAACATCTGTTCCCATGGACTCGCTCGTACAGAAGCACTGCAGATGGGAATTGCTGATTAATGATTATATAGGCTATTTGGCTACACAGCAGTGGCGGCTTGTCGAAATATGCCTGTGGTTCAAACTTGTATGTTGCATCTGAAACACATGGGTCCAACTTTCAAATATTGCCAAGTGCATTACCATATGCATCGAAAACGGAAGTAGTAATATTTGTTGTTGCTGTTACAAGGTATACATTATAGCTGCTTGTTATTACTAGTGACTGAAGTAATAAACCTAGGGTGACAGAATAACGATAATAAGTCAAAACAAGTAGTTCCGTGAAGAACTATACAGTAGGGTGACCAGATTCTGATAATGAAAAAAGGGACACTCAGGCATGTCGCATCAATTATTGTCTGTCGAGAAAGCGGATCCTGTAATTGGGCATTTGTGCAATATTTATGATATTTAATTTCAAAACAAATATTTTATTCATTAAAACATGATATAGTATATTGCATTTCTTAAATCACGTCTATATAGTCACTCTCCAACATATTCTAAAAATTATACAACTTAACAGATAAATTTTAAAAACTATCACTTACCGTTATAGGCTATATTGAATCCTTGACCAAGAAAACCGATTCACATCCAATATCTGGGTCAGTCTTTTCTTTTTATATACTTTAAAGAGTTAAGAATTTCCTTCAAAAGGTTTGGGTGTTCTAACAAAAATGTGTAGAAACTTGAGCAAGATACATCACGAAAATGTGTCTTAGTCAAGATCATTGCCTTAACTGTTTCAACATTGAGCCTGTTCTTTTCATCTGACCACATACAATTGATAATTGAAAACACTCTCTCTAAGGCTGCATTAGTTCCTGGAATCGTCAAAGCAAAGATCACAAGACACGCAATACATTTGTATTCAATGTTTTCCCTGTCCATAACACTAAATATCTCAACCCACTTATCTTCAGTTGCTGTACCATTTATCTTCCAGGTTTCACTTTTTGCTTCAAAAATGTTTTGGACATGTCTTACTTCATAAAATAGTTCATCTTCATCAATTATTTTTTCTGAATGACTGTCAATTTCTGCAATCCACTGCACACACTGCTGAACCTAATTCCACAATGGAGGACTATTCAGCTGAACCCACTGAAGTTCTTTCAGTTTATCGAAGGGTAGTGTCCAGTTCTCCATGTATTGAAGGAAAGTGACATAAAAACTGTTCGCAGACTCCGTAAATTTATGATCATTGATCAAACCACCATCTTCTAATTGCTTTAGTAAAGAGATCATTATGGATGTTCGAAAATTCTGGTCCTTCCTGCACACAAGCTTACTTTTCAAGGCATGTCATTCATTAGCAACTTCACTGCCACATATATTGTCTTTCTCAATTTTCTTTATTGTGTTTGCACACTCCTTGAGTTGTGAATTAATAAAATGAAGCCAAAGTAAGGATTGTGGATTACTGAAAAAGTCTTTTAGCACTATATGACACTTTTCTTCTGAAAGAAAATAAGACTTGAGACTATCAAACATATCAATAAGTCTGTTAACAGCTGGTTGTAAAGAAAAAGGAAGCTTGTAGTTTAACGTGATCGTTAATCTGTAGATCATGAGCCACGGGACCTCCTTTTTACGTGGAATCCGAACCACAGGACATGGCATTTCACTTCGAAAATCTCACATGCATTGACTGGGAATCGAGCCCGGACCGCCTTGGTGAGAGGCATACAGCTAGACCGCTGAGCCACCACGCCCCCGTTTGAAAAGAAAGCCATCTTGTTTTTACACTTCCCAATATCTGCTTGTACTCAACATCCACAAACTCACAGAAGCTCTTCAATTCAGTCACTCGAACAGCATAAATGTGAAAATACTGGAACACTTGATTAACAATTGTGTCAACATCAATAGGTAAAATGTCTGCACTTGTTTGCATAGCGTTGTGTACAATGTGGGCAGCACAACCTATTCCAAAAATGTTTTCATTTATCCCCTGTCTTAACTTTTAAAAAACATTGTTGGTGCCTTTTCTTCCAACCCAACCGAAGTTGGTGTTGCAGTTATCACCTCAGAAAGCAATAACTTTGTCAGTTAACTTGTATTGTTCCAAGATGTGAAGAATGTGGTTTGTTAGCATCTCTGCTGTTTCCCCGGAAAGTGCTTGAAACTCAAGAAATTTGATTTGAACGTATTTTTTTGGTACGAAATACCTTACAAGTACTGGAAGTTGTGGTTTGAAGTATCAACCATAACTGATACATATCTGGCATTTTGCAAGTCACTGGTGATTTCGCTTAACGCAAAAGGAGCTAAGACATTAACTACGATGGCCTCACACTTGGTTCTCCCACATGTAAACTTCCTTTCAAATAAAGTACGCACAAGAGTTGATGTGCAATCCATCGATCTGAAAGAGTGGTTATGTTTAACCATATGAAAAGTAAACACACCTTCTAAAGCAGCAAGACGTTTCCCTTCTTCATCCTCTTTCCCTTGTGTTGTCATGAAGGAGGTTAATTTATGGCTTGAACTCTTAGCAGCCTCTGCCACTTTATGCTTCTTCTTTTGTATATGTTGGAAAATGTCCGATCGACCGCCATGTTCGATAGAAAACGCACCATTACATAAAGTACACACTATTTTGTCTTGATCTTCCTTAAGAAAAGAAAATTCTTCCTTTAATACATCCGTGAAATTACACTTTCGTTTCGGCATTCTCAACTATTGATAAAATATTGCAGAACAACTCGTCACGATTAGTAACTATAGAGTACTGAAAGAATCGTGCTTGTAATCATTATAAGACGTTAAACGTGAAGTTTTATGTATCAAGCACCATTACTTACAATAAAACAAAGTTTCCCTCGCACGCAACGATGGTGTTATGTCACAAATTTGTTATTCCGCATGCATCGGCATGTATGCCAACCACAGCCTACAAAATTAACCCTATGAAAGAGAATTATTTGCGAAATTACCCTAGGAAAGAGAATTATAGTGTTGGTTGATTGGCGATACTTTCTACGAAGAATCTCTCGGATAATATTTGAATCTTGGGATACAGAAAAACAAATGAATTAAGTAAAGCATGTACGCAAAACTGCGCACACATTAAAATATCTCAAGAAAACGGGATTTAACGGGACGAATGTTAAGAAAACGGGACATTTTGCGTCCCGTCAAAGATTTGTCGGGACAACGGGACCAACTACTGAAAGAAGGGACAATCCCGTTAAAAACGGGACGTCTGTTCACTCTACTATACAGCCTATTTTCATATAGGCTATAGTAAAGTGTGATTGCTATCACAGATTAATAGATATTGAGAACCGTCCAAATATTTCGGATGGTCGCCATGTTGAATTTGTATGTAGGCTATAGAGTTATGTACGATTAGATGACGATTTTTGCGTAGGTTCATTATTGAAACGATCACTTCGATCGCATGATTAATATACAAGAAATAAAATCTTAATTTTAAAAGTGCGCACAGCCGCCATCATGAAGGTACGTGAGCAATTGAATTAATCTAGATGCCAGTGCATTGCAATGTGTATAAACATTTACCATACTATATTTCACTGCGCTCAGATGGTTAAATCGCGAGAAAGGTCTATTCAAATGTTTCACCTTCGCTTGGCAGCCATGTTCGTGTTGTATTAACAAGTTTTTGGAAGTCTCATAGCTGAAATGCTAGTAGTACCCTTTATCACCGTACAAAATTTCAGGGTGATATTTGTAGACTAATAGTTTCGGAGATAAAGAATGCCGGTGAAATATTTCGCACTGCCGCCATGTTGGATTGGTGAGACGTAATAAAACTTTAAGGGCACGGTCTGGATTGGCCAATATAGTACTATGACCTTACCTAGTTTCATTGAAATCTCTCCAGCAGTTTAAACGTTATTATGGGGGGGGGGGACACACAGACACACACATACGCACACACAGACACGGACAAAAGGTGATCTCATAGGCTACGCCATTTTTTTCATAAATGAAAATAGGCTAATAATCAGTAGAGGCAAATGACCGTTTCTTTCAGAATGCTGCATTTGCCAATTAAATCCACGCTTCATTAATCTGCCGCCTGACATTTAACTTCAACATGATAAGCATTAAAATATCACCAAGAAATAAGAGGAAAAAGACACAACACGATCCTGGTGGCTTTTCCATGAAAAGGCGCACTTAGTTCTTTTAAAAATATTTTGCGATAAGAGTTTGATCCCGGGTGATAAGTTGTTGTTGTTCCATTTAATGGGGCTTGTACAGCGTGATCATTTAGCCCTGTGTGCTTGGGTCAGTGTAGAAGTTTGATAACCTGTGTTATTGTGATGGATGTAGACTATTAGTGTGTCTATTTGTAATTCAGGTAAGGATTGGGAAGGAAGCGACCATGCCTTTTAGTTAGGAACGATCCAAGTATTCACCTGGAGTAAAAGTGGGGAAACTACGGAAAGCCACTCTAAGCCTCTTCTCAGTTTTGCCTCACGAGGCTGAGTGGACCCCGTTCTAGCCCTCAGACCAGAATCTTTTTTTTTTTTTTTTGGAAGAACTAGGAATCTAACCCGGACCTCTGGGGCGACAGCCAGCTACATGGCCTGTCTGTTGAAGTTTCTGAACACTTCACTTCTATACACGTAGTCTATTGCATGTGCTGAAAGGAAGTTGGTCCAATGTTGTAGCTGTCCCTGGTATGTAGGAGTAGCCCTTCACCTTGGAGATCCCGGGTTTGATTCTCGGCTCCATCAAGAATTTTAGAAACTAACATGAGAGCTGTAACGGGATGAATTCAGCCTGGTGAGGACAGTCGAGTAGCTGAGAGTAGTCTACACGTCGATCAATTGATGAGGTTAGGCACTTCGTGGGCTGTAGTGCCACCGTATTTATTTTACTTCATCGATTATTCTCTATCTCCTTAGAAATAATGTACCGGTACCGTATTTATTTCAAATTAGAAGATTCCCCCCACCCCCTTTTTTTTTTTCGGAAGAAAGGTTGCACCTCGGCTCCCTCCCATTAGAGGCTAACACAATGTTCAGCTATTTCAAACCCACTGACGATTACAGAGACTACATAGGCTACTTGTTATAGACTGTAAGAGAAACTCTTTCTAACAGGTAAGATCAATTTGAGCCACGCCCCATCGGGTCAATATAATTGGCCTGTAGAATAACATTGTGAACAATCATTTCAGCGTACTCCAGCCCCAATTGGACGAATGCTTAGTGCTACACAGACACCATTACTGCAATTTTACGTCCAATTCGGCGTGTACGTTGTGGGTATTTCGCAATATTGATAATAATAATAATAATAACAACAACAATAATGCTATGTGATAACGTCTCATTGAACAACCGTGGCTTTAGAAGCGCTTATCAGACGGATGCTGGTGTAAAGGGGATCTTGGCCATGCCAGTTGGTCACCATCCCCAGTTGTATCTGATGACAAAGTGTGTTCAGCTCCCAGACACCGTCCTTGCGACGGTAGAGGAGTGATCCATCGCAGAGTCCGTGGGTGAAGCCGAGCTGAGAGTATAGCCTAAGCGAGTAAAATAATATTGATGATAATTGTAATAATGATATAGATTTTACGTCCCTTTAAACCACCACGGCTTTTAGAGAATGCGGGGTACTGGAATTTTGCCCCGAAAGGGATCTTTAACCTGCCAGTAAATCTACTGATACGACACCCTCGCTTCCCTTGTATACTAACACAAGACTTTGAACTGCACAGGTGGGTGTACGCACTGAGTTTTCATATCTTCCCCGACCAATTGCAATGCTGCTCTACTTCCCTCAAAACGTAGGCTTCTAGCCTATGAGTTCTTTCACCATACGCAGATTTCTGGGGGGAGTGGTTTTAGTAGAGCGATTGGTTGGAAAGGATAGGCGAACACAGCACACAAATTCCAAGTTTCGCGTCGGGATTCAGACACGAACAATTTTTCCCTCTCTAGGGATTACCCAAAGAAATTAGGGGATGAGACACCATCAAGTACGTTTACCTTGAGACCTGGCAAACAAGTAGTCTACGTAAAGTTTCAGCGAGATCGGTAGATTTTATATCGTATGGCCTCGGGTGCCTGGTGCAAGCTTTGTTAATTGACACCCAGAGGGTAGCTTGCATGTCGAATTTCGTCGTTCCTTTGGACGCTATGAAAGTCAAGGAGGTTAGATATCTAAACTCATTGACACAACAGCGCTTTCAAGTAGAGAATGGAGGAACTTTGTGTTGGCGGAAAATCCCGAGATTAATTTTGCCATTGAATACGGCCTACTGAATTCAAATGGGTTCTTTAACATGCCAACAACGTATGACATGAGTATCGTGATTTTTGTCGCCTTCAAAAATCACTTACCATGGCCAGGGGCGAACCTGCAATCTTGGGGTTGGTAGTCCGACACTATAACCACTCACCCACCGTGGCAAGCTATCGGTAGATTGACGTTCGCGATGTTCGCTTGTCAGTTCAACAGATTAATTTGATGGTCGTAATTGAGGGTCTGAGAATGAATGAAAATCAGATATTGACCAATTCAGCCCAGTATTAATTTTTCTTGTCTGCTTATGATTTTCTGCTACTGTAGTGTGTAGTACAAAACTCTTGTCAGTTTAGTTTTTCGTTGACTGTGTCAACATTGTGGACAAGAATGTCTATTAATTAATCATTTGCACCCCTGGAGGAAGATTGCAAGGAGTCACAAAACACGCCTACGGTACATGATAATTGCCTTCAAAGCTATGCAAGTCTTTTAATGAAATGTAGGCTGAATAATATACTGCGCAACCAACTTTTCTCAATGAATCTCTGGGGTAGAAAAAGTTTCTAGTCGTAATATGTTACTACACGTTTTTACAAACTTATGTAATCTAAACATTGTACATTTGTGATTAGGCTAAGTGTAATTCATAAACATCGTAGCCTATACTAATTAAGCCCAAGTGAATAAGATCTGAGGAAGAACGCTGGACGTTCGAAACACGTCATCCAATAAAGTACCCCATTCTGTACATAAAAGCGTGTTAGTATGTAATATTATCTCGTTTCCTTCATGTTAAGGTATGTAAATAATTGTTTCCCGCCTAATGTAATTAGGCACAATTTGTGTTGACCGACTGGAGAGCTTTCTTTAATAGAATTAGGCAACACTGAAATAATAATAATATCGTATGACCTCGGGTGCCGGGTGCAAGCTTTGTAATGTGACACCTAGAGGGTAGCTTGCATGTCGAATTTCGTTGTTCCTTGAATCACTGTGAAAGTCAAGGAGGTTAGATATCTAAGCTCCTTGAACACTATAGCGCTTTCTAGTAGAGAAATGAGGAACTTTGTGTTGGCGGAAACTCCCGAGATTTATTTTGCCATTATGAAAACGGCCTACTGAATTCAAATGGGTTATTTGACATGCCAACATCGTATGGCATGCGTGTCGTATTTTTGCCACCTTTCAAAAATCACTTACCTCGGCCAGGAGCGAACCTGCAATCTTGGGGTTAGTAAACCGACACGCTATCCACTCACCCACCGTGGCAAGCTAACACTGAAACAAATGGCTTCTATCACTTCAATGTTACTACAATGCAAAATGTGACAGTTTAGAAGCAGAAATCCACTGTTGGCATGAACTGCCATGTAGGGAGTCAAGAAAAAGTTATTAGTTGTGGTAATTTCTCAGCATGTGGAGTGTGCAATGCAATATCCAATGAATAGTATATCTCAAAATCAGATGGATTGACTTATGACAGTTTATTCCAGGGGCGCTAATTGATGTTTAATCTTTTGGTCGATATCTGGCTTTACCGCGCGGAGTAGGTGTGCATGTTAAATATCTCACCACGACCACGATGGGGAGCTGCAGCAAGTCAGGAGATTGGAGGTTCGTATCTCAATGCTGACAGCGGCTGTCTTGAGTGTGGTTTTCCCCCGGATTTTCCACACTCCCCCCAGGCAAGTTCCGGGGCACCTACCCCATTCTCAACCTGAACAATTACAGTTACACACACTACTACAGTCTCCACAGAAACACAAATTGTACATAAGAACGAAGCTTGTAGTTTTACGCGACTGTTAATCTTGTGGTCATAAGCCACGGGACCTCCATTTTACGTGGACTCCGAACCACAGGACATGATATTTCACTTCAAAAATCTCACATGCATGACCGGGAATCGAATCCGGTCCACCTTGGTGAGAGGCGAATAGCTTGACCGCTACGCCACCACGCCCCAGAAATTGAACATACAGCCAAGTACTTGGGGATGGTAGTCCAAACCTCTAAAAAGGAATTAAAAACAACAGCAACGGTATCTGGCTTTCATTTAATCGACTGCGCATGTTCTCACAGGTATGATGCACCTGATGGTTAAAAAATGCATTGCGATTTTAGGATCGAATTTGCTTTTGGTGCTGCATAGAGCTTCGGTTCGGTTGATTTTCTTGCGTTTTCCAAAAGTGAAACCAAGAGGTCATTTCCCCTGGATGTTCTGTAGCAGTGTTCGAGCTTCGGTTCGGTTAATTTTCTTGCGTTTTCCAAAAGTGAAACCAAGAGGTCATTTCCCCTGGATGTTCTGTAGCAGTGTTCGAGCTTCGGTTCGGTTAATTTTCTTGCGTTTTCCAAAAGTGAAACCAAGAGGTCATTTCCCCTGGATGTTCTGTAGCAGTGTTCGTATATAACAAGAAAGTATGATGTAACAGGGAGTGAGGAATCTGTTGTTCCATTCAGGGGCTTTGCGAATTGGTGGCCATGTAGCCCCGAGTAGTTGAGTGTATGTGTGAAACTTTCTGATAACCTGTATAATTGTGATGGCTACACTAGTGTGTGTGTGCGTAGGCCTAATTGTGACTGGCATTTGGGTGAGAGGTGGCCGCGGTCTTAATTTAGCTATCACCACGGCATTCACCTGAAGCAGAAGTGGTTAATCACGGAAAACCACTACTAAGATGGCCTGTTCCAGCCCTGAGACCATAATTAAATTTCTTGGCAGAGCTGGGATTTAAACCCAGCCCTCCACGGAGACAGCCAAGAATACTAGTCACTAGAATAGAATACTCTCTGTTCCAAATCTCGGATAACCAGAGATTGAGGCGTGAGTATAATTTATTGCAACCATCGTCCGATAGGGGTGGTTATTAGTTACAGTGATCCCCTAATAGCCTAATTCAAAAATCCTGCTCAGTAAGATTAATAAATCGCAACATGAATTTAAAAAATAAGTCACAGAACCTACGCATAATTTACAGAATATTAAATGTTATAAACAATTATTATCAAAACACAAATAATAGCTATTAAGTATGTAGCCTACTATCTTAATCATTTGTAATTGATACAGAGAGGCTATCCTAGACTTAAACGAAGTTTTATAGTTTAGGAAACCATCTCCTGTACCCTTACACAGGATCATCGAAAAAGATGGCCTTAATTTTGATTTGTAATAGCTCAGGCTGTAATAAAGATAATTTAATTATTTTTACATCAAAAGATAGAGAAAGTCATAAAGTTTTGTTTACCTATTTAGTAGGTTTCGCTGTGAGCTCCACCTGTGGCACCAATCACCAATGTGATAGCAACTGTGACTCCTGGACTATCGCTTGGAAGTGTGTCGTGCCACAGGTGGAGCTCACAGCGAAACCTACTAAATAGGTAAACAAAACTTTATGACTTTCTCTATCTTTTGGTGTAAAAATAATTAAATCCCTCCCTATATTATTCTGCTAAGGTCCCATTCCAGTTTTGTACCGAAAATAAGGTCCCATTAACACCAACCTACACATATGGGGTACCTACAGGTTCAGCATAACCCAATGCGTAAGCGAAACGCACTCACTTACTTTTTAGATGCCTCACAATTAAATAAATTCCTTAAAACATGTATATTTACAATGAAATTATGAAAGAATGCAACACGGTAACCATGGTAACAGAATCTCACAGGTCCATCTATTTCTGTAAGACGCAATGCAATTCCAATTATTACATTACTGTGAAAGTTTTCAGACGGTTATAAGGTTATCACGGAACCAAATTAAGCTGTACAATTCATCAATACATACAGTATAATGCGCTTAAGGGGGTCAAGGGGCACTCTAGAATTTTTTCACGTGTGAGTGTGGTACAAAAGTATTTTTCACCCGACTATAAAGGGTCTCCGAAAACCACATTTAAAGGCCCTTAAATTAACAGTGTCTGTGATATTCCCAGGAAACTAACTTCGCTCTAAGATACCTATGAAGGAATGACAAACCCCTAACCACTGCACCAGTAGCTGCATTTATAAAGTCTGATTATTCATACCAAGGATAAATCAGTCATAGCATTCATGATTGAGATTTTGCTAAGTGTACTCTTTACAACTAGAATATTCGCGGGCGAAGCCGCGACGGATAATGCTAGTTATCTTTATTACCGGTATAGCCTGAGCTATTACAAATCAAAATTAAGGCCACCTTTTACCTGTTTTTGCTTCATATGCATATTTGTTGTGTTTCTCATCTGTCGCATTCCTACCCCATATTCCCCAGATAACATTAAAAGGTTTCATTAGTCATTACGTCACGAGGTGAACTAGGGAGGAGCCTACAGTAGAACCCCGGTAATCCGAGTCCCGGCAGTCCGAGCCTCCGTTTAATCCGAGGTGGATGACAGTGAGACGCATATCTTATCCAAGGTCTTTGGTGGAGGTGCGCGCATGCGTTGTTTACAATTCTGCCCGCTATCGCCCTTCCGCCAACTAGACAGTGTCTGCTCAGACTGTACCTACTTTAAAGTAAATATATACATATTTGCATTTCTTTTGTAGAATATTGTTTTTATTTCTGAAACAAAGCCTAATTGCAATCCATTATACGATAACTGATGAAATAATGCCGTTTACTGTAAGAATATTTAAACACAAGGTTCTTGTGCATCTAATTTTAAATTAAAGGCCTTAAAATTTCGTAACTTTGTGAAATCCGAGATTTCCCAAATTCGAGCTCCTCTTGGTCCCTATTACCTCGGACTACCGAGGTTCTACTGTATTGAATAGCCTGCTGTGCTTAAGTATGACTCAATGGCTCATGTGTCAACTAAATGACTTAAGGAGGATTATAACGGGATGTACTAGAACCACGCCTCTCTTGTGACGTTCCAACTTTAAGTCGCATTGCACGCAGAGAAAACGCTATTTTAAGAGAATATCAGACCAGCTGTAATCCACTCTAGCACTAGTGTCGTAAGAAGAAGTTGCCTAGGCCCTTGACGACTTATCTCGCTGGCTGAATCAATGGAATTAATTTTATAATTAACCACAAGTGGACAGACATTTGGAACTAAACTATTTTTAAGAAGTTTCAGAATTTTGTAGATGTTGCTAAAACCAGTTTTGAGCTACATGTGAAGAAAACTCCAAACCGTGTTTGATCCAAACATGGAGTCCGCGCATCCAAGTTGTTGAAAAGGGTTAAAGCATGCTCACCGGGATGTGATTGTAGCTAGACCATACGACACATTGTGAAAGGTTTCTATGGCAGTCACAGTGACTTCCTAGACGATGGAAAAGTGTTTCTTGAATGGATTGACAGACTCAGTGTTAGTTTGTAGCTAAAATATATTGTTGTTGATTCATTTAGGAGCTTGGCAAGGTAGCCCCTTGTAATTGGGTGTGTGTGACATCTCTCTTATAACCTGTGTCATTGTGATGACTGTACTGGTGTGTGGATTTGTAAATGGGGATAGGATTTAGATAGGAGCTGACTGTGGCCATAATTTAGGTACTCTCCCAGAATTCGCCTGAAATAGAAATAGGAAACCACGGATAACCACATCCATCTAGGATGGCTGATGTAGGAATAGAGTCGACTATTTCACAGTTCTACCTCATAAGGTTAAGTGTAGCCTACCCCTTTCCAGTCCTCAGACCAGAAATACATTTCTTGGCAGAGCCGGAAATCGAGTTCAGAACTACGTTGTGACAGCCAAGATTGCTATCCACTACCCCACGGCTTACAAATGTTTAATGCGTTGTGGCCTATTTATTTAATTCTTTAACTTTGGCATTCGATAAAAAATACACTTAGGCTCTAGAGCAAGTGGGTACACTCGTCTGCCATTTTGGTTCGTACGTCGAAACAAGACAGTTGATTACACTGAAGTTGTTCCTTACTCCTGATTATTATAAAATCTTCTGGTTGTGACCATATTAAAGAATGGGAAGCAGCACCGGTATTTTAATCATCCGATATTATTTGCCCTAGTGTTTCCTCAGTAACTTGGGCTAATGGTGAACTGCTCCATATCAATGCTTTCTAATTTTTGTTTATAATTGTTACAGGAAAAAATCATTTAGGCTATGTGTTATATAACTCTAATTGTTTGAGCAGAAGGTTCAACACGTTGAGACGCTAGCCTTTGAGGACAGAGTTTGGGTGATAGATGGATTCTAATCCCACCATCAGCCATCTTGTGGTTGCCCAATCCTGTTTTGACTTTCTCATAGGTCATGACCGCTTACATGTCGCATCTAACCTTATTCTCATCCAAAAGAGACCTGAGCCACCAGTCATCTCCAAGACGACCAAACCCTCGCATTCTGGAGATGCAGGTAGACTAAAATTTGAGGAAATGGAGAAAACAATCTCCAAATATTGTGAGTGATTTCAATAATTATTATGCATTTTCTCCTTCAAGAAGCTTATTATAAAACATCACTGTTGCAATAATATAAAATAATATGCATTTGTAGTGAAGCAGGACAATCGGACGGAGTGTGAAGGAGTCCGCTCATGGCTCCCGAGCGGAACGTATTTACTGCTTGTGTACAGTGCATGTGTACAGTTTCATGAAACATTCAAGCACCTTTCAGCAAGGGGAATTATGTTGGCGACACTGTCATGTATGGATTGCTTGAAAAGAATCTGCAATATTATGGTCTATACCGTAGTCTAAGCTATAGAAAAACAAAGTAAAAGTCTACCGCTTATTACGGTGTTGGGGAGATGCGATGAATTTCTTTTGTTGTTTCATTTGAGGGGCATGGACATCGTGGTCATTTAGCCCCGTGTGCTTGCATGTGTGTAGAATTTGTCTGATAACCTGTGTGATTGTGATGTATGTAGTGGTAGTAGTAGTAGGCCTAGTAGTAGTAGTAGTAGAACAGTAGTGTGTGTATTTGCAATTCAGGTAAGGATTGAAAAGTTAGGAACCATCCCGGCATTCGCCTGGAAAAAAATGGGGAAACCACGAGAAACCATTTCCAGATTGACTGAGGTGGGAATCGAATCCACCTATTCCCAGTTTTGCATCACGAGACTGAGTGTAGGCCTACCTGTTCGACCCCTCAGACCAGAATTAATTTTCTTGAAAGAGCTGGGAATCAAACCTGGGCCACCGGGGTGACAGCCGAGAATGCTAACCGCTACTCCACGAGGTGGTCTCGATGAATTTCTCTGCGGCATTTGGTTGAATGTCCTTCACTATGCCAACCACCTCGTGAGAGTAGTTGATGAGGGAAGAGATTAAGAACAAATCTGGGCAAGGAGTTGGAAGGAAGCAGCTGTGAACTATTAGAAGGTACCTTCCTAGCATTTGCCTCAAATTGAACATGGGAAGCCACGGAAATCATTTCAAGGACGGCCGAGTGTGTGGTTCAAACGTGCTCGTCAACCGAGTCCGCCGATTGACCAAGCTCTGTCCTATGATCCAATGCTGCATCTCAATGAGGGTCGTAGCCACTGTCGGTAGAAATACAAAATAGGCTATATGCTGCAGTTAATAGTTTTGTTGTTGTTAATTCATTTAGGGGCTTTGCGACATAGTGGTCATGTAGCCCCGTGTACTAGGGTGTATATGGATAATGTCTGATAACCTGTGTTACTGTGATGGCTGTATTAGTGAGTGTAGCCTATCTCTAATTCAGATGAGGATTCGGGAGGAGGCAGTCGTGGCCTTTAGTTAGGAACCATCCCAGCATTTGCCTGCAGTAGAAGTGGGAAACCACAGAAAACTACTTCCAGAATGGTTTAGATGGGAATCGAACCCACCTCTTCTCAGTTTTTCTTCACTTGGCTGAGTGGATCCCATTCCAGCTCTCAGACCAGAATTACATTTCTTGGCAGATCCGGGAACCAAACCCGGACAGCCAAGATTGCTAGCCACTGCGCAACGCGGTGGATGATATAGTGTAATTAAATTAAGAGTTTACGAGCAAGAGCGGAAATGGCACTTCAATACTAATCATGGTAGTTAATATAGGAATTTACAATGGTCTACAATAAAATTACAGAATTTATTCTCGTGGTTAAAAAAACAATTGAAATACAATTATTTATGATGATTGGCTGTGTTCCAAATCGTCCACCCCGTTGCGCAGTGGCCAACATTCTTGGCTGTCACCGCGGAGTTCCAGGTTCGATTCCTGGCTCTGCCAAGAAATTCAATTCCCATCTGAAGGCTTGAACGGGCTACACTCAGCCTCGTGAGGCAAAACTGAGAAGAGGCGGGTTCGATTGCCACCTCAACCATCCTGGAAGTGGTTTTCCGTGGTTTCCCACTTCTACTCCAGGCGAATGCCGGGATGGATCCTAAATTAAGGTCACGGCCGCCTCCTTCTCAAACCTCGTCTGATTTACAAATACACACACTAATACAGCCATCACAGTAACACAGGTTATCAGACAAATTACACACACACAGACACAAATTCACGGGGCTACAAAGCAATGTCCCTATATGAATCAACCACAACAACACCTGTGATCCAAATCCAATATAGAAGATTTATGTAAGGTACGTGACTGATTACGATTATTATTATTATTATTATTATTATTATCATTATCATCATCATCATCATCATCATCATCATTATTATTATTATTATTATTATTATATTTTTAAGACCTTATCGTCAGCACTCCCAGCTAGAAATTCTCATTAAGAACAGAGTGACGGATCAGCTGCCATATGGTTTGCATTGGATGACCTTCGTTTGTTTTTATATTCACTTGCGTGAGTGATATGACTTTACTGCTCTGCTGATTAGTCCACAGAACAGCCAACTGTTCGATTTTATTAACTTCGTATGACATTTCTATACCTAGCAGCCTCCTGTGGTCTTGAGTTACGTATTGAGAATCCGGTCCCAAAAGGTCCTGGGTTCGTTGTTCGTTGTTCGTTGTTGTTTTATTTGAGGAGCTTGGGCAACGTGGTCATTTAGCCCCGTGTACTTGGGCGTGTGTAGAATTTTCCCGACAACTTGTGTTTATTTGATGTCTGTAGTAGTGTGTTTATTTGTAACTCGGGCGAAGAGTGGAAAGGAGGTGGCTGTGGCCGTAATGTAGGAGCCAACTAGGCATTTGCCTGGAGTTGTTGTTTGAATCTTCAGTCTTTTGACTGGTTTCATGCAGCTCTCCATGCCTCCCTGTCCAGAGCTAATTGTTTCATCTCTGCATAGCTACCACACCCTACATCCAAGGCAATCTGTTTAACATATTCTAACCTTGGTCTACCCCTACACTTTTTGTGTAGCTTGCTATTCCTGGATGTCTTAGTATGTGTTCTACCAACCTATCTCTTCATTAGCAGTCGACAGAAACGTCTCTCCTCTCCCACTCGTCTAAACCCTTTGCCTATAGTTGGTACTTAGAAGTACCAGTACTTTTAAACTGCCACAAATGAGCCACTCGTTATTATTCTGCCCTTATCTACTGTTAGTTCTTAAAAGTACATTTTTCTAAATATGGAAAACACATAATAAAGTACGGGTTGCCGGCTGGTCACCAGATAGCAGAGGATGGATCACAAGGTGCGCCATTTGATCTGAAATATGTTTGGAATACTGGTAAACCTTGTGTTTACTCATAGTATAAGAAATTTGCGTAAGTGGTATTTTCTTCTATTCATGTATCTAGTGTGAAATGTACTCGAGTTATAAAAAATGGACATAATTGTTGAATCAACTATGAAAATACTAATAATTTGACTTGGACTTATAAGTACCGTCAGTAGACTCGTGACGCTTTGTTGTCACATAACTCTAGAAGGTTAGATGAATAATTTTCATTGATTGTAATGCAGTTTGAGTAGCCTATATTTTTTCCAAGAATGGATGTTGTTACACTTATGTTATGCACAGATTGTATTAATCTAACGTTCTAACCCATTGTAGGCTTAATGAGCTGAGAACCATACAGTAGGCCTATATGCTAAGTTGTTGATCTTTTGGGCGAGTGTCTTCACCGACTATTAGGCTATCCTTTCTGTAGATAGCACATTCTTTATCAAATTTGGAAATATCTCACATCCGATTTTCTGATAGGCCTATTCCAAATGTTGAGGAACCTTCAGATGCAAGTGACGATAATGCTGTGGAGGAAAATATTCAACTCACGCTTACTCCGGACATGAATAACTTTGATGAGGTGTTCAGTCGTATTATGGAAGAACAAAAACAAGTAGCCTATGTGCCAATGGATCATGTCCGACAAAGGCGGAAGGAACTTGTGGACCTAAAAACCTAGCTTGAATAGCAGCACGGCGTTGGAGATAGCTAATTCGTCCAGTCGTGGTGTACCAAAGCAAATTGAGAAGATGGCCAATCAGTTCACCTCAGTGCATCAAAGTGCCGAAAATCTGGTTTTCTATCTGTACCTAAGGATGTTCGTTGTGGCAACCAGGACATATATTGGGTCACATTTGATACCGTTCGAGGTCTCTGTGAAGTATGCATTTCTAAGAAGATTTATTCTCGTCTTCATTCCAAGTGTTCCCACTGCGAAGTCTTCTTTGTGTAAATGAAAAGTGAATTGTTTTGCCAAATACCATGGTGTAGATGTGTAATTGAGCAGGGATTCATTGGTATCAGGATGTTTACAACACTGATTTATCATATTTTCATTGCTTGTATTTATTAGATAATGCACAATGTTGTTTGAGTCTTCAGTCTTTGGACTGGTTTGATGCAGCACTCCATGCCTCCCTGCCCTGAGCTAATCGCTTCATCTTACCATAGCAACCACACCCTATATCCGAGGCAATCTCTTTAACACATTCTATCCTAGCTCTACCCCTACAGTTCTTTCCTTGACACTTCCTTCCATAACTAAGTTTGCTATTCCTGGGTGTCTTAGTAAGTGTACTACCAACCTGCCTCTTCTCTCCATTAGCAGTCGCCAGACACATATCTCCTCTCCCACTCGTCTTAATACCTCTTCTTTGCAACTCTATCTACCCATCTGATCTTCATAATGTACAATAAACATGCTAATTTCGAACTCATCTTTATTTATTCCGCCAAATTCATACTCATATTGTATTTATGGGTTGAAAACTTCTGACGGTACTTTTAAGTACCACCTACCGCAAACACACATTGAATATTCTGAAAATTATCAAAATCTGTAATTTGCATTTACAGGAGTTCTATTAACAAATAAGAACATGAAAATGTTAATAGTGCCCTTTGTTCATAATGTGGTAGTCAAAGCATATCTCTTCATTTGTAACCCTATCTACCCATTTGATCTTCATCATTCTCCTGTAACACCACATTTCATACGCTTCAATTCTCCTCTTTTCTGCAAAACCAATAGTCCAAATTTCACTTCCATAGAGTGCCACGCTCCAGACAAAGGCTTTCAAAGATGACTTCCTAATACCTAAATCTATATTCGATGTCAACAGATTCCTTTTCAGTAGAAATGCTTTCCCTGCCTGAGCCAACTTGCTTTTTATATCTGCTTTGATTCGTCCATCACTGGTTATTTTGCTTCCTAAATAACGGAAGTCTCCTACTTCCTTTAGCTTTTCACCTGCCAATTTGATGTCCATAGGGGTTTCTGATTTATTTCGGCTGCATTCCAATATTTTTGTTTTACATTTATTAATTTTCATCATGAATTCTTTCCTCAAGACGGAGTTCACACCATTAAAAAACTCATTCAGATCCTCTGGCTTGTTGGCCAAGATGACGATGTCATCACCAAATCTCAGAGTTGAAATTATTTCTCCTTGAATCTTCATTCCCACTTTTTCTCCGTCATTGCTTGTTCAATGTAAAGATTGAAAAGTATTGGTGATAAGTTACAGCCTTGCCTGACACCTTACTGAATACCAGCTTCTCTCTCATGTCCTTCAGCTCGAATGACAGCTGTCTGGTTTCTGTATAGGTTGTATACCACCCTCCTATCTCTGTACTTTATTCCAATCGTTTTCAAAGCGTCAAACAATTTAGTCCAATCAACGTTATCAAAAGTCGTTTCTAATTCTACAAACGCGATTAACGTTCTCTTATCTTCCTTATTCTACCTTCCAAAATCATCCTAAAACTTAGTACATCTTCCCTCGTTCCTACATTTCTCCTGAAACCAAACTGGTCTTCACCCAACTCCGTTTCTATCTGTCTTTCCAACCACTTGTAAATTATTCTAGACAGGATCTTTGAAGCATGAGTGATCAAGCTGATTGTACGGTAATCTTCACATCTGTCAGCTCCTACTTTCTTCGGTATAGGAATGATAACATTCTTCTTGAACTCAGAGGGTACCTCACCTGTCTCATAAATCCTACACAACAAATTCCTGGAGTAGAAGTGGGAAACCACGGAAACCCACTTCCAGGATAGCTGAAGTGGGAATCGAAACCACTTCTTCTTTTATCTTCTTAGTTTTGTCTCACGAGGCTGAGTATACCCCGTAGCCCTCCGACTTGATTGAAATTTCTTGGCAGAGCCACGAATCGGACCTCAGGGAGGTGGCAGCCAAGAATGCTAGCCTCTGCGCCACAAGGCGGACCAATTTGGGGACCCAATGTTCCCGGGGCAAATATTCTGATTCCAAACCCTAATCATAATTATAGTTATACAATACACTCCACTACATTCATCACTGTAACACAGTTTACTAGACAAATTCACGTGGCGTAGCCATGTCCATTAAATCGCTCGCCACGAATTTTCCCTCACTCCCTTCAAGCAAATGACGGGATAGTACCTTATTTCAAGTCCGGATGCACCTACCCCTTTCTCGATACAAATAATTACCGTTACACACACTACTACAGTCACCACAGAAACACAGGTTACCATAATAGAAGTGGGAGACCACGGAAAACCACATCGAGGATGCCTGAGCTCTTCTCTGTTTTGCCTCAGGAGGCATACAGGTTATCAGACAAATCGAGCACACACCCAAGTACTCTGGGATAAATGACCATGATGTCGGACCCCCCAAATGAAACAACAACAATGAGTTTACTTACTATCCTAGTTGTAGCATATATCACTGTCTTCTGAATTAATGTAGGCTATAGTCTACAAGTTAGTGTCGATGTCAAGCTCTTTTAGCACTTGCTGAAGAAGTTTGGGAACCACACCAGTACTTGAGATGATGATTGGTACAATTCGAACTGTCTTAACCTGCCAGTGCTTCCTGATATGCTCCACCAGCTCTAAATATTTGGGCACTTTTTCAGCATGATTAGCCTGCATGTTGTGCATATTCGGAATGGCAACATCAATCAGCGTCACTTCCTTCAATCTTTAGTTGAAGATCAATATGTCAGGCCTATTATGGTTCACTGTTATTATTATAATCATCGTTATTATTATTATTATTATTATTATTGTTGCCCTTATGGACAGTGTTTGAACATAAGTATCTCATGATGTCACAATTTTCATTTCTTTCCCTTCTTCTCTTCCCACAATCTCTTCATTATTATTATTGTTATTATTATTATTATTATTATTATTATTATTATTAGGTCTGCTTTATTATAAATCGCCCCCTGGAGTTTAGGGGGTAGCATGCTTGCCCTTTATCCAGGGGGCCTCTGGTCGATTCCCGGCTCCATCAGAAATTCAAGCAGTGGCGTTTCCTTCAATACCACGGGGTAAGAACTGCTTACCTAGCACATTCTCAAAAAATAATGTTTATATTATTACTCGTACTTTCTAACGCGCAAGCAACAGCAAATCACCGTTTTGAATTAAGTTTATCGTTTTCTCTCCCAGCTCTTCTTTTCGATCGGCCACCACGAAGTTTACTTTGTGTAGTGCACGGCCGGTTGCTCTGACAACGGCTTGGGTACCTCCAGGAGCCTTCTGGCGCGGAAACTGCTATGGCCGATGAAGCAGTACACCAAGAACGTCAGGCCGTCCTTGATTGGTCAAGGCAGGGGGTGTGTAGTTCCATGACCACAAGGCTGTCGTCAAGACAAGGCAAAGTTGGTAGCAGGGTCTACTGCGATTCGGACTGCTTATAAGCCCTGCTGGCGCGTTTCTTCAGTCCCCACCCTCCATCACGGTTGTTCACCCTTAGAGAAAGTTCTGACCACCAGACCCGACATTTTTGTTGGGTGCGTTAGTTAAAATCCTATTGCGTCCGGTTAACTGACAACGGATGTTTCTACTGCAAGGGTTTTAGTGCATCGAACAAATTTTAGTACAATATAGGCTTACCTAGATATGATTGTGCTTGAGTGCATAGTGCGTTGAATAAATTGCCGTACGCCATATTATCTACAAGTGATCCGCCAAAGTAACTTAAATCGTGATTAATTAATTAATTAATTAATTGTGTGCTCTTTGGTGCATGGATATTTCAAAATTGAGACTATAGAACAAGGATGGCAAATACAGGTGGCTTGCTGCCACCGAGGTTTCATATTCACTTCTGAGATTTCTATATCTCGTTGGAAGAATTATTTGTTTCTATGAAATGATCTCGAGAATTTAGAAAAAGAAGCTTATAAGTTTTACGTGACCGTTATTCTTGTGATCATGAGCCACGGGACCTCCTTTTTACGTGGAATCCGAACACAGGACATGGCATTTCACTTCGAAAATCTCACATGCATTGACCGGGAAACGAACCGGGTTCGCCTTGGTGAGAGACAAACAGCTTGACCGCTGCGCCACCACACCCCGATAATTTAGAGAATGTTTTTATTTTGAAATGCTTTTTTTAATAAATTATTACATTTGAATCGTGTTTTACGTAGACCTAATATTTTTTGCATTAATTGTAACTTTTGTTTTTTAATACGAGAACAGAATGCACTAGATGCCGCATATCAAAATAATATTGTAACTGTCTTTAAATATACTGCAATTAAATTATATGGATGTGGGCCAGACACGGCATATTACGGTAGGTCTACTTTTAAAAATACGATTTATCCCTTATACCTACTCTTTAAATATAGCCTAATTTGAATAATATTCAGAGCAGCTTTACGGATTGTTGGATCGCTCTTAAGGTTCCTATGCCGGTCGTGAAATCCTGCATCAGTATAATTTGAGTGATATTTGCAAAGAATTATATACGCAACATGCAATTCAATGCCATCATAGCTATCTATTACTAGTCTATCTATGTATTTAAAACACTAAGGTGATTTTTGTTAACACGAGATTGAGAGAACGACAGAATCTATTTACTTCGTAGAGGCACTCTAACGAAAGCTCTTGGCCTGTAGATTTGCAGAGTGTCTCTAAAATAAAGAAATATGTTACAGTATATTTTTAATTTAATCCGCCTTGGCTCGTGACAAAATGGCGGTGAGAAGTCTATTAAAATGTATAACGCTTCCATGTAATTGAAAACATACATTAACCAAGTTCTGACAATAAAATATAATAACAGGTTGAACGTATACGAATGTGCAACATTGTTTTTTTTTTTTTTTTTTGTTAATAAAATGGATTATTTTCTTCAGACAGCGGGTTTTGAAGATAGTGAATGGTTGCGTCTGCTGCTGAATGAGAGTGCGCGAATAGCTCTTTGGTTAGGGTGACTGACTGTGGAAATCAAGGAGCACAGGTTCGATCCCACGTGTCGCCAGTTTTTTTTTTACCACGGCAATATTGTTTTATCAACGTTTTATGTCAGTTAAAGATACCCTACATATTTCTACATTCCCTCTCAATACGTTTTACCATTGCATTACAGCATGTGATCAAAAGAGCTAACTGTTGTCCTCAATACGCCGTGTGAATATCTGCAATCAGTTCCAGTAACTGACCACAGATGGCAGTACCTCGCCCATATAGTTCCAGTAACTGACAACAGATGGCATCACCATTGCATCGATATATTTAAAACACAAGACATGAAGCGTTTTCACGTGATAGTTATTTTTGAGAATTATAAAGGAGGGGAATATTTTCCATGATGTTTCCACGATATGTATACTGGAATTGAGTTATTATAATAATAACGTTTTATTGCGCACAAGTTGTGCAAAATTACAAATAATATGCAAGGCAAGATGCACTTCAGCCAATGCAGTAATCTATGATGGTCTTCACTCTATTCCTACAATGAAGAACGTGATAACGTTCACAGATTCCGTCACACAGCTCACGACACAGGTCGGGTCCGGATCATGGAATGTCTTTGTCTTGCACATTCTATGGCGGAAGCCGTGCACAGCCAAAGAGGTCACAAAGTGCCGCAAGTCCTGGTTCGGTTCCATCCATGTTCTGTTGATCATAGCCTCGGTCGAGTAGAACTCTTCCCAGATTTCTCTTCTTTTCAACGTTCTTTCTGCTAGAACCCTCTTCCAGCAGGTCGAAGAAGGCAAAGCGAACTTGAATCTTAAATCCACCATCAAGAAGGGTTCCCGAGAGTTATAAAAGAAGGGAAATGTAGAAGAACATTAACTGACAATTGAATGTGTAGGCTATGCTGTTTATGTACCTTAATATTGCAATTTCTTCCCAATGCTTCGGTGGTCAAGTTGGTAGCGTCCTAGACTAAACGTTATAATTAGGCTATGCATCGTCAATATACTCTTAAATTATTAAAGAAAAAAGTAGTTTTCCAGGCACTCGCGCGTGTCCACAATTGCTTTCCCCATTAGAGACACTTGGCAAACATAATTCGTTTGAAGGGATCCGACATCGTGGTCACTCAGCCCCGTGTATTTTGGTGTGTATGTGTAAAATGTTCTCTGATAACCTGTGTTATTGTGATGGCTGCATTAATGTGTGTATTTGTAATTAAGGTGGGGAATGGCAAGGAGACGGCCGAGGCCTTAAGTTAGGAACCATCCCGGTATTTGCCTTGAGTGGAAGTGGGAAACCACGGAAAGCCACATCCAAGATTATCGAGGTGGGAATCAAACCTTCCTCTTCTTAGTTATACCTCAAGAGACTGAATGTGCCCCGTTTTTGCCCTCAGACCAGAATTAAATTTCTTGGCCGAGCAGGAAATGTAACCCGGGTCTCCGGGGCAATAACCAAGAATGGGTGGGCTTCCATGTGTTAATACGATTTTTGACATGCACGGGACATAGAATTCTAAAACTGCCTCCATTAGGGTGACTGCCGAAGTGAGTATTGAGTATAGGCCTATGCTCATTCCAGTAGTTGGAGAAGTGATTCTATGTTCCCCTGCAAAATGTACTGCCATAACCTATAACAGGTGATGGAAATTGCTTATTTAGAGCAGTTTTGTACTGTTTATATCAAAATGAAGAACGTCATTCTGAGCTGCGTTTTCAAGCTATTGCAAAAAATTCGCTGGCAGGAACTATTATAAGGAATTTATTTTAAGCGATCAGTCTCATCGCATTCTCCTCTCCAACCAACTTGAGTATGAAAGTCTCTGGACGGTCATGTTGAACTTCATTGTATAAGACAATTGTTTAATGAGTATTTGTTTAGAGTACTAAGTCTAACTACGCAATTGATTTCGGCAATTGAAGTATTATTTGCCATTTAATATTTAGTGGCTCCGTTATTGCAGGACACTATAGTGTTATCGAATAATACGAAGCCACATTTAAAATCCAATATAAATAGGCTATTTCAGAAACAATTCCAGATATTATGCAGTACAGTGTAAGGTCTTTGACGATCAAATGTAAACATTGTTCTACATTGTATTTCTCGATTACATGACAGTTCCCCACACTGACACTTCCACACAATGCCCAAAATACTGACAATTCCCCACAGCCCATGGACGTGGCAACCTGTTTAATAACTCAGAAATAATCTCGACTGACAGTTCCGCACACATCCCCCCTGAGGCTATAGGCTTCAGCGATCATCGTTACAGCCGCACTAGTGACAATGCACCTTA
The DNA here is from genome assembly GCA_946902985.2 of Meconema thalassinum. NCBI lineage: Eukaryota > Metazoa > Arthropoda > Insecta > Orthoptera > Tettigoniidae > Meconema > Meconema thalassinum. Next base: position 854,415,865 of record OX336389.2, on the reverse strand, counting down.
ACATAATACTCCTTTACGGTCTCGAAAATATCATTGTGATGTAGTGTAATTTCCACAAAAATAAAATAAATGCAGAGTCTGATTTCCATCACACTTTATCCAGGCTGTGGACTGGCAACATAATAACAAAACCGGTCATTTTGGTGTTGTTATCATTTTGGCGTGTATAAATTCAGCTTTCTAGGCTTCGTCAGTTTTTTTTTTTTTTTGTTCAGCAATAATATTAACCTACTAGCTTACATCTTCTGTGAATAGGCAACTGCCTTCAGAAAACTTTTTTTTTTTTTTTTTTTTTTTTTTTTTTTTTTTCATTTTTGAACTTTATCTGAATGTTCTCAATCCGTCCGTCCAGTTTGACACATTTTCGTCTTCTTTTTTCCCCTTCCATGTTGAGCTCGGCCTTTACAAATGCGCAGTTTGTCTTCTCAGCTTCCGTCTTCAACACTTTGACAACCTCTTTTAATTTGGGGTGAGGTCTCCCGACAAGATAGTTGAGTCGGTTGTTCCAGCCCTCAACAGCATTCGTTGTCCTGTGTCGTGCTTGGTGGCAGTTCCACATCTCGATGGGAATGTCTTGGTTATCTAGCCAGTTGTCAACGAAGTAGTCAAAAACTGGCTAAGTTTGGGACTTTCTGGAGCTTGAGAGTGTATTTCCACCCATCCATCGAGCACATCTTCAGGCTTTAAAAACGCAAGTGCTGCGCACATACGGAGGTGAGGGCTGATTTCGTTATTCTCTCGGTACTCCACCGACAATCCGAGATCCTGTACTTTTCTCCATAAGCATTTTGTCATGTGAAAATGACAGCCATGTATTTTTGTTGTTGGAAATACGTCTTTCAGAGAATAAATTACAGCAGCTTCAAAATCCACATTTATGTCCTCAACTTGATCGTTTTCATAGTAGCCTTGGTGGTGGGGGGGAAGATGTGTGTGGAAATGTCAGTCGAGATTATTTCTGAGTCATTAAACAGGTAGCCACGTCCAAGGGCTGTGGGGAAGTGTCAGTACTTTTTGCAGGGTGTGGAAGTGTCAGTGTGGGGAACTGTCCGGACACCTATTTCTCTTGCGTAAATTCTACGCGTGGTTACTTTGGCCTTTACTGTTGTGATGGAAAAATTGATCTGCTGTGATAAATAAAATATTTGCCAAGCTCCAACAATGTAATGATATTAATTTAAAAGTCGTTGAACTTATATCCAGTAGTTCAAACACATACATCATGGTTAACAGATTAGATACTGAAGATGAAAGCCAGCTACCTCATTTCCCTACTATAGAATTCTTCAATTCCTTGGAATTTAGTGATTCGCCTTCACATAAACATACTCCGAACGTTTGAGCCATAGTTATGATCCTTAGAAATCTGAACGTTTCCCAGGGACTCCTCTATGGAAACATATTAATTGTAAGAAATATGTAAGAAATTGCTTGGATTCGGATATAATAGGTGCAGTAATATTAGGCAGAGAGCTCCAATCCTACGACTTGATTTAACACCTTCCGATAAAACACTTCCAGGTACAGTACATTTTTCTTTAATAGGCAACAATTTCCTATTCGCTCGGCCTACTTTATCACAATCAATCAAGCTCAAGGAGAAACTCTGAAACGTATTGGGCTATTTACCACATCACGTTTTCAGTCATGACCAGCATTTTGTTGCAATGTTGAGAGTGCTATCTTTTGACGCCCTTTAAGTTGCAATAGTGCTAAAAAGTAATCGTACAAAGAATGTAACTAATATAAGAAGCTTCATCAGTAAATATTTTTTTCCATTGTCCGTCATGTTTTGACGGGTTTCAACTAGTAACATGTTTATTACTTTAATGTTCACTTAGATCTCATAATAGAAAATTTACAACTACTATCGTGAACATTTAGATCCTTATTAGACGAAGAAATGCGAACACTAAAAACGCAAACTGCCACACTGCTCAATCGTCAAATGACACACGATCAGAATAGGCCATCTCTGTTGTTGAATAATTTACTCCACATTTAATGCAGGGCTGGCATGCGAAATTAAATGCATGGCTGTGGGGGCGAAAATAATTTTATTTCGCTGTGAGCGCGATATTCGAGAGCGAAATTATAACGATTGTCGGCACGTAATTAAATCAAAGCGAAACTTAATTCGAAGCGAAATTAATTTCGTTACAGACTTTTAATTTCACTCCCGGCGCGAAATTTATTTCGTTACAGACTTTAAATTTCGCTCCCGGTGCGAAATAAAAATCGTTACAGACATTTAATTTCGTTCCCGAGGCGAAATACAATTCCCAAACGGTATTTAGTTTTGAACCCCGGCGTGAATTTAAAATGTATGAAACATTTCATTTCGTTGTTGAAATTAAAATAGGCCTATATTCGTTTCGATAATTAAATTATGTTCGGTATACGATGTTCGAAGTCCTGACGTTGGCAACAGTATTAGCGTAGACCACCTGCACAAAATGCGGGGCCGCAACAGCAACGTGACTCATTCAATGGTCATCACTCCAGTGTAGGAGAAAGTCAATGCTCTGGCATCAACATCATCGTCGTTCACTGAACCTCGGACTCGGGGCCAGCCCTCCCTGACGTTCATAACGCAGTACTTTGTGTACAATGAGGCAACAAGTACCTCTACCTTTTCCATAGCGGATATGAAAACTAATGTGCCGTGCGGACAGACATTGAAGGTAAGTGAACAACTCCCATTTGGCTGCGTCGTCTGGGGGTGCCGTCCCATTATACAGGGCGATTCATAATTCATATTACAAACTTCTGGGGGTTGTAGAGGGGACTAAGTAGATCACATTTTGATTAGGAACCCATGTCCGGACATGTATCGTTTCGATACCAAATGAGTTTGACTTGATTGCACATATCCCACTTACTACATAAGTTACACGTATGCACTACAAGAGTTGTTCCACGTGGCGACCAAACGGCCAAACGGGAATGAAGTTTGAGGTGGCCCATTAGATTGAAATGGAGGAAGACTTCAGCCATGTTGACAATGAAGTCTTTGGGGATGGGGTGGGTAGGGACGAATGTAGATGGTGGCTATGTGTAGGACGCGGCAGGAGAAATAGATGGAGAAAATAAGGCTTTAGGGGAAGAAAAGAGGCAGATTTCATTTCAGACACGAAATGAAATGCTCCATGCATTTAAATTTCAGTTCGGGGAGGGACTGAATGCCGGGAACGAAATGATAGTCGTTAACGAATTTTATTTTGCGCCAGGAGCGAAATTAAAAGTTTGTAACGAATTTTATTTCGCGCCAGGAGCGAAATTAAAAGTCTGTAACGAATGTTATTTCGCGCCAGGAGCGAAATTAAAAGTCTGTAATGAATTTTATTCCGCGCCAGGAGTGAAATTAAAAGTCTGTAACGAATTTAATTTCACGCCAGGAGCAAAATTAAAAGTCAGTAATGAATTTAATTTCGCGCCAGGAGTGAAATTAAAAGTCTGTAAGGAATTTTATTTCGCGCCAGGAGCGAAATGTTATTATATTGAACAATTTAATTTCGCGACGCTAAATTAAATTGATAATACATTTCGTTTCGCATGCCAGCCCTGATTTAATGTAGTTAGGGCTACATGGATTGGCATGCCCGAAATTGAAAAGAGAAAGATGAATTGTGTTGTTTTACAATTTCTTTCTACAGTATTTCCTTATGTGAGGGGAGCGTGATGGCGCAGTGGCTTAGCTGTTCGTCTTTCACCTGAACGGCCGGGGTTCGAATCCCGGTGACAGCGGGGTGGAATATTCACCTGAAAAATCAGTTGGCGTCAGGAAGGGCAGCCGGCCTTAAATCCCCGGCCAAAACCGAAAGGAGCCTGGTTGGCTCCGGTGACCCCAGTTAATTGGGAAAATCCGAAGAAAGAAAATTCAGTACAGTATTTCCTTATGTGAAAGACTAGTTGTTGCTACATCAGACATCAACCTCTACAATGACAAGCGCGTAGCTGGAATGGAGTGCTGAAGTTGCTATACATTGTAAGCCTATACTTCCTGTCTCCTTCACAGCTTACCCTCGAAAAAATTCACGCAACGCCACTAAATTCAAGGTATTATATGAGGATTTTAACGGGGTGTGCTCAGCCTCCTGAGGACAACTGAGTGACTACTTGATAAGTAGCAGCCAAAGACCTTAAGGCTAAATGTCCCGACACTTTGGTAAGAAAATATTTCAACAGATGGCAGAACAAGCGAAGCTGAATTTATTCTATTTTTATTTTATTTTTATCGAAGGGGAGCTCCGATCTGCGATCTGAAAACTGCTATGTACTCTGACTAGTAGCAGAATTGAGATTAATTCATTGCTTACTCTTTAATTTCAAAAACAGGAAAGTTGCTGTTTGTTTTTCAAATATCTGATTAAAATTCGAAAAAAAACGGGTAATACGAAAGTTGAGTTTTACTCATGATTCCAAAGCCGTATCGAAAACCTAAATCGGTTGAATAGAATCGTCGGGATCACTTTGGGAAGTTTGTGAATACAAGTGTTACTGTACTTGCAACAAAAGGCGCGGCAGTAGAATAACGTCATGGAGGGCTGGTTGGTGCAGGGAAGGGGAGCGGAGCTCGAGTGACTTGAGAGAGCGATAACTTTAACTGGCGGTATGGAATTCCCGAGCATCTAGTCCAATGTTGCGGTTGACTGTGCTGGTTAGTTCTGAATTACTGTCAAGGTCCGGATATTTCTGAGTGTTCCTTTGATATTTTACCAGTTCCTTGTTACGACTTCTTGTTTTTAGTTCATCGATCTCTTCAATTACTTTTTGTTTAATTTATTTTACCTGCAACAGTCTTATTTTATAATACCCGTTAGGTGTTCTATTTTTGGCACTTTTTGGACAGTATTTCTGGTAAAATAGATACATGTAGTCTACGTATGGATACGACTGGTGGAGAGCATTACGGTCATCACATGGAGTTTTTTGTTTGTTTTTCTTTTGAAAAATGGAGCCACCACCAAAACCGATTCAAGGGCGTTCCAGTAAATCCCAGGGGAGATTGCGACTAAGAACCAAGAATACTAATCCAGGCCCTAAAAAAACAGAAAAAACACCTCTACACACCCGTAAGTTTTTCTTCTAAGATAATATTTGAAGTTATATATGTCTTTACGCTTGCATTAGAGAATCTGTAATGCACTGAGCAGTTATGATTTCGCTTATATTTTACCTGTACAAGTTGGATGACAAACGTCACCCAACAATCTGCAGGTAACATGGCTGAACAGCGCAGCGGTTGCTTGGTAGGCCTAGGCCCTTCGTGGGCTGTCGCACCACGGGTGTAGTTTGTTTTTTACTTCTAATAAATAACTGTAGGAGTACAAGATAACGAATTATTCAGTGTCAACCTTTTTCAGAGAAGCAAGTTCGACTTCAAATGAAAACAATGCGTTGTGTGGAAAGGTAAGGCGTAGCGATTGTGAAAATGGAAAATTGTTTTCCAGAAATACTGAATCGGATTGGGATTCATAAAGACTGCAAACAGTACTTTTGCACTACCAGCGGTTAAGGTTAAGACAAACAGCTAACTGCAGACCAAACAATTGCTTGTGACAAGGTGCGTTCATGCTTACAGCCCCTAATTGCAAAAAGTTCCCTGCTAGTATCAAACACCACCAGCAATGGTGCCAACAATTATATTGAACCCTTCAGAAAAGCAGTGTTTAATGTAAGAAATCTTAATCAAGGGGTCGCGCTCAGTTCCTATGTGATGTTTACGTTCGCCAAACAACATGCTCTGCTGAGGTAAGGGTCATAGGATATAAACTATAAATCATAAAGAAAGGTGACAAGATGTAAAATAATAACATGATTTAATGACTAATAGTGCATAAAAAGAAATAAACAACAATAAAATATATAAACAATCCTCCCTGAATTTCCCATGATAGGAATATCTATAAATTTTAGGAGTCAGACGGACCTCCCCTTTTATTTAAAATGTGGATCCTGGTTCCACTACCTTGCAATTTGGGTTTTATGTGCGCGTAATGACTAACTACGAGGAATGAGTACTTTGGATGACTGTTCGTTTACAACGGGTTAACAGCCACGATGCTTACGATCAATCATCTCGTAAATCAACGTTTATGGATATGGAACATTACATTAAATAAAACCCTTAAAAAGTAATGCTGACACACGCACTACAAATCTACTATTTACAGGAATCTCCCTCGGGACCCTCATTAGCGCGAAGACGCACTTGACTTTGAGCTGCCAACACGGGCCAAATTGCTCAACACAAACAAGGAAATACAGCAAGCATGTGACTCACGGGTCACTGAATAAAATAAAAACATGGAATAATCCAACAACAACAAAAGCCTGACTGGCTGACATTATTTTATATGAACAAAACTGCATGTTAAGCTAACGCTTCGGAGATTATCGTGATTCGTAGGCAACTCCCATTTATTAAACAATTTTTATCGTTGATCAGTTCTTATTCTGTAATACAAGTTATTACTGAGCCACACAGGCACTCTCCACTAATGACCTGGCTGGCAATCCTCAGTCCGTCTTGTGCAACATCTCCCCTCTTCCTCAATCACCTGCCATTGTCCCACTCCAGTGTGTATAAATACCTGACCAGCTGTGCCGTTATCTCAAGGAATCAACAGCAACAAACTCAACCACTACAACATATGGTCAGAAATTAATCAAAATATCCAGAATTGCCCTCGCGAGGTCACAATCTGGATTTGTCATCAAGCTGCCAGAAATCAGTCTACGCTGAAATTCCCGCTTGTAATGACACAAAAAACACACACTCACACACACACATCTGGGAATGACAATACTTTTTCACACAGATCGGCTGAATGGATGCTCGCCGACAATTTAAAAAATATTAAAACCTACGATAGAGCTGACTGCTCTTCGTCACAAATCACATAGCTCCAAAGGCAATAATCTCATTGAATCTGATCAATAATAAAACAAAAGAAATTAATTACCCTCCAATCTACTGTATAATTATATTACTTCAGTCCTACTTCTGAAACACAACATATCTCCGAGAGACGTTTTTAACCGCATTGCGTAACATATGCAAACACGGCCGTTCACATAGCTACGTTAGTTAAAACAACAAACAAGAAAAGAACCTTCTACTAATAATACATGCGAGCTGTTTCCATGCAAAAGGTGTGTCAGACCTAAACTAAATAGACTACGTTAATCACACAAGCAAATTATTTACAAAACAAAATATGTCCCATACACCATAAGTTAATTTATCAGATAATAATAAATATTATTCTGTACTCATCCTCAGCCAGCCATCCGTCAAAGAACATCTGCAGCCATTTCCCAACTGGATCCTTCTTATCTCATCTTAACCATCTTGACGGAGTCTTGATATTTCCAGGCTTCCTCCATGGTCAATGATGTCATCTCTCGTGCTGATTCAAAAATTAAATTATTATACACTTGATGTCTGACTACTAAATTCGCCGTTCGGGTACTTCTTTCCCCAAAGCAGTCTATTGGCGAATTATCGAAGATACTGCCCCTACAAATATAGTACTGTGACTATCTAACACTGAATTTAACACTTTTAATAATAATTTCTGTGTCCTTCATGACACGTAAAGTATAAATGTTTGTGTCCACTGACACACAAAATAATAAGCCTCCGTCCGTAGACGAACCAAAGTAATAGTCAATCTGTGTTCACGACACACAAAGTATAATAAGCTTACGTCCGTAGACGCACAGAATAATAATAAGCTTACGTCCGTAGACGCACAGAATAATAAGCAACCTGTGTCCACGACACACACAATATAATCATGTCTTGGCTCTTCACACCACTTATAAATGAACTGGCCCTAGGTCTTGATGGGGGGGGGGGGGGTGATTTAGATAAAAATTTCTCAAAATAATGGTGATACAGGAATGAAATAAATATCACTGAACTCGTAAAATAGCGCAGGTCAAGAATATGCCCATTAATCCTAGAATCGATCGTAGAGATTTTGTCTAGGCGATCTCCCGCGTGAATGCTAGCCGAGCGTGCCCACGCTAGACCTGCCGCGCTAAATAGGCATTCTTCTCTCATTGGTTCCCACATTTTCTGTAATTTGGCGGTTTTTTGCATATCTTGGCGTCGTAGGAGTGTCTATTTTCTTCATCAGCCACTCACGTTACTGCATCATATTTCTTATAGGCGCGAACATCACAATGAACATACCAGAACCATGTCTCACTGCGCGTCGCTTCTATTTTGAGGTGGCCAACACCTGTCCTTCTGACACATCGCTAGGCTATTTCCTTTCACAGCTAAAGTATTTAGCCTTTTGTCAATCTGCTTCAGGTATGTCCCCGCTGTCTCCCACAAATGCTTGAAATTTCCTCATCTCCGTCTGGCTACTTTCATGATGCTGGTGGAAATATGTATTAATTGAAGAAATAAAACATAGAATCATTTATTCAACAGAGGATAAAGGGTTCAATATGTCCCTTGTTGCAAAATTCACGGGAGGTAAGCAGATCAATCGAGGGAAACGAGGTTCATTCACTCATAGAACCAAAGCTGCCGGGCTGGACTTTCAGTTTGGACCATCCTGGCACTACAATAAAATCAGTTTTGACCACAAAAAAAAACTGCTACAATAGTGAAGAAGACTGCACTCAGCAGAGAGAGATGAAGAGCAGCTTGCCGAAGAAGTTTATCTGCGTCGCGAGAAGGGAAAAGAATGTCCCAACCACAGTCTAATGAAATGAAACGTACTGGCTCACGTGATTATGGAAACTGATCAATGCTGTTGGTTTTCGATGACGTACTGTTGAGAGAGCTTAGTAATGAGAAGATCAAGCAACTAACGCTTAGTGAAGGCGATATACAAAAACAGGAAAAGGAAACAAGGGGCCAAAGTGGCACACAGTCAGAAAAGACAGACTTACGGCATCCAATTTTGGATATGTATGCAAGAGGAAACCTACTTCGAAATGGGCTCCAGTAGCAAAGAACATTCTGTACGGCGAATTTCACTCAAAAGTAATGCAGTATGACTGTGATAACGAGCGAATTGCAAAACGAAATTTAGAGGAGAAATCAGATAGAAGGGTCGAAGAATGTTGTCTATTCGTACATAAAACTAATGGGTTCTTAGGTGCCTCCCCATACGGATTAATAGGAGACGACGCTATAGTCGAAGTCAAGTGCCCTTATTCTGCACGGAATATGACCATACTGGAAGCATGCTAAAAGCTAAAGGGATTTTGTTTGGCACAAAGTAGACTAAGCGAAAATGAAAGCCTAGAGAATGTCAAGAACAGTGCCATTCAGAAAAGCACAGATTGATAAATCTAAAACACTCGCATGATTTTTATTTCCAGATCCAGGGCCAGTTGGAAATAACTCAGCGATATATGTGTTATTTTGTAGTATGGACGCCTAAGGACATTCACATAGAAACAATAAAGAGAGACAAAAAGTTCTGCAGACAGAAATGCTTATGCAACTGAAATTCTGCTACGAGAAAGTCTTGTTGCCTGAGATCATTGATCCCAGGATGACCAGATCAATGGATATAAGAGAACCTGAGGTGAAGTAAAATACTGATTGTGTGTAACTCATGAAACGTTAGGCTATCTTTGATATGAAAAAAATGAAGCATTGATTTCATGAACAGGAAATAATTAGGTTTACTATTTTTATTTGCTTTTAGTACGCAGTACTAGTGCCTGTGCTAACAATAGGCATGTGAGAATATCTTAGGAACTTTAATCATGTATATGTAGCCTACATAATAATTTTGCTCTTGGTATGTATTTCCATAATTTGTTTATTGTAATAAAATGTCCTACCTAAATGAACTTTTATTATTACTACCATGAAAATTGAAGTAAGTTATAGTGATTGGCCTCACGGAGTCGTTTCAGATCATGAAAAGAAAAAAGGGAATTAGAGTCAAAAGAACCAAAGACCCATACAAATCACCAATATGTAGCCTATGTATGTAGGTCAATGTGTGGGCGCATTTGGCCTCTTATAAATCGATAATAGCTGGCTCCATTGATTTGAAATTTTCACGGCTTGTGGTCTTCTTATTTATGGCTAGAAGGCGATACCTAGAGTTGGACGTCCGCATCGAATGGTTTTGAGAATAGATATTCCCAATAAACCTGAACAAGAACACATCTTGTCCATCTTTTTTTCTAAAATATCAAGAACGTGCTAACTACTAACCAGTCATATCTTTCTATACAGTATTCGATTTTGCATCGAGTGAAACCAGTCACTGCTCTGTGCGGTAAGAATTATGCCCTACAAAGTATTACTACAGTAATGTTGGAAAAATATGGTTTTTGTTCGGGAGTTTATCCTTAAATAACTCTAAAACAGTTATCTAAATGGGAATCCAGCGCTGTCAGCATCTATCCTGAGTGTGTTTTCACCGGTTTTTCCACACTCCCTCCAGGTAAATGCCGAGATAGTACCGTACTTTAAGTCTCAGGGCACCTCCCCATCCCTGATTCTAATAGTTACACACATAATCAGCTACGCGGGACTGATGATGATAATAATAATAATAATAATAATAATAATAATAATAATAATAATAATAACGTTATTGGTTTTACGTCGCTTTTGACTACTGTGGCTTTTAGAGACGACGGGGTGCCGGAATTTCGCCCCGTAGGGGATCTTTAACGTGCCAGTAAATCTACTACCGCCCTTTTCAAAACAATTCCCAACCTAATGCTGACGATTCCATTCACCCGATTTTTATTCTGAAAAATGCATTGGAATCAGGAAATAAATAGTCTATCAGTTTTCGTATTACCTGCTTTTTTCCATATTTTAAGTAGAAATATTAAAAACTGTTAGTAACTTTTTGGTTTTTCATATTTTGGAAAATGCATCGAATTAATATCAATTCAATTGCACTTTAGTATACATAGTGGTTTTCAGATCGCTAATACGAGCTTCCGTTCAAGAGAAAACTGGATAAATAAATTGTCTTACTTTGGTGCTGCTACGTGGAGTCAGAATTACAAACTAAAAATCGGGACATTTAGCCTTAAACCTATGCAATGCGGTTGAGATTGTCGTCATACTCGCCACGTGTTTCCTAAAAAACCCTTGTTACAAGCTAGGTAGCAGTCACCCGTGTATTCGCTAGGTCCTTTGGTCCCATTTGCAGGTTAGTGTAGACTACATTAATATTACTATTATTATAGCGGCTTTGGTGGCGTAGTTTGTAGAATGCTGAGCATCTATGCCCAAGATCGCGGGTTCAAACCCGACCGAAGCCTTCGGATGTTTTAAAGAGCGTTAAAAACCTTCGGTATGCCTTCCTTCGGAGGGGAAGTAAATCCGGCGGTCCCATGTCATTGATTTATGTCATGTAAAAGAACCTTCCACTAATTAAACTTGTGTGAAGCTAAATTGTAGGTTAGATTTCGTTGAAACTATCTATCAAAGTTCCAACGTTCACCACTAGGTGTCAGTGAAATCTGGTAACGAAAGTTGGAACTACTTGAAATTGAACGGAACTTGTAGCTCACCCAATGGGTGTCCGCATTGAAGCAGCTACTGCTCGAGTCTAAGCTGCGTGGACCTGAGAGGTATGTGCATTGCAGACTATTAGTAGTGGTGGTGACGAGTGATGAGGTTTCTCGGTCCTTGCGTAGTAACAGAAGCAAATACATTAGTCGGTGACTCAGTCACTCATTCCCAACGCCACACTGGTTTCAGAAAAGACACTATGTCAGCAGTATTGGAATAGACGAGAATGTCAGAAAGCACGGCGGGCTGTCGACAGGCTTCTCAATTCTCGCCTGCTCCTACCCTGCCTCTGCTCTTCATCCCGCAATTTCACAGAGCTTGGAACCGAGCAGTACAACCTCCAGCGAGCAAAACATGTCCTCGGACACTCCCGGCACTGATAGCCAAACGCTAATATATATATATATATATATATATATTATTATTATTATTATTATTATTATTATTATTATCATCATATAGGCTACAGTACATAAAACACTAAGGTGCATGTTTCACCAAACACAATCTCTTAAACCAGAGGGAGTTAGAAGATACGATTTGTACCAAATCGTCTCAATAGTAGTCTATAGGAAGGAGCTTGCATTTCTTGAGAAGTCAATTGAAATATTATTTATTTATAAAGTGCTTTTAAACAAAAAAATAAAACGATAGCCCCTGCCCGAACTGTATTGCTTCGAGCCCGCATACCAATATAGCCGAGAAGGTGGTTTATACCCATACGAGAATTCTCGCATGGGTCCACTAGGTAATATTATTTTTATTGTTAATCTTAGCGCAAAGATCTGGGTCCTGGTGAAATGTTGTCGCAATCTAGGTACAGTAGGTTGAAAACAATTGATATAAAGCAACTTTCGCAACCAACCACCACCTGTAACTCCTGGATTCTGGCTGTGCCTCTGCCTGGAGGACTCATGGGTAATTGGCAAAGAGGGACTGGTTATTTCTCAGCTATTGCCCACCATTTTGGCTCTTCGCTGTATTCCCTTCTAAAAGTTAACTGCCAGCGAAAAATTAGTATTTTTCATTCTCCTCAGACCAACTATCACAAACAATACACCTCGTTGCGTAGTGGCAAGCATTAATGGCTTCCACCGCAGAGGCCTGGGTTCGATTACCGTCTCTGCCAAGACTTTTAATTCCGGTCTGAGGGTTGGAACGGGGCACACTCAGCCACGTGAGGCAAAACTGAGAAGAGATGGGTTCGATTCCTACCTCAGGCATCCTGGAAGTGGTTTTCCATGGTTTTCCACTTTTACTCTAGGCATATGCCGGGATGGTACCTCACTTAAGACCACGGCCACTTCCTACACAAATCCTACCTCAATTACAAATACACACACTAATGCAAACATCAGAGTGACACAGGTCATCAGACAAATTCTGCACACACCCAAGTGCACGGGGCTACATGGCAACGATGTCACAAAAAGGAATCAACAACAAAAACAAACAATACAAGCATTTTTGTACGAATGACATGACTCTAAAGTCACTACTGCAGCTGCAAATAATATGGGTCGTCCTTGGAATTGAACCAAGGACATTTCACTATGAATTAAGCCTCCACGATGGATCCAGTTCGACAAGGTATTGGAAAGAAAACGACCGCGATCAATTGGAAAGGTTGTTGTTGGTTGTTGATTCTTTTAGGAGCCTGTGACATCATGGTCATTTTGCCCCGTGTATTTGGATGTGTATATATTGTGCCCGTTAGATCACCGAAGCTTGATGGCGAACCAACTCGCACCCGTGAACCACAAACATGTGAAACATGAGAACAGCGCTGGCATGATAATTGGATCTGGGGGCGCTCCGGGGGTTGATGTATCCGAGTAGGTACGATTTTGCACTGTTGTCATGTCACACGTGAAGGTCAGGAAATTAAATTTAAAAAAATAACCAGACAGAGCAAATATGACAAAACGAAACTCGCAATGATTTAAGTAAGGTTTCAGATAAACTATCGCTCCTACACCCGTAGGGTTCAATAAAATTCAGAACTAAATATCACTCTCCTGAAAGAAAATAACTTCCTAGATCCCTACGATCCCTATTGTGCCCTAACTCCTTACAGAAATCACAGTCATTACAGTCGTCAACCGTGTCTATGCACTAGTGCAGAGATTGCCAACCTGGGGTACGCGTACCCCTTGATGGTACGCAACCAACCAGTTAGAGGTACGCCGGAAATAAACGGCAATGGTGGCACCATGTTCCCATAGCACTTGTCAGTCGTAATGCACCAGCACGCAGTGCTGTCTGAACACGCACGTCAAGGTCAATGCTCCCACCCTACCCCAACCCCAGTCACTTTCTCCGCTGCACTGCTATTGTCTTTATTTGTCTATTTTTTGTCAAACTAATCGCTAGAATTAATTGGTTTTCAATAAAATCAAAATTTAAAAAATCCAATGTACTGTAATTGTTTAGTTTCCTCAGCTAAATGTTTATACATCTTCATTTGCACAAGTAAATAAAAGTAAAATTGAAAATTATATTTAGCATTTTATTGAAATCACATGCATACAAACAGCACACAAATAATGTGCCCATTTCAACAATGAAATATGTAAATCACAGTTTGCCAGCAATGCTCAATCGAGAGTATCGGAGTTCATGGTTTGTTCTCCCACTCTGTGACTTACACACTTTGGATTAAGCATAGGATACACTTCCAAAAAATAAGCAAAATCAAATCCTACTGTCAAAACATTTAATTATCCAAAATATGGCGCTACAAAAATTAAACAAATAAAAATACTGACACTACACTTCACACTTGTCCAAAATTGAACAAGGAATTCATATTAAACAATTACAAAATAATGATTACTGGTTTTCCCAAAAACCAACAAAACTTCAACTAAGTTTCACTCCCATATGGTGTCAATTCAAATTCTTCAAGATAACGAGCTCCAAATGGCTCGGTAAAGTTTACATACACTGTGTTAACCATTAAAATACACGTCTATTAATATTTACATGAGTATATCTGGTTTTAATCATAATATCAAAGTATGGCTAACCATTAATTAATTTTGGGCTCTCACAATGTTCTTATGTTACCATCACTCTCTCTCTCAAGCTACCAACTCACTACCGTGATTGGAAAAATTTGCGTATTCCCGAGCTATAGAAAACTACTGAACAAGTCAAACTTAAGATTACTCCCGAAATCTTAATGTCCTCATAAAAACTCGTGAATCACTAAATCATTAAATAATAAATTTAGGGATTTATCATCTTGTCTTCTAAGATAATTATATCTTAAGAAAGCAACGATCTGAACTCTGCAAGCGATAATAATGAATGTAAAGGGACCTCGGTTCAAATACCGGGTCGTTAAAATAATCTTAAACACTTCCGTGTATTGTGACTCAGACAGCCCGTTCTTATCCTACCTCACTAAAAGAGGGTAAGGGTCTGTCTTAACTACTTGGCTTGATTTATTGCATGGAGGGAGGGAGAAACTATCGTCTCGCCTACACAAGGGACTGGTTATCCAGCTTTAAACACAGCTGTTTCAAATGCATTTCTCTGAATGGCAAGGCTCACGATACAAATTAACCACAAGAAAACTATTAGGTTTCTACAGACCTATTATTTTAGCTTCGGTAAAGTATAATTATGAAGTGTCCTCATTAGCGGGTAAGAAAATCCAATAAAACAACCAATATTAAGGGGCTTCAACACAGACGACTCTGAGTTCGATCCTTTAAAATGCCTCGGGAGCAATATCCCAACTTTGAGGACTTATAACATTAGTGACTTAAGGAAGGCCTAGCCCTTAACCAGCGCTCATAATACAACATAAATTGCACCCTTTTCAACATACAACATACAATGCCTCGTGATCAATATCACAACTTTGATGACTTACAACAACTCATTACCGCGACTAACTGTCCCTCGCATTTACTTTTACCGAGCATTTCAACGCATTCCTAGCGTGACAAATTACTTCAATGCGCGACATGGCGCTCATACATAAATTAGCCGAGTTGCCTTCGAAGAATTAAATAAATTCAAATCAAAGTTTGATCTACGTCTTAAAATATATATTACTTAGCCTCCATTTACAATAATCATTTATGCCATAAAGAACATGTATTCACAACATTTATTAATTCATCTAAAGGAGCTCTTAAAGCTACCACTTTTCAATATAAAATTCATCACATAATTCATTTGTATTGAACCCTTTATCCACAGGCTATATAAAGGATTCTAATAATTATTCATCATCTTTTGATACATTTATACTGACAACAGATATGAGAGCCAGACGGTGTTGGGAAAATATTGAGAAATCAGTGGCCGAGAGGACACAATGGTTTAAGCTCCTGTGGTATTTTAGGAAGAAGCATACATATTCTTGGGACACAGGACAGGTGCAACTTTTAGCGCGGAAGACGGCTTGGGGACGCACATTATGGCCTGTTGCTAGGAAGATTGGCGCCAAGAAGGAAATCGAATGCTACGAAGCAATTGGTCTATCATCATGTTAACCACTCCCTACTGCTGGAAAATGTGTAAAAGCGCGCAAAGACATACAACAGTCTGGGCCAATAATATCAAGACGCCTTGTCTTAGCAGGAACTCGGCTTGGGAACGCGCACTGGTAAATTAACGCGGGAGTTATCTACAGATTAATTCCACGATCGATTCAAGCCGGCTACAGCATAATCGTAACCTCCACACTGCTACGAACTCAATGATACCGATCGCATGTTAGTCTGATAGTTATAATGGAATATTTTTTAATATATCCCCTTCCACACCTACCCTAGTCAGTTTCATTTATAAGGATCCAAGATGCTTCGAGGATCATAACTCATTACTTATTTCTGTGCGTCTGAGGACGTAACACAGACCACTCATTTTTGTACGTCTGTGGACGTAAGGTTCATACTCTGCATATTTCATGTTAGTGAACATGGAACAGCGTCGTCAAATTATAAGTGTAACTTCAGTGATTTTTTTATAGTCCCAGCACTACCAGTAGGACCAGTTCATCGAAGTAATTCACCAAATAGACTGTCAAGGAATATAGTACTTGATAGGTGAATATAGTAGGAATTATATCGTGTGTGTATCTGACAAAACTTTATTAATTCAGCACGTGATGACGTCTAAGAACGAGAATGGATCTGGGAACCAGCAGGACATTTGCCTGAAGATGTCAATGACCAGATAAACATCTTAAAGGAGATGGCTGCAGACGTATTCCTGGCGCTGTTTAAAGGATTGAGTACCAAATAAATTTATTTATTTATTACATCAGCTACGGTATTATGGGATATTTTTGTAAATATTTGTTTGCTTGCTTGGTATTGTAGATTATTAGTTTTTGTTTTACTGACTCATTAAATATGGGACTAGCCGAGCGTTGCGTAATGTATATATTTTGTGATTGTATTTGGTTTAACTTTACGCGGGGACGCGCAGCCGATGCTCGCTTTCGCTTGCGTAAATCGCGGTCAAGCATTATTATTCGGAGGTTTGCCTTACAACAAAAATGGAACTGAATTAATTTTGAGATTAAAAATAGAGATTGGAGGGTAAAAGATTATTTGTGAGTAGAATTTTATGACGGATCAGGATTATTTTGATAGTTGCTTTCCAGCAGATTTGAACGGGATGGCACTTTGCACCCGAGTTTTTGATGTGTATTTTTGATGTGTCTATGGACGCAATATTGTTGATCTGTTTTGAGCCGACCCAGTGTGTGTGTATGGGAGTCAGTCCAAGCTATGTGTGCGTAATGTGATTTTTATGATGTGCTAGCGAGAATATATCATGGCGATTATTCTGACTTGCTCCACGTCAACCCAGTTCATGTCCTCGCGAGGCTGGACTTGTGGTATATATTTGTGTTTCTCGTCATCCAAGGGGATGGGCGAGATCTGCTGACGTTTCCAGTGGGTAACCTGCACCTAGCTTGCCAGACTGAGAGAGGTATTCGAAGGGCAGCGTGACTCATACAAGTAGGGGAGCGCTCAATCAGATAACGTGTCTTGTCTTTAAGAACAGGCTTGCTTCCTGTACTGCAATTTAAGATGTTGTTTAAATTCACAAAAACCTGATCGGTTATAATGAGTATTGTTGATTAAATGGGAGCTGTCCATAATTGTAAGGTAACCACCGAAATTCGTGTTTGTCTGGCGTTTCATATAAATGTAAACATAGTTTTCCAGCCGTTAGGCTTGTATTTTGTTGTTGTTGTTGGTTCAATTTTGGTGTGTTTATTTTTACGCGTCCTTGACCCGTGTCAAGTTAGGGTGCGCGAAGCTATGTTCCCAAGTTATGATGAGAGCGTTTTTTGGCCTATTTCTGGCATGCTCTCTTTGTGTTCATTCTGTGCTCCGGCACCAGCTAGGATCTCAGGGAGATTCTTCATTCTTTTTATATTAGATCTTGCATGTGTCAGTAGTAATTATAGTGTATTAATTAAGGGTGGGTCCCATTGCCGTAGTGTGATTTAAAAGATGCACTCCGTAATCAACATGAATGTTTCAATTGTAAATGGACTCGCATCAGTACTCAATTTCTTATTAACGAACAGTACACCACACATTATATAACTCTTGACCAGAAAAAATGGACTTGTATCCATATGTTGTGACGAGTGAGTTCTTACCGCTCAAACGCTTATGTTATGATTTTAATTTATGTGAAGCTTCATTCACATTGTCTTGTTGTGACGAGCGAGTTCCTACCGCTCAGTGTTATTATTATTATTTATTAAGGGGGTGAAAGTCAGGGTGGATTTGTTTTTATTTATTATTATTATTATGCACATACCTTTCAGTCATTAAATTTCTTTTATTCTACTTGTTATTCATTTTATTTCTAGTATAGCCTCTGTCATGAACCTTTCTATTCATTAGAGCATGTTGTTTTAAGCGAACTTTGCTGTGTAACGCAGTCAGGACTGAACACGACCCCGTAGACGACTCTCGACAAAACCATGCTTTATTGAAGGGTGCAGTATGAAAATGAAAATCCACAGCCCGCTTCCAGTCTCCGACCGGGTCAGGAATGGAATGAATGAAGCCCCCATATAGCGGCGAGGATATGAACTGGGCCGGCTGCCAAGGCCTGACGCACTCCTCTGGGGCAATGATTAAATGTATGACATGAAATGAAATGATAGTGGAGAGTGTTGCTGGAATGAAATTGTGACAGGGAAAACCGGAGTACCCGGAGAAAAACCTGTCTGCCTCCGTTTTGTCCAGCACAGATCTCACATGGAGTGACCGGGATTTGAACCACGGACCCAGCGGTGAGAGGCCGGCGTGCTGCCGCCTAAGCCACGGAGGCTTAATTCATTTATATAATTATTATTATTATTATTATTACGCATGCTTTACCATATTTATATCATTTACCATTTAACTGATATTCCACTGAATATTTTCCACAAGGGATTCATTTATACTTCACATATTTATTACATGTCCATCAAATGAATTGTTCAGATCGCGCAATTTTTATTTCACATGTTATCAAACATCCCTACTTCCACTCATGAGGATTATACACAAATCTTCCCAAAACACATAATAATGAAATTGTTACTCACATTACTGTACGGTCAAAGACCGAATTCTCCAACGATGGAACATTTTCACCCGCCAATTTCTTCTTAAGCCATAATCATGGTTATATTCGCACTCATTAACACTTCCCTAACAGCACATAAAATATATACCCCAATCACTTTGAATATAAGGAATACCATTTTGTATTCGTTTTCACTTAAACACAGTACAATTTCACTAGAAATATATTACACTCAAAAATTTCACTATATTTGAATTACATAAAAATTTTATCACTGTGGCATTAATTATTCGCCTCAACACACGTGATTTCTTTATTTTTCCCGTTTCCAAGGGTTGCACTATATGCACGTCGGCTTCCTACTCTAATGAGATGATTGAAAGTCTCGATCGAACTAACCTCACTGGAACGGCTGATCTTCTAATTCTGGGTTTGACTATCGGCTTCTTTAACTTTACTGCACGATGTCGTATCTTGCTAGACGCTAACTTGTTCGTCTAAATAAAAGTCTGTCACTAATATATTACTTTTACGATCGCTCGAACTAGTATAAAAGCGACCTAGTAATTTCCTTGCTTTACTCTCTGTTACTTTGATTCGTGGCTTATTGGAGTACTCCCCAATGTTTGACTGTTCATTTGTCCACCTAGACAAAGCCTGGAACCTCGATTCCTAAATTTTATCGTACTTTGCTCTAGCCCCCTCAGTTCAGGAACACTAGGCGTTACTATTTCGTTCTACCCTGATCTGGTTACTTAACGTAGATTGAACTGTATATTTCACTGTCCTTGGGTACTTCGAAACCTTATGATGCGTCGGTTCTTTAACTGAACTATTATATTCGAGTACCTTTCGCCGCCAATTTCTTAAGTCCACAGCCTAAACTTTGACTGTACTGGTGTACTTTATAAAGTCTGAAGCTTGATGATATTATTCCTATAACAGGATTCTGATGTGTCTTCACACGGCGATATTAATGACGATACTGAACGGCCACTCCCATATGGGGTGCTCGTCTGCGATACAGCGTAACACGACCACTCACGGTCTGGTAAAGACTGCATTTAACTATGATTGTTCCTGCGTGCAGTGTCTCAGCGCTCACTAAAAATCCCTGTTTTTACTTTGCGAAACTGTATCACGCTCTCCGGCGTCTTTTATAAACTGAATGTACTTTGATGCAGCACGGCCTCTCACGGAGGTCCGCTCAAGACTGAATGATTGTACTTAATAATGCTCTGTAGCCCTTTATCGGGCCCACTTTGGCGTAACGACTACGTATATTTACTTGTGCTGATGATCTGAACACTGTGATTCAGCACGACCCGCTCCCGCGGTCGCTCAAGACTGAATGATTCTCTGCAAAACAGCACCGTGCCCTCAGGCACCTATGGTAGACTGAATGATTGTTGATCCAGCACGACCCGCTCCCGCGGTCGCTCAAGACTGAGTGTTGGTTGATCCAGCGTGCAGCGCTCCTGCGCACACTGAGACTGAATGAATGTTGTGACACAGCGACGCCCCTTCGGGCTGTCGGAAAACTGCATGCACTTCCTGGCACGTCCAGGGTTTTTATCCAAATCTGCGGCAAAAAGATCAAATCCGCTTCTTCTCCGCACTAACTTCTGAAGTAATTGTCGTATAATTTTGAAAAATATATCTCTTGAAAGCTCTTGTTTTAAACGTAAAATGGGTTCTTTGATCATGAAAATCGATCACACAATTCCAAGATATTAAATAATTTGGTTCCTCAGATATGTGGGTGGTGAGGTTTATTTTTCCCTCTCTCCCATCTCTGGGCTCAGGGAATAACTATCGACGTAATGCCGCGTATGCAGTTCTTTCCTGTGCAAATATTATAAACTTTTTCCCCACACAAAAATCTCTTTTCCAGAATGATCAACAGTGATGTGTTCATTTCATTAATTAAATGCTTGCAAATGGCTTAATTTTAATTATTTCTCTTCTTGCGTCATTGCAAAGTTGCCGTTTTATACCTGAGTAAGGTCTATTTCCGAAACTCCTTCTCCCCCACTCGTCGTGGAAAGTTTTTCTAGTTCTAATAATAACCATGCGCCAGCTTCTTATCGATGCGTCAAGCGTGATCTCATGCCCGCATGACTAGTGGTCACCCGTTCTTGCATCACATTATAACAGCCCACCTTCTTAAAATCTTTCCAATCCACTCTAAAAACTGCATTATTTCCTCTCTTCCTTTGCATATAAACTATGGATTCGACGCTTGAACGAATTGCAAATGGGTTCAATAATAAATAAAAATATTAGTTATATCAACTAAAAAAGTTATAAATAGTTGTAAGTTATTTTTCATTATTAATGTTTTTATGAAGTTATGTACTGTATATATTGCCCGTGAAATATTAACTTAAACGTTTTAAAAGTTTATTTTTAAGGGGTACTATTTTAGATAAATATGTATAAAGGGGTACGGGAGGAAAAAATGTTGGGAACCGCTGCACTAGTGCATTACACTTGATTGTGTTAAATGAAATTCTACTCACATGTTTATCTTTATTACACGTCCTATCGCTCTAGCTAATATTTATAAGGATCACAAGAAGCTTGCAATAAGATATACAGCTTCATCTTTAAATATTTACAATATTTTAATCTTAACAGAATTTCCAACTTTTCTAGTGCCTCAAATGGTCTTAAGTCCTCGTTTGTAAGTTTTCTCATTGTTTGACAGGATTATTCAGAATTAACAAATTTGCAAAACAGCTTCTTAATTACTTTTGGATTCCATTATCATTTAATTCAAGTTATACTTCTTTATCACTAATTTCAATTATATTTCCAATGCTAACATCACTCATGATGGGTTCTGAAATCTGTCCCATTTAATGTATTTCGTATTCACTAGACCGTATTACTACATGACTGCAGCTTCAAATTGAAATGAAAATGAAAATCCACTGCCTGCTTCCAGACTCCGACCGGGTCAGGAATGGAATGAATGAAGCCCCCATCTAGCGGCGAGGATATGAACTGTGCCGGCTGCCGAGGCCTGACGCACTCCTCTGGGGCAATGATTAAATGAATGACAGATGAAATGAAATGATAGTGGAGAGTGTTGCTGGAATGAAAGTCTGACAGGGAAAACCGGAGTACCCGGAGAAAAACCTGTCTGCCTCCGTTTTGTCCAGCACAGATCTCACATGGAGTGACCGGGATTTGAACCACGGACCCAGCGGTGAGAGGCCGGCGTGCTGCCGCCTAAGCCACGGTGGCTTCTTGCAGCTTCAAATTATTATCCATAATTATTTCCAGATTGCAACTGGTATATCAAATTTATCAACATGATCTAAAAATGGGCTGCTCAAGAGCTCTATCCTTTAAATAACTGTGGACCCAACAATTGAACACATAGGCTACTTTAAATTGTATTCTACCTGTGAGTTCAACTCATTACCCAATCATTATTTATTTAATTCCTCTAAATATTTCAATACTATTATTGCTTCTACAGCAATTACCAAAGATATGTAGGCTACCTCAAGCACCATATCCCCTGAGCTACACTCAGGACAGAAATTCAGAATAATTCCGACAATACAGTCCTTCCTCGACCTCTATTCCTATCAGTACATTCAACATTAAACATCATTTAACATCCAATATATTATGGAATTCAAGTAGGTTTATTACAGTATCAAAATCTCGCAGTTCCACAATATGCCAGTCATCCAACATAATTATGGAATGATCCTTTAGACTAGCCTCACTCATTCATCTTGAAGTTATTTTTTATTAACCCAACCAATTATCACTGGTTATTTAAGCTGTTCCATCCATAATTTTCATTATTTACAATAATCATAAACATAAATTCCATTAAGGAAATAAAGGCACTAACTGCATTGCAGTTTCATTAAGTTAATTTGTTTCGAAGTATGCCTGCATATTGTAGTCACGAACTGCCTTAATGTTCCAACTGATATTGCCCCATTTCATGGTTATCATGATTAATCATGTGCCAATGAACAAGCTAGTGTTTCCCTGGTGATCCAAACTACTGTACGTATGATCGTGTTCTAACACGACTATTTGAAGAACATAACTGTTTTGTAGAAAATAATAATCCATTCAATGGAAATAAGCTGTTCTGAGAAAGTTATAATCCACGACTACTACACAGACTACATCATAACAACAGCTGTACAGTCCTCTAACGTCGTGAAGATCTACTGTAGCTGGTGGTTTAACATCCTGGTGTCATGGGTTCCATCCTAGCATTCCCATGCTTCCGTGTAGCCCATAGTGGGCTGGGTTCCATCGCAGCATAGGCTACACCTGAGTAAGCGGCATTCCCATCCTGTTGTCTCGTCCAGTCCCATCGTTCCCATTGTAATCGATCGTCCATGTTCATCATAGTAGCCTATATTTCAAATGTTCCACTTTGTCAGTCTCTAATATATGCAACTGCATTGCACTTGGAATATCCACATGTACGGTGACATGCCAATATCAGTCCATTTGTAAGTCATTAAAATTCATTAGTGTCTCTGTTACACAGTTTCAATGTGTGGTCCACTTTCCCTGTCACACAAATTTTAACACTGCTTCTATAACCATGCTTCATTTTATTCCACTCTGAAATAACGAGTTCATAGCGCACATACTTTATCAGAAAATCAATTGCGAACCTACGTTCTACTGAGCTTTTCTCCACGCCACACGGCTGTTCGTTCATTGCGAGATGTGAACACTTCCCTATACGCAATCTGTACGAGATTAGAGTGATCCGTTTGGCTCTACTCACTTTCGCCTCGCACACTCGTAAACCTTTAGACTCTCTCGTAAGAATGGGGAGATCACAGCAAGATATTTTCCCTTCAGGTTCTATTTATTAGTGGAGTCCAGTCGTAGTAAGACAAATCCATTGCGTACTTCGGTTACAGTATGTCTTTAGACTTTCGATGTAAGCTCTCTGTTGTGTGTAGACCTCAACTTTCATCCTCGTTCCCAATTGTGATTGACTTCAAATTCAAAATTCTATATCTCTACTTCGGTGACATGGAAATCCTTCATTTTCACACTAGAGCTTCTACCGCATGTGTATTTTATATTTATTATAGCATTTTTCATAGATAATGCAGTTGTCATGTATTTCGTAGTTTTCCAATGCTGCCATGTCTCCTATGTGACGTAGCTCTCGTCGCGTCATGACATCCTCGCGTTCTTAGCCTATTTTCATCATATGAAACAAATAGTTCCGTGAAGAACACAAGGTCCGAATCTCCCTCCAGACAGGATCTAGATTATTTTCATAAAACTGAAATAGGCTTATGAATTATCTGGGAGGTCTGTGTGTGTCTGCGTGTCCGTCTGAACACCTCAAACGTATTGGATGAAACTTATTGCAGGGGTATCCCACCCACCGTGGACTTTCACAGCACTTTTATGCCGCCATATTAGCGAATACAGAACGCCAAACATCTGAAATATATTGCCTAATTCGGCTTCAGGTTGAACCATCCATCCAAACCCTACTGAATTCCAGTCTCATGTGCCATCCTATAAAGGGAGATGGTTGGCCAAGTTATAAAATCTCAGCTAATTAATTTCAATATGACGGCAGTTCGAAATATTCTAGTAGCCTATTATAGACGATAACGTACGTCCTAATAGATCAATCGTAACAAGAATTAGCATTCAGGTAGCTACACATGGCGGATATAAGTTGCCTAAATTACTGGAAATTCATACGAAATATTACGCACATCCACCATTGTCAATATTTGAAATATTAGAATCCCTTCTATTGAACTCGAGATTTACTCTGATGAATATACAAGTGCGTGACCTTTATAGCCTACATTCAAGATGGCGTCCATACGAATGCTCTTATTAAAATATATAAATTGCTACATTAGGTCATAAATGAACAAAGTGGTGGAATAAGAGTATTTTAAGAGAGGCCCCAGTTGTACGAATCACGGGACAAACACACTGAATATTACGCTCAACTGCCATCTTGAATATGTAAAATACTGATTCGATTACTAACCAGCTAATTAAACTTTGAATTTCTAAACTTGGCCTGAGGTTAGATCTGTGTAAGAAACTTGCTCTGCTGAAGTAGAAAATGCATAGTTGTCGTACGTTCATGATTGAGACCATGCGTACTATTAATATATTAACATTAAATTAGTAGCCTATTTTAATGAGCAATTATGACCAATCACGATAAAATGGAGTCTTATACAAGAGACTTCAGTTGCACGAATCCAGTGGTGGATCTGCCCTATTGCAGAGGTTAATGCAGGTGGTGCAATAGGAGTCTATTATGAGAGACTCATTTGCACGAATCCAGTAGCGGATCTGTCCTATTGTATGGGGTAATGAAGGTGGTGCAATAGGAGTCTATTGTGAGAGACTCAGTTTCACGAATCAAGTGGAGGTTCTATCCTATTGCAGAGGGTAATGCAGGTGGTGAAATAGGAGTCTATTATGAGAGTCACATTTGCACGAATTCAGTGGTGGATCTGTCCTATTGCAGAGGGTAATGCAGGTGGTGAAATAGGAGTCTATTATGAGAGACTCATTTGCACGAATCCAGTGGTGGATCTGCCCTATTGTATGGGGTAATGAAGGTGGTGAAATAGGAGTCTATTATGAGAGACTTAGTTACACGAATCCAGTGGTGGATCTATCATATTGTAAAGGGTAATGCAGGTGGTGAAACAGGAGTCTATTATGAGAGACTCAGTTTCACGAATCAAGTGGTGGATCTGTCCTATTGTAGAGGGTAATGCAGGGGGTGAAATAGGAGTCTATTGTGAGAGACTCAGTTATACGAATTCAGTGGTGGATCTGTCCTATTGTAGAGGGTAATGCAGGTGGTGAAATAGGAGTCTATTATGAGAGACTCAGTTACACGAATCCAGTGTTGGATCTGCCCTATTGTATGGGGTAATGCAGGGGTGAAATAGGAGTCTATTATGAGAGACTTAGTTACACGAATCCAGTGGTGGATCTGTCCTATTGTAGAGGGTAATGCAGGTGGTGAAATAGGAGTCTATTATGAGAGGCTTAGTTACACGAATCCAGTGGTGGATCTGTCCTATTGTAGAGGGTAATGCAGGTGGTGAAATAGGAGTCTATTATGAGAGACTTAGTTATACGAATCCAGTGGTGGGTCTGTCCTATTGTAGAGGGTAATGCAGGTGGTGAAATAGGGGTCTATTATGAGAGGCTTAGTAACACGAATCAAGTGGCGGATCTATCCTATTGTAGAGGGTACTGCCCAAGCTATAGAGCATCCACGTTTTATAGTTCATTATCTTACCATGTGACGCGTCACCGTCGTCTTCTTGTGAATAGTCAGCTTAAAGTTTAGTAGTCAAGTAATGGAGGCAATAGGAACTTTATACTACAATTTTCCTCCTATGTGGCTGAGCAAATCGTTGATGTTAGGAAAAATAAAAGTTGTAAAATGCACCAAGAATATATGATCATGCGTTGTGCACAGTGAGAAAACTCTACTTGTCTTTATTCCTTATGTATTTATGAAGCAGCCGGCCCCATGGTGTCGGGGGTAGCGCACCTGCCTCACACGCGGAAGCCCCGGGTTCGATTCCCGGCTATGTCAGAGATTTTAGTGACGTGAGGGCTGGAACGGGGAGCACTCAGCCTCGTGAGGACAATTGAGTAGCTGTCTGACAGTAAAGCAGAGCCCTGGTCACTGAGACCAAGAATAACCCAACCTGCTGATCACGCGTCACTCCACAAACTACAGGCCAAAGAGCTGGAGAGCGCAGCGATCGCTTGGTAAGCCTAGGCACTTCATGGGCTGTAGCGCCACGGGGATTGATTTGGTATAAATGATTAATTTACTGTAGATTATGTCGGTGGCTAAAGATCAATCATAAGTCCTTAAACTTAACATGAATAATCAGAATGATGATTGCAGTTTTACGTGCCCATTAATCTCGTGATAATAATAAGTCACTGAATCTCCTATTTTTACGTGAAGTCGAAACCATTGGACGTGACATTCACCCCAAAAATACCACGTGCATTAATCGGTAATCGAACCCAGTTCGCCTGACTGGAAGGCAAGAAACTAGACTGCTCCATTAAACCCAAATAGAGTGATGTAGCAACAGCTAATAGCCATAATAAACGACAGCCTTTACATCTACAGGCTCTTCAATATTTCTATTGACGATGCCTCCACGAAGGTAAAGCACATAAACGCAAGGCCGGGCACTTTAAAAATAGAAGCAATATGTTTGATTAAATAGCAATTGATCTTGGGGTTAGTTAGCGGCCACACGTAAAAAAATAGTAATGAATTTACCTCAGTATAACACAGTATTACTGTATCCCACTGCGTGACGGTGCTCGTTAAATCGTGCACCACGGCCACGAGGGCACCTTTAGCAAGATCGAAGATCAGAGGATTGAATTCCGGTGCTGACAGCGGCTATCCTGAGTGTGGTTTTTCCCAGGCTTTTCCACACTCCCTCCAGGCAAATACCGGGATAGTACCTTACTTCAAGCCCCGCACCTACCTTACAGTTACAAATACTACTATTAGGCCAGTCAAAAAAGACAATAAATTCGCAAAACATCATGTATCTCTGATTTTTAGTAGGCTATGTTGTTTGAACCCATTAGGGCTATGTATAACCAAGTTTGCAACTCTCAAAAAGTTGTGAAAAACTTTTTACACACCAAAACCCGCGAATCTTTTGGACTTGTTTCAGATTCTGCTCTATATCTCCTAATCCATGCATTCTTCGTCGAAAGCTGCTCCATACGTTTGTTACGTGCATTAAATGTGTCACAAATTAAGCCCAACCGGAGACCTGTAGATCAATTGGTTACCGAATTACGACACTTTGAAAATAGGCCAGTTTTTCCAAAAATTGAAAATGTTTGTTTTAGACCTTCTTTGGACCGAAAGTGCGTCGAAGCCATTGGTCCTACGAGTAGAACCTGAAGAATATAATATGTAGACCATGTAATTATCTTTTAAATTAAGCGCAGAGCGGGGTCTGTAAGCCTTGTAGTTCTCTCAAAATCTCAAAACAACCCATATAAGGTAAAATCGCATTTATTCCAGAAATGTTCCATAACCTTTTCTATCTTTTGTATTTTGTTTTGGTAATGAAAAAGAAGGCATATAATCATTTAAACAAACGGTGAAATGTATTTTAATATAATAATAATAATATAATATATATATATATATGTCTACCCCTTATTATTCCCGTTTTCCAACGGGGTCGAGGATGAGATGCGATGGAAGTCTTTGTGGCGATGGTTTTTACGGCCGGAAGCCCTTCCTGACGCCAACCTCATGAGAGGAGTTAATGAGAGATGAAATGAATGATGGCGAATGAAACTGGGCAAGGAAGCGGCCGTGGCCTGTCAGAAGGTACCGTCCCAGCATTTGCCTGGTGTTGAAAATGGGAAACCACGGAAAACCATTTCAAGGACGGCCGACGGTGGGGCTCGAACCCACGCGTCTACCGAGTCAGCAGAGAGCTTGGCCCCATGACCTAATGCTGTGCTTTAGCCAGCGTAACCACTACTGTCGGTAATAATATAATATATATATATATATATATATATATATATATATATATAATAATAATAATAATAAAATAAACATAGGTAATCAAAAGTACAAAGCCTCCGTGGCTTAGGCGGCAGCACGCCGGCCTCTCACCGCTGGGTCCGTGGTTCAAGTCCCGGTCACTCCATGTGAGATCTGTGCTGGACAAAACGGAGGCAGACAGGTTTTTCTCCGGGTACTCCGGTTTTCCCTGTCAAAATTTCATTCCAGCAACACTCTCCACTATCATTTCATTTCATCTGTCATTCATTTAATCATTGCCCCAGAGGAGTGCGTCAGGCCTCGGCAGCCGGCAAAGTTCATATCCTCGCCGCTAGATGGGGGCTTCATTCATTCCATTCCTGACCCAGTCGGAGACTGGAAGCAGGCTGTGGATTTTCATTTTCAATCCAAAGTACAGTAACTTAATCAATCAAATTAGACATATAGTCAAACTCGTCGCCTTGTTCTTGATCGTCCTGGGCCGTCACTCCCGTTGCTCTCTTCATAAGGTGGGTCTTCCACTATTGGTGGGTTGTCGTCTTCGTCCCCTATACGTAGGTACTTCAGTATTGGTGGCGTCAAGTTTGTCTTGAGGCTCGTCATCGTTGTCCTCTTCAATGATGAAAAGGGTAGCGTTCTGGCACGTTTCCTCAGAGCAGGTAGCACACATCACAGAACATCTGAGCCCTGCTCTGTGGTTGGGGGCAAAAGGGCCAGATTCGCTTTGGCGTTGGCTGCTATCTTCACAAAAGTACGGAAGCGTACATCGTTGAGGGTATCTATCGTTTCGTCTCCTCCGGGTCTCCGATTGGGTACAATATAGGGCAACTAGGCACTTGTCACCGGCTGTTGCAACTTGTTGGTGTGTGGCATCTGTCTGGAGGAAAACTCTTGCTTGGTCAATTGTCAAGTCAGTCCACAGACCTGACCAAAATTTGTCGGATCTGCGGATGATGAAGCATCCTTTCGTGAACAATTGATATTCTGTTGGGTCCATCCGGTCTTGTAGAGTGCTCATATCTTGTAAATATAAACGAGCTCTTTTCGCATAGAAGAAGTGTCCAGACGAGTGAAAGAATGTGAGCATTTGGCTGATTATTTAAAGGTGAAGGTCCCAATCTCCCATCCTTTCGGCTTGAATGAATTGCTCCATGAGTAAGGTAATTCGATAGTAGAGTACACAAAGTTTTGCGGTCGGGCCTTCTTCTTCAAGTTTTTCAAGGGCGCTTTTGAATTTGGCGGTTACACTTTGTACATTTTCATTGTCTTCTGCAAACAGTATGAGTGACCTTTCAGTGTCAAGCAAGAGCCTCTCTGTCCCAGCCATTTCGTCTCAGCCTTTTGGTACCTACCTACAATCTATTCAACTTACATAAGTACCTACTATATGATCACAACACGTTTTGCATGTTTAAATCTCACATCATGCAACAAAAAAGTCGTTAGGTACATTTTTGGAAAAATGCGATTTTACCTTCTATGAGGATTTTAAGAATTTGAGAGAATTACGAGACTTACAGACCCTGCTTTGCGCTTAATTTAAATATAATTAAATTGCTTATAAATTATATTCTGGAAGTTATACTCATAAGATCAACGGTTTCGGCGCAGTTTCGGTCCAAACAAGGTCTAAAACTAAAATGTCCAATTTTTGGAAAAACTGGCCTATTTTCAAAGTGCCGTAATTCGGTAACCAATTGACCTACAGTGCTCCGGTTTGGCTTACTTTGTCACACATGTAATGCTCTTAGCAATCGTATAGAATAGCTTTCAAAGAAAAATGCATGAATTAGAAGATATAGAGCAAAATCTGAAACGAGTCCTACAATTTCGCGGTTTATCGTGTGTAAATATTTTTCCACAACTTTTCGAGAGTTGTAAACTTGGTTATACATAGCCCTAATAGGTCCAAACAACATACTAAAAATTCAGAGATACGTCATGTTTTGCGAATTTAGCGATTTTTTGTGTCGTTTTCGACTGGCCTATACAGTCATCACAGAAACACAGGTTATCACACAAGTTCAACACACACCCAACTACACGGAGGTGGTGACCAAGATGTCCGAAGCCCCAAAAATGAATTAACAACAAAATAGTAGCCTATTAGCCTACTATTTTAACCAAGATTGTTTGAAACAGTTTGAAATTGTTTCAGAAACTGCACAAGTCCGTTTTTGGCTATATTGAGTTACTGTATGTATACATTCATGAATTTCAAATATAAATACACCATTTTACAGTGGAATTACACAAGTTCACGGAATATCCTCTTCAAAATGACCGCTTAAAAATTACGTTTGTTTGAGAAATAACACATGTCCACCATTGCTTGTGTGCGCGGCAATTGTACAACAGATGATTGAAATTGTAATCATGGAGGTAGATAGCAGTCCTTCTACATTTCCTATTAAAAGGAAAAAAAAGGCATTAAAGCTGTGGAATATGCCTGTGGGAAGATAAAGAAAGCATGGATTAAGGGTTTGGAGTATGTTAATTCTACAGGAACTGCAATACAGAAAATGGAGATTCAGCGACAATGCATGTAAGTAAAACTAACGTCAATATTTTCTATTAAAATAAATCACTATTTTTACATGGTTTTCGTTGCAGTCAATATAAATAACTTTGTAAAAAGTATTTCCATTTATCAACTTATATCGAATAAGTTATATTCTGATATTTACGCATAATTTTTTTTATTTCTTAGATATTCAAAGAAGTGCATTGACAAAGTTTCAAAACAGGAACAATTAGAGATATTCAATAAATTTTATTCATTGGATACGAAAAATGAACAGGATGCGTACCTTCAGAATGTAGTGGAAGTGGTGCCAGTGCAAGGTAGAAGACCTCGAATAGACAAAGGGAATAGAAGTAAGAAAAAAAGTAATACATTTTCTTACAAAGTATCTACATCCCAGTCTGGGCATATCAAGGTACGTAAAACTGTGTTCATGGCTTTGCATGGAATAACCAGCGGCGGAGTCCGGCGTCTGGGTAATTCAACACAAGGTAAATCTCCTATGGATAAACGTGGGAAAATGGTGCCAGAAAATGCAAAAACTGGGGATACTATACTACTAGCAAAGAATCACATATCGGCATTTCCATATAGACAGAGTTATTACTCTAGTAAATCCCGGAAATATCTTGATGAGACACTGAACCTCAAGATTACGTACGAGTTGTTTACAGAAGCGCATCCTGATGTTAAAATCAGTTACTGATTCTACAGAAAGATATTCTTGCTACATTTTGAACTTTCATTTGGTCGTCCTCAAATCGACACATGTTGCAAATGTGCAGAACTTAGTATGAAAATAAAAGTAAAACATTGAATGAAAATGCCAAAAAGTTTGCATTAGTAGAGCTTACTGTTCATAAAAATTGTGCCAAAAAGTTTTTCACTAAAGTCAAGTCTGTGGAGGAACTAAAGTGTGAGAGAGATGACGTTGCATGTATTAGCATAAATTACATGCAAAACCTACAGTTACCAGTAGGCCTAATTCCTGTGCAAGAAATATTCTACTGTATCTTTGGCAAGTAACATTTAATGTGTTTTGTATCCATGACCATTAAACCGGACATGCACACTTTTACACCTATCATGAAGGAATAGGTACGAAGGGCCCTAACGAGGTTTGCTCATTTGTATGGACTATTTATATAAAAACATAGGCCTACATGAAAATGTGAAGGAGTTGCATATATTTTCTGCTCAAAATAAAAATCCCACGATTTTAAGGAAGTGGCTCATGATGGCAGCACAGGGAAGATTTAACACATACATCACTATTATCCCATCCGTGGACATTCATTTATGTATTGTGATAGAGACTTTGGTGTTATTAAGAGAAAATCAAGAAGAATTGACAGAATCTACACACCTAAGGAGTATGTGGAGCTATTAGCCTAATATCAGCTAGTGCTGCCAATAATTTATCAGTGACTATGGTAGAAGGAAGAGATATTTTGGACTTCAAGCAATTGTGGCCCCAGTATTATAAGAAGACAACATTATCAGTTGAATCGCAAGGTAGAAAAGTGGCAAAAAACAAAGAATGTAATCTATCTACAGATAAGTCAATTAAATCACTTTACTTTTAGAAGAGAATATAATGGTGTCTTGACTGTAATAACGTACATAGATGGACTAGTAGTGCACACATTCAAAGTTGCTAACCCATAATACGGTTCCACCTTTTCCTAACTCCAAAGCATATGAACAGGACTGCATTCCCATCAGCAGCCAGAAAATTCAGGACTTACAGAAAATAATGAAGTACCTGCCTGAAGATGAAGAGATTCAAGAATTTTTTAATGAGATACTCTCCTGGTCCACAGTGGACAAGGAATGAAATGAAGATGAGTGATAAACCAATATATTATCCATGTATCTTATTTTATAGACTAAATTTGGTAGCCTAGTATTGTTTAAAATGAGAAGAGAGTAGGTAGTGTTTTTTTTTTTGTGATTACGTGTACTGTAGGCCTAGGAATTTAATGAATATGTGTGATAAACCAATAATATAATCCCTCCATTGTATTGTGTTCAACGGTACTGTTGTTTAAAAGGACAAAAGGGCAGTGTTTTTTTGTTTGTAGTTTTTGTGATTACTAGGAGCACACTCTGATGTATGAATGAAAATTACCACTATAAAATATTTTACAATGCGTTACTAGGTAGTATGTAGATACTAAATGTTCTTAACAAGACTTAAATTCTAATATTTTAGGTTTGTTTGAGATACAACACATGTCCAAGTAAAACAATGGCTTATATTGTTACAAGTATAAGAATGAAATTCTTCAAATTATGATATGTAAGTTGTCATTAGGTAGGCCTAGACTTTCAATGGATGTAAGAAATATATTAATTAGTTGTCCAGTTTGTGGTTGAAATATATATTTTCAATTCCTGAACAATTGACATTTCAGGACTTGTGTCGTTTCTCAAACAAGCGATTCTTACTGTGATTGCTTCGTAAAGCGGAAAACTTTAAGTTTCCATTGTTTACATTGGATACTAATTTTAATTTGGAGATAGAACTAGTTAAGTTACGAGGGGGAGCAGCACCCTTAGATATGCCCCTGCCAATTGAGATTTGAACAGCAGCCCCCATAGGCCTATGTGGTATTTAACTTAAATAACCGATTACTATAATTTTGGTTTAATTTTCGTTCCGATATGTTTTTCTTGTTGATGAGCTGTTAGCCTCTCACCAAGGTGGACCGGGTTCGATTCCCGGTCAATGCGTGTGAGATTTTCCAATTGAAATGCCATGTCCTGTGGTTCTGATTCCACATAAATATGACGTCCCGTGGCTCATGATCGCGAGATTAACAGTTGATTTCCTTGTTGATGACCATGAGGGCCCATTTACCTTCTGCAGGTCTCCAGTGATCGAGAAGCACGTAAAGAAGCCACAACTGTTAGGAAACACCTCGTACTTTGTCCCCAAAGATAGATAGACCAGGAGACTATTATTGACCCTTATCCGGATATGTTCCATGAAAAGGATAGATAAATAGCAAAACTTCGTAAAGCGAATGAACAGCTTAAACGGCAAAACACCCTAAATATATTTGCTTTAAAACAAATAGGCTACAAGCTCCTCCAAGATCAGTGAGGAGATCTAGTTATTTAGCGTATTTAAAGACAGAATTTCCACCATCCAATACAACATGGAAAACCCTAATCCAAGACTTAAAAATGTTATTTCTAACGGCTTCATTCCAGAGATTCTGTGTCTTTTGCTGGGAAACATGAGTGCAAAATGGACTTCGAAGACATCGCAAATGCTCTTGCACCAAGAGCATATTCGAAGAAGGCCCATGTAAAATTAAGAGAGCGTAATTTCCTCTTACCCACTCGTTCTACACTTCACATGTTGTTAGAAGCTAGGGCTCTAAACTTTGAAGAACTTGAAAAAATGTGTGTTATGTCATTCGATGAAATGAATATTGATGGACGTGTATGCCATGATTTGACTGACGATGTAATTTTGGATCTCCACAGTAATGGACAGATTGCAATGATAAGAGGTTTGTTCTCGAAGTGGAAGCACCTATTCATTATGACTGACGTAACAGGGACATCTGATCCTCTTAAAGGAATCCCGAAGGCTGTGGCATTTCATGTGCGGTAGCTACTGTGACGTGTGATATGGGAGAAAACATTTCTGAGTCTGGAAAGAATTAGGTGTGAAAAGTGACAAAACATTTTTCTCTAACTCAGTTACAAATGAGAAGGTAAGTGCTCTCCTTGTGACGTATCGTACTTCACCGTTTAAAATTATTAAGAAACCGCTTCTTAGAATAAGGACTTGAGATCTTACCTACTGTAATATTTCTCTAATATAGGTAGGCCTACTGAAGATCACTTCAAACAAACAAACAAACAAACAAATTTTCCATCCAACAATCTCTCAGTAAATGTGGATTAATTAATTAGTCAATTTCAACATTTATTATTATTGTTCTATTATTATTACTATTACTATTATCACAAGAGTCATCATTATTTAAATGGTTGTCAATTATTAGCCTACTTTTCACATTTTGCAAAAATGAAGAAAAAGTAGACTTATGAGATCGGGAAAATGTGTGTCTGTCTGTCTGTCTGTCCTTCTGTCTGGCTGTGTGTGTGTGTGTGTGTGTCCCCCCTATCAACTCCTAAACGGCTGCAGCAATCAAAACAAAATTTGGTAGGAGTAAAGACCTATACCTTAATATCTCACGACCATATTTGAAAATGATGTCAGTGCTACCAACTGCTGAAAAATCACAATTGAAATTTGAGCTCCATGTTGGATATCTTGGAAGGTATGAATGGGAGCTATTTCAAAATTGGCACACGTATAGATAATAATATTGCAGTTTAATTTCCAGGAGGCCATACATGGCAGTGTTGCCAAAATGATTGTAAGCCTGCTGATAGGTCCAAATTTTAAATGCATATAACTTATACACTATCAATTGGATTTCAACCAAATTTCGTATGTGCTATGTGTACATAAACCGATATGACTGAGCGTATTCTTAAGAGCCACCAGGGCTGCCAACTGTTAATACATGCTCCTAATTTATTTTATCCAAATACCAATATATCAGAAAGTATACAAGCCGACAGCTTTAAACTATGCACACGTATAGTACCTGACATTCTATATTAATATGGAGTAACTTATATACGTCAGTGCTACCAACATGATTCTAAGCCTGCTGAGAGGTCAAACTTTAAATACATGTAACTTCTATACTATCATTTGGATTTCAACCCAATTTCGTGTGTGCTATGTGTACCATAACAGATATGACTATGTCGATTCTTAAAAGTAACCAGGGCTGCCAACTGTTAATAAATACTGTCTCTATTTTTGTTACCATAAATAATAATAATAATAATGACCGTGTGGCCTCCGTGGAGGCCTAGTGCAGGTCTTTCTAGTTGACGCCCGTAGGCGACCTGCGCGTCGTATTGAGGATGAAGTGATGATGATGACGGCACATACAGCCAGTCCCCGAGCCACGGGAATTAACCTCAGGAGATTAAAATCCCTGATGGCTCGGCAGGGAATCGAACCCAGGGCATTTTGGGCCTAAGCCTAGCGCGCTAACCATTTAGCCACAGAGCCGGACGTTACCATAATATCAATATATCAGAAAGTGTGCAAGCCAATATCTCTAAACTTTGCACACGTATAGTATCTGACATTCTAGATTAATTTGGAGTAATTAATATAGGCCTACGCCAGTGCTGCCAACATGATTCTAAGCCTGCTGATAGGTCCAATTTTAAAATGCATGTAACTTCTATACTAACTAATACTAACTAATGGATTTCATTCAAAATTGACACAACAATAGATCATATTATTTCAGATTATTTCTGACCAATACATGTATGTCATTCTTGCCAACATGATTTTACGCGCGCAGTTAGATCCAATGTTTAACTGCATGTAATGTCCATGCTATCCATTGGACTTCAACCAAATTTTGTATTCTGTACCTTAAGAGATGGAACTAAGAATATATTCAGTCACCAGGGCAGCCAACTATAGTTCTCTATTAGGATACATTATGCCAAGTATACAGTATTTCGAACTAATTAGAAATTTCGATATTACCAACTTAATTTCGTCATTATTCTAGATAGATCCATATAGATTAATTATTGGCATGAATCGTACATTTTAAGAAAAGTAGGCTCTTTAGTTCGTCACGGAACTTCTTGTTTCTTTTTCATATTACTATTATAATTATTACAATAGTCAACCTTACCTAAATGGACAACGATTATTATTATTGCGTTGTTCAAAAGATAACTGCAATGTTTTATATGACCGACAAGGACCTAGCTTTCAACAGACTTGTATGTATTGTATTTTACCAGGAATTATAATGCTTTATTCAGCTGTGAATAAGTCCTCTTGGTTCAAGAAATATTAGCACTTAACTTTGACATTTATCATCGCTGTATTAGAGGTTTTGTTGCACCGTGTGCGAAAACGCTCGACTTGGTAGCAATATCAGAGGGGGCCACGTGCCATGATGACCCACATCAGAATCAAGGCCTTATCTGTACACATTTGCGTGTTTACTACTGTTATTGCAGCACCTACAGTGGCATGATTTTTCCTTGTCCAATGGAAAAGTCTGACACTATGCACTCAAAAGAAAATGACCAGATACAACATTTAAAATTTTCATTTATATAAAAAAAAAGCTTATGAGATCACCTTTTGTTGGTGTGCGTGTGTATGTGTGTGTCCCTAATAAAATCTAAGCAGCTGAAGCTATTTCAATGAAACTCGGCAAGGGCATAGTACTATTTTGTCAGACCCAGACCGAGCCCCTCAAATTTTCATATGTCTGACCAATCTAACATGGCGGCTTTGCGAAATATATCACCGGCATTCCATATCTCCGAAACTGCTACTTATATCACCCTGAAATTTTGCACGGTGATAAAAACACTACTAGAAGTTCACCTATGTGACTTTCAGAAACCTGTTAAGTACAAAACTAACATGGCGACTAAGCGAAATTGAAACATTTAAATAGACGTTTCCCGCGATTTAACCATCCGAGCGCAGTGAAACTTGGTATAGCAAATGTTTGTACATATTGTAAGACACTGACATCTAATTTAGTTCAATTGTTTACATAACCTTAAGATTGCGGCTGTGCGAAATTTTT
Organism: Meconema thalassinum; assembly: GCA_946902985.2. Taxonomy (NCBI): domain Eukaryota; kingdom Metazoa; phylum Arthropoda; class Insecta; order Orthoptera; family Tettigoniidae; genus Meconema; species Meconema thalassinum. The sequence goes on along the minus strand of OX336389.2, from coordinate 854,377,967 downwards.
AAATTAAGTCTTTATTTCCTGTGTCCTAATCATGCGAACGAAGTCAACGTTTGAGTAATGAACCTGCGCAATAATGGTCATCTAACATTTCATAACTCTATCACCTACAAAATTCAACATGGCGACCATCCGAAATATTTAGACGGTTCTCAATATCTACTAATCTATGACAGCAATCAAACTGAAATTTTGTTTGTAGATAAAGGCTATTGACATTAGTTCACCTATGGGATATTCAATAACCTGATGAACACAAATCCAACATCGCGGTGACACGAAATTAAATAATTTAAATGAGCGTTCATGCGATTTAATCATCCGAGCGCAGTGAAACTTGGTACGGTAAGTGTTTGTAATTACCAATATTAATCCACTGACGTCTAATATATTTCAGTTGTTTTCATAACCTCATTATGAAGGCTGTGCGAAATTTTAAAATCTCTTTTATTTCTCGTGTCCTAATCAGGCGATTGAAGTTTGAACTATTAACCTACGCAATGATCTTCATCTAATAGTACATAACACTATGGTCTATATATACAGGGCCATTGAAAAAGTTTGCAGCAAATTTAAAAAATCATAGCTCAGGAACTATTTGAGTTACTAAAAAGAGGGTCTTTTTGTTAAATTCACCAACTCAAAAGGTTTCATCTCATATCTGAAAATGTTTCTATGTGCGCTCCCTTGGTTGCTCTGCAAACATCCAGCCGATAGTCGATTTCGGCCCAAGTGCCCTGGATCATCTCAGGCCTGATTGTAGCAACAGGAGTGATGATGCGTTGTCTTAAATGTTGCAGATCTCTGACCGGTTCACTGCATAAAATGTATCCCCATAAAAACAAAAACTACGGGTGTCAAGTTGGGGCTTCTAGGAGGCCATTGAATAGAGCCGGCGTGGCAGCTTCCTGTCGCGCACTCATTCTGCGCATCGGCGGAAGGTCACGGGTGGAGTAGTCACATCTAAAACTAAAACTCCATGAGTTTCTGATTAGTTTTCAGGTCGAATTGTTAATTTATCTCATTCTAAACTGATTTAAGATCCTGTTGAATAATACTGTCAGATATCAGAGCACGTCTGACTACCTAACTGTCCCATTTTATTGTCTACATAACCGTCATTCGATCACTCTCAGTTTGAAACCACTACGTTATGCACAAAGAAAAATACCCAAACATCAGTACGATTCTCTCTGTTCGTAGCTTTAATGTCAGATATCAGAAGAAAATTGACTCCCAAAGGTACGAATATCCCTCTTCGAGGCCTTACAGATTGGGCGCCACGTCGACCTTATGTACCCGTTTCCCAGACCTCACGTCGGCCCGGAAATCAAACGTGAGGTCCAAGAAATGGTACATGGTCGTTACGAAAAAGAAAATGTAGGAGTCCATGAAATATATATCCGGAAAAAACTAACAAAAGTCAACTGCAAACTCGGGCAGGCAAGAGATCTAGCATCTCGGGTCGTTTAACGGGATAGGTGAGATAGGTTTCCTCAGATATATATCTCTCTAAATAAAATAGGATAGTATCACTCTATCAGATTGAAGTACAATCTGCAGGAATAATTTAAGATAGCTTAGATAAAATGGTCTCTTTTATTTAAGAGCAGACGAACACAAAATAAATAGACCCTCCGAAAATCGAATTGGTTCAATCTTATGTTGGGATCGTAGATCTAAGAGTCCTAAACCGCCAATTCAACTTTCCCATTTCACTTGGGGTAATGTGATATGAAATAAAGTTCCAGTGTTCATTGGTTTAGCTGAATGATAAATAAAATAAAATCGTTGCACTTCACTGTCTCAGTTTCAGCTTGGAATAAAATGAAGTAAGTTGTAAATTATAACTTCACATTCCCCTCAAAAATCTAAATTACCACACATTTATATTCACACATTTTAAGGAAAAAGTTAATTAATTAATTACGAGAATATCATCTAACAAGGATAAATCAGGATTTATTTATAATTGCAAAAATAGAATTAATTAGCAAATATTATTTACATTGTTGTGGAATACTGTTTAAGTAATGTCCAATATCTTTCATATAGTAACTAATGTTCATTAATTATTATTCCAATCTCCAATTATATTACATCAATCTGCTAATCGTTGTTAAATTCCAAAATTCAGTTCCAATAAATTATAATCCATAAATTATTATATTATCTTCCATATATTATTATAACGGTGATGCATTGATTAATTAATATAGCAAAATTCATTCATTAATTGGTTATAGATCACTTCATTTAAATGTTTTCCTTTCGAAGAGAAGATCATATAAATAAGATTCTTAGGTATTATTAATATCTCTTTAAGCTCTTATGTTATTATCCATTATTTTACAGCCTTTGATATATTTTATTATTATTATAATTAGTATTCATAGCATTCATTAAACATGCTTATCGCAATTATAATCTCAGGATTGTGTTCACAGACACCTCCTTAAATTCTTCTAATCACAAAGATCAATTGTGAAATACTTATTTTCACTGCCTACAAATGTGACGTATTTCTATCATAATTATTGAATGGGCCACCTGACTCGCATTCAAATGTTGCCACTATGAGACCACTTACGTAAGAAGTGTCCACAATATAATTCTAATTACATGTATTCATGTACAAATAGACTGCTGTGTAAAAATATCATAAGAGAACTAGCTTGTTATAACACAAAAATCAATCGAATCAATAATTCAGAATCTTCCAATACTGAGTTAATTAGTTGGAAATCAATAAATTATTATCTGCAATAATTCTTCAAATTGCTGTCATAAATTGGCATACAAATGGAATTATTATCGTTGATAATCAACCATCAATTACTAAATATGAATGTCACCTTTACTTAAATCAATAAGATATTATTATCATTATTATCATCATCATGATTTCAATTATTAAATTTAATAACCATCACTGTCAAAATATCCGGAAATGTCGTTGACAATCGCATTCAAAAGTTCGTGGGAAAATATTCTTAAATCGAAAGAATTATTATTATAAAAAATTAATGAAATAAATTTAATTTATCAAAGAATCAGTTATAATCATTATAAGAAAATTGTGTGAAATATATACTTTAGCAATGACTAACTCCTAAAGTACCTCTTTTATGTTTGAAAATCAGGCATAAATATTACAGTTAACCGAAAATAGAATCAATCATGTTTCATGGTGTTGGTTGTCATGGTGTATTATGGATGTATGGTTTCACTGCCCTTGCAAATGGCGTGAAGTCCCCTGATGACTAAAGATGTCTTGAACTTGTTAGACCGACGTTTAGTGAAATTGGAAAACCCCATCATCATCGTGCTGACTATAAGTTGCCGTGTTTGCTGATCTTGGTGTTCATCAAAGTCTATAAGTTCCCCCTCATATTATTTAAGCTGACATCATCTTGATTGCGAAAAACCTTTCATAAGTTCCCACGAAGAAACGTTCATTGTGTGTAATGAGCATTCTGGATAATACAGGTTCCCCAAATACAATTTGACTGTTCGCCACTGCTTTCTGAATGTTGCACATTTTAAGAGTCTTAAAATTCAGTTGTATATTAAAAGTGTTCTGCTCGTCAACGTGTATTTGAAGGGTAATACTGTGAATACTGCAGTAATAACTTCTTAATGTGTCGAACCTTGGACTTCACCTAGTATGAGTGCGTTTATATGTATTGGTTTGTAGTGTTCATTACGGTTTTCATCATGAAGCTGTAATAGTTCCTTGTGTTGTGTGATAATGTAAGGAATTGTTCTACTCTCATAAAATTCCGTTTCACTCACACGAATATCACTGAATTTATCGCTAGTTTCCAACACTTGACCGTTCGAGCGTTTATTTCAATCGAACACATGTTCACTTAAGCAATCTGATGCCGTGCGCGATTTGGAAAAATCATAACCTCAGTTGAAAATAGGCTAGATTATCCCAGCGTGAACGCTCACCGAATAAGAACCAACATTACGCTGCATATTACAGGTGACACAATATCCCCCCCCCCCCTTTGCTCACGTGGGGTTGTCATGGGGTGAATAGAACCTCCCTCTCCTCTGACGTATTACGACGTGACTCAAATGGCAGTGTGACACAGGTGATATATAATTAATATTCGGCTATTCGCTAAAATATTCAGCCGTTAGTCGATTGGTATCTTCTTTTATAAATATCTGCCAATGCATGAAGGTACAGCAGTAATTAATGATCCGTTGAATTAAAAGTATATTTCATAAGTTAGAAAAAACGGCATTTCCTAGCCGTGTCGAGCCCGGCTGTCGCTAGGCTAGAAGACTCGCTCTCAAGTTCATTATGCTCTGTCTAGTCACGAGCCTATTGTCCCGCTATCTCTGATGTAGAAATGAGCGTAACTCAATATGCGATTTCGGTCACATATTCCCCTCTCCTCGTTTTTATAAGAGAACGGAAGAGAACTTATAAAAACATTGCCTTCTTAAAAATGTGAAGAAATTTAGCATCAAAGAAATCTCATTCTACTTTCTTGAAAGAACGTCTGAGCTTCGCTGAGTTGTCCCTCGGCGTACTTCTTCGTTCTCAGATATAAATCATCATCCTTAATCTCGTAAAGTTCCTGGTTTTCTACAATATAATCGGGGATCGGAAAATAATCAATTAGTTTCGTTGTTGTTGTTTTCTTCTCTCGTCCTGCAGACCGCTAGTAGTAGGTTGCGCTAGTGTCTCCTCCTGCGGAGCTGACGGTTGAGTATTCCTAAGTTGCTGAATGTATTCTTGGCTTTCTTTATGCCTATCATCCAGGTTACTATTCTGTTGACCTTGATTTTGGTATTGTCTGCCGTTATTGTTCATGTGATAATTGCTATACCTCCAATTCTGGTACCAGTTGTTCCTGCCATTATCGCGATATCTCGAATATCTTCTCTTATACGGCGTTTGTCTCTGATTATTGTATCTATTATTCGACATTGCTCTAGGATTGTATTCATGGTACTTTGATCGGTAATTTCCATTACTATTTCGTCGATCATAATCACTTGGTGTTTTCTCTTCTCTATTAGTGGGCCTATCCGTCTGAGATGTTCTCTCCATGACTACGGCGTTGATTTCACGGTTTTCTCTTCTATCCGGCCTACTGTTCTGAAGACTATTCGTATGATCTATACGCCTGAGGATCTCCTCACAATCCGGTAGTGTCTCTACTCCAGATGATATCAACATGCACTGGATCTATATAGGAAATTGTCTCGTGATTGATCTCAACAATTCCCCTCGTGATAATGGTGGAGTCAAAAATTGTAATTTGGCGAGCTGTGTAGTTAAATACCCTGCATACTTCGTTGGGTGAGATGTGGCATATTTCCTAGAATATATGTCTGCCCTGACTTCTAATTTTTCCTCCGGACTCCAGAATCGGTTTATAAATGCGTGACTAAAGTCGTCCATATTCATAAACGAGTCTCGGAATGCTCTAAACCAGCTTAGTGGAATTCCTTCTAACGATCTTTCGACTATTCTTAACTGTCTTTCCTTAGACACTCGATCCTCATCCATGTATTCACGAAGGTCCCTTAGAAATTCCATGGGAGTAAGGTTATTTCCCCCATTTAATTTTCTAGGTCTATCATCAATGTTACGGATAATCGTAACATGTCCGGGTGTGGTTGAATTTACTTGAGTAGTATTCATTTCTAATCCCCCAGATATATTATGGCTATTGGACGGCGTCGATGTTTCAATTATTTCTCCACTCTTATCCGCATAATTTTTCATGTTAGTCAGTTCTGATTCAAGTTTCGAAATGCACATAGTCGTCATACTGTGTTCTAGCTTCAACTTTTCCTCCATCTCTAAAGATGTAACCACCACGCTGCCTTTCACGTGTGTTTCCAACTCATTACGCATGTCCTCCAAGTTATTGTCGCATTTACCAGTAAGTTGATCAATTGGTTTCTTGATTCATCTAACTCTCCAGTATTAGTGTTTATCGCTAAACGTAATTCCGCTAATGTTTCAGCGCTCGATTCTTGATTTCATGTTAGATGCGCCACCAAGTCTTTACTTACTCCATCCAAGTTATCAATCAATTTCTTTTCTAATGCTACCAGATTGTCTTTGAATTGCGTTTTGACAACATTAATTTGTCCTGACACATGATCGTGTAATTCGTTTCTCAGAGTTTTGAAATTATACGGCCATCTAATATCACAAGAGTCTAATTTCTTATCAAGAACTGCATTGCTTTTCTCAAAATCTACCTTTACTTCCGAAATCTGCGATTGCAAGCGAGTTTCGAGATTTTTAACATCGGTACTTATCGCATTAGTTTCAAGTGATATACCCTGAATCTCTGATTTAAGATTAATAATCGATAACTTAATTCCTCCTATATCAGTATTAACCTTCAATACATCGGCTGACAAATTCGATACTTTATTTTTCAGTTCTTTCGTTTCACCTTTAACTTCAGCTAAACTATCCTGTATTTCCTCCTTAATATCCTCAGCTTTCATAGTTAAGGTTTTCAAATTAGTAGTTACAATTTGCACATCATTAGTTAAAGTTTGCAAATTAGCATTTGAAGTTTGCACATCATTAGTTAAAGTTTGCAACTTATCAGTTAATTCATCCTTATTAGCTGTTAAATTATTATTAAGCTGCTGCTTATCATCAGACATTTGTTGTCGCAACTTATTAAATTCGGCTTTGACTTGAGTTAAGAAACCTCTCAACTCATCTGGCTCTTCGTAAGACATATCAAAAATACTTAAGAATAGGGAAAACTTACAACCTAGATGACCAACCAAGATCATGAGACAAGAAATATTTTCCTGATTTTCAAACATATTTAACGTCTAATAAATAGAAAACATTCATCCACTAAACTCACTCTGGTGAATGTAAAAGAGCAAAAAGAAAAATTAATCATAAACAACATCGTGCATCTATAAGAATTTTTCATCATAGTGAGCTTATAGAAATCTTAATTATCCTGACATTTACTTTACGATTATATGCAAAACTAAGTGAAATATCATCATTATAAACTGAATTAAGATCCTGCTGAAAAATACCTTCATATATCAGAACACGTCTGACTACCTAACTGTCCCATTTAATTGCCTACATAACCGTCGGTTCGATCACTCTCAGTTTGAAACCACTACGTTATGCACAAAGAAAAATACCTAAACATCAGTACGATTCTCTCTGTTCGTAGCTTTAATATCAGATATCAGAAGAAAAAGACTCCCAAAAGTACGAATATCTCTGTTCGAGGCCTTGCAGATTGGGCGCCACGTCGACCTTATGTACCCGTTTCCCAGACCTCACGTCGGCCCGGAAATCAAACGTGATGTCCAAGAAATGGTACATGGTCGTTACGTAAAAGAAAATGTAGGAGTCCATGAAATATATATCCGGAAAAAACTAACAAAAGTCAACTGCAAACTCGGGCAGGCAAGAGATCTAGCATCTCGGGTCGTTTAACGGGATAGGTGAGATATTTGCCTCAGATATATATCTCTCTAAATAAAATAGGATAGTATCACTCAATCAGGTTGAAGTACAATCTGCAGGAATAATTTAAGATAGCTTAGATAAAATGGTCTCTTTTATTTAAGAGCAGACGAACACAAAATAAATAGACCCTCCGAAAATCGAATTGGTACAATCTTATGTTGGGATCGTAGATCCAGAAGTCCTAAACCGCCAATTCAACTTTCCTATTTCACTTGGGGTAATGTGATATGAAATAAAGTTCCAGTGTACATTGGTTTAGCTGAATGATAAATAAAATAAAATCGTTGCACTTCACTGTCTCAGTTTCAGCTTGGAATAAAATGAAATAAGTTGTAAATTATAACTTCACATTCCCCTCAAAAATCTAAATTATCACACATTTAAATTCACACATTTTAAGGAAAAAGTTAATTAATTAATTACTTACGAGAATTTCATCTAACAAGGATAAATCAGGATTTATTTATAATTGCAAAAATAGAATTAATTAGCAAATAATATTTACATTGTTGTGGAATATTGTTCAAGTAATGTCCAATATATTTCATATAGTAACTAATGTCCATTAATTATTATTCCAATCTCCAATTATATTACATCAATCTGCTAATCGTTGTTAAATTCCAAAATTCAGTTCCAATAAATTATAATCCATAAATTATTATATTATCTTCCATATATTATTATAAGGGTGATGCATTGATTAATGAATATAGCAAAATTCATTCATTAATTGGTTATAGATCACTTCATTTAAATGTTTTCCTTTCGAAGAGAAGGTCATATAAATAAGATTCCTAGGTATTATTAATATCTATTTAAGCTCTTATGTCATTATCCATTATTTTACAGCCCTTGATATATTTTATTATTATTAATTATTATTCATCGCATTCATTAAACATGCTTAACACAATTATAATCTCAGGATTGTGTTCACAGACACCTCCTTAAATTCTTCTAATCACAAAAATCAATTGTGAAATACTTATTTTCACTGCCTACAAATGTGAAGTATTTCTATCATAATTACTGAATGGGCCACCTGACTCGCATTCAAATGTTGCCACTATGAGACCACTTACATAAGAAGTGTCCACAACATAATTCTAATTACATGCATTCATGTACAAATAGGCTGATGTGTAAAAATATCATAAGAGAACTAGCTTGATATAACACAAAAAAATCAATCGAATCTTCCAATACTGAGTTATTTAGTTGGAAATCAATAAATTATTATCTGCAATAATTCTCCAAATTGCTGTCATAAATTACCATACAAATGAAATTATTATCGTTGATAATCAACCATCAATTAATAAATATGAATGTCACCTTTACTTAAATAAATTAGATATTATTATCATTATCATCATCATCATTTCAATTATTACATTTATTAACCATTGCTGTCAAAAGATCCGGAAATGTCGTCGACAATCGCATTCAAAAGTTCGTGGGAAAATATTCTTAAATCGAAAGAATTATTATTATAAAGAAATTAATTATATAAATGTAATTTATCAAAGAATGAGATAATTATTCAGTTATAATCATTATAAGAAAAATGTGTGAAATATATACTTTAGCAATGACTAACTCCTAAAGTAGCTCTTTTATGTTTGAAAATCAGGCATAAATATTACAGTCAACCGAAAATAAAATCAATCATGTTTCATGGTGTTGGTTGTCATGGTGTATTATGGATGTATGGTTTCACTGCCCTTGCAAATGGTGTGAAGGCCCCTGATGACTAAAGATGTCTTGAACTTGCTAGACCGACGTTTAGTGAAATTGGAAAACCCCATCATCATCGTGCTGACTAAAAGTTGCTGTGTCTGCTGATCTTGGAGTTCATCAATGTCTATAAGTTTCCCCTCATATTATTTAAACTGGCATCATCTTGATTGCGTAAAAGCTTTCATAAGTTCCCACGAAGAAAAGTTTATTGTGTGTAATGAGCATTCTGGATAATACAGGTTCCCCAAATACAATTTGACTGTTCGCCACTGCTTTCTGAATGTTGCACATTTTAAGAGTCTTAAAATTCAGTTTTATATTAATAGTGTTCTGCTCGTCAATGTTTATTTCAAGGGTAATACTGTGAATACTGCAGTAATAACTTCCTAATGTGTCGAACCTTGGACTTCACCTAGTATGAGTGCGTTTATATGTATTGGTTTGTAGTGTTCATTACGGTTTTCATCATGATGCTGTAATAGTTCCTTGTGTCGTGTGATAATGTAAGGAATTTTTCTACTCTCATAAAATTTCGTTTCACTCACACGAATATCACTGAATTTATCGCTAGTTTCCAACACTTGACCGTTCGAGCGTTTATTTCAATCGAACACATGTTCACTTAAGCAATCTGATGCCGTGCGCGATTTGGAAAAATTATAACCTCGGTTGAAAATAGGCCAGATGATCCCAGCGTGAACTCTCACCGAATAGGAACCAATAGTACGCTGCATATTACAGGTGACACGATATCCCTTCCTTTGCTCACGTGGGGTTGTTAGGGGGTGAACAGAGCCTCCCTCTCCTCTGACGTATTACGACGTGACTCAAATGGTAGTGTGACACAGGTGATATATAATTAATATTCGGCTATTCGCTATAATATTCAGCCGTTAGTCGATTGGTATCTTCTTTTATAAATATCTGCCAATGCAAGAAGCTACATCAGTAATTAATGATGCGTTGATTTAAAAGTATATTTCATAAGTTAGAAAAAAAGGCATTTCCTTGCCGTGTCCAGCCCGGCTGTCGCTAGGCTAGAAGACTCGCTCTCAAGGTCATTATGCACTGTCCAGTCACGAGCCTATGGTCCCGCTGTCTCTGACGTAGAAATGAGCGTAACTCAATATGCGATTTCTGTCACAGTACGTCGGTAGAACAAGCGCTCCCGAACAGCTCTTACCGCATGCGCTGGCGTTATGTTTAGTGATACGTACACCGTTTCACCTATCTGAACCTACATTTTGATAATTACCCTTTGGAACCCTGCGAGAAACACTGTCTACGTGAAATTTATGACAGACCAATCCATTCCCTGTATTTAGGCCCTTTGGCGCAAATCTACACCAAAAATTGTATACTTACCCTTTGAAACCCTGCGAGTAACACTGTCTGCATGAAATTTTGGACATACCACTTCATTTCCTGTATTTAGAGCCTTTGGCACAAATATACACCTTTTCACTGATCTGAACCAAATTTTACATACTTACCCTTTGGAACCCGACGAGTAACACTGTCTGCATGAAATTTTGGACATAACACTCCATTTCCTGTATGTAGGCCATTTGGCACAAATCTACACCGCTTCACCGATCTGAACCACATTTTGTGTATACTTACCCTTTGGAACCCTGCGGGTGACACTGTCCACTTTAAATTTTGGACATACCACTCCATTTCCTGTATTTAGGGCCTTTGGCACAAATATAGGCTACACCGTTTCACCGATCTGAACCATATTTTGCATACCGGTACTTACCCTTTGGAACCCGACGAGTAACACTGTCTGCAAGAAATTTTGGACATACCACTCCATTTCCTGTATTTAGGCCCTTTGGCAGAAATCTACACCGTTTCACCGATCTGAACCACATTTTGTATACTTACCCTTTGGAACCCTGCGGGTGACACTGACCACTTTAAATTTTGGACAGACCACTCCATTCCCTGCATTTAGGCCCTTTATCACAAATTTACACCGTTTCTCCTAATTGTACCAAATTTTACATACACTTTGAAACCCTGCTGGTAACACTGTCCACTTGATATTTTGGACAACGCTCTCCATTCCCTACATTTAGAACAACAAACAAAATGAAATTTGTAAACCACGTATTAAGGCCCTAGAAACATTCATGTCCGTAGTAGTATAACTGTAAGAATATTTTAATAAGTATATTGTTGGCTGGCAATTCGGGCAGCATCACGTCGCCCCTACCAGAGTTCTGGTGCAGAATTGCGAAAATAGTTGCATCTTGCGCTGTTTATAAATTGCAGTCACGGGGATTAATTAGAGCTAAAAGATTTCTTAGGCCCCTTAAAACAGTTATCATCATGAAAATATTGTGCCTCTGTAGGCTATAAGTGCAATGGTGTTGGTGCAGTACATTGAAGTTACCAGCTGTAATGGGCGTTGGTGCTTTCAAATTTACCTTCATTTATTCCGAACCTTATCGTTGAGCGCTATGTGGCTACCTCAGTAGCTCGGGACCGCCGAAGTTTTCCCAAGTGTTCTGATTATTTTTCTACGGTGCTATGCGACAAAAGACGACACTATTGGTCTCCACATTTCTAACAGCCAATGAGATATAGACCCAAGGCAGTGTCTTTTATTTCATTTACTCCTCTTTCTAATCAATTTTTTAAATTTGTTTGTAAATTACATGTGCCAGTGCTGTAGTTAGTAAATAGCTGTTTCCCTATTCATAATTATCATTATTATCATTACGGGAAAATGACCTGAATGTTACGTCCATTATACTGTACTAATTATCACCCCACTACAACAACCACCACCACCACCACCACCACCACCACCACCACCACAAAAAGTTATATTTTAAAAATATGTTTTTTCTGTTAGTTTAAGTATCATGTGCCTGTTCTGTAGTAGTATTAATTATCATCCACAAAAGAAATAAATCCACCGGGCGAAGCCGGGCACTACTGCTAGTCATCAGTTAAGTGTGGTACGTGCAGCTGCTGAGAACTTTCTATTTCCCACCCCGCGCTTCTCGTGCCTCCTCGCTCTTCCTTTTTTTCTAAATATTTCTTCTAAATATATATTGAACCCGATGGGGTTATGCTGACTGGAATCGAACATGGTTCTCAGAGACTGTGATCTCAGTAAAAAGGTTCCGCCAGGAAGCGAACCAGAGATCTGTACAGGGAGTTTCTTGGTAAAAACCCCTCGAAAGAGATGTATATTTAATCACTGGTGTGATTTTTGATGAAATGGCATTATTTATTAAAATAATGTAGGATATAATGAGCGGATTATATCATTATAAGACGATTTGGTGTAAGCTATTGGAGGTTTGAAGCACAGAGGAGGGCAGAGCTGACATTTACTAATCGGCCCAGAATTGTGGGTTGGTCCCAGTGGAGCCACGTCCATCTCTGTCACCCCATTATGTCGTCTGGAGCAGGGGAGAGGCCTGAAAAATGACACAGTTATTCCCCGACGGAGAATAGATGTAGAGGAGGGGCGGTGAAATGCCCAGAAGAATCATTGATTACTCGTGATTGGAGTAACGAATCGAGATGAGAGTTGCACACAGGTGAATATCTTGGCAAGAAGATAATTTTAGAATCTTTTACCTGCGAAATTGGTGCATATTTAGTGATGTGCGTAAGGATTGTGAAGCGACCATTGTTCGCGGAGGGATGTGAAGATGTTGACGGGGAGTTCCCGGTTAGGTAGCGTCCCACGCCATGGAGAAAGGAATTAATATAAATTAATTGAACGAGCGATTCCTTTGCACACATATAGTTTTGGGACCTGTGAAGAGAGAGGAACACAATGATCATGGTTTGAAGACCGGAATCATGCTGTGAGAGGAGCGAAGATTACGCGGGAAGATGTTGCTCTACTTTCTGTGGAAATCCGATATAAGGGAGTAGACCCCAGGAGGAGCCCTCTGTTCTCACTTTGAAACTCACTCTGTTCTCAGTGTTACTCTGTTACGCAGTTGAACCTCAGTCCTACTCTGTTCTCAGTGTTACTCTGTTACTCTGTTACTCAGTTGAACCTCACTTGAAGCTCAGTCGAGACGCAGTCAAGCTCAGTCTACATGCCGCCAAGCGCAGTAACAACCAGTTATTGTCTTACTCAATTGTCAATTGTAGCACAATGGCAATAAGTTGCAATCAGTATGCAGCAAATATGCAGCAGTACGAGACAGCGTGTAAGCCGCAGACAGAAGTCTTCAAATAAGTTACGTGCAGTCTTCGAGTGAAACTTCAGTCAGCTACAGCCAGGGTGAAGCAAGTTCGTCAAGGCATAACGCATGACGGATCTATTCATCAAGACGCCGAACACAGACTGGTATGTGTAATAGAAACAGTAAACATGTTTGTATGAATAATAGTCGTGATACAGGCATAATCAGCCGCACGAACTATGACGTGTTCAGTTATGAAGCACCGTATAGACTAACGGTAGCATTATTGTATATAATTATTTGTGAAAGTGTTGAACTTTATTAAGCGCAGTGTGTATAGTATTAACTAATCGTATATGTGTAACTACGATAGAATGCGCTAAAGAAACTTTACTAAGTGTTTGGTATTGCCATGAGAGTACCATATGTTAACGCTCATGTTTAGGAGCAAGCGTATTGATGTAACGCAGGACGCTTACTGTAGGAGTAATGATCGTCACAAAAACTGTTGGAGAGTTCCGAGAGCAGATAACCAGACTTTCAATCAGGAGTTGATAACGTAAGATGCCGTCGACACCTGCAATTTCGATCTCTGCTAGGGAATTTCAGCATTGAAGTGTGTTTAAGTGACGAGTGTTCAGTGTAATGTATATGTAAAAATATCATTTAAAGTAGTGTTTGATGAAGTGTTTCACATGTTTAGGGAGTGATAACTTCCTGAAAGGTATGCAACGTGTCGTGTTGGTGATAGAAATGTATAATCAAATGTGTGTAAACAAGAGAAATATGTCGCGTTAAACCCATTATGGCGGGCGACATGGAAGAATATGATTGGTTGGAGCCACCTTAGATGCCTATAGAGATGTAAGTACCCCACAAATTATGGTTATAATTATGTAGAAGTATGGACCGATGCATGTCTGTGATTCCGTAAAGATATTGTGAATTCCTTATAGATGCCAGTAAAAGTCAGTTAGGAGGCTGATCCTCCATGTTTAATCAGTATTGAGTTGATTTTTATAGAGTTGAAATGATGATTTGCATCATTAAGTGGAGTAACTATTCCCACTATGAATTAAGAATGGCAATCAGTTATGTAAAGGTAACGAACGCGATCGTTCGAGTTTAAAACGTCTAGCTATGTCGGAAATTTTGGTAATGTATGTGAGAATAATGATAAATAATGATTTTGGTCATTTATGTCAATGAGATTTATAATAATAATGGTAAATTACGATTTTGATCGTTTATGTCAGTGAGAAATGATGATAATAATAATAATGGTTATTAAGAGTATGAATGAACACATCAGGAAACAAATAAATTGTTGTAAGCGAGAATTATTAACGCTAAGTGCAAGACTTATCAATCTAAGCAGGAAGATGTTACAATGAGATTACATTTCAGTAATTATGGAAAGAAGCTTTATATCAGAATATTGCATATATTCAGTAATGATACCAGTAATGAAAGAGCTTTTAGTGAATTGAATTTGCAGCTTAATTGAGAAGCTTATAGAGTAAATGTTAGATTTCTCTTAATATTATAGGTCGGTGTGTCGTAGCATGGAGCATTAGGGGCCAGATAGTCTATTCTACGTATGAATTCTCCTATGTCGTGGACATTGTTGGAGACATTATTTGCCAGAGTTTTAGTGAATGGACCCTAACTCTGAAGAAAAGGATTGAAATGTGTTCCGGGCTGGAATCTTTATAAGAGTCGAGGAAAACAAGGACACCTCGCAGCTCTATGATTTCCCGAGAACTTATGATGAGTTATTTACGCTCGTGGGCAGCGAAAACTCATGGCGACAGTGGTTTTGTGCGCCTATATTATACTTGAGACATCGGTCACCGCCAGGCTCATGCATTACGAACCCCGAACCTTCATGTTGAATGGACCCATGTGAGGCCATTAATTAATCGTTATCCTCGACGTAGGAATAATTACAAAAGCTCATTCAATACCTGTTGGCATAATAGTCAATTAAGATCCTTTGGGAACATGTGTGCCGGTTAGGACACAGTATTTGTCTTGTAAATCTCCACTGCTTAGAGAGGGAAGCTTTCAAACTTTTAGAAAGGTCGAGATAATTGGTGGAACGACCCATCCCACTTTCTATTGTGTAGCGATTTCCTTAGCCGAGGGTCGGTGCCAACCACTCGAACCGCTCAGGCAAGTTATAAAGGGAAGAGATTCTAGACCTTGTTAAAATGACATATAATGCAAGATTGTTATGTTGAGTATTATAGCCATGTGGTTTGTGAACACATGGATAATTATAGTTCATCCTGATGGTTCATTAATTTAGCTATCTGACGAATAGTTACATGATATAGTTGTACTGTCACTGGAACCAAGTCATGTAGTTGGTTACTAGATGCCAATCGCCATGAGCGCGAGGTAGTCTATCGTACAATCCGACATAAGCTATAACGTAACGTTTTATCTAGGAATCACAGATAGCATGCGGTGAAACCATATAATTGAAGGATGGGTAGGGGGTAGCTTACATAATTATGGAGTTGCACGTTGATTTTGGTGCAACGTCCAAATAGGTAAATGCATGCAAAGCATTTCATTGGTGAGAAGAAAAATATTAAAACACGCACGGCACACATAATTGTTTAACATAAAGAGATTTAAGGAATAATCCTTGTTGTAATCTTAAAGAAGTCACATTGTATGACTGTTATGTTAATGTAAATTTGTTTTGAAGTCGTAGGTGCATCAGCGCACTAGTATATCCTTGTGAAGTTCACAGAAGGGTAAAGCATTATGGCTAGGTATGACTTTGTTGTGATTTCATATTTGTTTACTTGTGGATTGTGGAAGTAAAAATTTTGTTTGCTTTATTTTATGCTTTTTTTTGGTATTGTTTTGTGTTTGAAGCCATGATTTATTTCAATGAATTAAAGTGTTAGAATAGAGTTGTGCTTTATCATTGTAGAGTTGATACCTTTTAGCCTCAAATCCAAAATATGCACTGCAAAATTGGGGTTACCGTACACGCCTGAGAGCTGATGCTAGTTGGATGCGGATGCATATTATCCAACGAGATTACTCACATGGGTACATGGGATTTGATGTCCTATACTGTGATTTGAGCTAAAGGTACGACTAAAGTCGGTCAGATTTAATGCACACAACTCTATTAAAGTAAGAATTAACGAATTAGGGTGTGACCGCTCCTAATCCATAGCTAAGTTCCGATACGTATATATAAATTTTGATAGATTGTGCTTATTCTCTACTCATTTATCATGGCCCAAGCAGCGTGGGACGGTATTAACTCTTTATGGAACCGCCTGCGTCAGTGCAATATGAGCGATGTTGGCATTGCACGAACCGGGCAACGATAGATACAGATATAATTTATCATGACGCCCATCTGTGGAGTCTATGGTAGTAAAAG
Organism: Meconema thalassinum; assembly: GCA_946902985.2. Lineage (NCBI taxonomy): Eukaryota > Metazoa > Arthropoda > Insecta > Orthoptera > Tettigoniidae > Meconema > Meconema thalassinum. Next base: position 854,361,142 of record OX336389.2, on the reverse strand, counting down.
CTCTATTAATTTATCATGGCGCCCAACGTGGGGCTTTCGGCAGTAAAAACCACTCCTTGAACAGTTTTTATAGTAAATTAGAATATGGCCGATGTCCTACTAATACCACGACTCACAGATATAATTTATCATGGCGCCCAGAATACGTGGAACTTATGGGATTTAGGGAAAACCCATAGATTTTTTATGGTATTTCATGGGGAAAACCATAGTAATTGTTTTGCCTCAAACTGTGTTTGAGTGATTTTTGAATTCAGTAGGCTTTTTGAGGTAACGCAGAATCTCTCTATTGAGAAGAGAATGGCCTAAGGGTACGAGCGTTACATACCCAATCCACAATCTACCATAATATTATCAGGTTTTGTACGACTTCACAATATGTGTGCAGTGTTTGATGTTTCTCTTCGAAACGTATCCACATATTTTTCCAGGAAGCCTGCCTGCATATTTAAGTGTGTTATTGTAAAATGCCAGGTACGGAGGAGATCTTGCAAGTTATTGCAGGACTGAAACAACATTTTGATGCTGCTCATGAGCAGAGTAAACTGGAAACCAAAGCGTTCCAGGATAGTATAAACACTCGGTTAGATGAGAACCAGAGAGAGTTAAATAACAGGTTAGATGCCAATCAGGAGGCAATTAATGCAACTCAGGTTGAAATAAACAATCGATTAGAGGCAATTAATGCAAATCAGGTTGCAATGGATAATAACCAGATTGAATTAAACAATAAGTTAGGTCAAATGCAAGAGGTTATTAAGACCGAAGTAACAGATACTGTTGTAAGCATTGTATCGGAAATGCAGGTAAAAACTGACAAACGTTTCGAGGCCATAGAAGCCAAACTTGAGGGTAATTTGCAAGCGTGTAGGCATGCTCAGGAGCAAACCAACAGTAAATTAGAGGCGTTGTCTAACGATATTAAGGATATTCAGATCCAAAATGAGGCGAATCTCGAACGCCAAGCGAAACAGTTCGCAGAGTTTACGAAAACAGTAGACCAGAGATTAGAGGAGAACGACTCCAAATGGGACCAGAAATTGAAAAGCTACGCTAGAGCAATTAACGGTGACCTCAAGAAACAGGACCAGAATATATTAGGTCAATGCCAGGAAATAGGCGAAATTAAGGCTATCGCTCAGGAAAATAAGGAGCTGGTAGGCAACGTGAAAGGTCAGATGGGTAAAGTTCATAAAGAACTGGACCAAGTGCAAAGTGATATTGTCATAGTCCATAAAAGACAAGAGGAAAACAGAGGCGAGATCACCAAGGTCCGGAATGAATTGTCTAAAGTCAATGGACACATTCAAGATGAAATTAAAGGTCTGAGAGAAGAACTCGAAATAAGAGAAGGCCAGAAAACAGAGGCAAGCGACAAGACCCTTGCTCAAATTAAAGAGGACGTAGAGGATGAAATATCCCATATCAAACAAAGTCTGAAAGAAGACAAGGTGAAAATCTTTCAAGTAGCCGAGGAAAACCGAGATAGGCTTACGAGAATAGAAAAAGAAGTCATTACTCGCCTAGAAAGAGCAGAAATGCGCCATAACCAAATGGAGACTAGGATAATAGCACAGGAGGAGACACTTCTGAAATATCCTAAGTCAAGTGAAGGCAGCATAGAGGATATAAGAAAAACAAGGTGGGCAGACCTAGAAACCCAACCTATAAGCAGGAACGCTGCAGGCGCAGGAGAAAGTCCTTACATGACGCCAGGTGTACCAATTGCGGCATCGACGCCACATGAAAATGCGATGCACACCCAGGTGATAAACGTCATTAGGGCAAGCGAAGAAAAACCTAGGAAGTTTTCAGGTAGTCACTGTAGTATGACACCAAAATATTGGTTAAAGGAAGTGACTGAATATCTCAATGATGCACGAATACCGCAGGAGCGTAGGCTACGTGCTATAGAGAAGTTAACAGAGGGGGAGTGCGCATTATGGTTTCGCAGCTTCCGTTACACTTTTGATACTGTTGAGGAATTCCGCGAGGCATTCTTGAAGAGGTATTGGGACGCCGCGACTCAGCAGAATTTACGGCTGGATTTGTATGCCAAAAAGTACAGCACGAACAACCCGACGAAGTACGCAGAATTTTTCATATCGCAGATGTGTCGTTTTAAAGAGCTGGATCAAAAACCTAGTGAACTGGAGCTATGCATTGCTATCGCCAAACAGCTTCCATACGAGATCCAAAGGCTACTAATCTCGGCTAATGCGAAAACTGCTATGGAAATGGAGACAGTTCTAAGGCAACTGGACCTCACCACAGCAAATACTATGCGTCAGAGTCGAACCGTGGAACAAGTCCACGTGACCAACACACAGACTGACCAACAGCAAGCTCCAAGGAACAACAAGGCCACGAGCACAGAAACTTTAGATTCCTATGGACGGCAATGGGAACAGGAACCCAGAAAATGGCAGTCAAGGTACAAAGGAAATGCTAATAAAGCAGGAAGAGGTCGAAGTTCGTGGAATAAACACAATAACAGGGGCAAACCGTACCATAACAATGGAGGTAATAATGGCCAGGAAGGCAATAATAGAAATTGGAGACCCCAAGAGAGAAGAAATAACTTCGATGACGAGGCAGAAGAGCGATATCATGCTTCTTTGCGATACCTCGAAGAAAGGGGAGATGAGCCCCAGAAAGCACAAGTCCGCTGGCAAGAAGTCATGCAGAACAGGACATCGCCAGACAGATATGGAGATGGAGCTAAGAGTTTGGAACTACAGCGCAGCGAACAGGAGAGAAGGAACTCCAAAGGGGCGGGCGCTGAAGAAAAAAAAAACGCCAAAATTAGAAGAGCTCGAGACTGATGGATGGAAGTCTATTAACATCGTCAATTGGATAGCCAAACCAGAAGAATTGATTGAGGATACAGGAGGACCACAGGTCATGGTCAAGAGAGAATTGCCTATTATAATTGTGAGAGTGGCAGGATTAAAAGTCAGAAGTCTGCTAGACACAGGATCAACAGTGAGCCTGATGACACAAGCTCTATATAATGAAATAGCCCGGAGAGAGAACATTTTGAAGATACCGATCTCCAGTGTCAAAATTAAAGGGGTAATTCCAGACAGAACAATGATATGTAAATACCAGGTATTCCTAGATTTACAGATAGGAGGCTCTATTTTCTCACAGAGTTTTCTGTTAGTAAACAAACTACCTTATAACCTACTTATTGGGGCAGAGTTTATAAGGGAATACAGAGTGATAATTGACCTAGCACAGGACAGGGTTATGTTCCATGTGAATGAAGAAGCTGAAGGCTTAGAGGTCGCACTCAATGAAATTGAACCAGGATCCAGTGAACAAGTATGGCATACATACAGAGATGTGGCTGATGAAGAAGTGTTAGCTATTGAGCAGTTAGAAGCGGAGCTCAAAACACTAGCCACAGACTTGGAAAAAGATCTGGAACCCAAATTGGAAGACTACATTTCGGAGAAGCTAGAAGAAGCGAAAATTGGGCTAAAAGAGAAGGAAAATTTAAAGCAGTTATTGCTGGAACAGAAGGAAGTCTTTGATTCGAGACCTGGTCGGATAAAGAACTTCACTTATGCTTTTCAAGTCAGTGATTGGACACCATTTAGGCAGAAACCCTACCCTATAGCTGAAAAGCATTATGCTAAAGTGAAAGAGGCAATTCAGGAGATGTTGGAGGCCGGTGTTATTGAGAAAACACCTACGCCTTATGTAAGTCCATTGGTAATTGTACCAAAGACAGACGGATCTGTCAGAGTCTGCTTGGACCTGAGACGTTTAAATTTGAGAGTTATTCCGGAATTTGACCAAGTGCCACCTATTAAAGAGATCCTCAGGAAGTTTAAAGGGAAAACTATATTCTCAAATTTGGATATCACATCCAGTTTCCACCATCTTGAATTAGAGAAGAAAACTAGTCTGTTGACAGGATTTATGTTTGATCAACATACATTCACATTTTTAAGGCTACCTTTTGGGTTGAAAACAGCTGGTTCAGCCCTGATAAGAGCGTTAGATCGCAATCTATCAGATGAGGTTAAAGAGAGTACCATCAGATATGTAGACGACATTCTACTCACATCAGAATCTCTGGAGGAGCACATGAGAGACCTGAAGAAGTTGCTAGATGACCTTCGAGAAGCGAACTTTAAGGTCAATATCAAGAAATCGCACTTCTGTCAGAGGGAAGTTAAATTCCTAGGGCATGTTATTGATGCAAATGGAGTGAAGCCTAACCCAGATAAATTGGAGGTAATTCGGAATTTCCCTCGACCCACGAAAGTTAAGCACGTCCGACAGTATTTGGGAGTAATTGGATTCTTTTCGAACCACTGCCCAAACTATACTGCGACAGTAGCACCACTGCAGGACCTATTGAAGAAAGGCGGCAGATGGAATTGGACGGAGCAATGTCAGGAAGCATTCGTGAGGTCAAAACAAATGCTTTTGGAATATGTGAAACTGGGATACCCAGATTATACCCAGAAGTTCATCATACAGACGGATGCATCACTTATTGGGATTGGAGCGATGCTATTCCAGGAATATGTTGACCAGCCTGAGAAGAAAGTTTTTATCGCCTTTATCAGCAGAAGACTGAGAGCCCATGAGAAAAATTACACGATCACAGAGATAGAATTGCTCGCAATTTTGTACGCGTTGCAATCGTGGCACAAACTCGTGTACGGCTTCCGAATAGTCCTGAGAACAGACCATAAAGCTTTAACATTTTTGTTAAAGACAGATTTGTCTAGTCAGAGATTGACAAGATGGTCCCTGTATATCCAGCAATTTGATGTGGAAATAGAATACTGTCCAGGGAAAGAGAATGTAATACCGGACATATTAAGTCGTTACCCTAGAGAAGAAGAAGTACTAGCGGTCCAGATTGAGAATCGAGATCAGAAGACGTTGGATGACTTAAGGAACATTACCAACCTACAACGCGAAGACCCATGGTTGAAGATGATAATCGATTACTTTGAGGGACGTTTAGCAAGGGGAACTGCGATATACAGAGAGGCGGAGGCATTGGCAACAGAATATGTATGGTATAATCAGATATTACACAAGTGGGACGATGTGGATCACACACGTCAAAGGATTGTAATTCCTGCATCTTTGCAGAGGAGGTTAGTATGGCTAGCCCACAGAGCATTTGGTCATCCGGGGATTGATAAAATCTGTGCTCTGTTGAAGGAAGCATTTACTTGGCCAAAATTGAGAGAAACGGTGAGAAATGCTATTAGAACATGTGATCTTTGCCAAAGGGTAAAGCCGAATCCCTTTTTAATGAGGCAACGACCTATCCCGTTATTACCAGAGAAGCCAAGGCAGCTATTGAGTATCGACAACTTTGGACCATTGCCTAGAGCACGTAGAGGCAATAGACACATTTTTGTAGCCATGGATGTATTTTCGAAAATGGTGGTGTTGTGCCCCATTCAAAAGACAAGTTCAAAACAGGTCTTGAAGCGCCTGAAAGAGAGAGTTATTCCGATTCTTGGTAAGCCGGATAACATTCTCTCGGACCACGGAAGTTGTTTTACTAGTGCAGAATTTCGTCGAGAACTGGAAACTCTAGGAATTAGGCAGATTTTATCTACCATTCGCCATCCTGAGGCAAGTCCCGTTGAAAGAGTAATGAGAGAGATCCAGAAATACATGAAGATCTACTGTTCTGAAGCGAATTGGCGTTGGATTGAATTTCTAGAAGTCATTGAATACTGTATAAATAATACTGTACATGAGGCGACAGGTCAGGTTCCCGTTACTCTACATCTGGATCAGAGACCAGAGAGACCGTGGAATGGTGTTATTCCATTACCAGTAGACGCACAGCTCGGTAGAGAATTGAGGATCCAACGAACCTTTGAATATCTCAAAGCACAGGCGGAGAGACGTCAGAGAAGGAATCGTGCGAAGAGGTATCATAAACCGCTTCTCGTGGGACAGAAAGTTTTAATTAAGAAACCCGCCAGTTCAGATCCAGAGGCACGGAAGTATAAGAAGTTTAATTTTTCTTACCACGGCCCGTTCGAGGTGATAAGAGACCTCCAGAACAATGCATACAGGTTAAGGCATTTAGAGAATGGAAACGAGGTCGTTATGAACATAGCCAACTTGAAAATTTATTACTCGCCAGAAGAATTCGATGAACCAGAAGAAGAATTAGTAACGCACACCCAACTCAACGTGGAGAGCGGAAGCAGCCAAGCAGGCAGACCTGAATGTTGGAACGGCGAGACGGGACGAGAAGCAGACAGTTTACCCAGTGTAAGCGGAGAGCAGAAAGAATGCCAGTGTTTGCAAGAATTCTATGAAGAAATGGTCAGAATGGCTAGAGAGGTTGAGGCTGTAAACGCGACCCTTCGCAGGGAGAATAGACAGCTCAGAAACAAGGCCGAGTGTGGAAGGGGGAACACTACTAACCCACTCGTAGCCAGACAAGGTGAAGGACCCCAGACGTAAACACAGACGGTGGTCGACAGTCAGCTGGTTACTTATATAAGCCACTTGCATTGGACTTTTATAAGTTTTGCAAGGGGAACATGAACCCGATGGGGTTATGCTGACTGGAATCGAACATGGTTCTCAGAGACTGTGATCTCAGTAAAAAGGTTCCGCCAGGAAGCGAACCAGAGATCTGTACAGGGAGTTTCTTGGTAAAAACCCCTCGAAAGAGATGTATATTTAATCACTGGTGTGATTTTTGATGAAATGGCATTATTTATTAAAATAATGTAGGAAATAATGAGCGGATTATATCATTATAAGACGATTTGGTGTAAGCTATTGGAGGTTTGAAGCACAGAGGAGGGCAGAGCTGACATTTACTAATCGGCCCAGAATTGTGGGTTGGTCCCAGTGGAGCCACGTCCATCTCTGTCACCCCATTATGTCGTCTGGAGCAGGGGAGAGGCCTGAAAAATGACACAGTTATTCCCCGACGGAGAATAGATGTAGAGGAGGGGCGGTGAAATGCCCAGAAGAATCATTGATTACTCGTGATTGGAGTAACGAATCGAGATGAGAGTTGCACACAGGTGAATATCTTGGCAAGAAGATAATTTTAGAATCTTTTACCTGCGAAATTGGTGCATATTTAGTGATGTGCGTAAGGATTGTGAAGCGACCATTGTTCGCGGAGGGATGTGAAGATGTTGACGGGGAGTTCCCGGTTAGGTAGCGTCCCACGCCATGCAGAAAGGAATTAATATAAATTAATTGAACGAGCGATTCCTTTGCACACATATAGTTTTGGGACCTGTGAAGAGAGAGGAACACAATGATCATGGTTTGAAGACCGGAATCATGCTGTGAGAGGAGCGAAGATTACGCGGGAAGATGTTGCTCTACTTTCTGTGGAAATCCGATATAAGGGAGTAGACCCCAGGAGGAGCCCTCTGTTCTCACTTTGAAACTCACTCTGTTCTCAGTGTTACTCTGTTACGCAGTTGAACCTCAGTCCTACTCTGTTCTCAGTGTTACTCTGTTACTCTGTTACTCAGTTGAACCTCACTTGAAGCTCAGTCGAGACGCAGTCAAGCTCAGTCTACATGCCGCCAAGCGCAGTAACAACCAGTTATTGTCTTACTCAATTGTCAATTGTAGCACAATGGCAATAAGTTGCAATCAGTATGCAGCAAATATGCAGCAGTACGAGACAGCGTGTAAGCCGCAGACAGAAGTCTTCAAATAAGTTACGTGCAGTCTTCGAGTGAAACTTCAGTCAGCTACAGCCAGGGTGAAGCAAGTTCGTCAAGGCATAACGCATGACGGATCTATTCATCAAGACGCCGAACACAGACTGGTATGTGTAATAGAAACAGTAAACATGTTTGTATGAATAATAGTCGTGATACAGGCATAATCAGCCGCACGAACTATGACGTGTTCAGTTATGAAGCACCGTATAGACTAACGGTAGCATTATTGTATATAATTATTTGTGAAAGTGTTGAACTTTATTAAGCGCAGTGTGTATAGTATTAACTAATCGTATATGTGTAACTACGATAGAATGCGCTAAAGAAACTTTACTAAGTGTTTGGTATTGCCATGAGAGTACCATATGTTAACGCTCATGTTTAGGAGCAAGCGTATTGATGTAACGCAGGACGCTTACTGTAGGAGTAATGATCGTCACAAAAACTGTTGGAGAGTTCCGAGAGCAGATAACCAGACTTTCAATCAGGAGTTGATAACGTAAGATGCCGTCGACACCTGCAATTTCGATCTCTGCTAGGGAATTTCAGCATTGAAGTGTGTTTAAGTGACGAGTGTTCAGTGTAATGTATATGTAAAAATATCATTTAAAGTAGTGTTTGATGAAGTGTTTCACATGTTTAGGGAGTGATAACTTCCTGAAAGGTATGCAACGTGTCGTGTTGGTGATAGAAATGTATAATCAAATGTGTGTAAACAAGAGAAATATGTCGCGTTAAACCCATTATGGCGGGCGACATGGAAGAATATGATTGGTTGGAGCCACCTTAGATGCCTATAGAGATGTAAGTACCCCACAAATTATGGTTATAATTATGTAGAAGTATGGACCGATGCATGTCTGTGATTCCGTAAAGATATTGTGAATTCCTTATAGATGCCAGTAAAAGTCAGTTAGGAGGCTGATCCTCCATGTTTAATCAGTATTGAGTTGATTTTTATAGAGTTGAAATGATGATTTGCATCATTAAGTGGAGTAACTATTCCCACTATGAATTAAGAATGGCAATCAGTTATGTAAAGGTAACGAACGCGATCGTTCGAGTTTAAAACGTCTAGCTATGTCGGAAATTTTGGTAATGTATGTGAGAATAATGATAAATAATGATTTTGGTCATTTATGTCAATGAGATTTATAATAATAATGGTAAATTACGATTTTGATCGTTTATGTCAGTGAGAAATGATGATAATAATAATAATGGTTATTAAGAGTATGAATGAACACATCAGGAAACAAATAAATTGTTGTAAGCGAGAATTATTAACGCTAAGTGCAAGACTTATCAATCTAAGCAGGAAGATGTTACAATGAGATTACATTTCAGTAATTATGGAAAGAAGCTTTATATCAGAATATTGCATATATTCAGTAATGATACCAGTAATGAAAGAGCTTTTAGTGAATTGAATTTGCAGCTTAATTGAGAAGCTTATAGAGTAAATGTTAGATTTCTCTTAATATTATAGGTCGGTGTGTCGTAGCATGGAGCATTAGGGGCCAGATAGTCTATTCTACGTATGAATTCTCCTATGTCGTGGACATTGTTGGAGACATTATTTGCCAGAGTTTTAGTGAATGGACCCTAACTCTGAAGAAAAGGATTGAAATGTGTTCCGGGCTGGAATCTTTATAAGAGTCGAGGAAAACAAGGACACCTCGCAGCTCTATGATTTCCCGAGAACTTATGATGAGTTATTTACGCTCGTGGGCAGCGAAAACTCATGGCGACAGTGGTTTTGTGCGCCTATATTATACTTGAGACATCGGTCACCGCCAGGCTCATGCATTACGAACCCCGAACCTTCATGTTGAATGGACCCATGTGAGGCCATTAATTAATCGTTATCCTCGACGTAGGAATAATTACAAAAGCTCATTCAATACCTGTTGGCATAATAGTCAATTAAGATCCTTTGGGAACATGTGTGCCGGTTAGGACACAGTATTTGTCTTGTAAATCTCCACTGCTTAGAGAGGGAAGCTTTCAAACTTTTAGAAAGGTCGAGATAATTGGTGGAACGACCCATCCCACTTTCTATTGTGTAGCGATTTCCTTAGCCGAGGGTCGGTGCCAACCACTCGAACCGCTCAGGCAAGTTATAAAGGGAAGAGATTCTAGACCTTGTTAAAATGACATATAATGCAAGATTGTTATGTTGAGTATTATAGCCATGTGGTTTGTGAACACATGGATAATTATAGTTCATCCTGATGGTTCATTAATTTAGCTATCTGACGAATAGTTACATGATATAGTTGTACTGTCACTGGAACCAAGTCATGTAGTTGGTTACTAGATGCCAATCGCCATGAGCGCGAGGTAGTCTATCGTACAATCCGACATAAGCTATAACGTAACGTTTTATCTAGGAATCACAGATAGCATGCGGTGAAACCATATAATTGAAGGATGGGTAGGGGGTAGCTTACATAATTATGGAGTTGCACGTTGATTTTGGTGCAACGTCCAAATAGGTAAATGCATGCAAAGCATTTCATTGGTGAGAAGAAAAATATTAAAACACGCACGGCACACATAATTGTTTAACATAAAGAGATTTAAGGAATAATCCTTGTTGTAATCTTAAAGAAGTCACATTGTATGACTGTTATGTTAATGTAAATTTGTTTTGAAGTCGTAGGTGCATCAGCGCACTAGTATATCCTTGTGAAGTTCACAGAAGGGTAAAGCATTATGGCTAGGTATGACTTTGTTGTGATTTCATATTTGTTTACTTGTGGATTGTGGAAGTAAAAATTTTGTTTGCTTTATTTTATGCTTTTTTTTTGGTATTGTTTTGTGTTTGAAGCCATGATTTATTTCAATGAATTAAAGTGTTAGAATAGAGTTGTGCTTTATCATTGTAGAGTTGATACCTTTTAGCCTCAAATCCAAAATATGCACTGCAAAATTGGGGTTACCGTACACGCCTGAGAGCTGATGCTAGTTGGATGCGGATGCATATTATCCAACGAGATTACTCACATGGGTACAATATATATATTTAAATATATTATATATTATTTTCTTTTAATTGTATGTATTACAGTATTTTTTTTTTTTCAAACCTTCAGATAAAGAAATTCCTCCACATAATTGTCAGATTGCCAACGGCCTAGCCATGTTGAAACACCGGATCCCATGAGAACTCCGCAGTTAAGCATCATTGGGCGCAGTCAGAACTTGGATGGTATGCCGGTTCTAGGTACTACGCGCTGTTGGCCAACGTAAGGAGGAGCGGAAAGGCAGTGGCCACCCTACCGCAAGTAAACTCCGGCTGGGGGTAGCCTCTTCGGAGGCTCGGACCTGCCTTCGGGCAGAATACCAATTAAAATAATAATTGTCTGATTATGGGTCAGCACGACAAGGACATCAAGCTGAACCATCTGTATATTAATCTGACGCGCTCGAGTATTTGAATATCATGATTTTCTTTTTGCATTTTCAAAAATCGGCCATGAGTCTTTGTCGCGTCCAAATCGTTAGTCGTTTGAATAGGAGCTCCTTTAGGGTTTACTTAACATCCCTTCTGAATATCTGGAGCGCTCGAATAAATGTTTTGTTTTCCATTTTCAACCCCTTCGTTCGGCCACCCCCACCATGCAAACCGGCAGATTAATATTCTTTCGTTATCAGAAACACCTGGGGCGCATACACTATTAATATCTGAAGCGCCCAATTATTTCATTGTGACTATTCTTTTTTACATTTTTGAAAATCTGTACACGCTGCCCCCACCAGTGAAAGGGCATACATTATATAATATTTTTAGCATTTAATCCTCACAATCCAAAAGGTCCCCACGACGCTCGAGTAAATCCCCGTTTAGTCTCTTGGGCTCCTCTACTATAACTGGTTTATTCCAGGTCTTGCAACGAAGTTTGTATCAATCGAACGGGACCCTATCTCAGCTGTGGAGACACGATACATGGATGACACTGTACTACTTTATTGGAAAACTAGAAGAAATTTCTGTTGTTGCCTAGGTAATTCATTGGCAGAAATGCGTTTTAGTCGGTCAACAATAATTGTGTCGAATTAAACTGAGCGAGGAATAACTATTTTTATACCTTAGTACCTGAAAAAGTAGGCTACATGATTTATTTATATTCTTATTAACATACCTGCCGAGCAAAAAAAAAAGGGGGGGTGTATTAATTGGATGGCATGTTAATAAGAGTCTACTGCAGCCAACTTCTCTGCTTGAGAATTTAATTGGCGACAGTGAACATTAGTGAAACGTACGCCGTATATTTTACAGGCTTCGCTAACCTGGTAAGGTAAATTCAAGAAATCATGGAGAATTGGAAGTAGGAAGGTTACAAAATTTATTACAAGTGGACTTGTAGAGACGACTCCTTTTGGCCTAAAGCCATTACTAATTTTAAAGAAATAACTCCATTAATATCTATTGCTACAGAGGAATTCATAGCTGATGCGAAGACAAAGCTTGCCGTTATCACTGCATGTGCTGTATGTAGGCCTAATGCTGATCAGGCAGATGTTGAGGTGGAAGTGCGTGGATAATGTAGAATCTCATGTGACACATTCCCATACTATAATGTAGCTTAAATGATGTGAGGGAATAACTGATTCCTCGTCGTTATACATGTCCGCAAGAGTCTCAGGGAAATCTCTGTCCACAAGTTAAAAAGAGACTGCTTTGATTTAAAAGTCTTATAACCGGTGCAACAAAATCTGACGAAATGGGGATGAGTAATTTTCAGTTATTCATTCCAATTGAATCCTTGCCATTCTCATGAAATTACACCCAGTTCGCAATGATAGGCTATAGCACAATACAATGTAACTAATAATAAATCCCGTTGTCATATCCACAAGGGATGTTTAAATTTTTTTTAAATTTATTTGATGTTATTTGGCGTTTAGGCCATACAACCAACCACATAATGAAATATATTACAAACGCTTTATGAAGGTGAACTTTGTTAGATAGGCTGTGCGTATTGTTCATTATTTGAAAATCAGGAAGCTCGTAGTTTTATGAGACCGTTGATCTCGTGATCAGGAGCCACGGGACCTCCTTTATACGTGGAATCCAAACCACAGGACATGGCATTTCCACTTCAAAAATCTCACATGTATGCCTATTGACCGGGAATCGAACCCGGTCTACTTACGTGACAGACAAACAGCTTGACCACTGCGCCACCATGCTCCCCTCCCCATTACTTGAAGTATATATGATATAGTAGTATCGAGTAGGTGCAAAAAGAAATAAACATGAAAATTCAGGTGATAACACGGGTGAATAGCAATACTTAAGGAAGAAAGGGTCGAGGAGAAGAACTGCAGGGGTAGACCAAGGTTAGAGTATGTTAAACAGATTGCCTCGGTGCGGTAGCTATGTAGAGATAAAATGATTACCTCAGGACAGGGAGGCATGGAGGGCTGCATCAAACCAGTCAAAAGACTGAAGAATCAAACAACACTGTTGAAAACAAAAGATAGAGACACACAGAGGCGTATATTTGAAGTTTGGTGTCCTTTAGATACTACACACTACAAGGTAGGTCTATTGGTTCTGGGTAGCAAGCAGGGTAGAGGTGCAAGTGATGTTGCACATCCTGGATCCTCCTGATAAACTGCGCCTGTTGCGTTCGGAATCTCGTACACACACAAAATAAGTGATTGATGTCACTGAAAGATGTGTTGCCGCTTGAAAAACACAGAGTGGTAAGGACGTTTAAGAGAACTAAATGACTGGGGAAACTGCCATGGTTAAATCGCATTCTGATGAGGAAAGTGATGTATCTTCGGCTGGCATTCCATTTTGAGAGCCAAGCTTTCCGTGGAGGATAAGGGTGGATAGTAAAATTTATGGTGGCCTCGAGCATTTTTGGACAGCAACCATTCCGGTGTCCACTGCACGCGTACTCTGTCCTTAAGTCGTGGAATGAAATCTGATTTGACTGACAACCTAGATGTTAAGCTCCGTATAAAACCATTATCATCATCATGAAATATGAAGGGTGAACCTGGATGTTCCAAAGCTGGTTTCCTTGTGCAGCTTGTTTCGCAAGGTGATCTACAAATTCATTGTGGTGGATATCTCGATGAGTCGAGAGGCACATAAGGCCAAAATCGGGCATTATGGCCTGGGGAACTATTGGTTTTAATTTGAACTCACAGTGATTGCTGAGTGCAATATGACTGCTCACTGGTATGTTGTCATAATAGACTAATGTTATTGGTTTTAAGTCCCTTTTAACTAATCTGGCTTTTAGAGACGCAGGGGTGCCGGAATTTTGCCCCGAAGGGGATCTTTAACGTGCCTGTAAATCTACTGACACGGCTCCCCCGCATTTGCGCACCCTCAAATGCCAGCTGGCTGCGCCAGGATACGAACCTGCAGCCTTCGGCCCAGCAAGGGAAAACGTTACCGCTGAGCCACGCAGCCAGCCACTTCAAAGAATACAGCACTATATTGGAGCTGGTTGTGGGCACATCCTATATTGATGTTTGTCCACATCTGAGTCAGAGGGACCTGAACGTGTATCATTCTTTCACAGCCAAACACTCATCTTGCATGTTCAAATACTCCTTCATGGTGTTGGTATTTCCATTCTCGTGAGTGTAGGCCTATATGGCTTGGGAAGAAGACTAGTATTAGGAGTTTCCACAATTGTGAAATTCCCCACATATATGACTGGTTTGGAAGGATATATTCACATGCTACATGTTTTTCATTTTTGAGACTTTTTTAAACCTTCTGCTATAAGGGTAGCCTACTGGGAAAAGTTTCTTGATTTCACAAGAATCGAAAGAATGAGGTTCTTGACTGTTCTATTGCGTTAAACTTGTTGATTTATTTAGGGGCTTGCGACTTCGTGGTCATGTAGTCCCGTGTACTTGGGTTTGTGTGGATGAGTGTATGAAATTTGTCTGATAACCTGTGCTATTGTGATGGCTGTATTAATGTGTGTATATGTAATTAAGATGAGGATTCGGAAGGAGGCGGCCGTGGCCTTAAGTTAGGAACCATCCTGGCATTCACCTGGAATGGAAGTGGGAAACCACGGAAAACCACCTCCAAGATGGCTGAGGTTGGAATCGAACCCGCCTCTTGTCACGTTTGCCTCACAAGGCTGAGTAGGCCTATACCCCGTTCCAGCCCTCAGACCAGAATTACATTTCATGGCAGAGCTGAGATTTGAACCCGGGCCTCCAAGGTGACAGCCGAGAGTGCTAACCACTACGCAACGAGGCGGACTGTTCTATTGCGTGAGAATCTCAGAAGATACCTGGTCATAAACAATTTCATGATGGCCTCCTTCTGTTGACTATGTTCAGAGAATGTTTGAGAGTAACGACCAGATAGTGATAATGATGAATCTTGACATCCATCAAACAGCAATTATTGCCCATAGCCTACTGTATGACACCGTGGGGGTTATAACATACCTGAAGGCTAATATTGTGTGGTTTATGACCATACATACCGTGATTTTACGCACTTTCAATGTACTTTCTAAAGAAAAAATGTATCATGTCATATATCCAACTAATTCATGTGCTGTATGAGTATGACAGCACGTGACTTCATTGGCAGACTCGTTGCAATTACCTAAAGACCTACAGTACTACTGTAGCAAGAATAACACCTTCCTTGCCTCCTAAAAACGCTTGCAATGATGAACACTCAGTCGCAATCAATGCACAGCGTGTTTCTTGAATACATAACAGACATGTGGGTTGCCTACCACTTGCAATAGAGCCGCGAGAAGTTCTTGCTCGCTATTCGTCTATCTCTGGTCCCTGTGCCTTGGTGTTTTCTGTCTTTTCGTTTCAAAGACCGTCTCGGAGGCTCAGACGCTTGCACGAGAGACTGCGCAGCCTATGGTCCGGGTTCGAATCTCGAGCCTGACTCCATTTTTTTTATTTATTGGTCCATTGTCAAGCAAATAACAATGTTCTTACTAAAAATTGCTCAACAGTTTGTCTTCTTTTCTTTTACGAACACTGTTGATTTTTATAATAGTTATATCAAGCAGTAAAGTATTAGTATGCACCGTTTTTCTAGTAGTAACTCTTAATTAAATAAAATCCGTGTAATTTCTAGGGCCATTTGCCGTTAAATTAAAGAAAAGAATTGCATGGAAGATAAAATATGGTTGTACAACTGATCCTTGTTACATTTTGATTTGACCGATGCATTTTTATCCCAGAAATCAATTGCCTCCCAACAAAAGTGTTTGTAAATATTTTCAAACGAAGATTTTGGTAAACTCAAAACAGTAAATGGAAAAACAGGCACAGCACTTAACGAATAAAGTAGACTGTTAAATAGTTTCTAATTTTTTAATTTTTTTTTTCTATTTAATTGGGTCGGTCTTAACGTTTTGGGACCGTTTCATGAAGTAAAAATAACCATTTACACGTTATTAGTCACAGCCGTAGCGTAACAATGAAATGGCAGAGCCTAATGAAAGCTAAATAACAAATAGGCCTACAACTCAACAAAAATTATCTGAATAATGATAGTTATTGTACTTCTGATAACTAAAAAGCCACAACAAAAAACAACTAGAATCACGACAGCAAGAGCTCGACGTGTCCTCCGCCTTGCTCCAGTCCCAGAGCAATTCTTCTCATGAAGCTTCTCCGAGCATTTGCAACCATTTCCGGGCTGATTGATCGGAAAGCTTGGACGATGGCAGCTTCCATTTCCTCTCTAGTTTGGGGTGGGTTCAAGTAAATGTGGGACTTTACAAAGAAATCCATCACGGACCGATCAGGAGATCGGGCTGGCCAGTCCCGTTGTCCACGAGCACCTAAATAACGCAACATATGTGAATACATGAAAAAGAACATTATAAAATTGATGAAATGAAACAAAACACAACATAAAATTGAATAAGTGAAAAAGAAATACCCAACATTAAACAAGAAAATAGCGATGGTAGCGATTTCGCAGTAGAACAGGCTGCGTAAAGTACTTTAATAATGATGGGAAAAAGTAGCAAGCCTATCCAAAAGTTGAACAAGCGGTTCAGCTCAATTACAGCCATGTTGGTCGTGAGAGCTGGAAGATCAAATCTCGAACGACTGCCAGCGGCAAATCGTCAATAATGTTTTGCAGTTGCCCTCTCAAGAAATTAGTGTAGGCTGCAGCCGTAACCCGCTCACGCAAAAATACGGGACCTATCACTTGGTCGCCGATAACGGCAACCGAAACATGGACGGTAAAATTGCTCTAGAAATAACAAGAATTTTAGTTAGTTTAGAGTTGCTAACAGTAAAGAAAACGTGGCATACTGTTACTTTGCTGCTTGATATAACTATTCTAAAAATCAACAGTGTTTGAAAACAAACTGTTATACCGTCTCTCGCGCTAGCATCTGAGCACCGTAACAGTCTTTGAAACGGAAGGACAGAAAAGACCAAGGCACAGGGACCAGAGATACAGTAGACGAATTAGCGAGCAAGAACTTCTCGCGGCTCTATTGCAGGTGGTAGGCAACCCACATGCCTGTTGTGTATTCAAGTGAAACACGCTGTACGTAAGATGGAGGATGTCAATGAACTCTGACGGTATGCTCCTGTTGAATTCGTTATTCAATGGAAATCAGTTGAAGCATCTGAAGATATTCATGGATATGAGGAATATCGATCCTTCTGTCCAAGAAATGGATTATGCATCTGCATACATTCATGCACTTTCTAGTTTATTCGTGCGGTTTTTTTTCCCTTCATAATACCAGGTGAATCAGCTGCCCCTAATAATATTGGTTTATGCAGCCCAACTAGCGTTGTTATCAGGAAGGTCGATATTTCTCTGCCTGTATCCCGTATGGTACTAATGTACTGCAAGCATATCCCGCAAACGATACTGAAGACTGTTATTTTCCCCTCATATTAGTCCGTGGTCACATCGAGGGAAAATAATAGTGTTCAGTATGTTTTTTAGGATATGCTTGTACTGCATTAGTACCATACGGCATGCCAGCAGAGAAATATCGAACTTCCAGACAACACGCGTTAGTTGGGGTGCATAAAACAATATTATTAGGGGCAGCTGATTCACCTGGTAGGCCTATAATATAATATGTTAATTGTTCCTTTATTTCTGATTATTTTATGTTAAGAAGGAACCTACAGTAAGTCAAAGTTAAAATATGACATAAGTGTATTTGAAGTCTACGTTAGTGCAAAATTAATTAATTAATTAATTAATTAATTTCAGATGGGCCAATACCTTTCAGCGTAGTCTATTATAGGCTATATCCCCGTTCTCCTTATCCCTCAGCCCTGGACGGTTCTTTTTCCTTGCTCCTGAACATTTTGGATTTTATTACTTAACCCCGTTTCAAAATAATCAATTCATTTGCCTCAGTCCTCTCCTGTAGTCCTGATTGAAACATCCAAGCTTATGCCCCTGCTTATCTTGTCAGAATGTTTCTATGTTTCGTACTTTTAAGCATCAACAGTTGTTGTCAGTGTGAGAAGTCACCTTATCGGTGGTGTAGGCTACTCCATACTGCCATCGTTAGTATAAAGCACCAGTATCATGTAGCACAAAGGCAGCTGATAACCGCATACTTGTGTCACTACAAGGAACCGAAAGGACGAAAACGCGTAGGTTATAATGATAAACACCATGGCAGCAACTGAGAGGGTTTTATCGATCCAGATCCCCACGTGGACATGCAGCCTCCAATCTGGCGAGCACCGTTACTGACTCCCGACACCGTGGCTTTAGATACAGGTGAATAACAGAATGGGTTAGCCTACCTTGAGTGAGTCCTGGCAGATTGTCAGGTCCTCGTTATGGATGATACCTGGCAATCATCGGAGTAGAGCAAAGAGACAGTAGTATGACATCAGCACATTGCCCACGAATCTATTACGAGATGGATTTATCATCATTTCGGCCGACATCATGCATGGAAGTCACCACTCATCACCATTCAGTATTAACAAAACAAAAAAAAAATAGTTCCGTGAAGAACTAAATATCCTATTTCCGTATATCCCTTCACACTAATACAGCCATCACAATAACACAGGTTATTAGCCACACCCAAGTACACGGGACTATATGGCCACGATGTCGCAAAGCCCCTAAATGAATCAACAACAACTCATATATACCACTGGTCTTTTCTATTGAATCTCTCCTTCCTATTAATAGGATTTTCCATGTACGATTCTAACTAGCTACTGGTTCCCTAGAATACAGTAAGTTAGATAGTTTTCAATATCGGTGATTAAGACTCCTCCCACATGACAGCATCTTTCTGTAACGAACCACGGGAGTGATTTTTTACAGAAGTCAAACGCACGGATGCTATGATTTACCAAAAGTTAGCTACAGAATTTAGTGCCATTAGATAATGATTGTTAGCTTAGCCCATCATACAAATCATATTTTCAATCGCCTTAATAAGATACGTGTAATTAACAAAACCTTTTAAAATTTCGAACTGATGCAATCTTGAATTTTTGAAAACAATTGAACATCATTAGATGTCTTTACACTAAGCTCTGAATAAAGATTCACTAAGCCAAGTTTCATTGCACTCGGGTGATTAGATCGCAAGCAAAGTTATTTTAAATATTTGAAAATCACTTGGCCGCCATGATGTCTTTGTGTTTCTCAGGATTTGGAATGTCGCATATTTGTCCTTACTTAAGAGTCCTCTAACACCATACAATATTTCAGTTTGAATGCTTAAATAGTCACGGAGAAATTGAGAACCAGTGAAATGTATTGTATGGACGCCATGTTGGATTGTTTTATATATATATGCTATACAATTATATGCCAGTAGATGAATATTATAATCGCGGTTCATTATACCCACCTACATTACTATCGCTTGTTTAGGACATGAGATATATAAACATGATTTTAAGAATTTAGCACAGCCACCATTTATAGCCTATGTTCTCATAGAAATTCAATTTAAATAAACGCCAATATATTACGTCTTAAATGAAGATTTACCGTGCTAAGTTTCACTGCACTTGTATATTTAAGTCGTGAGAAAAATCCATATGAATATTTAAATTTTTCGACGCCGTCTTGTTAGATTTGTGTTCATCAGGTTATTGAAAGTTGATTTGTGGGAAACTGATAAAACCGACTTACAAGTATAAATACTGTACATGGCAAGTCTGCTCTTATAAGCTGTTAGTGTATGTTACATTTATTGTTTGAAGGTAAACAAATGGATATAAACAGGGGCGGCTCCTGACTTAATTTTAGGGTGGGCCAGATGATATTAGGCTATTGTTGTTTAATATTAAATAGGCTATTGTTTTATATTTGACATTCGTTGTTGCCAATATTCCCATTATCATCATTCCACACAACACAACATTTGAAACAAGTTTTAATAAAAAGTTCAGGTATTAAAACTGTAGTCACATGGCTCATTATCTGTAAATATAATCTCCTCTCCTGTGCTTGGATGATGTAAATTTATCAATCAACTTGGTTGATGAGGTCCATATTTTTAATTAATAACTTTGTGTTCAGAACAAGAAAAGAGATTATTTGTTAATAATACAAATTCCACTTTCATATTCCAATGTCGCAGACAATCAGCATATTAAATAACTACGTAGGCCTACTTCCACAAAAGTTACGCACATTAATTTATAAAAATTAACTTCATTCACAGACTCACAAAGACACTTCTACTGTACTTGGAGCACCAGACAGCTGGAAATGTATAAATATATTTTTGTCTAATGTAGGCAAGCTTCGAACATTGGCTGAATACCTGTTTAAGGGTGAGGGGTGGGGTGGAGTCTTCAGCCGTAATGCGGTTTGACAGAGACAGAAGCAGGAAGTGAAACGGAGACATGTTCTATTTCGCTTCAAAGCAATGCTATGGGCCCATTCTGCTAGCCCTTGAAGATAGAGAAAAATTCCTTCAGAGCACAGAGGAATTCCCGTGCAAGACAGTGCTATATCCACTGTTTGCTCACTCGGCCCATCAAGCCATATACTTTACATGGGACTTTCTGGAGAGTGGTCCTCGCTGTGACAATACACCGTACGAGACTGTCAGAATCTTGAGCTAGGGATGAGTTATGTATATTGAATTCTTTTTAGAGATTCTAGATGGGAAAACCACTTATTTAAGTAGAATATCTGAAATTTAAAGAATGTTTTTTAAGACTTCATTAAAGAAATTTTGAGCAATAAAGGCCCTGGGTGGGCACGGCCCTTTTGGCCCATAACGACGCACTGCCCCTGGATATCAATAAGTCTCATCTTATAAGCTCTTAATGTAGGTCTATGTGACTTTTCTTGTTTTGTGACATAATTGTTAGCTTCATGCGAATTGATACGTTTTTAGATATTTTCAATATGAAGTAATCCGACCTTTAAATGAAGTGTTCTTGTGGCAAGAGGACACGGAAGATATCTTCATATTTAGCAACATTAGCAAATTAAACTGCACTTGAAATGATACACAAATAACATACAAATCATAAGATTCTATTCAAATTAAAAACCTATAAGAAATATTGAACATGGTTAAAAGAAACATGAAGTTTTTTCACTTGGGACGGAAACCCTCTCTCTCTTTTGGAGCTCACAATTTACGAGCCCGTGAGTTGGCATCCCCAAGAAGTTCCTGAGCTGAGTCCAACTGCTTCCTTTCCTATCTGTCTTTAATGGCTCTTCTCCCTTCCAGGTCCCTCATACATTACTGGTAGAAGGAGAAGATAACCTCGATGTTCCATGCCTCATAAGCAACAATCACCACTACCTCTGCGATTTACGTAGGCCCTCAATCCAGTCACTTTAACTTTTTATTCTTATGCAGAAGACCAGATAAGATGGAGTGAAAGACCATGAGTTAACCTGGCAGTAGGCAGATAAACTAAGCTGAACGGTAGCAATAAGGATTTCTTCCTCTTTCTCTTTGTTGTTTTTGTTTCCATTTCGGGGCTTGGACATCGCGGCCATTTCATCCTCGTATACTTTGGGTGTGTGTATAACATTTGTCTGATAACCTGTCGAATTTGAAATTTCGATTACTAAGGCAACACTGAAAATGGCTTCAAACACCATACATAACCTGTCTTATTGTGTTGTCTGTATTAGTGTGCGTATTTGTAATTGAGACGGGGAGTGGGATGGACATTCGTAGACAGCAGGATTCCTGTCAGGTTTAAAACTGATTTCCACCAAACACTCGTCTGCATTCCCTCTCGTTAGGATCGTTTTATCACCACCATTCCTTGTGGACAGGTTGGACAGTTCACGTTGCATTAACGAATCGAATAATTTCATTCATTTTATGCCCATAAGCACGCCAAAATACAATCTCCCTTTTCGCCGGTCTGTTATGTCCTTGCTTTGACCAATCTTGCCACGCTAATTAGGCTACTTACAACCGCTCCACTCACACCACGTCATACTGTCTATTCACGATGAGGGGATATGGCAACGTGGTACCCGTTCATATATCGATAAGAAGGGAACACTGAGCACTCGCGAGATGTGTGTGTTCTGAGTCTGCAGTTTTTAGACTGGTTTGATGCAGCTGCCCATGGCTCCCTGTCCTGGCTCTTCGTTTCGACTCTACATACAGTAGCTACAAGACCCTACATCCGAGGCAATCTGTTTATCATATTCAACCTTGGCCTACCTTTACAGTTTTTGTCCTCCACCCTGTCTTCCATAACTATGTTTGCTATTCCTAGGTGCCTTAGTAGCCTATGTGCCCTTCTAACTAGCTCTTCTTTTCATTAGCATTCGCTAGAAACATCTCTCTTCTCCCATTTGCTTTAACACCATTTCATCTGTTACTCTATCTACCTACCTAATCTTCATCCTTCTCCTCTCACACCACACTTCAAATTCTTTTATTCTCATTTCTTCTGCTGCACCAACAATCCAAGTTTCACTTTCAAAGAGCGCCACGCTCCATACATAGTATTTCATAAGTGACTTTCTAATACCTAAATCTATACTTGATGTCAACAGATTTCGTTATTGTAGAGAAGCTTTCGTTGCCTGTGCTAATCTCCTTTTAGATTTTGCTTCATCCATCACTGATTATTTTGCTTCACAAATAGCAGAAATTTCCTACTTCCTTTGGATTTTCCCCTGTCAAGTCAATGTCGATAGGGGTTTCTGATTTCTTCCAGTTCTTGTTGATTAGGTTAATTGATTTCCATTACAAATTCCTTCCTAAAGACTGTATTCATACCATTTCAAAACTCATTCAGATCCTCTGGTGAATCGGCTAAGATAACAATGTCATCAGCAAATCTCAGAGTTGTAATAATTTCACCTTGAATCTTCACTTCTACTTGATTTCTCTCTCATTTCCTTCATGTCTTGTTCAATGTATGGATTGAAAAGAATGGTTTTGCCTCACACCTTTCTTAATACCAGGATCCCTATTGCAGATCTGCATTTCACTTATTTTATGTCCTGAGTGTGCTCTGATATCCAAGTTAATGGAGCCGCTTGCATTTCTCTGCCCTATGTAGCCCATAGGCCTATGTGTCCACAGGGACATGGCACTTTAAAAACTACCGCGTCCTGGTTGGGCTGCTCTATCTCGGCTGATTTACGTACCATTTGAGTCAGCTTGTTTATAGGTCGCATAACAGTAGTAGGGTAAGGATATACTGAGGGGTCTGAGGACAGTGAGAGGCTGAGGACACCATTGATCTCTATAATACTACTGGATATCGTACTTCTCCCATTGGCCGCACGAAAAATTGAATCCAGGTAATCGGTTACATTCGCCTGGAGGTAGGGGAAGATCTGTTCTCTCCGTCAGCCGTTTGACGGTATGTAATGTGTGAAAGGCGGGCAGTATTTTATCGAAAATGGTCATTTCTTGTAAATATATTTATTTCATGAGAGTTTCAGACTACACATTGCTGTTAATTAGTACAAACTAATTTATGAGGATCTGAGAAGAAAATAAATATATTTATTTTAAGGGCCTGGTTATATGGTTGTTAAATCAGGTTTCTCATATGAATAGAAAGTAGTGAAAAGGGTTCTAAATATACGAGGACTTGCGAATAACTGCATTCATGGCGGTCACCACGGAGGCCCGGGTTCGATTCCCGCCTCTGCCAAGAAAGTTTTAATTCTGGTCTGAGGGCTGGAGCAGGATACACTCAACCTCGTGCGGCAAAAATGAATAGAGGAGGGTTCGATTCCTACCTCAGCCATCCTGGAAGTGGTTTTCGGTGGTTTCGAGGCAAATGCCGGGATGGTACTTAACTTAAGGCCACGGCTGTTTCCTACTCAAATCCTACCTCAATTGCAAATACACACACCAGTACAGATATCACAGTGACACAGGTTATCAGACAAATTCACACATACCCAAGTACACGGGGTTACATGACCATGATGTCGCAAAGACCCTAAAACATTCAACAACATTCAGACTACTTTGGCTGTGTACAGTAGCTTCTATAAAAATGTATCTTTCTCTCTCAGTCATAAAAATAATGCATTAGCCTACTGCAATCGATGCCAGCGTTTTCTGGGTTGCAGGATGGATATATCGTATTTGCATAGAACATTGGATTCGCATGTTTCAAGCTAACATATTTAATGCCAGAAATCCCTTGGTTAACTCATGTTCTCGTCTGACCCAAAACCTATTTGGGTAATGTTTCTAGGGGCTAGAGTGTCCTTCCTTTTCCTGCCTCTCATGGCCCCTTCTCTTTCTTGTTCTGAAATCCTCATTTTCTAGGGACTGGAACTCTGAACTGTGATATGAGTTACATATTAAGTACCTTGCAGATTGTAGGCCTATGTGTTAAATATAATAATAATAATAATAATAATAATAATAATAATAATAATAATAAAAAGGAACAATTTCCTTAGAAGAGTAATTTTTGTTGCAACACACACACTTCATTAGAGTCAAACTTCAGAATGAAATTTAGTGATAAATTTAAGTTAAAGTGGAAAAATTAAAATGTTGCCCAAATAATCCTGACCAAACATCATCTGAATAAGCAAAATTTACCCTGTATATGAAAGAAAGGCTTTATCTCCATCCTTTAATTGAATGATCCAATTGATAATTTGTTAATTGTTGAATGCAAAGGGGCAGATGACCTCGCTGTTCCGCCCCTTAAAACAACCATAACTAACTGATATATAAAGGCTTGATAGGATTGGATTGATAGGATTGATATAGGAAAAAAAAGGATGGAAGTTGCTCAAGTTTGCATACCTATGCCTAAAAGATTGAAAAGCAAAATAGCTTAGAAGTCAATACCCAACAAGCGAATTTTTCAAATTATGATGAAATATCCTATAATAGCCTACTTTTTTCTCTTAAAGTGCGTGGCCTATGTATCACTTCCCTTCTCCTGTAGATTGTAGTCATTGTATTTTGAAACAGAGAAATCTTGTGGATTGACAGCTTACACCAAGTGTCTTCTTTTTCGTTTATAACAGCTCGTGATAACAATTTCCCATCAGAATTAGGGTGTTAACAAGCCTAAGTAACCATTCTTTAAACGGGAGCGCCATGCAGCTTGAGCGATGTTCACCCCTTCCACCAGGCAAATGTAACCGCAAAGCAAGAGACCTCACTCCAGCCATGGGAGATCAATGGAGGACACTTCGTGACGTCATCAAGATGGCGCCTTGACAACTCCAATGTCATGGGATGCACGTGGGGCTTTCCCAAGGTCATAGGACGTTACGAGAGATGTCCTGGCATTGATGCCAACGTGGAAGTGGGAAATTTCTGAAATTTCCCGAAGTTCCCCCAGATTTGGGTAAAGGATCCCTTGACGTCAAAAGGGGGTTCCCCAATGTCACGTGGCTTCATTGGAGGATTCCTTACGATCATTGGGCGTCATTCGGAGATTTCCCGGAGCTGAACTGTGAGTGTGAGATATCCCTTTGGCACCATTAGCAAGGAGCCTATGCAGACGCCGTAGCAATCTGGTATCCCTGCCAAGGTGCAGAATAAATATACTGAAGGCTAATTGCTGTTGAATGCTTATTTCATTTAGGTTACCTGTTTCTGAAGCACACAGCGAACGTTCTTTTTCAAATCAATGTAATTGTAACTGACCGAGCGAATCAGGTGAAACGAGAATACTAGAACCTTTTCTGTGTCTAAAAGCAAAGTTACAAATAGGAAACGAGTACTGTATTGAAAAAACACATAGTTTTGTATCTTTAACTGCCATTTATGGACTTACTGTACTTCCATTTCTAGACTTCTAATGCGAATATATTTAGCGCAGAAATAAGTCTTTGATATGTTTGAAAATAGCAGCTATTTTGCACACACTTTCATGCTTTTAGTATTGTAGAATTCTAATGAATAATTATATAGGCCTACAGTATCTTCGCCCCTCTGAATTCCCGTTTTCAACGGAATTGGGGTGTGAGATACGATGAATTTCTATGTGGCGTATGGTTGTTACTGCCGGATGCCCTTCCCATGGCCAACCTCATGAGTGATGCTAATGAGAGATGTATTGAAAAAAGATTTTGTTGTTGTTGTTTCATTTGAGAGGCTTGGACATCGTGCTCATTTAGCCCCGCGTACTTCGGTGTGTGTGTACATTTTGTCTGATAACATGTGTATTTGAGGTATCTGTAGTAGTGTGTGTATTTGTAATTCTGGTGAATATTTGGAAGGAGGTGGCGGTGGCCAGGCGACGTTTGCATTTGCCTCATGAGGCTGAGTGCACCCCGTTCCAGCCCTCAGACCAGACTTATATTTCTTACAGAGCCGGAATTCAACCCGGACCTTCTTGGCGACAGCCAATAATGATGGCTGCTACACCACGAGTTGGTCAATGAATGAAGATGAAATTGAGCAAGTATTTGAAAGGAAGTGGTCATTTTCCTGGAGTTGAAAATGGGAAACCACGGAAAACAATTTCAAGGACGGCCAACGGCGAGGTTCAAACTCACTCGTCTTTCGAGTCGGCAGTCCGCCATCTGTGTAATTAACTATGTAAGCTATTGTTCCCCACGACAGAGCTCTGCTCTCGGGAATCATTTTCTAGACAAATAAATAAATAAATTATTGAAGCCGTGTTTTGAATTATCAGCACATGTAGTTAGGGATCAGCTAATGATCATCGACGCATATACTCGACTGTAGTGTGATGCGTGTTGGCTAGCGATATCTCTCCCTCTCACTCTAGCCATGTCTCTTTCCTTCAGTGATGTTTAACTGTTGGTCGATCGTTGAGACAGCCTTGCCTCGCCTTGCGCCAGTTTATTGAGCGTTTGGCTCGCCATTAGCTGATTCGTCAGCCTTGATAAAGCCTACCATAGTAGTAGTGCAAGCTTGTAAACATGACACTGATAGTGACCAAGAAAGTCTCAATGATTTGATAAATACAGTAGTGGCATCCATAGGTAAAGCCTTGCGCGAATGCGGATATCCGCGGATATCCGCAAATATTTACGCCATGCGGATATAGTTTGCATTGCTGTTCAGTTAGCGGATAAACTGCGGATAATGTTTGGAGTATATTGCGGATATTTTTCGATTACAATCTGAACTTGTTAAATATCATTACGAGGATCTGGATGTTATAACATAGGCCTATCATATTTTTCAGTTTGTTTATTTTTTCATGACGAATGTAAGATGATGGTTTAAGCTAATTTTATTCAAATGATGTCATTAAGCATAATTAGCACTGGTGTATTTCTTGGAATACACGTTTAGTTAGAATTAGCATTCGCTGCTCTTTGCATTTTCCTTTTTCATTAGTGTCTCTTATTTCCCTTCGCAGACACCAAAAGGGACCCTCTTTCTTGTATTCCCTTTTTCTTTGAATATATACTTAAACTTATGTAAGTTTGTTTCATTTATTTATCCTCTGGATTTCAACCCCAGCTCACCACGCGGCAACCTGTCGAAGTTTTGGATTCAGCAATCTCAAGAATGTCTTCAAACTGTTCAAGCAGAGGTCGTCGTTATCGTTATCTGCAATCTCTTTGAAGACTCTACTCTATGAAGAAAATTATATTATGTAAAGTGCTTTTATTTTTCAAATGTTTCCCACACTGTTTTCTGTTCCTTTGTCTCCCCCCTCCCCCCTCCCTTCCCTTCGTCTCCTGGCTCTTCGTGTGCTGAAATCTCTTGCCCACTTCAAGTCTAGACAGCTACGCGTTGAGTTTAGTCCTCTCTCAGAGGCTTGCCTCCTCTCCAAATGAGGTGATTTAAAATCGACGCCATGTTGTTAAGATGTTTCTAACGGCTGCAAGGATACGCCAGCCTTCCCACACCATGAGAAGTTAAGTACACATCTTAAGTGATTTTAACCATCTTTTAAAAGGGTTTTAATTGACATTTGAATGCTTTTAATGAAAGTTATAGGCAGTGTTGGGATTTTCACAAAATTGTGTAATAAATGCCCCCCCCCCCCCCCTCCACGGGAACTGTCATTCTTAGCCAACTAGGCTTTTTACTCAAGTCATGAAATCTAACATTTCTTGTACTAAATGAGGGGATGCCTTCCCTAAAACGTGGGATTCTACTAAAACTTATACTTGTCTAAAACTTAACTTGTCTGCCTTCGTGGGATTTCTACTCGCTCCTTTAAACTGTCACTACAGCTCTGGAAATTTCCATTCACAATAGACTCTAAACCGTGAAGAACTATACTCAACATCGTCAAAATTACTGTGAACTTTAAATTAAATGGAACTATTAATTGCAACCTAAAACTCTATAACGCAGGAAACATATTAAAGTTCAACTCAGTGCATCTCCACAAACTGCAATAGGAACATTTTTCTCACGTTATACAAACTTTCAGTGCTTCAAAGGTGAATGTGTGGCTACTTCCGCGTCAAGATTCGCTCGTTTCAATAAAATTGGCCAGGACTCTCATAATTTCCTTTACTAACAATTTAGTATACATTTAAACTAGTTACCATTTCCAACGGGGCCTCGCCCTCCCATTTTGCTAAACTTAACATTTATTCACTCTGTAAAAATATATGTGGTTATAACCCACATTTTAATACTTATTTTTTCCTGTTTCAACCAGGAATTTCTAATTCTCTAATTGTTAAACGTTTATCTAATTTGTGCAATACATGCTTCACAAAAGGTGACCTGTCCCATTAGAATTTAGCAACTCTTAATGTCTATAAAACTACAAGTGGTTGTAATCCACTTATTATTATTTTTCTTATCCTGCTTTGCCCAGGAGTAACGAAATATTGAACCAAATTGCAACTCCTCTCTTATTATCATTGTAGGCCTTAAACTCTTTAATTGTAGGCACAGTTCGAAAACCCTTGTGAGGTTTTTAGTGCTCAAAATAGGTCAGACCTTTAATTGTTATAAAACAAAAAAAAATGTTCTTTAGCTCAAAATAGATCTGAGATCTAACTTCTTATTACTGTTCAACTTAATCACTTTGTTAAATACATTCTTTATTATTTGTTTTCTACTTTTATTGCAAGAAGAACTGTTAGGCAGGACCTTTTCTTTCCTAATTTTTCTGCTGAATTATCCTATATTCAAAGAAAAAGGCAAATCACCAAATGATAAGTTTATTAAAACCTCAATCACCTGTTGCATTTAGAGCAAAACTGCCATTAATAACACTTATAAAGTTTCCTTTAGCTATCACAGCTAATTCTAGTAAATCATTAGGGCAAGTATAGCTCGCTCAGCCAGCTTCCTACTTGTAGAGATTTTCGCTCTGGCTTATGATTTACTGTCTAGGATTTTGGTTTTGTTTAAGTGAGAAAGGATTTTTATTCTTTCTAAACTTTCAGTCGGCACCCTGCTGGGTAGGAGTTTAGCCTTCTTAAAACGCAACGATTGGTTCTCTCTAACGATTTCTACTAATAATAATAATAAAACCTTTATTAAAAGCCCAAAAGGTGCTTTATCTCTGCCCATTCGTGGGGCATTCGGCTTTTCTGTTGGGGATCCTACAGTGCCGGGTAGTAAAAATATTCCGGCTAATTTAAATATTTCTAGCATTTCAGAATGCTTCAGAAAATCTCGACCTTTTGAAATGAAAGTACATAAATCATTTTTATCTGACACACCTTTGCTTGCTAGCGCACCTCCCTTTCCCATAGTACCCATAGTACCAAAATACCTGCTCGGGAGGGAAAGAGCACTTAGCGATAGCCTGCCGGTAACCTTAGCTCACGCCTCTCTCTCTGTTAACCGTACTCAAGCTCCCGCTTATTTTAGTTACTTCACGGGTTTTGCGCAGTATAATTATCCTTTATATCACTATTTCTTTATTATTTTGATTTGGATTCTCTTCCTTTTGCCTAAGATCGTTTCCCCTCCTAAACCCTTCTCCTTTTCTTTTCAATCATCTTCCCGTAGGTAGTGTCAGAGCTCAGGCTTAACCAACCAAGCACTCCGAATTGAAAAGAGTTCAACTCTGAGATTTGCTGATGACATCGTCATCTTGGCCGACAAGCCTGAGGATTTGAATGAGTTTTTGAATGGTATGGACTCCGTCTTACGGAAAGAATTCATGATGAAAATAAATAAAGGTAAAACAAAAATACTGGAATGCAGCCGAAATAAATCAGAAACCTCTATGGAGATCAAATTGGCAGGTGAAAAGCTGAAGGAAGTAGGAGACTTCTGTTACTTAGGAAGCAGAATAACCAGTGATGGACGAAGCAAAGAGGATATTAAAAGTAGGTTGGCTCAGGCAAAGAAAGCATTTCTACAAAAAAGGAATCTGCTGACATCGAATATAGATTTAGGTATTAGGAAGTCATTTTTGAAAGCCTTTGTCTGGAGCGTGGCGCTCTATGGAAGTGAAACTTGGACTATTGGTGCAGCAGAAAAGAGGAGAATTGAAGCATTTGAAATGTGGTGTTACAGGAGAATGATGAAGATCAGATGGGTAGATAGGGTTACAAACAAAGAGGTATTAAGACGAGTGGGAGAGGAGAGATGTTTCTGGCGACTGCTAATGAAGAGAAGAGATAGGTTGGTAGGACACATACTAAGACACCCAGGAATAGCAAGCTTAGTTATGGAAGGAAGGGTCGAGGACAAAAACTGTAGGGGTAGACCAAGGTTAGAATATGTTAAACAGATTGCCTCCGATGTAGGGTGTCGGAGCTATGTAGAGATGAAACGATTAGCTCAGGACAGGGAGGCATGGAGAGCTGCATCAAACCAGTCAAAAGACTGAAGACTCAAACAAACAATTCTGGCTGTATAACATTCATTTTAAACATAGCACACGGGGAATTACTTTCTCCTCAAATGTCTGAATGGGTTGCTTTAATAGTCTACTTTATGCTTCTTCTTATTCAAATATTATTATAATACCAGTAGATTCAGATAACAAACGTGCGGATGTGGATAAAAGTCGTGCGGATACGGATAAATGTCGTGTGGATGCGGGGCGGGTGCGGATAACGTTTTGTTTATCAACGCAGGGATAGGCGATAGCCTATAATATGCCCAAAAGTAGTCTATCTTTACACTTACAATGTTGTGATTTTCACATACAATAGGTTATTACTTTCAAAATACAGTAAAACCTGCCTTTAACGGAAAAGAAGGCGACTCGCAATGTTTTCTGTTAAACATGGGTTTCCGGCTAGCGAAGGAAGGCCTATGCTAAAATAATTAAACCATGATCAGGCTGAGAAAATATAAAATGGTGCACATACTGTACCGTAGGCTATTCAATGTTGTAGCCTATTTATATATTTCTGCAACGAATTAATACAGTAGCCTCTTGTAGAGCAAAACTTACAATGAACATAAAGGGAGACATTTGTTGGTTGACAGCTCATTAAAGGGAGCACTGAGAAAGGTTTGGGCAACAGGAAACAGGCATGTAATTATTGATGATGATGATGATGATGATGATGATAATTGTTGTTTTAAGGTGCCTAACATCTAGGTTATCGGCCCCTAATGGATTGGGTGATCGTGAAGATGAAAATGAAATGCAAACTATAACTTAAAAAATAACTACTAACTTATAGACTAGAAGAAGAAATGGAAAACAAGAGGAGAATAAGGCAAATAAAGCACAGGAGGAAAAGAAATGCCCTCATCCCTCGAAGAATGCGGATTGAGGGACTTGGAAGGAAGTAGAGCCATGAAAGGCAGATAGGAAAGTGAAAGAGGAGAGGGTCCACCCCACAGGTAAGGGACAAAAGGGGTAAACCGGAACCAGCTCAGGAATCCCTCGGGGTCGCCAACTCCCGAACTCACCAGCCGTGAGCCCCTGAGGGTGTAGCAATATCCAGGGTGCACCAGAAGTGGTGGGGCTACATACACCCTGCCTCCTTGAGGGCCTTGAGCAGAAGACAGGAGAGAACATGAAAAGAAAAAGAAGGCTGACCTCTCGCAGAAGGAGGGTATCAGAAAAGATGAGACAAGGGCCAATTAAAGCGGGAAAGGAAGAGACTCCCTAGGCCTCGGATACCCTAATACCGTCGGGGTCGGAAGAGAACTAGAGTTGACCAAGTGAGGTCGACAGGAAAGAAGACAGAGAGGAGCCCGGCACAAGTAAGTGGAAGCAATGCCGGACTCAGCTGGGGTCCCGTGGTCGCCAACCCACGTCCCACTAAATGTGAGCCCCGGGGGGGGGGGGGGCAAGTCATTGTACACTTTGACGTGTAAGATGGAGACAAATCTACTTTTTCACGACGACTTTGCACATTCCTTGTTAGATAGCCTACAGAATCAACTGTTACAGTAGATAAGATAGACGTTAGGTAGTTAATTCGTTAGTTATTGTTGCTTTAAGTGGAAGAACAGCGAGGTCATCTGCCCATAAGGTAGACTTTCACAGTGTGCCTGACAATTTTCTTAACACTGCATTCCAGATCTTAGATATTTTCCGTTAATAGGCCTATGCGTAATTTAATTTCCGTTGTCTGTGTATTCCAGTTTCCGTTTAAAGAAGGGAATTATAAGCCCTAAGTCCACGGGACCGTCAAATTTTGCCGTTAAAGACAAGTTTCCGTTTAACAAGGGGTCCGTTGAAGGCAAGGTTTACTATAATTAGTAAATCCCTCTACTAGCGTGCAAAAGCTGTAATTTAGAAAGAAGTGCCAGTTTGCACATTGGTCGTTTATGATCCGTCCGGCAAATATGATTTAAAATTTATGCTAATTGAGCTATGCTTCTCTATTTCTTGCGCCTGGTCACATATTCCTTGTAGGCTAATTGAGTCAGTATAGGCCTATTTGTATCTTTCTGAATAGGCCTACCTGTGTTATTACGGATTCTGCAGTTAGATGTGAGACGGTTACTACGGAACTTCAAGTAGACTAAGGCACTATTTCAGCATTTGCCTGTAGTGGGTGAATAAGTGTTTGCGGGTAAAGAAGAGCCCTAGTAAGACTAGCCACACTCAGCTATGGAATTCAAGCTTTGGATCTCCGAACTTACGATTACATGGCAATTCTTGTGTTGGACACATTAAACTTCATAAATGTAATAAACATTATAAATTCCTATCCATGCACTGTTTAATCAGGTTTTGAATTTCACATTTTCAAAAATATGACAATTGTAGAATTTCTCTGCTTCATACTACATCTACATGGATTTTGCTGCGGGTCTAAACTGGTTCAACCCCACACTCATTTGATAAGAAACTTATCAAGGAGTTTTCCGATCATTTTGTAGCAAGGATTGATTCACAGGATCAATTTGGTTTTCTTGTATTTCAGCAATTGACAATTTTTGACTATTACTGTCAAGATAATGACAATATTCTTCTCGTGCCTTTATGCGGGTGGTGGTTCTTGTATCTCCAGCAGGATCCATGAATATTTTGACAGATCCTATGTTATGTTTAGCTACTCATGACCTCAATGTTCTACTCCTTAGAACAACATCACCACCACAACCCTGTCATCTCTCGTATAATATTAATATATTTCTTCTCGGACTTCAAAACAATTCGGCCTACAGGTGAGGATAGGGATGGTGGTGGCCGTGGCCTTAATTAGGAACCATTGTGGCATTTGCCTGGAGTAGAAAACTCCACTTTCAGGATGGCTGAGGTGGAAACGAACCACCTGTTCTCAGTTTTGCCTCACGAGGCTAAGTGAACCCCGTTCTAGCCCTCAGACTAGAATCAAATTTCTTGGCAGAGCCTGGAATCGAGCCCGGACTTCAGGGGTGACAGCCAAGTATGGTAGCCACTGCGCCTTGAGGTGGACTTTATAGCCTATACGGTACGGTACTGTATATCACCACCCCAACAGCACGTCTCCATCTAAGGCTGAGGCCAAGCTTGCGCCTTTGCCGTGGTTGCAACATGCCTGCGGACAATAGGAGGTTTAGGTTCGAATTCCGACTGAGGTCACATTATCTAGTGTTACTCAAGAGATATGATTGCTTCTAGGAGAGCTATTACGTAAAGCATTTTTTTTTTAATTCAAGAAAGTTGATGTTTCCCATGACGAAAAAATAAAGACATCGACGTAACGTGCTCCCGATTGGTTTGTCTAGACTAGCCTTTCCAACCTGTGATCTGCGGGAGCAACTAAAGGAGCCCTGGAAGAATGCAGATTGATTTGTCACGTTCTTTTTCTCAAGATTTGTCATAAATATTTTAGATTGCAAATGAAAAACAACTCCTGGATATTTCTTCAATGAAACTTTTGCAGTTTGGTTACATGCACGAAACTTCTATCCTGCAGTTTTCCGGAAGATCATAGTATATAAACAGCTAATGCCACTTGTGCGTTTTCAGCTCTCGTGTTCATGAAAGACAAGTACGAGAACTTCATGATGAGTGGGGTCTACCATTGAACCCACTCTGGACAAACTGACATGTTCAAGACAGGTCCAAACATCACATCACATCCGCCTAGTTAATGAAAATGAAAATCCACAGCCTGCTTCCAGTCTCCGACCGGGTCAGGAATGGAATGAATGGAGCCCCCATCTAGCGGCGAGGATATGGACTGTGCCGACTGCCGAGGCCTGACGCACTCCTCTGGGGCAATGATTAAATGAATGACAGATGAAATGAAATGATAGTGGAGAGTGTTGCTGGAATGAAATTTGACAGGGAAAACCGGAGTACCCGGAGAAAAACCTGTCTGCCTCCGTTTTGTCCAGCACAGATCTCACTTGGAGTGACCGGGATTTGAACCACGGACCCAGCGGTGAGAGGCCGGCGTGCTGCCGCCTAAGCCACGGAGGCTTACCGCCTAGTTAATACATTGCCTATTTCTTTACCAATAAGTTATTCTAGTTTAGCTCATGTTTCCAACCATAATCGGGCTCATCTTCAACTAACTACACCGTATCCAGATTACCTCCCTCCCAGTCCTCGCCGAATAACAAATACATACATTAATACAGCCATCACAATAAAACGGGTTATTAGAAAAAATTACACCCACATCCAAGTACACAGGTCTGAATGACCACTATATCCCAGCCCCTCAAATAAAACAACAACATTTATTTAGATGCGTTTCGACATCGTGGGATGATGTAGCCCTGTGCATTTGGATGTGTGTGGCATCTGTCTGTTGACCCATGTAATCGTGATGGATGTAGGCTGGTAGTGTGTATAGCCTATTTGTAACTGAGTGTAGGATATGGAAGGGGATGACCATCCTGGTATTTTCCTCGAGTAGAGTGGGAATCCACGGAAAACCACTTCTAGGATATTTGAGGTGGGAATCTCTTCTCAGTTTGTCCTCATGAGGCTGAGTGAATTGGGGAAAACCGCACTCAGGATGGCCGGGTTTCGAACCACCTGTCTCCAAATTTGCTGCAGTTGTAGTCTAGTCTATCGAATAACCCTAATAAACAATATCACAACAGATATAGACCTAACCTACAGTAACAAAAATAGAAGTTGTAAAAGTGTAATTCACAGGTGATAGCCTATCGGATTTTTTTATTATGGATACTCGAGTTTAGGCCTTAATTACAATCAAACCAACAGACCTATTGAAAAACGAGTTTTACCAATATTTTATTTGTTTAATTCTGCGTTAGACTATATAAGCTAATTACTTTCAAGTTTATTAATTATTTATTTATTTGTGGTTGTATGAAAAATTGTCCGTGTTTTTGACGTCTTTTCTAGGAACCGCTCACTTAAAACTATATACATGGAAAACTGCTTGGGTGAGGGTAATAAAATTTTTATATGTGATAGTCACAAGTATTGGTAGTGCAAATCTCAAGTTTCATTTATTTTCAACTACCCAATAAAAAGTTCTTCTACTTTTTCTGACGTAACGTTTTCTCAGCCCAGGATAAACGTACAGCAGGAAACTTTGTCTCATTCTGAAGCTCTCATTCGTGATTATCGGAAACTACGACCACTGAAAACCTACAGTGTGTTGACGAATTTATGAAGAGAAATATTAATGGTAGGTTTTGCGCGTTCCGGTCCGTGCGAGTAAAAGCGAGCGAGCCGGTGAATTCGAGTGCAGCGTTGCCGGGCAGTTGTGTAATGGAATGCGAGTCACCTGGCTATGTCCACATGCTATTTTCAGTCTTCCTGTTTACTACTTATATGCCACATCACATCACATCCAAATGTCTCAGAGACCAACATTGTCTGAGGGCGAATTTGCGCAATCATATTACAAAATGGTAGAAGTATGGAAGCAATGAATGTTTTATGCCGAGAAGCCTTGCTTACCGTTGCTCCTGAACTCTGGAAACAATGTACTAAACACGCTAAAAAAAATTGAAGACCACTACTGGGAGATAGGCTAGATGGCCTGTCTGAAAATGTCCCTCATTTCGAGCAGTTCATAATTAACATGAATGCCAGCAGTTCTAATTAATCGGAACAGAGCCATTCTTCAGACGAAGAATACTGACTGAATTACATATTGTAAAGATATTATGTAAATAATGCAGATAGCCCATGTAAAAATTGTGTAGTTTGACATTTCTAAATTAGGAAGACAAACCACTTTTAAACCTGCCATTGAAGGTCTAAAGCCCTTATGTGAAAAAGGTGATGGAAAATGAAATTTGTACGAGGAAAGAAAATAAAAGGTTGAAAGGAAACTTAAAAGCAGTGTTCGTTCGTAGCGAGCCACAACGACTGCAACAACGCGGCAACGCTGCACCGGATTTCACAAGTCCGCTCTCTTTCACTCACACGGGCCGGAACGCACAAAACCTACCATTAATATTACTCTTTATAAATTCGTCATCACACTGACGTTTACAGTGGTCGTAGTTTCCGATAATCACGAATGAGAGCTTCAAAATGAGACCAAGTTGCCTGCTCTACGTTTATCCTGGGCTGAGAAAACGTTACGTTAGAAAAAGTATAAGAACTTTTTATCGATTAGTTGAAAAAAATTGAAACTTGGGATTTGCACTACCAATACTTGTGCCTATCACATAGAAAAATGTCATTACCCTCAGCCAAGTAGTTTTCCATGTATATAGTTTTAAGTGAGCGGTTCCTAGAAAAGACGTCAAAAACACGGACAATTTTTCATACAACCACAAATAAATAAATAAATAAATAAATAAATAATAAACTTGAAAATAATTGGCTTATATAGTCTAACGCAGAATTAAACAAGGAAAATATTGGTATAACTCGTATTTTAATAGGTCTGTTGGTTTGGTTGTAATTAAGGCCTAAACTTGGAGCCTCCGTGGCTTAGGCGGCAGCACGCCGGCCTCTCGCCGCTGGGTCCGTGGTTCAAATCCCGGTCACTCCATGTGAGATCTGTGCTGGACAAAACGGAGGCAAGACAGGTTTTTCTCCGGGTACTCCGGTTTTCCCTGTCAAGATTTCATTCCAGCAACACTCTCCACTATCATTTCATTTAATCTGTCATTCATTTAATCATTGCCCCAGAGGAGTGCGTCAGGCCTCGACAGCCGGCACAGTTCATATCCTCGCCGCTAGATGGGGGCTTCATTCATTCCATTATTGACCCGGTCGGAGACTGGAAGCAGGCTGTGGATTTTCATTTCATAAGGCCTAAACTCGACTATCCATAATAAATTCCGATAGTAGGCCTAATTATTATTTTAATTTTATACGCTTCCTCGACTTACAACGCTGCGTAAATGCAAAGCTTAACAAATAGCCTATCATAATAAGGTGAAGGAAGACCTATTAAAAGGTGAACACAATACTGAGCTATGAAATGAAGCCTATCTCATAAACATTTCTTACACTTAGAATACTGTTTGCAATGTTAATCCCTTACTTCGAAAACTACATTGAGGCAGTATTAATTCAATTACTGAACTTATCTATGAGCATTTTGTTTTTAAGATCGTATTGACAATTTATTTCTCACGTCTATGTTGAAAATATAAGAAAGTAACGAGTGTAGGCCTATAGAAATACTACTCTTATATAGCCTAATCATTAATGTCGACGCAGTGGGAATACATGTCCTCGTAAGCCACAATACTGTGCCTGTCCATTCTCTTCCTAACTGGTCACGTTGCCTGGACGTATGTGGATATACATTATCGCCGGATATTGTAATTAAAGTTGTGTTTCCTACGGCCGTTGGCATAGGACATGGGGTCTTATAGTTGCCTCCACGAGTGGAGAGCCATTTACTTGACACCAGCCATCTACAGGGAGAGCTCTATGAGGGAGAGAAACAGCTACCAACCCATCGAGCGGTTCTCTTGGATAAAACCTTTGTTCCGTGTTTTCACGAGCTAGCTAGGCATTGGTCAGATTTATGGCTTTATGGGCTCAAGGCTATTTAGGTCATCTCCTGCAAGTTTGGCGGTAGTGTATATCCACGCATGGCTAGGGGCTATGTTTGCTACTGGACCTAAGGAAAACATGGCGAGGAGCAGTATGGTGGCTTACGAGGTCTTGCATTTCTACCGTTGATATCTCGGTTACAATACAGGCCTATATGCTATTTAAATGTAAACATTTCTATTACGCACAGTGCACACTACCGTCGCGACTAATCGATTTTCCGCTAAAGCTGAACTTGTGGGACAATAATTGTTGTATTTGAAGGTAGCAATATTTGATTTGACTTCAGCCAATACCGAAACGTATCAAGAGGCATTCTCATGAATGCATGAAGTAGACTATGTCGGCATGGTGTTTCACTTCTTCAAATAGGCCTCTTTGATTTAGGTAGTATGAACACTCCACTGACGGTTTAAATGACTTGAAAGTAGCCAGTCTAGCCACCATCTTGTGCTTAAACACAATGAATAAACCTTCACCATCGCTTGAGTTCATGGTTCATTAACTTTATGATTACAAAACTAGCCTACAGAACAAAATAAATGTTTAGCCTACTTAAATGTGAAGAGGGGCAGATGATTTAGCCGTTCCACCCCTTAAGGCGACAATAACTAACTAATTAAATGTGAAGACCTTGTCAGTCCACTTACAGACAGTGTTCAGAACACTGGAAGGATAAACCTACCTTGTATGCCCATCTACCAATGACCGAGACTGCGATGTGTAGCCTACCACAACCGCGAGCTGCGATATAGCCAAGGCCTACTGTAACTTCAACAGGTTCGTACCCTTAGGCCGTGGCTGGAGCATGAACGTTTTACGGGCGCCAATGATAAGAAAGGGAAATGCCTCTCCCTAGATCGACATAGGATTCATTTGGGTATCTGACCAAGTGCTCTATAGGTCAAATAGTTATTTATTCATGTATAGTCTTAATACTGTGACCATTCAGCCCCGTGTACTGCTCGAGTCCAAGCTCTGTGAACCTCTGGGGTGAGGTGATGCGGGAGGCGGGAAGAGAAGGGCCTGTCAACAGCCCGCCGTGTTATCTGGAATTCCTGTCTATTCCAACATTGCTAACATAGGGCCGTTGCCTAAACCACTGTGGTGTTGCGAATGAGTAAGTGAGTCACCGACCAATGTAGGCTATTGGGTTCTGTTACTACGCAGGGACCGGGACCCCTCAATCACTTCAGTCATCAGTCTTTACCATCACCCCTCATAGTCCGCGATCCACATTCCTCTCATGTTCACGGAGTTTGGACTCAAGCGGTACTTGGGTGTTTGTCTGACAA
This sequence comes from Meconema thalassinum, assembly GCA_946902985.2. Taxonomy (NCBI): domain Eukaryota; kingdom Metazoa; phylum Arthropoda; class Insecta; order Orthoptera; family Tettigoniidae; genus Meconema; species Meconema thalassinum. Next base: position 854,321,433 of record OX336389.2, on the reverse strand, counting down.
CCTCTGGTCTGAGCGCTGGAACGTGCTGGCCTACATTCAGACTCGTGAGGCAAAACTGAGAAACTCAATTACCACAACCATCCTGGAAGTGGTTTTCCGTGGGTTTACACTTCTTCTTTTACACCACGGCAGTTTCTTTTCCAATCCACCCCTGTATTACAATTAGGCTACACACTAGACTTTAGGCTACCACAGACATCACAATAACACAGGTCACAAAACCAATTTTAATCTACATAGGCATATAACTTACAGTATATAGCCTAGTCCATATGCTATTGGCCTGCACACACACCTAAGCACACGGGCTAAATGACCACGATGTCCAAGCCCCTGAAATGAAACCACAGCAGAATATCTCTATCTACTTAGTAGTCTATAAAACTAAGTCCCCGATTCTTGGATGTTACGGGTAAACTCGAGAACCACTGGATGGATTTTGATGCGGTTTTCACCATTCTGTAAAGGATATCTCGAGGATGATTTCTGTAGAAAATAATTTATTTATGATCAAAGGAAGCCGAGCAGTAACGATTTCAGTGGAAACATCGAAAAAAAAACTGGCGTCCGAGCGCTTTGTAAGCTTACGCTGGGCAAACCGTTAAAAATATCTAAATACTATGAATGTAAGAATTGTTCGGCATGAAAGGTTCTACAAAAAAGTCCAGGAGAGCTTATGTCTATCTTCAATACATCGCCCACTATAGGCCTAAGCGTTTTTACGTTTTAATTTCTTCCAAGCATGTCCATTCATCTACTGAGGCGACAGTTTACGAGCTAGCTAAGGGCGAGTCTATCATCCCTGTTACAGCCTAGCTAGTGGGCGAACTTATTTCCCCAGATACAGCCAGCAGCAAACCGTTGAGTCGTGTTGAGTTAAGACTTCTGAGAAGGGTGGTTGTGTTTGGAGTTTCCCTGGAAGTGCAACTCGGGTTTTCTTCATTTCGCCTGTGAAACACAGTCAAGTTAAGATTGGACGGAAGGGGGATTTGAGTTTCATTCACCTCGCCATTCCCTGGAAGTGCAACTCTCAATTCGCCTGTGAACTTTTCGTTCCGTAAAATTCACAGTCAATTTAAGATTGGACGGAAGGGGGATTTTATTATATTAAATTAGGCTATACTGATTGGCGTAGGCTATAATCTCTCCTTGGTATAAATCAAAGTCCCCGATTCTTGGAAGTCACTGGTAATCTCGAGAACCACTGAATGGATTTTGATGCGGTTTTCACCATTCTGTAGGCTAAAGGATATCTCGAGGAAGGTTTCTGTAGAAAATAATTTATTTATGACCAAAGGAAGTCAAGCACTAACGATTTTAGTGAAAAGGTCGAAAAAAACTGGCATTCGTGCGCTTTTTAAGCTTACGCTGCGCAAACTGTTAAAAATATCTATACACTATGAGTGTAAGAATTGTTCAGCATGAAAAGTCCTACAAAAAAGCCCGGGAGAGCATATCTCTATCTTCAATACATCGCCTACTATAAGTGTTTTTACGTTTTCATTTCTTCCAACAATCTCCATTCAGTTACTGAGGCGTCAGTTTACGAGCTAGCTAGGGGCTAGTCTATCGCCCCAGTTACGGCTTAGCTAGCGGACGAGCTTATTGCCCCAGATACAGCCAGCAGCAAACTGTCGATTCGTGTTGAGTTAAAAACTTTATAGAAAAGAGTGGTTGTGTTTGGAGTTTCCCTGGAAGTGCAACTCGGATTTTCTTCATTTCGCCTGTGAACTTTTCGTTCCGCAAAACTCACAGTCAAGTTAAGATTGGACGGAAGGGGGATTTGTGTTTCATGCACCTCGCCATTCTTAAATTACGTCTGACAAGAATTTGTTGCACATGCATCTCCATGATAATATAATTAGGCCTAATAGTCCAGTCAGTGATTTTAACCCATCATGCCTAGACGTAAAACGGATATTGGTCGTTGTTCATTGACATTGAAAAAAAAAAGCTCTTATCACGTAATGCATTCTTAACTATTCCCGGGCGAAGCCGGGTCGTGCTGCTAGTTTATGATAAAAGTAGGTCTACGTGAATTTTATGGACCCCTGTAGCCAAAGAACGACTGTGTTTCTCACGTTTTCAATACGGTAACATCACCATTTTTCAAGAAGACACGACTTCAAGAACGTAAAAACACGAAATAAGTCGACTATAGGCCTACTTGAACTGACCAACACGAGGACACCGCTGTCTGCATGCTGGAGAAAAGAGCCAAAATAGTGCGACTGGTTGGAGAATTTGTGGGAGCTCTCGAAGACAAGTGTGTATAAAACCAGCTGTATGAACTGGCGAGATAAACAAGCCGATAGGTAATGTAAGAAACGAAGTTACTCTAGCCTATGTGACGGCGAGAGTAATTTCATGAAGCCATGTGGCTTATAATGAATTTTACTACTGTTTCACTGAAAGTAGGCTTTCCATGAAGTGAGTAGGATTTTCGTGACGTGACTAGTTTGATCAAATGTCTACGGCAGTAATATTACGAACGTGAATTTTCCGAACACGCTGAAACTTTGCATAGGCTAAGTTACATGTTGATCAGAACACAATGAAAATATCTGTGCAAGTATTGCACACCCAGATTAATTTGAGCCATCCATAAATATTGCGAAATTGTGTTAGCATAGCCTCCCTGGGCTATATCCTACACGCGAGACCTACAGCAGCCCAGATCGATGCGCGGGCCAAGCTTCCCTCAAATCGTGCTACTACGACTTCCTGCCAAGGATTTAGGCGTAGCCTATTGTTTCCCCGCACTGTAGAAAGCAGGCTGTCTGCATGCTGGAGGAAATAGCCAAAATAGTGCAATTGGTTGGAAAATTTGTGGGAGCTCTCGAAGACAAGTTTGTATAAAACCAGCTGTAACTTATGTTTTTCCCTAACACTGAGTTACAAATATGACGTATGTATTCTCGACTCCGATCATAATAGACTTTTAAGTTACTTACTGTCAAAATCTCTGTTATAGTGTTCCTTTATTCTCCCTGTTCCTTTTATCTAGGGTATTGTGAATTTTCGTTGTGAGAATATCGTCATATCCCATTGCTTACTACCCTACCAGCGAATTGTTACCGTTGGCGGAAATCGGAACTAATGCGCTCCACCCAGCCACACGCCTGCGATAGACGTGCAGTTGTCGCCAGCGAAACCTCATTGCATGTCATTTGTGTGCATGATTCATGCTGGGTCGTGCGCTGTGTGGTGTGTTCTCATTGTATCACTGTACATGCGTTCCCCCTCTTGCCCGCAACCACTCGCTGCAGCCATAACGATGCAAGATGACGTAATGTATACACAACAGTCCCGCTCCACGTCTAGTGGTAACAATTCCCTGGTAAGGTAGTACTGCAGGACCATGCCTACCAAGAATAATTTTACAAACAGTTGTCTATTGTTTTTCTTCCTTTCGTATTTTTTGTTGTAACAGAACATTTTGATCATTACTCAATTTGTGTGTTTTATTTTTCAAGTTCAAAGGTGTGTCATTATGGTAAATGTCATGCTGTAGGCTTATGGAAACGGTTGCATGGCTAGTTTTGACCTAAAGTCATTAATATATTTCTTTAATGTGGGAGCTCGACACTGCCCTAGGTCCCGTGAGTGATGTAACTTTATACAAGTTCACTCTTTCTAGGAATTATCATAATGTAGACTACTGTATTTTGGGAGTGAAGTGTAATCACAAATGTTTCTCTTGACTTCTGACCATCTTGTACAGTAGGCTATGCAGAGCTTCAGCGAGATCGAGAGCTTCACGTTCGTTATGTTCCCTTGTAACTTACGATAGGCTAACAGAGGACAGCTCTGCAAGACGACCCCGGCACAGTAAAAAGAATACAAAAGAGGACGTACGAGAATTAGCCTATTGTCAAGTTCATGTGTGAATCCGTTTCTTTGGTTATCGCAACCTTGAGACCATGTTATAATTCCTTGCTGTTTGGCTATTTGGCCTTTGATGAATAGAAAATTGCATGTTAACTTATAACACACTTTGCGGTGTGATATTTTCATTAGACCACCTCGTAGTGTAGCGGCTAGCATTCTTGACTGGCACCTCGGAGGTCCGGGTTCGATCCCTGGCTCTGCGAAGAATTTTTATTCTGGTCTGAGGACTGGAACGTGGTACACTCAGCCTCGTGAGGCAAACCTGAGAAGAGGTGGGATTGACCAACCTCAGTCATCCTGGAAGTGATTTTCGGTGGCTTCTCACTTCTACTTTTGGCGAATGCCGCGATGGTTCCTAACTTAAGGCCACGGCCGCCTCCTTCCCAATTCTCACCTGAATTACAAACATACACACACTAATATAGCCAACACAATAGCACAGGTTATCATACTAAAATTTCACATACACCCAAGTACACGGGGCTGAATGGCCACGATGTGCAAGCCCCTCAAAAGAATCAACGACGATATTTTTGACTTCTTTACAGGATTACCTTCGCAGTGATGTTGCAGCACTTTAGGGCCTATGCCACTGATTTACTCCAGGATAGTTGTTGTTACACTAATTAGCCTAGGCCTAAGTTATGTCATAAATACGGTATCGTTCTGGTTACCTGTGTCCTATACGAAATTCAAATGCTTATCAGTCGGTCAAAATGATTGTACCCAATTGCAATGGGTATCATCCAATTCCCTAAACCTGAAAACAAATTACATGAGGTAGACCTATTTATTATTACCCTTTCACGAATTGATTGCCGGCGGTCGAGATGGGAACTATTCTCTGTTTACTTGTGTCACACGTCACTCTGCTTCGTTGACAGGTACAGTTGCGCGAGTAGGATATGACTCAGCTCCAGTAGCTATCCGTGGTGACATGAGCTCCTGTGACACTGATCTGCGCTTCTAAGACAGGTAGCGCACGCAATGCTGCTTGACTTAGCCATGTGCAGACTGCACTCTGTCATCACTGTGTTCTCCTCTTTACCCTGCGGGGCTCCTGCTAAAATAATCAACAAACGGTGGCGCAGCAATGCTCAGCGGCAATCAAATCTTAAATGGGTAATAATCTCATGTATTTTTTCAGGTTTAGGGAATAACAACCATTACAATTGAGTACAATCATGTTGGTCGACTGAAAAGAATTTTAATTTCGTTTAGGCCCTACCAAGGCAAAACAGAAAAATGGCCTCCAACACGATAGACTAATGTGTCCTATAGGCCTATTTTCTCAAAATCAAATGTTATCAAATGCAATTGCATCAAAGAAACGCATCTCCCTACAACAAGGTTTTAGCCTATATCAGTGGTTCTGAACCCGTAGAAGTCTGCGGACCACTCAGCCTGAAATTGAATCGTGTACGGACCCCCCCCCCCCATCCTCCCCCCCATTATACCTAATCAGTTGTAACCCTCCCTCAATAACACTTATTTTAAAGATATTTCAATTCAAAATCTGATAGTCATCGCTGCGAATACATTCGGACGATTCTCGTTCAGCGCACACCGTTTTCGAAATCCCCATTTATTGGCCACTTTTTTATACGTGCTGGTGGACCCTTTCTTCCCGCGGACCACTCCCGAGGCACTCGCGGACCACCGGTTAAAAACCACTGGCCTATATCGTCGCTGAACTTAGGCTACAATACTGCGAACCTACCACAACTCAGTTTTCCCTCACAAGGCTGAGCGGGGCCCATTCCAGCCCTCAGACCAGAATTAGAATTTCTTGGCAGAGCCGGGAATCGGTGACAGTCAAGAATGCTAGCCACTACGCAACGAGGCGGACTACAACTACAGTAAAGGAAAAAGGAAAATAATAGTGTACAGTAGGAGAACAATATAGTGAACGGATTATTGTAGCAAAAATCAAACCTACCTGCACCACAGTGGTACAAGTCTATATGCCTACCAGTCATTCTGAGGTATATCAAGGGTAATGAAAATGTTATAGTAATGTGAGATTGGAATGCTGTGGTAGGAAAAGGGGGAGAAGGGAAAATAGTAGGTGATTTCGGATTAGGTGAAAGGAATGATCGAGGAAGCAGGCTGGTAGAATTCTGCACCGAGCATGAGTTGGTCATAGCTAACACCTTATTCAATAACCACAATAGAAGAATATACACATGGATGAGACCAGGAGATACAGGGCGTTACCAAATCGACTTCATTATGGTCAAGCAGAGGTTTCGAAACCAGATTTTGGATTGTAAAGCATATCCTGGTGCTGACATAAACTCTGACCACAATCTGGTCGTAATGAAATGCAGATTAAAGTTGAAGAAACTGAAGAAAAGTCAAAAGCCAAAAAGGTGGGCAATAGACAGACTGAAAGAGAAGGATGTAAACGAAAGATTCAAGAAGAGTATAAAGGAAGGACTAATGAAAAACCCTAAACAAACTTCAATTGCAGACGAATGGGCACTTTTGAAGAATGAAATAACAAAATCCGCAGAAGAAAACATTGGTAGGAAAGAAAGAATAGGTAGAAAACCGTGGATCACTCGGGATATACTAGAATTGATGGATGAAAGGCGGAAACACAAGAATGTAAGAGATGAAAAGGGGAAAGCAGAATACAGACGTCTGAGAAATGAGGTTAACAAGAAGTGCAAGGAAGCGAAAGAAGAATGGTTGAAAGAGAAATGTGCAGGTATAGAAAATTGTCTGAAATTAGGTAAAGTAGACACAGCTTATCGAAGGATTAAGAATACTTTTGGGGAAAAGAAGACTAAGTGCTGTAATATTAAGGACACAAATGGAAAGCCTCTAACAGATAGGGAAGAAAAGGTTGAGAGATGGAAAGCTTACATAGAGAGTTTGTATAAGGGAAAGGAGATTGAGAATCATGTAATGGAAAGGGAGGAGGAAATTGATGAGGATGCGAAAGGAGATTTAATATTGAGATCAGAATTTGATAGAGCTTTGGAAGACTTAAGCAGGAACAAAGCGCCAGGCAGAGATGATATACCGATTGAGTTGCTACGCTGCATAGGAGATGAAGGTCTGATCAGGTTATTTCACTTGGTGTGTAGGATTAATGAGACAGGTGAGTTACCCCCTGATTTCAAGAAGAATGTAATCATCCCTATACCAAAGAAAGTGGGAGCTGTCAGATGTGAAGATTACCGTACAATCAGCTTGATTACTCATGCTTCAAAGATCCTGTCTAGGATAATTTACAAGAGGATTGAAAGCCAGATAGAAACGGAGTTGGGTGAAGACCAGTTTGGTTTCAGGAGAAATGTAGGAACAAGGGAAGCTGTACTAAGTCTTAGGCTGATTTTGGAAGGTAGAATAAGGAAAGATAAGAGAACGTTCATGGCTTTTGTAGACTTAGAAAAGGCTTTTGATAACGTTGATTGGACTAAATTGTTTGACATTTTGAAATCGATTGGAATAAAGTACAGAGATAGGAGGGTGATATACAATCTATACAGAAACCAGACAGCAGTCATTCGAGTTGAAGGACATGAGAGAGAAGCTGGTATTCAGAAAGGTGTAAGGCAAGGCTGCAACTTATCACCCATACTTTTCAATCTTTACATTGAACAAGCAATGAAGGAAATTAGAGAAAAATTTAAAGTGGGAGTGAAGATTCAAGGAGAAATAATTTCAACTCTGAGATTTGCTGATGACATCGTCATCTTGGCCGACAAGTCTGAGGATTTGAATGAGTTTTTGAATGGTATGGACTCCGTCTTACAGAAAGAATTCATGATGAAAATTAATAAATGTAAAACAAAAATACTGGAATGCAGCCGAAATAAATCAGAAACCTCTATGGAGATCAAATTGACAGGTGAAAAGCTGAAGGAAGTAGAAGACTTCTGTTACTTAGGAAGTAGAATAACCAGTGATGGACGAAGCAAAGAGGATATAAAAAGTAGGTTGGCTCAGGCAAAGAAAGCTTTTCTACAAAAAAGGAATCTGCTGACATCGAATATAGATTTAGGTATTAGGAAGTCATTTTTGAAAGCCTTTGTCTGGAGCGTGGCGCTCTATGGAAGTGAAACTTGGACTATTGGTGCAGCAGAAAAGAGGAGAATAGAAGCATTTGAAATGTGGTGTTACAGGAGAATGATGAAGATCAGATGGGTAGATAGGGTTACAAACATAGAGGTATTAAGACGAGTGGGAGAGGAGAGATGTTTCTGGCGACTGCTAATGAAGAGAAGAGATAGGTTGGTAGGACACATACTAAGACACCCAGGAATAGCAAGCTTAGTTATGGAAGGAAGGGTCGAGGACAAGAACTGTAGGGGTAGACCAAGGTTAGAATATGTTAAACAGATTGTCTCAGATGTAGGGTGTGGTAGTTATGTAGAGATGAAACGATTAGCTCAGGACAGGGAGACGTGGAGAGCTGCATCAAACCAGTCAAAAGACTGAAGACTCAAACAACAACAGGAGAGCATAACTATACATAAATATATGCTACCCAACGAGACGAATCAAAAAGTAGGCTAGGCCTATCACTTCCCAGTTATGGCTCTTTATAAACCCCCATACACATAGGCAACATGGCTTTGACAATATACAGGGTCTTTATATAATGCTTGGCATGGACATTTTCGCTCACGCGCTCCGCCTGTGACGGCTCAGTTGCCGGCGACCGCGCGTGCATATGTACGGCAGAATACGGTGCTTAAAATCAGTATCATGCATTTTTTCTCACCATGTTTACAGGAGATGCTGAACATGTTCCCCATCCACTGCCAAACGTAATCGGCATCTCCTTATGAAGTTTCCGGTTACTCCGGTTAATTTAGCTTCAGTAAGGAAATAACGACCTTTACGTCTATTTTTATTGTTTACTGAACCTGTAGACTAGACTACGTTTGAATCTCTTAGCCAGTTGTTTTATTGTCCGATTTATAGGAATGGGTCTTCCTGGAAATTTCTTGTTCTAGTGCACGATGTCCTGCACTTTAGGCTATGTAGGCCTACGTAGCCTATTGTGCAGATATAGCATACACGTTCACGTAACGAATATTTCACATAGTGGCCTAAGACATTACAGCACTATACACAATCACAATAAAACACTATATAACACGATATAGGCTACAGTACACAGTAGCTTTACAAAACACCAAACTCTCACGTCTACCGTAGCAAGAGCGTGGGAATACGGCCGAGAAACACGCACACCAACCTGTATCAGCCGGCTATTGGCCGGCACTCATTCTATCGATGTTCTCTTTGTATCGGTGGACCCCCGGCCAAGGTCGAGCGGAATCACCTTGCCAAGCAAAAATGATGATCCTGTACAATGTAAGTTTACTTTTCCACATAGTCCTCAAGAACTGTAAGCATTTATCGGAACGGGCTGCTGCTTTCACCGGTTCAACGTTTGACAATACGAGGCAGAGTTTATTATCGTGCCTTTCGGCATAAATTCTACGTGCACCACACCCTCCATGTCAAAGAACACTGTTGCCATTACCTTTCCTGCTGAAGGTTGGACCTTGGCCTTCGCTCGTTGTGGTGTGCACCCATTCCATCGATGTTCTTTTTGTTTCGTGGGTGAAGTGGTGGACGATGAGGAGGTGAAAGCAGCTGCATTCAGGTGGTCACATAGCGCTGGAGGTGATTTCTACGCATCTGGAATCGAAAAGTTGGTTTCCCGTTCCTAGAAATGTTTACAGTCTCTTGGGGACTATGTGGAAAAGTGAACTTACATTGTATGTTGTCAAAGCCGTGTTGCCTATGTGTAGGCTATGTGCTTTAATAAAGGGCCATAACTGGGAAGAGTAACTTACTTTTTGATTCGCCATCGTACTTTTCTACAGTACAATGAATTTTAAGCTCTTTTTTTCTTTATGGTGATTCATAGGAAAATGAACCTAGCGTGAATCGTTCTGTTGGTCGGCTCATCCACACACGGCTGGGAGGCGTGACCAATCATAAGGAAAGTATTGGAGAAACAGAGCATTGTCAGATACCAGTACGTGGTATTGCAAGTTCAGCGACGATATTTAATTTTTCACGTAAGTGAACCCCGACATTGGGCCCATTTTCTAACTGAATATCTCTAGTTGCAATGCTATAAAACTCTGATACCACATGCCGAAAGAACTGTGATATCGTGGCTGGTACGTATCATAACAGTCAAAAGTCGAATCGTGAATAATATTAGTGGTGCTCCAAGTTACTTGTAAATATTATCTTGGCCTGGCCTGACCCATGCAAGCGAAGTCGCCGGCTTCGTTGCATGTGATTGTAGCCTCTCAGCCCTCTAGGGGCCTTTAGTGCTATGTCAAGGGGTAATTTTGGAGTTTAAACATAGGGGAAATTAATGTGTTGGGTTTATGCATTTAGATATGATTGGCCAGAATATGACCTGAGGATGGGGGTTTGGGAAGGATGTGGGAGTAGGAATTAGGAAGGATTAGGAGATGATTTTTAACTAGGCAGCAGAGATGGTCATTAAGACCTGTGCGTAACAATAAGGTTTAATGTAGTGAGCCAGGGGCTCGTGACAATAGCGGGAGACAAGAAGAGTGAGTAGGGGCAGCTTACAACATGTCAGAGGCTGTGTGAGTGGCCCACGGCCCACTGGGCATCATCCCGGGAGGGGCCGGCCGAGGCCGACCCTCCAAGCAGACACGCAGCGGGACCGCGGGGCAAGAAGGGGTGTTGAGTGAGTACTTGAAGTGAGGGGGCGCTAATTAGAGGTAATTAGCGCCTGGAGGATGTGCAATACACTTGTGAGGGCTGAATTTGTGTGTTTGGAGGGACTCGGCGGGGAGATGGGTAGAGAGAGAAGGGAGGGAATGTGTTGGCGTTTGTAAGTGCGCTGAAACTGCCAGTGTTGCTGTTTAAGGGCGTTCTTAATGTAAATACACCCCGCATATGAGGCCGCGTGGCGCTGGCCACAGTTTACACACGTGGGAGAGTCACGCGGCACTTGACATTCACTATGGTGGTGAGAACCGCCACAGCGATTGCACCTGACATCAAATTTGCATTCATATGCATTGTGGTGTAATCGTTGGCAGCAGGCCCCGGGCTAAGGTGATAGACGCCCTGGGCAAATGGTCTACTGGCGCCCTTTTTCTAATTTATGTGTTATAAAAATAGCATAATAGTTTTTTTTTTCAAACAACTACGTTACTAATATTGTATCACAGGAAACAATAAGAAAAGTAAGTCGTTCATACAATGTTGTAGCCATTTATTGATACATTAATCACACTAAAACCCAGATTACAAATTCAAAAGTTAAATTTTAAAAGTACAATATACAGAAACATTTCAAATCAAAGGGTTTTTTTTTCTGGCTTTTAAGTTTGCCAATTTATTTATGATGTCAGAAAAGTCTGTGCTAAGGGTTACGTCTTTTTCACAACACAATAACAACAGAGAATTTACTTTGCTGTCTGAAAGAGTTATAATACTGTATTATAATATAATCACGATTAAACATAAATACTACGAATGCATGTGATATTCAATACGGGTATTACTTTTATTTTATATTCACGTAAATATTAGTTATTTTATCCTACTTTTTAAAGATTTCCATGTCATACTTATTTTTAAAGTTGGGTCAGCCTTTTTCTGCGTTCAGCGTCACCTAAATTTCGGCGCCCCCTAAAATTTGGCGCCCTGGGCAAATGGCCAGTATGCCCGTTTATAGCCCGGGACCTGGTTGGCAGTGATAGCACTGGACAATGAGTGTAGTTCGTTGTCTGGGAGGAGGGAGTCGCGACGCCAGTGTTCGTGTACGGGGGGAGTGGGAGAAGCAAGTGTAGCGGCGCCCTCAGATGGAGAAGCAGCCGATGGAGTGTCAGGGGTTAAAGGAATGACGTCACCCTCAGATGGAGGAGTGAACGATTTGCGCTGGACGGAGGCTTGACTTACCTTATGTTTCCTCTTAGGCCTAATGAGGGAATTGTCAGTTTGCGTCCAGCGTTCGCCTATGTCCGGGACAGTTTGTGAGACCTCGTGGAAGACTTCTGGAGCTTCAGTTTGTGTTGACTGAAAGCCTACTAAAGTAGGGATTTCATCAGAGTCCTCTGTTTGTGTCTCCTCCGTAACTAGTGTTGTTTCCTGTGTGAGGAGAATGTGAGAGGGGATGGCTGGATGACTAGAGAGAGCTTGCATGACAGCACTACTATGTGCCTTTGTCATAGGAGTAACAGCAATAAAATTGTTGACAAGCTCCTCAATGTGTGATACAGCATCATCAATGGAAGAGAGCACACTAATAATGGCTCCTCTCACTGTGGCATAGGATTTGCTGCATTTGGGAGGGCGGACAATAATGGTTATGCCAGTGGGGACTCTGTCGACAGGCGAGACCCAGTACAGTGGCTCAAATGGATTGATATTTGAGAGACTGATATCTGGCTGTGTAGGGACAGGGGCTGGCGGACTGCTGGAGTGTACAGAGTTAGGGGAGTCAGCAGTTTTCGCCTTAGGAGTCGTCCAGCTCTTGTCAGTGTCAGTGCGCTTGCCTGCAGATGAGCCGGATATGGCTTCAACATAGCGTTCATCTTGAGTCATGTTCTTACGAGACATGTTGTAGTGTGAAGTTTAAGTGTGAGGGAAGGGATCAAATGCTTACGCAGATCGTGTAAAAGAGGAAACAATGACTAAACGGTCGCTCAGGGTTATCCAGTTTAAGAACAGATGGAGCTGCGACGCTGAGCGCGCCGATTAGAAATTGGAATTAATTAATTAAATTAGTTTGCTGCTAGGCGGGGAGAAGGGATGAGTTTTAACTTGATTTAAACTCGGGACATTAGGATTTGCTTGACGGGGAGGGTAGAAGGTGGGTTTGAAAGCTAACAATGGGCAACGGTTGGGCTAGATATTGTTGGAAGGAATGTGCTTGAGAGTGGGAGAGGATTGTTGGCTGTAGGAGTCTTGACAATTGCAAGAAATGAGCTTGTATGTGTATGTGTATCTAAATAAATATTATCTTATCACGCTTATCAGTTTATATTGGAAGTCTCGTCCCCCTCCATGCGGACACACTTGATGACGTAGCTGTGCTATGATTGGTCCGGGCGTGGCCTGCGCAAGGCGGGCCCCACTCGGTCTGGTCGAGTGATGGCTTGGCGGAACGAAGGCAAGAGGGTGAAGAGGGGGGAGTTCCACTCTGCAAGCAGGCAGACAGCACAGAGTTTGGGAGTCGAGAGTAGACCGTCGGAGTGTGTGGAAGGGTGTTGCTGCGTCGTTCATTATTTTAATATAAAATAAACATTAGGTTTCATATTATGTTGTAGAGAGTGGTAAAATGTGATGATGAGTATACAGTGCATCTCTAGAAGTGATCGTGTGTTTTTTAAGTTTTGTGCAATATCGTGATATGAGGCATTTTAGGAGAGAAACAATCGTGTGGTGAACGGATGCATTGCCCCTAGGGGCATGGCAGACTGCAATAGCCGGAGCTGAAAGCAAGCGTAAGTAACCTAGTCAAGAATCATGGCTAACTTGTAGGAGAGAAAGTGAACTTCTTGTGTGTACGTGTACATGTGTGTGTTTGAGAGAGAGAGGAGAGGGAGGGGGGTAAAATGTGATGAGCAGTAGCAAGATGATAAGAATAAGGATAGAATATATGAGGCTGCTTGTAGCATGGAATGATAAGGTGTGCATGTTTTAGGTCGATGCATGTTCTCAGTGTAAGGCAGGCTGGAAGCACTCTCGCTCGCTACCCCTAGTCCACCGAACCGCTCTTCCCTTGTTTCTTTTCACTCTCGGTCTCAGCACACTCCCCAGTCGGAATTCCATTGTATCGACCCTAACTCGTGTCTCTCTCTCTCTCTCTCTCTCTCTCGGCACGATTACCTCAAAGGAGAAGGACAGAGAGATGTGCGCCCAAGCCTCCCTCGATCACACAAGCATACGAATGTGTGTATTGAGTGAAGCACTGCGCATGCAGTCCAGTGTTGCCAAACGCTCGCCTCCAACAGCTAGAGCGCCTCGAGAGCGTGGGATGGAAATAGAATGTTGCAACGCTGTGGTAATAGACTGCCACAGCCCTGGAGGGTGAGACGGGAATGGAAAGAAACAGACAGGCAACGCTGCCGAGGGGAAGGAAAAGGAAAAGGGTGACCAGAGCGTGTATTTATTTACATTCCGATTGAAACCGCTTGGCGTACAGTAGATCTTATCATAAGTTATGCTACACCTGATTTCATTATCACAGACAGTGTTGAAGTATGCCTTCTGTGGGAAGATGAAAGATCACTTTGGACCTCTACCTGCTACGAAGGCATAGTTCCTTATTTTTCTTCGAAGGTCAGTGGTGGTGATAGTTGTATCGAAGGGGGTGTAGCCTTCATGAGGGTTATGTACCCCTTCTAAAAATCTAGTTACACGTTTTTATAGAGGATAAATAAAAACACCACGAATACTCCAATCCCTCTGTGTGTCTTCAATGTACAGTAGTGGAGCTGGTTTTTTGACAGGTATTTTTCACCCATTCATTGTGAAGAATTATTTTGAATGTTTTGTAGTAAAGAATCTTGCATGTTGTTTGTCGCTGAATGGAATACAATGTAGATTCATCTTTAACTCTATTGACTATATTTGGCATTCGATTATTTCTCACATTACCACTTATGATAAAAATTGGAATATTGCATGATTCTAACATTTTATTAGTTTTACTGAGACCTTTCTTTATTTTCCATTTCAAGAATAGCAGTTGCATTGATCTTCCCTACACGGTGCACATGTGAACTCGAGCGTGAAGTAAACAGCCAGGTGAATTGCTCTGTTGCGATCGATTGTAAGCATTGCCACGTGGTCATAGTTTGTGCATTTAGGAATAGACTACCATATGGCTTGGGACTCTGTGGATTTTCAGACAAGTCTACATTAGATTCAGCCACGTTATTGTGTCGTTACTATAGGAATGTTTTGGTGTTGCCTTAGAAAACGAAAGTTTGATACAATAAAAGTTTGGTGCTTTTCAGTCGGTCAACACGAATGTACCCAAAAGAGCTGGGTTATGTCCTAATCCTGAAAAAAAAACATGAGATTAATAAATACACTAGGATGACCAGTTTCGATCGTCAAGCGATCATCATGAGATGTAAAATCTATGTTTGAAAATACAGGTGAAAATATTTACAATATGTAGTCTACAATTATTTAGTTTCAGTATTGGTAATTTTACAGCCTAAGTGTAATGGATCTGATGATGATCGTTTGACGATCGAAACTGGTCATCCTAGTGTATTTATTAATCTCATGTATTTTTTTTTTTTTAGGATTAGGGAATAACCCTGCTCTTTTGGGTACATTCGTGTTGACCGACTGAAGAGCATCAAACTTTCGTTTACTATAGGAATGTATGAGTTCAATACTACTCTGTACACTAAGTTTCCTTCACGGTCATGGGTTAGTAGATATACCTATCCCTCAAAACGTTTTGTTTTGAGATAGAAATACCAGTGAGAAACTGTGTGGCCTTCGTATATCGCTATTGTATCTACATCCTGTTGGAACTGTTCATAGTTATTCCAACATCCCAGAATCACTATATGTAGTTTTTGCTTAGTGTGGAAAGTTTGTGAGCATGGTTTATTACAATTAGCCCGTTACATTGCCCCCTCAATCCACGCTTAAACCGCGTTTCATATTTGGTTTAGATTATCCAACTTTAAGTTACTGTTCACAATTATTATTATTAATGGGATTTGTAGGCTATACTTTGATTGGAAAGGGGCAGATGATCTCGTTGTTCCGCCCCGTAATAAGCAATAACTAATTGCTAATGTGGTGAATGATTTTCTGTTTTAATTTGTGTAGGTGCACTGTTATTGGGGCGCACACTGAGCCCAGTTGTGTAAACTCTGTGAGCTGCCAGAATAGGATTGACAGTCCTCGCCTCGCCATGTGGTCTGAGAACGAGGTTGCCAAACTGTACAAGCCAGAGATACAGCTGACCAGGCACTGAAGTACGCGGGCTGCAATATTGCAACGTAACGTAGAGTATTATGACATCAACTATGCGAACATGGACTGGTGGTCAAGAGGCAGAGGGGAGATGACTGACGTGGAATTTCCGGCCAAATGTCAATCCTATTCTGGCAGCTCACAGAGTATACCATCAACAAATAAATAAATCTGAACTATCTTTACTCCTAGCTCATTTCCTCATTGACGTGCGTGCACTCTGACCTGGTGTGTTTCACATCCTATACCCACTTCGAGTTGGGGTGGTCGAACTTCACAAGACTGAGCCTCAGAATGAACATGAGGGACAAGTAGGCATAGCACATAACCCTTGGTTAATTAGTGCTTCAGCAGATCAAAGAACAGGGATTAGGCTCACTGCACTCCACTCTTTAATCCGACCCTTGATGCTATTTTGTAGCATCGTGGGTTAGGAGATTTCGAACAGGAACATTGTCTAGTTGTTATATTTTCCATTGAGTCACGAATACGTCTTGTTGTTATTTCTTATGAGGGTCTTGGACAGCGTAGTCATTTAGCCCAGTGCACTTGGGTGTGTATGAATATATTTATTTAAAAATTATTTGCTAGCTTTTGTTATGTTGTGTAGTAGTGTGTGTAGTTGTAAGGCGTAACTTGTGGTTTTGCCTGTATTACCAAAGTTAACTGTTACGACACGTGGAGTGAACGCCTCTGTTGTGATTGGTTGTTTGCATTGCCACGTGGTAGTCATAAGGTGTTCACTGTTACATAATTCGCCCTGAGGAGTGCTGCAGTGTACATTCGTTTGTCATTCTACACTCGCTAGCTGACCCTATAGACCCACGTATATGGTTAGTATAATAAGCACACTCTCCCAGTGTTAAATTTAACAAGTTCGGTTTGGGCGGGGATGACCGTGATGTAAGAATTTGAAGGCAGTAGAGTGCACCATGCACAAGTACGCAGCGTTACATCACCCCTCATGCACAGGAGGTCCACTCAAATTTGGTGATCCTGAGATGAACCGCACATTTGTAAACGCGGGCCTCTTTGTCAAGTTCAATGTTCATTCTTTGAATTGTTGATTTGGCAGCGTTTCAAACTAATGCACGCGTCTATTTTGTAGTGGATTGTGACATAATGATCAGTTAACTCTGTGTACTGTGGTGTGTGTGGTATCTGTCTGATAGCTCGTATCATTGTGATGACTTTCGTCGTACTAGTGTGTATTTATATCCCAATTTGGGCTAGGATTGGGTTGGAGGCGGGCCTTTAATTGAGGTACCATCCCAGGACTTGTATGGAGTAAATATGGAACTGCTTTTAGGAAGGCTGAGGTGAGAATCGAATCCACCTTAAGAGGATGTGTGTACCCTGTTCGATCCCTCGGACAACAATTAAACTTCTTGGCAGCGCTGGGGCTCGAGCCCGAACCGCGGGGGTGACGTCCAAAAATGCAAAACGTGTGGGTTCCTTTTTGTTCTGGTGTACTCTTTTATAACACGAGAAGGTACTGCTGGACCGGTTGTACAGGACAGTAGTCTAGTGAAATTCGTACTGTATTTGAATAGGCTACATAAAAGGCGTGATTGGGCCTGTTTGCCATCTCTTGATGAATGCAGTGCATTTGCATTTGTCTGTTGGCACAGGCTAGAGTAAAAGGTGGCTTTTCACCGATGTCTCAGTCTCACTCATGGCTGTGATTATATAGAAGCTACTGAGGTATGGGTGGTGCTTAGAAATGACATTCAGGGCACAGTCAGTGCCTGTGGATACTGTGAAAGGTTCTACTCATAGGGTTAGTACTGCTGTACTGACTCAGTGAGGAAAGCAATGGCAAACTACCTCACTCCTCTTCTTGCCTAGTACGCCTCAATATAGCGCTGCCTTGGGTTTTTGTGGGTATCTACCCACATAACCTAACGGCGGTGCCTTTTGAGGATCCAACCAGACTTCGGGCTGACTACCTAACAGACAGTTTGTCACCGAATCACTAAATGAAGTGGAGGACCTCCTGTACAAATAGTTAATTTTTAAATATAATCAATGGTGTGTTCTGATGAAGGTCAGATTTCCTTACTTTTGCAGCTATGCAAAATTCTTTATGAAGCTTATAACTCATTCAAAACATTGGGGGCAGAACTATTCGATGCTGTTCCTCATTGCAGAGCCTGAACATTGACGATCTAAGGTAGTTAAACTGCCTACTAAATAATTCTGAGACTTGCAAATTAAGGCATAATAAATTGCTCGTTTGTGGCATCCAACCAAAATTATTTTGGTTATGGTTTTGGAAGCAATTTTTCAGTGTTGCCTTAGTACACGAAATGTAAATGCTTTTCAGACGTTCGACTCGATTGTACCCAAATTTGAATGGGTATTTTTCCCTAAACCGGAAAGAAGTTATGTGAGATTAATTAATAGTCTACGCTTGGATAACGATCGATACTGGTCATCCATCGCCTGACGATCGAAACTAGTCGTCAATCGATTGACGAACGAAACTGGTCATCCAAGTGTAATTGTTAATCTTATGTGATTTCTTTCAGGTTAAGAGAACAACGCCCATTATAATTTGGGTACATCCGTGTTGAGCGTCTGAAAAGCATTTACATTTCAGTGTTACAGTAGTTGTTGCCGTTTTCGACATTGGCCCCGCGTAGGCTACTTGTGTTTGTGTGATATTTGTCTGATAACCTGAATTATTGTGTTGGATAATTAGTATATAGGCTAACTATAATTAAGTTATTTTGGTCTTGGATTGGTGTAGGTTGCCCGGGACTTGGAAATAGTGGCCAGGTAAGTAATGTATGGAAAAGAAAATAGTAATAATAATAGTAAATAAGGCTTAAGATAATGGTGGTGATTGCTGATTAAAGGGGCGTAACATCTAGATCATCTGCCCCTAAGCTGAAGGATGTTGCGTTCAGTTTGCATGTTCAAGGAGGATTCCAACTCCAGGGGATGGGATTTCAGAACACATTAACATTAAATAAACACTCAAAACAGCACTTGCCAATTTGTAGCCTGAGCCAATACACATTAATTCCATAGGTAATGTTAATGAGAATTGGACTGCTCAGGATTTGATAGGCTACTGATAGAAGTTTTGAATGAAGATCTCTCACAAATCGTAACGATACCAGAACTGATATTATATAGGTCCATTCAACAGCGCGTCAACATTTTATCACACACATCAAAAAG
Source organism: Meconema thalassinum (assembly GCA_946902985.2). Taxonomy (NCBI): domain Eukaryota; kingdom Metazoa; phylum Arthropoda; class Insecta; order Orthoptera; family Tettigoniidae; genus Meconema; species Meconema thalassinum. The sequence continues at coordinate 854,302,374 of OX336389.2, read as the reverse complement.
AAAAGTTTGCATATTGCTGGCCAAGAGTCGTAGTGGTCTCAAACCCATCAGTCGTTCTTGCGTGCGTGTATATCGCCTGTGTACACTCGCCTGTGCCAATGAGGATAGATCTGTGCGAGTGAGGAGACAACCTTGTGGACGTATGCACGACCATTACATCACAGACCGATACCAACAGGGAGGAGGTGGTGCAATGTTTTGGGGTGGTATCATGTATGGTCGCCGAACCCCTCTTGTATACACCCCAGGTTGTATGACTGGCATACGTTACAGGGATACTGTCCTGGCACCTGTAGTGAAAGGCTATGCAGACAATTTCGGCCCAAATTTCACTTTCGTGGACGATAACGCTCGCCCGCACATTGCCAATGCATTTCTTCAGGGGAATGGTATTCACAGAATGGAATGGCCTGCCTAGGCTCCTGATCTGCTCCTCACTTTCATCCCCACTGTGCTCCATGGCAATATGCAAAACTTTCTTTGATGTGTGTATAATGTTAATGAATAGACTACTTCCTGATTCAATGCAATAAGAAATCTTTACAGACCATCGTGATAATTCTTGTTTTACAATTGCTTTCTCAGTTTCCTTCTTCAGTCCACAGATATTTCATTTGTGAATTATCTCGTTCTTGAATATTTGAATAATAATACTAATATAAAGGGGAGATAGCCTATATTAGAAAAGTACATCTGAGAACTACAGATTAAGGAATATCAAAATGCTCATTTTGATTTTACAAAAGACTATCTAATATTTTTTTTTATTATTAGTCTATTATAAGATAATGATATTATGGGTTCTACGTCCCTTTTAACTGTGGTGGCTTTAGAGGCTCCGGGGTACCAGACATTTGTCCTAAACGGGGTCTGTAGCGTTGTATTCAATCTACGGCCAGGGGTCATTCTCATTTAAATACACTAGATTGCCAAGTGACTGCACCGAGTTTTCATCCCGCAATCTTGGGCACAGCAGGCGAGAACCTCATAGCCTCTTGTGATTCTGTTGGTTTTTTTTTGGCCTCTTGCACAAAACTCATTTTATTCGAATTTGAAAGTTAGTGTTTGGACCCCTCTCGCCCCTATTTCATCCAGGCACGCCGGTGGTGAAGCTTCTTGAACTTTATAGCCATCGGTAGAGATTGAATGATTCAACCATCAGCGATGGAATGTTATCCAACAAAACCTCGGAACAAATTAATTTTTGTTGTTACTGCGGTGCCTTTGTCAGTAAGTGTAGTTGTAATTGAGGTTATTATTGGCAATGAGATGGCCGCGGCCTTGAATTGGGTATCATCCTGACATTCGCTTCGACTAGAAGTTAGGTAGGCAGGCTACATGGCCATGCTGAGCGTATACATTGTCGTAAGAGAATTGCTTTAGTATCAATTTTATTTTCACTTCAATTCAAAAAATGTTTTACGTAATCCACTAAGACGAGGAGAATTATCTGGCTTCAGGATTATACGATGTTTAATTACGATTGAAACCAAGCATTAATAATGACAACATTAAGTAGGCTATGCATTTAGTTTTGGATAGGAGCAATAGTTGAATGGATTAGAAGTTCCACGGCCACACTCCCTTCCCGTTCTATCTATGAAGCTACTTTCATAGCCATGAAATGCCATTGAAAATTTATTTCTGAAGTAACTCTTGACTAGATCTATAAGGGCAATGTTAATTTCAAGCTGTCGCAACAGACAAATTAGGTTCATAAGTACTTTGTAGATAGCGGTGGTACTTTCAGAATGTCTTGCATTCCTACCATCGATATGCTACCGAAGCATTTATCTGTGGTAGAGATGAATTTACATCCACTTTTCGTAGGCGTATTTTGTGAAATATTTTTATAACTTCTAATTTTTTAAATAAAAATAAATGTAATAGACTAACTTATTAAAATTGTAATTAATAGACTATTACACAGTATCTATTTGAGTCATACTTGTTTAAAGTGTCCTAATGAAGATTTCAGAAGGAAGTGAGGCTATGGTCTGAAAAGTGGAAGAGGGATAAAATTCCACGAGGCTGCGTTGACAGTATTTTGATAGAATTGGGCGGACTAATAGTTTATAAGAATTTGTAAAATATACATTATTCTTACTTCTGAAAATGTTACCTTGATCACTATGGACACCATTGCAGTGTTCAGGGTTTGGCTAAGAGCATTTGACGTTGTATTGGTAGCTTAGCACAAAGTCATCTGCCTAATGCTCACCCAGAGTGTGCTCTGTCCACAACTTACACATTGTAACTGTACTGTACTGATTGTTGGATGCAGAGCCATCTAGTACAGAGGTCCTCAATGTGTGTGTGTGTGGGGGGGGGCGTCAGCTCTGATTGAAATATTTATATTTCATATTCTGTAACAAATATTGCTATCCTCATATCCATGAACCTTGTAATTTGTAATTATAAGTCGTGTAGATGTATACTCTTCTAGTGGTTAAGTGTAAGAGAGGGCCTTGAGCCCTAACTTCGCCACCAATAAAGGCATTATCTATCTATCTATCTATCTATCTATCTAGGCAAAAAGCGCCCATGGCCGTTCAAGACAAATAGGCTAAACTAGTACTTTTGCTGTCATATTTAACAAGAACTGACCAGTGGATCCTGCCAGCAGGAATTCTGAGAAATGGAGTAGAGTAACATTTCCCACACAGCACCCTTTCACCCACTAATGACAATAAGCCGCTTGACAATGTGAACGCCACTTCTTACAAGAATAGATTCTTCTATTTCTGTCTTTGTCGACTCGACTGCAGCCAGGTCTTTGCAGTCAGTTCAAAGACAGTAAGTGAACAAGTGGATTTTAGTGCATGTTCAGTGGAAGTGGTTAGCTTAATTTACAATAAACTGATACAAGTAACACCATTACCAGATACCCCAGTGCTTGTCCTTCGGAAATATTCAGTCCTAATAGAGAACACGATTCGAACTTGATGTGCTCTATGAATAGTAAATTGTATGTTGTCATTATTATTATTATTATTATTGTTGTTGTTGTAACTGGTAGTTGCAGTAGCCTAATTATACAGAAGCAAACACTGTAGATCTTGTGATCCGTTTCTTTGTGCGAAGTAGCCTATGAGAAGTGCTATGAAAGGAAAGAAGAATAAGGAGGGAGGCGCTAGATATTTTATGTTTCAGAAGAGGCGCGCGACAGAAAGAGCTTGAGAACCCTTGATCTAGCATACAGTTTGCAAGAATGTTTACCGGCACCAGTTCATTTGCTATTTTCGTTTAAACCTTAATATATGTATTTATAGGCTAACATTTTGTACTTAAAGCGTGAGAAGAACTAGCATAAGTTCAGTGCATGTAGCCTAAGTGTTGGCCATGGATGCCGCTACTTCTGTATTCAAAGTTTAGTTAAGATCCCAGCATCTGATGTCCTTAATTTTTTGCCATTTTAGCTGCAGGAAAGTGCTGAGACGGCGACTTACGACCGATTCTTCCCCATTTCTCTCCGCAACTGTTGTTGATTCACTTAGGGTCATTGCGACATCGTGGTCACGTAGTCCCGTGTACTTGTGTGTGTAGAATGTCTGATTTACCTGTGTTATGGTTGTATTGGAAGCGCTAATTGGGGTTAGGATTTGGATAGGAGGCAGGCGGTGCCCTAATTTAGGTAGCATCCCAGCATTCACCGGGAAACCATGGAAAGCATTGACACATGTCATCAGACAGATTCTACATAGGCCTACACCCAAATACACGGGCTACATGACTACGGCGTCATAAGCCCCTAAGGAATCAACAACAGCATTCCTTAAGGAAACTACCAAGGGGCAAGACAGGTTGCCTAACAATTGTCGTCAGTTGCGCGGTATTGTTTTTAGACGACGGTATGTTGATAGCTTTCACATCAAATGTAAGATATATTTGGCGCGTAACAGCGAATATTAGCCTAAAAGTGCTGATTGCCTATGTGTATATTTGTTGAATGTTTAGCAATATTTTGTGAAAATAAAACTGAATGCATTATACAGTAAAGATATCTCTGGACTGTATTGTATAAACGATTTTTTGCGGTGACAAACTAATTAATTTCAGTGGCAATACCTGATCATAGTTTGATATGTAGGCCTAAATCCAATTAAATTTTGTCCGTACATCGAAAATACATTATTTTTAACGGTAACGCTGTGTATGGGAGCACGGAGCGAGCCATATTGAGTCTGTACTCGCCTGTTATAGCCTAAGAACAGTATTGTGTAAACAAACGAAAGATCGACCACCATTAGGAGGCTGTCTCGTTTATCTGGAACTTTTATTTTTCACGTTTAGGGTTGCATATGGTGGAAGCACACAGACCGTAGAACACTCCTAAAATCCGTTGTCCAAATTTTGAAGTCTTTTGGGATTCAGGCAAAGATATTTGGGGATACTGTTCTCTACACACTGAAAGGCTCGATCCAGATACTAAGGAATTCCCTATGCATACACTTTCACCGACTGATATTTGAGCCGTTGAGAGTCCCAGTGTAACTCCTTTTGGAATAATGGGCAAGCCTAACCTTTGTGGCCGACAGACGCAATGCTCATTTCCAAAGTTTCACACACACTGGCTCCTAAGCTTCGCATGCTTGCCATAAGGGTTAGACTTTCCAGCGATTCCGAAGGGAGTTACACCTCGTGAGTTGTCAGCAGCTCGTTTCTCAAATCAGCAATTCAATTATTCAATATTATAACGCCTGCCTACCATGTTTATTCCTTACCTGATTTGTCACTTACCGGTATTGCATAGTTAAGGCAGGGCGAATAAAATTACTCTCTTCGCCCTGGTTAAGGTGTAGTTTGTTTGGGTTGGCAACCTAAGTTGCTTGAGAAGAAAATCCAGTGTCCGGGTAGCTCAGTGCATTCAGTACGCTAGGCCAAGTGATCAGACTATCTCTTGCCTCAGGAGACGAGTGTGTTTGGGCCCCACCATCGGTCTGCTTGAAATGGTTTTCCATTTACACCCTCTGTCTGAAAAGTTCGGTGAATGGGTCTATATTACGAACGGATTGTTGGCTTACCGGAAACAGCCTTTACTATCCTTCGAAATAATCCCCGTGGATGGTTATGCACTTCTTAGAACGGTTGTACTAGTCCTGGCATAGTCTTCCTGAGGGAAAGCCTTCAGTTGGGTCGTCACATTACGTTGGATGTCCGAAATGTCCGAAAACCTCTGGCCCTTCAGGGCTTTTTGGCGACCCTGGACTCCGATACTCCATACTTTGATGCTTGCCTTCGAGGTCGTACCTCAGGCACCAAGGTCTCGTCACCCGTGACGATGGTTTCAGGACCATTCCATTCCACGGAACATTACCCTTCCCACTGCCGCCCGTCGAACAGGTGTGCACGTTAGGTTGCATAAATTCACCCTTCTCACTGCCGCCCATCTATCAGGTGTGCAAGGCAGGTTGCGTAAATTCAAGCTTTTCTCTCGCTTTCAATTGAGAGTTTTTACGACCCAAACTGAAGGCTATTCCTAAAGAAGACTATGCCAGGAGTTTCCAGTACTTGTTCAGTCGTTCTCAGAAGTGCATAACCATCCATGGGGATTACTTCGAAGGACAGTAATGGCTGTTTCAGGTAAGCCAACAATCCGTTCGTAATATAGCCCATTCACGGAACGTTTCAGACAGAGGGTGTAGCCTACAACTGCAGATAAAGGCCGAGGTGGTACATTCTAAAGACCACGCCTACCAACTCCTTGCCCACTTTAATTCGCCTCGGATGTTCATGCAAAAGCGCGGTTTTATTTAATACGCATACTCTGTTTAAGAATTTTCGACATATTTCATGTTAATTACATTTGTAAATATGTAAAGTTTATTATGCATATTTTAACGATTTTGGTCAATGATACATAGCAGGTGAATGAACTGCCCCTACCAATATTGTTTTCTGCAGCCCAACAAACGTGAGGTCGATATTTCTGTATTAGCATCCCGTATGGTGCTAAATCACCGTAAACACATCTTGCTAACAATTCTGAACACTATTATTGTTCCCGACATGTGGATATAGTACGTCAGTGTACCTTGTATCTGTTAGGATGTGCCAAGTAAGCCAATAGCAAAGCGCGAAATTAATGCTTAATACCACGATACCGTGACGTGAAGATTGTCCGAAACAGGCGAACTGGAGGAGTAACGTACTCTACAATACTAGCCTCACAGCTTTGGTAGACCGCATGTAGTCAAATGCTACCCTATCATTTGATGGGACGTAGATTAGTACAGATAGTTCGAATTCTACGTTATACAAATTACTTTCATCGATATGAGGCTTCAATGTTTAAACACAGGTCAGTGTGTGCAACGCCAACGCGTCAAGTGTAGCTGTTGTTATTTTGTGCGTTTTGCACACTGTACTACTGTAATTCGTTATGTAGGCTATTCCACGGACGAATACGTTGGCATGCCCCTTATTTACCGAGAAGCAAAAGAGAATTATGTAGGCCTACCTATGGGGTATGTAGAGTTGGTCTAGTGTAATATCAATGTTGGCCTATAGTCTATATACCGTCGCAATAATTTCAATAGAGAATCTGAGTATTGTTTTTGTTGTTTAGTTTAATTATTATTTAATTTACATGTTTGATATTCATAAGCAATATTCGCCAAATGTATGTGTATCGAATTGAGTGCTCATTGGAGTGTAGCAAGTTTTTCGTTTTTCGAATTAGATTAATTGGAATTGCTTTTATTGTATTAACAATAGCTTTAAGACATGCATTATTACGTTGTACCATGCATTGTAATTAGGGGTATAACTTATGCCCTGTTATAGATGCAAGTTAAATATTTAAACATTAAGTTATACAAAATATCGCCGAACTCAGTTTGGTGCTCAAAGTTACGGCCTCACTTGCGACTTTGACCGGAAAATTATGTAGTCTATTGATCCTGTATGCTGTAGCTCTCTTATCTTTTCTTTTCAACGTGAACAAATGCTACTTCACAAAAGAAAACGTGACTGTACAATTATTTTCCTTTTTTGATCATGTGACGAATCGAACCTTAAGCATTCCATGAATTGGATTTTCATGACCGCAATTGGTGACAAATGAAGGCTTAAACTCGTAGGATGTGTAAAGCTATTAGTTCATGTAATGCCCACATAGTGTTGTAAGCCATGCATATAGAAGGCAGAGAATTAAGATATCTGAAATGCGAATCCGCGAATATTCGCCTTAGTGCGGTTTGGACAAATGTTTTCAGGACGTAGGCCTATATAGAAATTTGGATTGTATATGTGAATGTATGCCTGGATGTGACTTTGTTCGTTCTGTGAACAATTCTATAATGTTCCGGCGTACATTTTGCGTACACACATTTTAGGACCTATAGTAGGTCTAGGCCTACACTGGCTACAACAGAAACTATGTAAACAGTGCTACAAGCCCCCAGTACCGTACATAAAAACAGGGTAGCCTACTATCGGGAAAGGAATTGTGAGCCTAGACATAAGTTACAGTAACATGAGCCACACCCCCTAGGGGCTCACAACTTGTGGGACGTGGGTTGGCGACCACGGGACCCCAGCTGAGTCCAGCATTGCTTACACTTACTTGTGCCGAACTCATCTCCGTCTTCTTTCCTGTCGACCTCCCTTGGTCAACTCTTGGTCTCTTCCGACCCCCCCCCCCCCATGGGGGCGTGGTGGCGCAGCGGTCAAGCTGTATGCCTCTCACCAAGGCGGACCGGGTTCGATTCCCGGTCAATGCATGTGAGATTTTCGATGTGAAATGCCATGTCCTGTGGTTCGGATTCCACGTAAAACGGAGGTCCCGTGGCTTATGATCGCGAGATTAACGGTCACGTTAAACTACAAGCTTCCTTTCCTTCTTCCGACCCCGATGGTATTAGGTATCCGAGGCTTAGGGAGTGTGTTCCTTTCCCGCCATAATTGGCCCTTCCCTCTTCTTTCCTGATCCCTCATTTTTGGGGGGATCAGCCTTCTTTTTCTTTTCATTATAGTTCCTTTGCTCTTTCAAATTCCCGCCCTGTTTTTACGCATTGGCACCCCGTATAACTAAATTACATTTTGTGAGTATTTAGAATCCCATCCACATTGTGAATGTATTTTCAATCTACATTGCACTTTGTAAGTTTTTTCGATCTGAACTCCATTTTGTAAGTATTTTCAATCTAAATTGCATTTTGTAAGTATTTTAGAGCGGGGGCTGACATATTGTGAGTATTTTGAATCTAAATTACATTTGGAAGTATTTTAAATTTGAATTGCATTTTGTTGCCTAAGTATTTTGAATTTCGATTGCATTTTGTGAGTATTTCGAATCTACATTGCATTTTGTAAGTAATTTGAACCTCAACTACATTGTGTGCGTATTTTTCAGTCTAACTTGCTTTTGTGAGTATTTTCCATCTAAATTACCCTTTGTAAGTATTTCCACTGTACATTTTGTGAATCTTTTCAACCTAAGTTCCATTTTTGTAAGTATTTTCAATCTACCTTGGTTTTCGTTATTCTTTCCATTTCATTGTCCTTTTCGCTATCACCCAGACTGTTAGGGGTAGATAACCTAGATGTTAGGCCCATTAAAACAACAATCATCGTCATCACATGAGCTACATTTCGGAGATAGGCAAAGGAAATATCAAAGGAGCCAAAAGTGGCTAGACCTCCAAATTATTTTTTTATACTTAATGGAGCCGTATTACAGAAGAGAGATCCCACTGTGATCATTCACATGTTAAGGAGTTGCCTAACAGTTTCAAGCATTACTACAGTATGCCGAAGAAACTTGGACAATTGACGCACATTACAAGAAGTTTGTAAAATAAAAGATGTAGCCTACACGAATTAAAATGAAAGGACTACGAGAACATAAATTGACGACCGAAAAATCAAAACTATTCACATGTGCAAATTTTAATTTCATTTTTTAATCTTTAAAACACGAGGTTTTAACTAAAAGAAGCCAGTAGCCTAGGATGGGCATGAGTGAGATATAGCAGGATTGCCACCATCAGTTGTTGCCTGAAAGTCACTAAACAGAAATAAAATGTTGTTAAGAAGACGTTAGGGTCTATAAGGAATTTGGGAAATTGACCTTTTTCACCTTTGGCCGCAGTTGGCAATGATGGAAAAACAGTTGCAAGTAGAACTAAAATACATGGCCTATGCTCTCGTTTGTTAAGAACGCTTTTCAAGGTTTAATATATTCAGGAGCTCCTCTTCTTCCGTAACTTACCCACTCTATGCAGAGTCGCTCGCTCTTCCATTGTCTCGAGGTACGCATTGAGAGTCCGGATCCAGGTATCCTGGGTTCGATTTCTATCTAGGTATCCTGGGTTCGATTTCTGGCTCTGCCATGAAAGCTAAGCTAATTCTGGTCCGAGGGTTGGAACGGGGTGCACTCAGCCTTGTGAGACAAAACTGTGGAGAGATGGTTTCGATTTCCGTCTAGACTATCCTAGATGTGGTTTTCCTTGGTTTCCCACTTCTACACCAGGTAAATTCCGGGATGGTTCCCAAGTTAAGGTCACGGTCGCCTCATATTCACTACCACAGCCATCACACTGACGAGGCAAATTCCACACACACCCAAGTACACGGGCATGAGGCTTCATTATCACGATGTCTTAAAGCCTCTAAATGAATCAACATCAGCGCAGTCGCTGTTATGATGAGTCTCTTTCTACCTTTCTCTGTTCTGGGTATCTTACCCTACTATGTCCACCATCTCCTTTTAGAGCATCCACATTTCCTCTTCACCGGTACCTACGATATCCGCATAACCAGTTCACCGACATCACCACCGTCACTCTTCGCGAGATTACCAAACCACTGTAATGAAGCCTCCTGTGTCTTTGCCCTGATGTTGGTAGTTTTCAGTGGCCCATATTAGTTTTGGACATGATCCTGTCTGGTGGCAAAAATTCGTTCAATAATCCATCCTCAAAATCGGGCACAAGGTTTGTAGTATGACTCCCGACAACTGTTAAATGGAGTCTGCTGCGTGTTCGGTTTTTGTTTTTGTGTTACAATGTTTATTTCACTATTTTATCGCGCTATATCAGCATCAATAAGAATGAGTTTAGAAAGGGGGTTAACATAACGATTTTAAACCCTGACATTGCTTCGAAAGGGTTCATGCCGTCAGAATATTCGTGCTCTCTTCACTCGAACCAAATTCTAGTTCGGTATAAACGAAATGTTTTTCCACCAATTTATACTAATTATTTGAAATACGCCACTAAAAATGTATTTCGCTAATAAAACCATAGGCCTAAGCCAACTAGAATAAAAGCAAGTCTTCGGTATATTACAGAAGATATATGCCAATGACTTTAAATTTGTTTGGATTACTACGTGGCTCAGCGGTAACGTTCTCGCTTGCTGGGCCCAAGGTTGCAGGTTCGTATCCTGGCGCAGTTAGCTGGCATTTGAGGGTGCGCAAATGCAAGGTACCCGTGTCAGTAGATTTACTGGCACGTTAAAGATCCCCTTCAGGGCAAAATTCCGGCACCCCGGCGTTTCTAAAAGCCAGAGTAGTTAAAAGGGACGCCAAACCAATAACATTATTATTATTAAATTTGTCGTTGTTATCTAACTTATATCACCTCTACAATGCTCGTTAAATCGTGCACCACGACCGCGCGGGCAGCAGCAGCAAGTCCAGAAATCCTAGGTTCGAATCTAGGTGCTGACAGCGGCAATTCTGAATGTGGTTTTCCCCACCTTCCCTCCAGGAAAATGCTGGGATAGTAACTTACCTTATTTCAAATCCCGGGCACCTACTCCATCCTGTCCCTAATTCAGCTATACACACTACTACAGTACATCATCTCAAAAATACAGGTTATCAGGCAAATTCAACTCGCACCTAACTACATGGGACTGATTACCAAGATGTCCCTAGGCCCTAAAATGAATTAACAACAACAACAAGCTTAGAATGCATCGTTCAATGACGCCTCGAATCCTCCTGATCACTGGTTCCCAACATTTTTTGTGACTTGCAGAGCCTTTAATAAAGTCAGTCTATTTGACTGAGCCCCATTGGCCTACCAAACCCTACGTCGTACAAGTTAATATGTTTGGGAGTAATGCTACGAAGCGGAGGATGACAGAAGTGCTGTAAAGTACAGATATATCGAAACAACTGCATGATGTCCATGCAATGCAGTCATATTTTAAAAACATTGAAGTTTACGAAAATACTCGGTTAATTCTCAATAACCACCAATACACATGATACTGTCAACACTTCGCCGTACACAGAAGATCTTGGATAGTTTCAGTCAACACTATCATAAGCTCAGAAGGCATTTTTCTCGAGGCTAACTAGCACGTTGTAATGCATTCTTTGCCGTATCATTATTACTGATAATGACTCCATTGCATTTGGGACTCCATTGCATTTGCACCGTCAGTGCATATGTCTGTACAGTTTTCCCATAGTACTTCATGAGAATAATTCATCCGAAAGGTTAACTATTTCATCTGCTTTTTTGTCGGTTGGTAGAAGTCTGCAAAGAAGAAAGTCCTGCTGACAGCTTTGTATGTAGGCCTAAGCATAACGAACCACCAACACACTCTTTCAGCCTGTCATGTTGTTCCCCACATCAGCAATTAAGAGCGAAACTAATAACTTACAACCACCAGAGTCTAAAAGGAAGATTCTAGTTGTACATGAACGTTAATCTTGTGATCATAAGTCACGGGATCTCCCTTTAACGTGTAATCTGAACCACAGGACGCAACGTTCAGCTCGAGAACCCTTCCATGCAACGAGGAGTCGTACTTGATCCGTCTCGGTGGGAGGCAAGCAGCTCAGCCACTGCAGCATGATGCCCCAGCATCAAAGTCTATTTCTGTGCAAACAACATGGCTTGAGGACACTCATGTTGTAAATAATGGTCGGCCGACCGTCAGCAAGATTTGAAAAAGAAACGTTTCATTATTAGAGGCTCGTCTCTTTAAGTAAGAATAGAATAGAACGACAACAATATTTTTCAAACCTTTTATTTTCTGTGGATTCTACAGAACTTAATCTACTGTACTTCTCCACCCAGTCACCTACTTTATTAAGGCACTTGTCGTAACAGGGCACCAGTATTTGTATGCCTTCATCGTAGAACGACACCGTCTCTGAAGAAATTCATATCCGTTCTCCCTCTTTAACTTCGTCATCAAAACGCTTGCCACCAGGAAACTCCTTCAGATAAAGGAAAAGGTGGAACTCAAATCAGAACTCTAGAGCCATGCAGATGTTCAACGACCTTCATTGGACATTCGAACCCATTGCATCCGACACTGCACTTTTGCCAGACACCTCACATAGCCTACTTAGCGATGCATGTGAATTGTTTCAATGGTTATTAGTCAATAAGCGACTAAATCACGTCTTCTTCACTTGTCTTCACTATCATGCCCACCAAGTGACTCTTCGGAAGACTCTTCTACTCCTGAAAGAACAAGTTCCCGATAGCATTCAGTGTCTGCTGGCTTCCTCGGTCTGTTTTATGCAACAGTGAGTTACAAATATGACGCTTGTATTTTTAGCCTACTTTTCACATTTTGCAAAAATGAGGAAAAAGTAGACTTATGAGATCGATCCGGGAAAATGTGTGTCTGTCTGTCTGTCTGGCTGTGTGTGTGTGTGTGTCCCCCCCCTATCAACTCCTAAACGGCTGGAGCAATCGAAACAAAATTTGGTAGGAGTAAAGATCTATACCAGCTACCAACTGCTGAAAAAACGCACAAGAAATTTGAGCTCCATGTTGGATATCTTGCAAGGTATGCATGGGACCTATTCCAAAATTGGCACACATGTAGATAATACTATTTCAGTTTAATTTCCAGGAGGCCAACCATGACAGTGTTGCCAAAATAATTTTAAGCCTTCTGATAGTTCCAATGTTTAAATGCATATAACTTCTACACTATCAATTGGATTTCAACCAAATTTTGTATGTAATATCTTTGCATAAACAGATATGACTGAGCGTATTCTTAAGAGCCACCAGGGCTGCCAACTGTTAATAATTGCTCTCTCTATTTTTTATCCAAATACCAATATATCAGAAAGTATGCAAGCCAACAGCTTTAAACTATGCACACGTATATTCTGACATTTTAGATTAATTTGGAGTAACTTATATACGTCAGTTCTACCAACATGATTATAAGCCTGCTGACAGTACCAATTTTTAAATACATGTAACTTCTATACTATCAGTTGGATTTCGACCAAATTTCGTATGTGCTATGTGTACCATAACAGATATGACTATAAGTATTGTTAAGAGCAATCAGGGCAGCCAACTGTTAATAAATGCTGTCTATATAATTTTTTACCCTAATATCAATATATCAGAAAGTATGCAAGCCAACAGCTCTATACTTTGCACACGTATAGCACCTGACATTCTAGATTAATGTGGAGTAATTAATACAAGGCAGTGCTGCCAACATGATTCTATGCCTGCTGATATGTCCAATTTTAAAATACATGTAACTTCTATACTAACAAATGGATTTCATCCAAAATTAGCACACCAATAATATTTCAGAATATTTCTGACCAGCACACGCGAGGTATTGTTGGCAACATGCTTTTACACGTGCTGATAGATCCAGTGTCTAACTGCATGTAACGTCCATTGGACTTCAACCAAATTTTGTATTCTGTACCTTAAGAGATGGAACTAAGAATATATTCAGTCACCAGGGCTGCCAACTGTAGTGCTCTATTAGGCTACATTATACCAGGTATATTTTGAACTAATTAGATATTTCGATATTACCAACTTAATTTCGTCATTATTCTAGATAAGTTCATATACTGTAGAGTAATCATTGGCATGAAAAGTAGGCTGTATAGTTCTTCACGGAACTTCTTGTTATCTCTCTGATTATATTACTGCCAGATTTCGTGAGGAAGTTTTTCTTACTTCTTCCTTTTTTACCTATTGTTATTTTGTTGTGAGTGTGTTACCATATCCCAGTGCCAAACATTATTGTGCTTCTTCTTTCGTACTTGGCTTGCGACAGAGAACATATATTTGATCATTCCTCAGTTTCTGCGCTTTAGTTGTTAAATTCAAAGTTATGTCATCATGGTAAGGGTATGTAGCTGGTTGCATGGTCAGTCTTGGCCTAAAACCATTAATAAGATGAATGTATCATGCATTGAAGAAACGAATCACGGACCGTACCTCACAGACACAGTCGGTGGGCTGATCCATTGTCTTGAACATTTCTAATACTCACTAAAAAATAACCACAGTATGTAAATGTCTCCAACGTTGCACGTGGCGTGTTAACAGATGAAGGAAGTCATTGCGCATGCCTAATATCACAACCATAGCTCTGCACCGGAAATATATGGAAATGGTACCTAGGCCCTACTAAAAACGCGCCTCGTAACTTAATCCTCTGTTATCAGTCTAGTCACCTGAAGAGTCAGAGGCATGGTGTGTGCAGTGGTACAATCTGCGTGACACTAACAAGGGAACATCGTGAACGTAAAATCTCCCGATCTCGGTAAAACGTGCATATACGTAGGCCCGGTCACATGGAAAACATAGGTAATGGTATTTCATCCCAAATTCATTTGGGCCATTCCTAGAAATGAGTGAAATTTACGCGTTTGAATATGGACGCGTGACTTGGAGCAACACAGGTTATAATATCCTCTCCGACCAATCGCACTGCAGCAACTACTTTCCCTAGCACGTATCATAGACAGCCTTCTGGGGAAGTGGGTTAAGTGGTGCGATTAGTTGAAGTGGTGTGCATGCCCACCAGGGCCGATCCAAGCCTCGCGTCAGAATTCAGGCACGTACAATTTCGCCCTCTCCAGTGATATCCGAAATGTATTTAAGATGATATACTATCACAAATGTTCTCCTTGTAACCTATACAGTACGTACAGACTATGCAAAGTTTTACCGTAGGCGGGGGATTGACGTTCGCGATTTCCCCTTGTAAGCTGTCTACACCCCCAAGGGTCGGTGAGCTTGGGAGTAGGCGACCCGAGGGATTCCTAAGCTAATTTGTGTTTCGATTGTCTTTAATTTTCTACTGACTTTGGGATGGACTCCCTCCTCTTTCATTTGCCTTTCGTGGCAGCAGTAGCAGTAGTAATAGTATCCGTCTGCCACTGGGCAGCGTGGATGCATGATGCAGCAGAGTTGAAGAAACATTTTACCAGTTTACAACCCTCCAGATGTGAGGTTAAACTTTCGCAAACATCCAGTGATTAAATATATTTGCTCGTA
This sequence comes from Meconema thalassinum, assembly GCA_946902985.2. Taxonomy (NCBI): domain Eukaryota; kingdom Metazoa; phylum Arthropoda; class Insecta; order Orthoptera; family Tettigoniidae; genus Meconema; species Meconema thalassinum. Next base: position 854,287,123 of record OX336389.2, on the reverse strand, counting down.
ACTACGGGTTCGGGGATTATGTAATGGTTTTATAGTCGAATGTCCTTCCTGATACCAAACTTGTGAGGAGAGTTAGAAGGAAAGGAGCGGCTGTGACTTATTAAGTGATAGTTTACCGTCCCGACTTTTACCTGGAGATGAAAATGAGAAACCATGGAAAATCATTTCAAGGACGACTGTCCATGGGGTTCAGCCCCAGTCGTCTTCCAAGTACGGAGATAGCCTTGCGTGTAAATGCACGGGGCTACACGGTATCCCACAAAACTCCAATAAGTTGGAAAGAGAGCAGTTTGTCGCTAGCCCTTATAATTACATTCAGTTGTAGACTATTCAAAACCTTCATCTTTTAAATGGAGTATGAGAGGAATGAATGAACCTCCGAGTTTTTTTAATTAATGGTATTTGACATTTAGGCCACACAACCAACCACATTATGAAACAATAGTAGGCCTATAGACATTTTATAACGTTCAATACTGTCATGTAAGCTATGCATAGCCTATTGTCCATTATTTGAAGGATTTATAGTGTACTAGTATCGAGTACCTTTAAAAGCAATCAAATATGAAAATTCAGATGATAACACTGCTGTAAACGGAAGATAGACAGATACAAAACCTCCCGAGTTCTAGATGAGTGAATGTTGTGGAAGCCTGCACATTAGTTTATAGTAGGCTAGTTAAATTCCCTTAAATGTCAATAATGTGTTTAATCTTCCACCTGTCACAATATTTAACGGAAAACTGCTCATGTTGGCAATAGCTCTTCACGCATTAACTACTCGCACAACAACACAATGGTTAACGCTATGGAGCTGGTTAAAGAGAAGGTGTGTGGGAAAATGTTTTCAAAGAGCAATTCTCCATGTTGAGGTTTGCAACATATTTCGAAATTATATTACATTTTATAAATGCATATAGTAGTTGTTTCAGTGCTTATTTTTAGCTGCTTTAAACTATAAATGCATTCATATTTTTTCATTTTAGTGGATGAACTTCCGGGAACTACTCGTAGCCTAATACACAAAAGGTGAAAATGGAAATATAACGTGTTTTTTTTTCTTTAAGGTAAACTATAACTGTACACAATATTTGTACGAATTTAAGTAATAGCCTATAAATTCAAGTCAATCACACGATTTATGACATCTTGCTTTAGAGAAACTGGGGAAGGTTGGGATTAGGATAATTATCTGTGCGGCGAATTACTTGAGTTCTCTCTACTAATGCTTTTTCGTACGTCCTTTAATTTTATTATAGCCTATTTTTTGAAGATTGTCGAGGCCGAATTTTATTCCTACCAACGTTGAAGTTCCGCTTGCAATTCATAATTTCAGAGAAAATTAATTGGAATCTAAGACATTTCAAAATTAGTTCTATATGCCTACTCAAAGTAACTGGCAAATGAGCTAAGTACGATAAGGAGCTTACATCAGATCTTCTTGTTCTTAGAATCAAATCTTATCAGAATGAATTGATGTGATATTATGTTGATTGGTGTTTTATTGTAAAGTACAATGGCTAATTAGCATTACATCGTGTTTGATCGGATGTACAGTAGTCCGGCAACAAACCTTGAGTATTTTGTGACTCGTGTAACTTTTATCTACAATCCGCAGGGTCTACCACTGCATTAACCACTAATAATTGTCTTTATTAAGTACTCTTTGTTCGGTTATTTATTGCCCGTGTAAAATAATACTCCTGCTCACTGAACATAGTTAAATGTTGTTACTTTTCTTTTAAAACGCTTCCTTACCTTTGGGGCGGACCCTCTCCTCTTTCACTTTCCTATCTGCCTTTCATGGCTCTCCTTCCTTCCAAGTCCCTTAATCCGCATTCTTCGAGGGTTGAGGGCATTTCTTTTCCTCCTGTCCTTTATTTGCCTTATTCTCCTTTAGTTTTCCTTTTATGTCCGGCCTCGTGGCGAATTGGTTAGCGTGCTAGGCTTTCGCCCAAAGGGTCTCGGGTTCGATTCTCGGCCGGGCCATCAGGGATTTTAATCTCCTGGCGACTGGGTGTATGTGCCGTCTTCATCATCATTTCATCCTCATTAGGAAATGCAGGTCGCCCACGGACGTCCACTAGAAAGGCCTGCACTCAGCCTCCCAGGTGGCCACACGACATTATTGTTTTTATAATTATTATTATAAGTGTTTATAATCTTATTCTCTGGCTTAATTGACAGGTTTATGGAAATACAATTCACAACATTTTGTTTCAGTTTTATCCCTTTTGTGGTGGTAACAAGTAACTGGTCGTAACAAATGAGCATTCAAAATCAAGAGAATTACCCGGAGCAGTGACGAATTGTGCATTCATTTCATTAACATTGACAGTTTGTTTATAAACAATTGTTCAAACAAATAAACAATGCGATAGCCCCTGCTAGATCAGTTTCACGTCGAGCCGGCATAGTAGGAAATCCAGGCACACAGCCATCTCCTGCTAGAATTGTGTAGCGTCAAGCCTAGAATAGCCTATGCCAGAACATATTCGCGTCGAGCCCGCAAACAGGAAAGCCGGACACACAGCCCTACCAGAACTGCGTCGCCTCGAGCCTTTTTCTGGTGTGCGAGGCTAATGCACAACGACTATGTTGTAATGCGAGATTAATCGCACGGGGCCCTCTAGTATCGGTATAGCATTAACTTGTTTTTCTAGAGGGACGTGGTTTGGCGACCACCGGACCTCAGCTGAGTTCGGCATTGATTCCTTTTACTTGTGCTAGGCTCCTCTCCGTCTTCTTTCCTGTCGGCTTCTCTTGGTCAATCCTTGTTCCTTTCCTACTCCCGACGGTATTCGGGTATCCGAGGCCTACGGAGTCTCTTCCTTTCCCGCCTTCATTGGCCCTTCTCTCGTCTTTCCTGATTCCTCATTCTTCTGGGGATAGGGCCTAAGCCTTCTTTTACTTTTCATTATATTTCCTTTTCTCTTTCAGATTCATGTACTGTTTTTGTGAATTGGCTCCCCATGTATCTAAATTCCATTTTGTGATCATTTTGAATCTACACTACATTTTGTAGGTAATTTCAATCTAAGTTGCATTTTGTGTGTAGCTATTTTAAATACAAATTGCATTTTGCGAGTATTTTCAACCCCAATTGCATTTTGTAAGGATTGCCAATCTTAATTACTTTTTAGTAAGTCTTTGAATGTAGGGACGGTTTTTTTGTGAGATTTTTGAATTCCAATTGCATTTTGCAAGTATTCTCAAACTAAATTGCGTTTTGTAGGATGGGCATTTTGCAAGTATTTTGATTCTCTATTGCATTTTGTGAGTATTTTGATTCTCAATTGCATTTTGTGAGTATTTTCAATCTAAATTGCATTTTGTAAGTATTTTCAATCTAAATTGCATTTTGAACCTTCATGGGTGACTAGAAACAGATATATGGTGTCGAACTACGAGTAGACCTCGGAAGTTCATCCTAATAATGTTTTATTATTTTGGCCAATTTAAGAAATGTTGATATATGTTAGCATAACTTACCATGGTCTATAGGCCTACCTTGAAGGAAGGAAGGAAGATTGTAGTTTTACGTGACCGTGAATCTTGTGATTATGAGCCACGGGACCTCCTTTTTACGTGGAATCCGAACCACAGGACATGGCATTTCACTTCGAAAATCTCACATGCATTGACCGGGAATCGAACCCGGACCGCCTTGGTGAGAGGCATATAGCTAGACCGCTGAGCCACCACGCCCCCACAGGCCTACCTTGAAAAACTGCGAATGTTATTTCGCATATTTCTACAATTTCGGCCATTAATTCACGCTACCGTGAAAACATAGACTATTTGAATTTAAACGTGACATGTTTGGTTTGACCTCGTTCCTTGTATTTGCTACGTAAACGTTTAGCAACAGAATGGTGATATATATAGAAATTCCTGGATTTACCCAAAATAGGCTACACAACTTCCAGTTCATGGGAGATACGCTTCGTACCGAGTCGCTCCTTGGTTGTCTGTTGTAAATGTCAGAAATAAATGATCAGAAGATCATTGAATTTTAATTAATGTATTGTAAAACTGAAGTCCAAAAGACAAAAGAAAGTCATTTAGGGGAAGAGGCCAACGTGGTCCTCAGACCCATACAGTTGAGTGCAAGTGGAATCAGGAAACCTGTGTTGTTGTGGTGAGTGTGTTCCTAAGACAAACGTATTGAGGTGAGGGAAAGGATCACGCAGCCCAGGGTTCGTCAGGTGTGACGTGACATTAGCGAACAGCGCAGTCCTCGAGCTTCCGCTTCCTGAAGACTCTTTGTTGCTTTATAAGTTATCGGGCTAACGGTGTAAAGGTTGGCGAACATGGAATGACATCTCAGCGACAGACGACGATATGCCAGTTCCAGTGTCTGCAAGTGGTCTGCAAACTTTGTATCATTGAAACATGTGTTGTAACAATGAATGCAACCCTGATTGAACCTAACTCTTTAAAATTACACTCTAAATCACTATGTTTACAGTGATGGGGGGGGGGGGTAAATAAGTTAAGACTACATTGTTGGTAACTTATTTAAGGTGACGCGGACTGTAACTTAAGATCACGGTCGCTTCTTTACCAATATTAGTGTCTATTACAAATAGCCTACACATATAACAACTGACACCACAATAATACAGGTTATCAGATCCCATATATCTATCATATATATATATATATATACACCCACATGCAAGGGGCTGAATGACCGCGATGTCCCAAGTCCGTAAATGCTACAAAAACATAATTTGAGTACCCCATACGTCAAATGGTTGTGCTGGAATTCAATCAAGACGAGAACTTGACCACTGTGCCACGCAGCCAGCCTACATGGAAATATTTGTACACACAGTGCAAATCATAAACATTTTGACGTGCTACAGATTTAATTATGGTGTTTGTAGCCATTTTTCAGTGTTGCCTTAGTAAATAAATGTTTGATGCTTTTCAGTTGGTCAACACGATTGTTCCCGAATGAGATGGGTTATTCCCTAATCCTGAAAAAAAAACATGAGATTAGTTAATACACTGGGATGACCATTTTCGATCGTCAAGCTATCATCATCAGATCATTACACATAGGCTATAAAATCTATGTCTGAATGTATGGGTTGAAATATGTACAATATTTCACCCTCGTATATTTATTAATCTCATGTAATTTATTTCAGGATTATGGAATAACCCATCTCATTTGGGTACAAGCGTGTTGACCGACTGAAAAGCATCAAACTTTGTCTAAAGATTTAATTTAAATTTTATAGAGCAAATGTTGCTTTTATCACTGCACATTTAAGCTATTTTTATTCCATAAATGCATTCATATTTTGGTATATTAATGCGTGAAATTTCTATGTCTAATTATCAGACGTGTCTGTTTTGAGAACCCAATTATATCATTTATTGACTCGTGGTAGTATTGCAGGATGGCTTCGGATATAGGCCTATGAGAAATTAAAATGATATCCAAGAACTTGGAACAGGCTGGTTATATTGAACGTAACGTGCAGAAAGGGAACGTGTACATTATAACAGCATTGTATAATTATAACTAAGAGTTTTCAGTATCAGCTAAAATTGGTTTGAGTACCTTCATAGCAAATTCTTTTGAATAATTATGCACCAGCAGAGAGCACTGCAATTTCCCTTCCTTATTTCACATTTTTTAAAGCGCACACTTGTATTGTTATTGGTAATTCATTTAGGGGTTTTGCGATATCGTGGTCACTGAGCCCCGTGTACTTGAATGTGTATAATTAGGCTATAGTCTAGGCCTATATATAAATTTGTCTGATAACCTGTGTTATTGTAGTAAGTTATCTGTAGTATTGCGTGTATTTGTAATCCATACGAGGATTGGGAAGGAGGCAGCCGTGGCCTTAAGCTAGGAACAATCCTGGCATTTGCCGGGAGTAAAAGTGGGGAAACCAAGGAAAACCATTTCAAGGATAGTTGTGGTGAGAATCAAATCCATCTCTTCTCAGTTTTGCCTCACGAGACTGAGTGTAGCCCGTAACAGCACTCAGGCCAGAATTAAATTTCTTGGCAGAGCCGGGAATCAATTCCGTGCTTCCAGGGGTGACAGCCAAGAATGCTAGCCGCTGCACTACAAGGTGGTTTTGATTCGTTTAGGGGCTTTGCGACATCGTGATCATGTAGCTCCGTGTACTTGGATGTGTCTGAAATAGACCTATACCTGATAACCTGTGTCATTGTGATGGTCATAGTATATTTGTAATTGAGGCTAGGATTTGGAAGTAGGTTACCGTGGCCTTAAGTTAGGAACCATCCTGGCAGTTGCTTAGAATAGAAGACGGAAACCATAAAAATCCCTCTAGGCACGCCGGAGGGCGGAGGTAGATTTCACTGGGCAAAGAAACATATTTGGAGACAGCCTAGTCCCGTGACCTTTCGTGTTAACGTGTGTAGCTAGTGTGATCGGTATTCTTCTTCTTCCTATTATTATGATTTATTTATTTCTTTTGTGAATACTTCGCACCACTTTTAGAACAGCTCAGCCAGTCGTGTAACGGCATGGTAATGCATTTCCGCCTTCAAGTCATGCATATTCTGATGAGAAGCCTTTTCTTCATCCTCTGAATGTAACTTATCTCCACTTGTAAAAAATTCAGTGAACAAGGGGTTAAGTAGGATTATGGATACATACGATTGTAATGAGTCTCTCTTAGGATCTTGCACTCTTGCAGACAACTCATAATTCTAGCAACGATCTGCGCTAATGTCAAAAATTAAAACTTTCCTCCTGTGATTGATCATAAAATGGTATCGGGTGTAGTCAAACGTAAAGTTAAATCCATGTTTGCACTGTAACATATTTTTGTTGATTTGTTGTATAAAGACCAGTCACAAGCCACCATTGCCTGTTAGCCTACTTTCGATTTTTGCAAAAAATGAAAGTAGACTTATGAGATCAACACAGGGCGAAAAAAGTGTGTCTGTGTGTGTGTGTGTGTGTGTGTGTGTGTGTATGTGTGTGTGTGAGTCTCTCTGTGTGTGTGTCTGTGTGTGTGTGAGTGTGTGTACTCTGAATGTCTGTCCCCCCCTATCAATTCGAACACGGTGAATGCGAATTGAACGAAATTTGGTACAAAGGTAGCACTAGCAAAGGACACCTCAGTGTCATGTTTTATATCGCCGCCATCTTGACGGAAACGTAATGGCGGCCACACAAATGTTCAAAGCTTAAATCAAATTACGACTAACCTAATCATCCGATCTCTACCAAATTTTGCAACAACATACCTGTATGGGGGGAGCATCCTTTGACCAAACCAATAGGTCATCACCGTAATAGTTTGCGGATGGCGGCCATCTTTGTGTGAAAATCGATTCCCACTATTAATTCGAGCATGGTGCAACCGAATGAAACGAAATTTGGTTCAGAGGTAGTACTAACAAAAGGCACCTCAGTGTCATGTTTTATATCGCCGCCATCTTGACGGAAACGTAATGGCGGCCACACAAATGTTCAAAGCTTAAATCAAATTACGACTAACCTAATCATCCGATCTCTACCAAATTTTGCAACAACATACCTTTATGGGGGAGCATCCTTTGACCAAACTAATAGGTCATCAGCGTAATAGTTTGCGGATGGCGGCCATCTTTGTGTGAAAATCGATTCCCCCTATTAATTCGAACACGGTGCAACCGAATGGAACGAAATTTGGTACAGAGGTAGTACTAACAAAAGGCACCTCAGTGTCATGTTTTATATCACCGCCATCTTGACGGAAACGTAATGGCGGCCACACAAATGTTCAAAGCATAAATCAAATTACGATTAACCTGATCATCCGATCTCTACCAAATTTTGAAACAACATACCTTTATAGAGGAAGCATCCTTTGACCAAATGAATAGGTCATTAGCCTAATAGTTTGCGGATGGCGGCCATCTTTGTGTGAAAATCAATTCCCCATATTAATTCAAACACGGTGAAACCGAATGGAACGAAATTTGGTACAGAGGTAGCACTAGCAAAGGGCATCTCAGTGTCATGTTTTATATCGCCGCCATATTGACAGAAAGGTAATGGCGGCCACACAAATGTTCAAAGCTTAAGTTAAATTACGACTAACATAACCATCCGATCTCTACCAAACATTGCAACAACATACCTTTATGGAGGGAGCATCCTTTGACAAATCTAATAGGTTATTAGCCTAATAGTTTGCGGATGGCGACCATCTTTATGTCAAAATTGATTCCCCCTATTAATTCGAACACGGTGGAACCGAATGGAACGAAATTTGGTACAGAGGTAGCAATAGCAAAGGGCACCTCAGTGTCATGTTTTATATCGCCGCCATCTTGACTGAAACGTAATGGCGGCCACACGAATGTTCAAAGCTTAAATCAAATTACGATTAACCTAATCATCCGATCTCTACCAAATTTTGCAACTACATACCTTTATGGAGGGAGCATCCTTTGACCAATCTAACAGGTCATCAGCGTAATAGTTTGCGGATGGCGGCCATCTTTGTGTGAAAATCAATTCCCCCTATTAATTCGAACACGGTGCAACCGAATGGAACGAAATTTGGTACAGAGGTAGTACTAACAAAAGGCACCTCAGAGTCATGGTTTATATCGCCGCCATCTTGACGGAAACGTAATGGCGGCCACACAACTGTTCAAAGCTTAAATCAAATTACGACTAACCTAATCATCCGATCTCTACCAAATTTTGCAACAACATACCTTTATGGGGGGAGCATCCTTTGACCAAACTAATAGGTCATCACCGTAATAGTTTGCGGATGGCGGCCATCTTTGTGTGAAAATCGATTCCCCCTATTAATTCGAACACGGTGCAACCGAATGGAACGAAATTTGGTACAGAGGTAGTACTAACAAAAGGCACTTCAGAGTCATAGTTTATATCGCCGCCATCTTGACGGAAACGTAATGGCGGCCACAAAAATGTTCAAAGCTTAAATCAAATTACGATTAACCTAATCATCCGATCTCTACCAAATTTTGCAACAACATACCCTTATAGAGGAAGCATCCTTTGACCAAATGAATAGGTCATTAGCCTAATAGTTTGCGGATGGCGGCCATCTTTGTGTGAAAATCAATTCCCCCTGTTAATTCAAACACGGTGAAACCGAATGGAACGAAATTTGGTACAGAGGTAGCACTAGCAAAGGGCATCTCAGTGTCATATTTTATATCGCCGCCATATTGACAAACGTAATGGCGGCCACACAAATGTTCAAAGCTTAAGTTAAATTACGACTAACATAACCATCCGATCTCTACCAAACTTTGCAACAACATACCTTTATGGAGGGAGCATCCTTTGACCAATCTAATAGGTTATTAGCCTAATAGTTTGCGGATGGCGGCCATCTTTATGTCAAAATTGATTCCCCCTATTAATTCGAACACGGTGGAACCGAATGGAACGAAATTTGGTACAGAGGTAGCACTAGCAAAGGGCACCTCAGTGTCATGTTTTATATCACCGCCATCTTGACTGAAACGTAATGGCGGCCACACGATATGTTCAAAGTTTAAATCAAATTACGATTAACCTAATCATCCGATCTCTACCAAATTTTGCAACTACATACCTTTATGGAGGGAGCATCCTTTGACCAATCTAATAGGTCATTCGCCTAATAGTTTGCGGATGGCGGCCATCTTTATGTCAAAATTGATTCCCCCTATTAATTCAAACACGGTGAAACCGAATGGAACGAAATTTGGTACAGAGATAGCACTAGCAAAGGGCATCTCAGTGTCATGATTAATATCGCCGCCATATTGACAGAAACGTAATGGCGGCCACACAAATGTTCAAAGCTTAAATCAAATTACGATTAACCTAATCATCCGATCTCTACCAAATTTTGCAACTACATACCTTTATGGAGGGAGCATCCTTTGACCAATCTAATAGGTCATTCGCCTAATAGTTTGCGGATGTCGGCCATCTTTGTGTCAGAATCGATTCCCCCTATTAATTCAAACACGGTGAAACCGAATGGAACGAAATTTGGTACAGAGATAGCACTAGCAAAGGGCATCTCAGTGTCATGATTAATATCGCCGCCATATTGACAAACGTAATGGCGGCCACACAAATGTTTAAAGCTTAAATCAAATTACGACTAACATAACCATCCGATCTCTACCAAACTTTGCAACAACATACCTTTATGGAGGGAGCATCCTTTGACCAATCTAATAGGTCATTAGCCTAATAGTTTGCGTATGGCGGCCATCTTTATGTCAAAATTGATTCCCCCTATTAATTCGAACACGATGGAACCGAATGAACGAAATTTGGTACAGAGGTAGCACTAGCAAAGGGCACCTCAGTGTCATGTTTTATATCACCGCTATCTTGACGGAAACGTAATCGCGGCCACCCAAATGTTAAAAGCTAAAATGTAATTACGACCAACCTAATAATCTAGTCTCTACCAAATTTTGCAACACCATATCTTTATGTGGGAAACATATTCTGACCAAACTGCAAGAACATCAGCCCAATAGTTTGCAGGGCCAAGTATGTGTGCAAATCGATTCCCCCTATCAATTCAAACACGGTGAAACCGAATTGAACGAAATTTTTTACCGAGGTAGCACTAGCAAAGGGCACCTCATATTCATGTTCAATATCCCTATAGCACGTTGTATTTCAACAAGCTACTACAACAAACATTCAATCATACTCCTTGAAAAGGACTAAGAATTATAACAATACCCATGTATTTAGGAGAAAGTAGGCTATATGTTCTTTACTGAACATCTTGTTTTACTTCAAAATGTATCCACTGTCACTAATGCCAGAATACGGGCTACTTCTTCTCAATGGACGTGTGATCACCTCTAGCAGTAAAAGGAAAAGGCCCGAAATTGATGTGGCATGTTTTGAACAATATCATCAGTCTCATTCTGTGGCATTAATGCCCATTCTTTCTGTACAGCTACTCTTGCCTACTAAAGAGTGAGTCGGACGTGAAGCAATTCGTCTCCCGAGAGCATCCCACAAGTGAAGCCATGCGCGGATGCGAATATCCGGATTTTTTTTACCATGTGGATATAGTTTGCATAGCTGTGCGGATATGATGATGATGATGATAATTGTTGTTTTAAGGGGCCTAACATCTAGGTTATCGGCCCCTAATGGTTTGGGGGATCGTGAAGATGAAAATGAAATGGAAACTATAACTAAAACTAACTACTAACTTATATAGAATACTAGAAGAAGAAATGGAAAACAAAAGGAGAATAAGGCAAATAAAGGTCAGGAGGAAAAGAAATGCCCTCAACCCTCGAAACACGCGGATTGAGGGACTTGGAAGGAAGGAGAGCCATGAAAGGCAGATAGGAAAGTGGAAGAAAAGAGAGCCCACCCCACATGTCATGGATAAAGGGGGGGAAACCGGACCCAGCTCAGGAATCCCTCGGGGTCGCCAACTCCCGAACTCACCAGCCGTGAGCCCTTGAGGGTGTAGCATTATCCAGGGTGCACCAGAAGTCGTGGGGCTACATACACCCTACCTTCTTGAGGGCCTTGTGCAGAAGGCAGGAGATAACATGAAAAGAAAAAGAAGGCTGACCCCTCGCAGAAGGAGGGTATCAGAAAAGATGAGACAAGGGCCAATTAAGGCGGGAAAAGAAGAGACTCCCTAGGCCTCGGATACCCTAATACCGTCGGGGTCGGAAGAGAACAAGAGTTGACCAAGTGAGGTCGATAGGAAAGAAGACGGAGAGGAGCCCGGCACAAGTAAGTGGAAGCAATGCCGGACTCAGCTGGGTTCCCGTGGTCACCAACCCACGTCCCACTAGATGTTAGTCCCTGGGGGGAGCTGTGCGGATAGCGGATAAGCTGCGGATAATGTGTGGTATAAATTTGCGGATAGTTTTTAGAATGCAATCCGATGTTGCTGAATATCATTAGGACTCGGGTGTTTACACAAATCATATTTTTTCTGTTATGTTTTTTCCATGACAAATATAAAATGATGATTTATGCTAATCTCATTCAAATGATGTCATAAACACTCTGAACTGAAGAGGGTTGTATAATATTCATTTTGAACATAACACATGACACACACTGCCCAGGGGAACGACTTTCTCATGTATTGCTTTACTACTTTATGATTTATCTAATAAACTAAAAATATTATTTCCTATGTCAGTAGATTCGGACACAAAGCGTGCGGATGCGGATAACATTCGTGTGGATGCGGATAACAGTCGTGCGGATGCGGATAACAGTCGTGCGGATGTGGGGCGGATGTATATAACATACACGTGGGGCGGATGCGGATAACAGTCGTGAGGATGCGGGGCGGATGCGGATAACAAGCTTGCGGATGCGGGGCGGATGCATATAACATGCACGTGGGGCGGATGCGGATAACATTCGTGTGGATGCGGATAACAGTCGTGAGGGGCGGATGCGGATAACAGTCGTGAGGATGCGGGGCGGATGCGGATAACAAGCTTGCGGATGCGGGGCGGTTGCGGATAACAGTCGTGTGGATGCGGGGCGGATGCATATAACATGCACGTGGGGCGGATGCGGATAACATTCGTGTGGATGCGGATAACAGTCGTGCGGGGCGGATGCGGATAACAGTCGTGAGGATGCGGGGCGGATGCGGATAACAAGCTTGCGGATGCGGGGCGGTTGCGGATAACAGTCGTGTGAATGCGGGGCGGATGCATATAACAAGCGTGTGGGGCGGATGCGGATAACAAGCGTGCAGATGTGGGGCGGATGCGGATAACAAGCGTGCAGATGTGGGGCGGATGCATATAACAAGCGTGTGGGGCGGATGCGGATAACAAGCGTGCAGATGTGGGGCGGATGTATATAACATGCACGTGGGGCGGATGCGGATAACAAGCGTGCAGATGTGGGGCGGATGTATATAACATGCACGTGGGGCGGATGCGGATAACAAGCGTGCAGATGTGGGGCGGATGTATATAACATGCACGTGGGGCGGATGCGGATAACAAGCGTGCAGATGTGGGGCGGATGTATATAACATGCACGTGGGGCGGATGCGGATAACAAGCGTGCAGATGTGGGGCGGATGTATATAACATGCACGTGGGGCGGATGCGGATAACAAGCGTGCAGATGTGGGGCGGATGTATATAACATGCACGTGGGGCGGATGCGGATAACAAGCGTGCGGATGCAGGGAGGATGCAGATAACGGTTTTTTTTACCCGTACAGGGCTCTACCCACAAGTGCTCTAGGAAAGCAAGCAGGCCAATCCAAGTTAGCAATGTATTCAGTTCGCAGGAAGAAATTAACCAGCTGCGCTATATGTGACCGTGCATTGTCGTCCATCAGAACGGAACTGAGCCCACATCACCTCGAAGTAAACAAACATGAGGTGCCAAGATCTCGTAACGATACCTGATGACTGTCAAGCTTTGCTGGCTTATCAGTAAAACTTCACTCAGAGGTGTTCGAGTGGTTGTCTTAATGCCTTCCCATTCCACATACAGCCAAGTCGCAGACAGTACAGGCCTCTCTGCCTCACTGTTTTGTACACAGTTTGCCTGGATACAACTGTTCCAGTGACTGCTGTGATCTCAAATGCCAGTCCTACGATTCAGCCGTTTCGCCCTTATGGCCAAATAACTGTCCTCTCCTTCGAATGCCAATCTTGGTCGTCATTGTCCTGGTCTTCGGGGCACATTTTTGGACTCGAGAAACTGGTGCAATATTCGACAAACAACATAGGCCTACCAAAGCACATTAAGCTATCTGGTCACTTTAGCTTGTGATCGCCCATCTTCCATTCGTCCAATCGCCCTCCACCGCAGGGAGTCATCCAGGAGTCCTCTTTATGCTTTAGCTGAATGTTTAAACAGCTGGTACGGGCACTAGCATTAGCACTTTCATGATTGTACGAAGTTGGGCATGCCATCTGCCGGGGAGAATAAGAGTGCAGTATCATTTATTTATATAATAATAATAATAATAATAATAATAATAATAATATCGTATGGCCTCGGGTGCTTGGTGCAAGCTTTGTTAATTGACATCCAGAGGGTAGCTTGCATGTCGAATTTCGTCGTTCCTTTGAACGCTATGAAAGTCAAGGAGGTTAGATATCTAAACTCCTTGACACTACAGCGCTTTCAAGTAGAGAATGGAGAAACTTTGTGTTGGCGGAAAATCCCGAGATTAATTTTGCCATTGAACACGGCCTACTGAATTCAAATGGGTTCTTTAACATGCCAACAACGTATGACATGAGTGCCGTGATTTTTGTCGCCTTTCAAAAATCACTTGCCATGGCCAGGAGCGAACCTGCAATCTTGGGGTTGGTAGTTCGACACTATAACCACTCACCCACCGTGGCAATTATTTATTTATATGGATAGGCTACTATCACCTGATCGTAGACCTATTATGTGGGCAATAGACACAGAGGAAAATTATTTTCTTTTGTTGCTTTAATTTTGGACACTAGTGTACAGTAGAACACAGATGGTTGCCCTGTGCATATGTGTGGTGGTCGTTTGTGATGTGGAAGCAATATGAGGGCGTTCCCGATACAGCTGGGCACTGCTTGCCACGTGGTTCTTGCGTAGTTGATTCATCTACTGAGGCGGAGCATAGCATAGACACCCTTGCTACGCTGATCGAGGAGGAAGTGTGCGGCAGGCTAGCAGAATCCTGCACGCGAGCAAACTTTCTGGCCGACCCTGATCTATATGAAGGTTGGCACACTGATCAGTAAAAACGCAACGACAACCCATGTAGTGATATTTTGGCTCAGCATTAATTTGGGGCTTTCCAAAATAAGGCGATATATCACCACTTTAAAATGCCGAGCACCCTTGTCAGCTTGCATTTTATAACAACACTCGGTGGCTGTTCGAAAATGCACTGTTTGAACATTGTGGAAAGTTCGCGGTACTTCACATTTATGCTTCTTGCGGATAATTTTGGACGATTGGGTCGTAGTTGCCCACATGCTATGATGGGAGTCTCACGGCTAGATTTCCCATCTGCTCGCTAAATCGTGCACCACGGCCTCGAGGGTAGCTACAGCGTAGGTTCGAATCCCGGCGCTGACAGTGGCTACCCTGAGTGTATTTTCCCCGTGGTTTTCCACACTCCATCCAGGCAAATGCAGGGATAGTACCTTACTTTAAGTCCCGGGGCACCTACCTCATCCCTGTCCATTATACAGTTACACACACTACTGCAGTCATCAAATCCATACAGGTTATCAGACAAGTTATAAACACGCCCAACTACATGGGGATGATGACCAAGAAGTTCCAAACCCCTAAACTTAATTATTGACCACATATTTTGCATCTACTGCAGCTCGGAACTTTCCCCACCATATGGCTCGCTTGGTGCTCTGCTTACCTCCTTTCTTCTTTCTGCGTCTCATGTTCCCTTGTTTTATTGCTTCGCTGGCGGCATGCACTGACAAGTACACTGTTTAATCGTTCGAACTGTTATTCGATAGCATTTACGCAAATTATAAATGTAGATCCCGGCGTAGGGATGTGGCGGCCCCATCGCCCAGTGGGAAACCACTGCTATCAGCCACCCAAGTATTGGCGGGAAATCCATATCTAAGTGGGTAAGTAGGAAATGCCTGCCCAAACCCTGACCATCTGGGCCACCCTGTCTCCAGGGGATAAATATGGAGGATGGGAAAATAACCCAACAAACCACTCTACGTTGGGCTCATCACCCATGTGGAGGTAAAGTGAGTCAGAGAACTACAAGTAGCCTCGGATTGGACGGATATAAACGACGACGACCGGACGGAACACGAGATTCGGAAACTGTTATGGAAATTAAGAAAGTGTGCAGAAATTGAGCGGAATGGCAGAAATGGCTCAAACGAGGCTACCCCGACGCTTGAAGGCATAAGGGAATTGAAGAAGAAGATCAATGTAGATAATAATATGAAGAAAATGGTAACGCCACGCGAACTGCAGTTTAATCCTCATGGGGAGTCGGAATAGCCTGGCTTTCATTGGCATCCTGATTGGCTCAAAATGCGTGTTCATGACAACACAATTTAGCTTTAAACGATCTATTATTGTTAACAACGAGCACTTTGTGTTCTCCGCATAAAATACATCACATAGCCCTGATTCTCTTACTTTCGAACTTTGTTGTGAAGTAGGCTAATTCCGGTGTAATGTTTGCACGGCGTAGCTAATGCCGCTACAGATTACACATGGCCGTGTTATTGTATTTGAATTATTTTATTTCACTAAATGGATTTTGGCCCTTTGAACCATTCAGCAGCTACAGCTTAAAATACAACACGCACTGTAAACAAGAGAAATATTAGTTTCCTTAGAGTAACAATTTGGTTTCCACCTCCCAAAAGTCCTTCACTATAAATAAGCAGCTGTACGGGTTGGTCGATACACTTGTTGGAGACAAGATGTTTAATTGTTACCATCTTTTATAAACTGCCTGTCCACTTTAATGTTACCAGGCATTGATATTGTTCACGTAGGCTACACGGTGTTGCCTCACTATGCTCGCAGAATTTGTTAAATCTACCTATATAAGCATATTGTAAGCAATATTGGACTATGTGCTACATACAGTAATTGTTACGTTATGCGCACTATGCAATTTAAACAACCGCTGTAAGCCCTTTCACCGCAGACAAGGAGGGCCGAAGGGAGGTATAAGAGCAATTAGCCGGAGATGACAGGGGCGCACGGCATGCAACCTTTTTGGGCATTACGCCCCCCACCTGCGTTTGATCTCGTGCAATTTATACAACTGTATCACGATTTCTGTGGAATGAAGAACAGATGAGCAAGTAGGCCTACTTTAGGGGGTATAATAACATTAACAGATTGGGGATTTATAAGAACATACACGTTAATAATTGCTCATGTTATGCTCTAAGCACATTTAGAGTAGTCTAAAATTTATACAACTGTACCACGATTTCTGTGGAATGAAAACACATGAGCAAGTAGGCTACTTCGAGATATGCTGTAAGTACACTTAGAGTACAATTTATACAACTCTACCACGATTTCTGTGGAATGGAGGGTCAATGTCTAGAAATACGGAGTAGAAGGGGAAGAGGGTCGATTGATCGAAGATGACAAGGGAGCTTGGCATGCATCTATTTTGGGCATTACGCCTCCCGTCTGCATTGGATCTCGCGCAATTTCACCCTCTGTGGACAAGGCCAAAGGAGCATACTTGGGGACTAAACACAATCCCAAATCTTTTCCTCGTAATTTCACCAACACATTTGCCAACTTTCATCAAATAGGCCTACATGCATTGTGACAGTGCTGCGTGACAATGGCCGCTGTCATAATGCTGCTCCTGTGAGGGAAATGTTGAGACGGTGGAAGTGGGAGGTCTCATTCACCAGTCACGAGTCTCTGTAACATCTAGCCTATCTTGAACTAAGGGAAGGATTGGTTCCATACACGGGACACCGTACTTCAAGCGGTTCGGTGCTATATCTCTGACGTCAACAAATGCGGCAATGGGTGCACATGCATTGAAAGCCTGTAGGGGTGTGGTGATTCGACAAGAAATGTCGAAGCAAATTTATGTTGCACTACATTCATTCAAACCGTCGTAGTTGAACCATCAATTAGATAGGAGTTTACCAAGCAGTGATAGCCTATTACTACTTCCTTTGTGCATTAGGCTTTATCTTCGTGGGTAATTGAAGTACCATTATTATTTTTCTTTCCTTATCAATTTCATCGAGGCTACGGTTTATTGCAAAATCATTCCACGGCCTAGTACAGTAGAATTGTAAATTTATTTAGGAGATTTATCTTTTTTATCAAACCTTTATAATCAAGAATGATATTAGACTGCAATTCTAAAGGAGTAGATCAAATTCATCCGGTGGTTAGCAAACAATAATCTCTTTCCTGAAGGTCCCGGGTTCGATTCCCTGTTCTGCCAAGAAATTTAATTCTGATCTGAGGACCGAAACGGGGTGTGGACACCCTCAACCTCGTGAGAATAACCTAGTCGAGCATTGGTTCGATTCTAACTTCAGACATCCTATAAGTGCTTTCTCGTAGTTGGCTAATTCTACTCAAGGGAAATGCCGCGATTAACCTCTTTCGCGATTCTAAGAGGAAACCACTCTAGGAAGGTTAATATGAGAGTCAAACCCACCTCTTCTCACGAGGCTGACTATAACCCATTCCAGCTCCCAGAGCCGATATAAATCTCTTGGCAGAGCCGGAAGTCGGATCCAGACCTTAAGGGTGAGAGCCGCTACTACACCACGGGTTGTCTTCAGAAATAACTACAATGCATTTCTACCATTTGTTACATGAATGATAGCAGTTTATATCAGTTTGGTCAAGGCTGTTTACTCGTGAAGGTCATGGCCACTGCTCTTTCCCTTCGTTATCAAACGTAGCCTATCTATTTTTAGTTTGCAACTTTCTCATCAAATCCCATGGATGTCAGTTAACATATTATGCAATGTTTACCGTATGTCCGTCGGTTACCATGCCTTTCCAAATCGAACGATGTGGTTAGGATTCTTGGCTTTCACTTCAGAGGTCCGGGTTCCTCTCAGCCTCGTGAGACAGAACTGAGAAGAGGTTGGTTTGATACCCAACTCAGCCATCCTAGAAGTGGTTTTTCATGGTTCCACACTTCTATTCCGGACAAATACCGGGATGGTTCCTAACTTAAGGCCACGGCCGCCTCCTTTCCAGTCACCAATTACAAATACACACTCTTATACAGACGTCACAATAACACATGTTATCAGACAGCCTATCTATATATACGGTATATATCGTGTATGGGCTTATCTATCTATATATAGACTACACAATAGCACACGGGACTAAATGAACATGATGTTGCAAGCTGTTAAGTTAAATGAATCATCCCATTAACCAGTCGAGCCATGTAATCGGAATTAACTCGTCCGCATGGATTGGCTGTTATTACTCACCTGATATGCCGAAAATTGCGGCATTGAATCCTGGCATTGTTGTAGAGTTGGATATTAAACAATTGTAAAGATGGTTACGCGGAAATTGTCCAAAAGGCATGAGCATTCTAGAACCGACGGGACGAAAAACAGGTGAATATTGGAAATGGATTTCCGAACGTGCAACATATGAATGTCCCAAATAGTATTGGTGATAGTGAATTAATAAACCAAAGAGAATTAGTTCTCTGCGTCATAACGAAAAGAGTTCTTGTCCAATACTAACAGTTGTTAGCCGTGTATGACTTAGGGGAGTACGTATGGTGAAATTGGTCAAATAGTTACATTTTCCGATTATTATCTCTTAATAATATTTGATCTCTCCTGAATAATTTGATGCATTATTTGTCGAAAAATTCCAATTGGAAGTGTTTTTTTTTTTTTTTAATTTCAAAGTTATTAGTGCTAATGTAAATAGGCCTACATTCAGTTTTTAAGCAGTGACTTCCTTTAATAGCTGTATCTCCGGAAATGTTCAATCTAGAAGACGTCTGAATCCAATGATAATCCCAAACTAACGTAAAAAGTAGGCTACGAATTTGTTATTACAGGTAGACGATACGGACACGCCCACTAGTGCTTCGAAGAGTAGAGACTTATTTTTTCACAAAGAACAACACGTAAATTGTTTAGGTTAGGTTTTATTATACTTATAGTTGAGTCTCGTGGAGTAGTGGTGCTGGTTATATCGTGCACCACGACCACGTGAGCACCTGCAGCACATCCGGAGATCATAGATTCGAATACCAGTGCTGACAGGCGAGTCTTGAGTGAGGCATTTCCCCGGATTTTGCCACACTCCCTCCAGGCAAATGCCGATATATTACCTTATTTCAAGTCCCGGTGCACCCTGTCGCTAATTCAGCTACACACATAACTACAGCCATCCCATAAATACAGGTTATCAGACAAATTCAACACACACCCAACTACATGGGCCTGATGACCAAGATGTCCCAAGCCCCTTAATTAAATTAACAACAATTAGATTTGAGTGTCTTAGGACGAGATTTACAAGTTGTTGTGTCAAGTAATGTTTGTGGTGATCAAATTAGCTTCTCTACAAGGACTGGAGTTTCTAACAAATGGGTAATACAGTGGGTATTGCAAAATTTGCAAGTCATTTTGGACTTTTCCAAAATGCAAGAATGATTTGTTTGATAGTAATATTAGATTATTTTACGGAATGAGGTGGATAAAGAAAGGATTGACTGTTCCTTGAAGCTGGCATGCCTCCATATGTGAATTGACACCATGTCAAACTTTGAACTTGATTTCCCAAAAATGACTTTTCTTTTTACATTTGACCCATTATCTCCGAAACTATTACAGATATGTTTACCATATTTTACTTAGTGTTACCTATTAGTATACTGCAGTTACTGAACCACCAAAACATTTCTATTTACATTTTTTTATTTACAGAAGAAAAAGTGGATATTTAAAAGAAAAAATGAACAAAATTTAAAGAAAATCATAACTAATTATTTATTTGTCGGTATATTCTGATTCTGGTTCAGTAATCCGAAAATGAGTGATACTATACACTACCTCCCAAAAATTTCAGATCTCTATCAGTCAAAGGTTCTGAGATAATGCGTCATCAATATTGCAAATTTAACACTGTAGGTATAGGACGTACGTACTCCCCTTAAATAAGTTTACAATGGTGGTCTGTAAGTCATGTGTAATCAACGAATTTCCACTGCTTCATATAGAAGAGTTCAGGAAATGTACTGCAAACTATGGAAACATTTGCCCGTGTGTTTATTGCAGACGGAACTTTCAGTTTGCCAGAAAACATGTTCCGTCCACGAGGAGGATGAAACCTGACCCAAATCAAAATACAGTATTAATTTTTAAGTACTGACTCTTTAAGGGAGATCCTGTGTTTCTTTGGAGATGTTAATTCGTTTTAGTGGCTTGTGATATCTTGGTCATCAGCCCCGTGTACTTGAGTAAGTGTTCAATTTTTCTCATAACGTGTGTTTCTGTGGTGGCTGTAGTAAGGCGTACTTAATTATGAGGGTCGGGAATAGGGAAGGTGCCCCGGGACTTGATATGAGGTGCTATAAGTTACCGACATTTGCCTGGAGGGCGTGTGGGAAAACCACACTCATGATATCCGCTGTTAGCCCTGGGATTCGTACCTCCGGACTTCCTGCAGCTCCCCATCGTAGTCTGGTGAGCGATTTGACACGCACGGCTACACCATGGCTGTAGGCTATTACTTTGGAGTACTAGCTAATGAATGGCACATTAACCATATAATTATAATAATGATAATAATAATGACTTTGTGGCCGCCAGTGAGGCCCGGTGATGTTCCTTCGACCTGCGTGTGTTTCTATTTGCGTTCGTGTTTGTTTTTATTTTGTTTATACTTGTAACTTTTACCGTTAATTGTTATATTTTCACACGTGGAGTCTATCTTTCTGGCAATAAAGAATACGTACAAATCCCCGAGCCAGGAAAATTAACCATAGTTGAATAAAATTCCCACGTCCTGGCAGGGAATCGAACCCGAAACCTTTCAGTTGAAAGCCTAGCATGCAAACCACTTGGCCATGGAGCTCAACATTTTCCATATAATCACACTATTATACTGTATGCCTATTAATATGTTTGTTGTTAGGCTATTTATTTTAGTGGTTGCGACATCGTGGTCACTTAGCCCCGTGTGCTTGTGTATATATATATATATATGGAAATTATGGAATTTGTGTGATAACCTGTCTTATTGTGATGCCTGTACTAGTGTTTATTTGTAAATTGGGAAGGATACGGCCGTGGCCTTCATTTAGAATTCATCCCAGTATTTGCCTCGAGTAGATGTGGTGAAACCACGGAAAACCACTTCCAGGATGGCTGAGGTGGGATTCGAACCCACCCCATCTCAGTTTTGCCTCACGAGGCTGAATGTACCCCGTTCCAGCCCTCACACCAGAATTATAATTTCTTGTCAGAGCCGGGAATTGAACCCGGACCACCGGTCTGACAGCCAAGAGCGCTAGCCGGTACACCATGAGGTGGCCTATATATTAATCTGAACGTTTTTTTTGTCTCCTGGTCTGTGATTCTTTCACATAAAAACTACGTAACGAATTGAGTTGAAATTGTGTATGGTCTATGGGTATAGTTATCATGGTCGGCTACCACATAGGCCTATTCAAATTTTGATACGACCAACTATTTTAAAATGGCGGCGTTTTGTATGCATTCTTATTCTAAAATTGATCATGTTTTATCTAGGGAAATCCACAATAGCCTAAAGGGTAAACGGTTTGCCCTAACACGGAATGAAGCCCACCAAGCGTACTTAAAATCCAACTTCCTACAACAAAGTTCATATGCAATTTCCTCCTAGAAATTATAGTTTTCGTAAACTGGTGAATGTCCTTATGTGCTAAACGCCAATATATTAAGTAAATGGTCATTCCTATAACGAGATGAGACTCAGCATGTGTGCACTCAAAATTTGCTTTTCTATAACAACAAAAAATCATGTGCACTTCCTTCGTAACTCTAATGGTTTTTTAGAAAATCATGGTTTTTCTTGTTGAAGACCCGCCGAGAGCTCCTTTCTCTTCGGCAATTCCTTCCACACAAAAATTCCACTTAAAAGATTAAGCTGAAATTTTGCCTTGGTAGACTATAAACTTTATTAACAAATATAATGGTTAAACGGTTAGTCCTATCACAAAATGAAGCCATTTTAGTACTTAATATCCAATTTTCTACTAGAACGATCATATGCATACTCTTCATAACACTAATGCATTTCCAGCAAATTATGGTTTTTCTGTGAACTATGGAATGTCTTATCTCCTAAAAGTCAACATAATAAGCAAAAGGTCAATCCTATCATGAAATGGAGTCTATCATTATGTCGGGTAAAATTGCCTAATTTCGCAGTAAATTTGTTTCGACAAGCAAAGACAAAAGCTTTTGGTACTGAAATTCCTCGTTGAACTGCTTGAAATTACTGTTCCCAACTTCGTACAAAGAACGCTATATCCTGTTGCGAAATTAGGGATAGTGGGGAATAAGGACAGCCTCCCTTAATTATAATTCACTTTTCGTGGCTCAGTGGTAACGTTTTCTCCTGCTCTTCCCAATGTTACAGGATCGAATCCTGGCGCGGTCAGCTGGCATTGAGGGTGCGCAAATACGAGGGAGCCGTGTCAGTAGATTTACTGGCACGTTAAAGATCCCTTTCGGGGCAAAAATCCGGCATCCCGACATCTCTAAAAGCCGCAGTAGTTAAAAGGGACGTAAAACCAATAACATTATTAGTCTACTATTATCTTTAAAATATGTTATTGTTTGAGTCTTCAGTCTTTTGACTGGTTTGATGCAGCTCTCCATGCCTCCCTGTCCTGAGCCAATCGTTTCATCTCTACATAGCTACCACACCCTACATCCGAGGCTATCTGTTTAACATATTCTAACGTTGGTCTACCCCTACAGTTCTTGTCCTCGACCCTTCCATCCATAACTAAGCTTGCTATTCCTGGGTGTCTTAGTATGTGTCCTACCAACCTATCTCTTCTCTTCATTAGCAGTCGCCAGAAACATCTCTCCTCTCCCACTCGCCTTAATACCTCTTCGTTTGTAACCCTATCTACCCATCTGATCTTCATCATTCTCCTGTAACAACACATTTCAAATGCTTCAATTCTCCTCTTTTCTGCTGCACCAATAGTCCAAGTTTCACTTCCATAGAGCGCTACGCTCCAGACAAAGGCTTTCAAAAATGTCTTCCTAATACCTAAATCTATATTCGATGTCAACAGATTCCTTTTTTGTAGAAAGGCTTTCCTTGCCTGAGCCAACCTACTTTTTATATCCTCTTTGCTTCGTCCATCACTGGTTATTCTGCTTCCTAAGTAACAGAAGTCTCCTACTTCCTTCAGCTTTTCACCTGCCAATTTGATCTCCATAGAGGTTTCTGATTTATTTCGGCTGCATTCCAGTATTTTTGTTTTACATTTATTAATTTTCATCATGAATTCCTTCCGTGAGACGGAATCCATACCATTCAAAAACTCATCAAATCATCAGGCTTGTCGGCCAAGATGACGATGTCATCAGCAAATCTCAGAGTTGAAATTATTTCTCCTTGAATCTTCACTCCCACTTTAAATTTTTCTCCAATTTCCTTCATTGCTTGTTCAATGTAAAGATTGAAAAGTATGGGTGATAAGTTGCAGCCTTGCCTTACACCTTTCTGAATACCAGCTTCTCTCTCATGACCTTCAGCTCGAATGACTGCTGTCTGGTTTCTGTATAGATTGTATATCACCCTCCTATCCCTGTACTTTATTCCAATAGATTTCAAAATGTCAAACAATTTAGTCCAATCAACGTTATCAAAAGCCTTTTCTAAGTCTACAAATGCCATGAACGTTCTCTTATCTTTCCTTATTCTACCTTCCAAAATCAGCCTAAGACTTAGTACAGCTTCCCTTGTTCCTACGTTTCTCCTGAAACCAAACTGGTCTTCACCCAACTCCTTTTCTATCTGGCTATCAATCCTCTTGTAAATTATTCTAGACAGGATCTTTGAAGCATGAGTAATCAAGCTGATTGTACGGTAATCTTCACATCTGTCAGCTCCCACTTTCTTTGGTATAGGGACGATAACATTCTTCTTGAAATCAGGGGGTACCTCACCTGTCTCATAAATCCTACACACCAAGTGAAATAACCTGATCAGACCTTCATCTCCTATGCAGCGTAGCAACTCAATCGGTATATCATCTATGCCTGGTGCTTTGTTCCTGCCTAAATCCTCTAATGCTCTGTTAAATTCTGATCTCAATATTAAATCTCCTTTTGCATCCTCATCAATTTCCTCCTCCCTTTCCATTACATGATTCTCAATCTCATTTCCCTTATACAAGCACTCTATGTAAGCTTTCCGTCTCTCAACCTTTTCTTCCCTATCTGTTAGAAGCTTTCCATTTGTGTCCTTAATATTACAGCACTTAGTCTTCTTTTCCCCAAAAGTATTCTTAATCCTTCGATAAGCTGTGTCTACTTTTCCTAATTTCAGACAATGTTCTATACCTGCACATTTCTCTTTGAACCATTCTTCTTTCGCTTCCTTGCACTTCTTGTTAACCTCATTTCTCAGACGTCTGTATTCTGCTTTCCCCTTTTCATCTCTTACATTCTTGTGTTTCCGCCTTTCATCCATCAATTCTAGTATATCCTGAGTGATCCACGGTTTTCTACCTATTCTTTCTTTCCTACCAATGTTTTCTTCTGCGGATTTTGTTATTTCATTCTTCAAAAGTGCCCATTCGTCTGCAATTGAAGTTTGTTTAGGGGTTTTGATTAGTCCTTCCTTTATACTCTTCTTGAATCTTTCGTTTACATCCTTCACTTTCAGTCTGTCTATTGCCCACCTTTTTGGCTTTTGACTTTTCTTCAGTTTCTTCAACTTAAATCTGCATTTCATTACAACCAGATTGTGGTCAGAGTTTATGTCAGCACCAGGATATGTTTTACAATCCAAAATCTGGTTTCGAAACCTCTGCTTGACCATAATGAAGTCGATTTGGTAACGCCCTGTATCTCCTGGTCTCGTCCATGTGTATATTCTTCTATTGTGGTTATCGAACAAGGTGTTAGCTATGACCAACTCATGTTCGGTGCAGAATTCCATCAGCCTGCTTCCTCGATCATTCCTTTCACCTAATCCGAAATCTCCTACTATCTTCCCTTCTCTCCCTTTTCCTACCACAGCATTCCAATCTCCCATTACTATAACATTTTCATCACCTTTGATATACCTCAGAATGTCATCTATTTCTTCGTAGACCTTTTCAACATCCTCATCATCAGCTTGACTGGTAGGCATATAGACTTGTACCACTGTGGTGCACGTAGGTTTAGTATTGATTTTTGCTACAATAATCCGTTCACTGTATTGCTCATAATATTCCACCCGCTGTCCAAGTTTCCTACTCAATATGAGACCAACCCCTGCTTGGCCATTGTTTGATTTAGTGCTAATGACCCTATAGTCTCCTGACCAAAAGTCCTGCTCTTCCTGCCAGCGCATTTCACTAATCCCAACCAAATCCAACCTCAACCTATCCATTTCCCTTTCTAAGTTTTCTAACTTTCCACTTCCTAGCAGACTTCTAACATTCCACGCTCCGATCCGTAGAATGTCAGATTTCCTCTTTGTCACTTCTGTGATGTTAACCCCCTCTCGAGTAGTCCCCACCCGGAGATCCGAACGGGGGACTAGTTTACCTCCGGATTGAAATTTTACAAGGGAGGAGGCCATCATCTCATGTAATTATGCATAGAGAGGTGCATATCCTCGGGAATAGCATTACGGCTGTAGTTTCCCGTTGCTTTCAGCCGTGCAGCAGAACGCAGTGTAGCCATTAGTTGGCTTATATTATCAATATCTTAACCGTCTATTAGACTAGTAAAGAATTGATTTATTCTGAAAGGCTGCTACTCCCTTTCAGAATAAGTAAAGAACAGTTCTACTACAAAATACTAACGGAGCCAAATGCTTTTCATTCGTAATTTGGATAGTTCTCCACGAAGTTGATGTCTTAGATGTAAAAGCTCCGTTCAGCGCTGCACACAACTTGAAAGATATGAAGAATTAGAGTATAGTCTACATATCATGCAATAGCGAAATTTCACAAATAACACTTTTTTGTGAAATATCTCACTTAAAAGAAACCTTCCAAAATTGCAACTTAAAAGGAAAATATGCTTTATATGAACACTTTACGTACGATTCATTTATGAGTCAATTGTTCCACCAAGTGCGTGTGCACGGACCACCATCTCCTGCATTCACTTACAACATTAGGCTACTCCATTGGTGTACTGTACATTTTCGGATCTTTCAACTAGACAACCGTCCGGCTCCGGTTAGTGCGCTAGACTTTGGCCCGACGTGTCCCGGGCTCAATTCCCGGCCGGGCCATCAGGGATTTTAATTCCCATGGCTCGGGGACTGGGTGTATGTGACGTCTTCATCACTTCATCCTCATTACGGCGCGCAGGTCGCCCACGGGCGTCAACTAGATAGACCTGCACTCGGCCTCTCAGGAGGCCACACGATCATTATTATTATTATTATTATTATTATTATTATTATTAACTAGATAACCGCAGGTAATACAGGCAAATAGATTAAAAGGTGAAATAACCACGCTGTAAATGGGTAATGAAGTATCTCCCTGTCTCAAACTTAGTGCTCACTGTTAGATATTAACGGAATATCTACACAGTTATAGTATTCGCTACGAATGGCATGGGCTGCGTAGCGTTCCTAAATATCCTGTAAACCACCTTCGGGATCCTTTTTGAAATAAGGTGGTGGTATCCGCTGTATTGCATCGGCATTATCGGACGTTCTAGAATCTTGAAATGTCATTCGTGCACACAATGTATCGTCATTATTCTTGAAAGCTACCTTCGGGATCGATATTTCGCAGAAAAAAAAACACCCTGGGAGAAACGCTAAAATGAAGGACACTAACACAAATGGTAGGAACATGAAGTCGTGTGCGGGCATGTGATGTTAACGTAAGTTGAGTCGCCGGTCAGTGTTACAAAATTAACGTTTGTCTATTTTGCATCAGTAGTGAAGCACGGGTGTTAGGCTACAACGAGTATCTAGTATTCACCAGGGACGTCCGTGGCTATGACAAGTGATTATGAACCAGGAATCCTGAGACGCAGTTTACTTATGGATTTCCGCTCCTCCGACAGGTTCCCATCGCAATATTAGGACCATACCAAGCCCTTCAGATTCTTAGCAGCGCCTGGAAATGAACCCTAGATTGCTATTCATTATTACACGAGGAGGTCGGCAATTTTCCGGGGATCATTAAATGCTTCATTTGACTTCAACATGGACATGATTAATGTTATGTATTGATACATTTCTATGGGAAGGAGACGGTTCCAAAGATTCGATTCCAGGTCTGGTCTGAGGACTTCCGGCGCCATGGCTAATTGGTTAGCATGCTAAGCTTTGGCCCGAATAGTCCCGGGTTTGATTCCTGGCCGGCCCGTGGAGATTTAACTCTCCTGGCTCAGGGAATGGGTGTTTGTGGCGTCTTCATGAAATTAAAATAGAGTTAAAAGAAAAAGTTAAACGAAAAAAGTAAAATAAATGATATTTAAAAAGGCTTGGGTAGGGTAGACTCTGCCTCGTGAAGGTGACTGAAAGTGTGCATTAAATTTCCACCTCGGCCATCCACCTCCTCTTCACGAACGAACCTATCCCAATTACAAATACTGTGCTAGTACAGACATCATAATAAACACAAGATATCATACTGACTTCAAACTCACGTCCAATCCCCCTAAATGAAGCTGTTGCATGACTGCCGTCAATCTATATTGTACTAAATTTCTGCACAGTTAAATATTATTAGACTAGTATTACTATTCCCGGCTAACGATGTCTTGGCCAGACCTCTGACCCATGGGAGTGACGGAGTTCTGACAGATGAGGAACTCCTTGGAAACGAACCCAGTATCAGTGGTTTCCCCATAAACCCACCACCAGAACAACTGGCTAAACTAGACCAGTGGATTGGTAGTTTGTTTCACGCATTTGGCTCCTAATTCGCTTTGTGTTTTAATTTGCTGCTGCGGGAACCCGGTGAATGTGTTCACAGGGTTGTAGGGGAGGGGAGGGAGGCGTGTATTGAATGTGGGGAGGGTGCAGACCTGCTCGGTGGCGCGCTGTGTAGAACATCGCTATAACATAAGTGGGAGATAGGTCTAATGACATGCTTTTATTGTTCGTTCGTTTTCCGGTTTGCAGAGACCAACTGGTATTCCATCTCGTGTCTGATTCTCAGCTCTGCCGGAGAAATTGAATTCTGATGCCAGGGCTGGAACGGGGTACTCATACTCATGAGGCACAGTTGAGAATTCCCCCTCACCAGTCTTAGACGTTATTTTCCGAGGTTTCTAACTTCTACTCCTAAATTAATGCTTTGCTCCTACCCAAATCCTAGACCCTATTACAAGTAGGCTACACACACTAATACGGCCACCACAATGATACAGGTTATCAGACAGATTCCACACACACACACTCAAGTACATAGGACTATATGACCACGATGTCGCAAAATCCTTATTAGTAGAAACATCAACATAGTACTTCAGCTCGATTTCCTGCTCTGTTAAGTAATTCATTTGTGGTCTGAGGGCTGTAGAGTGGTAGGCTACATTCAGTGTCGTGAGGAAATATGAGTAGAAGCGGGCTCAATTTTCCCTCAGCAATCTCACCCAAAGGCAAATACGGGGAAGCTACGTAACTTACAGCCTATCCCAATTACAAATACACATAGGCTACTGTAGTATAACATAAGATATAGCCTACTGACTTCACACTCACCTCAGAGCTTGGGCTGATGGCCACAATCTACACCCCCCCCCCCCCCCCTAAATGAAACAACTGTTGCATGACAGCCGTCAATCTATAGCCTATCGTACTAGCTTTCTGCACAGTTGACCCAAATTATATGTTATTATTATTATAATTATTATCATTAATTGTTGTTGTTTGAGTCTTCAATCTTTCGACTGCTTTGATGCAGCTCTCCACGCTTACCTGTCCTAAGCTAATCATTTCGTCTCTACATAGCTACCACACCCTACATCCGAGGCAATCTGTTTAACATATTCTAACCTTGGTCTACCCTTACTGTTCTCATCCTCGACCCTTCCTTCTATAACTAAGTTTGCTACTCCTGAGTGTCTTAGTATGTGTCCGACCAACCTATCTCTTCTCTTCATTAGCAGTTGCCAGTAAAGTCTCTTCTCTCCCACTCGTCTTAATACCTCTTCATTCGTAACCCTATGTACCCATCTGATCTTCATCATTCTCTTGTAACACCACATTTCAAACGCTTCAATTCTCTTCTTTTCTGCTGCACCAATAGTCCAAGTTTCACTTCCATAGAGCGCCACGCTCCAGACAAAGGCTTTCAAAAATGTCTTCCTAATACCTAAATATATATTCGATGTCAAAAGATTCCTTTTCTGTAGAAATACTTTCCTTGCATGTGCTAACCTACTTCTTATATCCTCTTTCCTTCGTCCATCACTGGTTATTTTGCTTCCTAAGTAACAGAAGTCAACTACTTCCTTTAGCTGTTCACCTGCCAGTTCGACATCCATAGGGGTTTCTGATTTATCTCGGCTGCATTCCAATATTTTTGTTTTGCATTTATTAATTTTCATCATGAATTCTTTCCTCAAGACAGATTCCATAGCATTTAAAAACTCATTCAACTCCTCTGGTGTGTCGGCTAAGATGACGATGTCATCAGCAAATCTCGAGAGTTGAAATGATTTCTCCTTGAATCTTTACGCCTACTTTGAATTTTTCTCCAATTTCTTTCATTGCTTGTTCAATACAGTGGAACGTGGCTAATTCGAACTTCTATAATTCGAAATCTTCTTTAATTCGAATTTTTCTCTTGGTCCCCAGCATTTTATATAGAATCAATGCTAAACAATCGTGGTTAATTCGAATTACATTTTGGATAATTCGAAGTTTGTACGGGTAAAAGGCCGATCGGAGGCCAAACAGTTGGGTCCGAAAGACAAGATGGCGACGACGGATCTGGCGATGAACTCGTGGAGAAAGTTCCTGAGAAAACTGTTCCGAGTGCAGCCCAAGTAACAAACCACATCACAGAACTCAGGCGTTTATTTGAATGTAGAATTGATGTAAGTGATTCTGTTTTCAGTTCCTTAAATTTGTTAGACTCTTTTGTGACGGCCGAGAGACTTAACTGTAGGAAACAGGTAAAAATCTGAAACTTCTTTGAAAAGCAGTAGATTTCTCTAAAACTTAACTAGATTGCTGAATTACTACCGTCGTAAATAGGTGAATAGTACATTTTGGTTCCATTTTATCATTTGAAACTTTTGAGGTTATTCACGATACATTCATTATACTGCTTAATAAAGGCTCTTGGATGGAAACTTAAAGTTTGAATGTTTTCTCTACCCTTTTCAGAGAACTTTCATAATTCGAATTTTTGGATAATTCGATTTTTTTACTTTTCCCTTGAGGTTCGAATTATCCAAGTTCCACTGTATATAGATTGAAAAGTATCGGTGATAAGTTGCAGCCTTGCCTTACACCTTTCTGAATACCAGCTTCTCTCTCATATCCTTCGGCTCGAATAACTGCTGTCTGGTTTCTGTATAGATTATAGAGCACCCTCCTATCCCTGTAATTTATTCCAATCGTCTTCAAAATGTCAAACAACTTACTCCAATCAACGTTATCAAAAGTATTTTCTAAGTCTACAAATGCCATGAACGTTCTCTTATCCTTGCATATTCTAGCTACCAAGATCAGCCTAAGACTTAGTATAGCTTCCCTTGTTCCTACGTTTCTCCTGAAGCCAAACTGCTCTTCCCCCAACTCTCTTTCTATCTGTCTTTCCATCCTCTTGTCAATTATTCTAGTCAGGATCTTTGAAGCATGAGTGATCAAGCTGATGGTACGGTAATCTTCACATCAGTCAGCTCCTGTTTTCTTCGGTATAGGGATGATAATATTCTTCTTGAAATCAGAGGGTACCTGTCCCCTAAATCATACACACCAAGTGAAATAATCTTGTCAGACCTTCATCACCTGCAGCTTAGCAACTCAATCGTTATATCTATGCCTGGTGCTTTGTTCCTGCTTGAGTCTTCCAATGCTCTGTCAATTCTGATCTCAATATTAAATCTCCTTTCTCATCAATTTCCTCTTTCCTTTCCATTACATGATTCTAAATATCCTTTCCCTTATACAAGCACTCTAAATTTTCCATCTCTCCACCTTTTCTTCCCTATCTGTTAGAGTTTTCCACCTGATTCCTTAATATTACAGCAATTAGACTTCTTTTCCCCGAAAGTACTTTTAATCCTTCGATAAGCTGTATCTACCTCTCCTAATTTCAGACAATTTTCGATACCTGCCCATTTCTCTTTCAACCAATCTTCTTTTGCTTCCTTGCACTTCTTGTTAACCTTATTTCTCACACGTCTGTATTCTGCGTTTCCCCTTTCATCTCTTTCATTATTGTGCTTCCGCCGTTCGTCCATTAATTCTAGTATATCCTGCGTGATCCACGGTTTGCTACCTATTCTTTCTTTCCTACCAATGTTTTCTTCTGCGGATTTTGTTATTTCATTCTTCAAATGTGCCCATTCCTCAGCAATTGTAGCTCGTTCAGTTTGTTTTTATTAGTCCTTCCTGTATACTCGCCTTGAATCGTTTGTTCACGTCCTTCTCTTTGTCTGTCTATTGCCCACCTTCTTGGCTTTTGACTTTTCTTCAATTTCTTAAGCTTAAGTCTGCATTTCATAACAACCAGATTGTGGTCAGAGTTTATGTCAGCACCGGGATACGTTTTGCAATCCAAAATCTTGTTTCGAAATCTCTGCTTGACCATTATTATTATTAATGAAAATCCACAGCCTGCTTCCAGTCTCTGACCGGGTCAGGAATGGAATGAATGAAGCCCCCAACTAGCGGCGAGGATATGAACTGTGCCGGCTGCCGAGGCCTGACGCACTCCTCTGGGGCAATGATTAAATGAACGACAGATGAAATGAAATGATAGTGGAGAGTGTTGCTGGAATGAAATTTTGACAGGGAAAACCGGAGTACCCGGAGAAAAACCTGTCTGCCTCCGTTTTGTCCAGCACAGATCTCACATGGAGTGACCGGGATTTGAACCACGGACCCAGCGGTGAGAGGCCGGCGTGGTGCCGCCTAAGCCACGGAGGCTTGTCCATTATTATTATTAATAATTATTATTATAATTCCTTGCTAACGATGTATTGGCCAAATCCCGGACCCGTAGGAGTGACGTAGTTCCACTTCCATATGACAGATCAGGAACAATCAATCGAACTGGTATTCGATAGGGTGCTATTAATATCGAGGGGGATTATGGAAGGAAGTACAACTAGCTGGGTCAGGAAATAGGTAGTAGTCTAGTATAGATTCAAGAAAAGTAATGTCAAGAGTGCTATCCACAATGCAATGAGGCAGCGGTGACAGCCAAGAGTGCTACCCACAGTGCGATGAGGCAGCGGTGACAGCCAAGAGTGCTAGCCACAATGCATTGAGGCAGCGGTGACAGCCAAGAGTGCTAGCCACGATGCAATGAGGCAGCGGTGACAGCCAAGAGTGCTACCCACGGTGCAATGAGGCAGCGGTGACAGCCAAGAGTGCTAGCCACAATGCATTGAGGCAGCGGTGACAGCCCAGAGAGCTAGCCACGGTGCGATGAGGCAGCGGTGACAACCAAGAGTGCTACCCACGGTGCAATGAGGCAGCGGTGACAGCCAAGAGTCCTAGCCCCGATGCATTGAGGCAGCGGTGACAGCCCAGAGAGCTAGCCACGGTGCGATGAGGCAGCGGTGACAACCAAGAGTGCTACCCACGGTGCAATGAGGCAGCGGTGACAGCCAAGAGTGCTAGCCCCGATGCATTGAGGCAGCGGTGACAGCCAAGAGTGCTAGACACAGTGCAATGAGGCAGCGGTGACAGCCAAGAGTGCTAGACACAGTGCAATGAGGCAGCGGTGACAGCCCAGAGAGCTAGCCACGGTGCGATGAGGCAGCGGTGACAGCCAAGAGTGCTACCCACGGTGCAATGAGGCAGCGGTGACAGCCAAGAGTACTAGCCACAATGCATTGAGGCAGCGGTGACAGCCAAGAGTGCTACCCACGGTGCAATGAGGCAGCGGTGACAGCCCAGAGTGCTAGACACAGTGCAATGAGGCAGCGGTGACAGCCAAGAGTGCTAGCCCCGATGCATTGAGGCAGCAGTGACAGCCAAGAGTACTAGCCACAATGCATTGAGGCAGCGGTGACAGCCAAGAGTGCTACCCACGGTGCAATGAGGCAGCGGTGACAGCCCAGAGTGCTACCCACGGTGCAATGAGCTAGCGGTGACAGCTAAGAGTGCTTGACACAGTGCAATGAGGCAGCGGTGACAGCCCAGAGTGCTACCCACGGTGCAATGAGGCAGCGGTGACAGCCAAGAGTACTAGCCACAATGCATTGAGGCAGCAGTGACAGCCAAGAGTGCTACCCACGGTGCAATGAGGCAGCGGTGACAGCCCAGAGTGCTACCCACGGTGCAATGAGGCAGCGGTGACAGCCAAGAGTACTAGCCACAGTGCAATGAGGCAGTGGTGACAGCCAAGAGTGCTACCCACGGTGCAATGAGGCAGCGGTGACAGCCCAGAGTGCTACCCACGGTGCAATGAGGCAGCGGTGACAGCCAAGAGTACTAGCCACGGTGCAAAGAGGCAGCGGTGACAGCCAAGAGTGCTAGACACAGTGCCATGAGGCAGCGGTGACAGCCAAGAGTGCTACCCACGGTGCAATGAGGCAGCGGTGACAGCCAAGAGTGCTACCCACGGTGCAATGAGGCAGCGGTGACAGCCAAGAGTGCTACCCACGGTGCAATGAGGCAGCGGTGACAGCCGAGAGTGCTACCCACGATGCAATGAGGCAGCGGTGACAGCCCAGAGTGCTAGACACGATGCAATGAGGCAGCGGTGACAGCCGAGAGTGCTAGCCACAATGCAATGTGGCAGACGATCGGATTTCATTCCTGTTTAATGAATGTGATAGGTTATTTTCGAAGTGAATAGATACGGGCAGTGACTGGGATTCCACTTAAAAAGAAAGAAGTCCCTTTGTCTTAGGTTGTCATAGGTAAGAGTTGCATCAAATTATTATCGATAATATTGTTGTTTTAGGGATGATTTCCACGCACTGAGAGAAATATATGAATTGCACAGATTCCTGTTCCGTTCATCGTTCTCGTGATCAACTATGCAAGTTATCTTTCTCGTGACTTAGCCGTGAGTATTAGTTTGCACACTACGACTGCGATGAAAAGCTGCAACAGTCCGAAGATGCAAGGGTCTATTCTCGGCGCTGACAGTGATTATCCTGCGTGTGGCCTTTTACTCACACTCCTTTCAGTCAAATGCCGGGATAGTACCCTTTTTCAAATCCCGAGACACCTGCACATACCCATAATCCTAGGCCCAAATAATTATATTTATACAAGGTGCTACATTCACCACTATAACACAGGTTATCAGAGAATTTCAACACACACCCATGTACACGCGGCTAAGGACTAGATTTCTCCTAAATTCAGGGGCGGCTGGAGACCAAGTTCGTACCGTACAAAACTTTTTTAGTGCCCAGATGTTGTACACCCCTCGCAATTAACCCCTTTTCCTCCCTAGCCCTCCACACACTGACGATATCCAACTCCCCACGGACAAGCTCGTTGGATATTATTCTGATGTCAGTTACGTTCATAAGTTCATCTCAAAATCCAACCTTAGTTTTCAGCATGGAACACATGGAAAATTTTAAGTTACTAGAACAAACAAATGGTGACAAATCAAAATGCTCATTTACATCCGCACCCTAGTCTACGTAAATTAATCATTGAAAGGGGTGTGGGGCATGTGATTCAGTTACAGACAAAGACCTACATTTTGCGTGAATTGTGGAGATCGAAGCTTTGCAAGTGGGATATCATTCATTAGAAAAATGTTGGTCAGTAATGTAAGACACGATGCCACAAAACGAAATACAAAAAGCTGCGTGCTTTTTACAGTGTAAAATCCCTCTTGTGAAACAACCTACCTTGTCAAGATTATACAGTTATATTACAATTTTCCATTTGGAAAAACACTTTCTTTCTCACGATCTTCAATAATTTTCGAACATTATTTGTAGTAAAATAATGGGAAAATATGCAGGATTTAGAGACGATGGCTATTGTACTGCGAAATAACGTTAGCTCACATTCGCGTCATTAATAGACTACATAATGAAGAGGCCTAACCACAAGTAGAGTTTTCTCATTGTAAAAAATACTGAAGATCATATAATTCTTGGTGCATTTTATAACATTTCGCAACATTAATAAATAATGAATAACCACAAGTAGAGTTTTCTCATTGTGCACAATATTGAAGATTCTTGGTGCATTTTACAACTTTTATCTAGGTTTCCTGAAGCCTCCATGGCTTAGGCGGCAGCACGCCGGCCTCTCACCGCTGGGTCCGTGGTTCAAATCCCGGTCACTCCATGTGAGATCTGTGCTGGACAGAACGGAGGCAGACAGGTTTTTCTCCGGGTACTCCGGTTTTCCCTGTCAAAAATTTCATTCCAGCAACACTCTCCACTATCATTTCATTTCATCTGTCATTCATTTAATCATTGCCCCAGAGGAGTGCGTCAGGCCTCGGCAGCCGGCACAGTTCAAATCCTCGCCGCTAGATGGGGACTTCATTCATTCCATTCCTGACCCGGTCGGAGACTGGAAGCAGGCTGTGGATTTTCATTTTCATCTAGGTTTCCTACCAGCAATAAATTGTTCAGTTACAGGTAAGAAAAATTGTTGTACACAGTTCTCATTGCTGTTATTGCTTTACTACGAAACCGGAGAGATGGTTATGCATAAGGAAGCGAAAGTGGCGCATCACCCGGCAAGAGAACGGACGAAATAATTGGAAGCTCTATAACCACCGCCTGACTGCTCTTGTCACCAGGCGGTGTGGGTAACAGGCTTGCTATCATTGGTCTCCACTGTGATAGGTCGTTTCATCTCCCTACCACCCAAGATGTCCGTCTTAAATATCTTCGGATTTTAGCATTCAGTTTTCACTTTTATCAGTGGTAGGCTAATAAGGGGCATAACGAAACGGAGTACTTTATCCCGTGACATTGATAATCACAGAGATAACGATACCAACTTAACAACCACCAGCATGGCACTACTTACGTTGACAAATTCGCCAGTGCAAATATTTTGAAAAACATATGAGTACTTGACTTACTTGCGGGAAAAGGATGCATACAATGTTGCTGCTTGTATGTGTACTGAAGCTAAAACGTGTTGTTTTCATGACCCTTCGGGTGGTGTGCTATTTAACTGACCGTGCTTCCTCCCGAAGATAGGCAATTTAAACACGCTCTTTCTTCAAAAGTACTAGTGTGATTTTCAAGATCGCCGCTATTTTTTTTTTTAAAGAAAGTGTGGACGTGTTGGAAGCGGAAATCCGCATATTTCTAGTTAAGAACTAGCGTTAGAATTATCTCAGTGATTTATAACGCTGTGGGTTCTAGATGTATATCAGTCCCTTGTGACTGTTCATAAAGGTGAAAACGGAATATAAATACCTACAACGGAATAATATATTCTAGATGAAAATCTTAGGTGACTAACGCTGTATATGAAGGGTCCACGGGAAGATAGGGGAATGTCACTCAGAATGTAAAATCGAGATATCAGCGCGATCTGGTAGGCCTCTTTGTGACGTATTGAAGGCACGATTGTGTCTGGCTAATAACAATGAGCGTCGTGAGAAAATAATGTTTCAAGACACATAAGTAGCCTACATATAAGTAATGAAACTTTAAAACTCGTTTCCTGAACATTTGACATTCCCCCTTCTTCCCCTGAAAAATGAAAATCCACAGCCTGCTTCCAGTCTCCGACCGGGTCAGGAATGGAATGAATGAAGCCCCCATCCAGCGGCGAGGATATGAAATGTGCCGGCTGCCGAGGCCTGACGCACTCCTCTGGGGCAATGATTAAATGAATGACAGATGAAATGAAATGATAGTGGAGAGTGTTGCTGGAATGAAATTGTGACAGGGAAAACCGGAGTACCCGGAGAAAAACCTGTCTGCCTCCGTTTTGTCCAGCACAGATCTCACATGGAGTGACCGGGATTTGAACCACGGACCCAGCGGTGAGAGGCCGGCGTGCTACCGCCTAAGCCACGGAGGCTCCCCCCTTCTTCCCCTGAACCCTTCATAATTATCTTGATTGCACCGGGCAGAAGCTCAGCTCACTCACGGATTAGCAGCTCCAAGGCAACCAGCATGGAGTTGAGCTGGGGAGGCATGCTCTGGACTAGAGCAAATCACAGAGATGTGATGTTATTGAAGGAAAAGCAAACACTGTATTGCAGTGTCACGTCAGGCAAAAGCACAAGGTAAGTTGTTATGAGTTTGCCTACCTGTCAGGGAACTGAGCAAGAGAGCAACGTGGTGTAGTGGCCATGTGCACACAACTGTCTGGTCCTGCCTGCACTTTAGTCGTGATCACGAGAGCGGCCCTGTGGAAAGATTCCGATATTCTCTCTCATTTGGATTCTGTAATTTCAAACCGACCAAACTCGATGTCGAGTGATCGGTATAATTTCCATTTCCTTCGAGGTTTATTCCGAGTGGCTTCCTATGGCACTTCAATATTCCGGGTAGCACGGAATCGCTGGAAGGTAAGTAATCTACTGTAACATAATAGACCTAACGGGCAACATTGCATGACTCTTTAGACATCCTTAAAGATGTATACAACTCTTGAAGTACATTATTTTGTAGCATGTAGGTCTAACTGGGACCCGTCAAATGTTAGGTTACGTTCCATTAGTATTTTTTTCAATGTTCCTTATATCATTTTAGTAAACCATAAAGGTTATAGGCCTACCTGTCCTCATACATCAGAGACGTTTTAATTTCGGGCAGTATCAAACTTGTTTTTTTCGCTGTAAGAAAATTCGTCATTGTTTAAAAGGTGGCGCCACTGGTTTCATAGATGAAATATGAATACATGATTGGCTAATCGAAATTGTGATTGCTTAACAATAACCATCAGTAGGCCTACTGAGATTCTGAATTCAATTTGGAGTCACTTCCGGTTTCAATGATTTCGATTGCAGTTACAGAATTCCAAAACGAACAAAATTCCGATCGACTAGAATGGAAATGAAGGAATCGAACGGCTAGATTATAATGGCATAAAGAACAGGGCCGGCATGGTCTCGGCGATTCGTTAGGGCTGACTCCAGTGCGGGAAACAAACACAGTGGGCTAGCACATTACTACCTCTGTCAACAAAAGAAAACAGCTTAACCGAAACGTGTCACTCCTTTTATAGAGAAATTATGAAGCTATGCAGTGCTGTAAGCCTTCATTTGAAACACAAAATGTACGTATGAGGTACACCCACTTTAGATACACTCATTATCTGTAATTGCAACAGTGTCCGGCTCCGTGGCTAAATGGCTAGCACGCTAGACTTTGGCCCGAAGCGCCCCGGGTTCGATTCCCGGCCGGGCCATCAGGGATTTTAATCTCCTGGGGTTAATTCCCGTGGCTCGGGGATTGGGTGTGTGTGACGTCTTCATCACTCCATCCTCATTACGATGCGCAGGTCGCCCACGGGCGTCAACTAGAAAGACCTGCACTTGGCCTCTCCGGAGGCCACACGATTATTTCATTGCAATAGTGAAAGGACAAAATATAGGGCCAACATATTGTTCGTTGTTCAGGCAGTGAGTAGCGTGGTGTGAGTAAGAACTAAGATACTGCAAGGTTTAGGCTTTAGGCCTATATGATCGCTTGTTTGAGAAACTGCATAAGTCCATTTTTGGGCTATATTGAGTTATGTATACATTGATGAATTTCAAGTATAAATACATCATTTTACAGTGAAGTTATACAAGTCCATGGAATATCCTCTTCAATATGACCGCATAAAATTACGTTGGTTTGAGAAATAACACATGTCCAGGAGAATAGTGTTTAAACCTGGCACCATTGCTTGTGTGCGCTGCAATTGTACAACAGCTGATTGAAATTCTGATGCATGCTCTGCTCAAAATAAAAATCACACAATTTTAAGGATGTGGCTCATGATGGCAGCACAGGGAAGATTTAACACATACATCACTATTATCCCATCCGTGGACATTCATTTATGTCTTGTGATAGAAACTTTGGTGTTATTAAGAGAAAATTAAGAAAAAATGACAGAATCTACACACCTAAGGAGTATGTGGAGCTATTAATATCAGCTAGTGCTGCCAATAATTTCTCAGTGACTATGGTAGAAGGAAGAGATATTTTGGACTTCAAGCAATGGTGGCCTCGGTATTATAAGAAGACAACATTATCAGTTGAATCGCGAGGTAGAAAAGTGGCAAAAGACCAAAAAATGTATCTGCAGATATAATGGTGTCTTGACTGCAAGAACTTATATAGTCTAGATGGACTAGTAATTCAAGTTGCAAACTCATGCGGTTCCACCTTTTCCTAACTCCAAAGCATATGAACAGGACTGTATTCCCATCAGCAGCCAGACAATTCAGGACTTACAGAAAATAATGAAGTACCTTCCTGAAGATGAAGTGATTCAAGAGTTTTTTAATGATATACTCTCCTGGTCCACAGTGGACAAGGAATGAAATGAAGATGAGTGATACCAAGATATTATCCATGTATTTTATTTTATACATTTGGTATTATTGTTTGAAAGGAGAAGAGAGTAGTCTTTTTTGTTATTACGTGTAGGCCTAGGAATTTAATGAATTTGTGTGATAAGCCAATAATATAATCCCTCCATTGTTGTATTGTGTTCAACGGTACTGTTGTTTAAAAGGACAAAAGAGCAGTGTTTTTTGTAGTTTTTGTGATTACGTGGAGCATACTCTGATGTATGGATGAAACTTACCACCATCAAATCTTTTACAATGCGTTACTAGGTAGTATGTAAATACTAAACGTTCTTAACAAGACATAAATTCTAATATTTAAGGTTTGTTTGAGATGCAACACATGTCCAAGTAAAACAACGGCTTATATTGTTACAAGTGTAAGAATTAAATTCTTCAAATTATGATATGTAAGTTGTCTTTATGCATACTTGCAATGGATGTAAGAAATATATTAATTAGTTGTCCAG
This sequence comes from Meconema thalassinum, assembly GCA_946902985.2. Taxonomy (NCBI): domain Eukaryota; kingdom Metazoa; phylum Arthropoda; class Insecta; order Orthoptera; family Tettigoniidae; genus Meconema; species Meconema thalassinum. Next base: position 854,246,298 of record OX336389.2, on the reverse strand, counting down.
TTTGTGGTTGAAATATGTATTTGCAATTCCTGAACAATTGACATTTCAGGACTTGTGTCGTTTCTCAAACGAGCAATCCATTGTATTATTTTCCGTACCCACGGAAATCATGTGACCATTAGTGCTCCGAAAATGGGCCATATCTTTCTTATAGCCAACGTCCTAATGGTGTTGAAACACTGTGTCCAATGAGATATCTCAAGTTAATCATCATCTAGCTTCCTCATAACTTGGATAGGTGACCTGTCCTGGAGGACCACGTGGTGTTGCCTGGGGAAAGGAACCTCTGTTGTCATCTCTTGATGACTGCAGTGTTGTTGAATTTGTCTTTTGGCACAGGCTAGAGTAATTTTCACGGATATTCAATGCCAATATGGCTGACTGATTATATGAAAGCTACCGAGTTATGGATTGTGCCAAGCAATGGCATCCAGTTCATGTGGATGCTGCGAAATGTTGTCGTTGTTAATTGATTGAGGGGCTTTGTGACATCGCGATCAAGAAGCCCCGTGTACTTGGATGTGTGTGGAATTTGACTGATAAGGTGTGTTATTGTGATGGGTGTGTTAGTGTATGTATTTGTAATTCATATGGGGATTGCAAAGGAGGCGGCCGTGACCTTCGGTTAGGAACCATCCCCGCATTTGCCTAGAATAGAAGTAGAGAAAGCACGTGAAACCACATCACGGATGGCTGAGATGGGAATAGAACCACCTCTTCCCAGTTTTGCCTCACGGGGCTGAGTGTACCCCGTTCCAGCCCTCAGACCGGAATTAAATTTCTTGGCAGGGCAGGGAATCGAACGCGGATTTCAGGGGTGACTGCCAAGAATGCTAGCCGCTACACCACGAGGTGGCCTGCTGTGAAATGTATTGCTGCAATATTGTAAACACTCTTCACTCCTCACCTTGTCTACAGTAGTATGCCTCACTTTACCACTCCGCTCCCTCGGTTTTTGCGTTGTAGGGTATAGGTTACCACATAAACTTTAGCGGTGCTCTTTGAGGATCTGGCCAGCCTCCGGGCTGACTTATCCTCCCTTCCCTCTGCAGTATGTTTGGGACCGAGTAGCGGGGAGGGGGGATAAGGTCACCTAGTAATGCCTAACCTATTAACATTCTTTAGGAGGCTATCAATGAAGGCAGAGAACAGAGCAAGGTGCGCTATGATAACACGTTCCATTCTACTTGCTTAATGGCTGCTATTGTGCTCTTATAGCCCAGATAAGCAGTTTCACATTTGTTTCCAAGTTTCGTGGCATTTCAGGTGCTTACGATTCATATCTCTTCGTCAGTAGCTGACTAATTGTATTTCAACAAATAACCACATGATTAACAGAATTTCCCTAATCATTTCACTCATTTCGTTTTGGAGATCGGTATTTCAAATAGTCTACATGCTAGCTCGTGCAACACGTAGCCTACTTAACTTTAAACAGCTCAACGATTACAATAAAAATGACTTTAATGAGGTTTTATTGTTTAAAAATGTAACAATGATCCCTGTTCAAAAAAATGATTATAGAGAAATTAATTTAAAATGTTAACTGTTTTGAAGTCTTTCCCCACCTCGCTTACTTCGTTTATTGGCAACACTTTAGGCTCATTGCCTCATTGCGTAGTGGCTAGCACTCTTGGCTGTCACTGCGAGGCCCGGGTTCGATTCCTGGCTCTGCCAAGAAATTCAATTCTGGTCTGAGGGATGGAATGCGGTACACTCAGCCTCGCGAAATAAAACTGAGATGAGACGGTTTCGATTCCCTCCTCAGTCATCCTGGATGTGGCTTTCCGTGGTTTTCAACTTCTACTCCAGGCACATGCCGAGATGGTTCATAAATTAAGGCCATGGCCGCCACCTTCCGAATCCTCATCTGAATTGCAACTACTTATAGTCTACTAATACAGCCATCACAATAACACAGGTTATCAGACAAATTACACACACACACACACACACAAGTACACGGGGCTACATGGCCACGATGTCGCAAAGCATCTCAAAGAATCAACAACCACTTCTAAAGCTGGTGAAATTTGCACCTTCTGTGTTAATAATACCCGATTTTGATGTTTTGTGAAGGACTCTTTACCGATTTAAAATCTGTGCTTGAGACCGTAGTGCGTCCTCTTCACTAGTGGATAATAATAAATTAACACAGTGAAACAATGGCCCCACATGGATGCAGTTTTATTCAAATATTATAGGCCACATAGGCTATTGCACATTGTACAGGGTCATACACCTATTGACAAACTGTTTTCGACAATGATTTTAGTATCTTTTAAGGCCTCTTCTGGCTGCAATGCAGACCTGTAATCGTGCATACAGACGATCATTGAGATGTCGGATGTTATCTAGGGAGATAGTATTCCACGCCAATTTCACCTGTTGTCGCAATTGGTCAAGGGATGTTGTGGGCAATGAAGACCATACTAGACGCCATCCCATCATGTCCCACACATTATTGTTTAGTCACACGATTGACTGCATGGCTCAGCGGTAATGTTCTCGCCTGCTATGCCCAAGGTTGCAGGATCGAATCCTGGTACAGTCAGCTGGCATTTAAGGGTGTGCAAATGTTAGGGAGCCGTGTCAGTAGATTTACTGGCTCGTTAAAACTCCCCATAGGGGTAAAATTCCTGTACCCCGGCGGCTCTAAAAGCTGCAGTAGTTAAAAGGGATGTAAAACCAAACATTATTATTATTTATTATTAGTTTACTCACACAGTACGACGCTCGAATCAACAGACCGCCTGTTCAGCAAATCAAATACAGAGTTCGTACTCGCTCCACAGCATTGAGCTTTGAATGTTTGCACTCTCTCTGTGCCCCCAAGCAAATATAGGGCCTACAGTACTGTATTTCGATGTGGTCAACACTAATTCTCGAGCGATGATTAATAACACGTAGTTATTAATTTAGCGACGTGGTGGTCGAATTAGTATGATAACCTTCATCATTGTGATGGCTGTTCTACCGACAGCGGTGGCTACGCTCGCTAAAGCGCAGCGTTAGGTCAGGGGGCCAAGCTCTCTGCTGACTAAGTAGACGCGTGGGTTCAAGCCCCACCGTCGGCCGTCCTTGAAATGGTTTTCCGTGGTTTCCCCATTTTCAACACCAGGCAAATGCTGGGACGGTACCTTCTGACAGGCCACGGCCGCTTCCTTCCACATCCTTTCCCAATTCATTCATCTTCATTCATTCATTTCATTATTTTCATCTCATGAGGTTGGCGTCAGGAAGGGCATCCTGCTGTAAAACCATCCGCCACATAGAAATTCATCGCATCTCATCCCCGACCCCGTTGGTAACGGGAATAATAAGGGGTAGACATACATAGCCTACATTGTGATGGCTGTTCTAGTCTGTATTGGTGGTAGGATTGTGTTGGAGGTGGCAGTGGCCTGAGTTAAGCAGTCTACCGTCCCGGCATTTGCCTGTAAGTGTAGAAATGGGAAACCATTTACAGAATAATGGTGGGAATTGAAATGAAATCAAACAGGGCGTATATCACAAGTTTTAAAAAAATACTTTACTCGTTTCGTTTTGCTTTTTCTGTTTACTTTGATGTTCTTAATTTCATTTATGAAGATGTCCAATATACCTAGTCCCCAAGCCAGGGGAATTAATTATAGGGTATTAAACATCCCTTGGCTCAACCGGGAATCGAAACCGGGACCCTTCCCGCCAAAGCCTAGCTTGCTAACCAATTAGCCACGAAGCCGGACATAAGTCAGCGCTGATCGTCATTAAGTAACGTCGTTACCGTAAATATAACGGGAACTAGTTACCCTCCCCCCAATTCTGTTTAAAGGTAATGAAACGAACATCGACTTTTGTTGTTTTAATTCATTTTTGGACGGTTTGGTCTTCAACTCTGTGTAGTCTTGGGTGTGTTGTCCGATAACCTGTGACTGTGGTGACGTAGTCTAGTAATGTGTAGGGAATTATTTCCTCGATGTTCCGCCCCTTAATAACTACAGTCCTCATCTGTAGTGTAAGGTCGTGGATTGGGCTATGTGCCCTAGAACTTGAAATAACTTACATGCCGCCATTTGCCAGAGAGAGTGTGCAAAACCCAGGGGAAAATCACGTACAAGATGGTAATTTTCAGAGCCGGTATTTGAAACCTCTGGTCTCGGACTTGGTGTGAATCGAAGACCATCAGCGCAATGGTGCTAGGTCAGCAGGTGGATAAAGAATTAGTGGCTTGAACGTCTGTGGAGTGACGAAGAAGCAGGGGCGAGGAGGGGAGGGTGCTGTTTTGTGCCTTGTACGTGCCTAGAGCCTTATGCCGTACGCTTCATCAGCTTTCTTATAGGGCTAAAGAAAAAAAGTTTTCTAAACGTCATGGAATACTAGACCAATAGTACTGCTCGCGGTTAATATAAAAGGTGACCAATGGAAGTATGGTGCGTGCTGCCTGAGGGGGAAATAGAATTGCTTTGTGGAGGTATAAGAAGCAGCATGGCCGCCTGTGTCTTTGTGTTCCGGGAGTTGACAGGTTTATATCAGCTTGAATGCTCGTCCAACATCATGATCATCTGTCTGATAACTGCTGTTATTGTGGTGGTTTTAGGAGTAGGTTATATAGGCCTAGTCGTAATTGGTGTAACCATTGAAAAGAGGTGACTGTGACTTTTGGCTCTATTTTTGCATTTGCCTGGATTAAAATTGGGAAAACATGGAAAACCATTTATAGTGTGGCTGAGGTGGCAATCCAACCTACCTCTGTAGGGCAGCTACAGCAAGTCCGGATATCGTAGGTTCGAATCCCTGCGTTGACAGCATGCTATCCTGAATGTGTTTTTTCTCCGAGTATTTACACACTCCCTCCTGGCAAATGCCGGGATAGTACCTTACTTCAAGTCCCGGGCACCTACCTTCTCCCTGTCCCCGACACTGTTACACATACTACTACAGTTATCACAGCAATACAGGTTATCAGGCAAGTTCCATACACACCCAACTACACGGAACTGATGACCAAGATGTCCCATGCCCCTCAAATTAATTAACAACAACAGCAGTTAGTCTATAATCACGAGGCTGAGTGTACTCCGATCAAATTTTATTTTGCCAGTACCGAGAATTGAAACCAGGACTTTCGCGATGATGATGATGATGATGATAATTGTTGTTTCAAGGGGCCTAACACCTTCGCAATGAACCTTTGAATCACGGTCAAGTAGATATCTGGTAAATAGCCTACAACGGCTTAAAGAATTAACGCACAAGATATATTTAGGTGACCAGAGACCCCCATCGTGATCTAGGTTCTATTGAAGTGGTCGATTTCCCGGCCTCGATTCTCCGCTCTAACATTGGAATTTATATTCTGGCATGTGCGTTTGACCGAGCTTTGGGATGTCACTTGACAAGTGATGGTGGGTTCGTATCGTAATCCTGGCCGTACTAGAAGCAGGCAAGTTCTTCGTGATTCCTCATGAAGCTCCAAGAAATACAGGGATTTACGTAAGTGAAGACTTTGGCTGCCTCCTCTTCATTCCTAATCTCAGTTAAAGGTAAACACACCAGTACAATACGCAATAATACAGATTATCGGGCACATTCTGCATCCAAATACACACACAAGTAAACTGAGCGGGTCTGAAGCATTGCCAGAATATAGGCTTAGTATATTGACTACATATGGACAAAAATACTTGTTGTTCATTCATTTGTAATGGATTAGGGTTTGGATAGGTGGCAGGCGTAGCCTTAATTTAGGTACCATCCTATCATTCGCCTGGGATAGAAGGTGGGAAACCACGGAAGGCCACTTCTAGGATGGCTGAGATAAAAATCGAACCCGCCTCTTCTTATTTCTGCCTTATGAGGCTGAGCAAACCCTTTTCCAGCCCTCAGACCAGAATTAATTATTTTGGCAGAACCAGGAATCGAACCCGTACTTCCATTGTGGCATCTAAGAATACTAGTCACTACGCCACGAAGTTATTTATTGTTGTTTTATGGGACGGAACTACGAGGTCATCTGCCCCTGAAGAGGACAGATGGTCTAAGAGTGCATAGCCTATTGAGACTTCTGTCCAAAAGTTTCTGGGTCCGATGCCCAGCTCACTGTTTAAGAACTGACTGAAGTGTAAGGTCCGTAACGTGCTACGGGGCTGATGAACTAGATGACCTAAACCCCTGAAACGAATTAACTACAAAGGAACGTGATGACCACAGTACAGTAGTGTAGTGGTTTGCGTTATTTGTTGTCGCCTCTGAGGTCCGAGTTCGATTCCCGGCTGTGCTGTGACAAGAAATTAAATCCTGGTTTGAGGGCTGGTTGGTGTGTGATACCGCTTTTCAAATAGGCTATCCCTTGGAGGCTGACTGTATCCCACACCAGCTCACAGACTGGGAATCAAACCTGGGACGTTTAGACAGGTGTCTGAATACGTAGGCCTACTCCTAGACCACAGAAGGAGATAATGAGCAAGTTGGAACTTGGGGTGGGGGGAGTCTTTCTGTCGCAGTTAATACATTGTTCTCCGCGGAACGTTCCTGGACGCTATTGTACAACATAAAACGGCGATTAAGATTATGCGAGTTGGAGAGGACAATGGAACAACGGCATGAAGAAGCAAGCATTGAAATGCTTTGTGGAGTTAGTTTGCGTTTACTCAAATCTGCACATTTCACGATCACCTAAGCTATAGAGCAGTTGTTGCTGTGACTTCTTGCAGGGACAGTGACATATTGATGATGAACTGAATCAACAGATATAAAGGCAAAGCAAAGCTAACTCCGTACAGGCCATGGAGGCCCTGGGAGTAGTGGAAGGTAGAGGCTTCCACTCTTTGTGACTACAGCACTAGATGGGATGGAGTTGTCAGCTCCACGCCCGGCCGTCTTTGCTCCAAGGATTTACCCTGTTATTCATTTGTGATGTAAGCTGAGTGAACCCCAGGGCTATTTAAGTTGCAGATAGTGGTAGTTTTGATTCTAAAATCTACTACTTGGGTGGGGATCTAACTCGCTCCCTCTCAGTTAGAAGCTCAGTGTCTCTACTGACTGCGCTACGCAGAACAGATATATGTGTTGGTAATTAATGAGGGGTTGAAAGGCTTTAGAATGAGCAATTCCTGGCAAATTACCGTATGTAACCGCTAAATCACAGTGACACAATGCCAATCTCACTGACACTCATATCCCAGTGCTCTTTGAAGGGCCATGCATTCCTGGTCAATGCATATGAGATTTTCGAAATTAAATGCCATGTCCTGTGGTTCGGATTCCACGTAAAAGGAAGTCCCGTGGCTCATGATAACAAGATTAACGGTCACGTAAAACTTCAAGCTTTCTTTCTTTTTTCGTTGCTTTTCGTATGTTCGCATCGTTGCATAGTGGCTAGCATTCCTGGCTAAGGCGAAATCTACTCTAATTAAAAATTAGACTAAAATATTCATAAAGCCATATTTAGGTTCAAATAAACTGTAAATAATGTTTTAAGAATATTTTTATCAAAGTTTTAATGAGAATGGACTTTGCCCTAGATATAGGCTAAACTGAAGAAGAAACCATCGAAGGGTCTATAGGCCTACATGTGCTTTAATTCAATAGGCTATGTTTTTCATAAAGTATTGACAGGTGTATCATTTTTAAGTGTCGCCTCCGTAGTGTAGTGGTCAGCGTGCTTAGTTGCCACCCTGGAGGTCCGAGGTTCGATTCCCGGCTCTGCCACGAAATTTGAAAAGTGGTATGAGGACTGGAACGGGGTCTACTCAGCCTCGGGTGGTCCAAATGAGTAGAGGGGGTTCGATTCCCACCTCAGCTATCCGTTTTCCGTGGTTTCCCACTTCGTCTTCGGGCAAATGCCAGGATGGTACTGTAGCCGTATCCACATAGTCTTACCTGTTGATATCCGATGGAAAAACTGGATCGTAGAATCTGGAAGTACCCGGCTGAAATGAAATAAAGCCCCAAAAATTCTACCAACATGGATCAACCTGGGATAAGGATACAACAATATACTAGAATGTGTTAAGAAAGTCCCAGTGGTAAAAGAACAAATAAAAATTAGCTTAAAGTGAACTCGAAAATCTCTAAAATTAATCTCGGGCATATGGTTGAACGTTGGAAATATTGCTCCACTGGTTCTCCTAACACATCCTGTTCCTAATATAAATCACTGAATCATTTGGTATTTAAAATGTATTACTCCGTTTATTAACTAAAAACGTGGTATAGTGTAGATCAAAATCTACGAAGAATAGTGTAGATCAGAATCTACTATCAGCATAACTAACCAAAAATGGTTCATATTTAATCCTGACGAAAATCATGGTATTGCATCGACATGCAATGTTTCCTGGTCCTTGAAAACGTTCATACACGATTTAACAATATCGTCAATTAAATATACTCAAATACCCTAGAAAATATTAATTATGAATTATATACACTTTCACCAAATCTTGCTATGATTCTCTTATTATCCATTGACATTATTATTTTGACGTTATTTTTAACCATATTCTGTCTTATTCGACAGTCAATAAAGTTCATCGAACGTAGTGTTTCTCAAGTAAATTTCAGTCGTATCTTCAATACAGTACAACATTATAGTGTGGTTTTCAATTATTGTTTCGCACTAGACATTCGTTAAATTTTAACAATTTAACTCACGATAAATTATAAGGTGCGTTCAAAAAGTAACGAGCCGGAGGCTGTAATGCGCAAACCGGTGACGACATCGACTAATCGTGGCGTGTGTAACGAGGTGTGGTTCCGACCAAAGCGTGGAAGGTCACAGCCCGTCGCTAGAGGGCACGCGTGCACATCACGTGACGATACAAAGCGAGCAGCAGCATGCATCAATCGTCCAACCAAGACCAAGACAGTAGGCCATTCGACATGCTTCCTGGTGTGGTTGAAGAATGTGGGGCACCCATTGGGCACACACATTCCGCAGGTGCAGTCATTCCTTTATGATGTTGTGCACACTTCCGACGCTCAATCCGACCACAGCGGCTATGGCGTTCACTGTCACTCAGCGGTCCTGGGTAATGAGTGCATCAACCAGCTGGACTTTGTCATCGGTAATGCTGGGGGGTACCCCAGACCGGGCATAATCGGCTAACGACACCCGTCCTTCCCTGAAGCTCTTGTGCCACGCCTTGACCCTTGCAAGGGACGACATGCAGTGTTCGCCGTACACTTGTGACATTCGGCGATGAGTGTCCATTCCCCCCACTCCTTTCGCTGTCAGAAACCGAACAACACCTCTTTGCTCTTCGTTTGACGCCTCCATGTCACTGTTTTCAATGCGACTGTCAGCTTTGGACGATTAATGCATGCTGCTGCTCGCTTAGTATCGTCACGTGACGTGCACGCGTGCCCTCTAGCGACGGGCTGTGACATTCCACGTTCTGGTCGGAACAACACCTCGTTACACACGCCACGATTAGCCGTTGTCGTCACTGGTTTGCGCATTACAGCCTCCGGCTCGTTACGTTTTGAACGCACCTTATTCTTTCTCTTTAATTAACATTTAAATGGTGGGTTATATTTAAATTACAGCATTGTAGCTTAAATTATCGTGCTCTATTCACGAATAATATTCATCATCTTATACAATTCAGCGACTGCTTATTAGCTCGCATAATTCTCAAAACTTCATTAAATAAGTGGCAATCTCGCCACACTCGAGATTCCTAACACAAACTTCACACTATTTCTGAATATCCACTGATATCGAAATGTATCCAAATTATTTCGTTAATACCTGTATTGCTTCCTACAATACGAATAATAGCGCTTAATAGCTGTATATAATTTTCCACACTTAAATAAAGTTATTAAATTTTCAATTAACCATCAAGAAATATCATGTTTCCTAATTAAGATGACTATCAAAGTGTTAATCCACTCTTGGAAAAACTATCATTATAGTTTTATAATTCTTCAATTTAATTCATTACATATGTAAATTCCAACAATGTCAAATTCCATCATGACTGAATATACTTTACTTGATATTGAGATACTTCTCAAATATAATTCATTTCATTATGAATTTCCACAATCACAAAAATATATTTCAAGATATTACAATTTAACAGAAATCGAGATTTAATTCAGATCCGCAAAATAAATTCAAAATGGGTCTGCCTCTTTAGAAAATCGTACAACTCTACACCATGGAAAAATGCCTAATATAAGTATGTTGCGATATAAAACATTAGAATCGTGCGAAATCAGAAATGGACTAACCAAAATGAACTATAAAAATCGAAAAACAATTTACTCTCATCCTACAAAAATATCTCTACTCAAAAACTTGATTCAAAAACTGGCTATAATTTCCTAATACAAAAATGTTGCAAATATTCACTTTAAAAATGTTATTAGATTGCAATGCATGAATCTAGTTTCACGCAGAATAATACAGTCATTTGAAATGCAATGCTGTATAAAAATGTTGAAGTAATTCTGTTTCGAAGTTCACGAAGTAACAGAATTAATATTGCAAAAAGTTCATGGTATTGTAGTAGGTCATCATCTTCCTAATTCCTATTCTTATACAAAACGCTTCATCTTGATAAATATTTCTTCTCAACTAATTATAATGCTCGTAATTTATTACCAAAATTTTAATAGCAATGTTGCAAAACTAAAATTACAAAAGAGATTATCTACACAAAAATTCGACTACATAAGTGCATCCGTTATCGGATCAAAACTTAAAATAGACTATCAACCAGAAATGACAGAAACGTCAAGTCTAATCTTCAAGTCCATTCTTCAAGATGCTAAATAAAAATGGTGAAAAAGGCAATCTACAGATATGACATGATTCATATCGTCTACTAATAACGAAATTTCCCAGCTACCTTATGTCGTCTTGATGTGAGCAAATGCATGTAAGAACATACATCACTGTTGAGACCGAACCGTCATCCTTGGCGTTGAGAAGTTGAAGTATTGGTCCGTAATTCAGGTGTTCGAACCCGTCTCCTCTCCTAGTCCGAAACAGCTGTCCGTAACTCAAAACCCGTCTCACGTACCCGCCTGGATAGGTCTGTAGCGAAGAGTTAGTTGACACCTCCTCTCTTGTTTGAAGATCCATCCTAGTAGTGGTAATTATCTCAGTATCATCCCATAAACTCCTTGTGTCTCCTTTTATATATACGTCTGCTTATGTATTCCATTATCAAGCATCGGTCACTGTTAGAATCTCAATCCTGCTTATGTGTTGCATTCCTTATGGATGCTTCAGCAACTCATAACTACACTCAAATTATACTGGTTGACTATTCCCCTCAACTCAGTACTGTAAATCATGGTAGTATAGTTCGTTGATAACTGGATAATAATATAAGTTCTCTCGAAGTAGCGTACAAGCTAACGAAAAGTTTATCAGAAGCACAATGTTCATTTACGACACTTTTCTAGACCGAACTGCGTTAACACTGGGCTATGCGATCGTCCCATGTTCTTCGCGGCCGTGCCTGCCTGAATGCAGTATAGCACTATTCCCGTGCCGTACTTTACAAAGTGGACAATTTCAATGATGTTTGAGACTCGTTGTCGTAACAGAATCAAGATGTGAGTGTCTGTCTGAATACTGAGCTCCCCTCAGCTGTACTGGATTTCTCCCATGATCTCTGTTCTCCGGTCGATATAAATCGAAGCTGCATACTGTCAATGCGATAAACACATGTTAACGTTATAAATGCATCTGTAACTTCGTAAATGTGATCTCTGTAAATGTTAATATTTGCAGGTTTCATGTCGCGGTTATAGAGCAGCCATCTTGTGAACGAACTCGTCCTTCAAAAGCATATGTGAGTTGGGTCACCGAGGATTGACTGAAACGTCACCGCTGCTGCGTAGCAGGGTTGCCTATTCAATTCCCCTAAGCTCGCGTCTTGCTTGCTGTAATTCTCCACTGGAAGTTGAAATGTCCACGTAAAAGTGTAATAACCGCTTCTTAAAAAAATACATGTGATCTTTTGATACATAAAATACTGGTACAGTACCTACCATCAGGCCACGGCCACCTCCTTCCCTCTTCCTTGTCTATCCCTCCCATTCTTCCCGTCCCGTCCCATCATCAGGAGGCCCCCTGTTCGCTTTGCAGGTGAGACCGCCTGGGCGAGGCGCTAGTCCTGTCTCCCTAGTTGTATCCCCCGATCCGATGTCAAGCTCCAGGACACTGCCCGTAAAGGCGGTAAAGGTGGGATCCCTCGCTGAGTCCGTGGGAAAAGCCTACCTGGAGGGTAAACTGACTACGAAAAAAAAAAACACTCTTAAGAGGAATTGTTACAGATGTACTGTAGCTGCATACCACAGAGGTTGAAGTGGACGAACATTTGATTGAACCGGGGAAGTTTCTGTTATGTTGTCATGCACGACAAATCATCACGATTGTTAACCATATTCCATCAAGTAACATTGGTGTCCACTCAATGTTTCTTAGCCATGAATGATCGCTTCTTGTTTCAGCAGCGAACTAAACTTTGATTTGAATCTGTATTTACTTAACTACTTTCCTTTCGTGCGGTGTTTCAAAATAACAAGATGCAAAATTCAAGGGGGAAAAAGCCTTCATTAAAGGAACATTTCATAAAGTAAGGAGATTTGCTATGTTTCTTCTACTTAATAAGTAGCAAAGTAGACACTGTTGAAAAGAAGGAAATCTCCTCCAAAAAAAAGTTAAGACATGGCAACTCTGATCGCTTGGTGACTTACGTATGTCTCCGAGCTACGAATAGAATAGCCTACGGCTGTTTGTTTTTACGTTCCGACCACAGCTTCCACATGCGCATTACTTTCGGGGCGATATGTCCCGTATGAGCAAGATCGTTGCGGTAGGTACAAAAATACACCTTCAGTTATTTCGGCTGGTCCCTCTACTTCTTGTCAGTCATTTGCGAGAAATACCCTGCATTGCATTTCCATTACGTTTCTTGAGCGTATTGACGTTCCTTGAAAATGAATCAACATCCTGAAGACTCGACGTCATTTAATGTTCATTGTTAAACGTTTTTTTTTAGTATTTAGTTTCTTTGTTCTATGGGTAATTTGCTCTAATTGTTAGTAGCGGTTTATGAGTAATACCTATGAATGAGCAACGTAAAGATAAATAAAACTGGTTGCAACTGCGTGATCCGAGGTGTGCCCACTACTCATCTCTTGGCACTTGTACGAAGGTAAGGCTCGTTCTGACCTTGGTTACAAGAAGCAATTTAGAAATTGTACCGTGCTTGTTGTTAATTCGTATTAGGAGAATGGGAGATAGGCTATTTGGTCATCAGTCCCGTGTATTTGGGTGTGTGTTGAACTTTGTTGATAACCTATGTTTCTGTAGTAGTGTGTGTAAATGTAATTTGAGTTAGGGATGGGGTAGGTGCATCGGGACATGAAATAAAGCATTGCCTGGAGGGAGTGTGGAAATTTCCACACTTAGGATAGCCGCTGTCAGTACTGGGATTCGAACCTTTGATCTCTGGACTTGCGGCAGCTGCCCATTGCAGTCGCAATGAGGAGTTTAACGCTTACAGCCACGCCGCAGGGTGGTTGTTGTTACTTCATTTAGGGGCTTACGACATCGTGGTCACTCTGTACTTGGGTGTGTGTATATACGTACGTAGCCTATAGACTAAAGAGATAGATGGGATTAGTCTGATTACCTGTGTTATCGTGGCATCTCTAGTAGTAGGCTAGTAGGTCTAGTAGTGTGTGAGTATTTGTAATTGAGGTAGGATTTGCGTAGGAAGCGGTCGTGGCCTTAAGTTAGGTACCACCCCGACATTTTGTGGGGAAACCGCAAAAAAAAAAAAAAAAAAAACGCTACCAGGATGGCTGAGGTAGGAATCGAACCCAGCCTCTTCTTAGTTTTGCCTCACGAGGCTGAGTGTACCCCGTTCCAGCCTTCAGACCAGAATTACATTTCCTGACAGAGCCGGGAATGGAACCCGGGCCTCAGCGGTAAGGATGAATTGGAAATGAATAAGTTGAATGTAGTTCTTCACGGTGTGTGGCCACGTGATGCGAAGATGTGGTGAAAGACTAATGAGTTCTAGTTTGGTGTTTAACAGCATGATTAGCAAAGTGCGAAGATGAGAACTAGCCTACTTGGCTCAATTTCTCTCCCCACTGAAGCTCCGAGCTTTCTTCCGTCACATGGCTCGCTCAGCGCAGCTTCCCCCTTCTGGCCAAGTCGCTTGTTTCCTCGATTTCATTCATTCATTCATTTACAGCTTCGTTGAGCCTTGGATACTTTTGCTTCGATTGCATTCACGCAAATTTTGAATGAAGTTAATATTACATATATATATATATATATTTCCAAATGTGGATGCTGTCCACGGTGGTAAATTACAATTATTAAGCAAAATAAATCATTCAATACAACAATAAATCATTCATTTGGTATAAGAACATAATACAGTAATAATTATAATAAAAGAGATAAATTATAAAATAAGAATAAGGATAAGTCATGTACCGCACATCACTGCATCCTGATCTGGTGCTTTCTTACCAACTTCTTGAATTTCCCAACATTAGAGGGCAAGGGGCTGAAAATGTCCCCTATATTCGAAAGATTTCAGATAACCTGTGGTTTAGCCTAAGACACTGAGGGAAGCTGAATAGTTTATTTCGTTCATTGATACTCTGATTGCCCTTATATAGCCTACTTGTCTCTGCCAAATCAAGATATCCGTACAAGTAGGCTATATTGTCGTGATCAAAGTGAATGCATGCGACATTTTTGAAGTGGTATATCACGTCCTGTGGTTCGGATTTCACGTACAACCGTTCTTCCTTATTTCGAGACTCCCTTAACATATGCCCCTTGTAAACTAATCATGTGGTGTATTTTGCTTAATTAACCCTTTATACGGCACAACTATTATTAATAATATATTTCATTTGTATTTATTTAGTTATTTTATCCTAATTTTATAGGGGCTTGGTGGCGCAGCGGTCAAGCTGTTGGCCTCTGACCAAAGTGGACTGGGTTCGATTCCCGGTCAATGTATGTGAGATTTTCGAAGTGAAATGCCACGTCCTGTGGTTCGGATTCCACGTGGCTCATAATCACACGATTCACGGTCACGTTAAACTACAATCGTCCTTCCTTAAATTTTATTTTGTGTTATGTTTATATATTTTTATAATTTTAATTTTGTATAATTTTTATGTTTTTTTATATAATTCTAATTTTCTAAGCTAATTTATTTTTAATTGTAAAAGCGTACTTAATTTTGATTGCAATTTTTTTATGATAATTAATTTAATTTTACAAGCATATTTATTTTCAATTTTATTTTATTTTCATTATATTTTAACTTTTACGTTTTAATGTTAATTGTTTTTTGTAAACGGAATTAAATTTCATCACTCATCTTAGGTCTAGAAGATAGAAGCATATTATTTGGTTTTATGAAATATTAACACTTTCAAAAGAAATTTCTTTGGCATATGGCTGAAAGATTCAACCATCAGCATCTTTGACAATATAGCAGGTGGTTGATGTACAGACCACTAACCTATAAAGGGATAAGGGGCTGTAACATTGCGGTCATATAGCCCGATGCAGCCTACCTATTAAGGTTTATGTGGCATTCGTGTAATGGCTGTACTAGAGTGTGCACTTGTCAATTGGGTATAGGATTTGGAAGGACACGGCCTTGGCCGTAAGTTAAAATACATCCCAGCATTTGCCTGGAGTAGAAGTTGGAAGCACGGAAAACCACCTCCAGGATGGCTGAAGGGGGCAATCGATCCCTCCTCTTCTCAGTTTTGCGTCACGAGGCTAAGTGTATCCCGGTTCCAGCCCTCACACCAGAATTAAAATTTCTTGGCCGCTACACCACGAGGTGGTGAAACATAATCAACACCCCCACCACAAGACTACATCATAAGAAACTAAGATTGTGGATTGTTACAGTAGCCTACTTGTCTTTTCAAAAGAAAATAGTGCTTCAACACGCCAATTTACCTAAAACATTTCTATGTATTTTCAAAGACTGTGGTAATGGAATATTCTATTTCATATTTTCAGAATTACATTGGGGTGTTATATGTCCAGAAGAACACATCGATGCCGCGATCGCGTGGTCTCGATTCTTTGGACAATGACAAACATTCTTAGGTAGATTCCATAAGAAATGCAAATTCAAAAGAAATTGCAATTTTGACATATCTTCGCGTTTCACATCCCCTAGACCCCAAAACCACCGTCAGTTCAAGAGTTTATATATAATTTATCTATCAATATATGGACACTATAACTACTGTCATTTTCCACCAATCACTTTCAAATTTATACATAAAATATTACCTAATAAAATCTCGGTCGAGTTCGTTAATGGGGAAATTCGGACCATGGGGGTGGAAATGGGGGGGGGGGGAGAGAGGAGGTCGAAAAATTTATATATCGCTGTAATTTTCTTAAAACTATATGTAAACAATGGAATCCAATCAAAGTTCATACTATTCTTCGAATAAGGGCCAAAAACTTATCTCAGTAACGTTGTTTGCTAGCACCAACTGTTGACAAATGATGTGGGAAAAATTGAGATTTATGAGAAAGAAATCGTACCTCCCTTAATAGGCGCAATTTCAAAACCATTTAAAATTGCAACAGTCCTATGCATTACCTAATACTTTTGCCTGAGTTTTCTTTTATATATGACCCACCCTTACGCCAACGGATGAACAAAATTACCTCGATGAAGAAGTCTAGTTGAAAGAACTGAGTCGAAGATTGGTATCACAAATTATTGCTGACTGTAGTCTACTAAGGATGACATCAAAGCAATATTGATGTTTTGACAGCCGTGTCGTTCTACAGACGAGACAAAGATGGCGTTATCTCCAACTCCCGTCCGGGTGGTCGGTGGTTGTGTTTGTGAAAGTTAAATAGCAGTTGACACTAATTATAAGAACCCCCCAGGGGCTCACATCTAGTGGGACGTGGGTTGGTGACCACGGGATCCCAGCTGAGTCCGGCATTGCTTCCACTTACTTGTGCTGGGCTCCTCTCAGTCTGCTTTCCTGTCGACCTCTCTTGGTCCACTCTTGTTCTCTTCCGACCCCGACGGTATTACGGTATCCGAGGCCTACGGAGTCTCTTCCATTCCCGCCGTAATTGGCCCTTCTCTCATCTTTCCTGATCCCTCATTCTTCTAGGGATCAGCCTTCTTTTTCTTTTCATTATAGTTCGCTTCTCTTTAAGATTCCCGCACTGTTTTTATGAATTGGCTCCCCGTGTCTCTAAATTACATTTTGTGAGTAATTTGAATCTTAACCACATTTTGTATTATCTATTTACATTGTATTTTGTAAGTATTTTCGATCTACTCTCCATTTTGTAAGTATTTTCGATCTACTCTCCATTTTGTAAGTATTTTCAATCTAAATTGCATTTTGTAAGTACAGTATTTTCAATCGCAGGCTTCTACATATTGTAAGTATTTTGAATCTAAATCACATTTTGTAAGTATTTTGAATTTCAATTGCATTTTGTGAGTATTTTGAATCTGCTAAGGCATTTTCAATCCAAATTCCATTGCGAATTTTCAATTTCAATTGCATTTTGTAAGTATTTTGAATTTTAATTTCATTTTGTGAGTATTTTGAATCTGGTAAGGCATTTCCAATCTAAATTCCATTGTGTATTTTCAATTTCAATTGCATATTGTAAGTATTTTGAATTTCAATTGCATTTTGTTGAGTATTTTGAATCTACATTGCATTTTGTATTTTGAACCTAAACTACATTTTGTGCGTATTTTTCATTCTAAATTATTTTTGTGAGTATTTTCCTTCTAAATTACCGGTACCTTTTGTAAGTACTTCCACTCTAAATTTTGTGAGTCATTTCAATCTGAGTTCCATTTTGTAAGTATTTTCAGTCCAGCTTAATTTTCGTTATGGTTTCTATTTCATTGTCATTTTCGCTATCACCAAGACCATTAGGGGCCGATAACCTAGATGTTAGGCCCCTTAAAACAGCAATTGTCATCACTATAATTGTTTGCTAAACGTGTGGAACGTTTGTAGGTTGATTGCCGGCGGTCGAGATGGGAACTATTCCTTGTTTACTTGTCATACGTCAGCCTGCTTCGTTAACAGGTACAGATGCGCGAGTAGGATATGACTCAGCTCCAATAGTCTCAGTTATCGTTCGACTGACCGTGGTGACATGAGCTCCTGTGACACGCAATGCTGCTTGTCTTATGTGCAGAATGAACTCTTGTCATCGCTGTGTTCCCCGCTTCGCCCCGAAGCACTGGCGCAGCCAGGCTCAGCGGCAATCAAATGTTAAACGGGTAATACAACAATTGGCAAATTTAGTGAATTCGAAATATTTTTTTCTTTATCCGGTGAAATCTACCTCCGCCTTCCGGCGTGTCGAGAGCGATTTTGCATTTTTCTGTTCAAGTTAATACAGTAGCGTCAAAATATTGATAGCTTATAAAACTTAAAGGACACTGCGCTAATTCCATGAGACATTTTTATAAAGCTTCGAAACCGCCATTCCTTTACAAGATTTTTTTGTCCCTAATGATCCTCGATAATATTTAAACTCACCACTCAAATTTGAGTAGACCTATGTTCTGATAAGTTACACGCATCGGTATGACAGTGTAGGCCTACTTTCGCTAATGAAACTGATTGTAACCTAAGAGCATCAGTCAGCTTGACGGTGGCATACACCCAGAGTCTCACAATTGAAATTGGCGTAGTAACTTCTAAGCTTGGCTGAGACCGGAGAAGTCCGGGTTCAATTCCCGGCTCTGCCAACAATATTTGTTCTGGTCTGAATTACAAATACGCACACCAGTTCAACCATAAAAATGAGACAGGTTATGAGACAAATTCCACACACACCCAAGTACACGGGGTTACATGACCACGATGTCGCAACACCCCTGAATGAATCAACAACTCATTATTGAAAGGCTAGGTTATAAAATGATCTAACTTCTAAATGCTAAATAGAAATTTTGTCAAGTATTAAATTGACCATGAGTTCAGGTGATGCATTTGAAATCTGTTTAATAAATCTTCTATTTTGTTGAATGGCCAACGTACGCAGTTACATATTCTTATAAAATCGAGCACATATTTTTGTTCTTGATGATCGCATTATAGATTGCAAGCAACGCTGATTTGTCTTGTTTCTAACTTAGGTGTGCAGTTTATTGAGTTATTGTTACTCGACAGTACAATTGTGCCAGTGCGCATGTCGAACAGTCGTTTCGCTTGGATACACACGTGAGCGCAAAGACAGAACGGACACACAGGCGTATAATGTCCGCCTAGTTGGACAGAGACGTAGACATCGCCGTCCATCTCCAGGCAAGCTAGAAAGCCAGCCACTCTCGTGGGCTTGTACTTTTAGAGAACCAGGAGTTAAACTTAGGTGATTGTTGTCAGATTCTGCATGTAACCATTTTTGGGTGAGATATATAGATGTGGATGAGACTTAAATACTGTGGACGTGTATCAGTGCTGTGCTCTTCAGTCTCCTCTGGCACTCCGTACTTTTCTTCGAAACCAGGGTCATTATAGTTAACTTAATTACACTTTTATACTTTATGCACATTTTAAGAACATCAGAGCAATCATAATAACTACTATGATTTACACAATATGGTCAGTTTATAAACGATTCTTATTTTCATATTCGTCCCGCGGCATAGCCGTGCTCATTAATTCGTGCACCACGACCACGTGGGCAGCTGCAACAAGTCCGGAGATCGCAGGTTCGAATCCTGACACTGACCGTGGCTATCCTGAGTGTGTTATCCCCGGGTTGGTCCACACTCCCTCGAGGCAAAAGCCGGAATATAACCATATTTCTAGTGCAGGGGGCACCTACCTCATCCCCAACCGCTACACACTGTCATCAAAGAAACACAGGATACCACCTGCCCAAGTACACAGACTGATGACCAAAGGTGTCTCAACACACTCGTTATGATGAGACGTCAAGTGATAAAAGGAACAGGGAATATTGTAGCCTAATGCCGAAAAGTTTTCAACCACGTGAGATCCTTAGGAAATGAAGTTCTCAACTCTTAGGCTTAAGATACATCATGACTGGCATCATTAGAATGTATCCAATGCGATATAATTCTGTGATATTAAAAATAAAAATTAAGGAAACAACGAAGCCAGCTATACTACAGTATTACTTATAAACTATTGTGGTACCTGCACGGAGTCCGCGGTGAAACTTCTAAAATACAATCGCATGAAATACATTAGGTTCGAGAAAATTTCCCTGTGAGAGATTTAAGAAATCACTCAAGCTCCGCATTATGCCAGGTCCCCAATCAAAAACAGACCTACATAAATAGTCACCAAAATTCTTGTCTTAAATACTGTGGACGTGTATCAAATTTTTCTGATTTCCTGCGTTATTTTGGTGACAGTTATACAACATTCCAATGTATATTGTGTTAAAATTTGGATTCGATCTGATGACGGGTTTGTGAGATAATAGCCTAATTCTTAAATGTGACGCATGGTTGAAACACGCATAAAAACGGACACTTTTTGTGTTTCAGCTGCGATAAAAAATATTAAAATATAAATTACAAATTCCAAACCTACATGAACTAACGTAAAATAGAACGACGAAAATGATTATGTTATTGGATTTTATGTAGGTCTACTGGTTACTTCACAAACAACCTTCAAACTCGAGTGCACATAATATTTTGGTCGACAGTAAGTCATCCTGAATGTGGCCTTCCGTGGTTTCCCACTTCTGCTTGGGATGATACCTTACTTAAGACCACGATCCTTCCTATCCAAATTCTAACTCATTTACAAATACACGCACTAGTACAGACATCACTGTGACTCAGGTTATCAGACAAATTCTACACACACCCATGTTCACGGGGCTACATTGCCACGATGTCTCAAAGCCCCTAAATGAATGAGTTGTTGTTTCTTTTAGGAGTTTTGCGACATCGTGGTCATGTAGCCCCTTGTACTTGGGTGTGTGTAGGATTTGTATGATAACCTGTGCCACTGTAATGTCTGTACTAGTGTGTGTATTTGCAATTAAGGTAGGATTAGGGTAGGAATCGGCCGTCGCCCTTAGCTAGGTACCATCCCGGCATTTGCCTGGCGTAGACGTGGGAAACCACGGAAATTATCTTCCAAAATGGCTAAGGTAGGTGTCGAACCCGCCTCTTCTCAGTTTTGCCTCACGAGTGTAGCCAGTTCCAGCCCTCAGACAAGAATTACATTTCATGGCAGAGTTCGGAATCGAATCCGGGCCACTGAGGTGACAGCCAAGAATGGTAGCCACTACGCAACGAGGCGAGACCTAAATGAACGAATCGACAAAACAACAACAAACAACGATTGAAATATACTGATAAACATTGTTCATTTTTAGCGTGATATTTGTATGAATGTAATGTGACTATACTTCTTTGAGCCACTGCAGATAGAAGTAGCTTGTAATGAGCTGAATGCATCCTCAAGTGAGTGTGTGTGATATGTTCGCAACTTGACGGGCTGTTATCAACTACGAGTAGGCTATATTTCCATGAACTTACTGGCTGATGTCAAGGAGAAGAGCTCGTTATATGTAATGTATCACACGTATGTTTGTTTGCACTGAGCAGCTGCATGCGTCAAGGCCAATGGCGAAACTAGGGTTTGTTTCTGGTGGGGGATGAGCATTGGGGGTGTTAGGGCTCTGACATAATGAGACATAGGCTAATCAATAAAAGCAAATATATGGTCCCGAAGTTTAAAAACCTCTTATCTATATTTTTATTAGATTTCATTCTTTTTAGGTGCTAAAAATCGGGAAAATATTTATTTTTTATGTATTAAAAACCTGAAATATGTGACAAAAAGTAAAAATATTTAAATATAATTTCGTTTTTTAATGTGAATATATTATACAATATGCAGTACTCACGAATGCAATTTATGCTATGCCTCACTGACTCCTGAAGAATTACTATACACAACGAGATACAGTACATCTTCAGGTTGTCCATCACAGTTGACCGACGATTATCGCGAAACACTTCTTCTGAAGGTGCGAAACTGCGGCAATATGTTTCTTGCCCTTGAGGTGTTGTGTAACTTAAGATCGCTGTTCAGCCCTGATTGCTTTCCCACATGGTTGGCAGAACAGAACATCCCCATCAGAAGTAAAATTATCTTTAAATTCTGCAACATACTGCTGCAGACGCTAACTTGTAATTGATTTTGCTTTAGGCATCGTAGAACGGGCTTACACTTCACACTGCCAGAAATGAACTGCATGTGAGTGACACTTGTTCCAGGTAGCTTGGGGGGGTTAGGTCTAGTAAGTGTTGCAATATGGTTATGGACAAGGAAATCCACGGCTTCCACATTGAGTGGCACGGGGCGACAGTTTAAGAATAACACAGTTACAAGCTGACATACGCTCTGCATGAAGATTAGATAGCTCACAGGTTGAAGTAACACATAAGAAAAATGCAATAAACTGAAAGGTTTAAAAATGTATATATTATGTATTTTAATGTGCTAATAAGTGTAAAACAGGAATTTATGTATTTATAGAGAAAATATTTAAAATATGTATTTACATAAAAGGAATATTTATTTACCTAAAAATCCAAGCCCTATTCATTAGAATACGTTACATTTGCACATATCAAGTAACAATTTTATTTAGGCCTATATAAAATATTAAGTCCAGTTTTCTACGCGAAATCATATGGGTCTTTTCCTTCCCTGACATTGTATAAATATTAATAAACTACAGGTTTTCTAGAGGCAGATGACCTCGCTGTTCCGCCTATTAAAACTCAAATAACTAACTAAACTACAGTTCCCAAAAGTTTGACTTAATGCAGCAATACAGCTTAATATTATTAACTTTCCAAAATTGCACTCACACTCGGATACAGAGTGACCACTGACAAATGGCGTATTTTTTGGAAGAGGGTGAGGAAAGATGGTGCCACACCCATCTCACTGCCACCCTTGTAGCTATCTGAACAGCTGACCAATTTGCTCATTCAGTACGTGTTAAGTCACGGTAACGCTAAAAAGTGCAAAGAAATGCTTTCAAATTAGTAAATTTATATAAATCTAATCGTTCGCCATCAATCCGAAAATTGGTTTCATTCAAAATTAAAAACTTCAACAAATTTCATATTTTTGTTGTTCACTCATTTTAGGGGCTTTGCGTCATCGTAGTCACATAGCCCCGTGTACTTGGGTGTGTGGAATCTATTTGATAATCTGTGTCATTATGATGGCTGTACTAGTGTGTGTATTTGTTAGTGGGGCTAGGGTTTGGGCAGGAGGCGGCCGTGGCCCTAACAAGATACTGTCCCAGCATCTGCATGGAGTAAAAGTGGTGAAACCACGGAAGTCACTTGTACGATGGCTAAGGTGGTGTTGCAGCCCACCTCTTCCCAGTTCTGCCTCAGGAGGCTGAATGCAACCTGTTCCATCCCTCATACCAGAATTTACATTTTCCGTGATAGAGCCGGAATTCAATGGGATGCATCTATACTTATCCTACCTATCTTACAGTGCCATTATCACTGGCACAACGTACAATACGAAATGTAGATGCAAGCTGTGTTCGTGAAGTATAAAATACTGTATATATGTGTGGCTTGCCCTTTTTCACTAGGCCTTCCATACTTATTGTATGATCTATGGTAAATAAATATATAAATTACAAGGAAATTGTACAGTATGGGTGCATACTGGCTCAAAGAGGTATTTTTCTGGTTATAGTCACATTATATTATTATGAAAGTAACTTTTAAAATAAAGAATAGACTAACTGCCAATGTTTGCCACTTATATTCCTAAATATCCTTTCAATAACATAACTAATTTATTATTGCATGTTAATGTGGTTTCTGTTTGAGTGTTTGTGTTTTCAACCTTTAGACTGGATTGATGCAGTGCTCCATATTTCCCTGTTCTGAGTTAATGGTTCATCTGTAAATAGCTACCACACTCTACTGTACATCCGAGGCGATCTGTTTAACATATTCTAACCTTGGCCTACCCTTACAGTTCTTGTCCTCGACCCTCCCTTCCTTAACTAAGTTTGCTTTTCTATGTGCCTTAGTATGTTTCCTGTCGTTCTATCTCTTAGCACTCGCCAGAAACATTTATCTTCCCCCACCCCTTCACTTCATTTGTAACTCTATCTACCCGTCCTAATCTTCATTCTCGTCTGAGAGCTGGAACGGGACACACTCAGCAACCTGAGGTAAACCAGAGAAGTGACGGGTTCGATTCCCACCTCAGCCATCCTGGAAGTAGTTTTCCATGGTTTCCCCACTTCCACTCCAGGCGAATGCTGGGATGGTTCCTAACTTGAGGCCGCGGCCACTTCCTTCCCAATACTCACGTGAATTACAAATACAGCCAACATAATAACATTCCACTCACACACACACACGCCCAAGTACACGGGGCTAAATGACCATGATGCCCAAGGCCCGTAAATTAAACAGCAGCTCATCTTTCTCCTGTAACACCATATTTCAATGCTCTATTCTCCTCTTTTCTGCTTGTTTCACTTCGATAGTGCCCCACGCTCCGATTGATTTTCTAATACTTAATTCTATATTTGATATCAAATGATTTCTTTTCTGAAGAAAAGGCTTCCTTGCCTGTGCCAACCTACTTTTTACATATTTTTTTTGCTTAAGTAGCAGAATTCCCCCTTATCTGTTTTGTTTACATCTAGAAAACCAACTTTGGAAGGCTGTTCGACTTTGACATCAAACAAGTATTCGTACGGCTTGCATTATGCCATGACTCGCCTTTATTGAATTATTGTATACCATACCTGTCAGCTAGTGTAGTCTACGAGTGCTCCAGTTAGTTTGTAGTGAACGTGGACTACAATGGGTTGTAAAACAAAGGAGACAATTGAAGAAAATGACAGATTGCAATGGGAATCTTCCGAAAGAGAAAATCATTTGTAGATATAGTGGAAATAATACAGACCCATTTGTACAGTTTTGGCCCGTTGCCATCGCATCATGAACGTAGTATTAGGCTAAATGCATTTCTCTGTACACTTAGGCTTGATCAAAATATTTGCTTTTCACCGATGTCTTGGTCTTATTAGTGTTGTTTTTTTAGCGTATGGCTTTTAGTGCCGGGAGTGTCCGAGGACAGGTTCGGCTCGCCAGTTTTGTAGCTGCTTCGAGACGGACACGCAATGGGTGAACTACAAGTACCGTTGAGGAGGGAAGTTGGAATGTAAGGACGAGGAGTTGGAAGGTAGCGGCTGTGGCCTATAGTTAGGGACCAACCCCGGCATTTGCCTGGAAGGAAGATGGGAAACCACAGAAGACCATCTTCAAGGTTGCCGGCGGGGGGATTCGAACCTCCTCGCCTCCCGGATGTGAGCGACTGCCAGCAGTCATGCCGTAACGACCACGGCTAACTCACCCGGTTATTTGTGGTTATGATAATGGATGGTAGTCTACTGACTAAGTAATGGCATTCAGCGCAAAGCTGGTATTTGTGGATGCTGTAGAAGTTCAGTTCATAGGGTCAGTGCTGCAGCTATCACTCAACGAGGAAAGTAATGGCCAACTACCTCATTCCTTGTATGCCTCATTATAGTGCTGTCTAGGAAATTTGGGCTTTCTACCCCGATAACGTTTGGTGGTAGGACTACATTACGAAGAACCAACCAGCCCACGGGCTGATGATTTGTCAGACAAACAGACAGTGCTGTTGAAAGCATTGTCTACAGGTTCAATCGAAATAAAACTCAACAAAACGAAGCAAGAAGTGGGTGAACTTGCAATTCTGATACAAGAAGGAAACTACGGCTCTGCAAAGCTTGGGTATTCTACACTCACGCTATTTTGGTCCTTTCCTACATTCCGTTGTGTTGGTAATTGCCAGAGAAACCCAGTTAATTGTCTCGCTATTTCCTTGTGTTCACCATACCAACAATGAGATACGAAACTGATACAAGCATAGGCCTGCAAGTGAGCGATCATGCAGAAGACACGTCCCTGTTCGCGATCAAAGTTTAGTCTACATCGCGCGATATCACCACCTTTCAACACAAACATATAGGTTTAAATGGAGCCTAGCACAGCGAAGATACATCGCTGCATGTGTCCAAGGTTTAGTCTACACCTCGCGATATCACCACTTTTCAACACAGACATAGTCTACATGTTTAAATGGAGCCTAGCCTAGTGAAGATACCAGTGGTCCGTGTTCAAGGTTTAGTCTACATCGCGCGGTTATAGGACATAACGTACCACTGGACATAACGTACCACTTGGCCAACTGTTTACCTGCGAAGAGTCAGCTAATGACTTTAAAATATTTAGGAGAGGACATAACGTACCACTTGAAAGAGTGTGAAGTATTTAGGGTGTAATGAACCCTAACCTAACGTGGACAATAACATAACATAAAGTAACATAAAATATGATACGTTTTTGGATTCCCATCACACTTTATCCAGGCTTTGGACTGGCAAAATGTTTATAAACATGTTGGCGTGTTTAAAATCAGCTGTGGTTCAGCTCTCGTCATTTTTCGTTTTATTAACTTTTTTTGGTGTTATTTTTTAATTGTTTTTGAGGGTTTTATATCCTAGCGAATAGCAAGTTCGTCATGGGATGTTTCATTCTAAGTGAATAGCAAGTTCGTCATGTGAAGTTTCATTCCAAGTTCTGCGAATATGAGAAGAGTTCTCAAGCAAGATTTCAAGTTTCCATTCTCTTCATACCACTTCATTATTCATCATTCTTTCTCTTTCTCTTTGAACGTTCAATGTGCAATTTG
Organism: Meconema thalassinum; assembly: GCA_946902985.2. Lineage (NCBI taxonomy): Eukaryota > Metazoa > Arthropoda > Insecta > Orthoptera > Tettigoniidae > Meconema > Meconema thalassinum. The sequence goes on along the minus strand of OX336389.2, from coordinate 854,219,496 downwards.
TACTTCATGAAGGCGCAGTTGGTCTTATCTCCCTCTCCTTTCAAACATAACACCACGTCTTTTATTCTGGTATTTGCCCTTCCTAACAGTGTGTTCAAACGGTTGTTCCTGCCCTAGACAGAATTTTTTGTCCTATGACGCCTTTGGTGACAGTTCCACATTTCTATTGGAAAGTCTGGGTTCTTCAGCCAATTTTCAACAAAGTAATAAAAAAACAGACTTAACTTGGCAGACTCTAGAGCTTCAGAGTGAATCTCTATCCAGCCATCTTGTACATCCTCTAGTTTTAAGAAAGCCAGTGCTGCACACATTCGGATGTGGAGCTGGATATCGTCGTTTTCACGGTACTCAGTTGAGAGCCCTGTTTCGTGTACTTTGTGCCAAAGACATTTTTTTTCATATGAAAAAGCATCCATTTACCTGTACTGAAGGTAGAACTTCTCGAATCGCAGCCATGGCCGCCATTTCATAATCCATATTCACTGTTTCTGGATTCCACTCCGGAACAGCTTGACGGATTAATTGAAACAATCGAATGTAGGTTTCTTTCTTCTTGTTGGGCAATAGGGCAACAACAACGGGATCGACGTTAGTTTCTTCATCCGTACCCCCAAAATCCGCATTAGGCTAATGCTGTATATCTGTGAAAACTGTATACAAGAACACTTAAAGGTACCATCCATGAAAAATATTTTAAAACATTTCAAACTCTCTTTGCCCTTGGCACCACTGAAAACTATAATTCTGTCCTCTTATCTATCGTCGGCCAGCAGGAAAGAAGTTCCGTCGGCCATCTTCAGGGGTTCTTCGTCGAAAACCAATTCTTTGCTGTTGTTCGGTTATCTGGTTTTCCCTTGCGCATTATATTTCTGCCGACGTAAGGTTCTTGTAATTGATGCTGACTGGTCATTTTCGCAACGAAGTCGTACCCTGTAGGAAATGACAATAACATTAATAATAATAATAATTTAATATGGAAACGATAAGACACAGATTACGAATGTAATTAGGTGTAGAACGATGCCTGCTCATAAGGATGTTTTATGTTGTAAAATAAAACAAAGTAAAATAGAGAATTTGGTGATCAGAATGAAGAATTACACTAACCTTTGTCGTGAAGATCGCCCAGAGCCTGGGTGTGAATTTTTGAAACAGGTGTTTCTTCTTCCCGCGCTCTTTTCTTTGCCAATTGCGTCCGTATCTTTTCTTCTGGCTGCGCATCGTTCGGAACTCCACACACATGACTGTTTGATGGGCCACTAATCACTTTATCTCCTCTTGATTTTATAAACACACAACACTTCTCCGTTTGTTGCTTTACACAAATCCAAGTAACTGTATCGTCCTTCGCCTGACGTTTCTTCCTGTATGCGTATCCGTCGAAGTGTGCACATAAACCGCCCTTATTCGTTGTACACGACTCCATGTTACAATACCAAAATGTTTAAAGCCGCACAGTGTGATCGTACCTGTAACTGGAATGCCCGTCTGACATCAAGTGGTACGTTATGTCCTAGCGTAAATATTTGGGGGTTACGGGAAAACCGTTCTTAGGTAGATAACGACCTAGGTGGTACGTTATGTCCTCGAAAATCAAGTGGTACGTTTTGTCCGTGGTACCTTATGTCCGGACACCACATCGCGCGATGTACCACCTTTCAACACAAACATACAGGTTTAAATGGAGCCTAGCATAGCGAAGGTACGAGTATATCGCTGCCCATAGCCCAGGCTTAGTCTACATCACGCGATGTCACCACCCTACTACACAATCACACAGGTTTAAATGGAGCCTAGCGTAGCGAAGGTACGAGTATATCGCTGCCAATAGCCCAGGCTTAGTCTACATCACGTGATGTCACCAACCTACTACACAATCACACAGGTTTAAATGGAGCCTAGCGTAGCGAAGGTAAGACGAGTATATCGCTGCCCATAGCCCAGGCTTAGTCTACATCACGCGATGGCACCACCCTACTACACAATCACACAGGTTTAAATGGAGCCTAGTGTAGCGAAGGTACGAATATATCGCAGCCCATAGCCCAGGTTTAGTCTACATCACGCGATATCACCACCCAACTACACAATCACACAGGTTTAAATGGAGCCTAGCGTAGCGAAGGTACGAGTATATCGCTGCCCATAGCCGAAGTTTAGTCTACATCACGCGATGTCACCACCCAACTACACAATCACACAGGTTTAAATGGAGCCTAGCGTAGCGAAGGTACGAATATACCTCGCTGCCCATAGCCCAGGTTTAGTCCACATTACGCGATGGCACCACCCTACTACACAATCACACAGGTTTAAATGGAGCCTAGCATAGCGAAGGTACGAGTATATCGCTGCCCATAGCCCAGGTTTAGTCTATATAACGCGATGTCACCACCTTCCTACACAATCACACAGGTTTAAATGGAGCCTAGCATAGCGAAGGTACGAGTATATCGCAGCCCATAGCCCAGGCTTAGTCTACATCACGCGATGTCACCACCCTACTACACAATCACACAGGTTTAAATGGAGCCTAGCATAGCGAAGGTATGAGTATATCGCAGCCCATAGCCCAGGTTTAGTCTACATCACGCGATGTCACCACCCTACTACACAATCACACAGGTTTAAATGGAGCCTAGCATAGGGAAGGTACGAGTATATCGCTGCCCATAGCCCAGGTTTAGTCTACATCACGCGATGTCACCACCCTACTACACAATGACACAGGTTTAAATGGAGCCTAGCATAGGGAAGGTACGAGTATATCGCTGCCCATAGCCCAGGTTTAGTCTACATCACGCGATGTCACCACCCTACTACACAAACATACAGGTTTAAATGGAGCCTAGCATAGCGAAGGTACGAGTATATCGCATCCCATAGCCCAGGCTTAGTCTACATCACGCGATGTCACCACCCTACTACACAATCACACAGGTTTAAATGGAGCCTAGCGTAGAGAAGGTACGAGTATATCGCTGCCAATAGCCCAGGCTTAGTCTACATCACGTGATGTCACCACCCTACTACACAATCACACAGGTTTAAATGGAGCCTAGCGTAGCGAAGGTAAGACGAGTATATCGCTGCCCATAACCCAGGCTTAGTCTACATCACGCGATGGCACCACCCTACTACACAATCACACAGGTTTAAATGGAGCCTAGCGTAGCGAAGGTACGAATATATCGCAGCCCATAGCCCAGGTTTAGTCTACATCACGCGATATCATCACCCAACTACACAATCACACAGGTTTAAATGGAGCCTAGCGTAGCGAAGGTACGAGTATATCGCTGCCCATAGCCCAAGTTTAGTCTACATCACGCGATGGCGCCACCCTACTACACAATCACACAGGTTTAAATGGAGCCTAGCATAGCGAAGGTACGAGTATATCGCTGCCCATAGCCCAGGTTTAGTCTACATCACGCGATGGCACCACCCTACTACACAATCACACAGGTTTAAATGGAGCCTAGCGTAGCGAAGGTACGAATATATCGCTGCCCATAGCCCAGGTTTAGTCTACATCACGCGATGTCACCACCCTACTACACAATCACACAGGTTTAAATGGAGCCTAGCGTAGCGAAGGTACGACGAGTATGGTGTCCGGACATATCGTACCACTTGATTTTCGAGGACATTACGTACCACCTAGCTCGTTATCTACCTAAGAACGGTTTTCCCGTAATCCCCAAATATTTACGATAGGACATAACGTACCACTTGATGTCAGACAGGCATTACAGTTACAGGTTCATTACCACATAAACATCAGTGGCGATCACACTGTGCGGCTTTAAACATTTTGGTATTGTAACCATGAGTTGTGTACAACGAATAAGGGCGATTTTTGTGCGCACTTCGACGGATGAAGTACGAATTGTATATTGAAAGTTCAAAGAGAAAGAAGAAATGTGTCAAGTATGATGAACGGCTTGACAGAATAATTTATTTATTTATTTATTTATTTATTTTATTTATCGTATGGCTTTTAGTGCCAGGAGTGTCCGAGGACATGTTCGGCTCGCCTGAGTCTGTAGCTGCTTCCAGCGGACACCCTTAGGGTGAGCTGCAAGTTCCGTTCAATTTCAAGTTGTTCCAACTTTCGCCACCAGATATCAATGATACCTAGTGGTGAACGTTGGAACTTTGATAGAGCGTTTCGACGAAATCTAACCTAACAATTTAGCTTCACTTAAGTTTAGTCTGTGGAAGGATCTTTTACATGCCATAAATCTATGACATGGGACCGCCGGCTTTACTTCCCCTTAAAAGGAAGGCATACTGAAGGATTTATAACGCTCTTAAAAATTCGACGACTTCGGCCGGGTTTGAACCCGCTATCTTGGGCACAGCAGTTCAGCATGCTACCAACTACGCCACCGAATAATGAAGCGGTATGAAGAGAATGGAAACTTGAAATCTTGCTTGAGATTCGCAGAACTTGGAATGAAACTTCAAATGGCGAACTTTCAATTCACTTAGAATGAAACATCCCATGACGAACTTGCTATTCGCTAGGATATAAAACCCACAAAAAACAATTTAAAAATTGAAAAAACAAAGTAGAGAAAACTAAAAATGTTTATAAACATTTTGCCAGTCCAAAGCCTGGATAAAGTGTGATGGGAATCCAAAAACTTATTATATTTTATATTAGTTTGTGTTATGTTATTGCCCACGTATTTATTACCAGGATTAATTGAGCAATACCGAGCAAGTGGCCGTGCGGTTAGGGTTTAATGCACCCTAAATACTTCCCACTCTTTCAAGTGGTACGTTATGTCCTCTCCTAAATATTTTAAGGTCATTAGCTGACTCTTCGCAAGTAATCAGCCGGCCAAGTGGTACGTTATGTCCGTGGTCCGTGGTAGGCTACGTTATGTTCTATAACCGACGAGTATATCGCTGCCCATAGCCCAGGCTTAGTCTACATCACGCGATGTCACCACCCTACTACACAATCACACAGGTTTAAATGGAGCCTAGCGTAGCGAATGTACGAGTATATTGCTGCCCATAGCCCAGGTTTAGTCTACATCACGCGATGTCACCACCCTACTACACAATCACACAGGTTTAAATGGAGCCTAGCATAGCGATGGTACGAATATATCGCTGCCCATAGCCCAGGTTTAGTCTACATCACGCGATGTCTCCACCCTACTACACAATCACACAGGTTTAAATGGAACCGTGCATGTCGAAGATCTTCGCCAAATTCAACCTCGCGGTTTACTTGGAGATCTAGCCTGTCGACAAAAAAGTTTCTGTTTCAATCGCGGAAATGAAGACATCGATATAACTTGTTCCTGATAAGCTTGTCTGCTCGAAGTTCACGTGGTATATCCCGTTGTTGCACTGTCGACGTGACAGTATAGCGAAAGCACCCACGTAACTTGTGCGTGATTTCAGAGCTATTATGCTTATCTTGCTGCTACTGTCAGAGAGTCGCGACGCAGATATATTTTGTTTCTAAAAATTATGAAAGACAAACTAATTAATGCTTTATTCTCCAACTGTTTGGAATAACCATCATAAATTGAAACACAACAGAAATGTTTTGGCAAGGGTGCAAAGGAAGATAGCAGCAAAATTAGGAGCTATGGTGGTGATGATTGTTACAACAACGAGGTCATCTTCCCCTAGTTGAGTGTTGGTTAACGTCAATGTTCTACACCAGGCATTCTCAACTCTTAAAATTAAATTTGGTGCTCCCGTCATATGGGCCAAATAAAACTCGCCAGTCCAAGCTCCCCTGAGATCCATTCTTCATTTCAAATTCTGTTGCACAAACCGAAATAATAGTGTTTATGTTCGACCCTGACTATTATATGTCAGAGAACTGTATCATAATGATGCTCATTATAACACTATTTTTCATTATGAAACAGTTTCTCCCACCAATCACAGCTCAAGAAACATTTGTTTGACCAATTAGATAAGGTTTGCATCGCACCCGCGCTGAGTTCCAAGGCCTTCTAATTTAAATTTCACTGCGTTGCCTTGTGTCATAGTGGGGTGATCGAGGAGGCCTTGGTCAAATACATGGCATTCTCTGCGTCCCATGCGCTCTGTTCAATACATAAAACTGGCGAAATCTCGACAGAAATTGATGAATATTTATCTTCGAACATAAAATAGTTATAATAATTATCGTCGAACATAAACAGTCGTAAGCATTTCATTACAAGTTTTGACAGCCAGAAATTGTATCCCTTTGTGAAATAGGCCTAGCATTTTAAATATGCAGTTAAAAATAAATGGACATACCTGTTTTATGAGTAACACGAAATATGCTGATTTGACACACGTAAATGTATCTTATCTGCACGAGTCATGCAAGCAGTTGCAGCATGCCTGGTGAGCGGTGAATCCCTAGCTATTTCAGCACTTCTCAGGGATCGAGAGATAGGAATAGGAAAGTGAGATGCACGCTTGTTATTATTATTATTATTATTATTATTATTATTATTTTCAATTTAATGCCGCTCGGGTACGTGGTATGGAATGAGGGTGGTGCTCACAGTCACAAAAAGGTTGAGAATGCCTGTCTGTACGATGCGTTGCTAGCATAAGTAGCCTATAACGCATACAAGTTAGTTGTTGTTGTAAACTCATTTTATAGGCTTTGGACATCTTGGTCATCAGTCCCGTGTACTTTGGTGTGTGTTGAATTTGTCTGATAACCTGTATTTACGTGATGACTGTAGCAGAGTGTGTAGCTGAAGGTTTATTTGGGACAGGGACACGGTAGGTGCCCCGGGACTTGAAATAAGGTATTATGCATGCATTTGACTGGAGGGAGTGTGGAAAGAAACTGGGAAAATTCTCTCTCAGGATAGCCATGCTATCAGCGCCGGTATTCGAACCTATGACCTCCAGACTTGCTGCATTTGCCCAAACGGTCGTGGCAAACGATTTAACGAGCATGGCTACGCCGCGGGACGTACAAGTTAATATAATGAAGAACATGTGGTGTTATTGTTTTGGCACATTAAATCTACAGTCTCTATAAATTAAGTAGCCTAACTTATCTGTGTATTTTATTCCGGACGAGTTGTACAGAGACCGAATACAGGTACTTAATTGCTGTATGTTTGCTATAGGCTTGCGTCACAACTGCTTGAGTGAATGACAAGAACATTCGTATTTGAATAAAATAAACCTCTAATATAAAACTAGGCAACACATTACTTAAGTAGGCCTACACGGGATGATGTGAGGGTTAACAGATAGCCACAAATCCCGGCTGTCCCCCCAGGGGCTCACATCTAGTGGGACGTGGGTTGGCGACCAAGGGACCCCCAACTGAGTCCGGCATTGCTTCCACTTACTTGTGCCGGGCTCCTCTCTGTCTTCTTTCCTGTCGACCTCCCTTGGTCAACTCTTGTTCTTTTCCGACCCCGACGGTATTAGGGTATCCGAGGCCTAGGGAGTCTCTTCCTTTCCCGCCTTCATTGGCCCTTGTCTCATATTTCCTGATCCCTTCCTTCTGGGAGGGGTCAGCCTTCTTTTTATTTTCCTGTTATCTCCTGCCTTCTGCTCAAGGCCCTCAAGGAGGTAGGGTGTATGTAGCCCCACCACTTCTGGTGCACCCTAGAAAGTGCTACACCCTCAGGGGCTCACGGCTGGTGAGTTCGGGAGTTGGCGACCCCGAGGGATTCCTGAGCTGGGTCCGGTTTCCCCCTTTGTCCCTTACCTGTGGGACGGACCCTCTCCTCTTTCACTTTCCTGTTGTTTTTCTTTTCATTATATTTCATTTTCCCTTTAAGACTCCCGCACTGTTATTTTTGCATCTCCACTCCCTTTTGTTGGTGTTTTCATTCTCCGTTGCATTTTGTAAGTCTTTTCGATCTACGTTGCATTTTGTGAGTGTTTTTCAAACTCGATTGCATTTTGTAAGGATTGACAATCTAAATTGCTTTTTAGTAAGTCTTTCAATATCGTGGGGGTCTTTTTGTGAGTATGTTCAATTTCAATTGCATTTTGTATTTTCAACCTACCCCGCTTTGTTCAAGTAGTTAAGTCTCAATTGCATTTTTGTGGGTATTTTGAATCGAAATTACATTTTGTAAGTATTTTCAATCTAAATTGCATTTTGTAAGTATTGTCCATCCAAATGAGAAGTTTGAATCTACCATACGTTTTGTAAGCAATTTCAATTGCATTTTGTATTTTCAACCTACCCCGCTTTGTTCAAGTAGTTAAATTGCATTTTGTGGGTATTTTGAAGCTACATTACATTTTGTGCGTATTTTCAATCTCATTTGCATTTTGTAAGTGTTTCGACTGTACGTTGCATATTGTACGTATTTTGAACTTCACCTACATTTTGTGCGTATTTTTCGCTCTATTCCTTTTGTGAGTATTTTCGTTCGAAATTTCCTTATGTAGTCTACGTATTACCGCTCTCCATTTTGTGAGTACAGTGAAACCCCTCAAATCCGAACTAATTGGGGCTGTAGCCTGTTCGGATTTCAATTTGTTCGGATTATCCGAAAAATCTGCATAACCTACCATAATAACCAGCCCTCGTTACGGTATCGGACTGTACACTGAGCGAGATAGGCTAGTGACAATGAGGATGAAGAAACTTCGACAATGTGACTTATACTGAAGCTGCATCTGCTCTTGACGTCGCATTGTGCTTCGTAGAACAACACGCTGCAGCCACGCCAAACGATGTCATGTCCATGTGACGCTGGCGCTCAATTGTCACCGCGGGAAGATTTTCATGACTTCGACAATTGAAGATAACTGATTTCTAGTGAAAGATTACGTGATATTTTGTGTGTTTCTATAGTCACTTCATTGTTTTTGCAAAGTGATTAACCTACGGAATTACAATAACCAACTATTCCGTTTTTCAATGTTGGATGAGATGAGTTTGTAGCGTGTTTGTCAGGTATGTTAACTGTACTTCTTTGTTAATTTCTCAAATAATTATGTAAATTAAGGTTATAATGTCGAATATATAATTGTTTTATGACTAAATAATTTTCTCTTTTTTGCGTGCGTTTTTCTAACTTAAAATTGTCGGAAAGAAGTCGTTCGGATTACCCGGGATTTCGGATTTCCGGGGTTCGAATTTGAGGGGTTTCACTGTAGTTTCAATCTGAGTTCCTTTTTGTAAGTATTTTCCTGCTCACTTACTTTTCGTTCTGGTTTCCACTTCATTGACATTTTCGCTATCACACGACCATTAGGGGCCGATAACCTGGATGTTAGGCCCCTTAAAACAACAATTATCATCATCATCATCAAATCCCGGCTGTAAGACAGTTGCAATCTGTATCCTTCTTTTGGCATGGGAATACTTGGTGACTCACTTGCTAATCTGAGAATATCGCGAGTTGAGAAGGATAGATTCCTGACATGGATATGTCACAACACAGTTCTAAGGCATATACACTGCCGGGGGAAAAATAGGTCACCTGAAAAGACGACGTCGATTTTTATCCGATGATAGAAAGGAATTTTATTGGACATACAAAATACATTTTTTTTTCAATATTTTCAGTGGGAGGTCCTCTTTCCTATGGTTAGACTACCAGTCCTATGCACCGTATGTTTGGTAACCTGTATTATTTTGTATCTGTGCTAGTGTGTGTGTGTCTGTGTATGTACTATTAACTGGGGATTAAGTTAGGTGTCATCACGGCCATTCTCTGGAATGGAAATGAGAAACAATGGTAAGTTAATCGACTACTTGGATGGCTGTGGTGGGAATCGAACAGACTTCTCAGCGAGACTGGGTTAAACCCATTCCAGATCTAAGACCAGAATATTGAATTCCTTGGGAAAGCCGGGTTTTAAACCCAGGACAGGAGTCTCAGCTCGAAACCCTGGACTACTGAAGGCGGAGATAGCCATTTTGTGATGTGTGGAAAAAGTGAAAGAAGTATTGACGCTCTTTACTGCTCTATGAGATCCTCGTGGTGTAGCGGCTAGCGTTGTTAGCGTCACCCCGGAGGTCCAGTTTCGATTCCCGGCTCTGCCAAGAAATTTTAATTCTGATGTGAAGGCTGAAACGGGGTACAGAGCCTCGTGAGGATTGTCTCAGAGATGAGGAGGGTTCGATTCCCACCTCAGTCATTCTGGAAGTGGTTTTCCATGGTTTCACACTCCTACTCGAGGCAAATGGTGGGATGGTCCTTAAAGGCCATGGCCGCCTCCTTCCCAATCCTCACTTGAGATACAAATACACACACTAATGCAGCCATGATAATAGCACAGGCAATCCGTCAAATTTCTACACACAACCAAGTACACGGAGCTAAATAACCACGATGTCCAAGTCCCTCAAATGTTACATCATTTAACTGCTTGCGATAGCGTTCATTAGCCCCATATAGTCTACTTCATCCTGGCAGTCTTGGTCGTGGGTTAGGTACTATTCTGTCATCTGCTTGGAGTAAAGGAGGGGAATCACAAAAATCTACCCATCTTCTAGAATGGCTGTGATGGGAATCAAACCCTCGTATTCTTAGTTATCCTCACGTACTCAGGGATCGAACCCAGAACCTTTGGGACAGGAGTTTCAATACGTACCCCTTGACTACAGGAGGCTGCAGCATCGTTTTGTCGCAACGAGCAGGATATAAGGACGGTATGTAGTTTTAAGTTGGTTTCTGGATTGTAGACTCTTCACTGGGTCAATTCGTTTTTTTTAAGGGCAATGAAGGTTTTGCGTCCAATAGTCCAGTTTCCTGCTGACTGTTGCTCTTGTTTTAGAGAAACCGTCCATGGGTTTGCGATACGTAATTTGTCTTGTAAGGCAGTGGCGTAGGCAGAGGGGGGGGGGCAGAGGGGCACTCGCCCCCCCCTCCCCAAATAAATCCAGAAATTGGGGTGGGCATAAGCCTTCATATTTCCTTACGACTCAAACCACAAATTTAGAACCTACAACGAAATGTTAAATACAGTAAATGCGTTGACAAAAATGTGCTAACAATCTCTGCGCAGCCAGTCTTCATTTCCGTGTCTGCACTGCTTCGAGGAGCTGAAATACCAGGGTCGCAAATAGGATTGTGTCGTGGGGAGATTTTCCAGGAACAGTAGGTGCTTCAGTACTGGGGATACAACCAGGTGATGATGACAAAAGTCTACCAAGAAATTAAGAGATTGCCAATTAGCAAGAGACTTCTCTGGAGGGGGGCGTGGTGGCTCAGCGGTCTAACTGTATGCCTCTCACCAAGGCGGTCCGGGTTCGATTCCCGGTCAATGCATGAGAGATTTTCGATGTGAAATGCCATGTCCTGTGGTTCGGATTCCACGTAAAAAGGAGGTCCCGTGGCTCATAATCACAAGATTCACGGTCACGTAAAACTACAATCTTCCTTCCTTTCCTTCCTTCTCTGGAGGGGCCCAGTAAGCTTGTCAGCTTACACTCTCTTGTCAGCTTTTAATTTCCATTTCCTGGAAATAGCAGTGTTAAAATGTCCCAGGTTACTATACTGGCGCAGCGTGGTTGATTGTCACCACTGTCGGGATTTACGGTGGTTGTGTGTCTGTGCGAGAGGAGAGATACAGTTTGTAAGTGGTAGTATTGGGGAAGAGTCGAGAGTTGTTCGATAATCGCTCTTTTCTTTCTTCGTTTTGTCACATTAGCGATTGTTTAGAAGATCGGCCGCTTTGACATAAATAAGCAAAACTGGATACATCTTAGGTAAGTTATGAAAAGTTTTTATTGTAGGTGTAGAAAATTGAGGCCCCCATTTCATTATATAGGCACGGCTTTTACAAATAATTTTCTGTGCACGAGAAAGACGCATTGCTCACTGTTAGAATGTAAAGTTATTCGTTACCTTCTTTGTTTGATGCCTTGTGTCCCTTCTTCCAGTTATCTAAGCCTGATCGTTTTCTTTGACATATTCATTCTATTGACTAAAAATTTTTCTGGTAAATAAAATATTTAAAAATCACCAAGACATAGTGCGGTATTAATATAAAGAACATTCTGAACTCAAACGTGTGAATATGCCATAATATTAGTATTCTGATAACTGATAATTGAAAATCTGAGCGACAGAGACGAATATAAACACTGATACAGCTGTGAGCTGCCTCGAAACAAAGCAAAGAAGGGCGGAATTCAGACCGATATGAACAGACTGAAGATTTTTGTCCTAAGCTAAAAGTGAACCCGAAAGTACTTATAATCTGAACAAGTAGTTCCGTCAAGAACTATATAGCCTATTTTCATATATCCTATTGGTCTTCTTTATTAAAACACTCTCCCGCCTATGAAAAGAACGCCATGTTGGGTTGTTCTGTATGTAGGCCATAGAGTACTGCATCATTAGGTGAAGATTATTGCGTACGTTTATTATTCAAACAGCTAAAACTGCTAGCTAAGCTCGCTAAAGCGTATCGTTAGGCCATGGGGCGAAGCTCTCTGCCGACTCGGTAGACGCGTGGGTTCGAGCCCCACCGTCGGCCGCCCTTGAAATGGTTTTCCGTGGCTTCCCATTTTCAACACCAAACAAATGCTGGGACGGTACCTTCTGACAGACCACGGCCGCTTCCTACCACATCCTTGCCCAGTTTCATTCATCTTCATCTATTCAATCTCTCATCCTGACGCGCAGGTCGCCCACGGTTGTTGACATAAAAGACCTGCACTCGGCCTCTCAGGAAGTCACACACAAAAAATATATTCAAATGTTCACTTCGATCGCATGAATAGAACACAAGAAATAAAAACTCAATTTTAAAGTTAAAATGAAACAATTGAATTTAATTAGATGCCAGTAGATTTTGTATGAACATTTACCGTACCAAGTTTCACTCCGCTCGGGTAATTAAATCGCGAGTCAATTCCATTTAAATGTTATAACTTCACCATGTTGGTATTGTGCTCACCAGGTTATTGAAAGTCCAATAGGTGAACTTATATTAATAGCCTCTGTCAGCATACGAAATTTCAGTTTGATTGCTGCAATAGATTCGTAGATATTGAGAACCTTCTAATTATTTCGGATGGTCGCCATGTTGGATTGTTATATAGGCTATGTAGGAAAAGGAAGATTGTAGTTTTACGTGACCATTAATCTCGAGACCATAAGCCACGGGACCTCCATTTTATGTGGAATCTGAACCACAGGGCATGGCATTTCACTTTGAAAATCTCACATGCATTGACCGGGAATCGAACCCGGTTAGCCGTGGTGAGAGGCCAACGGCTTGACCGTTGCGCCACCACGCCCCTGCTATATATGTAGGCCATACCGTTATATAGCCTACTATTAGATGAAAATTATTGCGTAGGTTCATTATTCAAACTTTCATTTCTATCGTATGATTAGGACACAAGAAATAAAAGTTAACCTTTAAAATTTCGCACAGCCGCCATATTGAAGTTATGTAAACAATTGAACTAAATTAGATGTCAGTAGATTAGAATTTGTATAAACATTTACCGTTTCTAGTTTCTCTGCGGTCGGATTTTAAATCGCGTGAAATATCCATTAAAATGTTTCAAATTCGCTTGGCCGCTATGTTCAGTTGTACTTAACAGGTTTTATAAAGTCGCTTAGGTAAACTTTTAGTAGTACCCTTTATCACTGTAGAAAATTTCAGGGTGATATGTTACCGTTGCGGAGATATAGAATGTCAGGGAAATATTTCGCGGGGCCCACATGTTGAATTGGTGAAACGTATCAAAATTTGAAAGGCACGGTCGAGGTCGGACGAGGTAGTAAGTAGTATGTGCTTACCGAGTTTCAATGAAATCGCTCCGGCCGTTTAGATTTTATTAGGGAGGGGGGGGGGATTTTATTAGGGAAGGGGGGGGGGGGCAAACACACGCTTACACACACACACATGGAGATCTCATAAGCCTAGTTTTTTCATAAATGAAAATAGGCTAAAATATATGAACTCCTGCACTAATAGATGAGGACATATTGGGCCCCCTTCCAAACTAAAATCCTGGCTACGCTACTGTTTTAAGGGACAGTAGATGTAATGTTTAAGGTTGTGTTTGTATTATTGTGGAAATGGGGAAACGTCTTGAAACCAGATGTATGTAAAGGATGCGAGAAAGATATCAAGGATGCTCATTTCCCAAAACTATCATGCGCTTCTGGAACTCTTTCTCTGTACAAAGATATCAAACGAAAACCATTTTGATTTACTCGTATGTAAAATTCCTAAGTAGGCATTCCTCCCTATCTTTTACCACCAGAATTGTCAAGTTCCTTTTATTATTTACTAGCTTTCATGTTCCGTTGTAGACGAGTTCATAAAGGAACAGCCACCGTAAAAAAGAAACAGTGCTAAGGTAGACATATGAAGTCCATTCCCATGAGTTCCGAAAACAAATTTCTTAGAAAAAACGTCCCATGAGTTCCGAACGCGTTTTCACGCCTGAGTAAATAAGCTAATGAGTCCCACTAGTTCCGAATGTCTCTGGAAAACCCAGCTGTCAGTTCTGAGGTTTGACCGGCTAATAATAGTACGACGCGACCTTGAAGAGTTAATGGCAATGGGCAATGAAAAGTTAATAGAGCTTTTTTTATTACTTTGTCGAGCAATAGCTTGAAAACGTGCATATTCCGATTGAAATGTGGAATTGCCATGGGAAGAGGCATAGAACGAATGACTCTGTAGAAGGTTGGAACCATAAGCTGAATTTGAAATGCGGAAAACCACATCCTCGTGTAAGAGACTTGGTGTTGTGTTTGCAGAAGGAGTCTCAAAATTCAGAGGAAAAAATTATGGGGGCAGAGTTGAATTTGCAAGCCACGAAAAGGAAAAGAAATTATGTTGCAATGGATGACGGAATCCAAAGAGCAACTCAACAGTTTGAAGAGACCGGTGATTCAACAGTATTTTTAAGAAATGTTTATTTTAATGTACATAGTGGTTAGAGTATAAAGAGAAGAATAATTCAGTTAATATATCAATTTGACGAAGCTACGTGGTGATTACTAATTGACTTAGGCTATACATAGCCTAAGATTTAAAAAAAAAACAGTTTAAAGACGAAGCGACATGCTGATACTATTTTAAGAACTTTGTAAATATAACTCAAAACTGATTATTTTGACGAAGGCACATGCTGATACAGATACTGACAAGGCGAAAGATGCTTATGTGGGAGCTACCGGTCCATGGCGTCCACCCCCTGCCCCTGTCTGTTAGAGGAGCCAATTCATTAAAGAGGCTCCCGGCTGGCGCTAACAATGGACAATGTTGTTTCAGTAATAAACAAATTAATACCATTTTGCTGTAGAAAACTAAGCTGAAACTCGCTCAGGTAGTGTTCGGAACTGATGGGACTCGCTCAGGTAGTGTAATTGGCAGATAGCTAATCCGCTAAAGAATTTGGAACTGGTGGGAATCGAAACTCATGGGAATCGGAACTCATGGAAGGACACGCATATGAAGTACAGCCCTGCTCTTTAAATTGCTCGTAGTGGAGTAAATTACACTAACACGGTGTTCCTTGAAAAATTAGGAACTTATTACCATTGGAATCTATAAAGAGAAATCTACGTTAGCAGATCCTTTGTTGAGAAAGAATACCTGTGGAGTTTGACTGAAATGGCCGTAAATAGAAAATAACTGTGAAGAGAATCGATCATCCCTACTCCCGACCGGAGACGGAGTGTATAGTGATGTCATCGTTTCTTCCGACTTTACGTTTCAGTGCGATGCTAGAGCTATCTAGCAGTCAGAAGTGAAATCACTTTAACCAGCCAATCACGGGCAGTCATTTAAAATCGATATATCACGACAAATCAAGTTTCGATCGCGATGTCGCTATTTAGCAGGAAACATCACGAACGTAACTAAAGTTATTATGATTTATAGATTGGCTACCTGTGATTGGCTGTTTAGAGAGATTTCACTTCTGACTGCTAGATAGCTCTAGCGTAGCACTGAAACGTCAACTCGAAAGTTTCGATGGTATCACTCCCTGCGTGGATGCGGATATCCGCGGATAAACCCGCAGATATGCGCATTTTTTTTCCTCATGCGGATACAGTTTCCATGGCATAGCGGATAAGCTGCGGATAATGTGTGGAGTAAATTTGCGGATAGGTTTTAGAATACAATCCGAACTTGTTGAATATCATTACTAGGACCCGGTTGTTTATTACATATCATATTTTTTCCGTTATGATTTTCCATGATAAATGTAAGATGATTTAAGCTAATCTCATTAAAATTACGTCATTAAGCATAAGTTAATTAACACTCCGAACTGAAAAGGGTTGCAACTCTGGCTATATCACATTCATTTTATACATAGCACATGACATACATAGCCTAGGGGAAGGACTTTCTCCTCAAATGTCTAGAGGTGGTGCTTTAATACTTTATAACATAATATAATATAACCCCTGGCACTACAGCCCGTGAAGGGCCTAGGCCTACCAAGCGACCGCTGCCCAGCCATTTGGCCTGCAGGTATTGGGGTGACGCGTGATCAGCGCATCGGGTCCCCTCGGCCGTTAATCTTGGTTTTCGTGATCGGGGCGCTACCTCACTGTCGGACAGCAACTCAATTGTCCTCACGAGGCTGGGTGCACCCCTTCCAGCCCTCACGTCAGTTTCTAAAATCCCTGACGGAGCCGGGAATCAAACCCGGGGCCTCCGAGGTAGCGGCAGGTGCGCTACCCCAACACCACGGGGCCGGCTTTAATACTTTATGCTTTATTTAATAAATTAAAAATATTATTGTTATGTGAGCGGATGCGGATAACAAACGTGCGGATGCGGGGCAGATGCAGATAACAGTCGTTCGGTTGCGGGGCGGATGCGGATAACGTTTTGTTTAACCTGCAGGGCTCTAACTATAGTTAATGTGCGTATGGACTCCCTCCGCGGTCCATGCTGCTTGATTGGGACACATAGGCCTACACGTCAGAAGGATGTGCTTCTTGCCTTATCTCGGGAGTGCAGCTATCTCCCAGCGAGTTCCAGGAATTTGTGTCTGAGCCTACGGCATCATGTTGATAGAAGGATATGAATCGTGCTATTACCTTACTGGCGGGATTTGAGACTTCATTTTAACCCCCTCACCCCTTTGTATTAAATTAATAATGTGTAGCCTAGTTTTGTTTTAGGGGGTGCCATTTACTTAAATTAGATTTTAATGCCAATACAGGTTATCAGAAAAATTCAACACACAGCCAACTACACGGGGCTGATGACCAAGATGTCCCAAAATTGAATTAACAACTACAACAACAGAACGCTTCCTAGTGAAGATTGCATATAACCTGAGACCCAATAATGACATTGCTATTGTAAACATTTTTGGGAAGATTACAGACACCGGCCACTATTTTCGCCCACTTGGAGTCTGTGGTATAGTTCTCTCACAGTTCTCGTTAACGATCGGCGACTCAAATGTTAGGCAGTAGCACGCGCCGACAATAACCATTGTTCGCTGCTGACCAATAGCTGATGGTTCATAACCAATAGCATGCTTGCTATATCACTCTTCGTGGAGTCCAGAGTCCGGTCCTAGCTGCCGGCTCGCTTGATAGGTCTCCAGTGTTGCACAGTTGCATGCAGTTCTGTCCAGTCTCGCTGCTTACTCTCAGTGGCTATGCTGGAGAGTTGACAACGCTGTGCCTGAAGCTGGGAAAGCCCTGACTCAAGGCAGACATTGAATGTAAACATGACTGCCCAGCTAGGCTTCAAAAGCGATCCGGTCGCTAATGAAGAAACTGAGTGGTTTGCTTGCCCTCATGAAATATCATAGATACGTTATTGCGTTTTTCTATACACTACACTAAAATTACTAAATTCTTATAATCGTTTTGTGAGCCATTTTTCAGGTTTGCCTTAGTAATCGAAATTTAATTGTTTTCAGTCAGTCAACACGGTTGTAACCAATTGTAATGGGTGATTCGCTAATCCAGAAAAAAAATAGATAAATAAATACACTTGGATGACCAGTTTCGATCGTCAAGCGATCATCATCACATCCCTTACCCTTAGGCTATTAAAGCTATGTCTCCAAGTAGCCTATGGGTAGTGGTCATTCAAGTGTATTTATTAATCTTGTGTAAATATTTAGGAAATATTTCGAGAAACACCCATTATAATTGGGTACAATCGTATTGACCGACTAAAAACAGTAAATTTCGGTTACTTAATTCATTTCGAGTAAAATACTTTTCAACCTGCATTTCAAATATAGCACTCCAAAATGTTTTCTATCGTCATGATCTATGTAAACACTCTAGACGTGGCGAATAATTGTAGACCGATTGAAGAATACATATAGAAATTTATTAAATTTGCTTGCATTTGGAATCCATTATCAAACCGAATGCGTTGCTCTACACCCTGAGGTGCAAGATCATGGGGCTAAGCTTCTCTGGACTCGGTAGATGAGTGGGTTCGAACCCCATCACTGGCCGTCCCTATTTGAAATGTTTCAGGTAAATGCCGGGACGATATCTTCTAATAGGCCACGAGCACCTTCTTCCAAATTCTTGTCCAGTTTCATTCAACTTCTTTTATTTTACCTCTCATTAACTCCTCTCTTGATATTCTGCCAGGAAGAGCATCCGGCAGTGAGAAGCATCCATCACATAGGAATTGATAGGGTGTGCCGGGAAGAGAATCCGGCTATAAAAACCATCCATCACAGAGGAATTCATTGCATTCCATTATGAAGCCTTATCTATTTAGTTCTTAAGCAATTGGGGCTAGGTGACCCTGCAGCAATGAGATTTTCTGTTGTCATGTTATTGTTTAACCCTGAAGCGATTTACTATAACTAGTTATGAAAAACATATAGGCCTAAGCTAAAATCCTCAAAAAGTATTCATTTCAACTAGCAAAATATGTTCAAAAATCGTTAAAATACGCACTGATGTATGAACACAAATACAAAATTCACTTGAATTATATCAGTTGTATCGTGAAAGTTATTGTATTCTCTGCCAAAAGTCAAAGCCATGGAGAACACAAAAAGGAAAAGTTATACACTGCATGAGAAAGTAAAATTCATACGAGAAGTGGACGCTAATCCCCTCAAAACAAAAACTGAAATTGCTTCAGACTTAGGTATTGCTTATAGCACGCTATATGTACAGTCATCAGTAAAACAAACGCTATCTTGAATGAGTTTTTAAAACTGGGTTCGAAATCAGCAAAGCGCAGCCGTTAGCAAGAAGGGAGGTACGTAGATTTGAAGAAAGCACTTTTCACATGGTTCCAGCAAAAGCGGGCTGCAGCTCTATCAATTAGTGGCGACATGCTGAAGGCAAAGGTGATAGATTTAGCTAAACTGATGAGTATCACTGATGATTTCAAGGCTTCGTCAGGATGGTTGCAAGGATTTAAAAATCGTCATGGAATCACAGGGAGAACAGTTTGTGGACGACGTCACGGTGCAACACTGGAAAGAAGTGGTTCTGCCGGGTATCATAAGCGATTGCCAGCCTACAAACATCTACAGTACAATTGTGATGAGACCGGCTTATTCTTCAGTCTCCTTCCTAATAAAAACATTAGCTGAAAAAGGTGACTCCTGCCATGGAGGGAAGAAAAGTAAAATTCGAGTAACAGTTCTTCTCGCCACCAATGCAGATGGATCGGACAAACTTCCACTGGTGGTAGGAAAATCGAAGAATACGAGGTGTTTTAAGGGTGCGAAAACAAAACCTACGGAATATAAATCCAACAGAAATTCATGGGTGACTATGCCTCTAATGGAACAGTGGTTGAAAAAAATGAACATTAAAATAGATCGATGTGCAGCACTTCCCCCTCAAATCGTTCTGGAGAATGTCCGAGTGGAACTTTTCCCTCCTAACTGTACTAGTGTTCTACAACCGCTTGATTTGGGCATCATTGCAAATTTCAAAGTGAATTATAAAAAAGATGCTGGTTCAACATTTAATAACACTGAGTGATGCAGGAAATAAAACTCTCTCCATTAATTTACTACAAGCCATGGACTTTATTTCGGCTACCTGAAAGCAGGTGCCATCCTCCACAATCAGCAACTGTTTCCGCACAGCTGGTGTCTTACTGGAAGAGGCTGCCTCTAATGATGATTATGGGGACAAAATTATGTCTGGCAACGAGCTAACGCTACCGGAGGGTCCAGATTTCGATACGTTTGTGCATTTCGATGATAATCTGGCTGTATGTGGGGAACAACGGGATGAAGAGATTATTGCTGATGTATGCCAACAACGCGGTGGTGATGGACAGGCTACAAGCGATAGTGACAGTGATGGAGATTACGACTTGAATCTTGAAACACCTGAGCTAAGTGAAGTGTTTTAAGTGCAATCGATGTGTGTAGGCGTTACATCAGTGCGAAAAGTTGTAGTGAAAATGCTTTGAATTTATTACTAGTCTAAGTTTGCAATAGGAGGTTTATACACTAAATGCAAGAAAAGTGAAACAAGCCAAACTATATGATTTCTTTAAGGCTGGACCAAGTTCAAAATAATCTAGTACTGTATTTTCTGTCTTAATGTATGTATTGTTTGCTAGGATTTACACATAGGCCTATAGGTCTATTCCATTGGTTTTTCAATAAATATGTCATGTGTTGCCCAAGTCTGATTTCTGAGTAATTCTGAGTTACAAGTAGCCTTTTCTCTTCCCCTTGATATACGTATACGTCAGGTTCAAATGTATTACATTACAATGTAGTGCTTGCGTTAGTGTCCGCCTCGTTGCGTAGTAGTTAGCATTATTGGCTGTCACTGTGGAGGCTCGAGTTCGATCCATGGCTTTGCCAAGGAACGTAATTCTGGTCTGAGGGCTGGAACGGGGTACATTCAGTCTCGTGATGCAAAACTGAGAAGAGGCAGGTTAGATTCCTACCTCAGCAATCCTGGAATTGGTTTTCCGTGGTTTTCTACTTCTACTCTAGGCAAATGCCGGGATAGTACCCAACTTAAGGCCACGGCCGCTCTCTACCCAAATCCTACCTCAATTGCAAGTACATACACTAGTACAGTCATGATAGTGACACAGGGGATTTGCGACATCATAATCATGTAGCCCCGTGTAGCCTACTTGTGTGTGTATAGAAGTTGTCTGATAACCTGTGTCACTCTGATGTCTGTACTAGTGTATGTATTGGTAATCGGGGTAGGAAGTGGCCGTGGCCTTACGTTAGGTACCATCCCGGCATTTACATGGAGTAGAAGTGGGGAAACAACAGAAAACCACTTCAAGGATGGTTGAGGTAGGAATTGAACCCGCCTTTTCTCAGCCTTGCCTAACGAGGCTGAGTGTACCCCATTCCATCCCTCAGACCAGAATTAAATTTCTTGGCAGAGCCGGGAATCGAACCCGTGCCTCTGCGGTGAAAGCCAAGAATGCTAGCCAGTACGTAATGAGGCGGACTATCAATGGAAAAAGATTGTGTCATGTTCACAGAGGCGTTTATATGAATGTAAATATAAAACAATATGTTGCTCGTATAGGCTATATCAGGGCTGTGAAATTATATCTTCCCGATTGTTTCCTTCCTATCTAAGATAATTGCTGACATCATAACCGTGCACAGCTTGTTGAAACGTATGTTATGCTAGCTCCTTCTTAGGTGGATATTTTGCTGTCATAACATTTTTGATCTCGTAAATACTGTGCATTGAAAGTCGTATCAAAAACCAATTCAGATATCGTGGTACCACAGGCCATGAAGGGCCCTGGCTTACCAAGCGACCGATGTCCAGCCATTCAGCCTACAGATTTCGGGGAGAAGCGTTGTCAGCGCGTCCGTTCTCCTCGGCCGCTATTCTTGGTCCCCGTGACCGGACGCTGCCTAACTGGCAGACAGCTACTCAATTGTCCTCACGAAGCTAAGTGTACCCCGTTCCAGCTCTCACTTCATTTTCTAAAATCCCTGACGGAGCCAAGTGTGAGGCAGACGTGGTACCCCCAACACCACGGGGCCAGCCAAAGTCGTATAAAAAGAGTCAGAACTGGACGTGGAAGTACCGAGCACTACCTGGTTTTCTCTATATGTGCCAATAACAATCTCATTTTTTTTTCTTTATGAATTCACATTGCAGGTTTCAACGATAGTTCACACTAGCAAAAGGGAGTAAAATTGCCAAGGATTGGTTATTATCTAAAGAGCCTTAGAAACCACATAACATCCCATTGTTCTACCTACCTTTTCTCAGTTGGACACTTTAGATGTCCCACCATCTTAGTCATATTATTTGTCAGGAACATAGGAAGGCAAAGTCAGCTAATCAAAGCATGTCCTTCCCTTCAGCCCATAACTTGATATATACTTGCGATGGCACAGAAACCAGACAAGGGGATCTATAAACATTCAAAAGAGTGTGAAGCATTTCCTAACAGTGTTTTACTTCATCCATACATCATTAAGACTACACACGGCAAGACGTCCTAGAAGGTATCTAGTGGTCTATTAACTTATTCAGCATATACATGAGAATTGGACATTGCAGCATTAAAATTACTGTACATGATGTCACCTATTGTACGAAGAATAACTATGGCAGGGGTCTTCATATTTTCCTACTCGAGGGCCACTTTTGGCATCTAAAAATTGCTGGCCGCAAGCGTGCTTTCTGTGGATTGACACTTGTTAGAAACGTACATAAACAAGTATTTACTGTATAGGCCTATAACTTATACATCATCATGGCTACGATTCTGATGAAATAACCTCTTTCTGATGAGAAGCCTATTTAACGATTTGTTTTTAAAAATACATGCATTTAACCCACTGGGCCAATGACTTCCACTGTGCATAACATTATTTTAGGTCACAAAGGCATAGTTTCAAAACATTTTGGGTAATTTATGGTCAACAAAAGCACAGTTCTTATTACGGTATTATGATTTTTATTTATTATTTATTTCAGCGAAAATTCCCCTACCTGAGAGCGATTAAACTTGATAACATGATGTCATTTGGATGTGTCTCCTATGCTCCTCCCAAAATCTCTTCATTCGCGCGGAATGCTCCCTCTTCCTCTCATCCGTCCACTTTTTTCCAGGTTGTCGTAATGGTTCAAACTTAACATTCGCGATTTTCGTCTGGCACTCAGTTCGGTCTTCGAAATTTTGATACTGATTACTTGTAAGTAATTATTATTATTATTATTGTTTATTTTTTATTAATATTATTATCATAGAGTTCTATTAATTAATTTAGTCCATTCATTCATTCATTCATTCATATACAGTAGGGCCTACTCAAGGTTAAGGCATAATGCATTCCACGATTTATTTCTATTTAATACGGCATAACTTAATGAGTTACTTTTATAAACCATAGACTAGGCTACAAACGTTTATTGCTAATCAAGGTAAGTTCCCGGCAAATTTAGTTGTCATAAATAAAACATATAAAACCAAACAAATAAAATAAGATGTCGGAGTCAAGTTGCAGATAAAATATGCACGGATGGATGGATGGATGGATGGATGGATGGATGGATGGATGGACGGACGGACGGATGGAAGTACGTCCATTTAACCCCGTGTATGTAATATGTCCGATAACCTGTGGCATTGTGATGGCTGTACTAGTGTGTGTAATATTAACTGGGGCTATAAGATTTGGCAGGAGGTGGTCGTGACTACCATTCTGACATTTGCTTGGAGTAGAATAGGTAAAACACATCCCTTCTTGGTTCCTTTACATGTGCTCTAGGCTAATGTTGGATTGATTCATAACTTAGGGCACAGTTACCTCCTTTCCAATCCTAGCCTTAATTTTTAATATGCACTCTACTACAGACAGAGGTTATAAGTCAAATTCTACACGCACCGAAGTACATGTGCATGTAGCTGATTACTACGGTGTATTGTCGAATTAGTGCCATGAATAGCTCTGTTTATGCGCCTCAGTGTCAGAAGCAAACTCCGCTGATCAATGGACCTCGAAAACCACGTGGTCACGTTTTAAGGGCGTAGGAGGCACTGTGTTTTGAGATATTAGCATCACGCTGTCTTCATCATATCCATGGCAGCACAAACTCGAAGAATTACTGTTAAGTCGCCACTTATCTGTGTAGAATACCTATCCATCAGTATGATGTAGCAGAAATATAGTTCTACGGGCAGAAACTTTATTCTATTAAGACTATAAATGTGGGTATGGTTGTTTCTGTGTGTGATCGGCATTATTGATTGAAGTACATTACCATTGATTCTTGAAACTACGAAAGAAGAATTTGATCGATTGAATAGTAACATGTGGATATTGATGGTTCCATTGCTTTGCATTATTCATCGTTAGGAGTTTTCTTTGTGTTATACAGTATTACTACTGTTTGGTCTGTATAACATAGCAACTTCACTCTATCCGAAATTTCGACTAAATAAATAAATCTTTTGAATCCTGTCACAACAAAAAGGTGAATTGCAATAGTTGCTCCGGGAAGTTTAGTTTATTTTACTTGTGACAGAAGGAATGGAAATGAAACTTCACAAATAGATAAGTGATTCATTTCTCTCTCTGTCGCTTCATGCAGATTCTTCTCTTGTTATCGTCAGTCCAGTGTCAGCAATGTTGTTCTACCACGCGATTGTTACAGATGAAGGTCATGACTTCAACGTATTGAATAACCGACATCAGTTGTCGGCCGGAATGCGAGTTGAAATATCCAGTTTGTACAGAAGTAAGTTTTCAGGTCCTTATTCCATCAAGTATTTAATGTATGACGTTTTCTCAAGTTGATTTGAAAGTACTGTAGCCTATATAACCTATTGGAGTAAAACCTATTTTAAGCTTTCCAAGTAGTCTAATAATAATAATAATAATAATAATAATAATAATAATAATGATAATTTAGATTGTGGTAGGTTCCCCCGAGTTTAAATTATTATTATCATTATTCTTATTTATTTATTTTATGGAAGTGGGGCATCTTGGACATCAGCATAATTACATTCTGTCTCAACAGGTGTTTACATAGTTTTTAACTGTTTAAGACATTTGAGAGCAATTAACTTATTCAAGGATTTGTTTGTTTGCTCACTTTTTAAACGTCATTTCTTGTTATCTATTATTGTGGATTTTGTTACTATTATGTTTTTTACTTTTTAAAACACCTGAGCATATTTTAAACTAGGCTGTCAGGGCATACATTAAGAGTTTCATATATCAAGTGATGGTTGCAATAAATACTGTAATACTCTATCCCCAAACTCAAGCAATCCCAGATTTGGAACAGAGGATGTTCTAAACTTAACTACTTGGGTGTGTGTTGAATTTGTCTGATAACCTGTGTTTCTGAGGTGACATAAATAGTGTATGTATTTGTAATTATTAGAGTAGCCTATAAGATTGAGGTAGGTTCCCTGGAACCTAAAATACGTTACTGCCCGATATTTTCCTGGAGGCAGTATGTAAGACTCCACCGAAATCTACACTGATGGTGGTCACTGTCTTTGCCAGTAATCAAATATTCTACCTCATGGCTTACCACTCCCCCTTGCAGTCGTGGTCCGTGACTTGACACGCACGGCTACGCTGCAGTGTAACAATAATTATTCTGATGATGATGATGATGATGATTACATTTGTAAGGACAATAGAGAAACCGTCTGATATGCGTTCTATGTAATATAATAATAATAATAATAATAATAATAATAATAATAATAATAATAATAATAATAATAATAATAATAATAATAATAATGAAATTTAGACTGGGGTCGAATCTCCGGAACCATCGTCATTAGCATCATCATGTTTTCATTTTCCTTATACTCTCCCATTCCTGAACGAAGAAATAAATGAATGATACTGTATTGTGAACTGGGAGCTTTGTAATGGCTTGGTATCCATTCACTTTCTTTCATATCGTGCTAGAAATATAGAAATTGGACGTTTGGAAATAAATGCCATAGAAGGTCTGTTATATAAAAAAAATCTTCAGACACGTTTGATTTTGTGGGTATGTCTTCTCATGAATTTAAGCACGTGAAATATGCAGCTAAACGCTTCCATGTTTGGAAAACATACTTTTATATTCGAGTTTTATACAAAAAGGAAAACACATAGGGCCTACTTCTTATTGCTGTGCCCTGTGAGCCGTGAAACGTGTAAATCATCTTTCGATACTTACTTTTTCTGGCATGGGAAAAGACATTCACTTTACGTATGTGGGCAGCCGGCCACCAATGATGCAACGTGGAGGTGGCGGTGGAAAGTCATTT
Source organism: Meconema thalassinum (assembly GCA_946902985.2). Classification (NCBI taxonomy): domain Eukaryota; kingdom Metazoa; phylum Arthropoda; class Insecta; order Orthoptera; family Tettigoniidae; genus Meconema; species Meconema thalassinum. The sequence goes on along the minus strand of OX336389.2, from coordinate 854,193,327 downwards.
GGTATGGTTGTAAGCTGCGTAGTACACCTCGCGAGCCGGCTGTTGTGCTATGCTAGCGGAAGAGTCCAAGTGGCATGTTGTGAGCGAGGGGTGTCCGGTTGTAGAGAGAGAGAGAGAAGGCACGAGCTAGGCTGCGAGGGAGAGAGACAGAGAAGGTAGTAGAGTTTATGAGGCATGAGACACGCGCAATGCAGCGCTCTACGGATCTTGACAACAGTCCAGTCGATATCAAAGCCTACAGTCTCCAGTTCTCGTACTCCCAAGGCCCTTGTGTCCCCTGTCCTTCGTGCCTCCTCTCCTTCCCCCTCGCTCCCCGCACGTTTCAAGCATGTGAATGAACTGCTGCTCATATAAAACTCAAGTGCCGCGCCCCTCCCCTCCCCTCACTATCAAACCCCATGGCACTGTAGTGTTAAAGGATTTCCTAACGAAACAAGGAATACGAATTGTTTGACCTACTTGCAATGTATTACGGAGTTTGCTTCTTATTTCTTCTACCGCTAATAAAGTGTCCTAATTTATATTAGATGCAAATTTTTTGACTGCCGAAAATGAAAGAATTCAGCATTGCTGTGGCATTACCGATAGCCCTCGGGGTTTGCATCCCACAACACATTTAAAATGGTTTAGTATGATCTATGAATCACAAGATGTTCCGTAAAGAACAATCGTTAATCTGTTAGTTTTTTATTGCATTGCACCACTAGTATCTTTCGAGAGAACCATGCAGTAACGTAATCAGTCGAGTTTGTGCGGTGATTTTCCCCTCACACACTGGCAGTACGGTGGGAAAAACGTAAAACATACCTGCAGTTCTTATTGGTTAAGAAGTAACGATGGAAGCCCTAATGTGCCGTGCCACATAACTCACAGCTACATAGCGATAACAACGTTTTACAGTTCAGTATATGAGCTGCAAGCTCAGTATCAACTCATAACATGGGACATTTCCTTAGAAATAACTGAAGTGCACTATCCTCAATCAGAATTTCGTGGGAACGCTAAAATAATTCATGAGCTGTGTATTTTATTTTCAGTATCCAAGGATGACCTTATTGTCTAAATTTGGGAGATAATGAATGTAAACTTACAAGGAATTGAGCCGTTAGAGCAGTGAAACGTTTGCTTGCTTCGTGCGTTGTTGATTTTAATGTTTTATACTCAAGATTACCATTACCGTAGCCCTCGGAAAATGTGCATACACCTACACATTTAAAATGGTGCAATATTGAATCTGATTGTTCTGAATTAATGGTGTTAATGTTTTATATTTTTAACATGGTGGATGCTCGTGTTATTCAATTTATGTGTAATTATTCAAAAAAAAAACTTTCCCTTACGTGTTGTTGATTTATTGAGGGCCTTAGCGATATCGTGGATATGTAGCTCCGTGTACTTAGATGTTTGTGGAATATGTGGAATATGTCTGATAATCTGTGTCATTGTGGTGGCAGTTTTAGTGTGTGTGTTTGCAATTAACGTTAGGATTTGGAAAGAGGTGGCCGTGCCCTTAAGTTAGGAACAATCTCTCCGGAGTAAAAGTGGGAGGAAACCACGGTATACCATTTGTAGAATAGCTGAGGTGGGAATCGAACCCATCTTTTCTCATATTCGCCTCACGAACCTGGTAGTACCCCATTCCAGCCTTCAGAACAGATTTGATTTACTTGGTAGAGCCAGGAATCGAACCCAGTACCTCTGGATCCAGCGTCTCAACACTTAGCCTACCCCGAGACTACAGAAGGCGACTATGCATGCATTAAATTTCATATTATTTCATTTCGGGATCACGGAATCTATTGTTAAAATTCAAAATGGCGTCTAATATGCAGTTGACAGCAATGGCTCACTTGAACATAACTTATGAAAAGTTATACTTGTCCCTAAGGGGCTTGATGCATATCAATTTTTGTGAAATTCTGTCGAGACGTTAACATCTTATCTAAGCGGGACACAGAGAGACGGTTACACAAAGACCACTGGTTGATCTCATATAACTTAACTACTTTTATTACGCGGAGGATAGGCTCAAAAAAATCTCATAAATATAGACCAATATTTTGCTGCAAAACCCAATTCTGATATTTGTTCTGTTGTTGTTGTTTATTCTTTAGGGGCCTTGCGACATCGTGGACATGTAGCCCCGTGTCCTTGGGTGTGTGTAGAATTTGTCTGATAACGTGTCACCGTAATATACACACATCAAAAAAAGTTTTGCATCACCTCGGTTCCAAGAGTTCCGGAACCGTTAAATACAAAGGGAATAGAGATCAACACAAACAACATTTCAGCTCGTTTTATTGCTCATGAGACCCACACATTGCATGTTGTACCATCATACAGCTAGACTTTCAGCATTTGTGGTCCAGATTGCAGTACACACCACTACCTCTAATACCCAGTAGCACGTCCTCTTGCATTGATGCATGCCTGTATTCGCCGTGGCATACTATCCACAAGTTCATCAAGACACTGTTGGTCCAAATTGTCCCACTCCTCAACGACAATTCGGCGTAAATCTCTCAGAGTGGTTGGTGGGTCAAGACGTCCATAAACAGCCCTTTTCAACATATCCCAGGCATGTTCGATAGGGTTCATGTCTGGCGAACATGCTGGCCACTGTAGTCGAGCGATGTCGTTATCTTGAAGGAACGCATTCACAAGATGTGCACGATGAGGTCGAGAATTGTCGTCCATGAAGACAAATGCCTCTCCAATATTCTGCCGATGTGGTTGCACTATGGGTCGGAGGATGTCATTCAGGTATCGTAAAGCCGTTTCGGAGCCTTCCATGACCACCAGTGGCGTACGTCGGCCCCACATAATGCCACCCCAAAACATCAGGGAACCACCACCTTGCTGCACTCGCTGGACAGTGTGTCTAAGACGTTCAGCCTGACCAGGGTGCCTCCAAACACGTCTCCGACGATTGTCTGGTTGAAGGCATATGCGACACTCATCGGTGAAGAGAACGTGATGCCAATTCCGTGGGGTCCATTCAGCATGTTGTTGGGCCCATCTGTACCGCGCTGCATGGTGTCGGGGTTGCAAAGCTGGACCTCGCCATGGACGTCGGGAGTGAAGTTGCGCATCATGCAGCCTATTGCGCACAGTTTGAGTTGAAACACGACGTCCTGTGGCTGAACGAAACGCATTATTCAACATGGTGGCATTGCTGTCAGGGTTCCTCCGAGCGGCAATCCGTTAGTAGCGGTCATCCACTACAGTAGTAGCCCTTGGGCGGCCTGAGCGAGGCCTGTCATCGACAGTTCCTGTATCTCTGTACCTCCTCCATGTCCGAACAACATCGCTTTGGTTCACTCTGAAACGCCTGGAAACTTCCCTTGTTGAGAGCCCTTCTTGACACAAAGTAACAATGCGGACGCGATCGAACTGCGGTATTGACCTTCTAGGCATGGTAGAACTACAGACAACATGAGCAGCGTACCTTCGTCCTGGTGGAATGACTGGAACTGATCGGCTGTCGTACCCCCTCCGTCTAATAGGCCCTGCTCATGCATGGTTGTTTACATCTTTGAGCAGTTTTAGTGACATCTATGAACAGTCAAAGGGACTGTATCTTGGATACAATATACACAGTCAACGTCTATATGCCGGAGATCTGGGAACCGAGGTGATGCAAAACTTTTTTTGATGTGTGTATGTGCTAGTGTGTGTAACTTATTTGTAATTGAGTTAGAAATTGGATAGGGAGCGGCCGTTGCCTGAAGCTTGGTACTATCCCAGTATTGGTCTGGAGTAGAAGTGGGGGAAACCTCGGAAAACCACTTCCAGGATGGCTGAAGTTGGAATCGAACCAGCCTCTTCCCAGTTTTTCCTCACAAGGCTAAATGTACTCTGTTCCAACCCTCAGATAATAATGTATGTCTTGGCACATCCGGGAATTTGGCCCAGGATCTCAGGGATTACAGTCAATAATGCTAGCCACTACACCACTCCGGAGTACTTTTCAGTACCATCTCCTCCCTACTTCTATTGATTGCTATTATCGGTGCCGTCGTATTCTAGCGGAGTTCAATTCCCGGCTATGCCATGAAGGAATTTTATCCTGATAGGTCTATCAGTGTTAAGTCTCGCGGGAACAACTTAGTAGAAGAAGGGTGAGTTTAAATCCTACTCTCAACCACTCTAGAAATGGTTTTCCTACTTAAATGCTTGACACATACCAAGATGATACTAAACTTCAGGCCATGGCTGCTTATTTCCCAAATCTATATCAAATTACATGTACACACACTTGTAGAGACAACAATAACTATCGTTACAATTTCAGATGACAAATACTGCAAATGAAGGCTTTGAGGTGTATAAGGTCGGAGAGTAGTGTAGAACGCGATTCCCTACACTAAAACATTCCTCTATTGACCTCGTATAAATGAATGTTGCTACGCTCTGGCGGCAAGCTGCTCAAATATTCTGTAGGACTTGTGTGTGAGTGGAGCAACGTGATTAGATCATGTTGTGGAAGAATTTCAAGTTCAAGATGGTAAAAGTTCTACAGAGAGTAGAGCAAATCGTTGTGTGGTTGAATGTAACTACAGATACACAAATATTCACCTGGAACGTAATTCTTTGTATTTAGAAACGAAAAACAGTAGCCTACATTCTTAGAAGGAACGCCTCCGTAATTGTGGTATTTGTAGTCGGCATTTATATAAATAGAACACGTACAAGAGGTCCTGACAGACCCAGGCACCGTCTTACAGTATATGAAGCCAAACTAATCAGATCAGCGTGAACGTGGGGAGGGTAGGAGATTAACTACGAGGAGAGAGGTCGAAATGAAAGATGACAGAGAGTAGGCCAGCACAAGTGGAAGTAATGCCATGCTCAGCTCGAGTCCTGTGGTCATAAACTCAAGTCTTACAATTTATGAGCTGCTGGGGGAAGATTCACTGATTCATGAAAACGAGGGATGCGAAGAAAGTGTGTTTAAATATGGATTATTATGTAACGCGAGTATATCGACAGATACAAGCCGGACGTTTGTTTTAGACGATTGCCCTTGACCTTGAAGCTTGCGGGTGAGCCTGTACACAGTCACTCTCTAGCCCTCTCGCTTCACATTTGTCACCACCGGTCTGATGTAATGGTATTCCAGACTTGAGCACGTGACGATACCACCGCGCATACAGTCCAGTCCACGTCTAAGTATTGTGTGACGCAGAAGTACACGTCACATAATTACGAACAGAACACCATTATATTTGCCAATGACTGTACTTCAGCAGTAGCGTGAGATACCGTAGTTTCGTCAATCATCTGACCGCATGAGACAGCTGACAACAACACAGTCGGCAACACAGGCTTCCATTATGATTTACACTCGTGTAAAACAACGTCCGGCCTGTATCATGACCATAATTAGTGATAACACTGAAGTAGGCTTGATGTCACCACTACAGTTAACATTGCACGTGTTGTCATCAATCATAACATGAATAAGGGCACCCAATCTACATAAGAGTGAGACAGTCCTGACCTAGCAATATTCCGTCCGGTTTGTAGTGTAGCATCAATCTTTTAGAAATCCAGCTCCCCTACGCAGTATTCCTGCAAAAACAACCCCTGAAGTTCCCTGCTCATTATTTGTGCCCATGCACTTGCGTGTGTGTAGAATTGTTTAAAAGCCTATGTTCCTAGGAATCATTCCGGCATTCTCCTGGAGAAACCAAGAAAAACAACTTGGTCTATAGGATACCTGAGGTGTGAATTGAACCATCGTCCTCTCAGCTTTATTTCTTATTTTTATTGCAGTTCAGCGACCATACAAGTAGCCTCACAAGTCTGAGTGTACCGTGTTCTAACCCTCAGACCCTCTCGTTTACAATATTCCACGGCAACGTTCTTAGTTTTTTCCAATTGTTGCAGGAAGGAAGACTTCAAATAATCTATCTCGTTATGTGTTTAAAACATTTTGAAACCTACAAAGGATTAAGTTACATTTTGAAAGACATGGTTTACATCCACTCTCAGAGGAATGATATTTCTTATTGCAATCAATCTTTTTTAAATACATATTTTAAAAATTGGGAAAGAGAAAGTAAAGTTGTACGTTGATAATACTATTCTAAATTAATACATATGATTAACAGTGCAGTAAGCCTCCGTGGCTTAGGCGGCAGCACGCCGGCCTCTTACCGCTGGGTCCGTGTTATAATAAATTATAATATGACATATAATAATAATATATATTGTGGTCTACGTAATTTACCCAATTTTGTGTAGTCAAGTGGTGGTATGCAGCCGAAAATAAATTATTCATTTCTTGTTTCTTGAATGAGACGTTGTTCAATTTTATATAGGCTAGTTCTTTACTTGCGCCCATACCATTTCACTGTGGTATGGTGGCAAGCAACGAACATATTTCTCTGCTGTGATAGCCTACATTTTCTATTACTAGGTTTCATTCGGGAACATTGGGCAACAATTGCTCGGTGAACCATTTTTCATAGTGTACACTTCACCTGTCATTTCGCCGTGGGTGTCTGCCGTGTTCGTTTGGCACAGAAACGTTAACTCTGTTCATTCCCGGGACGAACAAAGGCAAACTACGTAAACCACTTCGAGGATGGCTGAGGTAGGAATCGAACCCGCCTCTTCTCAGTTTTGTCTCATGAAGTTGAGTACACCCCGTTCCGGCCCTCAGACTAGAATTAAATTTCTTGGCAGAGCCGGGATTCAGACCCGGGCCTCCACCGTGACAGCACAGTGACAGCCAAGAATGCTAGCCACTACGCAACGAGGCGGACAATTTATAAAGAACACAAGCTCCACTTCATTTCACAGTTTAACTTCACACCATCACCTACCCTCCTTCAAACACAGTCGGGGGAGATAGCCTACGGGCCACATTGGTAAACAAACTTTCGGTGCGTCAGCGCTGGGCGGGAGGAGTACGCAAAGTGCTATAACTTATGAATGCTATCTGATGTCGAGCTCTGGTTTGTTTTAAAAACTATTTCAGACATTAATGAACATTTCTTCTCACTTAGTCACCAACGTAAAGTCAACAGCAAAAACGTTACTCGCTACGGAACTTTTATGTGATACCATCTCAGATTTTTCAAGTAACATTTAAGAAAAAAAAATCATAACTTTCTTATTATGAAAATAATTACTGCCCTGAGAAATAGGGCATCTTCTACCAACATCAGGCAATCTAAAAATAAATTAGTCATCTGTTGCGATTATTAGTTCATTCATTATCTATGGCGTGATAAGTTTTATATCTGCAAAAATATAGATTCGCGCTAAAATATCGTAATTGTGAAAATTCGGCCATGTGTTAATTATTTATGGCTTTTATTTTTACATCATCATAAAGAGTGGGAAATTCTCTATAAGTCCACGCAAACATTTTCTTAGATTTGCCACTTTCAATTATTGGGAAATGGCAACATCGCCGGGGTAGAAGAGGACGAAGCTAACTGCAGAATATAGGAGTGCGAGTGAGAGGCAAATACAGTACTACATTTAATTCCATACTGTCTTTTAAGATAGAGACGCACTATAGACACAAAATGGCGAAATCCATGACGTCGTGAGAGGAGCTGGGTTCCACTTTCAGGTCAGCCATTCTAGAAATGGTAATCCCTGGTTACCCCCACTTCTAATTCAAGCAAATGCAGGGATGGTTGCTAACTTAAGGTTAATTATTTATCCTAGACTCTATTATAAATACACACACAACTACAGACACCACAATAACACAGATTGTACACATCTACACACCCAAGTGCAAGGGGCAGACGACCGCTATGTCCAAACTCCTAAAGGAAGCACGATAATGGAGAACTCGAAAGTACTTCCCACCCTGTAGAATAAAACGTTGTTTTTTTAGTTGGGAGATGTACGTTCTGAATGACGCTGACACGCGATGTAAATAAGAAATGTCCACATTGCATCTCTGCTAGTAGCCCAAGTGTTCAATCAATCGATATACTGTATGATTTCACTGCCGGAAAGGCTGCAATTGTAAGCTCAGTGTATGGCCTACAGCATTATTAAGGTAGGCTCCTTGTTTATATTCGTCAAAGTATGGCGTCAATGGTCTAAATAATCACCGAACAAGTTTCTCGTATACGACATTCTTATTATCATCCATTTGGCGTGAAATTATCGCACTCTACATTGCAATGTACTGTATAGCCTAACTGACATTGGCTACGACTAGATGAGGAATATAAAATAGAATGACTCTTATCAGTGTTTCCCCCTTGAGCTGTATAGCTTGTGGTACAAACTGTCAAAGGAATTGTGAATCAGCACCTCTTAATATAAAACTGAATTGTGCTATCGGATGGTGTTGACTAGATTCGAGGAATTAGAACTCTCTGTTCAGCCATTCAGTTATCAACATGCCTAGCCTAAATACAAACTAAAATCATAGAATAGTCTGATTCAGTTTATAAATCCTAGGGAAGCCTTCGAATTTCCAAGCATGAACGTTCCAATAAATATAATTCAAAACTTTGCTGGAACTAATGTAGCTCGCGTTATCTGTTGGCAATTTTATTAAATGCATTTTGTTAAATATTCCATTAAATTGTTCATTTTTCTGGTAGGCTATAGGAATGAAATGAAAATCCACAGCCTGCTTCCAGTCTCCGACCGGGTCAGGAATGGAATGAATGGAGCCCCTATCTAGCGGCTAGGATATGAACTGTGCCGGCTGCCGAGGCCCGACGCACTCCTCTGGGGCAATGATCAAATGAATGACAGATGAAATGAAATGAAATGATAGTGGAGAGTGTTGCTGGAATGAATTTTTGACAGGGAAAACCGGAGTACCCGGAGAAAAACCTGTCTGCCTCCGTTTTGTCCAGCACAGATCTCACATGGAGTGACCGGGATTTGAACCACGGACCCAGCGGTGAGAGGCCGGCGTGCTGTCTTTCGCAGAAGTAAATGTTGTGATATAGATTTAGGACACAATATAATCATCTCCATTATCTGTTGATATTCTGGCCTTGGCTGGCTGCGTGGCTCAGCGGTAACATTCTCGCTTGCTGTGCACAAGGTTGCAGGATCAAATCCTGGCGCAGTCAGCTGGCATTTGAGGATGCGCAAATGCGAGGGAGCCGTGTCAGTACATTTATTGCACGTTAACGATCCCCGTTGGTGCAAAATTCCGGCATCCCGGCGTCTCTAAAAGTCGCAGTAGTTAAAAGGGACGTAAAACCAATTACATTATTATTATTATTATTATTATTATTATTATTATTATTATTAAATTCTGGCCGGTGATTCAGTAACAAATGATCCCTGGCTATCCCTAGGGCTAGTCGTCGCAAGCAATTGCACGTCTAACAAGTCAGTGAATTCCATTTCTTGTGATTTGGTCTGCACCTCTTAGCTAAAAGAGGGGAGAGGTGGCGCAGCGGTCAAGCTATTCGCCTATCACCAAGGTGAACCGGGTTCGATTCTTGGGCAATGCATGTGAGATTTACGAAGTGAAATGCCATGTCCTGTAGTTCGAATTCCACGTAAATAGGAGGTCCCGTGGCTCATGATTACAAGATTAACGGTCACGTAAAACAAGCTTCCTTCCTTTGCTTTTTCTCGTGGTTTAGTGACTAACATACAGTACTTAGTTGCCACCCTTGAGGTCCGGGTTTGATTCCCGGCCCTGACAAGAAATACAATTCTGGTCTAAGTGCCGGAACGGAGTACACTCAGCCTCGTGTGGCAAAATTCAGAAAAGGTGGGTTCGATTTCCACCTAGAAGTGGTTTTCCGTGGTTTCTAATTTTACCTACTCCTACACGTAAAAAAGAAGGTGAACACATTCCTTGACCCACTCGTGCGCCATAGGAACATTTTATCAAAATACATCAAGATTAAACTCATCCAGGCACTAATACTACCAATATTCTCGAGCCCGCCTCCTGGCATAGGCCTAATGGCTTGCATTCTTGGCTGTCGTCACGGAGGTCCGGGTTCGATTCACGGCTCTGCCAAGAGATTTCATTCTGGTCCGAGGGCTGAAGCAGGGTACACTCAGCCTCGTGATACTAAACTGAGTGTAGGTGGGTTCGATTACCATCTCACTCATCCTAGTCATTCCGTAGTTTCCCATTTCTACTCTTGGCAAATGCCGGGATGGTTCCTACTTAAGGCCACGGCTGCCTCCTTCACAATCCTCGCCTCAATTACAAATTCATACACTAAATAGAGACCACATTAACACAGGTTATCAGCCATATTCTATACGCATTCCCAAATGCACGGGGCTGAAATGACCGCGATGTTTAAGCCACTAAATGAAACAACAACTACAACAATATTATTCTCGATATTGTTCTCGTTGATGCGACTTATGGAAAAACAATGAAATCTCAACGAACATTAAATTATTATCTTCAGTTTGTTTCTAATCTGAGCTACGATGCCTTTATAACCCCAAACTACCAAACTCTTTCTTGGCTTAAACCTGATGGACGCCGCAAACATCACAAACTGGCATCCATCTGTCGATGTTTGAATGAAATCATCCCAGTGTACATATCAAAATTCAATTACTTGTCCTCATTTCTTAACCGAAACACTCGATCTGGCTCTTCCCTCGTCATTCTCATCAATCACTCGTCCAATGTTTTAGCGTAATTTTGTCGTAGCTGGGTCCCAACTATGGAATTCAACTCCTGGCGATATCAAAAACTTTTAACACCGTTATGAAATTTAAGGTCGAATGCTGAGATTACCTGTTGACTTCTGCTGGCTGTCGCTTTTGTGGGCGCAAATATCACCAGACAGCCGGGAACATAGACTATGGTTCCCCAGGTCAGGAAGCGCAGGAAGACGTGAAAAACTTATTATAATAGCGGAGAGAAATGGTTTAGTTACATTGTTTGAGCATGTCAAACATAACAAAATAAAGAAATGATGTCCGTGGTGGATCAATGTACGACGAGTGGTTCAACATGTTACTGCAATCACATTGTGTGCAGTATGGCAACAAGGTTCTAAGTGTCGCGCGTGCCTAAGGGGTAAAGGAACGGAAATGTGACTGGATAGGTTCCCTCCCTCTCGGTGAGACCTGCCTACGGGACCGTCAGCGGGATACTAGCTGGCTACTATTTCGTAATTTCATGGCCATGGATCAGTTATGTTCGTGGTCCAAAGATCGTCATTGGAACAGACATGACATGACATAACATTCGAAAAGGTACAGGGAACGTCACTTTACAAAACAGCACTTTCTTTGGTATAGGGTGCCATCGATAGTGTTACGTGTGTTCCGCTGGTGATCTTTGGATCCGTAAACATCGTTGATCCGTGTGTAGTAATGAATATGTGCTATATAATTTCAATTTTTTTTTGTTTTTTTGTTTTAGTAGTTTAATGCGTACCAATTGTGAAGTTTCGGGCCATGAGGAAAGTAAGAGTGCTAAATTCAACATTCCAAATGTATGCATTTTTAGGGCCAGCTCTGTAAATAGGTGGCTCGCGGGCTACGCCGGACCCATATAGTATTTTTAATGGCCTTACCATTCAGAAAATGGAATAAATCTAAAATGTCACGATCAAGAATTAACAGAAGATGAAATCGATCATGGAGGCCAAAGTCTCAAAACGGAACGTTTCTCCAATCAGTTGCGTTTCTAAACATACTCTTTTTCATACTGAAATGTCGGTAATATTTGATTAGATTCTTCTTCCTTTTCAGTAAGCATGGTTATCGGCCCCCTCAGATAATTTTCAGCTGTGAAACATTTTATAAAAATGACTCTACAAAATCGAATTTATGCACACGGGTAGAAGGTTATATTTTGTAAAATTTGATGATATTGTAATTTAAACCTGTAACTGTACTGTGCATTAACACTATTTTCTGAAAGAATGGAGGGCGGCAGATCTGAGAAAGAAGTTGCTGTTATTCTCACCGACCCCACCCCCTAAGTTCTAATTTTCGTTTGGCCCCGGAAATCGTTGATACTTGTCGAATTTATGGTGAAGCCATTTTTCAGTGTTGCCTTAGTAAACGTAGTTTGATGTTTTTCAGTCGGTCAACACGATTGTACCCAATCATGATGGTTTATTCCCTAATTCTGAAAAAAAAATACATGGAATTAATAAATTATATCAAACTACGCTTGTAGAATTTCCTAAAGTGGCCCTTGGCATAGTTGATTGAGAAGGTCTGCACTAGTCGGTGTGAATGCTACTCTGCTAATCAGTTCCTTGGGTAGCACAGTACAAACATTTCAGGAATCGAGCAGAACTTTAATTTGATTTGGTAAGTTACTAGCACATGCAATCTGAAGCAGAATTTCGTTAGCGAATTTCCTCCAGAATCTGTTCAGCTAATAGATTGAGCGTCGTGCCGCGAAACGGTTGTCACTTGCACCCAACATTGTTACTAACTGCATAAGCTGTTCAAAGAGCCACGCGACCACACGCCACATACAGTACTCTGCAATAGCGACACGTATTGACGTCGGGTTTGGTTTGGTGTATGTTCTTATCTATTAAGGTAAGACACAGCGGTGGATTTTCTTTGCTCACTTGCAGACTAGTCCGTAGTATTATTTTGAAACATAAGTTAGGCTTTCAAGTTGTCAACCGATAACTTGGGCCCTCTTTTCACTGATAGTTAAAGTTTGTTAATTCACGTCATTCCGTTTTCATTCTGCAGCCATTATGCAGCTGGAACACATAGGTTATTAAAATTAACAAATAGACCTGGCGAATCCTTGCCTTTTGACGTCATTTTGACACTCTTGTTTCAGAACTATTCCCCAAATTTCTCGCCAGTCGTCTTTAGGGGCTGATAATCTAGATGTTTGGACCCTTAAAACAAGAAGTATCATCATCATCTCGCCAGTCGATCTTCGACCTATGGGTTCAAGGATTTTGATTCAAGCCAGTTGAGACGTAAAAGCAGAACCCAAAGAAGTTAAGGACTGCAACTTAAAGGTCCAAGTCAGTAAAGTAAAGCCCATTCTTCGGAATGCCACACCAGAAGAATTGTCAAAAGCCACAGAGGTCAGTAAGTACAAAGCCGGTAAACAAGACTCTACGTCGGTTGTGAAAGGACGCAATTCTGCTTCCCCTGCAAAAGAATTACATTTCTAATGAGCTAGAAAATCTATGCCACCCCCTCCCCCAATTATTTCTCCAGATCCGTTATAGCCTATTAGTGTTAGATGAAACGATAAGCTCAGGATAGGAAGTATGGAGAGCTGCATCATACCAGTCGAAAGACTGAAGGCTCAAACAACAACAGAGGACATATATCATGTAAACTATGACATTCCTTATTTGGTGTACAAGCACAGCGAATCTCAACATCAGCAACCTTTATAGGCTCTACTGCACAATATACAAGTTCCGCTGGATTGCTGAAATTTCGCTTTTTAATTCGCAGACATTGGTGTGGCTGGCGTGTTCTCCAAACATAAACGGTCTTAAAACATATGGAGGCTCTTGAAGAGAGAAATTGCCAGCGCCTGAACCTCCCAACAAAGAGCGAGATGAAGAAATAAATGTAGCCTATCAAGAAAGCTCATCCCTTAATAATAATAATAATAATAATAATAATAATAATAATAATAATAATAATAATAATAACGATAATAATAATAATAATTTGACACATCCAAAATTCAAGAAACAAAAATCGCAGAAGAATGGGATAAAGAACCAGTGAACAATTGGACGGACTTCTGCAGCAAATTTATCAGAAAAGCCAAAGAACTGATTCCACTAAAAAAGAAAGCAAAACACCCCTGGTGGGATTCCAACTGTGATCAAGTCATTATTGATCGCCGAATCGCATTCCAAAAATACAATAGCCACAAATCTCCAGAAACTTTACAACACTTTCTCGGCGTCCGCAAACAGGCAACCAAAATTATCAGGACAACTAAACGTAATTTTATAACTAAGCAACTTCAGTCAATCGAGGATGTCTTCAGGAATCACAACAGTCGAGATTTTTATAAAACCTTCGGGAACAGAATTAAAGGTTACACACCGCAAAATTTGACTTTCAAGAAACAAGACGGAAGTCTCGCACTCACTAACCAAGAAAACTGTGAAGAACTAGCACGTTATTTTTCTGACCTCCTCAATTGTCCTGAACCACCTGAGCGATTTATACACACAGTCCCAGAACACATACGACCCGAAGCCAAACCACCAACACAAGAAGAGATCCATCACCACATCAAAAAACTCAAGAACGGAAAGACATCAGGAGAAGACGGAATCAACGCAGAACTATTGAAAAATCTAGGACCACGATCACTACAGGAAATCACACAGATCATTCAGGACATTTGGCGAAGTGAAAAACTACCGGACGAATGGAAATGCGCACTCATCCACCCACTCCACAAGAAAGGAGATAAATCTGATGTGAATAACTACAGAGGAATTTCCCTCTTACCCATCGCTTATAAAATCCTCTCCGCCTGTCTTTTACAACGCACGCAAGAACAACTCGAGCCACTCATCGGTGAATATCAGGCTGGCTTCAGACCAAACAGATCAGCCGTCGAACAAATCTTCAATCTGAAATCCACCTTGAAACTTCGAGCCACACGAAATCTCCCAACCATCTGTACATTTGTCGACTTTCAGAAGGCTTATGACTCCATTGATCGAAAATCTCTTTTTAATGTACTCGAAGAAAACCATCTCGATCCGAAGACGAGACGACTCATCCAACAAACCTTAACCGACACAATTTCCAAGGTCAAATTCATTGGAGAGATCTCCCAACCTTTTCCCATTAAAACTGGTGTTCGTCAGGGTGATGGACTTTCTCCATTGCTGTTCAACATCGTTCTCGATAAGGTCATCAAAGAATGGGAAAAAGAATTAAAAAGTCGCAACATATGGAAACCTGTCGTGTTAGGAAGACAGAAGGATAATATCAATGTTACATGCATAGCTTTTGCTGATGATTTGGCAATCCTCTCCGGAGATGAACGAACAGCAATTCACCAGATTAAAGTCCTCAAAGAATGTGCTGGGAAAGTAGGGTTGAAAATATCCTTCACAAAAACTGAATTCATGGCTACAAAACACATTGAAACCCAAACTTTGGTAACAAAATACGGTTCAATCAACAAGGTTAATCATTTCAAATACTTAGGTGAAATTATTGAACCTACAGGCACAGAAAGAATAGCACAAAGAACTCGTGAACTCAAAATGCGGAAAGCATATGGGAAAACCGCAAACATCTATAACAAAAAATGCATGAGCATTAACACTAAAATTCGACATTACGCGACGGTCATCAAACCCGAAACACTCTACGCCAGTGAGACCTTAAACCTCAATTATAGTCTAAAGGGGATCTTGAAAACATCAAGAAAGCTGAAAGGAAAATCATCCGAAAAATTCTTGGCCCAAGACTTACAGATGAAGGATATCGTTTACAATCGCACAAGATCACAGAAAAATATTCAAATATTGAAACCGATTTCCGTAAACGACGCTTGAAATTTTATGGACACATTATGAGGCTAGATGACAACCGATTAACAAAGAAAATATTGATGTACTCACAAAAATTAAAGACGACAACGGTTTGGATTAAACAAGTCCAAACTGATCTCAATAACGCCAACATCACACCCACAGATATCGAAGACCGCAAAACTTTCAGACATAAGATCTACACTTGGGAAGCTGCATCAGAAGATAAGCCCAGCAGACCTAGGGGAAAATGGACTGACGAACGTCGAGCGAAATGATGAAAGAATTCTGGAAGAACAAGAGAAATAACAGCAACAGATCATAACTTGCTTTATGTGATCCTGTATGGGTCGAAACATACTAAATAAATAAATAATAATAATAATAATTATATCATGGGTTTAACGTCCCTTCTATAAACTTATAACTGTTGTGTATTTCGGGAGGCCAAGGGGTTCTTTTACGTGACTGCAAATCTGCTGATACGATTTTGTGTCATTTAAACACCCTCACATGCAACCGGATTGAACATGGATCGAACCCGCTATCTCGGGTTTTAAAAGCCAACGCGTAACCGACAACACCACTCAGCCCGACAAGATAATAACGTACCATCCCGATGTTTATCTGGAAGGTAACCGAGAAGAAAACACAATTAAGATGGCTTTGATTCGGGGGGTTTTAGTCGTGCGAGGTTATGAGCAAGTGACTCTTTGCAGTAGTTCCAATTAGTGAGAAGTAATGATGGACTGCATCTTGGTGTTATACTTAACACACTTGTCTGCAATTAGGAGGTTAACTGGCGTGAATAATAAGCGGAACACTCGGACACTGAAATAACATTCCGAAACGGGGCCTTCTTGGTCTGTGAGCAAACAGGAAGTAAGTTCCCTCTACAATATGTTCGATATGGAGATCGTAGGCCTAATGATTGTTGTAATAAGGAACGGACTATGTGATGGTCATCTGTCGCAGTGATATGGTTGATGAGATGACGATTTACTTAGGTTAATTACGTGATAGGATGTTGTTTCATTTAGGGGCTTTGCGACATCGTGGTCATGTAGCCCCGTGTACTTGGGTATGTGTGTGTGCATTTGTAACTGAGGTGAGGAGTGGGATGGAGGAATCGTCCCAGCATGTTCCTGGAGTGGAAGTGGGGGAAACCGCGGAAAATCGCTTCCAGGATAGCTCAGAAAATGAAAATCCACAGCCTGCTTCCAGTGTCCGACCGGATCAGGAATGGAATGAATGAAGCCCCCATCTAGCGGCGAGGATATGAACTGTGCCGGCTGCCGAGGCCTGACGCACTCCTCTGGGGCAATGATTAAATGAATGACAGATGAAATGAAATGATAGTGGAGAGTGTTGCTGGAATGAAATTTTGACAGGGAAAACCGGAGTACCCGGAGAAAAACCTGTCTGCCTCCGTTCTGTCCAGCACAGATCTCACATGGAGTGACCGGGATTTGAACCACGGACCCAGCGGTGAGAGGCCGGCGTGCTGCCGCCTAAGCCACGGAGGCTTATTCCAGGATAGCTCAGACAGGAATTAAATTTCTTTGCAGAGCCGGGAATCGAACCCTGACGTCCAGAGTGACAGCCAAGAATGCTGGCCGCTGCACCACGAGGTGGACTACTTAGTAGGAGAATAAATAGAAATGCCAGACCACCTCGTGGTGTAGCCTATAACAACCGGCACCGGCGATACGGAAGCTTGTGATTCCGAACGGAACTAGAGGTAATTTGCCCAGCCCTAGTGTAGACCACTTAGTGTATACAAGGTGAGCCATGCATGGCTGGCCACACACACCCTGCTCCTTAAGTCAGGCATGGGCTATCGTGAAGAAATAGAAGCCTGACCCCTTAAAAATACTGATATCAGTGCCGATTCAAATGGAGAAATGGACGACAACCTAGGCTTTGGATAACCTAATATCGTAGGGGTGGGAAGAGTGTTGTTAATTCTTCTACGGGCTGTACGACATCGTGGTCATGTAGCTCCGTTTACTTGGGTGGGTGTAGAATTTGCCTGATAACTTGTGGCGCTGTGATGTCTGTACTAGTGTGTGTGTGTGTGTGTTATTCCAGTAGGATTTGAGTAGGAAACGGCCGTGGTCTCAAATTAGGTACCATGTCGGCATTTGCCTGAAGGAGAAGTGGGAAACCACGGAAAACCACTTCCAGTATAATTGAGGTATAGATCGAACCCGCCTCTTCTCAGTTTTGCCTCACGAGGCTGAGTGTACCCCGTTCCAACCCTCAGACCAAAATTAAATTTCATAGCAGAGCTGGGAATCGACCCGGACCTCGGTGGTGACAGCCAAGAATGCTAGCCAATACGCAACGAGGCGGACGTGCGGTGGGAAGAGAACAAGAGCTAAGCAAGGGAGGTCTGCAGGAAATATTGGAGCCCGGCACAGGTAGGCCTAAGTGGGAGCAATCCCGTACTCAGCTGGGGTTCCGTCGTCGCAACTCATGCCCCGATAGTTGTGAGCCCCTGGAGGCATTGCAGTCATTTAATGTACGCGTGTGTCATTGCTCTTTTACAAGGAACCCTGGATGTGAAAGTAACTTACCACCACTGGTCTCTTTTATACTACACCGCGGCGTAGCCATGCGTGTTAAATAGTGCACCACGACCGTGACGGGGAGCTTCAGTAAGTCCGGAGATCGTAGGTTCGAGTCCCAGCACTGACAGCGACTATCCTGAGGATGATTCCCCCCTGGTTGTTTTCCACATTCTCTCCAGGTTGAGGAGTAGACTACTCTCTGCCTCGTGACGCAAATCTGAGATGTGGGTGTTTGAATCTCACCTCAGTCATCCTGGAAGTGGATATTGGTGATTTCCACATTTCTTCTCCAGGCAAATGACGGGATGGTCTAGGTGGCGGAGGGGGTAACTACTGCTGTGCTGCTGTGAAACACATTAAGGTAGTCGCCAGGAGGGAGCAGAAGATAGTACCTTAATTCAAGTCTCGGGGCACCTACTATCCCTGCCCCGAATACAGTTACACACACTACTACAGTCATTCAGAAATACAGGTTACCAGACAAGATCAAGTGGGCGGGGCTGATGTCTAAGGTGTCCCAAGCCCCAAAATGAAATAACAAATCTCTTATATACCTTCAATATTCTCATAAGCCTGGATGAACCCCAATTCGGACCATCAAACTCGTGAAAAGTTCTTAGCCAGAGCTGGAAATCGAACTTGGTACAACGTAGCTACGCTTAGCCTACCTCTCAATCTCTGTGGTAGTTCTGTCTGTTAGGTAGTCAGCCCGAAGGCTGGTTGGATCCTCAAAAAGTACCGCCGTTAGGTTATGTGGGTAGATACCCACAAAACCCAAGGCAGACTTATATTGAGGCGTACTAGGCAAGATGAGGAGTGAGGTAGTTTGCTTTCCTCACTGAGACAGAACAGCAGTACTAACCCTATGAGTAGAACCTTTCACAGCATCCACAGGCACTGACTGTGCCCTGAATGTCATTACTAAGCACCACCCATATTTCAGTAGGTTCCATATAATCGGTGAAAAGCCACATTTTACTCTAGCCTGTGCCAACTGACAAATGCAAATATATTGCATTTATCAAGAGATGGCAAACAGCCTAAGTGGTAGGCCTAGTTCATGTGAGACAAAAGTAGTGTTGGAAGCTATGCAGCTGTCTCATGTGGTCTGAGGCAGGCGCACAGTGGGCCAGAATCTTAAAAACGTGGCCAAAATGGAAAAAGAAAAGTTTCTAGATGGGAATTTTGGACTATCAGGTTGGCTACAGTAATGTTTGGGCATGGAGGAAAGAAAGGAAGGAGATGCCTTCGCTGCGCTGCCTAGCGCAAGCTGCTGAAGCCAAACGGCTCGCCCACTTTGGTTGCAAGAAAATGGCTGTCCCTATGCTTAAAGCCGTAAACCACTCCAACTAGTAATGGATTTTAGTGACATAAAACTGCAATGACAAGTCAGATTTTTCTTGGATAGGCAGAATACTCTCTGTACATCACTGTACTTGGCACAAATAAGCTGCGTTATCGTTTTAAAAGCCAATTTAAATAGAAATATGAGAGCACCTTTGCGAGGCTAGTTTTGTAAGGAAGACGCGGCAAAACGTAATAATACGCTGAAACCCTGATTAAATTGAATACAGGTGTCTGAATATGTGAGTTATACCAAAGAAGGAACATCTCGGGAATTAATGATGCCGAACTAATTACGGTATTTACACCAAATTGAGTTTTATGTTCTTATTGGTGTTGAGGCGGAAGCCTCCGTGGCTTAGGCGGCAGCACGCTGGCCTCTCACCGCTGGGTCCGTGGTTCAAATCCCGGTCACTCCATGTGAGATCTGTGCTGGACAAAACGGAGGCAGACAGGTTTTTCTCCGGGTACTCCGGTTTTCCCTGTCAAAAATTTCATTCCAGCAACACTCTCCACTATCATTTCATTTCATCTGTCATTCATTTAATCATTGCCCCAGAGGAGTGCGTCAGGCCTCGGCAGCCGGCACAGTTCATATCCTCGCCGCTAGATAGGGGGCTTCATTCATTCCATTCCTGACCCGGTCGGAGACTGGAAGCAGGCTGTGGATTTTCATTTTCATTGGTGTTGAGGCATTCATCAGTTTTTAGGCCTAATTTCGAGCACAGCCACTTTCACTCATTGGTCGTACACATTTTCATATTCAAGAATACGAACCTCAAAATTAATAAACAGAACAATTAAAAAAGGACGCATATTTGCACAAAAATACGGTAGGCCTATAGCCTATGCGTTTCGGTACCGTACGTTATTTTCTTTGTGTGTGGGGGGGGGGGGGGGGTAGAAACTTGACGATTAGCCTCGAATTGATTAATTACGTAGGCCTACCGTAATTATTGACCGACAGCCGTTTGATAATTTGGGATTTCCAGAGGAATGATTTTTATTTTTTTGGTATAAGGGTAGGCCTACACATGCTGAGATTAGAATTGAAGAGTTTTTTTTAATAACTTATCACTACTGTTATTACGTTTCCAAAGTTGTATAACCGGAGCGCGATAACAACCAGGGCCAAAATAAGTTTTAGCCATGCACAATGCCTCATGCAAGTCACAGAACACCGAATACGAGTTAAGGTTACGCCCACTTAGGTTGCAGCGCTTGGCTTCACTCATACGAGCTCAGGGCATCTCCTCTTATTCTTTCCTCCATGTGTTTGGGCTACTGAATACCGGTTGTGCGGACGAGCAGTTGTTCATTTCGTTCGTTATATCTCAGGTCAACCGCGGCGATTCATTAGGCTATTAGCGGTGCGTGCAGCCGGCCAGGCTACAAAATAGTCTTGTCGTTAAAGTTAAATATTTGTGTTCTGTCTGAGTCAAGCGAATATTTTCAATACGGAAGGTATTCCAGTAGGTATGTACTAATTGAAACACACTTATATCATTATTAAATCATTAATTAGACTATGCATTTTTTTAAATTGACTTAATACCAGAAAAATATCTTTAAAAAATGTAGGATGTGCTTAAAAATGGAGATAAGTTACGAATTCCACGACATTCCGCTTTCTTTTGCAATGAATTAACCTTAAAACCCATCTACTAGTACCAACTCCGGCTTTGAGTCACGTTTTAAGCGATACTTGCAAAATGTCGTTTTCACATTAATTTCCAGACGATTTCGAGCGGACATCAAATCGACGTTGAAAAGTTTTGAGCTAACGCCATAGCAACTGCCAGTCACTACGCCAAAGAATACCCCTGGTACAACATGATAACAGCACATTATTTCTTTGGCCATTTTACCCATCGGTCAACTGTCGAAGGATGCTCAAGAATCAACCAATACGTTGATAAAGCAAAAGGCCTATCGCCTGAGTTTTTCTCGCAAATCATCACCAAGGAAACTGAAGAGTTTGTCGCCAGAAGCCGTTGCCCTCTTAGTTCCTTTGGTGGAAGATTATGAAGATTCCGATGCAGATGATGAGGAAACAGTCTTTGAAGATGATGATAATGATGACGATTCAGTTGAAGCCGAAGAAGAAAGAAAAGACGTTGAAAGATGAAAAGGAAGAAGAAAACGACAACTTCTAGTTATAGTTACAAACAATTTTCTAAATGTTATGGTGTTTGAAGCCATTTTCAGTGTTGCCTTAGTAAGCGAAAGTTTGATGTTTTTCGGTCGGTCAACACGATTGTACCCAACTATTTATATTTTGGCCACGTTTTCAAGATTCTGGCCCACTGTGAGGAGTTCTCAACATATTGAGACTGTGAGCCGCACCCTCATGCCATAGTCTACCAAGTACCTGAGCACCATTTAATCGAATATAATAATAATAATAATAACAATAATAATAATAATAATAATAATAGAAATGGCAATGCAACACGCATGCGCCTCTCTTTCCTTTTCCTATATATCTCTCTCTCATAAGTGTTGAAATAATTAGGGGATTCACTGTTCACCAGGCATGCTGCAACTGCTTGCCTGACTCATGCAGATAAGATACATTTACATGTGGACAGTAGAGTCGAATCAGCATCTGTCGTGTTACTCATAAAACAGGGATGTCCATTTATTTTTGATGTACATTAAAAATTCTATTTCACAAAATGATACAATTTCTGACTATTATAACTTGTAAACTAAACACTATTATTCATGTTAGAGCAACAGTATTTGTAGTCTATTGGAGAATGGATCTCAGGGAACTTAGCACCACGGTGCCTGTGAGCACTAGGTTGAGAACGCCTGGTCTAGTCTAGGGTTGTGTTTTGAGACTCATTTTAGAAAAGTCTTCATTTCTGTTATCCCTCTGCCACAAATATAGCCTATTCTATAGCTCGGGGTCCACTGAGACTCGTGCCGTCTAGGAGGATATCGGCTGATGGATATTACTTGACTCGCACTCAAGTCGTCGTTGAAGTGGTTTTCTGCAGTTTACCATTTCTAAGTCCGAAAATGTCAGAATGCTGCCTAACTTGAGGCCATTGGCCGCCTCCAAGCACAAGTACATACTAAAGTCTATTCGCCGAGTCGAGATCGTGTCCATGGCTGCCCGGACAGGGAAGCCGCCCAGTTCACGTCATCGGCCCAGCCAAACAGGATGATGATGATGATGATAATTGTTGTTTTAAGGGGCCTAACATCTAGGTTATCGGCCCCTCATGGTTCGGGTGATCGTGAAGATGATAATGAAATGTAAACTATAACTAAAATTAACTACTAACTTATATACTAGAAGAAGAAATGGTAAACAAAAGGAGAATAAGGCAAATAAAGGACAGTAGAAAAAGAAAGGCAGATAGGAAAGTGAAAGAGGAGAGGGTCCGTCCCAGAGGTAAGGGATAAAACGGGGGAAACCGGACCCAGCTCAGGTTCGGGGTCGCCAACTCCCGAACTCACCAGCCGTGAGCCCCTGAGGGTGTAGCAATATCTAGGGTGCACCAGAAGTGGTGGGACTACAAACACCCTGCCTCCTTGAGGGCCTCGAGCAGAAGGCAGGAGATAACATGAAAAGAAATAGAAGGCTGACTCCTCACAGAAGGAGCGTATCAGAAAAGATGAGACAAGGGCCAATTAAGGCGGGAAAGGAAGAGACTCCCTAGGCCTCGGATACCCTAATACCGTCGGGGTCAGAAGAGAACAAGAGTTGACCAAGTGAGGTCGACAGGAAAGAAGACGGAGAGGAGCCCGGCACAAGTAAGTGGAAGCAATGCCAGACTCAGCTGGGGCCCCGTGGTCGCCAACCCACGTCCCACTAGATGTGAGCCCCTGGGGGGAGCCAAACAGGGGTAGCCAAGATGATCGGAGATAGTTTGTTATGCCTTAGCCCTAGTCAAGACCAGCGCTGTACTCTGGCTCTGTATTTAGCCAAGTTTCATCTAAAAAATAGACTTTTCTCTCTTCTTGTTTCATTCGTCGTATTGTTTGCAAATACCTACGTCTCCATACAACTGTTTCGTCCCTCTCTATGTGCATACTGTCTCGTCCTCGTCGAACATGTTGGAAGTTTAGTTCCTGCAATAAATTATAAAATGTCCTTCGTCAAAAATCCGGTAATCAGTATCTTCATTCACAGCGATAAGTAGGCAGCTCATTGCGAAAAAGGAACTGGTGAGCCTTACTTCTTATAGCATTCTTATCAAACTCCTCAACTCTTTCCACAATCTTTGCCCTTGGTTTCTCTTTCTTGGGCGACTGCAAACTGTGGGTAGCTTTTGGATATTCTCGAACTATTCAATATACAGAGATTCCACTAACACCTGCGGAATGACTTGCTTTCCTTACTACGGCAGAAATTAGTGCAGTGGGATGCATTTCTAACTCGACCTTATACGTGTTTAGCACCATATGTTTTTTAGATCTACTCAGCGCTTTTCGCTAAAGCTGCTTCTTTGGTGGAGTAATAACACTCGCATTGCCCCCTGCCGAGTCTACAACGGAACATCAACTATATAAAATCCGCGTGCACGCGGTCCAAAATAATTGTTGCCTATCGTAAGCAATTAAGGACTAATTAATTAATGAATTAAATACAAAACTAACAATAAATAATAAAATAATAAATCCGTTTAAAAATAGAAATCATACTCGCCCGCTTCACATGTAAGCGTACGTTCAACAGACACAACTCGACGCACCCCTTGCGGGCAGTCCTGCAATCACGCGCACAGCTGTGTTTACCTCTACTGTCTCGACTCGGCAAACAGACTTTAGTATAAACACCGGTTGTAAAGCAGATTCTAAACACACCAAAATACATGGGGATAATGATCACCATGTTCCACCCCTACATAAGATGGCGACGACAACAACAAAAACAAATGCCGTGCAGCTAAATGTGATATGGTGCAAGTCACTTAACTCAATAGGAATCGCCAAGAGTTCCGGAAAGCTATTCCCATGGGAAATGATTGCTTTGGTGGACCACGAATAAGCCTATTATCTGATGGCACATACGCACGTAATAAGGTTCGTATGCAGGCGAGTCCATGTGCTGCAGCGTGATTGAGAGGGGAGGAATGTTCACTTTGCTAGTTGCTACGGAAATGTTCACATCGACTCCTACTGCGACTGTAACTGAATCGTTTTTAAAAGGGCATCAGTAACTATTTCGATCATTTTCACTCTTTTACTGTTTTGACATCTCCGTAGTCTATATAGATCTCCTCATAGACAGACCTATTTGAAGGGTCACTGTCAGTTGCTGTTAAGATTCGTACGCCCACGTGAAAATAAAGGTTGTTAGCTTCGTACACTCAGGTTTCTTCCGTAGGGGCATCAACCTTGGATATAGACTACACTGTCTATAACGTTATGGAGCCCATTATTCATAGTGTAAAACCAGCTAAAGTCACTGTGAACGATACTGTAGCATCACAAATATACGACTTTAGCAGTCGGTGGGAAGACCATTTCTTGAATGTGGATATAAATTGAAGAACGAGTGTTTGGTTTTCTCAATCAGTTTTTTTTTCTTAGAAAAACATCGCAAATTTCATGAGAAAGCGTATACAACCATCAATGGGTTGGTTGTACAGACCTATTAACTGGGACTCCAGCACCATCACGTGATTCAACCACCTGGGAGGCGAGCCTATCCACTAAAAGAAGCTAAATTGACGGACTTGTCGAAGAATCTAGATTACGTGCCAACTGGGCACTCGGCACTATTCATAAAACGTTTAAAGAACTAACCTGTGACGTCTCTGAAAAGGTAATGTGATTGAAGCCTCGTGTGAATGAGGGTACGAACTTTGATACTGTCTTATGATTTAAAATGAGAAACGAACTGAACAAAGCACTTGAAAAATCTTATATTTGTATAGTAAATTTGGAATTACTGTATTGGTGTTATTAATTCATTTTAGTGGCATGGGGCATCTTGGTCATCAGCCCCATGCAATTTGGGTGTGTGTTGAACTTGTCTGATAACCTGTATTTATGTGATGACTGTCGTAATGTGAGTAACGGTATTAGGGGTAGGGATGAGGTAGGTGCCCCGGGACTTGAAGTAAGGTACTATCCCGGCACTTGCCTGAAGGGCGTGTGGAAATACCCGTGGAAGAACCACACTCAGGAGAGCCGCTTGCGATCTCCGGACTTGTTGCAGCTGCTCTCGCGGCCGTAGTGCGCTATTTAACGAGCATGGACGCTGCGGGACTGTATTGTAAAATGCGGTGTTTAAACTATTTTTCTTAGGTCTCCATGTATCTTAAACCCTGTTTTATTTTGAAAGGGTATCAGTCTCTGCCCTTTCCAATTCCATACATAATTCACTGATTGATCCAATGACTAGAAATTTAGTCAACGTTGTCGCAATTAATGAATGCATCGGCTAGAATGATCAAAATAAGTGTCATACTTATTCATCAATGAATCAGTTTTTTTTTGCTAGGTTTAACCAAAAGTTTATTTGTTTTTATTTCAAAAAATACAGATTCAACTGTATTGCACTTTAGTGCGTTTGCCAGGAGCACAGCTGCAGTGACCCCCTCCTCTACGTTCCTTAAGCCATCTTAAGCTCACGGGTTCGCGCAGGTTTGAGCCATCAGGTAATAATTACTCTCTACATAGTAGAGCCACGAGATTGGAGGGGAAATAAGGAGAAGGAAGGTGGGAAAGGAGATAACTAATGCTGCGCGCTGCTGAGAAACACACTAAAACGTGTAGCAGCAGAGAGCATAAGAAGCGCGGAGAAGGGCTTTAAGGCTAAATGTCCAGTTTTTTTGTTTGTAATTCTGACACCACGTAGCAGCACCAAAGAGGCAATAAAATCATACTGTGTTAGCGTCACGCTTAACGTTGACACACTGTGATTGTACAGATACCTTTCTTACTTCCTCAAACATTCTTGTTGTCGTTTATTTTTTTTAAATAATACATTGTAGGGGCTTGTGACATCTCGGTCATCAGTCCCTTTGGCTGGCTGCGTGGCTCAGCAGTAACCTTCTCGCTTGCTGAGCCCTTGGTTGCAGGATCGAATCCTGGAGCAGGCAGTTGGAATTTGAGGGTGCGCGAATACGAGGGAGCCGTGTCAGTGGATTTACTGGCACGTTGAAGATCCCCTTCGGGGCAAAATTCCGGTACCCTGGCGTCTTTAAAAGCCGCAATAGTTAAAAGCGACGTAAAACCAATAACGTTATCATTATTAGGCCTATTATTATTATTATTATTATTATTATTATTATTATTATTATCAGTCCCGTGTAGTTGATTATGTGTTTAACTGTATTAGAGTCAGGGATGGGGCAGGTTCCCTGAGACTTCAAGTACGGTACTATCTGGGCATTTACCTGGAGGGAGTGTGGAAAAACCGGTGTAAACACACTCAGGATAGATGCTGACAGCGCTGGATTTCCATTTAGGTAACTGTTTTAGAGTTATTTGAGGATAAATTCCCGAACAAAAAACATATTGTTCCGACATTAGTACCTGTAATACTTTGTAGGGCATAATTCATACCGCACAGAGCAGCGGTTTCACTCGATGCAAAATTGAATATTGTATAGAAAGATATGACTGGTTTGTAGTTAGCACGTTCTTGATTTTTTAGAGAAAAAAAAGGGACAAGATGTGTTCGTGTTCAGGTTTATTGGGAATATCTATTATAAAAACCATCCGATGCAGACGTCCAACTCGAGGTATCTTCTTCTAGACATGACAAACAAGACAAGAAACCGTGAAAAATTCAAATCAATGGAGCGTGCTATTATTGATTTATAAGAGACCAAAAGCACTCGCACATAGACCTACATACATACATACATACATACATACATACATACATACATTTTGGTGATTCGTATGGGTCTTTGGTTCTTTTGACTCTAATTCCCTTTTTGTTCACGAGATCTGAAACGACTCCGTGAGGCCAAACACTATGACTTATTTCAATTTTCATGGAAGTAATATTAATATTCATTTATGTAGGACATTCTATTACAATAAACAAATTATGAAAATGCACACCAAGAGCAAAATATTATGTACATATATAGAATTAAAGTTCCTAAGATATTCTCATCTGGCTATTCTCCGCGCAGGCACTAGTACTGCGTACTAGGACAAAAATATTTTTCCTAATTATTTCCTGTTCATGAAATCAATGCTTCAATTTTTTTCATATCAAAGATAACGTTTCATGATTTACACACACTCAGTATTGTACTTCACCTCAGGTTGTCTTATATCCATTGATCTGTCATCCTGGGATCAATGATCCCAGGCAACAAGACTTTCTCGTAGCAGAATTTCAGTTGCATAAGCATTTTTTTTTGTCTCCAGACCTTTTCGTCTCTCTTTATTGTTTCTATGTGAATGTCCTTAGGCGTCCATACTACAAAATAACATATGTCCCGCTGTGTTATTTCCAACTGTCCCTGGATCTGGAAATAAAAATCATGCGAGTGTTTGAGGGTTATCAATCCGTTCTCTTCTGAATGGCACTGTTCTTCACATTCTCTAGGTTTCCTTTTTCACTTTCTGCCAAAAAAAATCCCTTTTGATTTTTTCAGGCTTCCAGTATGGTCATATTCCGTGCAGAATAAGGGCACTTGACTTCGTCCATAGCGTCGTCTCCTATAAATCCGTCTGGGGAGGCACCTAAGAATCCATAAGATGTAGACTATGTACGACAAGTCCATCTGACTGTGCGAAGTGGCTTAGGTGGCGTAACTTGTAGCATGCTGAACTTCTATGCCCAAGGTCGCGGGTTCAAACCCGTCAAAAGTCGTCGAATTTTTTAAGAGTGTTAAATGTCCCTCAGTATGCCTTCCTTTGAAGGGGAAGTTCCAACGTTCGTTGCCAGTTGCTGGTTGCGGTGGCATCTAGTAGACAAGTTCACAGCTAGGTGTCGTTGACGGTAGCATTTGGTAGAAACATTAGGAACTACTACTTGAAATTGACAGTCAGCAGTCCTTACCTGAATTACAGACTAATATAGCCATCACAATTAACACCGGTTATCAAACAGATTCTACACTCTCCCAAAGTACACGGGGCTACATGACCCCGTTGCCGCAGCCCCTAAACTGAGGAACCAACCAACACCATTGCGAGATATAAAATTTTGCGTGAAGAAGTAACAGACCGTTAGATAGTTTCACATCAGTGTCGAAACATTGTATAAGGACAGTGTAACCACAAGTATAACAAGAAGTTCCGTGACGAACTAAAGAGCCTACTTTTCTTAAAATTTAAGAATCATGCTAATGATTAATCTATATTATGGATCTATCTAGAATAATGACGAAATTAAGTTGGTAATATCGAAATTTCTAATTTGTTCGAAATACTGTATACCTGGCATAACGTAGCCTAATAGAGAACTACAGTTGGCAGCCCTGGTGACTGAATATATTCTTAGTTCCATCTCTTAAGGTACAGAATACACAATTTGGTTGAAGTCCAATGGATAGCATGGACGTTACATGCAGTTAAACATTGGATCTAACTGCGCGCGTAAAATCATGTTGGCAACAATGACATACATGCATTGGTCAGAAATAATCTGAAATAATATGATCTATTGGTGTGTCAATTTTGAATGAAATCCATTAGTTAGTATAGAAGTTACGTGCATTTTAAAATTGGACTTATCAGCAGGCTTAGAATCATGTTGGCAGCACTGACGTATATTAACTTAGTTACTCCGAATTAATCTAGAATGCCAGGTACTATACGTGTGCAAAGTTTAGAGCTATTGGCTTGCATACTTTCTGATACTGTATATTGATATTAGGGTAACAAAAATAGAGACAGTATTTATTAACAGTTGGCAGCCCTGGTTACTCTTAAGAATCGGCATAGTCATATCTGTTATGGTACACATAGCACACACGAAATTTGGTTGAAATCCAAATGATAGTATAGAAGTTACGTGTATTTAAAGTTGGACCTCTCAGCAGGCTTAAAATCATGTTGGTAGCACTGACGTATATAAGTTACTCCAAATTAATATAGAATGTCAGGTACTATACGTGTGCATAGTTTAAAGCTGCCGGCTTGCGTACTTTCTGGTATATGGGTATTTGGTTAAAAGAAATTGAGAGCATTTATTAACAGTTGGCAGCCCTGGTGGCTCTTAAGAATACGCTCGGTCATATCTGTTTTTGTACACATAGCACATACGAAATTTGGTTGAAATCCAATTGATAGTGTAGAAGTTATATGCATTTAAAATTTCGACCTGTCAATAGGCTTATAATCATTTTGGCAACACTGCCATGTATGGCCTCCTGGAAATTAAACTGCAATATTATTATCTATACGTGTGCCAATTTTGAAATAGCTATAGCTCCCATTCATACCTTCCAAGATATCCAACATGGAGCTCAAATTTCAATTGCAATTTTTCAGCAGTTGGTAGCACTGTCATCATTTTCAAATATGGCCGTGAGATATCCAGGTATAGATCTTTACTCCTACAAAATTTTGTTTCGATTGCTGCAGCCGTTTAGGAGTTGATAGGGGGGGGGGGGGGCACACACACAGACAGACAGAAGGATAGACAGACAGACAGACAGACACACATTTGCCCGATCTCTTAAGTCTACTTTTTCCTCATTTTTGCAAAATGTGAAAAGTAGGCTAAAAATGGACACCAAAGGGCGAAAAGGACAATAAGACAATAAAATTTTAAAAATATGCAAAAAAAAAGGCGAAAAACAAAGTTAATTAAGCTCCAATTGTAAAATAGCCTACTTTCTCGCATTGAGGTGTATAAAATGAGGTCTGGTCCTTCTACCGAAAACTCCATATTTTGCCTATTTTCGCCTATCCCCTAGTTTGCACGGTGAAATCTACCTCCACCTTCCAGCGTGCCGAAAGTTATTTTTTCTTCAAAACTGACTTCATTGTTTTTTAGTGCCAAGATGGCCCAAACTGAAAGTCCAGCCCGGCAGCTTTGGTTCTATGAATGAAGGAACCTTCTTTCCCTCGATTGATCTGCTTACCTCCCGTGAATTTTGCAACAAGGGACACACAATTTTCGGCAGCATTGCTGGCGGTGTTTGATACTAGTTGGGAACTTTTTGCAATTAGGGTTGCAAGCAAGAACTCACCTTGTTCCAAGCATTAGTTTGGTCTGCAGTTAGCTGTTGGTCTTCACCTTGCCCGCTGGTAGTGCAAAAGTACTGTTTGCAGTCTTTATGAATCCCAATCTCATCCATTACTTCCGGAAACCAATTTTCCATTTTCACAATCGCTACCTTTCCACACAACGCATTATTGCATTTGAAGTCGAACTTGCTTCTCTGAAAAAAGTTGACACTGAATAGTTCGTGATCTTATACTCCTACACTTATGTATTAGAAGTAAAATACAAACTACACCCGTGGCGCGACCGCCCATGATGGGCCTAAGCCTACCAAGCAACCGCTGCGCTGTTCAGCCATGTAGCCTGCAGATTGCGGGGTGACGTTTAGTCATCCAACTTGTACAGGTTAAATATAAGCGAAATCATAACTGCTCAGTGCATTACAGATTCTCTAATGCAAGCGTAAAGAAATATATAATTTCAAATATAAACTAGGAAAAAAGACTTACGGGTGTGTAGAGGTGTTTTTTTTTCGGGCATGGCTTCCTTTTCGTGGTACATAGTCACAATCTCCCTTGGGTTTTAGTGGAACGCCCTTGAATCTGTTTTGGTGATGGCTCCATTTTTGAACAAATATAAAAAACAAGAAGTTCCGTGACGAACTAAAGAGCCTACTTTTCATGCCAATGATTATTCTACAGTATATGATATGAACCTATCTAGTATAATGACGAAATTAAGTTGCTAATATCGAAATTTCTAATTAGTTCGAAATACTGTATACCTGGCATAATGTAGCCTAATAGTGCACTACAGTTGGCAGCCCTGATGACTGAATATATTCTTAGTTCCATCTCTTAAGGTACAGAATACAAAATTTGGTTGAAGTCCAATGAATAGCATGGACGTTACATGCAGTTAAACATTGGATCTAACAGCGCGCGTAAAATCATGTTGGCAACAATGTCATGCCTGTATTGGTCAGAAATAATCTGAAATAATATGATCTATTGTTGTGCCAATTTTGAATGAAATCCATTAGTTAGTATAGAAGTTACATGCAATTTAAATTGGACCTATCAGCAGGCTTAGAATCATGTTGGCAGCACTGACGTATATTAGTTACTCCAAATTCATCTAGAATGTCAGGTACTATACGTGTGCAAAGTTTAGAGCTATTGGCTTGCATACTTTCTGATACTGTATATTGATATTAGGGTAACAAAAATAGGGACAGCACATATTAACAGTTGGCAGCCCTGGTTGCTCTTAAGAATACGCATAGTCA
Source organism: Meconema thalassinum (assembly GCA_946902985.2). NCBI lineage: Eukaryota > Metazoa > Arthropoda > Insecta > Orthoptera > Tettigoniidae > Meconema > Meconema thalassinum. Next base: position 854,161,560 of record OX336389.2, on the reverse strand, counting down.
TATCTGTTATGGTACACATAGCACATACGAAATTTGGTTGAAATCCAAATGATAGTATGGAAGTTACATGTATTTAAATTTGGACCTGTCAGCAGGCTTAGAATCATGTTGGTAACACTGACGTATATAAGTTACTCCAAATTAATATAGAATGTCAGGTACTATACGTGTGCATAGTTTAAAGCTGTCGGCTTGTATACTTTCTGATATATTGGTATTTGGATAAAATAAATTAGGAGCATTTATTAACAGTTGGCAGCCCTGGTGGGTCTTAAGAATACGCCCAGTCATATCTGGTTATGTACACATACAACATACGAAATTTGGTTGAATTCTAGTTGATAGTGTAGACGTTATATGCATTTAAAAATTGGACCTATCAGCAGGCTTATAATCATTTTGGCAACACTGCCATGTATGGCCTCCTGGAAATTAAACTGCAATATTATTATCTATACGTGTGCCAATTTTGAAATAGCTCCCATTCATACCTTCCAAGATATCCAACATGGAGCTCAAATTTCAATTGCGATTTTTTACCAGTTGGTAGCACTGACATCATTTTCAAATATGGCCGTGAGATATTCGGGTATAGATCTTTACTCATACCAAATTTTGTTTCGATTGCTCCAGCCGTTTAGGAGTTGATAGGGGGGACACACACACAGCCAGACAGACAGACACACATTTGCCCGATCTCATTAGTCTACTTTTTTAGCCTACTTTTCACATTTTGCAAAAATGAGGAAAAAGTAGTCTTATGAGATCGGGCAAATGTCTGTCTGTCTGTCTGTCTGTCTGTCTGTCTGTCTGTCCTTCTGTCTGTCTGGCTGTGTGTGTGTCCCCCCCTATCAACTCCTAAACGGCCGCAGCAATCAAAACCAAATTTAGTATGAGTAAAGATGTGCACCGGAATATCTCACGTCCATATTTGAAAATGATGTCAGTGCTACCAACTGCTGAAAAAACGCAATAGAAATTTGAGCTCCATGTTGGTTATCATGGAAAGTATGAATGGGAGCTATTTCAAAATTGGCACACGTACAAATCATAATATTTCAGTTTAATTTCCAGGAGGCCAAACATGGCAGTGTTGCCAAAATGATTATAAGCCTCCTGATAGGTCCAATTTTTAAATGCATATAACTTCTACACTATCAAGTGGAATTCAACCAAATTTCGTATGTTGTATGTGTACATAACCAGATATGACTGAGCGTATTCTTAAGACCTACCAGGGCTGCCAACTGTTAATAAATGCTCCTAATTTATTTTATCCAAATACCAATATATCAGAAAGTATGCAAGCCGACAGCTTTAAACTATGCACACGTATAGTACCTGACATTCTATATTAATTTGGAGTAACTTATATACGTCAGTGCTACCAACATGATTCTAAGCCTGCAGACAGGTCCAACTTTAAATACATGTAACTTCAATACTATCATTTGGATTTCAACCAAATTTCGTATGTGCTATGTGTACCATAACAGATATGACTATGCGTATTCTAAGGAGCAACCAGGGCTGCCAACTGTTAATATGTGCTGTCCCTACTTTTGTTTCCCTAATATCAATATATCAGAAAGTATGCAAGCCAATAGCTCTAAACTTTGCACACGTATAGTACCTGGCATTCTAGACGAATTTGGAGTAACTAATATACGTCAGTGCTGCCAACATAATTCTAAGCCTGCTGATAGGTCCAATTTTAAAATGCATGTAACTTCTATACTAACTAATGGATTTCATTCAAAATTGGCACAACAATAGATCATATTATTTCAGATTATTTCTGACCAATACATGCATGACATTGTTGCCAACATGATTTTACGCGCGCTGTTAGATCCAATGTTTAACTGCATGTAACGTCCATGCTATCCAGTGGACTTCAACCAAATTTTGTATTTAGTACCGTAAGAGACGGAACTAAGAATATATTCAGTCATCAGGGCTGCCAACTGTAGTGCTCTATTAGGATACATTATGCCAGGTATACAGTATTTCGAACTAATTGGAAATTTCGATATTAGCAACTTAATTTCGTCATTATTCTAGATAGGTTCATATTCTGTAGAATAATCATTGGCATGAAAAGTAGGCTGTATAGTTCTTCACGGAACTTCTTGTTAGCCTACTTTTCACATTTTGCAAAAATGAGGAAAAAGTAGTCTTATGAGATCGATCCGGGAAAATGTGTGTCTGTCTGTCTGTCTGGCTGGCTGGCTGTGTGTGTGTGTACCCCATATCAACTCCTAAACGGCTGCAGCAATCAAAACCAATTTTAGTATGAGTAAAGATGTGCACCGGAATATCTCACGTCCATATTTGAAAATGATGTCAGTGCTACCAACTGCTGAAAAAACGCACTAGAAATTTGAGCTCCATGTTGGATATCTCGCAAGGTTTGCATGGGAGCTATTCCGAAATTGGTACACATGCAGATAATACTATTTCAGTTTAATTTCCAGGAGGCCAACAATGACAGTGTTGCCAAAATAATTTTAAACCTTCTGATTGGTCCAATGTTTAAATGCATATAACTTCTACACTATCAATTGGATTTCAACCAAATTTTGTATGTAATATCTGTACATAAACAGATATGATTGAGCCCTTAAGAGCCACCAGGTCTGCCAACTGTTAATAATTGCTCTCTCTCTATTTTTTTTTATCCAAATACCAATATGTCAGAAAGTATGCAAGCCAACAGCTTTAAACTATGCACACGTATATTCTGACATTTTAGATTAATTTTGAGTAACTTATATACGTCAGTTCTACCAACATGATTATAAGCCTGCTGATAGTACCAATTTTTAAATACATGTAACTTCTATACTATCAGTTGGATTACATCCAAATTTCGTATGTGCTATGTGTACCATAACAGAATGACTGTAAGTATTGTTAAGAGCAATCAGGGCTGCCAACTGTTAATAAATGCTGTCTATATTTTTACCCTAATATCAATATATCAGAAAGTATGCAAGCCAACAGCCCTATACTTTGCACACGTATAGCACCTGACATTGTAGATTAATTTGGAGTAATTAATACAAGGCAGTGCTGCCAACATGATTCTATGCCTGCTGATATGTCCAATTTTAAAATACATGTAACTTCAATACTAACAAATGGATTTCATCCAAAATTGGCACAACAAGATATCAAAATATTTCAGATTATTTCTGACCAGCACACGCATGGTATTGTTGGCAACATGCTTTTACGCGTGCTGATAGATCCAGTGTCTAACTGCATGTAACGTCCATTGGACTTCAACCTAATTTTGTATTCTGTGCCTTAAAAGATGGAACTAAGAATATATTCAGTCACCAGGGCTGCCAACTATAGTGCTCTATCAGGCTACATTATACCAGGTATATTTTGAACTAATTTGATATTTCGATATTACCAACTTAATTTTGTCATTATTCTAGATAGGTTCATATACTGTAGAATAATCATTGGCATGAAAAGTAGGCTGTATAGTTCTTCACGGAACTTCTTGTTGCAAAATGTGAAAAGTAGGCTAATAACTCCACGTGATGACCGTAATGCTCTCCACGAGTCGTACCTATGTACTGTACATGCATTTATTCTACCAGAAATACTGTCAAAAAATAAAGTGCCGAAAAGTGAAAACCTAACGGACATTTAAAAAAATAATACTGTTGCAGGTAAAATAAATTAAACAAAATGTAATTAAAGAGATCGATGAACTAAAAACAAGAAGTCGTAACTAGGAACTGGTAAAATATCAAAGGATCACTCAGAAATATCCAGACCTTGACGATAATTCAGAACTAACCAGCACAGTCAATCCAGCACAGTCAATCGCAATATTGGACTAGATGCCTGGGAATCACATACCGTCAGGTAAGGTTGTCGCTCTCTGAAATAACTCGAGCTCTGCTCTCCTCCTCTCCCCTCCCCTACGCCGCTCTCCATGACCTTGTTCTACTGCCGCGTCTCTGTTCTTTACAGTAACACTTTTTTTCACAAACTTCCCAAAGTGATCCCGACGATTCTATTCAACCGATTTAGGTTTTCGATACGGCTTTAGAATCAGTGAGTAAAACTCAACTTTCGTATTACCCGTTTTTTTTTCGAATTTTAATCAGATATTTGAAAAACAAACAACAACTTTTCTGTTTTTGAAATTAAAAAGTAAGCAATGAATTAATCTCAATTCTGCTACTAGACAGAGTACATAGCGGTTTTCAGATTAGAGCTCTCCTTCGATAAAGAATTAATAAATAAATTCAGCTCCGCTTGTGCTGCCATCTGTTGAAATATTTTCTTACCAAAGTGTCGGTACATTTATCCTTAATGCACATTTAAATGCACACCTGTGTTACTTATAAGTTATAAAAATGAACTATGTTCATTCGTGACGTCAGTGGTCGCTTTCATTTCTCAGTATGATGTGTATTGCAACATAACAGGGTTTATTTTCCTTAAAATATATCGCACAAAGGAGGGCACTTTTACAAATTTCGGGATTAAATTGAATTGACCAAGCAGCAACAATTAACTGGGGGTGATACCATATAGTAAAGTAGTTAATTAGTATAACAACGTGGGCTTTTACGGCCAGGACTACAGTCTACAGGTCCAGGCCTGTACTAATGAATTTATAGGCCTACACGCTATAAATCACTTGACGCTCGCCACTTCTCTCCACAGGCACGAAACAGTATACAAGGCAACATAACCAAAATATAGGCTACCACTGACATTATAATTAGAACCAAAGTGATAAATGAAAAGACAATAATTGAAAATACTGGTTGCGTGGCGCAGCGGTAGTCTAACCAACGGTCGTCTCGCCTGCTGTTTCCAAGGTCGCAGGATCGAATCCTGGTGCAGTCAGTCGGCATTTGAGGGAGCACAAATGTGAGTGAGCTGTGTCAGTAGATTTAATAGCACGTTAAAGATCCCCTTCGTGGCATTAATCCGGAACCCCGGCGTCTCTAAATGACTCGTAAGTTTAAAAGGATGTAAAACCAATAACATTATTATTATTATTATTATTACAACAAAAATTACGTTATTACATAATGTATATTCTTCAGTAGTTTATATGAATGTCCATATTCCTTAGGAATTCCTGCGTTACTTTGACTGTCTGCGTAACTACGCGGTAACGTTCTCGCTTGCTGTTCCCAAGGTTGTAGAATCGAATCCTGGCGCAGGTAGTTGGCATTTGAGGGTGCGGAAATGCGAGGGAGCCGTGTCAGTAGATTTACTGGCACGTTAAATATTCCCTTCAAGGCAATATTCCGGCACCCCTGCGTCTCTAAAAGTCAAAGTAGTTAAAAGGGACGTAAAGCCAATAACATTTAAAAAAAATATATTATTTGGTTACGTTAATTGCAAAGCGCATTCATAGGAAACAAATATACCCAGAAATAGTTGATGTTACGGAGCAAACACTTATTGGCCTATCGTACTGGAATGTGATTGGTAAGAAAGAAAAAATAATAAAAAACAGTTGAATAATGTAGTAGTCTGTCAAAACTGTCTGTTTTCTTGAGATACTCCTGGATAGCTGAGTAACTTATATTTCTTTGCGTTAAGTAGCCATTACAGTTTAAATGTTGGTTGGAAAGGGTTCCTTTAATTCTTGTCTACTATTTTCCTTGCGATAGCTTGTTGTTGAGACCTGTATTTCTACCACTCAAAGAACAGAAAGAGACTTCGTCACAGTCACAGTATGGAGTGTTAACAACGCGAATACGAAATAGGAGGCTTCTGAAACTTCCATGGTTGAACCTCATTCTGCAGATGGATGTCACATCTCGTCTGCTTGAGTCCTCTTTTAAAACCAGGGCTTTACAGGAGTACGTAGCCTATACGACTGAAAATTTGAATAGCAATTTTATCAATGAAATTTTGTCACGTCCTAATATTACTTCCTGGTTTATCCAAGGGACGTAGTTCTGTAAATGGGGAGCAATTCTTAAAGACTGGCCTGATTCAGCTACTTGTTTGGCGAGTTTACCCGGGTGTTCACCATGTGTTGGTATCCACACGAAAGTGTCACGATATCCGTGTTGTCGCATGCTTGAAACCTGGTTGATAATACTGATTATGTGTCCGCTCGTTTTCTAAAGGAAAACATGAGTTGATAGAGCAGCCAGAACACTGAGGGAATCTGATAATATAATGAATTCCTATGGAAGGAAAGTTTCTGTAGCCTATATGCCTGGGCTTCCATGATCGCAACTGCCCTTGCCAAAGAGCCAGACGGCTAAATTGTTGCTACAAATTTCTAACATAATTGTTGGGCCGTATGGATCTGTGTAAATGAGAAATCCAACTTCTGAGGCTATGAGCGCTGTTGGTGATTCATTTAGGGGATTTGTGACATTGTGCTCATGTAGCCCCATGTACTTGAGTGAGTGTGTGTGTGTGTGTGTGTGTGTGGAATTTGTACGATAGCCTGTGTTATTGTGATGGCTGTATTAATGTGTGTATTTGTAATTCAGATGTGGAATGGGAAGGAGGTGGTCGTGGCTTTAAGTTACGAACCATCCCGGCATTTGCCTGGAGTAGAAGTAGGGAAACCACGGAATACCACTTCCAAGATGGATGAGGTAGGAATCGAACCCACCTCTTCTCACCTATGCCTCACGAGACTGAGTGTAACCCGTTCCAGCCCTCAGACCGGAATTGAACTTCTTGGCAGAGCCGGGAATCGAACCCACGCCTCCGGGGTGACAGCCAAGAATGCTAGCCGCTACACCACGAGGTGCAAGCTATAGAAGTCTGTGAATATTTCAGGTATCCCTCGATTTACGCGATGGATTCGTTCCGAGCAATCATCGCGTAATACGAAAACGCGTACCGTAAAGTGAATGTATTATAATATGGGTTAGATAGGTGATACGGACTATTTCAAGGGAAAAATAAATATCCTATGAGTGTTAAAGAAATGCAATTGAGTGCTCGTGGGTTCTCGGAATGATAAACCAACAGGTGTATGATTTTATTGTCTGGAGTCGCATTTCCTCCAAACTACGTACAAAGTGAAGCGATCTTCGGAGACTTTAAAGCCGGCGGTCCTCTTTTATCGTATTGGCAGAAATGTTCTGATCGCACTTTTGCAGCTTTCTTTATTTTTTTTCTGCTCAACTTCTTATGGCTCTCAGAGTTCATTCCGAGATTCCTGTAGCTCTGACAGTGTCCGCAGTGCGCTCATTGTGTTCATATCGCTTTATAACTTTCAGCTTTTCTTTAAGTGTTATTGATTTCCTCTGCTTTTTGTTATTGGAAGCATTTTGATCACACTTTCGTTTCTCCGTAACTTTTTTGAAGCAACGCGACACATCCACTCAGCACTCTCTTTGAAACTGACTACACGCCACGCGCCGCCTTGCAGCGCTGCACACTCGATAACGAAATCGTCCCACAGGGTGATAGTGAATCCGCAACCTAACTCTACGTATTTTTTTAATTTTATGTAGGCTAATTATTTACTATTTTGAAATCACGTTATAGCGAAAACGAGTAAAGTGAGAACGCGTATAACGAGGGATGACTGTACTTTAAAGAAACATGTGCAGAAGATGATCGCTTCAAAATAAATCTGTCTGGCAAATGTTGTCGTCGAAATTTTAATGGCATTTCAGCTGCCTCTAGAAGAGTGTTGGTGGATGTTGAATATATAGACTACTGTAGCTCCAGTACAGATGCTAAGGTACCTTAACTGGATACGATGATCTAGATTTTTTTTAAGGCCTTCTTAGATCCACTGTGGTAAAAAGAACAACAGTATTCTAGCTTTTTTCTTCTCAGTTAACGGTATAGTGTGTACATGGCACCAGTGTGTGCGCCACACCAGCGGGTGTATCGTACGCGAGACCTAATAGCCTAATGTAGCATCCGCACGACTGTTATCCGCATCCGCACGACTGTTATCCGATTCCGCTGGCATTACAATAATAATTTTAATTTATTAGATAAAGCATGAAGTAAATAAACCAACACATTTAGACATTCGAGGAAAAATTAGTCGTTCCCCTGTCGTGTTATGTTTAAAGTGAATGTTATACAGCCATAATCGCAACCCTTTTCAGTTCGGGGTGTTAATTATTCTCATTGACATAGCTTAAATTATCATCTTAGCCTACATTTGTCATGGAAAAAACATAACGGAAAAAATATGATACGTCATAAACATCCGGGTCCAAAGTTCGGATTGTATTCTAAAATCTATTCGCAAATTTACTCCAAACATTATCCGCAGCTTATCCGCTATCCGCACAGCTATGCAAACTATATCCGCGTGGCGAAAATGTTTGTCCACGGATATAGGCCTACGTATCCGCGCAGGGCTTTATAGGCTATGTGTAGCCTATTTCTCTGCTGTAGCCTATATTTGTCAGTAGAATGGAGCATCTCGTGGCGCGATCTATGGCTTCTATTAAATGGTGATTGCTATAAAGGCCAATTTCATTAGGAGGCAGCAGTTTGTCCTTAAGTTAGATACCATCCCAGCATTTGCCTTGAGTAGAAGTGAGTGAAAATTATGGAAAATCACTTCTAGGATAGCTGAGGTGAGAATCGAACGTAGCCTAGCTCTTCTCAGTTCTGTCTCATGAGGCTGAGTGTACCCCGTGAATCAAATCTGGGCCTCCGTGGTGATGTCCGGAAAACTTCAAGCTAATGCGTATTGATACTGTGTCCAAGTTTGCAGGGTCGAATCAGTCTGACATTCATGAATGCGCAAATGTCAAGGGGTTACATTTACAGCCACGAGAATTCTAAATTGAGACGACGGGTGCAAGTGACAGCCACGTGTAGGTAGACGGTAGAATAAAAGGTAGTTCCATAATCTGCTTCAGTTGAAATATCGGAGTGCTTGGAAGAGGAATTGGAAGAGAAATAATGGTGAGTTAGGTTCATAAATACAGTTTAGAACACCTAGGAAATGAAGCTTGTAGTTTTACGTGACCGTTAATCTCGGGATCATAAAAGGCAACGAGCTTAAGCACTCCGCCAACACACCCGTCAGAAAGAGCACCTAGGACTAGCTAATGTAGTCGTGGCGTAATTGGTAAGTATTATTACTTCTCCGTAGCCATCTTGGCGATCATTTCGCAGTAAACAATAATTGTGAAAGAAGGCCTGTTTTTCCGGCCTAAACCATGTTTCTGAAATTACTCATGCGGTATTTTATTAATGTGCACGAGACGTTTTTGATAAGACTGGCCGACCTGACTTTCCATTGTAAAAGCCGCCTTTTGTGGTCTCAGGGTTCATATTGAGACTCCGGATCTAGAGATTCCTGTTACGATACCCGGCTTTGTCAAAAAATTTAATTCTGGTCTGAAGATTGAAACGAGGTACACTCAGCCTCATGTGGCAAAACTGAGAAGAGGTGCTTTCGAATCCCACCTCAACCGTCCTAGAAGTGGTTATACGTGGTTTATCACTTCTACTCAAGACAAATGCTGGGATGGTTCTTAACTTATGTCCACGGCCGCTTCCTTCCAAATCTGAGCCTCAATTACAAATAGCCTACTCACACTAGTACAGCCTTCACAACTACACAGGTCAGACAGATTCTACACCCACACAAATGCCGGGGCTACATGCCAGCGACGTGACGTCCCAAAGCCCCTAAATGAATCGACTGGCGCTCCATTGTAAAATGTTCATCATTGCAATAATGACTCATCGGATTCGGCTGAGAGGATTGGGACATAAAGTGCTGTATCAGTTCTTCCTAAATAGCCTAAACCTAACAATGAATCTCGCTTAATAAACAGAAACAGTTAGGCCTACAGTCCTTATTGAGCTCTAATGAGTAGGCCTAGTGATTGTTTTGAGCTCAACAGTTTGTAGAGAAGTTGATGTAGTGGATGTTGCAGAAGAGGGGGGGGGGGGGGGGGGGGTGATTGTTTTCAGCTCAAGAATCTGTAGAGAAGCTAACGAAGTGGATCTAGCAGAAGAGCGCTTGGAGGGGATGGACAAAATTCACAAATCATGCTCAGTGTCAACTGTATTGTTTTCTCTTTCAATCGTTCACCTGGCAATTGGGAAGGTATTATTCTGTTGTGAAGTTGGGGGCGGACATGAATTATGCGTTATTGGACTAATGCGAATTTGTGAGATGTACAATAGACTATATTCTCTGATGAATAGGAGGGAAATGCATTTATTAATCTCATGTACATTTTTTTCGGGATTAGGGAATAAACCATCTCATTTGGGTACAATCGTGTTGACCGACTGAAAAGCTTCAAACTTTCGTCAAGGAGGGAAGTGTTAAATGTGAGGTTTTGGGAGCCTTTGCGTTGATGTAGGCCTATTTGTAGGAATTGAAACAGTGTAGGCCTACTTGTGCTCATTCTGTGTACAGTTATTTTCCTGTATCAGCTGGTTTTCTTGATGTAATTGATCATCTTGAAGAATTAGAGCTGCCGAGAATGATGAGAAATATTGTGGTTGTGATACGGGTGATGTAGGGAATTGCATTTTGGACAGTAGGCTATATGAATGTGCTGTAGTGGTTACCTGATGATAAGTTCGACCATATTCGAATGGTATCAACTGTTCTATTAGGCAGATGACCTCGCTGTTCTGCCTCTTAGAACAACAATATCTAACACTGTTCTATTGGTGCTATGGTATGCTGCAGTGCATTTAGCGACTTGTTTGAATGCTGGTGTAGTGACTAGCATTCTTGGCTATCGCCCCGGAGGTTCGAGTTCGAATCCCGGCTCTGTCAAAAAAATTAATTCTGGTGTGAGAGCTGGAACGGGGTACACTCAGCCTCGTAAGGCAAAACTGAGAAAAGGTGGGCCCGATTCCCTCATCAGCATCCTGGAATTTGTTTTGCGTAGTTTCGCACTTCTACTCTGGGCGAATGCGCGGATGGTTCTCAACTTCAGGCCAAGGCCGCTGCCTTTCTAATCCTCACCTTAATTATAAGTATACTCACTAATACAACCATCACAATAGCACAAGTTTTCAGACAAAATTCCACACTAACCCTAGTACTCAGGGCTAAATGACCACGATGTCCAAACCCCACAAATGAAACAACAGAATGCTGGGCGGTTCCCGTCGGTAGTGAAGTGAGGGCCTTGCCAATAACTTATAAACATTGTGGCTCCGAGTTGATGGGGCATGTGTATGTTTCACACGATTACTTGCCGTAACAAGCAACTGATGTACAGTTCTGATATCGATGTCCAAATCGGAGACATTTTCACATATTATGACTAACTGAACATACGGCAGAACTGCGCAACACGTACCAAGAATCATTACATGAGATGGTAAATACTGCGAACGAAATGAAACCAAGGACATGGGGTTCGATGTTCTCTTGTCCGGGTTCTAATCGATCACTCTCTACTGCCAACTAGTGTACCAGCTGGTACTGTGCCTTCTGCCATTTCCAACAACTCCCGTCATTACACATTCATTTTACCGGTTACCACTATTCACTGAACACTAAGTCGTTTAACTTGCCTCCCATGTTCGTCACCTGTTAAGGAAAAATCCACTAATGGGGATTGGTTTATTGAAGTTTTGGCTTAACTTTGATAGTGATGTTGATGATGACGATGATGATGAATACTAATATAATGTTATTGGTTTTACGTCCCTTTTAACTACCCTGGCTTTTAGAGACGCCGGGGTGCCAGAATTTTGCCCCGAAGGGGATCTTTAACGTGCCAGTAAATGTACTGACACGGCTCCCTCGCATTTGCGCACCCTCAAATGCCAGCTGACTGCGTCAGGTTTCGAACCTGCAACCTTGGGCTCAGCAAGCGAGAACGTTACCCCTGAGCCACGCAGCCAGACAGATGATGAATACGAATGAGTTGCTGTTAAGTAAATTGTGGACTGGATGAAGTTATCACGGGTGGAGTAGTTATATTTGAACGGCTTAGACATCGTGGTCATTTAGCCCCGTGTACTTGGGTATATAGGCTATGTCATGTAGATAGAAAGAAGCAACGAGTGCGTCCGATAACCTGTATTGTTGTGGAGTCTGTAGTAGTGTGTGTATTTGTAATTCAGATGAGGATTGGGTAGAAGGAGGCCGTGGTTTTAAGTTAGGAACCATTTGCCTGGGGAAGCCACGGAGAACCACTTCCATGATGGTAGAGGTGTTAATCGAGCCAACCTATTCTTAGTTTTGCCTCACGAAGCTGAGTATACCCCGTTCCAGCCCTCAGACGAGAATTAAATTTCTTGGCAGAGCCGGGAATCAAACCCAGACCTCCGGGGTGACAGCCAAGAATGCTAGCCGCTGCACCACGAGGTGGTCTTCGGGTAGGGTGTGATGGGGTTAGTTGCTTTGATAGCAACTTTGAAATGCCATTTTGATAACTTGTTCCGTATTCGGGCCGACTGTCACATTTGGAAACACTAGCATCTACAGTTACCGGTGCGCAGCTTTGCATTGACTTTTAAAGCTCATTGGTAGGTGCGGGGTGTAGAGCGGTGCGGGGAGCGTGTTGAATACTTCCCCACTAAGAGCATTGACGCGCGGACAGTAGGTTCTCACAATAAGACACAGACATGCACAGAACCGCAAGACATTTAGCATACTTGAGGAAGCTAGAAATCAAGTTAAATAGAAAACGTGCTTATGCTTAGACAGCAAAAAATACACATTGAAAAACCATCACCAAATCTGAATATCTCGTCCAAAGCAACACATGGTCAACACGGCTACTCATGCATCCTCTACAGTTCTTGTCCTCCACCCTTCGGTTAGCTATTCTGGGGTGCTTCCGAATGCGTCTCTTCAACCAATCTCCTCTTTTCATTAGAACACACCAAAAACATCTCTTTCCCTCTCTCGTCATTTGTTACTGTATCCACCCTTCTAATTTTCTTCATTTTCTTGCAACATCACATTCTCTTCTCTTTTTTGCTGAACGTTTCACTTCCCTAGAAGGCCAACGCTTCAGATAGACTAACTAATACCTAAATCCATATTGTATGTCCATATAAAGAGCTTTTTGCATGTGCTTACCTACTTTTAAAACTCCTACTTACACCGCCCATCACTGATTTATTTCATTTCACAGAAATACCAGGCAGAAAAAAATTGACCAGTCAGAAAAAGTCGTGATCAGAATTCGGCCAGGATTTCCAACTTTTGGACCTATCGTACGATTTAGAACTGTTGGACCTGAGAGACATTTCTAAGACTCATGTTTGTAAACTGACTAAAAATTAAAAATGTACGTAAAGTTTCTTTTCAAAAATTATCTCCATCATTCAAAAGAAAATATTTTGGGTTATTTTCCAATTTAAAATACGCAAATATCATGTCAGGATGTACCTTTGTGCAATTTTTCCAATCCTTGCTAATGACTTGTTAACTACAGAGCTAGTCTGAAACTACAGTACCTGCTAACGAGGGGACATCGTGCGCGTAAATCACTCCATCTCTCTAAAACTTCATACGTTTATTTTTGCAGCTACAGTCCGCTTCATTCCCACGTCAATATCTTTATTACAGCTATATTTTGCTGAATACCAACTTGTTTGTGAGAACCCGAAGCCGTACTGAAAACTTAACAAACCTCAACAGACTGCCTAACATCACACTGCTTACTACACTTGTTACGTGGTGAGTTGTAGCCTACCTGTTGTTGCTGTTGCTGCTGTTGGTGGCGGCCAGGTGAAGTTGTAGCTGGTCAAGTCCACTTTTCAAATGATGAGCAACAAGACTTGTTTCGTAGCCTATTACTTTACGGGATATATAAAATAATCTTAAAGAGGTTTGTCGTTATTAAGAGTAGCCTATCGTAAAATCGAGGGATATTTTAAATTATACCTTTAGATTTTATGTTGGGACTGTAATAATTAAACGTTATAGAGAGTGGTTTCGTTACAACGATAATTGTTGTATGATTATCTCACTGCGAAATTCCACGGAGTCCATGTGAAGTGAGTGAAGGAGCTTGGTGCTATGTCAGAAAAAGTGTCTCCTCACCTTCGTGTGTCATCACTATAGAGCCCGGTTGTATAGTTGTTAATAGGATAGACTGCAAATTCATATAGTGCTGGTAGGATATAGAATACAGAATACAAGTTTTTCTCATCAATATATAAACATTTATTTCCTGTTTTGATTTTACGCAAGTACATACGGGGCATTTCGGTGTAATATTAACTTATAATATTTTTTTTAAGGGGAAGAAATGCATCTACGCACAGAGTGTCGGGCTCCTGCTCCTGAGTAGCAGACTACCGACTAAAACTCCCCCATTACTTCTGAACACTAGCCTGGAACCGTTTAGCACATTAGGCTACTTCAGGCTAGAGTCATTTTATATTTGCCCGTAGGGCACTCTTCCGGAATGAATCATCTTCAGTGGCGATCCAGATCCGTCTTCTTTGTTCGGAGGATATCTTCAACAAAACTTGCTACCAGTTTCCAATGTTCTTCATGTTGTAGCATTACCGCAACAATATTGTCGGGAGATATCTCTACACCAATGTGATCTTGAAGAGACTGCCTATTTTGAACCCACCGTCCACAAGAGAAGAAGGTGTGATTAACATTATCTACTCATTAACACAGTAGATACAATCTGGTGAATCCACTTTCCCCATCTTCTTAAGATAAGAACAGAAGTACCCATGGCCAGTCAAGAACTGAGTGAGATAATAACAGACCTTACCATGTTTCCTCTCAGTCCAAACCTGCACCTGGGGTATCATTCTCCTAGTCCACTGGCTTCGGTGTCCTTGCTCCCATTTGATCTGCCAATTGTGAAAGGTTTGTGCTCTTGCTGTTCGTCTTGCATTTTGTAAACCTACTTCCGATTTCCTCCAGTAAATGTACTTGCGTTCATTCGCTAGAAAAAAAATTGGAATTATCCCAGCAATAACAAGAACTGCTTCTTCAGAGACCGTGCGATAAGCAGATGCCACGCGTAAAGCACCCCGTCTCTGCACTTGTGCTAGTGACTTCCTATAAATTTCCTTATCAAGGGCATCCGCCCATATTTCCGCTCCATACAGCAGAATTGAATGAATGGCTGTCATCAGTAATCTCCTCTTACTAGATTTTGGCCCACCAACATTGGCCATTAGCCGACTGAGAGACGTTACTCCTCTTGCCGCCTTATCTGCAGTCCGTCTAATTTGTTCTCCAAAATTCAGTTTATTGTCGATCATGAAACTACTTTAAGAATGGCATCTTCCAGAGAGTTGACTCTCTGACGAAATTTTCCCATTGTTTCATTTGGAGTAAGATAGACACTAAAATAGGTGACTCCTCTACTCTTTAATCAAACGAATCCATTCCCGCTCCCATGTTCTTTAATTGGATTTTTTCCAGGGTCTAAGATCCAAATAGCAGAGGTGCCTAATTGATCTCTAAGCCAGAGAGGTGACTCCTTATCTTGGTACTGTTCACTAATTAACAGCAGATCAGTTTGTTTCTCGGCAGCTAGCTGGTACAACAGATGATGGGCTGTTCTACTCCTTTCTATATTAGCTTGTAGAACTCGGATCATTTTCGTTTCAGGTACGTCGCTTTCTCCAGGGCCTCTCGGAACACCTTACATTGGCCCGATCCGGCCACATGACACAAATCCTGCTGCGTAACGCCACTCTCCTCGCATAAGACACACTTCTTTGGGTTGATGCAATCCTTGGCTTTGTGATCATTCTGTCCACAGTAGAAGCAAGACTTGCTTCTGTCAGGGCCATCACAAATTTTGGCTATATGACCATAACTAAGGCATCGGTAGCATCGGAGAACTGATATTCTCCGCCTCACTCTACAACTGACCCATCCTACTTGAACCAAGCCTTCCCTTAGAATATCATTTGCAGCTTTTTCTGGCAGAGTTATAACAGCCATTCTCTGTTTCCGACTGTTAGTTCTGTCCACAGTAGAAGCAAGACTTGCTTCTGTCAGGGCCATCACAAATTTTGGCTATATGACCATAACTAAGGCATCGGTAGCATCGGAGAACTGATATTCTCCGCCTCACTCTACAACTGACCCATCCTACTTGAACCAAGCCTTCCCTTAGAATATCATTTGCAGCTTTTTCTGGCAGAGTTATAACAGCCATTCTCTGTTTCCGACTGTTAGTCTGCGTTACCATAATCCTCAGACCATCCGGAGGTTCGTTAATAATATCCTTAATGGACTCTAAACCTTCATCTTTGGTCGTGAGAGCATCAAGATCTCTAATCTCAATTGTCACCTTTGGCTCAAGACTGCGGACTGTCGCATCTTGTCCCAGGATATTCTTCAATGAGTCGCTAAATGCCGCATTATCTCGGTTGTTTTTCCCGAGAGTAACAAGAACTTCACCGGCTCTAGTCTGGGTTATAGACCTAACTTCCGTTCCTGTGTCAGCAGGATTTGCCTTCTGCCGAATCTCCCGTAACACATCGGCATACGACTTGCCTTCTGCTGGCTTAATTAACGCAGCTGGCAGTCGAGACTTTGTTAGTTGCTTTTTGAGCATTTGACTCTGTCTCTTGCCTGGAGAATCTTCCCGCTGCAATTCAACCTGCATTTGATTCCTTTTCTCTCGTGGTTTCTTCCTGGACACAACCTTAGTCCATGACTCTACTTCTCCTCTTTCCTTTTCTTCCATTTCTCTTTCGTCATCAAGAGAGTTTGATGCTTGTGCTCGATCAGTTATTGTAGTTTCGTCGACTTGTTGTTTCTCCTTGTACCTAGCATTCTTACAGGAGACAATGCTGTCAATGGCCTCCTCCATCTCCACAATACCATCCTTCACATCATTGGACATGTTTTTCTGTTTCGCCGCAGCAAGCTTCATCTTTTGAATAATATTATAGCATTTCTGCAATGCCTCTTCTTCCGTTCTCCTCAGTTTGTCAAGATGTTGGGATGGGAGAAGTATTGTATCTTCCGCAACTGCCCCATCACTCGATGACTCTCCCGTTATATTCACCTTATACAATCGAGGCCATGCCTCATTTTTCCAGTTCGCATCTCTTTCTTGGTTCGTTAGAAGACGATTCATGTTCCGAAACTGGTAAAGCGTAGGTCAGGCCAATGGTGTGGGAAGATAACGGCGCTGACTCCAAAGAGTCCCTCCCTCTATTATCAAGCAGAGGGCAGTTGCTACGTACCCAAGGTAGCGGGGCTCTAATGGCCGCCGAAGTAGGCCAGACCTTTTTACTGCCCCCTGACGACGGAACCTATAGACTCTGTTGACTATACTACTACTCTAAGCTCTAATTATTATTATTATTATTATTATTATTCGATTTTAGGACCAGATCTATGGAATATCACATATTATAGCTTGCTGAGATCTGAAGTCCCTGATGAAACTATCCTAGTAGGTTATGCAGATGATGTTGCTGCTCTTGTAGCAGGAAGAAGTGTCGAGCAGGCACAGTTGCGACTCAGTATGGTAATGCGTACAATCAATAGTTGGATGGAGGAACATGGTCTGTCTCTAGCACTTAGTAAGACAGAAATTGTAGTCCTAACAAAGAAGAGAATTCAGACAATACTCCCAATACAGGTAGGAGACATACAAGTAGAGACGCGGCCAGCAGCAAAATATCTGGGCCTCATGATCGACAATAAACTGAATTTTGGAGAACAAATTAGACGGACTGCAGATAAGGCGGCAAGAGGAGTAACGTCTCTCAGTCGGCTAATGGCCAATGTTGGTGGGCCAAAATCTAGTAAGAGGAGATTACTGATGACAGCCATTCATTCAATTCTGCTGTATGGAGCGGAAATATGGGCGGATGCCCTTGATAAGGAAATTTATAGGAAGTCACTAGCACAAGTGCAGAGACGGGGTGCTTTACGCGTGGCATCTGCTTATCGCACGGTCTCTGAAGAAGCAGTTCTTGTTATTGCTGGGATAATTCCAATTTTTTTTTCTAGCGAATGAACGCAAGTACATTTACTGGAGGAAATCGGAAGTAGGTTTACAAAATGCAAGACGAACAGCAAGAGCACAAACCTTTCACAATTGGCAGATCAAATGGGAGCAAGGACACCGAAGCCAGTGGACTAGGAGAATGATACCCCAGGTGCAGGTTTGGACTGAGAGGAAACATGGTAAGGTTTGTTATTATCTCACTCAGTTCTTGACTGGCCATGGGTACTTCTGTTCTTATCTTAAGAAGATGGGGAAAGTGGATTTACCAGATTGTATCTACTGTGTTAATGAGGTAGATAATGTTAATCACACCTTCTTCTCTTGTGGACGGTGGGTCCAAAGTAGGCAGTCTCTTCAAGATCAAATTGATGTAGAGATATCTCCCGACAATATTGTTGCGGTAATACTACAAAATGAAGAACATAGGAAACTGGTAGCAAGTTTTGTTGAAGATATCCTCCGAACAAAGAAGACGGATCTGGATCGCCACTGAAGATGATTCATTTCGGAAGAGTGCCCTACGGGCAAATATAAATTGACTCTAGCCTGAAGTAGTCTAATGTGATAAACGGTTCCAGGCTAGTGTTCAGAAGTAACGGGGGAGTTTTAGTCGGTAGTCTGCTACTCAGGAGCAGGAGCCCGACACTCTGTGCGTAAATGCATTTCTTCCCCTAAAATAAAAAATAAAATAAAAATATTATTATTATTATTATTATTATTATTATTATTATTATTATTATTATTAGATATCAATCTCTCGCTGGAGTGGCTACAAAATGAAAATGTCATTTTATGTAGCACGGATAAGATTGTATTTTATATCAAATGCACGCTGCACGGTATTGCCTAAAACGTGTTCTTGTTTGTCCTGATCGTCCGGGCTCTAGGTACCATATGAGACAAAAGAGAATAGTGAGATATATGAGTCATATTAGCCACTTAGGGCGTGTAATCAAAGCATGCTCGACTCTGAGAAAAGGAATGTTGAGTGATTGAGTGATTGTTGTTTTAATGGCCGGAACAGCGAGGTCATGTGCCCCCAGAGTAAAGGAAGTTAATGGAGATTGTGAAATAGTCCCTGTACGTTGGGCTGTTTTCGTATTTATCTCTGTCGGGGTTCAATTTGCCAAATTAAATTCCCTATGCCTTTCGTTACAAATATTTTTAGCCTATTTTCATTTTATGATAAAAATAGTCTTATGAGATCACCTTTTGTCCGTGTGTATGTGTATGTGTGTGTGTGTGTGTCCCTCTAATAACATCTAAACGGCTGGAGCGATTTCAATGAAACTCGGTAAGATCATAGCACCATTTCGGCCGACCCCGACCGTGCCCTTCAAATTTTATTACGTCTCAGCAATCCAACATGGGGGATGTGCGAAATATTTCACCACCATTCAATATCTCCGAAACTATTACCGATATCACCCTGAATTTTTGTACGGTGATAAAGGGCACTATTAGAAGTTCACCTGTGATACCTTCAAAAACCTGATAACTACAAAACCAACATGGCGGCAAAGCGAAGTTGAGACTTTTAAATAGACTTTTCTCGCGATTTAACCATCCAAACGCATTGAAACATGCTACAGCAAATGGTTATACACATTGTAATTCACTGGCGTCTAATTTAGTTCAGTTGTTTATATAACCTCAAGATGGCGGCTGTGCGAAATATTTCACCAGCATTCTATATCTCCGAAACTGTTACAGATATCACCCTCAATTGCACATTTAGTCTCAATACCATTCGCTTTTATCCCTACCACTGACTGCGCATACGTACAACCGTGCTCAGCTATGTAGTTAGTAAGTTGTAATTTACGCTGTGTGCGTGCATAAGAAAAAGGATCACTTCTCGTTCAGTTCACGAAATAATTACAAAAGAAACACTCAAAGGAGTAAAATGTCGATTTTTTTTTCTTGATGCCTATGTATTGCTTAGACTGTCGTCTACCCACTGCGTGAATTTAAAAGCCCTGTGACAATAATCACTGCTATAACATGAGGTTTATATAATACTAAGAAAAGGGACCACTTTTCGCACCGTAAGCGAGGCTCCACACACTTAATAGTTCGCGTTCACAGCTGCGCGAACATGAGATCAGAGGACTGTGGATAGGAATTAGAGGCATACGTTGACCAAATATGATTCCACCCCAAAGCATGACTGAACCTCCTTGCTGTTGGTGGCGTTCTTGGATGAAGGGCTCGTGAAATCTATCACCAGTCATGTTTTGGTCGACGTACGCCTCTAATTCCTATCCTGGGTAACATGACTGGTCTGGTGTTAAGAGACAACATCCTTGCACCTGTCGTTACAGGATTCGCTGCCACAATGCCTGAGGGCTTCATACTAATGGACGATAATGCTCATACCCATCGAGCTAGGGTGGTCAATCAGTTCCTTCAGATGCATGTCATACAGAGAATGGAGTGACCTGCCTATTCTGCGGACACGAACTGTATTGATCATGCATAGAATGAGCTCAAGAGGGCAAATTCGCACCGACCCAATCCTCCAACAAACAAACAGCAACTGATTGAAGCTGCTGTCCAAAACCACGTTAGATTCGTTGGTGCTCAGTATGCCTCGTCGTCTACAAGCATGCCTTAGGGCTCATGGTGGCCATACATGGTATTGATATGCCCCAACATGAAAGGGACGTTTGTGTGCTCAGTTCCACTTTATCACTTTCGTTATTCGTTGTGTGTGTGTTGTAGACTATTTATTTGTATGTTTGTATGTACCCTATAGGTCTATTGTGTATAATGTGATTACATAGGCTTACACATAGCAAAATAGGCAAGTCACTAAATCGCTATATGCAAAACTATTTTTGAGGACTGTAGTTCAACACTGAATCTAAACATGACCTCCTCCCCCATTCTCATCACATGACCCCACCATCTAAGACTGCTCAACGAGCAGCTTTATCTAACGTGTTCATTTCTTATTTAGCCTTTATATCTTCATCACGAGTAAGTAACCTCCTGTCATTAGGGCAAAACAGTTCGAAATAGCAAACCTGAGGAGAGCTGGGTTCGATTCCGACCTCAGCGATCCTAGAAGTGGTTTTCCGTGGTTTCCCCAATTCTACTTCAGGCATAGGCTATGCCGGGATGGTTGATAGACTAACTTCAGGCCACGACCGCTTCCTTCCCAATCCTCACTTGAATTACAAATAGTCTACACACACTATTACAGCCTTCACAATACCACAGGTTATCAGACACAATATTACGTGCATGGGGCTAAATGGTCCCGGTGCCCAAGTCCCTCAAATAAAATAACAACAACGATTCGAAATAAGTTTAGAAAGCTAGTTTTATGGTTAAGGAGGGAGAAAGAACGATTCGACGTAGCAGCGTACCCGAGCGTGTTAGTTATGCTCCAAGATTGCGATCAGTTCGAGGATCCTAGTTGTGAAGTGGCACTTACAGCCAGGCGCGGATCTAGAGTTTGGTTTTGGGGGGGGGGGGGTCAGAGAATCGACCTAGAGTTTGGCATTGCGGGGGGGGGGGCAGGCGGGGGGGGGGGGGTCAGAGAATCGAAATTGTTAAGAAAAATGGTATCACTAAAAACTCAATCACAAAATAACCAAACGTACAAAATCAGACCAATTTTTTTGCAAGCTACATGGATAGAAATTTGATGCGTTTAGCGCACCAAAAATATTCGTACTAATTGCAACGGCGTGTTTTGTAACTTTTACATCGAGCTTCGAGAAAAAGATGAAGGTACGTTACAGTTTCGGCAAGTCGAGTTGGTACCGACAAAGGGAGAAAGTCACAGCTTAAATTGCCAACCAAGCTTGCGGTTTGGACGTCGGCAAAATTTTTGGTGCGAAAAAAGTCCCAGTTTCCTATCCGTGCATTGCTGCACATTCATCGTGACATCACTATAAACATCGATTCGGTGATCACAAGGTTTGCTAAACAAAATAGACGAGTTGATTTTGTTGTATTACTAATAGTTATTATACATGAGGTTTGAAGTTGTAAATATGTACAGTTGTAACAGAACATAATAATTCCAATAAAGATAATTCAGTATTGAATAAAATGAAAAAAAAAACTGTTTTTCAGTTAAAATTCGTTAAGTTTTATTTGTCTGGTAATTGTGTTTTCGTTTTTTGAGTTTACAAAAAAAATTGGTCTCTGTTTGGGGGGGGGGTCATGACCCCCGTGACCCCCCCCCCCCCCCCTTGAATCCGCGCCTGCTTACAGCGGCCATCCTTTGATGGTTTCTCCCACGGGTACGTCCATACTTACTCAAGGAAATTACTGGGATGGTAGGCTACCTACAAGGTCACGGGATCATACAACTGACAGCGGTGTCTACTCTCGCTAAAGCGCAGCGTTGGGTCATGGGGCCAAGCTCTCTGCTGACTCCGTAGAAGCGTAGGTTCGAGCCCCACCGTCGGCCGTCCTTGAAATGGTTTTCCGTGGTTTCCCCATGTTCAACACCAGGCAAATGCTGGGACGGTACCTTCTGACAGGCCACGGCCGCTTCCATCCACCACATCCTTGACCAGTTTCATTCATCCATTCCATCTCTCATCCCGGTGAGCAGGTCGCCCACGGGCGTCGACTAGAAAGACCTGCACTCGGCCTCTCAGAAGGCCACACGACAAAATAAAATGGGGTCTTACGTTAAGACTACAATTACAATGATAATATCGTAGTGAATTTAATGTCCCTTATAACTACGTTGGCTTTAGAGATGTCGAAATTTTGCCCAGAATGGTAGACCATCTTCATCTTGGCATTGAATCTTCTGACATGGGTCTCTTGCATTTCAGCACCTTCAAATACCAACAGACTCTGCCGGAATTCGATCTTGTAATGCAATGCACAACAGACATGACCCTTATCGCTGCGCCACACAGTTGTTAGTTACTTATTGATGTTTAGAGGGGGATGAACAGCGAGGTCATCTGCCTATAACGCCATGCAGTTGGTCTCATCACAAAAACACAAGTTCCCAGACAATTAATATCGTATGCACAAAAGCAGGCTTATGCGGAGCTAATGACCAAAGATTTCCCATGCCTTTTATTTGATAAGGATGTTGTTGTTGCTTGAATAACTTATCCGCTGATTTTAGTAAGTAAAACTAAGTAGTTAGTAGCCTATAGAGTATATTATTAGGCTATTAGACTATTATTACCTTCATTTCCATTTTCTCTTAAAATTTGCTGCATGATAATGTTGCCAAGTGTCCGGAAGAAAGCTACTATTCATATTTCGGCACTGAGAACAGCCATCGCGAGTGTGCTTTACCCAGGGTCTTGGCACACTCATCCTAGGAAAATGCTAGGATATCACCCGTTTATAGTTTGTTGTTATTGTTTGACTTACGGGCTTGAACATCGTGATCATCTGTAGGGATTTGAAGCCATTTTTTTCATTGTTGCCTATACAAATTTACTTTTTGTAGCTTTTCAGTCGGTCAACACAATTGTACCCAATGAATGGGGCAGGGTACAAGATACAAATATAGGCCTACCTAAAATACACCCCATTTAATTGTGAATATTACCTAATAGACTATATATCAGCCTCCGTGGCTTAGGCGGCAGCACGCCGGCCTCTCACCACTGGGTCCGTGGTTCAAATCTCGGTCACTCCATGTGAGATTTGTGCTGGACAAAACGGAGGCTGACAGGTTTTTCTCCGGGTACTCTGCCCCTGTCACCAATTTCATTCCAGCAACACTCTCCACTATCATTTCATTTCATCTGTCATTAATTTAATCATTGCCCCAGGGGAGTGCGACAGGCTTCGGCAGCTGGCACAGTTCTTTTCCTCGCCGCTAGATAGGGGCTTAATTCATTCCATTCGCTGACCCAATCGGTCGACTGGAAGCAGGCTGAGGATTTTCATTTCACCTAATACATGTAACTTTTCCAGGAGTGTATTTATATATTAGTCTACTGTATTGTATCTTGTACCCCACCTAATTCATTGGGCGGGGCGTGGTGGCACAGCGGCCAAGCTGTTGGCCTCTCACCACGGTGGACCGGGTTCAATTCCCGGTCAATGCATGTAAGATTTTCAAAGTGAAATGCCATGTCCTGTGGTTCGGATTCCACGTAAAAAGGAGGTCCCGTGGCTTATGATGTCGAGATTAACGGTCACGTAAAACTAAAATCTTCCTCTTCCTTCCTTCCTTCCTTCATTGGGCACAATCGTGTTGACCGACTGAAGAGTGACAAAAAGTCAATCGTGATCATGTGATAGGGAATGACTTTTTATAAGGATATAACCTACGCAAGCTCGCTTTTTGTTGTGAGGAATGGAAACTACTGTTTGTGGAAAATAGATAAAGGCATGTTGAATCTCATTATAGGCTAAATGAACTTCGGGACCCATATGAGAAATCTCGCAATTCAACATCATTGTCGTTGTGAGTGAGGCACAGTTCTGGCAAGGGCAGACATCTTGTTTATTTGTTTAAACATTTCTTTATGAACAAATTGTCGATGTTTATGAAGTCAGAGTGCAGTTCGTCACTGCTCCTGGTAATTCTCTTCCTTTTGAATGCTCGTTTGTTACGATGGATTAGCGAACTTGTAAGCGCCCCAAAAGGGACCTACTACTAAAATAATAACTCATATGATATTTGGCAATTCAATTGTTGTTGCTAAACGTGTAACGATTCGATCCCATAGCTGTTATATTTAAAGGGTTATTCATTTATTATCATGTTATTATTATTATTATTAACTAGTACATCCATGAGATGATTTTTATATCAGATAATTGTAAGCGGTTTTGATTATTATATTCAATTAGATTTTTATTAACAATTACTTGTAAAGAGACGAAGTATTATATATTGCAACAAGACTGGCGATATGGACTAACCCTGTGCGTCACAAACTGAACGACGTAGTAAGAATTTCACCACGGCAAACTGCGTCATTTTCCTGAGATGTTAAGAAACACACTATGGTGTAACCAACACGCCATTTTCTACGGTATATACGCGTCAATATATATTGCAAGTTATGAGTCAAGAATGGAGAAGGCTAATAGAGAGGGAAGCTGTGACACCACGTGACAAGGAAGTCATTAGTATTTGTACCTGCAACATCGGACAAGAATGGCATTGATCTACAGCTCTTAATGAAGGAAGGAAGTTGTAACCTTGCTTTCTGGGTCCTAATGGACTGAGCACCGAGAGTCGACACTGAACGATGTCTTGCCGACATCTATATCAATACATAATGGGTTATATCCCTGATCAAGAGTCTTTCTACAGATGGCAACGTACTTAATGAGGATATTTCATAGTAAATGAGATATCACATCATTTTTTTAAACATAAGCGACGTAACATCGAGATCACCGATCATTTCTTAAATATGACGAATCTTCGACTGGGTGAGCCAACAATTCAATAAAACTATCGTCTCTATTATAATTTAACTTCATTTAACTTTCAATTCATTTTAATATTCATTTTCTTTTAAATAATTAATTGCCGCATTGAGTAATTTTAAATTCAATTGTGTGACTATCACTATTCTGTTTTATTAATATTTTGTTTTTGCATTTAATAAATTCATTCTCTTCAACGTAATGCCTATTTCTTTCATTGTAGTTGGTACATTAAGGCAATCATACTCCTTGATTAAATACGGATTGGTTAGATGACTTTGTCTCACTACGGCCCGGGTAAGTGGTTCTCGACTCTACTGCTGATAGCCGAGGTTAAATCAATAAATTTCGATTCACTATCTTAAATAGGAATCTGGCGCTCAACAACTTATTATATTACACTATCACAGGTAAGGTCACACCACAGTGTATATTATTTATTCATATCATGTTTGTTTTATTGAACCACAATAGTCATCACCACGTTTTGTTAACTCATTAAAAATGTTACATTTGGCGCCACAAAGTAGGGCACGAAAACCATTCGGTATTTAGTCAGAGGAGTGTATAATTTCAGTGCAAATTGTCAGTGCTTTTGGGGGACAGTGAAGTGAAGTGAAATTTTGGACGGGCAATTGTTATACGGTGTACTTCAAGATGTCGGAGGAGGAACAGAGGCAGTTGAGAAGTAGGGATGCAGTCAAGAAAGTTAATTATAAGGAGGTTGATAGCGGTAGCGATGTTGAGAGCGTAGAGAATAATACCAAGATGTCGGAGGTAAATCTTGAGAATAATCCTGAGAGTAATCCTGAAAATAATCCTGAGGTTAACCCTGACACTAATTCAGAGGAAAATATCGAGACGAATATAGAGGTACATCCTGAGACTAGTGGTAGTCTAGAGAAAGAAAAGTCTATAGAGATTCCTGAAGATCCATTAACTGCGCTCATAAGGCAGATGAGTAGAGATTTAAGTGCGAAATTTGATGAGAGTATGAATAAAAATAGTAGGGAGATGAAAGAAGATATTGGTAGGCTAAATCAAAATATGGAAGAGAATAAGAAAGATAATTTAGAAAGTAGGAAGGAATTCAATGATAAATTTGAGAAATTAGATAAAGATATGAATAAAAATATGGAAGAGAGTAAGAAAGATAATTTAGAAAGTAGGAAGGAATTCAATGATAAATTTGAGAAATTAGATAAAGATATGAATAAAAATATGGAAGAGAGTAAGAAAGATAATTTAGAAAGTAGGAAGGAATTCAATGATAAATTTGAGAAATTAGATAAAGATATGAATAAAAATATGGAAGAGAGTAAGAAAGATAATTTGGAAAGTAGGAAGGAATTGAGTAGAGATTTAGGTGAGAAATTAGATAAGAGTAATCAAAAGATGAGAGAGGATATGAGTAAAATAAATCAGAAATTGGAAGAGAATAATGTAAAACTAGATATTGTGGAAACGATGAATAGAGAATTAAGCATGAAGTATGATATGCTACAGGAGAGTATTCAGGGGGTGAAACAGGAAATCAGAGGTGAAATTAAGGAGGAGGTAGAGATGAAGGCTAAAGATATTATTAAGACAGTAGATAAGAAATTAGAAGCAGCAGAAAGTAGGATTCAGGAAAGAATAGTAACTGTGATTGAAGAGAAAATAGCAACTCAAGGTGAAAGTTTTAGCAAATTGGTAGAAGTGGAAACTAGGCAGGTGGTAGAGACTTTAGGGGAAACTGCAGTAGAATCAGTAAAGACAGCCTGTAAGGAGACTATAATTGAAAGTAGAATGGAGTCAGACGAGATTTTAGGTGAAAGCAAATTGGAATTAGCGGAGATTTTAGGTGAAATCAGATTAGAGTCAGACGAGATTTTAGGTGAAAGCAAATTGGAATTAGTGGAGACTGTAATTGAAAGTAGATTAGAGTCATTGGAGATTGTAGGTGAAAGCAGATTGGAATCGGAGGAGATCTTAGGTGAGGAACGGCAAATAGCGGAGATTTTAGGTGAAATCAGATTAGAGTCAGACGAGATTTTAGGTGAAAATAGATTAGCGTCAGAGGAGATAGTAGGAGAAAGCATAGTAGAGTTGAAGGAGATTTTAGATGAACGCAGGATAGCTGTAGAAGAGACTATAGAATGTAGCGAAAAAGAAGTGAAGAAGATGAGAGAAAAGATAGGGATAGAAGTAGGTAAGATAAAGAAAGTACTAAGCACCCAAGAGATTAAGATGCAGACAATCATAGATAAGTTAGATAGGCAAACTAGGGAAGAATTTAGTCCTGTGATAGAGGAAGTTAATATGAAATTATTAGTGGCAGGGAAGCGTGCGTTAAGTCATAGTCAGAAGAACATAATTAGTAAACAGGTTAAGAGGAGGAGAGAGATAGATAAGAGGAGAAGCAATGGGCAACGGCTAAAGAGAAAATTAAATATTAGTAGTGGAGAAGTGAAGGGAAGACATGTAGGTAGATATTTTAGAAGTAAAATGAAAGAGAAGAGAATTAAGTTGTTAGTGGAAAAAGAAATCAGAGTGAAAGAGAGAAAGAAAGCATATGAGGTGCAGTGGCGTAATGAATTAGCCAGACTTGGGGAAATGATAGGAGGAAAGCCGAAGTATAATGTTACTGTTGATGAGTGTAGTCCGAAAGAGGTAGAAAGTAATGTTATAAGAAAAGAGGAAAATGGAACCCTAGAAAGAGATAGAATTGAAGATGAAGATGGTAAGAACGGTGAAATGCCAGAGAAAGTAGTGATGTAAATTTATATTACCGATAGTTACTCTTCCGTATGACTTAAATATTAAGTAATGAAGTTTAATATGACTTAAAAGAGGTAGATAAGAAACCTGCTGTGTGTAATTTTAATTCAGTCGTGAAGTTAGGATGGTAAGGGGCGCGTAGTGCCTACGCTTATTGATTTAGATTGACTAAAATCATTTAATTTTGAAGACAGAGGTTGTCGTGCTATTGAGCAATGCAGGTAAGTTGAATGTAGGTCCTTAAACTGCAGGTAAGTTGGATGAAGTGAGAATTAAATTTTAAAAATAGGAAGGTTATTACATAGGTAAGTAATCGAAAGAAAGTAATAATTATTATGGCAACCATAATTAAGAATATAATGGTAATAAAGATTTAATTCAAAAGTGAGTGAAGATAAGATGATACAGTGGTAATAAAACGAATGAGTTGAAGAATTAGGTATTGATTTTTAAAGAAGTTTCAGTTGAGGACAGCGAGGTTATCAGTGGATATATTTTGAGAAATTTATAAGTGGTTTAGAATAGTTAATGGTAATGCGTTGTATGAATTAACCAACATCGGGTTGAAATGAGGAAGTAGTAACTAATTAGGACATCTGATACTTGTTGACAGATATGTGTGTGTGTATGTGTGTATTTTCACGTAAATGGACGTGAGTTTGAAGAAGTAAGCCAACGAAGGTAATGCCATTGAGCAATGTGGTTTTTAAAGTTTTGGTAAGATGCCAAATGAAGTTGTTTTTTGAGGAAGTTTTTGGTAAGATGCCAAATGAAGTTTTTTAAGGAGGAAGTTTTGGTAAGATGCCAAATGAAGTTGTTTTTTGAGGAAGTTTTTGGTAAGATGCCAAATGAAGTAGGTTGGAGGAAGTTTTTGGTAAGATGAAGTAGGTCAGCGAGGTATATTCCGTTAAGCAATAATTATTTTTTATGGTATCTACGGGACTACGTGAAGTTAATAAGGGAGTTTTTTTTAAGTATATATGGATGTATGCACACAAGGTAATAAGAGATTACAAAGGTAAGATTGTCCAAGTTTTAGTTACAGTTACGCACGTTTTAAAGATATTACAAGGCTTGTTATCGAGCTAAACCACTTTTAGTAAAAAGTTACTGATGAATAATAACGAATTAATGATGTGGTAGATTGTTGTCCTACACACAGGTTAAAGTAAAGATAATAATTATAATTAAAAGGTTGACATAATATTTACTAATATTGAAAGGAATTTGTTATAATTCGACGTTTGAGGATTTAAAGATAATCATTTTTTTTTAGTAGACGAGAAATTAAAGTTTTATTTATGTCATACGGAGTTAGTAAAGATAAGTTTAATATTTTGAAGACAAGAATAAGTTAGTAATGTAAGGTGAGTATACCTAAGGGGTAATAATGAAGTTTCAATTAAAGGCAGGTGTAATTTACGCAGTTAATTTGGTAGAGCAGAAAGTATCTGAACTGTGTTAGAACTCAGAACTTGCTTTATGAAGTGATTATGGGAGAATATTTGCTAATTAAGAGTGTCGGTGTTATTGACTATCAACAGGAACACTGTCATTATTTTAGGAAGACAATAGCTAGGAAAGCATAGTGTGATGTTATTATTCCAAGGAATTAGTCGAAGCATGTACGATTTTTTTTTTAGCTGAAATTTAATGTGTTATTGGTCAGTAAGAGGTGACCTGTAACAGTAAGAAGAAGTGGGATTATACCACGAATAGGGGAGGTTTTTTGTATGTGACGTGTGATGTCACGATGAGTTTTGAGAGATTCTGGTATAGCAAGAGTGAGCTATAGTCCAGGCGGTCAGAACAAGTAGGAAGTGGTGTTTGGAGGACACGGTACTTAATTAAGAGTTTTGAGAGAAAACTAAGGGGGGTTTATAGGCATTCAGCAAAAAGTCAAATCATGAATAGACTAAGTTCAAAGTATAAGAGCATTAATATTTTGTGGAACGAAATATTTATTCCGAGGAGTTTGTCATGTGTTTTTGTGAAATAGTTTAGTAATATACGTAATTCAGGTATTGAGTAGTATTTTGTCCAAGTCTTAATCATTTTGTTATGGTAAGTAAGGAATGACGTTACGGTAAAGTTATATCTTGACGCTAAGTTAAATTTTATAAAGTGAACGAGAAGTCAGATTTTATGTTTATTGGTGATTTTGAAAATTCAAGTTATTGTTTTCGAGAAGTAGTAAAGAGGAATTATGGTTTTATGAGAAGTTAAGAAGTCGTGGAGACTTAGGAAGTATTAATTTGGAAGGAGGCGGCCGTGGCCTAAGAAAGAATTAAGCCACGAAGGCAGGTGAGTAGTAACTTGGATATTTAAATGAACTGTTTAATAACTGCTTTGAGGTATTTCGATGTCATTATGTATTTGGGGAAATATTTACATGTATGACATATGCACTGAAATAGGAATTGCCTTAGGTATTTTGCTAAGTTATTTTTTTCTTCAATTATTGAAATTTTACTGCATTTGAGTAATCCCTTTATAAAGACGAAAGGAATATTGTATTGTTTGCATCCTATTATCGTGTGCTGTAATAGTTATTATGGGTTAATCAGCTGGTATTACAACAATGTACTTCTACGCCAGACTGATATACAAAAACTACGTTCAAAAGAGATGAAGCCAAAATTGTATGTCATGCATACGATCACCGAAATATAAACGAGTGCAGCGTTGACATATATGTCAAAAATAAAAGTGAAGGGCATTTTATATGTATATTTTTTACAGCTCGTTTAATACATAAAGAAGAATGAACATTATGAACATTTGGAAGAATGAGATGAATGAAAGTTAAAATATGATTTTTTTGTGAAGAATACATTTATGTATATTTTTTTTACAACATATATAAAGAAGAATGAACATTATGAACATTTGGAAGAATGAGAAATGATAGTACAAATATGTAAAGTGAAAAGAGTATGTTCTTGTATATCTTTATGTATTGTTGAAGGGTATTATTTGTATGTTGTCGTTATGGGGGTATTAATATTTAAATTTGTATTCATTTATGTAGGATGTGTAGTGATATAAATAATGTTACATTTTATTTTAAATTATTTATATCAGGGGCGATTGTAACGATTCGATCCCATAGCTGTTATATTTAAAGGGTTATTCATTTATTATCATGTTATTATTATTATTATTAACTAGTACATCCATGAGATGATTTTTATATCAGATAATTGTAAGCGGTTTTGATTATTATATTCAATTAGATTTTTATTAACAATTACTTGTAAAGAGACGAAGTATTATATATTGCAACAAGACTGGCGATATGGACTAACCCTGTGCGTCACAAACTGAACGACGTAGTAAGAATTTCACCACGGCAAACTGCGTCATTTTCCTGAGATGTTAAGAAACACACTATGGTGTAACCAACACGCCATTTTCTACGGTATATACGCGTCAATATATATTGCAAGTTATGAGTCAAGAATGGAGAAGGCTAATAGAGAGGGAAGCTGTGACACCACGTGACAAGGAAGTCATTAGTATTTGTACCTGCAACATCGGACAAGAATGGCATTGATCTACAGCTCTTAATGAAGGAAGGAAGTTGTAACCTTGCTTTCTGGGTCCTAATGGACTGAGCACCGAGAGTCGACACTGAACGATGTCTTGCCGACATCTATATCAATACATAATGGGTTATATCCCTGATCAAGAGTCTTTCTACAGATGGCAACGTACTTAATGAGGATATTTCATAGTAAATGAGATATCACATCATTTTTTTAAACATAAGCGACGTAACATCGAGATCACCGATCATTTCTTAAATATGACGAATCTTCGACTGGGTGAGCCAACAATTCAATAAAACTATCGTCTCTATTATAATTTAACTTCATTTAACTTTCAATTCATTTTAATATTCATTTTCTTTTAAATAATTAATTGCCGCATTGAGTAATTTTAAATTCAATTGTGTGACTATCACTATTCTGTTTTATTAATATTTTGTTTTTGCATTTAATAAATTCATTCTCTTCAACGTAATGCCTATTTCTTTCATTGTAGTTGGTACATTAAGGCAATCATACTCCTTGATTAAATACGGATTGGTTAGATGACTTTGTCTCACTACGGCCCGGGTAAGTGGTTCTCGACTCTACTGCTGATAGCCGAGGTTAAATCAATAAATTTCGATTCACTATCTTAAATAGGAATCTGGCGCTCAACAACTTATTATATTACACTATCACAGGTAAGGTCACACCACAGTGTATATTATTTATTCATATCATGTTTGTTTTATTGAACCACAATAGTCATCACCACGTTTTGTTAACTCATTAAAAATGTTACAAACGGACCTTACAAAAGGAATAACCCTGGTATTAATGAGAAATCAGTTAAGTACGGAAAGAAGCTGCTGTTAATTGCGGTTTGATTCAGGGCCCTGTTAACACTGGGCGACCATTAACTACAAACGACGCTTATAGACTATTCGTTAGAAAATTAAACTGATTATCATTCACTATGCACACTTGCTCGTATTTAGCACGAGCTTATTTGATGGCTGGTAGACTAATTACTAACGCTTCACGACTTATTCCATTTCCACAAACTACATACATTCGACAACTAATCAGTCGAATCCTTCCTCAACGAGAGATCGTTCGATTACTCTTCTCGCTAGACTCTTAATTCTCCCAGTCATTATCTTTATCATACATCTGTTTTACCGACAAGAGTTCAAACTAGCTTAACTTAGCCTACAGGTTAGCCAATAAAAAGGTCCACAGCAAATATCTCCAGGACCATTAAATATGTAGATAGCCTATTCTGTTTTCATTCTGGTAAATGGTAATAAAGGGTCAATGAACTAACGTGTAATGATATCCTGTTGCATAATATCAACTCTTTTTTTTAAACACCGCCACACTATTTCTGTCGCGGACCCCGCGGATTGGCCATGCGTGTTAAATCACTCACGAGAATCGCGTTGAAGAGCTACAACAAATCTGGAGACCAGATGTTCGAATCCTGGCGCTGACAGTGGCTATATTGAGTGTGATTTTTCCACGCTCCCTCCATGCAAATGCCAGAATAGTACCGGTACTTTATTTGAAGTTCCGGGGCACCTACCCCATTCCCGATCCTAATAATTACACTTACGCCCACACCACTAAGGTCAGTACAGAAGCACAGGTTATCAGACATATTGAATATTACCCAAGTAGGCCTACACGGTGCTGATGACCGATATGTCCCAAACCCCTAAAACGAATTAGTCCAACAACAGTATTTCTTTCACCATTAAAGCAGTTCTTTATTGGCATAATTATTTTGAAAATCAGACGAGTCCTACTTGGGGAGAAATATCGTGTTTAATCTGTGTAACTTGAGCTTTAGGAGCGAGCACGTTTGATGGAACGGCACATCGGACTACAGCTATTGAAAGTTCGTACGCACATTTTCCCTTCTGCCTTGCCTTCTGGTGTAGTCTAGTGATTATCCCCGTGTTTTGGGTGTGTATTGGATTGATTGTAACTTCGTAGTCTAGTGTGCTAGGTCACCAGCCCCGTGTTTTGGGTGTGTGTTGGCTTGACCGTAACTTAGTAGTGTGTGTAGGATTAGTTGCATACCTATCAGAATTAAATGATAAACCTTAGTCTATTAAAATAATAAAAAAAACATGAAACATGTCGTGTGAATAAGACTCAGTGCTAGGTGATATTCACCGCTATTGGCTAGTGTGATCTTGAATGTTTAATAAAATATGAACTCTATATGTATTCGCGTGCCGCAAATTTATCACTTGTTGTGGACTGGAATAGGTAGGCCTACATTGTTTCCTGATTTCCGAAGAAAAGAAAGTATGCTTTGCGCTGACATGTTTTCGTTGACGTAACCATTCCATGTAGGCTATGTTCTTATTACGTGAATACGGTAATTGTTGCCCGCGTAAAGAATGGTGCTATACCGAAGTCCACTTCCCCTTGCTCGAAGCCTAGCCAATGGATCTAGAGAGCCCTCCTCCCTCCCCTTCTCCCACTTTCGGCTAATACAATCGCCCTTTTCTACGTACGGGAAGCAGCTGTCTAGCCAGCCACTGACAAGGCTTCGGGGAAAGAATTCATCACCCTTACAACTCCCCCTTCCCTTCGACCCCTCCTCCCCCTCCCCCTGGTGGCTTGCCACTCGTCCCCTACCCTGCGCCCTTTGCTCCTCCCCATCATAATGATCTGCATCCATCTCACACTCCTCATTCATTATAGTCTGCTAGACAATTGCTCAAGAATGCATGACGAATTCAAGCCATGTAAAGCAGCACCCTTCAAGTCATGTTTTGTTCCTGCCTTCAAAATACTTGGCAGAGGGTGATAGGCTAATCTGATGACCGAACGTGGCACCTTAATAACCCCCCTTATCTGCCTTGCATACTGAAGTCATTGGGCAATCCTCTCCTACGGCAGTGATGTAGTACCCTTACCCTCACACTGACAAGTAAGGTTAAAACTGCATTTTACACAAACAGTGCATTTGGATGGGCATAATCTGAACATTTTTACTTTCATCAGTCCATTAAGAGTAGTCGATTGATCAAGGAAAACCACTTGGACTACACAAGGAAGCCTTTATGATAAAATGAGAATTTAAAAGTGCGTTCCACCATCATTAGTTGATAATGATATTGATAAACATTGTATCAACAATTTATGGTCGGCAGATGGAGAAAGGGCAAGCCCTACATACACAGCAGTGCCTCCAGTTGGCCCTTGCCCAATATTTCGAAAATAAATAATAATTGTGGATCCATGATTACTATAATTTACGTCCGTCCAGTCGCCCGCTCCCTCGTAACGTAGGCTATGACACTTAATGTCTCAAGTGGGCTGTAAAATATTGTAATGTATATTGTGTTAGAGCCAAAGCCTCATTGGCTTAGGCGGCAGCACGCTGCCCTCTCACCGCTGGGTCCGTGGTTCAAATCCCGGTCACTCCATGTGAGATCTGTGCTGGACAAAACGGAGGCAGACAGGTTTTTCTCCAGGTACTCCGGTTTTCCCTGTCAAATTTTCAATCCAGCAACACTCTCCACTGTCATTTAATTTCATCTGTCATTCATTTAATCATTGCCTCCGAGGAGTGCGTCAGGCCTCGGCAGCCGGCACAGTTCATATCCTCGCCGCTAGACGGGGGCTTCATTCATTCCATTCCTGACCCGGTCGGAGACTGGAAGCAGGCTGTTGATTTTCATTTTCATATTGTGTTAGAGCCAATGAGAACTCCTCAGTTACCGGTAAGCAACATTGGACATGGCGGAACTTGGATGGAATGCCGGTTTTGGGGGAGCACGCGCTGTTGGCGGGGAGAGGGTAACGAGGAGTGGAAAGGACCTGGCCACCCTACCGCACGTAAACTCCGTCTCAGGTTAGCCTCTTTGGAGGTACGGACCAGCCTTTGGGCAGAATACAAACAAAAAATAATATTGTGTTAATTTATGTTTGTACTTGATTCGTTCATTGATAGATTGATTGAATATGTGGATGGATGGATGGATGGATGGATGAATGAACGGTTGATGATTAATTGATTTTTTGATTGAATGTTTGAGCGACTGAATTGTTGTTTTAATTTTCTGTTGTATTGTATGCCTACCCCTTATTATTACCGTTTTACGACGGGGTCGGGGGCGGATGGGGGTGGCAGCGGGCA
The DNA here is from genome assembly GCA_946902985.2 of Meconema thalassinum. Lineage (NCBI taxonomy): Eukaryota > Metazoa > Arthropoda > Insecta > Orthoptera > Tettigoniidae > Meconema > Meconema thalassinum. The sequence goes on along the minus strand of OX336389.2, from coordinate 854,125,822 downwards.
GATGTTTTACGGCCGGATGCCCTTCCTGACGCCAACCTCATGAGAGGAGTTAATGTGAGCTGAAATGTATGAAGATGAATGAAATTGGAAAAGGATGTCGAAGGACGTGGCCATGGCCTATCAGAAGGTACCGTCCCACCATTTGCCTGGAGTTGAAAATGGGAAACCACGGAAAACCATTTCAAGGACGGCCGATGTTGGGGCTCGAACCCACGTCTACCGAGTCCGTAGAGAGCTTGGCCCAGCGAGCGTAGCTACTGCTGTCGGTAGTTTTTAATTTTCTGTAAATAGCCTACTCATTTGAATGTTTCTTGTAGGCTACATTGGGATTGAAAGCTAGAGATAGGATGTTTGAGCGCGTGTCTGTGTGGTTGTGGTCGTTGATAGAAGTAAAGCCTTTCTATTTGTGGTAGTGTTTGTGTATTGTTTTGTTTATAAATTTAGATATGTTGATGCTTTTTAGTCGGTCAACACGATTGCACCCAGTTGTGATGGGTTATTTCCTAATCCTGAAATATATTTACATGAGATTAATAAATAGGCTACACTTGGATAACCAATTTCAATCGTCAAGCAATCATCATCAGATCCATTACACTTAGGCTACCAAATCTGTGTCTAAAGAATGGGTGATAGTATTTAGCCAACAATATGTAGGCTACACTTATTTAGTTGCGGTATTTGTTACTTTTAGACATAGATTTAATAGCCTAAGTGTAATGGATCTGATGATGATCGCTTGACGATCGAAACTGGTCATCCAAGTGTATTTTCCATTACTAAGCAACACTGAAAAGTTGCTTCAAAGACCATAATGTCCTGTAAATTTTCCTGCTAATTATTATTTTGTTACACGTGGAGTTTAGCCTATCTGTCTGGCAATAAAGAATAGGCCTACATACAGTACATAGCTACAATCAGTTGGAGAAATAATTTTCATTTTCCTACGCACTGAGGCTCGACATATTTGCAGTTTATTAACTTGTAACTTCCATGTTTTCATTTCTGCAGAAAGTGTTTTGCCACCATGCATGTAGTTGATCTCGCCATACGCCAGGCGAGTAAGACTTAGCAACGCTAGATCACCGATCTCACGCAAGAAGTTGTGGTGTCTCGCGATACCTGTCGTAACAATGTGTAAATAGGGAACGATGCTACACGATGTCTTTCACTAGTTGTAAACAATTAAGTTACATAACTTACTACTCTATTTAAAGGCTATAAAGGGTGGGTATATTCGTCTACCATCTTGGTTCCTTTGCTGTCGCAAGACAGTCGATCAAACTAAAGTTTCTCACGGATTGCGATCACTTCACCCGGTTGTGAGGACCGGCGGAAGCTGTGATGAAAGTGTGACCTTGAAGTTCTATCTGCGCGCATGTTTCCTTAGCAAAGATGCGGTGTTGTGTATCAAAGCATGTGGGCCTACTGTATGCCTAAGCGTCTGGTTAATATAATTTGGGTAAATCATGATTTACTAATTTATTGTACCGACCAGGTTTGCTCAGAGCGATGAGGCACTGACAGTGGAAACCAGAATTCGTAAGATAGCTTGGTTCGAATCCTACCATCGGTCTTCCCGTGATTTTCCACCCCCACCCCCATTTGTATTTCTAGTAGGCCGCCGCTGCTTTCCTTCCAATACCTTGTTGGACTGGGGCGGTAGTGGAGGGTAGGGATGTAATGATACGTGCATTTAGAAAATAGCAGGGACCAACGGGAATGGAGCAAGGAAGCAAAATAACGAGCGAGTGGGTTATACCTAGTTAAATGTATGCAGATTCCGATGTAGGCTATACCTAACTAGGTACGCCTACACACGGAAAAAGAGTGGTACACAACATGTGCATTTCCCAGCTTCCACTAACTGGAAGGATAACATATGGACATAGTAAGGGGATTTCCCACAAGTCTAAAGTGCTGATAGAAGCGTCTTAGAGGAGGGGGTGGGGGGCTAAACGAATACAGAAGACAATATCCCCGGAAGTGATTTGCCACCATGCATGTAGGCCTACAGTAGGTGAGCACGCCATACGCCTGGCCGAGGCGAGTAAGACTTAGCAACACTAGATTATCGATCTCACGCAAGACGTAGTGGTGTCTTGCGATACCTGTTGTAACAATGTGTAAATGGGGAACCAAGCTACACGATGTTTCTCACTAGTTGTAAACAATTGTAGAGTTCTGCAAAATTACGACTAGAACGTTTGGACATGTGAAAATATAACGATTTGGCTGGTTCAATACATAGGCCTAGGTGTCCAACTAGATGGGTTTGACTGCGTACTGATAACGAAATGTGATTATCGGTTGCTCAGACGCAACTCTTCAGTTTTGATTTAATTTGATTAGCCTATGTGATTTTTACAACTACAGTAGACTAAGTTACTTTTTGAATCAGTGGTCAATTAGAGAAACACATTTCCAAATGGGATACACGGTCGATATGTTCTTGTTTAAGCATGGAACTGATATTTCTGTCGTAGCCTATAGTTTCTGATCATGAATCATTAACTTGGTTTAGGCCTATATGTGCGTGTTCGTGTAAAGGGCAATAGTCGGTTAATGAGTTAACACAATGTCTGGACAGTAGGCCTACACACCTAAATTAATCGTTGTTTGTGGAATTTAAAGTTGTCCATCATCAAGTAAAATGATTTTAGAACGTAGTCTACAGCCTAAAACTTACAAAATGTGATGCAAAGATCAACTTAAATGCGTTAATCTTGTATGTTGTTGTTGTTTTTCTTTGATCTTCTTGTTTTTGACTTTCTGGCCAGAAGAATTACATTAAGCAAATTGAAAGATTTGTCAGTTTCCAGTGTAAACTGAAATATAGCCTATCCTAAATTAGGAGCCGTGAACTAGTAGTCTACCTGTTTGATTTTTGTATGGTGGGATTCTATGTAGCAAAGGTAGCCTACGTTCCTCTCAGGTTCACGCAGCTTAGACCCGAGTAGTAACTCTTGGACTAGGCCTACTCATTGTAGTATTTTGCTTTGGTACTCTCATATTGTGATTTCTATTAAGATCACCTGAATACTATACTGATGCGCTGAAGATTAGGTTATAGGCTAATTCTATTATTTTCATGATTTAATTGCAGAAACTAGTTTTTGCATATTCTTAACTGATTTGAGTTAATTGATAGTCTATATATTGATTTTATTTTATTTTGTTTCTACTAGCATAAAAATCCTGATCCTTGTAATCAGATTCCACGAAGAAATAGGCTACAAAACAACAATAGGCCTACATACAGGATGGTTTACTGTCCAATTTCCCATAAGCACTGACACGTGACTGAAGGCTGTGATGCCCCTGGCCTGTTGAAAATGCAGACTGTGGGCAGAGTTACGAACGCGACTAAGAGACTGTCGATAGGGAGATGACACGTACTGCAAGCTCGGCAGGATCTTCTGCATTGATTTGGAGCATGAGCTTAATGTAGAATTGCATACGCCGCGATCCCAGCGATGTTATCGTGGGTCGTCTCGTTGCGTCGAGTCAAAATCGTTGTGAATATCAGCGAAATGGGTCGATTTCGCTAAACATTGCATTTACAGGAACGCTGACCTTATGGAATATCAGGCCTACGACTTCACGGTGTCTCAGAAACCACAGCAGTTAAAAGGACGTTTAAACCCAAAAAATTACCATTAAAATACCTTAATGAATAAAAAAAGAGCAATTTCTTAGACTGAATTTTGTGTGTTTAAACCAACTAATTTCACTCCTTTTTTAATAGACTATAATTTCGTTCTCTTTACCATCCCTGGTGTACACAGCCGATATAGGCCTACACGCAGGCAAGAACGACTAATGGGTTTGAGACCACTACGACTCATGGCCAGCAATATGCAAAATGTGTTTTGTTGTGTGTATGATTCAACAAATTTAAATTCATCATAAAACATGTTCATTCAATAGCCTACACATTTCCTGTTGGCCAATTTACATTGGGATTCGGAAATATCAGATGAGAAACAAGGTACTACTGGCTACAGCATGTCTTGTTCAGATAAGCCCTTAGTCAGTATCTTTTTGATGGTTATTTTTTAGGTCTTTAACGTTGTCTTCTATAGGCCTAGGCCTAGTCTCGGGTTATGCAGTGCAGACTATGGCGACTCTGGATCCATAGGTCCTGGGTTGTATTCCAGACTCTGCCAAGAAATGTAATTCTGATCTGCGAGTTGGAATGGAGTAGGCTACACTCAGCCTCGTGAGGCAAAACTGAGAAGAGATGAATTTAATTCCCACCTTAGCTGCCATAGAAGTGGTTTTCTACTACTAATACTAGTCTACTACTACTACTACTACTACTACTACTACTTCTACTACTACTACTCCAGGCAGATATCGGGATGGGGGCCTAATTTAAGGCCACGGCTGCCTCCTTCCAAATCCTTGCCTCAGGTACAAAAAGGCACACACTACTACAGCCATCACAATGACATAAGCAATCAGACACATTCCACACACACACAATTACTCGGGGCTACAAGAATACGATGTTGCAATGCTCCTAAATGAATCAATATTAATAATAATAATAATAATAATAATAATAATAATAACTCATACAACTCAGGTCTCTGATACAAGACTTCCCTTTCACCAACATCCGTCAAAATTGCTCAATTTCGTGCTAATTTAGGCTATAATTTTTAGACTATTTTCATTTTAAGTTAGGCTATGAAAAAATAGGCTTATGAGATCACCTTTTGTCCATGTGCGTGTGTCCCTAATAAAATCTAAACGGCTGGAGCGATTTCAGTGGAACTCGGTAAGCACAAACTACTACCCTGTCCAACCTCGACCATGTCTTTAGACTTTTAATAAGTTTCACCAATACAACATGGCGTCCGCACGAAATATTACACCGGCAATCCATATTCCCAGAACTATTACCGATATCACCCTGAAATGAGAGGCTTAGAAGCCAAGCGAGACAAGTGATATCTTATAAATGTGGAAAAATGATCCATAAAAGATAGCCTATGTCAATAAGGGTGATTTCCCCATGATTATCAGATATCACTTGTCTCTCTTGGCTTCTAAACCCCTCAAATTTTGTATGACGAGAGAGAATACAAATGTTAGTTCAGCTAAGTAGCGCTTAAATACCTGTTAAGTACAAAAACAATATGGCGGCAAAGCGAAGTTATATTATTTAAATAGAATTTTCTCGAGATTTAATCAACCGAGTGCATTGAAACTTAACAATCTACATCTCTACATTTGATTTATTCCATTTTAATTCAATTGTCCTCTTAAACTGAAAATGGCGGCAGTGCGAAATTTTAAAATTAAAATTGTTGTGTCCTAATCATTCGACCGAAGTGAACGTTTGAATAATGAACCTACCCAAAAATCCTCGTTTAATGGTAGGCCTACATAACTCTATGGACTACCTACGCAATAATCTTCGTTTAATGGTAGGCTACATAACTCTATGGCCTACATAAGTTAAAGAACAACCCAGCATATCGATCATCCGAAATATTTAGATGGATCTCAATATCTACGAATCTATTGCAGCAATCAAACAGAAATTTTGCATGTTGATAGAGGCCTTAAACATATGTTCACCTATGGGATTTTCAATAACCTGATGAGCACAAAACCAACATGCGGCGACGCGAAATTTAAATATTTGTATGGATTTTTATCGCAACTTAATTATCCGAGTGAAGCGAAGCCTAGCACGGTAAATCTTCATAGATGGCTGAATATATTGGGTCTAAATTAAATCAATTTTTATGAGAACCTAAAAATAGCGGAAGTGCATTTTTTTTTGAAATCACGTTTTTATTTCTCGTGTCCTGCACAAGCGATAGAAATGTAAGTTAGTAGCTTATAATGAGCCACGATTATAATATTCATCTGCTAGTACTGTATATAACTTAGGCTATAAGCCTACTGTATAACTTATAAAACAATCCTACAAGGTTTTCATGCCATATGTTTCACCGGTTCTCAGTGTCTCCGAAACTCTTTAGAGGACTCTAATAAGTAGGCTACATAGACTACAGTTATGTGACATTCAACATCCTGAGAAACACAAAAACAACATGGCGGCCAAGTGATTTTCAAATATTTAAAATAACTTTTCTGGCGATCTGATCACCCAAGTGCAATGATAGGCCTACTTAGCACAGCGAATCTTTGTTCAGAGCTTAGTAGGCTATTGAAACATCAAATGATGTTGAATTGTCTTAAAAAATTCAAGACTGCATCAGTTAAAAATTTTAAAACCTTATTTTTTTTATCTTATTCTGGCGATTTAACAGAGAATTTGTAGATTGGCTATGATAACAATCATTATCTCATGGCACTAAATTTTGTAGCTTACTTACCGAAATGATAGAAGCCTTATTTGACTTTTCTAAAATTTAACTCTCGTGATTCGTTACAGATAAATGACATCACGCGAGAGGAGTCATAGCCTAATTGCCGATATTGATAGCTATTCAATAACACATAGTTTCTCAATGTAATGGTGTTGGTGAAGACATAGGCTAGGTTGTGAACCAAAAGCTATTTACGTTAGTATATCACATGGAAGATACTTTTAATAGGCGGGAGAGTTTTAATGGAAAAGACCATTGGGACATAAGAAAATAAGCTAATTAGTTCTTCACGGAACTACTTGTTATTGCTTTAAGCGTAGTCTGTAGGCCAGCTTGAGTGTATAAAGTCCTACTTGTGCCTTCAGCAGAGTAGGCTAAGTCTATTATACGTTTCTATCTCTTTCAACTTTAATTGTTCTTTTATTTAATTATTGTTTTGAATTCAAATTTAATGATATGGCGCGTGCGTATTTCTCATTGTAATAGTTTTGCGCCTCGTGTAACTCAGGTAGGCCTGTCTCATACGAGAGATCTCTTTCGTCATGGAGAGTTTTTTTTTGTAGTAGTAGCTTATGGCTTTTAGTGCCGGGAGTGTCCGAGGACATGTTGGGCTCGCCAGTTTTGTAGCTGCTTCGAGACGGACACCCAATGGGTGAGCTACAAGTACCGTTGGGGAGGGAAGTTGGAAGGTAAGGACGAGGAGTTGGAAGGTATCGGCTGTGGCCTATAGCCCTAGTTAGGGACCAACCCCGGCATTTGCCTGGAAGGAAGATGAGAAACCACAGAAGACCATCTTCAAGGTTGCCGGCGGGGGGATTCGAACCTCTTCGCCTCCCGGATGTGAGCGACTGCCAGCAGTCATGCCGTAACGACCACGGCTAACTCACCCGGTGTCATGGAGAGTAATTTAGGCCTATCGATGCATGGCCGCCGTTTTGACTGTACGAAGTTTAGACGAATTTTCGAGTAGGATTGATTTTGATAGAATATTTGATATAGGCCTAGGCCTATTCAAGACGACGGATGCGCGAAATATTAAAATTGAGTACGCTTAACTCGGGCTACTTGTTTCCATTGTATGAAGTTTCCAGATTACCAGTATTGATTGCTCGTTTTGGATCCTGAAGTATCTATTATAATTCTTGAAAATTACGTATTCTACACCCTTGAAATTGGAATTAAATAGCGGAGTAATTTGTAACTTTCGTGTCCGACTTCCCCCAAATGCTTGTAGGCCTACGTGTTTGCCAAATTTAGTTGGGATCCAACGATCGGTCTCGCCGATAGCAGATTCAGGCAATGTAAATTCAGGTTGCCGCCATCTTGTTTTAGTGAAGATGGTGGCAGTATATCAAAATTCATAAGTCCCGAGGTAGGGTTTCATGCATGCCAATTTCTTCTTTGAGTTCTTGTGCCATCTTACAGGGGACATGTCACGTAACTGCAAAGAATATGTGGCAGTTGGGGGCAGACCTAAGCAACAGTTGTGTTGCTGTGGACGAGATGTTTAGATTTGGTGATATTTTTTCAATGTGTGTGTGTGTTTTTTTAGCCTACTTTCGTTTTTTGCAAAAAATGAAAGTAGGCTAATGAGATCAACAGAGGGCCAAACATTGTGTGTCTGTCTGTGTGTATGTGTGTGTGTACTCTGCATCCGCCCCCTCCCCCTATCAATTCAAACACGGTGAAACCAAATTGAACAGAATTTGGTACAGAGGTAGCACAAGCAAAGGACACCTCAGTGTCATGTTTTATATCGCCGACTTCTTGACGGAAACATAATGGCGGCCACCCGAATGTTCAAAGCTTAAATCAAATTACGACTAACCTAATCATCTGTTCTGTACCAAATTTTGCTTCAATATACCTTTATGTGGGAAGCGTCTTTTGGCCAAATTAAATGGTCATCAGCCCAATAGGTTGCAGATGGCGGCCATGTATGTGTGCAAATCGATTTCCTCTATCAATTCAAACACGGTGAAGCCGAATTGAACGAAATTTGGTACAGAGGTAGCAATATCAAAGGGTACCTCATATTCATGTTTTATATCGCCGCCATCTTGACGGAAACATAATGGCGGCCACCCAAATGCTCAAAGCTTAAATCAAATTACGACTTACCTAATCATCCGATCTCTACCAAATTTTGCAACAATATACCTTAATGTGGGAAGCGTCTTTTAACCAAACTTCAAGGTAATCAGCCAAATAGTTTCAAGATGGTGGATGTATGAATCATACAAGTGTTATAGCCTAACCGTAACTTACGATTCAACAAGGCCTGCCCTCAACAATTCAGCTTATCGTACTCAGGGAGGTTTAATCTGTCCTCCAAGGGGTGACCGGTGGGATATTGGCATATTGGGCTATAATACAGTAGAATATGTAACGGTAGAAGTGATTAACAGATCAGGCTTACCGTGCCATATCGTTGTGGGCTCGTGCCGTCCAGTTGTCAAAATGGCCGATATTTTTGCTCGTAAATGTATATATTTCCGTTACTTCCTTTATATCCTTTTAGGAATGCACATAACAAAATAATACATAGGCCTATTTAGTAGTCTATCAAATAGTTTATAAAAACGCCAGAAAACGCTAATGAAATCGTTGATTTCAACACTAAATATGATACAGTTATTCTAAACCAGTTGTTTATCAAGTATTGGCGTAGCGCATCCGTGGCGTAATGGTAGCGACTTGGGCTCATAGTCTGGGGGTTCGTGGATCAAATCCCTGCCGGTTCTAATTTTTTACTTCGTTTTTAGGTATTTATTGATTTATAACTACTCACTCGTTATAATGTTAAGCATATATACTGTAGTGTGTATTTGCAATCGAAAATATTATATATATAACTTATAACACCACACATTTCATCACTCGAATACAGCGACCTTGATCCGCGGTAGAGACTATTGTTGTTTTTGTTATTGATTCTTTAGGGGTTTTGCGGTATCATGGTCTTGTAGTCCCGTTTACTTGGGTCTGTGTAGAAGTTGTCTGATAACCTATGTCACTGTGATGTCTGTAGGCTTACTAGTGTGTGTACTTTTATACGAGGAAGGATTTGGGTAGGAAGCTTTTGTTGTTTCATTCGAGATGCATGGACATCATGGCCATTTAGCCCCGTGTACTTGGGTGAGTGTTGAATTTTGTCTGATAACCTGTGTTATTGTGATGGCTGTATTAGTGTAGTCTATATATAATTCAGGTGAGGATTCAATCAATCAACGTTTAATATCCGTATAGCACGTTTTATTTCAACAAGCTACTATAACCAACATTCAATTATAGCCTACTCCTTGAAAAAGACAAAGAGTTATAACTATACCCATGCATTAAGGAGAGCACGTTCTTTAGTTTTTCGACTCTAGTGTAATAGCATTAGTCTATGTAGTCTACACTATCTTAGCATTTCAGGAAGCCATGTTATATTTGTAAGATGTAGCCAACTTTAGGGCTAATCTGGATCATTTGATATTAATTTATTTCTATGATTTAATTGTGCACTCATAGCTAAATTATTAGAATATACTAATTGTGAAATTGGCTTCAAATTACTCCCAATTGTGTCAGTACTCTTAAAATAGTCTGAGAATAAATTGTTACATCATTTTAGGGGCTTGGGACATCTTGGTCATCAGCCCCGTGCGGTTAGGTGTGTGTTGAACTTGTCTGATAGCCTGTATTTATGTGATGAGTGTAGTCGTGTATGTAACTGTGGTAGGGACAGGGAGGGGGTAGGTGCCCTGGGACTTAAGTAAGGTACTATCCCGGCATTTGCCTGAAGGGAGTGTGAAAAAGAACGGGGTAATAGCACACTCAGGATAACCATTATCAGCACCGGGATTCGAACCTCCGATCTCCGGACTTGCTGCAGCTGCCCTCGTGGTCCACGATAAATCGACTATGCCGCGGGATGGGAATAATTGCATATACAATATATAGGCCCATCGGATAGCCTAAGTTACTATAAATAAACACAACGTCTTGTCAGCACAACTGTGGTTGCCTTCAACGCCTGAATTTGAATATCGTATCTCCAAATTACGACTTCTCATCGCAGTCCTTGAGCTCGACTACGTTGCTGGGTGGTTTAAGATTAAATCTTGCGACCTGCTTCTCTCTTATTGTGCCCACATTCTTACCTTATTGAAGTGTTTTTGATTCCGCCTCATGATAATGTCTTGTTTGTGTGGACTATCACTAACATCTTTCTGTTTATGTTTCAGAAGATAATGGAGCGTTCAGGACGCAAGAAAACATCAAAACCTTTGGTGAGGGACCTGAACGCTAACCTCATCTGTGTGCTATGCGGAGGCTATTTCGTCGATTCCACCACCATCGTCGAGTGCTTGCATTCTTGTGAGTAGCATAAATTTCTTACTTCAGAATTACGGTTAGAAATAAGATTTCAACAAATTTAAAACCAATACGAATTTTTGTTGGTCTGTTGAGACAATTTAATGTCTTGTGGTATCCGGGGCGGTCTGGTGCAGGTTTCTTGAGCTGACGCACGTGAGCCACCTGCGCATTGTGATTAGCATGAATGAATGATGAAGGCGTCGCAAACACCCAGTCCCCAAACAAGGGAAATTAACCACTGGAGATTAAAGTCCCGATGGCACAGCTGGGAATTGAACCCAGAACCCTTCGTGCCAATGCTAACCACGTAGCCATGAGGCCGGACAGATTGGATTATAACTTACTAGCAACCCGACCCGGCTTTGCCCGGGAACAGTTATGAATGCATTAGCCTACGTGATAAGCGCTTTTTTTTCAATGTCAATGAACAACGACCAATATCCGTTTTACGTCTCGGCATGATGGGTTAAAATCACTGACTGGACTATTCATTATATTATCATGGAGATGCATGTGCCACAAATTCTTGTCAGACGTAATTTAAGAATGGCAAGGTGCATGAAACACAAATCCCCCTTCCGTCCATTCTTAACTTGACTGTGAATTTTGTGGAACGAAAAGTTCACAGGCGAAATGAAGAAAAGCCGAGTTGTACTTCCAGGGAAACTCCAAACACAACCACTCTTCTCTAAAGTTTTTAACTCATCACGACTCGACAGTTTGCTGGGGGCAATAAGCTCGTCCGCTAGTTAAGCTGTAACTGGGGTGATAGATTCGCCCCTAGCTAGCTCGTAAACTGTCGCCTCAGTAACTGAATGGAGATTGTTAGAAGAAATGAAAACGTAAAACGCATTTAGAGGAGGCGATGTATTGAACTTTTCATGCTGAACAATTCTTACACTCCTAGTATTCAGATATGTTTAACGATTCGCCCAGCGTAAGCTTACAAAGCGCTCGGACGCCAGGTTTTTTTTCGACTTTTCCACTGAAATCGTTACTGCTCAGCTTCCTTTGATCATAAATAAATTATTTTCTACAGAAATCATCCTCGAGATATCCTTTACAGAATGGTGAAAACTGCATCAAAATCCATCCAGTAGTTCTCGAGTTTACCCGTAACATCCAAGAATCGGGGACTTTGTTTTATAATAAGTAGAGAAGATGAGTCTAATCTGCCTGTCAACCTAGTTTCCTTAGCCATCATCCACTGATCAGATGTCTGTGTTTAGAATCCTGACACTGTCCTTAGAGGTTTCGTTTCTGGTCACACCCATCCCTGGCAAATAGGCCTAATGGGAATGATATAGCTTGGGCGGTATGTGGTGAAGCCTCAAGGTCACGGTACAGTGTGAGTGGTGGGGAGCTAGAGCACTGGATGAGATCCCCCTTGCGTAGCTGCACCGACCTTAAGATGATTTCATGCTTAGAGGTTGACAGCACGGTGAATGAAGAGCGACTGCGGTTGCTGTTCTCCCACCACTGAAATGTAGCTGGAACCCTGCCAGCCCAGAGCCCTCAACTTGACCTTGTGGCTTCACCACAAACCGCCCAAGCTATTGCCTACATCTCTCAGTTCAGGGGCTGCTGCTACCCCTATCCTAAACCCTAATATCTACAGCTTTTTAAGTTTATTTATTATGGCTTTAGGCTCAGATTGACCAAACAACCAGCCATATACATACATCAGTACATCTACCATATTAACACAACTGTTCACCTGAAAACATATACCAATGAAACTGAGGGATGACCAAATGGATGTTATCAGTCGCAAAATAACCACGAAAGGAAGAAGCACAATACTGGTGCTTTGTTATTCATGATCCTTCTGTAAGCACTCAGATAGCCTATTGATCTCACAACGAAATAATACAATAGAAACAACAATTGATGAATATAAAAGGAAGAATAAAGAAACACTTCATACAAAATCTTGCATTAATATGATCTGAGTCAGAACAATTCAGACGTCATATTTGTAACTCGCTGCTACGTCACTAACTAAAGGTTTCATGCACACTTTTCCACGAGGAAGGGAGGCTTGCGTTTTTAGTTGTAGTCTCTTGATGAGCTCGATAGTGAAGACAGGCGAAGAAGAGGTGGAAAAAATTCGTGCGGATGTTAGGCGGATGTGGATAACAGTCGTGCGGATGCGGATAACGTTTTTTTTTTATCCGCGCAGGGCTCTACCTATGAGTAATTATGCACGTGTGTACTGTTAGAACAACACAATATAATAAATAAAATTAATCGGGGTCGAACTTGTTTCGGTTTGATGCACGTCTCAGCAGATATGGCCACTGTAAGGGAAGTTATTTCCTAAAGCCATTTCTATGATCCTAAACATCCTAAGGTTGTTTGTTGCCTGTGGAGATTACGGTTATCTCACCCACATTCAGTATGTTTCTCTGCTGTGCTCTCATTATCCAAGACTTGGCAATGATCGGCTGAGGACATGATCGAGCAGTTGGCTAAGACGCCGGCCCAATATACAAGAGATTCTACTGTATCGAATCCCGACTGCACTCCCGCTTTTAATCTTATTGAACTGTTTCGATCTAGGAAGAAGCATTTGATCGAGTACGAAAGGGAAGGATGCTAATTTTACGTGGTTTCCCATTTCTACTCCAGGCAAATGCCGGGGAGGTCACTGCTATCTCCTTACCAATCCTAACTTAGATTTAATTAAAAGTACGCACACACCATTACAGACGCCACAATAACATAGATTATAAGGCAAATTCCCATTTTCGCTGTGAAATGCCACGTCCGATGATACAGATTCCACCTGAGAAGGGGGTGTCGTGGCTTATGATCACGTAAAACTACAAACTGCAAATTTCTTTCTTTCTTTCCTTCCTTTCTCACACTGAAGTGCGTGGGTCTAATGACCACGAGCCGACGACCCTAAATACAACAACAACAACTACTACTACTACTACTACTACTACTACTACTACTACTACTACTACTACGTTACTACTTACATCAACAACGAAGAATGGCTTCCAACACTATATTACAACAACGCAATTCATAGCCACGGTGGCCGAGAGCGCTAACGCGCTATCTCGTGCCTCACTGGCATCGGGAGAGTGTGGATCCGAATCCCATCTCGGCCGTCCTGAAAATGGTTTTCGTGGTTTCCTATTTTCACCATCAGGCAAATGCCGGGACGGTTCCTTTCAATAGGTCCACGGCCAATTTCCTTCCAATATCCCTTCCCAGACCCGTCCTGAAAAGAAAAGTACATGGCCATTGGCTGCATTCATTTAAAAAATAATAGCAGTCCTTTGTTTTTCTAAACTGAATATTCCATTTTTCCCTAGACAGCCTAGAAAAACTACAAGCTTCCTGCCTTTCATCCTTACAAATGCCACATACACCCAAGTACACGAACCTGATGGCCGCGATATTCAAACCCCCAAATAGAAACGACAACAACCGTCATCATAATATTTTAGATCTAACCTTTAAATTTGCGAAATTTCATTTTTTGACTTTCTGGTAGGCCTACTTGTTTCCACTGAAGCTAGTGACTGTTGGCAAACATACGACCCCCATAGGCTATATCCAGCGCCCATGAAAGGTACAGCGGGCCATGGAGGGTATTCCCCTTGCAGACGGGTGACTAGCCTCTCATTCTTTTCCCAGGCTCGTGCTTGGCGCAGCACGGCCAAGCTAACGTAGCGTAACGCAGGCCCAGAAAAACTGAACACTGCTGTGTGCCTCTCAAAACATTCTAACTTCTTACTAATGAAATTAATTACATTAATTTATTTTGGCGTTGGTGATAATAGGGGCGGATGTTATTCAAAGACCTGCACCGCATAACTATAAGCGCTGCAAAGTTATTTCGCATGGGGTCGATGATCCTTGGCAGGCCGATCTCATCGAAATGCCAAAAGTAACGAAGGAGTCAAGTATATGCTAACCGTCATCGCGTTTACTCTAAAATGGCTTTCTTAGAACCGGTAGGTGACTATGTGACTTTCATGAACATGTGAAGTAGGTACAAACCCAACATGGCGGTTAAGCGAATTTAAAATAAGTAAAGGCATTTTTCTCGCGATTTTATCATCTGAGCGCAGTGAAATTTAGTATGACAAATGTTTATACAAGATTTAATCTTCTGCCATATAATTTAATTTAATTGTTTTCATAACCTCAAGATGGCGGCTGTGCGAAATGTTAATATTAAGTTATTTTGTCCTCATCATGCGATCGAAATGAACGTTTGTGTAATGAACCAGCGCAATAATCGTAATCTGCTGGTACATAAGTCCATGGCCTACATATAGAACTATCCAACATAGCGATTATCCAAAATAATTCACTGGTTCCCAATATCTACGAATCTATTGAAGCAATCAAACTGAAATTTTGTATGTTGATAGAGGCCATTAAAATAAGTTCAACTATGGGACTTTCAATAACCTGATGAACAAAAAGATAGCCTACATGGCGGTGATGCGAAATTTAAATAGCCTATTTGAATTGATTTTTTTCGTGACTTAATCGTCTGAGCACTGTGAAACCTGGGACGGTATGTCTTCATGCAAGTCTTAAAAGGCCTATATTGATATCTAATTTAATTCAATTTTATGAGAACTAAAAAGTGGCGGGTGTTTAATATGTTCAAAATCGCGTAGCCTATTTATTTCTATCAAGCAATAAAAATTGAAGGTATGTTTAATGAATTATCATTAGAATATTCATCTTAAGTCATAAACTTCTTCAGCATATTTATAAAACAAACAAACATACATACATTCACCGATACATTTCACCGGTTCCCAATATCTCTGAAACTATTTAAGCAATCAAAATGAATTTTTGTATGGTGATAAGGGACTATTAAGTAACTAGGCTTTTAAAATCCTGAGAAACACAAAAACAACATGGCGGTCAAGTGAATTATATAGGTCTATTATAGCCTACATCAAACCGACAGTGGTAGCTACGCTCGCTAAAGCGCAGCGTTAGGTCATGGGACAAAGCACTCTGCTGACTCAGTAGACGCCTAGGCTCGAGCCCCACCGTCGGCCGTCCTTGAAATGGTTTTCCGTGGTTTCCCCATTTTCAACACCAGGCAAATGCTGGGACGGTACCTTCTGACAGACCACGGCCACTTCCGTCCACATCCTTGCCCAGTTTCATTCGCCGTCATTCATTTCATCTCTCATTAACTCCTCTCACGAGGTTGGCGTCAGGTAGGGCATCCGGCCGTAAAAACCATCCTCGACGAAGACTTCTATCGCATCTCATCCCCGATCCCGTTCGAAAACGGGAATAATAAGGGGTAGACAAACACAGCCTACATCAAAGAGCGCTCAGGTCAAGTTTAATATTTGTGGCTCAAGTGGTTTCGGAAAAAGTCTATTTTTTCATTCGCTATTTTTCATCTCTTAGGAATAACATGCTGTAAAAATCTCTTCCTTATCCCATTGCCTATGAACCTAGAGAAACCGCCATACATTTTCGAAGCGACTTTAGAAAATTGAATTTAAAGTAGGCGTACATTTTGTGATAAGGACTATTCGTTCACCCATATTTTTGCTGTTTAGGCCTAATAGATAAGTCATGAGCAAGTTCAGTACATAAGCCCATTGAGAATTTCATATACTGTAATCAATTGTAGACTATATTGTATGGCTCTCAGCTCATGATCCCTGTCGGGTGAGGAAGGATGAGGGAGGGAAAGTGGAGTAGAGGAGCGCTGCTGCGTACTAGACGTTCGCAACCGGCCACGGCGGCCGAGACTGCTGACGCGCTACCTCGTGCCTCGCTGGCATCGGGAGAGCGTGTGTTCTCATCCCACCTCGGCCGTCCTGAAAATGGTTTTCGTGGTTTCCCCTTTTCACCACCAGGCAAATGCCGGGACGGTTCCTTTCAACAGTTCTACGATCGATTTCCTTCCAATATCCCTTCCCTTCCTGAAAAGAAAAGTACGTGAGGGCTGCATTAATAAAATTATAAATGCTAATGTGGAAGCGGTCGGTGTGGAGGCTGAATCATGTCAGTATACATTGGCTGTTATAATAGTCATTATGTTACCTTCACTCAGCCTCGTGAGGCAAAACTGAGAAGAGGCGGATTTGATTCCTACTTCAACCATCCTGGGAGTGGTTTTCCGTGGTTTCCCACATCTACTCCAAATGGCGGGATGGTACCTTACTTCAGGCCCCGACCGCTTCCTACTCAAATCCTACCTCGATAACAAGCACACACACTAGAACAGACATCGCAGTGACACAGGTTATGATGCAACTTCTACACACACACCCGAGTACACGCGGCTACATGACCACGGTGCCCTTATGAATCAACAAAATCATTGTTACATAGTATACGAGTAGGCCTACAATATGTTTTACCAAGTATGCTTTTACGTTCAGTATAGTCGAAAGGAGTCTGAGCTAGCTACTTCACTGTAAATATTTCTTGCATCGTTAGTACACTAAAGTCTGTTCGCTGAGTGGAGATAGTGGAAGTAAACACAGTCGTACACGTGATTGCAGGGCTGCCCTCATGGGGGTGCATTGAGCTGTGCCTGTTGAACCGGCGCCAACTTCAGTGCTGTGTATAGCATAGGCTACTGCTCGAGTCTAAGCTGCGTGAACCTGACAGGAATGTGCATAGCGGACTATGCGTAGTGGTGTTGACGAGTGATGAGGTTTCTCGGTCCGTGCATAGTACAGAACCAAATACATGGGTTCGTTTTTTAATTTTGGTACCTTAGTTATAACTGGATTAATAACTCACTTAGATGGTTCCAAGTTTCACAGGCCCTCGATGTAGTCCCCACCGTTGCATACAACGTGTTCCCAGCGATGCGGAAGTCGTTGGCTCCCGTTGGCACTGCCCAATCTATTGATGGTACGAAGAGAGCGCTCGGCAGCCTGCTTAATGTCTTCAATGGTACGGAAGCGCTCCCCGCGCATTGTCATCTTCATCTTCGGGATGAGATCATAGTCGCAGGGACTGATGTCGGGAGAATATGGGGGGGGGGGTGATAGAGGACCTCCCAGCCCCAGCGATCCAACAATGTCGACCCAACGCCTGCTGTGAGTGCCCTAGCATTGTCATGCAGAACGATGGGCGGTGTAACCATGTGGTGGCGCCATTTCCTTCTCAGAGCTCCTCGGAGATGGTCTTGCAGAAACGAACAATAGTACGCCGCATTAACGGTTTGCCCTCGGGGAACAGTATGGTGAATGATCACACCATCCCAATCATAGGCAAGAATCAACATTACCTTCACATTGGTGGGGGTTGGTCGAACTGTTTGTTTCCATGGTGATCCGTGGTGCCGCCACTCGTTCGATTGGCGTTTTAACTGTGGCTCATAAGATCTGGCCCACGTATCGTCGAAGGTTAAGTTTATGATACGCCGTAAGAAGGCCTCACCTTCGCGCTCATAACGCTGCAAGTGCATACGACAAACGTCATATCGCAGCCATTTGTGCATGTGGGTTAAGTCATGCGGAACCCGTTTGGACGCAATTTTCCTCATTTTCAGTAAGTCCTTCAGGATGTGGAGGACAGTTGAATGCACCAGTCCGGTATATTGCTCTAATTGACGAATCGTTACGTTCGGATCCACCTCTATTAACGCGGACACCATCTGTACATTGTCATCACTTACTGGTGGGTGACCAGATCGAGGCATGTGCTCCACACGTTCGCGCCCATCTCGAAAAGCTGCAACCCATCTTGCTACCGTTCTGAACGGTAACGCAGCTGCACCGCACGCTTCTTGCAATCCGCGGTGACACTGTTTAGCACTGCGACCCCTAGCACACTGAATTTTTATCCACGTTCTCTGCTCCTGCTTGGAAAACATTGCGACTATATTTCGTGAGCGCTGGTCTCACACTACTCATCTAACAGGCGCGACTGCGCACGAGCGGTGGTGAGGACGGGCGAGGTCATGTGCTCTGAGGGAGGGGATGCAGGGCAGCAACCGTCGGTAAAAGTGGCAGCGCCCAACATTGTTGCAACTTGGCACTGAAGCATTGGTGCCAAAACTAAAAAACCAACCCATGTACATTGGTCGGTGACTCACTCAGTCATTCCTAACACTACAGTGGTTTGAGCAACGGCCGAATGTTAGCAGTATTGGAATAGAAAGGAATACCATATATCACGGTGGGCTGTTGACAGATCCTTCTCTTCACGCCCGACCCTTCCCTGCTCTTTCTCCTCACCCCGCAAGTTCATAGAGCTTGGACTCAAGCAGTACATGTGAAGCGGGCTGACTTATCTGTTACATGCTACATCGCGGTTTATTTATTGTTCGTTTATGTATTTATTTAATCAATCAATTAATTAATAAGTTCTTAACTGCTTATGACAGGCAACAGTAGGCTATACAGTGCAGCAAGTCTTGTCTTTTCTAGGGCCACGGCATCGGCATGACGAATGATCTCGAAGCTCCTTGGCTACCCCTGTCCGGCATAGCCGATGGCGTGAACTGGGCGTGTTGCCCTGTCTGGGTAGCCAGAGACACATTCTCGACCCGGCGAATAGATTTAGTAGTAGTCTAGTACCCACTGTGAACTGATGTGACACATGGTGTGGTCGCATTCGTCGCAGGGACCATGAGCTGGGAGCCGTACAGTATACAATTGACTACGGTAGTCCTATATGAAATTCTCAATGGGCCTATGTGCGTTAGCCGAGTGTAGAACGTGTACCAGGGGAGGGCGGGCGGTGCTGGTGTGACGTCTGCTCACACCGCTGTACATCTCGCACCGAAGGCGAGTGTAGCGTTTGACGTCACCGCGCTTTGTACGCCTGTCGCAGAGGACGAGGAAATAGTTTGAGTCATGTGTGAGATGCAGCAATGTAGGAAAGACAGGAAACTTATCTGGTGTTAATAGACCATAACACAACGAACTGAACGTCTTCGATGTCGTAGACTAATGTTAATGCTCCTTGTTGCAATTACACAATTGATCACAGATTATGACCAATGCCATTTCGGCTCTCTATAATAAAAAAAATACCAAAATAGTTGATCTGAAGTACAGTCATGCTATAACGTAAATAGAACTGAAGCTGAACATAGTGCCATTTCCCTGCACATTAGAAAAGAGCCATACAGAACAATACAATCACGAAGACATTTTACGACACTTCCTGTTTCGTTTTTCTTGAACTACTGTAGTTTTATCAATATTAGGACGTTGTGTCTGAGAAAGTTGCAATGGAAGGCTGCATGTTAGGTTGTGATCTGTCAATGTACTTCGAGATTTGGACTTAGCCAGTTTCATAATAGAAAGGAATTGTTCGCACACATATGTCGAACCGAACATACATAATATCCGTGCAGCAAGTGCATACAACCTGTTCGCATCGAGAGCTCTACAGCAGGTCCATACGCACAGCGCCGTTGATCTAGGCAACATGGTATTACACGGCTCTCACCTGACGTCACACGAACTGATAAGCTTGCCCTCCGTTTCGATACGCCACACAGCTTGTAGCTGTCTTCCCCTGAACTGTACGCATGCTAAGTTTCAGCTCAATCGGTTATATCGGCTAACTTATCCTTTTAAGTGGCCTGTTTGCCATCTCTTGATGAATGCAGTACATTTGCATTTGTCTGTTGGCACAGGCTAGAGTAAAATGTGGCTTTTCACCGAGGTCTCAGTCTCACTCATGGCTTGATTATATGGACGCTACTGAGGAATGGGTGGTGCTTAGTAATGACATCCAGGGCACAGTCCGTGCCTGTGGATGCTGTGAAAGGTTCTACTCATAGGGTTAGTACTGCTGAACTGACTCAGTGAAGAAAGCAATTGCAAACTACCTCACACCTAGTACGCCTCAATATAGTGCTGCCTTGATGGGTATCTACCCACATAACCTAATGACGGTACTTTTTGAGGATCCAACCAGCCTTCGGGCTGACTACCTAGAAGAAGAAGAAGATCATCCAGATCCTTTTATGTGAAAGGGACTGCCATGCAAGATTACAAGTTGTGTGCAGCGCTCGACGGAACTTTAACGCGAAAAACAATGATTTACTGGAAATCCACGAGAGTTACTAAGGATATTCATATAACTTCTTCAGTTGTAGAAAATTCATAGAATAGACTGTTGACTCATTTTGTTGGCTTTTAGCAAGTAATTCATTCTCAGGTTCGCGGAAGACTATACCGGTAACTTGCTGGGAATACAATCGAGTTACTAAGAATATGCATATGACTTCTTTAGTTGTAGAAAATTCATAGAATAGACTGTTGACTCATTTTGTTGGCTTTTAGAAGTAATTCATTCTCAGGTTCGCGGAAAACTATACCGGTAACTTGCTGGGAATACAATAGAGTTACTAAGAATATGCATATGACTTCTTTAGTTGTAGAAAATTCATAGAATAGACTGTTTACTCATTTTGTTGGCTTTTAGCAAGTAATTCATTCTCAGGTTCGCAGAAAACTATAACTTACTGGAAATCCACTAGAGTTACTAAGAATATTTGTGACTTCTTTCGTTGTTATACCATGGTGGGCTCCATTTCATGATAGAGACCGATCACTCATTATGTTGACTTTTAGCAGATAAGACATTCGCAGGTTCGCGGTAAGCCGCAATTTCCTGCGAATACATTAGAGTTACTAAGAATATTCATATGACTTCCCTTGTTTAAAATTGAATTATAAGTAGGAGTGCTTAATTTCGTGACAGGATTAACGGGTTTCCCGTCATTTTGGTTTTCAATAGACGATGATGATGATGATGATGATGATGATGATGATTGCTGTTTTGAAGGGTGAAACAGTGAGGTAGTCTGCCCCCTTTAATAGACAAGACATGAGAAAGTTGAGTGAAAAACGACTTGGGCTATAAATGGCCACCGTTTTAAAAAGGTATATTTAGACTATATCAATATCACAGTAGACCTAATGTAAGCCTATGTGTTAGCCGACGATAAGGGCTATACCGATACAAACCTTTAGCTCAATTGGTTATGTAATTTTCGCGTGATAGAAACACTGACTGACATACAGAACAATTTTCAGGTATGCAGACGATGTGATAATTACTTGGGCATATTTTGGCTATTTGGACTGTTAATTTATTTATTATTAAGGTAAGAAAGACCCGTCTAGAGGCGAAAAAATGATTTTTTTTGTGTTTTTAGTTATTTACAATGTAGAGAACAGGAATTTGTCAAAAAAAAGTCGAAAAACTATGAAAAATGGTCATTTTATAACATATAAATGACTATGCTGCACCGTGAATGACAACTCCCACTTTTACAGAGATTTATGTTTGTGCGTACAACTTCTGAACTATTATAGATAGATTTCTCAACCCACTTCTTGTCTGCCCTGTTGAATGCAGACTTAGTGTTGATAACAATGTCAACTTCCTTCATTGTTTATGTTACGAGTGGTTACTGAACATCGTAATAATATTATAATCACTGTGATTTTGCACTGACCTATTGAAGAAATATTGTTTTTGGGGCGGAACAGCGAGGTCATAATAATTAATAATTGATTTGTTGATTTGAAGAGGGAAACAAGTCTACGTATTTGCAATCAGATAAGTTGAAATAAGCATTTATTTATTTATTTATATTGTTTTTATTTACTTATTTATTTGTTCATTTATTTATTTATTTATTTATTTAAAAGTTAAAGGAAGTAGGAGAAGCAAAATAACCAGTTATGGACGAAAGTATGCAAGTTATGGGTCAGGAATGTTCTATGAATTGTCAGAGGTAAAAAAAAAAGGAATGAAAAACTTCAACCTCATTTTTCTCAGTTAAACATTTTTCACTACTTTGTTACCATTTGTAAGAAAACTAATAAATATAGGTCCATAAATTTTTTTGATGTGTCATCATCATCCTAAAGAACAGTAATAAGAAGGGATATCCCTTAAAATAATACACAAAATGAAATATAAATATTTTTCGACCTAATTTTGGATTGAAATATCGTACCTTAAAAAAATTCATATTGGCAAAAGTATTTCGTTTTTGTCAATAATTCTTCATATTATTTCAGATAATGATCCAAACAGTAATCCCTGAATATTTCAACTGGATAACCCAAACAGATTTTGAGTAAAGTGTACCAAAAATTTGAAGATTTAACATGGGCGAGATAGGCAGGTCTTTCTTACCTTAAGCAGTTTATGACTGTCGTAACTCAATGTACAAACATTGTAACCATTTGTAGACTGTAAAATAGGCATAACAATTAAAATTTTAATATAGCAAAATGGGGTTATTAGGGTGCTAAAGCTGGCACCCATTTCAAAAGGAAATTGCCACCATTTCCCATCTTTCCATCCACACATCTCCTATTATTAGAAGATAACACGAGCACTGTTTACATTACACGCCGGAATATTTCAGTCATAGCAGCATCCATTATAAGTTACCAAGCTTCACTAAGATCGGATCGTTCCATTACGAGTTAGAACAGGGTTTCTCAACCTGGTGATCGCGAACACAATTCACATCCTGTTGCAAGAACTGGAATACCGGTAGTAGTGTTTCCAATACAAGTTTTGACAGCCAGAAACTGTATCATTTTGTGAAATAGTAGACTATTCTTTATCTACAGTCAAGTAATTGTTTTATGATTACCACAAAAGATGCTGATTCGACTCGACTGTTCATTCGTAAATGTATCTTATCTGCATGAGTCACGCATGCATCAGCACTTCTGAAGGAGAGAGAGGGATAGGCAAAGGAAAGAGGGGAGCGTGATGTGCATTATTACTATCATTATTTTGTTATAATACAAAAAAATCATCGTACTAGTTTTATTTTTCTATTGTTGACATGCGCTCCATTTATAAAAGACTACACAAAAACTAGCATCTAGATTTACATACCAAACCTTGTTGGCAGTCATCCCTGAGGTCCAGTTTCGAACCCGGCCCTGCTAAGAAATTTCATTCTGTTCTGAGGGCTAAAACGCGTGGTATACTGAACCGCGTGAGGAAAAATTGAGGAGAAGTAGATTCGATTCTCTTGGATGACCAGTTTCTATCGTCAAGCGACGATCATCAGATTATTTACATTTAGGCTACTGGGGGAAAGTTGGGCAATTGTGCGCAGCGGGTAATCGTGCGCACCTATGTTTTTCGAGTTGGTAGTGCAACTAGCAACTCGGTTCACTGCTACGCTCAAGCTGTCATCGTACCTATCAGATAGGGACAGTCAGCATGATGCCAGCTGCTATGTGATAGCCGTGAAGCTTGGATAAAGAACCCTTACAGGTTGCATGTTATTTTCTGTAGTCAGCAAATAAGAAGGTAAGCCTATAGCTGTGATTTAATTATTTAAAATTAACTCTAGTTTTAAATGGCAGTGTTTTCTGTGTTTATGCATGTATTTATTTTCAATTTAATAGCTTAGTTGACCGGGATTCAGTCAGTTACGTTTTAAAAGCTGAGTGGGGTAATGGTGCGCAGAACATATGATTGATGCGCACGATTCCCCCACATACAAGTAAATACAACGCGACATTAATCCCAAAATATTTCGTGTTTGTTTTCCAGGTGACAAGAAATTATACGCGGAAAACGGAGAAAAACTCCTACCCAGCAGAAAATGTGTAGAAGGCTCTACGTGCAATTAGGGATGATGGGAGGAAAATAATGGAAGTGGGGAGAAGTTTCAACAATCCTGAGTCAACCCTACAAAAGCAGTTGCTGCAATATAGGCTTGCTCCACCTCGTCTAGGCCATAAACCTGTTTTTACCAACGAAATGGAGTCACAATTATCTGAATACCTTTTGACATTGGCAAAAATATTTTGCGGCTTAATTTCGCCCACCAAGCTCAGATGGCTAGCGTTCAAGTTTGCAGAGGAAAATAAGATTCTCCATAATATCAATAAAGTTCAAGGTCTAGCAGACAAAGATAGGTTGTATGGGTTCTTGAACAGAAATCCTGCATTAATGTTGAGACAACCTGAAGGAACAAGCCTAAATAGGATTGCCTCCTTTAATGCTGACGAACCGAAGATATTTTATTCTAATCCAAAACTGCAGTATTTTAGTATCATTGCATTGTTATGCTATTGTAAAATCCATTGGGATATACTAATATCAATGCACAATGCAAGTTTTAGCCAATCCACATTGTATTATTATGGCTTTCCAACATTCATCCCATGCGTACAATTTCCCAACCCATGCGCATGATTACCCCGCAGGGTGGGTAATCGTGCGCAAATGTACATTTGCGAGATTTATTTTTGAATGATATTTGTTTCTGCACATCGAGTATAGAGTTACTAAGGCTCCCTTATTCATAATTGCAGTTGTGTTATCTATTATTACATTACGCTTAAGTGCGCACAATTCCCTCACTCTCCCTTAAATCTATGTCTACAAGTATGGGTGATGGTATTTACAATATAGCCTATAGGTATCTTATTGGGGAATTTATTAATCTCATGTATTTTTTTTCAGAATTAGGGAAGCACCCATTACAATTGGGCACGATCGCATTGACTGACTGAAAAGCATTATACTTAGATTACTAAGGCAACACTGAAAAATTTCTTCCAACACGATAATACAGGGTGTTTCAGAAATACTTTTACAAACTTTGGGGATTGGTTCCTTACACCAAAACAAGAAAAAAAGTTCATATACACATATGTCCCAAAATCCTTCGTTTTCGATTTATTGATGAAAGAACATTGTACCGTGACACATTAATTGACAGCCTGTTTGGAAGTGTTTAATACATGAACTCACATCAAAATAGGTTCCTGACACCGACAGATGGAAAAACTGTCAAATGCACAGTTGTTCCAGACAGGCTCGCCATCAGCACCAGTTTAGGATTAATGTGTGGGCTGGCATTGTAGGTCCATCGATACGTTCTACCAGCACGTCTTACAGGTGCTGTCTCCAGAGACTTTATCCAGAACACCCTTTCAGTCTTACTGCATGACAATGTGCTCCTGCACACTTTACTCGCCTTGTTCGTACTGCGCTGACGGAGATCTTCCAGGACAGATTGTTGGGCAGAGGAGGACCCGTACCATGGCTTGCACGGTCCGTTAGACTTTTATCTGTGGTGTCAGGAACCATTTTTTATATGAGTTCATGTGTTAAACACTTCCAAACAGGCTGTCAATTAATGTGTCACTGTACAATGTTCTTTCATTAATAAAGCGAAAACGAATGATTTGGGGACATACGTGTATATGAACTTTTCTTTCTTGTTTTGGTGTAAGGAACCAATCCCCAAAGTTTGTAAAAGTATTTCTGAAACACCCTGTATAATGAACTTGCCACCATACAAAATCTCAGATTAATTGGTGCAATAGTTTCGGAGATATTCAATATCTGTGAAATATTTCACGTGGCCGCCATGTGAGATTAGTAACGCACATAGAATTTTTGAAAGATACGATCAGGGTGAGATAGGGTATTAGTTAGTCCTTATAAAGTTTCATAGATATCGCTCCTCCCAGTCAACATTTATTAGGACACACACTCTCACTCGGACAAACGGGATGTCATAAGGCTAAATTTCATATGATAAAAATAGGCTAAATAGAAGTTCAATTTAACCAACCTGTTACTAAAGTTGTTAATTATGAGCACTAAAATGTCATGTTCATTCTCGATTCATTCATGACCTTTAAACTGCTGCATGTGTCTGTAGGCTATTCCATGTCTATCCCTAATTACTGTTCCCGTTTCTACGGGGCCGGGGATGGTGTTCTAAGGGGCTGGTGATTTTTACTGCTTGATACCCTACCTGATGCCGACCTTATGAGAGGAGTTCATGACAAACGAAATGAATGAAGAGGAATGAAACTGGGCAAGGGGTTGCAAGGGAGATACGTTGGCCTATTAGAGGGTACCATCCCGACATTTGCTTGGAATTGAAATGGCAAATATCGGAAAACCATTTCAAGGAGAGCTGACGATGGGTTTGAACTCACTCGTGTACTGAGTCTGGGGATAGTCGTAGTGCGTAGCTACCATGGTCTATGAATAGACTAATAATAATAATAATAATGTAGGCTTCGGAGAGGCCTGGTGCAGGTCTTTCCAGTCAATGTCCGTGAGCGTCTCCCGCGTCGTGATAGGGATGAATGAACGATGAATACGTTACAAACACCTATTCCCTGAGCCAGGGAAATGAGCCAAACAAAGTTTTAATTCCACGACCCGGTCGAGAATCGAACCCGTTAGTTTGGGGACCGGACAATAGTATAGTGATACTCATTATTTAGTGTGTTTGCCTGGGATCTGAGTATTTTGTAGCCAACATAATTAAGTAAAATGCTGAATAGAGGTTGGACGAAACGCCCAAGGTATTTCAAAACTGTATCACTGGAAGAGAATTTAACTGCACATATTTCGTTAACAGAATTTCAAAGCCATTAAAACAATTAAACACTTTCCTCCTTCGTGACCGACAGTGAGTTTGGCATCAGGAGGGCATCTGCCCGTAAAAGATATAGCCTACGTCACGTCGAAATTAGGTACATTTGAACATGCGGTTACTTTATTTAGTCACTAAAGGTACCGTAAGCAAAAAGTTAATAATTTTCACTTAGAAATTTCAAGACAACAGTGAAGACCGGTGGTCCCTGTCGCTGGAATACCCAAATTTCACTATTTCCTCCTTATTCACCCCTTGCATGTGTCAACCACTGTCAGTATTCTTTAGATCACGGAAGTCTCCTGTGGTGACATTTCGACGATGATCGTTAATAATAATAATAATAATAATAATAATAATAATAATAATAATAATGATAATAATAATAATAATAATAATAATAATAATAATAATAATGATCCACTACTAATAATAATTTTTAATCGCTTATCCTCCCAGTTTGATTTCACCCACAAACTCTGCAAGGGATCATTCCTCTACCGTCACAAGGACAGTATTTGGGAGCTGAACACACTTTATCAGCCACTACAACTGGGAATGGTGACTGGCCGATCGCCCAGGCGACCGCTAATTTGGGTCTAATTAAGGAAGGGCCAGGGAAGGGATTTTGGAAGGAAGTCGGCCGTGGACCTGCTGAAATGAACTGTCCCGGGATTTACCTGGTGGTGAAAATGGGAAACAAAGAAAACCATTTTCAGGACTGCCGAGGTAGAATTCGAACCCACGCTCTCCCGATATCACCACGGCTGGTATAATAATAATAATAATAATTATTATTATTATAATAATAGTAATATTGCGTTGCACTGGTTAGTTCTGAATTATTATTATTATTATTATTATTATTATTATTATTATTATTTTTATTATTCTAGAACACTATGTAGGCTACGTTATTTCAAAGAAAGGCTATTTCCCTGTAACTTTCATCAGGTATTTTCAATTAATTGTGGTCACTGGAGACCATTTAAGGCCTGATTTCCTTCCTAACTTCACGTGATTTTCCAGCTGAAATTCCCACCCCGTTGTCACCGAGATTCTAACCCCGGCCGTGCAGTAAAATACGAGCACCTAAGCCACTGCGCCATTTTGCTCATCAAAGACAAAGTTCACGCTTGAACACTACTTGAGTCCGCTTGCTAGGTCAAGAGCCTTAACATCCCCCTACTTCCCTAGTTTATGTTGGCAACGTACTGATAACTTTGGCACTCCCTTACTTCTGTTTCCGTTCTTGTTGTTGTTGATTCATTTAGGGGCTTTGCGACATCGTGGTCATGTAGCCCCGTGTTCTTGGGTGTGTGTAAAATTTGCCCGATAACCTGTGTCATTGTGATGGCTGTATTAGTGTATTTGTAATTCAGTTGAGGATTGGGAAGGAGGCGGCCATAGCCTTCAGTTAGGAACCATCCCGGCATTTGCATAGAGTAGAAGTGGGAAATCACGGAAAATCACTTCCAGGATGCCTGAGGTGGAAATCGAACTCGCTTCTTCTGAGTTTTGGCTCACGAGGCTGAGTGTATCCCGTTTCAGCCCTCAGACCAGAATTAAATTTCTTGGCAGAGCCGGGTATCGAACCCGGGCCTCCGTGGTGACAGCCAAGAGTGTTTCCTTTCTTAACCAGTGGCGTAAATTTTCCAGGGTAAGGAAATACTAGCCCGATTGCATAAGACCTACATCATTAGACAAATCCAAACATGAGAAGGGCGTTCATAATCGAGGTAATAACGCAGCGATAGAGAAGCTATTGCCTCAAACTGAATGCAACTTAGGAATAACGAACTAAAGAAAATCCACCAAAATCAATAAAATAGTTAAAGAGGAACCTTCCACACAAACTGAAACTGAATCCAGTAGTTCTCTTAGTTTCTAATTTCTGAGAGAATCCAATGATATTTAATCTTTTCAAGTAGGCCTACACACCCACAAACCACTGCCGGTGCTTCGCTTACACTAGACATTCAGTGTGTAGTAAATCACGTCAAGACACAACGTAACATTTCCTCGCACATAACTGAAGCACCTCACCGTGTAAACAGGGTGATAGTGTTAAAAATAGTCAATCAGCACAACTTTCACCGTTCGTCTTAGCCCGAAAGCTTTAACCTGGAACTGGGCTACCCACCCTTGTCCTGCGAGCCCATAATAATGATCGTGTGACCTCCGGAGAGGCCGAGTGCAGGTCTTTCTAGTTGACGCCCGAGGTCGACCTGCGCGTCGTAATGAGGATGAAGTGATGATGAAGACGACACATACACCCAGTCCCCGAGCCACGTGAATATAACCTCAGGAGATTAAAATCCCTGATGGCTCGGCCGGGAATCGAACCCGGGGCACTTTGTGCCAAAGCCTAGCGCGCTAACCATTTAGCCACGGAGCTGGACTGCGAGCCCATGACAAGCCATGTACTGCTCGGGTCCAAGTTCTTTGAACTTGCGGGGTGAGGGGAAGGAGCAGGGAAGGGTCGGGCGAGAAGAGAAGGATTTGTCAACAGCTCACCGTGATGTATGGTATTCCTTTCTATTCCAATACTGCTAACATTTGGCCGTTGCTCAAACCACTGTGGTGTTAGGAATGAGTGAGTGAGTCACCGACCAATGTATTTGGTTCTGCACTATGCACGGACCGAGAAACCTCTTCACTCATCAACACCACTACTCATAGTCCGCGATGCACATTCCTCTCAGGTTCACCCAGCGTAGATCCGAGCAGTACAGTCCAGGATAGATCCAAGTGGTGGTGGTGATGTTCGTGATGATTGTTGCGCTAAGGGGAGAAACATCTAGATCATCTGCCTCTGAAACTCAAGTACAGTCCCTCATAGATAAAAGTGTCACCCCAAAAGGAAAATTAGCATGAAACGGGGCTTTGAGGATCGAGTTCTGTAACAACTTGGAGAACATGAATGATTCTTTGCACGAATTTTGTGTCTGCATTGCTACTTATGTCGCCTCCGTTGCGTAGTGGTCAGCGTGATTAGCTGCCTCCCGGAGGTCCTGGGTTCGATTCCCGGCTCTGCCGCGAAATTTGAAAAGTGGTATAAGGACTGGAACGGGGTCTACTCAGCCTCGAGTGGTCCAAATGAGTAGAGGGGGTTCGATTTCCACCTCAGCCATCCTCGAAGTGGTTTTCCGTGGTTTCCCACTTCGTCTTCGGGAAAATGCCGGGATGGTTACCTATTGTAAGGCCACGGCCGCCTCCTTCCCTCTTCCTTGCCTATCCCTCCCAATCATCCCCTCCCTTCCCATCCCTCATGAGGCCCCTGTTCGCTTTGCAGGTGAGGCCGCCTGGACGAGGTGCTGACCTCATCTCCCCAGTTGTATCGCTCCGATCAGATGTCCCTAGCACCAGGACACTGCCCGTAGAGGCGGTAATGGTGGGATCCCTCGCTGAGTCCGTGGGAAAAAACAACCTGGAGGGTAAAATCGACTAAAAAATAAATAAATTGCTACTTATAAGCCTAGAAAATTTACATTTTAATCGCTTGTGGTATACCACCACATTCTCGGTGTCGCCCCGGAGGTCACGGTTTGATTCCCGGCTCGTCAAGAAACGTAATTCTGGTCTGAGGGCTGGAATGAGGTACACTCAACCTCGTGAGGCAAAACTCAGAAGAGGTGGATTCGATTTCAATCTCAGCCATCCTGGAAGTAGTTTTCCGTGGTTTCCCTACTTTTACTCCAGGTGAATGCAGAGATGGTTCTTA
This sequence comes from Meconema thalassinum, assembly GCA_946902985.2. Lineage (NCBI taxonomy): Eukaryota > Metazoa > Arthropoda > Insecta > Orthoptera > Tettigoniidae > Meconema > Meconema thalassinum. Next base: position 854,094,990 of record OX336389.2, on the reverse strand, counting down.
TCTTAAGGCCCCAGCCCTAATCCTCACCTGATTTACAAATTCACACACTGATACAATCATCACAATAACGCAGATGATCAGACAAATCTTCACACACACACAAATACACGGGGCGAAATGTCCACATTGTCTAAGCCCCTCACTTGAGACAACGACGTTATATGCGATGCATTGGAGATTTCGCCACTAGTAGACACACTGCGTCAATGACAACAAGGCCGAATTGCTGCCTGTGGACCGTCAGGAATGTAATACACGTGGCAGTGATCCATCATTGACGATAATTTGTTGATCAATTTATACAAGTTCCTTGTCATCGGTCGGACTCGGGTGAGGTTCGTGCTCTGATTGCACCAACCTGAAGATGTCTGGCTAGGTCTGGAGTGGGGGAGAGGGGTGGGGACTGAGGAGTAGATATCGATCCAAGGTCGTCTCAGCTTGGTCAATTACAGCCAGTTGTTTTCTTTTTGGCTTCATATCGAGACAGATAACAAAAAGACATTCCTCTGCCTCAGTCGATATAATTATGCATATAGTGCCGTGAATACTACTTATCACCCGGGTTCGTTGCTCTCATAAGTACACCCAAACTCGTACACTTAAAAATAAAGCGAGCTTGTAATTTTAAGTGACTATTAATATCATGATGGTCATCACCCATGGATCGTCCTTTTAACGTGGGCTCCAATCCCTTGAAATGACTTTCACTTCGAAAATCTCAAATCCTATAACCAGGAATCGAACCCGGTGCTTTCGGGGAGAGGTATGAAGCTTGGTCGCTGCACCACCACACACCACGTTGTACACCTGTTAAATATAAAAATAATGATAGGCTGATGATAATAATAGTCTATTATTATTATTATTATTATTATTATTATTATTATTAACAGTCTAATAATAATAATAAAACTTGGCTCTCTCCGCCCACAGATAATTAACTGCACCTAGTTAACAAATCAAAGAGAAAGTTCAGAAGGCCTACATTGAAGGCAACCAAATGAGCTAATTCAGCAGCATGTGGACATTAAAATGTCTCGAACAAATGGAGAGACTGAAGGTCTCTTTATAGCTATTTAAGATCAGGTTACCGCAACAATAAAAAACAACACACAGGAAACATATCCTCAAGGAGCGGACGGTCCGTTCAGAAGTGCCATGTACCAGAGACGATCCAGTTGGCCTATACTACTTTGGGATACAAGATGCTAGCTTCAAGAATCTACCTTGGAAGGCATGACTTAGTGGCTAAAGTTATTTACCTGAACCTAGCTCTCGAGAACCAGTTAACTCAGGACTCAGTTCCATATTATCAGTACACACCAGCCAATGTAACATGCAAATTATATCGGAACAGGACCATTTCAGCAGACAAAACAATAGTCCGGTAATTACCATTGCTGGAAAACTGATAAGCGAACCCGCGGCTTTCTAGTCCTAGGTAAGAGCAGTTCCGTCATTTACAGCCATCTAACAGGAAAATTTGATGAAATAGCAGACCTCAACCACGTAATTCTGGCGTGCGCAAGATTCAAACGACAACAATAAGGATTTTATGAGACCGTCCTCATGCTCAACGTTCTTCTTACCACCAACATTTCAACCTTATTGTCAGCATCCTAGAGTATATCTGGCTTGTCCAAATAGCCTACCTCGCCGGTATTGAGCTTCAAATGTAGCCTAACTGTCGCCTCTCTGGATATACCTACACATCCGTTCTTTATCCAAAAGCCTCTTCCTGTAATATGCTGTGGACAGACCAATATGAAACAGGTCAATAATCGAACTTCTCTCCAGCAACAAGTTGTTGTTGATTCTTTTAGGACTTCGCGACGTCGTGGTCATGTAGCCCCGTGTACTTGGGTGTGTGTAGGATTTGTCTAATAACCTGTTTCACTGTGATGTCTATACTAGTGTCTGCATTGGTAATTGAGGTAGGATTTGGGAAGGAAGCGGCCGTGGCCTTAAGTTAGGTACCATCCTGGCATTTGCCTGGAGTAGAAGTTGGAAACTACTTCCAGGATGGCTTAGGTAGGAATCGAACCCGTCTCTTCTCAGTTTTGCCTCACGAGACTGAGTGAACCCCGTTCCAGGAACAGGAACAGTGCATCAAACACTCAATATACTACATAGTGAAGGACTTGTGAAGTTACTCTAAGTAGGCCTAAACGTCTCTTGTTTATAGTGTGTTTTATGCTTAAATTGTAGCTGGCTGAATGGTCCAAAGCAAACCCCGTGGCACTACAGCCTATGAAGGGTCTAGGCATACCATGTGACCGCTGCCCAGCCATTTGGCCTGCAGATTATGCAGTGACGTTTGGTCAGCGCGTTGGGTCCCCTCGGCCGTTAATGTTGGTCTCCGTGACCGGGGCGCTGCCTTACTGTCAGACAGGTACTCAGTTGTCCTCACTAGGCTGAGTGCAACCAGTTCCAGCCCTCACGTTAGTTTCTAAAATTCCTGACGGAGCCGGGAATCGAACCCGGGGCCTCCGTGTGTGAGGCAGGCGTGCTACCTGTACACTACGGTGTGGATGAATGGTCCACAAGGGCCAAAAACAATTTGGCCAAAAGCAATTTTATGTGGACATCCTTGGCTGAGATTTAATTTTGTATTGTAACCAACAAATGCAATACGAGAGATACAGTATAAATTATATCGTACGACTCGGTAGGGGACCCGCTATCATAAGGTGGACACTGGGCCTCAGGGTCATTGCCTCAGACGTCAGCACTAAATGGCTGATTGGCTATTGTGGCCCCATGCTCATCCAGTTTACTACACTCTAGATATTGTGATGAAACATGTCTGCCACATTGAGGCCATTTTAGGGTGGAATTTTCTCCTATTTTTTTTACCCTCTCAATTGATGGCCTTCTATCGGATTCAAAACTATGAATATCTGAGTTTAGACATCAACTATCAATTGTAACCAGCTTCGCCCGTGTGAGTTCATGTCTGTGGAAATGTCTGCATACGCAACGTAATAAACAGCTTGAGGTTGTAGGCTATATTACGTAGATAAATCAAAAGTGATGTGTTGCCATGGTTGTGGCTGGACATGTTTTAATTTCTTCACAGGGCGAGGACAGCGTCGCACTCGCTTAAAACCTGGATTTCGAGGTTCCTCTTTATCTCACATCGAGAGTTTGGTCTGATCCTTGTACGACAAAATCCAGTTATTTTCGAAGGGGGGGGGGGGGGGGGTCCCTCATAACCCCCTTTCTGATGGGTAATAAAGTGAAACATCGTAACAATGATTTGAATTACGACTGTGAAGTATACATGAACCAAACTTCAACCATCCGCTCTCCATTTGAAAGACGACTCGACCCGACGCGACGCACAGTGTGTCGAATCCCATATCTAGGTGGAAAAAATTCACTGTCGCAAATGAAAGCGAAAACTGGCTCATTCGATAGTGAACAAACCAGATGGTGACCTTCGGTCTTCCTTTCCGCTCTCTGGTGCTGAAACGTCTTCCTGGCAGTTATCAGGTCATTAGATAGGAGGTGTCGGAGTGAACCGAACGTTGTGATTCTAGTGATTTCAACGAGGTGTTGTCTTCTGCGGCTCATGGAATAGTGAAAAGAGGTAGGCCCTATGTGTTCGCACTTTTATGCGTAATACAAGCTTTCTTCACTAAATAAATTATTAACTTTATGAGTGCCTCATAGTGCCACTTTACTTTAAACGTCATTCGATAGGAAATGTAATGTAGATTCAGGATCTGTAGTGGTTTGGTTGCGCACGAATGTGCATGATGGTTTATTTTCTTATTTTCAGTGACTATGAGGGCATTACCGTGAGAAGAATTTTTCAACGCGTGGTGGTCGTATCGTAAATAGGGGCGTACAGACGTCATATTTCAATATGTTATGAATAAATTTGATCCTACAACTCTTACTGACACTCAGGTGCAGGAGCTAAGAAACAAAATTTAGTGGATATCTCATAATATTAACAAAAATGGGAGAGTGCAGGAAGAACAATGCCACGTACATAGGTAGTCTACCTATGGAAGCTATTGAGTTACTTAATGACCCCCAAGGAACTTCGACATCAAATGATGAAGACCAGTATAGGAATGACTACGATGCTCTGGACTCTACAGAAGAATCAGGTGAAGAATGAACATTAGACATTTTGTTATTATTAAGGGGAGTGAGATTAATGAGAACATTACTTGACGAATGGACGTTTTCTTTTTATTTGCAATAGGAGAAATAGGCCTAATATTCAATATATGTTGTCTTTATTTCCATGCTTTTCTAGAGAAATAATATTGTTTTCGTGTGTGAAGTATGTTTACTAAAACTACGTCGTTAACAGGACTGTAAAATGACATTTTATCTTAAAGAATTTGTTTGTATGATTTTGACGAATATTTTTTTATTTTTGGGAAATAAATGTTATTTTTGGGCATATTTCGTTGTTCTATGTTTAATAACATGATAATATACTTTTTTTAAAGTCTGGATGATTGCCAACTGGATACAGTGACTTCGTCTATTCCCTCAAATAAGGTGTAACAAGAATACTTGACTGAAAGTCTCATTGTTATTCATATTTTATCCAGTTTTAAATAGTATGCTTACCACTGTCATAAACTATCATATACACATCCGAATCGTGATTTTTACTACCAAAAATGGATGATTCTTGTGTTGCATTCGGTCATTTTTTACACCTCACCTTACCCCTCACCCCTATATATTTACCCCCGAAGATCGTACACTTTAGACGATGCCAGAAATGAATTCAGCGACCTCGAAAACGGTATATTGCCAACTTTTAATAGAATCCCACCACTATTAACGAAGTTATTAATTTTTTCCACCTAGAATTGGGATTCGACACACTGTGCGACGTGGCGTAGTCGTGCACTTGAAATCGTGCACCACGACCGCTAGCCCAGTCCTGACAGCAGTCATCGTGAGTGTGATTTTCCCTATTCTCTCCATATAAATGCTGGGTTGGTACCTTATTTCAAGTCCCGGGGTTCCTACCCCATCTCTACCCCTACCAGTTATCCTTCTTCAGTCACCATAGAAACACAGGTTGACAAAAATATCCAACACGCGCCCAATACACAGGGCTGATGACCAAGACGTCCCTAGCTCCTAAAATTATTTAACAACAACTCTAGTTAAATGCGGGCAATACAGAGTTTCTTAATCTATGGGTCGTGACCAAAACGTGGGTCACCGTGTATTTCGGGATGGTTCACCATAGCGTCTCTTAAGAGCAAGAATCACTATGTTCGTTGTCTGCAACTTGAGCATGGATTCTCCCTTTAAAGACACTAGTGTGAGGTGACCACCTCGTGGGTAGCAGCGAACATTCTTGGCTGACGCCTTAGTGGCCCGGGTTCGATTCCCGGCTCTGCCAAGAAATTTAATTCTGTTTTGGGGGTTGGAACATTGGGCACATTCAACCTCGTGAGGCAAAACTGAGAAGAGGTTGGTTCGATTCCTATCTCAGCCATCCTGGAGGGGTTATCCGTGATTTCCCCACTTCTACTCCAGGCAAATGCTGGGATGTTTTCTAACTTATGGCCGCGGCTGCATCCTTCTCAATCCTCACCTGAATTACAAATAAAAACACTAATACAGTCATCACACTGGTTATGTTACAAAAATAACACACACACACACCCATGTTCATGGGGATAAATAACCACCATGTCCAAACCCTCATATAATCTAAGACAATAAGAACAACTAGTGCGAGGTACAGGATTCTGTGCTTACATGATTACGTTTTATGAGTGCTTATCGGACATACTACATGTGTATAATAATGATAATCAAAATAAAATAATGTCCGTTTGGTAGACAGCCTGGAGGCTAGTTGTATCCTCAAATATTATCGCCGTAGGCTATATGGATAGAAACTCACAAAAATACCAGACCAGCACTAGAAGGTGAGAAGTGAGGTAGTTTGCCATTGCTTTCCTCCTCGAGTCAGTGCCGCAGTACTGACCCTATGAGTAGAACTTTTCACAGCATCCACAGGCACTGGTATTACTTAGCATCATCCATACCTCAGTAGCTTCCATATAATCACAAGCATGAATGAGGCTGAGATATCGGTGAAAAGCCACATTTTACTCTAGGCGGGGCCAACAGACAAATACAAAAAATAACTGTAGCCTATTCGTTGAGAGATGCTAATCAGCCAAATGAATAATATTAATTTTTCGCTATCATTTTACCCTCCAAGATCGTCTTTTCCCACGGACTACGCGAGGGATCCCACCTCTACCGCCATTGAGGGCAGTTTCCTGGAGCTTAAGACTATGGGTTGGGGATACAACTGGGGTGTGTGACCAGCACGACGGCCAGGTGGCCACTCCTCCAAAGCGAACAGGGGCCTGATGAAGGGATAGGAAGAGTGGGAGGGTTTGGCAAGGAAGTGGGAAGGAGGCGGCCGTGGCCTTATGGTAGAAAATGTACCAGTATTTTCTGTAGCAACAGATCACATGTATTTTTAAGAAGCGAATATTACACTTTTATGTGGACATATCAACTTGCAGTGGAGAATTACAGCAAGCAAGACGCGAGCTTAGGGGAATTGAATAGGCAACCCTGCTACGCAGCAGGGGTGACATTTCGGTCAGTCCTTGGTGACCCAACTCACATATGTTTTTGAAGGACGAGTTCGTTCACAAGATGGCTGCTCTACAACCGCGACATGAAACTTGCAAATATTAACATTTACAGCGTTTTAGGAAGAAGACTGCGATATCTTTTTATAACAATAGGACTGACCTACTACAATACTATGAACTTTTTGCAATATTAATTCTGTTACTTCGTGAACTTCGAAACAGAATTACTTCGACATTTTTATACAGTATTGCATTTCAAATGACTGTGTTATCCTGCGTGAAACTACTGTAGATACATGCAATGCAATCTAATAATATTTGCAACATTTTTGGATTAGGAAATTATAGCCAGATTTGAATCAAGTTTTTGAGTATAGATATTTTTGTAGGATGAGAGTAAATTCAGTTTTTCGATTTTTATAGTTCATTTTGGTTTAGTCCTTTTCTGATTTCGCACGATTCTAATGGTTTATATCGCAATCTATTTATATTAGACATTTTTCCATGGTGTAGGGAGTTGTACGATTTTCTGAAGAGGCAGACTCATTTTGAATTGATTTTGCGGATCTGAATTAAATCTCGATTTCTATTAAATTGTAATATCTTGTAAAATATTTATGTGATTGTGGAAATTCATAATGAAATGAATTATATTTGAGAAGTATCTCAATATCAAGTAAAGTATATTCTGTCATGAACGAATATGGCATTGTTGGAATTTACAGATGTAATGAATTAAATTGAAAAATTATAAAACTATAATGATAGTTTTTCCAAGAGTGGATTAACACTTTGATAGTCATCTTAATTAGGAAACATGATATTTCTTGATGGTTAATTGAAAATTTAATATCTTTATTTAGGCGTGGAAAATTATATACAGCTATTAAGCACTATTATTCGTATTGTAGGAAGCAATACAGGTATTAACGAAATAATTTGGATACATTTCGATATCAGTGGATATTCAGAAATAGTGTGAAGTTTGTTTTAGTAATCTCGAGTGTGGAGAGATTGCCACTTATTTAATGAAGTTTTGAGAATTATGCGAGCTAATAAGCAGTCGCTGAATTGTATAAGATGATGAATATTATTCGTGAATAGAGCACGATAATTAAAGCTACAATGCTGTAATTTAAATATAGCCCACCATTTAAATGTTAATTAAAGAGAAATTAAATTGTTAAAAATTAACGAATGTCTAGTGTGAAACAATAATTGGAAACCACACTATAATGTTGTACTGTATTGAAGATACGACTGAAATTTACTTGAGTAACACTACGTTCGATTAACTTAATTGAGTGTCGAATAAGACAGAATATGGTTAAAATAATGTCATAATAATAATAATGTCAATGGATAATAAGAGAATCATAGCAAGATTTGGTGAAAGTACAAGACTGTACATTTTTGTATATAATTCATAATTAATATTTTCTAGGGTATTTGTGTATATTTAATTGACGATATTGTTAAATCGTGTTAAAACGTTTTCATGGACCAGGAAACATTGCATGTCGATGCAATACCATGATTTTCGTCAGGATTAAAGACGAACCATTTTTGTTTTGTTATGCTGATAGTAGATTCTGATCTACACTATTCTTCGTAGATTTTGATCTACACTATACCACGTTTTTAGTTAATAAACGGAGTAATACATTTTAAATACCAAATGATTTAGTGATTTATAATTAGGAACAGGATGTTTTTCGAGTTCACTTTGAGCTAGTTTTTATTTGTTCTTTTACCACTGGGACTTTCTTAACACATTCTAGTATATTGTTGTATCCTTATCCCAGGTTGGTCCATGTTGGTAGAATTTTGGGGGGTTTATTTCAGCCGGGTACTTCCAGATTCTACGATCCAGTTTTCCCATCGGATATCAACAGGTAAGACCATGTGGATACGGGTACAGTATCATCCCGGCATTTGCCCGAAGACGAAGTGGGAAACCACGGAAAACCACTTCGAGGATGGCTGAGGTGGGAATCCCCCTCTACTCATTTGGGCCACCCGGTCCTCGTACCACTTTTCAAATTTCGTGGCGGAGCCGGGAATCTAACCCAGGACCTCCGGGGCGGCAGCTAATCATGCTGACCGCTACGCTACGGAGGCGACTGAATGGCTAAACTATGTATACAGGCGTTCTTAAATTAGCACTCTTTTACTTCAAGGATCTACGAAATGCAGAATGTTTTCTAATTTTCAAAATTTCATTTTTTGTGTCATTAAGCTGCAGAGTTTTAAACTTTCTAACTGTAGCTTACATTTATTTTCTCCAAAACTCATTTCTAAGGCCACTTCCCTTATACCTTCCCACAACCGTGCTTTCTGTTAGTAGACCCATATTAATCCAGGGAATGAAACTATTTCAAACCAACTGTAGTGCTCTATTAGGCGACAATGTGTGTCTACCCCTTATAACTCCCGTTTTCCAACAGGATTGGGATTGAGATGCGATGAAAGTCTTTGTGGCGGATGGTTTTTACGACCGGATGCCCTTCCTGACGCCAACCTTGTGAGAGGAGTTAATGAGAGTTGAAATGAATGATGGTAAATTAAACTGGGCAAGGATGTGGAAGGAAGCGGCCGTGGCCTGTCAGAAGGTACCGTCCCGGCATTTTCCTGTAGTCGAAAATAGGGAAAGCACGGAAAACCATTTCAAGAACAGCCAACGGTGGGGCTCTAACCCATGTCTACCAAGTCCGTAAAGAGCTTGGCCCCATGGCCTAGAGATGCGCGTTAGCGAGCGTTGCTACTGCTGTCGGTTCCTATTCGGCCACAATATTTCAGTTATATTTAGAACAAATCATAAATGCCAGTATTAACAACTTAATTTCGTCATTATTCTGGATAACCTATGTCTATATAGATTAATATTGGTTTGAATCTTAAATTTAAAAAAAGCAGGCTCTTTAGTTCGTCACAGAACTACTTGTTTATTATTCTCTCTATTTTCTCTACATTTCTCTGTAATTCTTTTCCTTTTTCTCTCTAAACTATATATATTAAGAAACAATTTTCAAGGAAACAAAATGGGTGTTGCGGAGTCACAACCTACTCGTAGTCTACTTAAATTAAAGCTGTCACAGATTCCTCAGCCTGCGGGGGAAAAAATGTTGATTCTAGCTTCTGAGTAAAATGCATTTATACTATACATGCTTAGTTTGAAAATTTATACTGTACTAATATGTTATTATAGGATGTACAGAGACTACAGAGGGAGGTATGAGACGCCAAGCATTCTTGACTCCAATTAATGTAGGCCTAGATTGTGAAATGGTATTTCACCCCTCAACAGTTTTTCGTATTTATGTAAAATATTATTGACTGAAAATCTTCATAATTAAATTTCCAATGCCTTTTGCTGAGCTCTCTTTAAATTAAACCAACCGTGAAAACGAAAATCAATTCAACACTTCCTCTCAACTCCCTCACCCATAAGTAAAATGCAAATCATTTTCAGCATAGCTGTCTTCTGGAACCTTACGTGGTGTACAGTAGCTGCTGGCATTCTTGGCTGGCGCTGGCCACATTTATTCTTTATTACCTCCCCCGGTGTGCTGTAGCACAGACTGGCTTCTCGCTTGCTGGGCCCAAGGTTGCAGGTTCGTATCCTGGCGCAATCAGCTGGCATTTGAGGGTGCGCAAATGCAAGGGAGCCGTGTCAATAGATTTACTGGCACGTTAAAGATCCCCTTCGAGGCAAAATTCCGGCACCCAGGCGTCTCTAAAAGCCAAGGTAGTTAAAAGGGACGTAAAACCAATAACATTTAGTATTGTTACGGTGTGCTGTATTTTTACTACTTCTATCTTGTTAACTTGTTTTTCTGCCAAATCTATAAATCTACATAAAATGACATTGTGCATATATTTTTAAAATTATCTGTGTATCGATGGACTTTAAATATTGCTTACAGCAGGTGCTCCAATGAGTAAACGACTTTCGAAACTTTACAGCAGGTGCTCCAATGAGTAAACGACTTTCGAAACTTTCGATGCTCATTATTGTAGTTCATTGTGACAGTATGGTCGTTTTGTGTTGAATTTCACAGTTTGTATTCTTAACGTACCATAAATGTATTGTGATGTTCGAAGCAAAAATATTCGAATATAGAAACTGCAAAGCTTCGATAGTGTAACGAACATACTTTTGAAGCTTCGAAGCATCCATACTTCTCGACAAAACGTTCTTCGAAGCTTTAATTTGTTGTAAAACACATCATTGCTGTAGAATTTGAGCTTTCATTCGTCCTTTCTGTTGGCTAAACCATGCTACTGTGAAAAACTTTCTGAATCAGTGGCAGTTTTCAGAACAGTTCAAGGCATATATTTTTTTCTGCTTTTAAGAGAGGTTTGATTGCGAACAAAGGAGGAGTGGTATTTTTATTAAAAACTTGGGGGTTCTTGGTAGCTCAGTCAGTGACGGTTGAAGGTAGGTAAAAAATTGGGGTCATTTTGTTTTTTACTGTTGCTTGTTGAGGCTACCGGGGAGGGGGATATTTTAGTAAGCTAGGGAACTCCTACTAGCTTAGTCAGTGGTGGTTAAAGGGAGGTCATAGATTGGGAATATTATTTTTCTGTCTTTTTAGGTGGCTTAGTGGCGGTTGAAGTTGGGAAGGAATTGGGAGTCATTTTGGTTCTTATCTGTTTTTGGATGGAGTTTAGTTGCGGGGTTAGGAGCTGGGGAGCTGATCTGTGATATTCTCGAAAACAAAATTTTTGCAAAGACTAACATCTTACTTTGACGCGTAAAATTTGGAAACGTGACTACATTGGGTTCGAAACTGAAACCCTGCTCATGTTTGAGCATGACTTCATACTTCTTACGTTACATCTCACGTGGATGTTACCACCCTGGCCATGAGGATTTGTAGAACTAGTGCGACTGCCATGTTGCCCTCGGACAAAAGGCAGAACGAAAGTCGTTTGAAAAGGTAACTCCAGCACACACCTTTCATCACCCCGCAAATTATTTTAACTTCATCCATCGTCGTGCAAATAAATAAATAAATAAATAAATAAATAAATAAATAAATAAATAAATAAATAAAAAAAGGTCGACCCAGTATCAATTTCAAAATTCAAAAATAACACCACCACTTTACATCAACCGTAATCCAACTAACCACCGCACGACACGAATTATAGAAAATAGAATGACTACCGAATTATGACCCCCCCCTCCCCCCTTCCAAACACCACGACTAAATCACAGAGTGCTCGAGCTTAATAAAACGGCCCCCTGCCACTAACCCCAACTAAACCTCACCCAGGAACAAAAAAGGATTCCAAAATTGTACTCACCCAACCATCACTGACTGAGCCACCCAGAGCTCCCAAACTTGATCAACTGACAGACCGACCGATCGACACGGCCCCAAACAACAACAAATGTCCATCCCATGAGCCTACTGTATATTGCATACAATTTATGATGATAATATGCTTCCAATTAATTTATTTTAAGAGTAATTTACAGTTTAGACCTCAGGACACAGACTTTAAGTGTCCGGTACACAGTGTTTCAGGTATTTTACTTAGAACAACATGAAAACCAAGCTTCGAAGCTTCGGATCATCGAAACATAATGAAAACTTTAATATTTTGCGTCGGTTGCTTCGAATGCTATCTGCAGATTTAGTTGCTATCGAAGAGTTAACTAATTCACTTCAGTGAGATCACTATCTCTGATTTGTGAAAAGTCCTGAGAGCTTTCGCTTTGTGGGGAAAGATTGAGTAAATGGTGCCTCGCAAAACGCAGGAAGAGGAACCAACGATAACCACGGTCTACTGACCACGGCATTCTCCAGGAAACCATTTCTAAGAACTCTCTTCCTGGATGTGTGCGCGTACGGTTGGCTTACTTAGTTATGGATATCAGGACCCTGAATTGTTCACTCAGATGGGTGTCGTGGTAGTAAGGGTTTCAATATTATGTGATGATTTACATATTTATCGACAGCGGTAACTACTCCCACTAAAACTCAGCACTAGACCATGACACTAAGTTATCTGCGGATTTGGTAGTCGTGGGTTCAAACCCCACCATCGGCCGTCCTTGAAAATGGTTTTCCGTGGTTTCTCATTTTCAACTGCAGGTAAATGCCGGGACGGTACCTTCTAATAGGCCACAGCCGCTTCCTTCCATCTCGATGTCCAGTTTCATTCGGTCATCATTCATTTCATCCCTCATTAACCTTCTCCTTTGATTGACATCAAGAAGGGCTTCCGGCTGTATGAACCACTCGCCACCACTAAATTCGTGGCATTTCATCCCTGAGCCCGTTGAAATGCGAATAACAAGAGATAGACTAGACAAACTTGTGTAATTCACTTAGACTATTATTTTATGTTAGACCATGTCGAAATGTAAATATTATATGTCAGAAAATTGTATCATAATGAGGGTCATTATAACACTATTTTTCATTACGAAAAAGTTTCTCCCACCTATCAGAGCTCAAGAAACAGTTGTGTGACCAATTAGGTAAGGATAGCATCGCATCTGCGCTCACTTCCACGGCCTCCTATTTTAAATTTCACTGCGTGGCCAGTGTCATAGTGAGATATTTGAGGAGGCCATGGTCAAATACAAATGTATTCTCTGCGTCCCATGCGCTCTGTTCAGTACATAAAACTGTCGACAGATATTTATGAATATTTATGTTCGAATATAATAGTACATTATGCAACGAGCCTATAATGGAAATATTTAAGACACGAGTATGTTTATAAAACGAGCGTATGCGAGTTTAATAATTTCCATAAGGTGTCTTAATTACCATTATAGGCGACTTGCATACGACTGTTTATGTTCGACGATAATTATTATAACTATTTTATGTTCGAACATACATATTCATAAATATCTGTCGAGATTTCGCCAGTTTTATCTACTGAACAGAGCGCATGAGACGCAGGGAATGCCTTGTATTTGACCATGGCCACCTCGATTACTCTACTATGACACTAGGCCAGGCAGTGAAATTTACATTAGAAGGCCGTGGAACTCAGCGCATCTAATTATCTAATTGGTCAAACAACTGTTTCTTGAGCTCTGATTGGTGGGAGAAACTGTTTCATAATGAAAAATAGTGTTATAATGAGCCTCATTATAGTACAGTTTTCTGACATATAATAGTCAGGGTCGACCATAAAATAGTTATAATTATCGTCGAGCCTCAACAGTCGTATGCAACTCGCCTATAATGGTAATTAAGACACTCATATGGAAATTATAAAAAACTCGTGTCTTAATTATTGCCATTATAGGCTCGTTGCATAATGTAGGCTACTATATCGAATATACAGTTCACGCCAAAATGTTGGGCCGGTGAGCCCCGATTGTGCAGTCGTACAGAGGACAGGTGGCGAACCTCAAGACATGTGCAATTCGAAGAGTTGCAACTGATAACTCACGTATCAATTGCACATGCGTGAGACTCGCAGACTGTCCCCTGTACGACTGTGAAACTGTGAAACTGGGACTGACCGGCCAAAGATCGTGGCGTAAACTGTAGTTAATTTATTTTTGATTTCGTTTAAATAAACTGTTTGCCTGCGTACACCCGGAACATCAACTCCTCTGGTTGTGTTTGTGTGATATTTATTTGGTGCATCCTTCACTTATCGCTGAACTATCTTCTTTAAAAGATGCACTTAGTCCTGACTGGCTGCGTGACGCAGTGGTAACGTTCTCACCGACGCGTCGGTGCCCAAACCTGTGGGATCGAGTCCTCGTGCAGTCAGTTGCCATTTGAAGGTGCTTAAATACGTGGTAGCTGTGTCAGTAGATTTACTGGAACGTTTAAAATCCCCTTCGGGCCAAAATTCCGACAGCCCGGTGTTTCTAAAAGCCGCAGTAGTTAAAAGGGTGGTAAAACCAATAACATTAGTATTAATTTGACAGTATTCACTTAGTTTTTAATCGTTCTCTTAGTTATACCTACACGATGTTGCTGTTGTTTCGTGTAGGGCTGGGTTGTCCAAACTACGGCCCGCGGGCCATATCCGACCCACCAATACTTTTTTCTGTGGCCCGCCTGACCCGCCTGAAATAGTCTCAGAGAGACACACAAAAGGAACAAGGCTACGTAAACGATTTTTTCTTAAATCGTAAGCTCAGATACTTTTTATCAGGCATTTTGTGACACTCTGCATATGGCCCGCGACCAAACGCCTGAGCTAATTAGTGACCCTGCATTAAAAGTTTGGGCGGCCCTGATGTTGTGAAGTGGTCATTTAGGCTGTGTACTTGGATGTGTGTATGAGGAGAGTAAGTATGATAACCTGTGTTTTTGTGGTGTCCATAATAGTGTGCTTATAATTGATGCTAGGATTGGAAAGGAGGTGATTGTGACAACCATCCCAGCATTTTCCTGGAGTAAAAAATGGGGAAACCACGGAAAACAAATTCTAGGATGGTTAAGTTGGAAATAAAACCCATAGCCTACGTCATTCAGTTACCCTAACGGGGCTGAGTACACCCTGTTCCAGCCTCAGCCTCAAGATCAGAAATAAATTCGTCACAGCTGGGAATTGAACCCGGATTACAGAGAAGTCAGCCAACAGCGTTAACTGTTACAGCACGAGGCGGACTGAAGTGAACACGTGCATTGAGCTCAACATTCAGAACGGATGTCTTCGAAATGTTTCTCTCCGATTTCATCCAAATGTTGTATACGCGTAACTGAGTTAGTGTATACTATAACAGTAAAAGCCGCATGGGCCCAGCTTAATATTTAATATACTCTAGTTTTCGGCGTTGGTAATCTACGAACGGAGGCGCGCGGTTGACGCTCATACATAATGTAGTGGGTGTTAAATACGATCTCCGCTTCTTTGGTGCTAGCAACAAGCGAATGCAAGGCTCTTGTTTCTGGTATCTTCAAATGCAAACAAATGTTGACTTTTTATTTTGTGAGAAGATGTAGCCTACCAGAATCTCACCGTAGCGTACCATTATCGGCTCTCTTCACATCACATCATGATTGTATTGTTGTTGTTTGAATCTTCAGTCTTTACACTGGATTGATGCAGTTTTCCATGCCCACTGACCTGAGCTAATCGTTTAATATCTCCATAGATACCACACCGTATATCCTAGGCAACCTGTTTAACATAGTCTAGCCTTGGCCTACCCCTACAGTTCGTGCCCTCGATCCTTCGTACCGTAACTTATATTGCTATTCCTGAGTGCCTTAATATAGGTCCTGCCAATCTATCTCTTCTTTTCATCAGCTCTCACCAGAAACCTCTTACATCGCCCACTCAAAAGGTATAGTCCTATTCTTTATGTGTAGAGTTTAATCTAGTGCACATTTACCTCCCATGTTAGAAATTAGTTGATATAGGTAATTCAGAATATTTATGTTCTGCAGGAACATAGTTTGTTGTTGTTCTATCTACTCATCTAATCTTCATCATTCTTCTGTAGCACTACATTTCAAATGCTTCCATTGCCCTCTTTTCTACTGCACTAACACGTCAAGATTCACTTCCATAGTGTGTCATGCTCCAAGCAAAGACCTGTGGCACGTGGGTGGTTTCTAGCCGGTGCGCTGGAAGAAGTCACTAGGCCCATTTTAGTGGCTTAGTAAAACAGGCTTAAGTTGGCGATTCACTTAAGTCTTAAGTTAAAGATCGAAAAATAATGTTATAACAGAAATATCTTCCCCCTTCTCAGTTCTCTGCCCTATTGTTGTAAATTTGGGTCGACATACTGTACACATTATATGTAAACCAAGCTTTTCCATCATGAACTTGGTGAAAAGTAAGTACTCGCTGATCAGCAACTCAAAAAACTGCTTGTTCTTGCTACGTCATCCGTGAATCCCAACATAGAAGAACTTGTGAAGAGGAAGGACATCCGCCTCACTTGGAATTAGGCCAGGTTCATATGAATGCAAATCTAATAAGACACTGGTGAAATAAGTTTCATATTGTAATCAATTCTTGTTTCATTTAGGCAAGTTCTTGTATCATAATTCTGTTTTAAGAGTATCGTTTTGTTTCCATATAAAATTAAAGTAGTTTCTATTTTTTTTTACTTAAGGTATACATAGAAACATAATTTCTTTATCCTTATCGGCAACTTTGGAGGAGGGTTGGTTCAAGTAGACTGGCACATTCAAGATTATCAACACCTCATGTGGCACATGCTGTGTCATGGGTTGCGATCCCTGTTCTAAACCAATGCCTAAATCTATTTTTGATGTGAACAGATTTATTTTCTGTAGAAAAGTTTTCCTCTCCTGTGCTAACCTACTTTCTATATGCTCTTTGCTTTGTCCATCACTACTTATTTTGTTTCCTAAGTAACATAATCTTCCTACTCCCTTTAGCTTTTCTTCTGCCAATTCCTTTCACCTGTCAATTCTATGTCAATAGGGCTTTCAAATTTCTTCTGGCTGCATTCCAGTATATTTGCTTTACATTTCGTGAATTTCATCATGAATTCTTTCCTCAAGATGGCGTCTATACCATATAGAAACTCGTTCAAAACCTTTGGTGAATCGGTCAAGATGAAAATGGTCGTCAGCAAATCTCAGAGTGTGATAATTTCACCTTGAAGCTTTACTCCTACTTTTTCTCTGTCATCTCCTTCATTGCTTGTTCAATGTATGGCGTGGGCTATCAGTTGCTGCCTTGAAAAAATATGAACAGTACTGAGCACAGAAGATATATTCCATATCCTACCATACAGTCATCAATTGCTCCACAACTGCGTAGTGAGCAGCTGCCAATACCATCGCTACCAGAACATGCTCTGTCTGAAGATGGAGTACAAGTGAATTCAGCAATAATGATGAGTTGTGTATTAAAAAGAAATGGATGACCTTATAAAGGGAGTCAAAATGTACGAAATGAAAGGCTGAACTCCTGGCATCCCGTCTTAAGATGTATAGCCTAACTTGCTTGATAACGGATGTAAAATAAAAAATATAGAGCGAGCAAGGCTAAGGATTTTGCGTGCTTCTACTAAACGTCCGAAAATATATGTTTTTGTAGCGATGTTAATGGCCTGTTTCAACACATACAGATTCCTTATGAATCAGACCAGTGGCTGCTTTTTATAAGTATCTCAAGTAAAAGTCTCCAAGCTGTCCTGCAAAACAATGGGAACAAGTTTTCTTCCATTCCAATAGCTCATTCTGCTCACCTGAAAGATACATATGAAAATGTCAAGTTTCTCTTTGAAAGAGTCAGCTGTGCAAGTGGGACATTAGTGGTGATTTTCAGCCCATTTTCATTTATGAAAAAATAGACTTATGAGATCACCCTTTCGTTTGACATTTATTTAAACCAAATCTACTTGTTAATTGTCACTTTAACTCAGAGAGTCATATCGTGACATACAGACAATAAACACATAGATAACATAAATTTACAGTATGGCGTTAGATAATTAAACCAAATGTTCATTCGGCATTTCATAGCTTCCTAGTTATTTCAAAACTTAATAATGCTTTGCAGTAGTTATCTTCATTCACAATATCACTGGGCAACTTTTCTGATGGAGACTGCACAAAGTTCTTTCTTAATCATAAATGTGGACACAGTGTTCTTCATCTTTTGACCGTTCTCCATGGGAGACACATCACAGAAAGATTACTTTTATTTCCCTATCGAGCCCTTACTGGCTGTAAGAGTCTGATAAGTTTTGTAGTAAGGAAAAAAAAAAACAACACCAAACTCACAGGAAAAATCTACAGACAGCAATATGTGGCTGTACTGTAGTAATCATGTACCTAGTTAATACAGATAGGCTCTCCTAGGCTTTAACAAGATTTATAGCTTAGGAAGCCATCTCCTGTACTTGAATGCTTAATTTACATGCATCTTTGTTCTGAATCTCATCCGACGCTTTCTTATTCCACATTGCCCTGATGGTATTAAAATATTTTGCTAATTGACCTGCTTTTCCCCATTCCCTTTTTAGTAATTTAATTAAAGTGTGATACTTATTTTCATTTTCTATTCTGTTTAGATCTGCTTTGCCTACAAACTTTGCTCTTATCATTTTAATTTCCTTGCATTCCCTGATCAGGTGCGCTGCACCCATAACCTTCCCACAAAACAGGCAAATGTCCTCGTTTCCTACTTCTCTCAACGCTTTGTTCTTATACACCCCCATTAACCACCAAATTATCCCTCTCATTTCTCTTTTCATTAGAAGATCACCCTTTGTCCGTGTGTGTGAGTGTGTGTCCGTAATAAAATCTAAACGGCTGGAGCGATTTCAATGAAACTCGGCAAGGACATAGTAGGCTACTATTTTGACTGACCCTGACCGTGCCCTTTAAATTTTATTACGTCTCACCAATCTAACATGGCGGCTGTGCAAAATATTTCACCGGCATTCTATATCTCCGAAACTATTACTGATATCACCCTGAAATTTCGTACGGTGATAAAGGGCACTACTAGACGTTCACCTATTGTATGTGACTTTCAAAAGCCTGTTAAGTATATAACGAACATGGCGGCCAAGCGAAGTTGAAACATTTAAAGAGTTTTTCCCGCGATTTAACCATCCGAGCGCAGTAAAACATGGTACAGCAAATGTTTATACACATTGAAAGGCACTGACATCTAATTTAATTCATTTGTTTTCATAACCTCAAGATGGCGGCTGTGCGAAGTTTAAATTTTTATTTCTTGTGCCCTAATCCTGTGATCGAAGTCAACGTTTGAATAATGAACGTGCGAAATAATTGCCATCTAATAATACATAACTCTATGTCATAAATATATACAAATCTAAAATGGCGACCATCCGAAATATTTAGACAGTTCTCAGTATCTACTAATCTATGACAGCAATCAAACTGGAATTTTGTATGTTGATGGCTATTAACATTAGTTCACCTATGGGACTTTCAATAACCTGGTGGGCACAAATCCAACATGGTGGCGTCGCGAAATTTAAATATTTAAATGGACGTTTCTCGGGATTTAACCATCCAAGCGCAGTGAAAATTGGTACGGCAAAGGCTTATACAAATTTTAATCCACTGACATCTAACTTAATTCAATTATTTTCATAAACTCGAGATAGCAGCTGTGCGAAATTTTAAAATGTCGTTTTTATTATTTCTGGTGTCCTAATTATGCGATTGAAGTTTGAATAATACACCTATGCAATAATCTTTGTGCAATAGTACACAAATCTATGGCCTACCTACATATATATAAAAATCCAACATGGTGACCCACCGAAATATTTAGGCGGTTCTCAATATCCACGAATCTATTACAGCAATCAAACTGAAATTTTGTATATTGATAGAGGCAATTAAATAAGTAGTATATATGAAAATAGGCTATTTAATTCTTCATGGAACTACTTGTAAGATGATGAGATCTCCTGTGGGGCATCAAGGTGGACAAGAAGAAAAGAATTGCTTCCAGACACAAACATGTTAGAAAATGAATCTCTTATGTCCAGAAAGAAGATTCTTTTACCCACACTCGACATCTAACTTGCACTTGTCAAACAATTTATCAAAGGCTCTCATAGTGTCTCTGATTCTCTAAGTTCTCTGAAGCAAAAGTGAAGGGTGGAGTTTTTACCGGGCCTCAGGTCCAAGTGACGTTACAATATAAAGATCTTTATGTTCGACCCTAACTATTATATATCTGAAAACTGTATCATAACGATGGTCATTATAACACTATTTTTCATTATGAAACAGTTTCTCCCACCAATCACAGCTCAAGAAACAGTTGTTTGACCAATTAGATAAGGATACCTTTGCGCATGCGTTCAAAATCCAACATGTCTGTATAAATTACCGAATGTGCACCGTCCATATGTTCGCGTAAATAAACTGGTGAATATGAGACAAGAAATAGCACTGTACCTTAATATCTCCAAATCCAATTTCTGCACAGCGCGTTGTTTTCAAACGCATTCGGTGACATTTTTACTGAATACTGGTGTTCAGTCTGCACATATGACATTGAAGCACACAGAGCGCATGCGTCGATCGGTCAAAGAGCTTGGAAATCAGAGATATCCTATACTCAGCGCAGCACCCGATCACAAAATTCTACTGACAATCTCAACAGATATTTATGAATATTTATGTTAAAACATATAATAAAGTTATAATTATCGTCGAACATAAACAGTCGTATGCAACTCGCCTATAATGGTAATTAAGACACTCGTATGGAAATTATAAAACTCGCATACGCTCGTTTTATAAAGATACTCGTGTCTTAATTATAGCCATTATAGGCTCGTTGCATAATGTACTATTTTAGAAACATAATGCTTTTGAAGCATTTAGAATGGCTATGCAATGGTAGCCTATTTGGGCAACATAAGGCACTGATTGCGAATTTGATTCAGAGTTACCTTGTGTCTGGGTGTAAAGTCTGTTCGCCGAGTCGAGATAGTGGAAGTAAACACAGTTGTAGCCTACACGTGATTGCAGGGCCGCCCGCAAGGGGTGCATTGAGCTGTGCCTGTTGAATGTACGCCAACTTCAGTGCTGTGTATAGCATAGCCTACGTGTGAAGCGGGCTGACTTACCGGTTACATGCTACAGCGCGGTTTATTTATTGTTCGTTTATGTATTTAATTAATTAATTAATTAATTAGTCATTAACTGCTTATGCCAGGCAATAGTGCAAAAGTGCAGCACAGCACTAAGTGCAGCAAGTCGTGTCCTTTCTAAGGCTACGGCATGACTTATGATCTCGGAGCTTCTTGTCTACCCCTGTCCGGCAGAGCCGATGACGTGAACTGGGCGTGTTTCCCTGTCCAGGCAGTCAAGTGACCACGTGCAAGTATTGTCGTGCACTAACTCGACTCGGCGAACAGACATTAGTATGTCAGTCAAAATGCGATGTTTGTTTACTTATACTGGTTTCTTTAGATCTACCGGCCGCGGTGGCCGGGAGCACTAACGCGCTACTTCGTGTCTCGCTGGCATCGGGAGAGCGTGGATTTGAATCCCACCTCAACCATCCTGAAAATGGTTTTCGTGGTTTCCCATTTTCACTACCAGGCAAATGCCGGAACGGTTCCTTTCAAAAGGTCCACGGCCGATTTCCTTTCATTATCCCTTGCCTGACCCGTCCGGAAAAGAAAAAACATGGCCATTGGCTGCATTAATAAAATTATTTCTTTAGATCAAAGTTAGGAGATGGAAGCGAGTAACATGGTGAACTTATCCATCGCGACATAGCCTACATCTTTCGGAAAGTAGGTATCAGGGATATTGGGATTAAGCTGCGAAGGGAGATTATGTTTGGGGCATAGTAGGCCCTACGTGCTGAGTGGTGAAAAACAAATGAAAGAAAAAAGATACGAGCCCTACAGTAGTCGCATATGATGTGTAACATCTGACATGTTATCCTACTCGTATACTACACAGCTTGGACATTCTTAAAATGTTAATTTACACTCCATTTTCATACTGGTACTATGATGAATTGGAGATATACTACTGTCACATTTGTGGCGCAGCGGTCAAGCTGTTAGTCTCTCACCAAGGTAGACCGGGTTTGATTCCCGGTCAATACATGTGAGATTTTCGAATTGAAATGCCATGTCCTGTGGTTCGCATTCCACGTAAAAGGGAGGTACGTGGATCATGATCGTGAGATTAACGGACACGCAAAACTACAAGCTTCCTTCCTTCCTTTTACATTAATAACTCATAATAGCAAAGTGGCACACAACGTCAACAGTACTCTCAAAAACTGTGAGCACATTCCTCAGTAACTATAACAATCATTATTTTCAAGGCTCTCATACAGTTCTTCGTAAACAATCAAAACATGGCTTCCCACAATCATGAAATGACCTAGTCTCACATATGATGAAAATACAGCTTTTATTCCACTCATATAGCAACATTCTGTTATGCATTTAATATTTGACTACTCACCCACAGCTTGACAATAATGCCGCTTACTTAAATGTAATTTGTCGTCTTTGTCCTACCTCATGTGATATTCAACCTTGAACGTGAAGCTTCATAAACTGCTCAATGACAAATGAAAGTCGGTGAAACATTTGCCACTGTGCTCGTCAAACCAGTGCCTGCTAAATGCACTGCCTACTGTATTGCCATAACATTCTCGCGCTACAGAGCACACACTGCCTTGTTTCCAATACACACATTTTCAATTGTACATCCAGCTGGCAGTGCGTCTTCACTTCCGTCCGATCCACTTCCGTTCGATCCACTTCCGCCCGATTCACTTCCGTCCCCAATTTTCAAAATCACTCCCACAAAACTATCCAGCAACCGAGCGGAAAGATGTTACACATCAAAAAGCATTCTCAGGTAGGGTCTACTTTTTTGAATCATGGCATTGTTGTATTGAGAATTCAATGTTATTCGATATTTCAGAACTTGTGAATTAGGCATAGCCTAATACAGAATGTATTGTACGTTAGATTTCTCTTTATGCCCGTAGTTATATTAAACAAGCATGTCCTTTTTTATTGACTAGAGAATGATTATTACATCCAAAATATTGACATTGGAAAATTCACTTTTATAATCACAATCAGCATCGCCAAATTAGCCAGTAGACATTAAAATATAATGTAAACAAGAGCTCGGTCAAATTCTGTGACCTAGTGATATATTAAAGAAGATTATTTTACAAACCAATCACATTCATAGCAATTTGTATGTGCAAAGACTTACGTCGTCCTTTGCGCACAAGTAGATGTCATCTGTAGCCACGTTGTCAGAGTGTACTCTGTGACTACAATGTTCAAGGTGATGGAGCAGCCTGACTGAAATACGGTTAGTTATTCGTGTGGATTAGGGCTATAAGGACTAAGTACTCGCACCCCATTTGGTTATCGCTAGCGCAAACATAATACATCTTTATTTTTTCTGCTGTTCCATACATCAACAAGCAAGTAAAAAACAAATAGAAGCCACTGAATCTACTTCTGTACGAAGAACATGACTCTTAAGACACTATTGCAGCCAGGGACGTTTCACTATGAGTTAAGCCTCCATGATTAATGCAGTGCATCAAGGTATTGCAAAGAAAGCGACCATGGTCTTTTGAAAAGTTGAAAGCCATGGGATGGTCTGATTTGAACCCAACTACAGTACTTCGGGAATTCTGGCCTCCCATGACAAGGACTCATTGAAATGAAAATCCACAGCCTGCTTCCAGTCTCCGACCGGGCCAGGAATGGAATGAATGAAGCCCCCATATAGCGGCGAGGATATGAACTGTGCCGGCTGCCGAGGCCTGACGCCCTCCTCTGGGGCAATGATTAAATGAATGACAGATGAAATGAAATGAGAGTGGAGAGTGTTGCTGGAATGAAATGTTGACAGGGAAAACCGCAGTACCCGGAGAAAAACCTGTCTGCCTCCGTTTTGTCCAGCACAGATCTCACATGGATTGACCGGGATTTGAACCTCGGACCCAGCGGTGAGAGGCTGGCGTGCTGCCGCCTAAGCCACGGAGGCTTTTACAAGGACTCATTGAACTGAATTAATCAGATCAGCGCAATTAGAATAATAACATATAAATCATGGCCTTCCCAGGTTATAGCCTATTAATCAAACGCTTAAGAAAATTGTTACGTGCAGCTAGGATACCACTGGGAGATCGCCCCCTCCCGTCCTTAAGCGGTAGATGTGATAGTAGGAAACTGTTTAGTGTTAGAGAAAGAACCAACATGTTGGACAAGTGTACCCAATCTTTCATAGAGCTTTGTAGTGGTTGTCTCACTTGTTGGCCCGTTCTCTGCAAAAGCGTTACGAGGAATGGAGATGGCGGGGGGAGTCCCAGAAATTATGTTATTAACAAGACAGAGAAACCCGACCGTTGTGCTTCGATAGAGGTTATGTTTTGAGTACATGTTACAGCTACCGTGACGATCCGAACAGACCAAGAGCACTAGTTGGCACTCTGGCCACTATTTAGGCAACTACAGTAGCCTACTTCTGTTGGATTTGTCTGATACACAGGTTCCTGTAGTGACTCTAATAGTGTATGTAACTGTAATTATTCTTCTGCTTCTTCTTCTTCTTCTTCTTCTTAGGGTAAGGGGTGGTAGATTCCCCGGGACTTGAATTTAGGTACTGTACCATCCCGACGCTTTACCTGGAAGAGTTGTGAAAGAAAGAAATCAGGGAAAATCTAAACTCAGGATGGCCTCTGTCAGTTCAGGGATTGGAACCATTGATTTCTGGATGTGCTACAGCTACCCCTCCCAGTCGTGGTGCGGCTATGTCGTGGAGTGTTGAAGTGAAAACGGTAGTTGGGGACGGGTTTCCTTGCAAATGGCAGACTTGTATGCTCGTCACTCCCTCCGACAAGTGTTTGAGATCTGACAAAGTAGGTAACATTATTGAAAGCCCGGTTTTGATTTCACCTTGGGACTGGGAAGTGAGGTAATGAGCGCCTCATCGCACTGAACTAACTTGAGCGGCACAATTAGTGATGTAGGGTATAAACATGAATCATCAACATCCCAGATGTTGTAGATAACTTGAATTTCTGGTCACAAATTCATTAATATTTTTTTATATTCAGAGTGACCCAAATCACTCATTGACTGCCCAAAACACAGACATTTGTTTTGTTTATAGCCTACCTATAACTGTTATGTGCAGTAATATGTAATTTATTGGGCGAAAAGGTTAGCGTTGTCCTGACCTCACGTCGTTGGACTTCCTTTTATGGAGGTACTTACCGCAGCAGTAAACCAGCAACATGCCATGAGTTGAAAGACAGGACTCGCCATACCAAATTTTGATTTATAACTTCAGCGAATCCATTTTGCCTCGCAAGCAGCTCGGTCTCTAACATGATCTTCATCAGTTTGAACATCGACGAAACACACATGCATTACACATTTTAATTAGCACATGACCACATCAATATATTGTAACATTCATTGTACTGAAAGAGTGAGTACATTTTACTAATGCACCCAGTATTTATTGATGCAGGAGAATGTTTAATTATTTTTAAAGTTTATATCGCGCGTACTCCCCTTGAAATAAAGCCATTATACTAGGAGTGACAGTGAGCTTGGTAATTGAGATTGTGCGTGCACTTAAACATTTCCCGTACATTCTTTACTGTGAACAAAATACGCGGCTTCGGTGGCGTAGTCGGTAGCATGCTGAGCTTCTATTCTCAAGATGGCGGGTTCAAGCCTGGCCGAAGTCGTCGGATTCTTTAAGAGCGTTACAATACTTCAGTATGCCTTCCTTCGGAGGGGAAGTGAAGCCGGTGGTCCTATGTCATAGATTTATGGCATGTAAAAGAACCTTCCACTAATTAAACGTATGTGAAGCTAAATTTGCAGGTTAGATTTCGTTGAAACGCTCTATCAAAGTTCCAACGTTTACCAGTAGGTGTCGGTGACATCTGATAGTGAAAGTTAGAGCTACTTGAAATTGAACGGAACTTGTATTTTCCCCATGGGTGTCCACATTGAAGCAGCTGCAGCCTCTGGCGAGCCGAACATGTCCTCGGACTCTCCCTGCACTAAAAGCCATACGCAAAATAAATAAGTAAATGTGAACAAAATGTGTGTTAGGCTATGTATTCATCGCTAGTGTCCGCCTTGTTGCGTAGTGGGTAGAAGTCTTAACTGTCGCCGCTGAGGCCCGGTTTTGATTCCCGGCTCTGCTAGGAAATTAAATTCTGGTATGGGGGTTGGAATGGGGTGCACTCAGATGAGGTAAAACTGAGAAGAGGTGGGAAGTTTCCCTTTTTTACTCCAGGAAATGCCAGGATGGTACCTAACTTAAGGCCACGGCTACTTCCTACCCAAATCCTACCTCAATTTCGAATACACACACCAGTAGAGACATCACAGTGAGACAGATTATCAGACATATTCTATACACACCCACGTACTCGGGGCTACATAACCACGATGTCGCAAAGCCCCTGAAGGAATCAACTACAACAACAATCATCGCTAGTGGATTAAGATTTCAGGTTTGCTTTATACTCACCTTAAAATTTTTGATTTTTACTCACCTTTAACATTTTGCTTTGTACCATCTTTAACATAATCTGGTTGAACCAAGGTATTGGTAACGTATGTAGGCTACATAAGGATATACACTTTTCCGAAGTCTGAAATTCATGAAATATTTGTCTTCAAAATGAAACAAATATACAATTTTAAGAATACGTGAGATGAAGTCATTCTTATTTCTGTTCACAAATATCAAGTTTGAATGTTTTACTACCAGTTTTCTTGTACCTTCAGTTAAGCACTATCAAGAAAAAACCAAGGAACATTTTAGAGATAGTTTGTTATTGTTGTTGTTGATTCTTTGGGGACTTTGCGACATCGTGGTCGTGGCCTTAAGTTCGGTACTACCTTGGCATTTCCTGGAGTAGAAGTGGGAAACCACGGAAAAACACTTCCAGGATGGCTGAGGTAAGAATCGATCCCACCTCTTCTCACTTTTGCCTTATGAGGCTGTGTGAACCTCGTTCCGGCCCTCAGACCAGAATTAAATTTCTTGGCAGAGCCGGGAATCGGACCCGGGCCTCCACGGTGACAGCCAAGAACGCTAGCCACTACGCAACGAGGCGGACGGTGGGACTCTACCTTAGAGAATTGACTCTCTGAAATAGGTTAAAATCCACTTCAAAATCATAGGCTAAGAACAGCACACATTTAATCAGAAAGCACACGTGTTGACTCAGTACTTCCTCCGGTAGCAATCAGGAAGTTTAATAACTTAATGATTTGTGATTGGGATTAAAGATAAACTTAATTTAAATCTAATGAACTAAAATAGTGGGTGGACGATTACCACTGCCAGGCATTAATCAATTAAAATTAATTGCAATTGATCAATCAATTAAAATTAACTACTCCCAAAATTAGTTGCCGTTAATTTCAATTGCAATTAAAATCAATTGTCAATTGAAATGAATACCCTTATTATTTGATGGTTAAATGTTAAAATGGTCAACTATCTTCTGGCTATTGCCATTTTTAGCTGATTATCCGGCAGCGCTTCTTGAGTCTCACAGCCTTATGTGACTTACATGTAGAGAGGGCTGTGATATTTACTTGACATGGAAGGATCAGTTAATCAGCTTTTCTTGTCTATTTCTCGGTCTTGTAAACACAGAGAGAGAGTAACACATTGGTGCTAATCACAATCGTTATGCTCTACCCCGTGTTATATCCTGGAGCAAAGCTATCAAAAGCAATTACCTCCCATAATGCCTGGTTTCATAGAAGAATAAACAAATATTAGAGAAAGCCACGGCCTACTGCGGGAAATAATAGGGCATTTGATAAGTAATTGCAACACAGTTGTCAATCAGCGATCCTAGTGGTGACAGTTGCAATCTTGTAGTATATTGTTGAGCAGTCTTTGATGTATAAATCTGAGATCGCAGGTTTGAATTCGGACGCTGACAGCGGCTATCCTGAGTGTAGGTTTTCCCCGTTTTTTACACACTCCTTTCAGGCAAATGACGCTATAGGTACCTTACTTCAAGTCCCAGATCCCCCCCAGGGGCTCCCATCTAGTGGGACGTGGGTTGGCGACCACGGGACCCCAGCTGAGTCCGGTATTGCTTCCACTTACTTGTGCCGGGCTCCTCTCAGTCTTCTTTCCAGTCGACCTCACTTGGTCAACTCTTGTTCTCTTCCGACCCCGACGGTATTAGGGTATCCGAGGCCTAGGGAGTATCTTCCTTTCTCGCCTTAATTGGCCCTTGTCTCATATTTTCTGATACCCTCCTTCTTCGAGGGGTCAGCCTTCTTTTTCTTTTCCTGTTATCTCCTGCCTTCTGCTCAAGGCCCTCAAGGAGGCAGGGTGTATGTAGCCCCACTACTTCTGGTGCACCCTGGATATTGCTACACCCTCAGGGGCTCACGGTTGGTGAGTCCGGGAGTTGGCGACCCCGAGGGATTCCTGAGCTGGGTCCGGTTTCCCCCTTTTGTCCATTACCTGTGGGGTGGACCCTCTCATCTTTCAATTTCCTATCTGCCTTTCATGGCTCTCCTTCCTTCCAAGTCCCTCAATCCGCATTCTTCGAGGGTTGAGGGCATTTCTTTCCCTCCTGTCCTTTATTTGCCTTATTCTCCTTTTGTTTTCCATTTCTTCTTCCTGTATATAAGTTAGTAGTTAGTTTTAGCTGTAGTTCACATTTCATTATCATCTTCACTATCACCCAAACCATTAGGGACCGATAACCTAGATTTTAGGCCCCTTAAAACAACAATTATCATCATCATCTTCATCATCATCATCATCATCATCATCATCAAGTCCCAGGGGACCTACCTCAT
Source organism: Meconema thalassinum (assembly GCA_946902985.2). NCBI lineage: Eukaryota > Metazoa > Arthropoda > Insecta > Orthoptera > Tettigoniidae > Meconema > Meconema thalassinum. The sequence goes on along the minus strand of OX336389.2, from coordinate 854,066,082 downwards.
TCCTGTCCCTAATGCAGTTACACACATACTAGAGTCATCACATAAATACAGGTTCTCAGGCAAGTTCAACACACACCCAACTACATGGGGCTGATAAGCAAGATGTCCCAAATCCCTAAAATAAATTGACAACAAAATTATTACAAATAGTTCCAAAAATGGATTTAACTGCAGCTAAATTCAATTGTCAATACCAATTATACTGGTTGTTCTTTAATGGATATTTATTAATTTTCAATGATCTCAACCTGACAATTGAAATATTTTACTTTAATTTTTTTCAGCAGCATTTCATTGCTATGACAACTCAGCCTTCAGTGCCCGTAATGTTTGTCGTGTTTAGCGTCTGCCGAGGAAAGATTTCACAGAATATCATGAGAGAAGAGCAGACAATTATTTACTAGTAGACTATATTTTAGAGGGCTGCTTACTATTTGCAATGAGGCCCGTACCACACGACACTTGCCGGCAAGGAAGCTGTTGTGATAGCTGATACAAAATCTTGTCCCGATTGTGTTCATTCTTGTCAGCGCACCAACCTTTGTGACCGAAGTATATCATAGGTTACTAGATAGTATGCCAGGTTATAAGGAATGAAACATGGAGGAAGGTTATCGATTGAGGGTAATATCGTCCGTAGATTACCATTATTAACGAATAGCTCTCATGAATCTTGGCATTTTTAGATTTGAAGACATGCAAGGGACACAAATCTGTATTTAAGGTCTCGACTGAAAGCATTTGATATTTAATCATATGGGTTAACATGTGCAACAATGAGCTTCAATCCACATGGGAGAAATGTACGAGAGATGTCCGGCTCCATGACTAATTGGTTAGCATGCTAGGCTTTGCCCCGAAGGGTCCCGGGTTCGATTCCAGACCGGGCCGCGAGGACAATTACATATGTTTTCCCGTGTAAAACTCTTAATTGCCCCCGTATCTCAGGCATTTTCGGTAACAAGCTTAGATCTAGGTACTCGACACTCTACGGGAAGGCAATATGCGGAAAGTCAAAATGCACTCGGGGCACATGTTACCTTTCATTTTATGTTATCTATACTAATATAATAAAGCTGAAGAGTTTGTTTGTGTGTTTAAACGCGCTAATCTCTGGAACTACCAGTCAGATTCGAAAAATTCTTTTTGTATATGATAGCCAGATTAAAGAGGAATAGTTTAGGCTATGTAGCATTAGGCTACACCTCCCAGGTAACCTTAAATATTGATTTTTGTTCAGAAAGTCGGAAGAACAAACGCTCCCGAACAGCTTCAATAATACCTAAGTCTATTGTTCCCTAACAATGCGGGCTGCATCACGTCGCTCCTACCAGTGTTCTGGTGCAGAATTGCGAGCTGTTTATAAATTGCAGTCATGGGGAGTAATTAATGCAAAAAGATATCTTAGGCCCATTAAAACAGTTATCGTCATGACAATAGTATGCCGCTGTATAATGGCGATGGTGTTGGTGCAGTATACTGAGGTTATCAGCTGCAATTAGCGTTGGTGCTTTCCGATTCTTATCCTTGAGCGCTCCAGTTCTGTTGTAGTATTCATTATCATCCATAAAACAAATAAATCCACCGGGCAAATCCGGGCACTACTGCTAGCAATTAATATAGGGCCCTCATCTGCCCCATAAACGACAAAAAAAAGTATACAATATTTTACCCGTGTAAAACGGGTTTAGATCTTTCAAATGGCATATAATGCGTTCATTTAGTCTCTGAAGTAATTAAACGCCTCCCTATGCCCTTGTTGAGAAGTTCCGAAGGTAAAGCGCCGTAACAGACAATCGAGCGAATTACAAAGGTCTTCCTTGTTGGAGTCTACAATCCCCTAGGCCTAATATCTCAAGTTTTATGATACTTTTCAAATTATCAGATTTTCCGTAGACTATATAAAAACGTGTCTTTAGATGTTTAATAGTTAATTGAAGAATTCAAATGCAATTAAGATTAACAACTAACGAATTTAACTGTCAGAAAGGCAATTGAAAATATCATTATCAATCGCAACTAACACTTACGTGGGTTGGCTTTTAATTGTTAATTGAATTAACTTCTGCCTAGCATTAGCGCGTATATAGCCTGCACTTACAGAACCTTAAGTGGTCAGTTCCTGAGTTGAATCACCGATGGTGTCAAGTGAGGCAATAGCGAAATATTCTCGCATGTTTTTTTTAAATTAATGCTGTTCGTGGCTTGTAGTAGTTCCTTCACTGCTTGTCCACTGTGTGTTTATTCCGTTGATTTCAGGTCATGCTCAAAAGAATTGAATCGGCACAGAGGACGTTCACCGTAACTTAATTTGACAGAAATGTTGGCAAGGAACTCTTCGGTGATAATTTATCAGATTTGTTAGATTATTCTGATGACAGTGATGTTGACCCAGAGTTTGAACCCTACGAGCTGTCTACATCTGCTTAACAACATAATACTAAGCAACTATGGCGATGCTCTCTTTTTACATCCTGTGTAAGGTACCAACAAACGGGATAGCCTATTGTATTTGTACTTTTACTCCAAACCCATCTATATTCGGTACACAAGTGTTACGTAATAGTACATTATGCAACGAGCCTATAATGGCAATAATTAAGACACGAGTATGTTTATAAAACGAGCGTATACGAGTATTATAATGTCAATACGAGTGTCTTAATTACCATTATAGGCGAGTTGCATACGACTGTTTATGTTCGACGAAAATTATTATAACTATTTTATGTTCGAACATGAATATTCATAAATATCCGTCGAGATTTCGCCAGTTTTATGTACTGAACAGAGTGCATGGGACGCAGAGAATACCTTGTATTTGACAATGGCCTCCTCGATTACCCCACTATGACACTAGAATTAGAATTAGAAGGCTTTGGAACTCAGCGCAGGTGTGATGCTATCCTTACCTAATTGGTCAAACAACTGTTTCTTGAGCTCTGATTGGTGGGAGAAACTGTCTCATAATGAAAACTTGTACTATAATGAGCCTCATTATAGTACAGTTTTTTGACATATAATATTTACATTTCGACATCGTCGAACATGTAAATCCAGAGCCTGCTTCCAGGGCTCAGGGATGAAATGAATGAAGCCCCCATCTAGCGGCGAGGATATGAACTGTGCCGGCTGCCGAAGCCTGTCGCACTCCTCTGAGGCAATGATTAAATGAATGACAGATGAAATGAAATTTTAGTGGAGAGTGTTGCTGGAATGAAAGTTTTGACAGGGAAAACCGGAGTACCCGGAGAAGAACCTGTCTGCCTCCGTTTTGTCCAGCACAGATCTCACATGGAGTGACCGGGATTTGAACCACGGATCCAGCGGTCAGAGGCCGGCGTGCTACCGTCTAAGCCACGGAGGCTTCACGCTAAGGCACGGAGGCGTCGAACATAAAGCTATAAAATATTGTACAGTGTGCGCACAAAATCCGTATACCCCTACTAATTATTAAGCTATTATTTATTTCTATTGTCAGTACATATAGGCCTACATTTGTCCTTGCATCTTACATCTTAGGAATCTAAAATATCCGTAGACTATGTGTCACTCCATGGTCTCTGCATAGCTGAATACGCCGCCATGTTCTGATGCTCATATTAAGCAACATCCTTGGGGTCACTGTCTGGAAAGTTTCGCGCATTGCCAACACCTCATTTCCTGATCCACTTTGATGTGTTTCGTCATGGTTGATACTGGTCGCACGTTTCCGTACGGATTTGACCGATGATTGTTTGATAGAGTTTTCCACGTCAGCACAAAGTTCAAGTCTGGTGGATGGTCTTCCACTTCTCGACGCGTCGTGAACACTGCCCGTTAAAAAGGCTTTCATCTCCCACGCTGACAACTCTTTCTTTGTCGGTGCTGATTTCACAAACCGCACAACGAAATCGTCCTTCTCATTTTTAATTAATTTCCCATTAATTTTACACTCATGAACCCACACAGCAGCAGGAATCGGTCCTCAATCGTATAATCACTTGCATTAGCCATTCTTTCTAAATCTTGGCACCAACTGGTGTCAACAATCGAAGTCGATAACAATGGGTATCTGACAATGTAAGTAGAAATAAATAAATAATCAGTAGCTACTGTATTATGTATTGACAATAAAAGTAAATGCCGGCCCCGTGGTGTTGGGGTAGCGCGCCTGCCTCTCACCCGGAGGCCCCGGGTTCGATTCCCGGCTCCGTCAGGGATTTTAGAAACTGGCGTGAGGGCTGGAACGGGGTGCACTCAGCCTCGTGAGGACAATTGAGTAGCTGTTTGACAGTGAGGCAGCGCCCCGATCACGAAAACCAAAGTTAACGGCCGAGGGGACCCGATGCGCTGATCACGCGTCACCCCAATATCTGCAGGCCAAATGGCTGTGCAGCGGTCGCTTGGTAGGCCTAGGCCCTTCATGGGGTGTAGTGCCAGGGGTTATTATTATGCTATTAATAAAAGTAAATAATAGTAATAATAATAACTAGTGGTCCCGTGCGAGAATTCTCGCATAATGGGTTGTGTGCGCCCCATGTGTACAGACTACCCGCCCGGCTCTAGTGCTATGCGGACTGTACGCGACACAGTTCTGCCAGGGACTATCGTCTTGTTTATTTGTTTAAAAGCACTTACTAGCAAATAAATATAGGCTATTTCCGTTGAATTTTCAAAAATGCAAGATTTTTCCTGTACTATAGAGACGGTTTGGAAGATGTTGGTACAAACCTCACCTTCTAACTCCCTCTGGTTTAGGAGCTTGAGTTTTGTGAAACATACACCATAGCGTATTATATAATAATGAGTAGGGGTGTACGGACTTTGTGCGCACACTGGATGTGTCGCAGTTTTCACGCATTATTTTCGCCTCATTTAGAAAGTATAATACCATTATTCTGAATATTTGATTGTTACAATCATGTTTTTCCCAAACTGTTAATATATTCCACACGCTTATGTTGCTAGTCATAATTTTGAGGATACTTCTCTGTATTTGTAAACAAAAAGGAATGTTGAAGAAATCTTAAATACACCGAAAGTTATAGATTCATAAAGAAAGAGCCACCAAATGTCACACAATGCCTCGGTTTACGTCCATCTCGTTGTGTAGTGGCTAGCATTATTGCCAGTCACCGCGGAGGCCCGGGTTCGATTTCCGGCTCAGCCAAGATATTTAATTCTGGCCTGAGGTCTGGAACGGCACCCCGGCGTTTCTAGAAGCCGCAGTAGTTAAAAGGGTGGTAAACAAATAACATTATTATTATTAGGCTATCTGGCTATTACTGTATTAGCCTTTCAAGATAAGAATTCCTTTGAATTTAGCTGCGCCAGCGTTTGTTGATCATAACAAATGGAGCCTTGCAGGAGGAGGTGGGGATCACAGCGATGATGTAGTTGGCAACAGCACAGCTAAGCGTAACAGGAGCACATGTCACAACGGAGAGTAGTGCAATGACTGAGACTACTGGAGCTGAGTCATATCCTACCCGCGCTAGTGTACATGCCAATCAAGCAGGCTGCCAGCATGACACAAGTAAACGAAGACTAGTTCCCATCTCGGCCACCGGTACTCGTATCTTGAAAGGCTAATACCATGTATGGCGGGAAATTGGCTACCAATTGCCGAACCCGAAGGACTGAGTTTAGAGGCACATGCATGATGCAGCTCATTGTCGAGTCCTATTAGGAGCAGTCAGGGATTTTCTCTTGATCAAGAATATTGCTGCATTATTCGGATCCTGGATAGACCTCCACCTAGCAGCTTAGCCAAGCGCGTTCAACATTTCCCCAAAATGCAATGGGAAGTTGAAGCAAGGTCGGAAGTTGGAATCCTAAGCTTCTTTCCCTTGGGGTTTCTACACTCCTTCCAGGTAGATGTTAGACTGGTACCTCATTTCCCAACCGTGGACTCCCAAAATATTAGACTACAGTTCCATGCACTTTTACTGTCGCAAAAAATCAGGTTATCAGGCGAGTACTATGCACACACAAGCAAAGACAACTACAACGATGAACTACTAGTAGTAGAATGTTTGTTATTCTGAAGTTGATTCATGTGTTCTGTTTGCCCACAGTTTGTCGCAGTTGCATCATACGTCATCTGCAGTGCAGCAAGTTTTGCCCCATCTGCGAAGTGCAAGCGTACAAAGCCAAGCCGCTCGAATGTATCCGGTGAGTACTTGTAGCCTATTACCCTCGTTTCTTCAGCTGGAGAGTTTCAATAACTAATATAGCCTATGCAATGCGTATAGCCTATATGAAAAGGGTCCAGCTGTCAGATATTAATAATTAACACTACTCTTGGACTTCAATCTATTTCTAATTAGGGACCATACTCGGGATGTGTAAAAATTAAGACATGCATTGCAACAGCTTATGTAGGAAATGTTTTCATTTAACATTTTATGTTTTCCGGCATCATTTCATTGTTTTACAATTATATTTATTTACTAATCTCACATGCGGATGCAATATTTAGTAATTCGATAAATTATGAATTATAAACGATTCATTTTATAAAAGCCAATAGCTACTCCATTGTTGATCTAGAAGAGTTTGGGGCGTTTTAGTCGTAAAGGAAATATGTGGCTAAATCAGTTTAATACTAAACAATACTGAAAGTAAATAATTAAAAATCTACATGTTCAAGGATTTTTCAAATAGTAGTTACAACATTTCAATCATATTTCACAAGTTGAAGTTTCTTGGAATTTAATGGTGCTTTTTGTTTAAATAAACAATTCATTTGAAAGTTTATTTACTTGGGGAAAGCTAAAATGTGTGAAAATTCGGAATAAGTTTCGATTATTTGATTAAAATATGTAGTTACTTTATCACCTTTAATATGCTCGTTCTTAAAAATGATTGTGTACTGTAGGCTACGTGTGACATCAACATTTCTTTCATGACTCTCTGCATGGCAATCTGCAAGAATTTACTTCACCAAATTATTGGTGGATGCTGGCTTCTCATTTCCTGAATAACTTCACTTGCGGTGGGTCACATGCGACCCGCGACCCGCGGGCCGCGGGTAGGGGACTTGTGTTATACAAATTTTATTTTAGTACTCAATATTTGTTTTCGGAATTTAATAGTCTATTGTTTATCGTCTAGAAAATAGAACTTACAAGCTATGATTTGGAGAATTAGGAATAATATATGCATCTTATCCTGGTTTTACAATCAGCGTTCGGTTGCACTCTTTCCAACTGAGTTAATCTGAGGCATGGTGAGTCGACGCTGTTCACAGTCTATATGATAAGAGTACGGACGGCAAGTGGTGAAGGTCGCGGTACAGTATGAGTGGTAGGGAGTTGGAGCACTGGAGGAGACATCCCTCACTTAAAAGAACTGCGCTGAGTTGATGACGTTAGTACGCCAGATTTTAAGCATTAACACGCGATGTCGACAGCATGGCAGACGATGAGTGACTGCTGTCGCTGTTCACCTACCACAAGAAACGTGGCTGGAAATCTGTCTGCCCAGAGCGATCAGCTTGGCCTTGAAGCCTGTCCGTATAGGCTACCGTCCACCCTCTACCTGTTCAAAGTGTTCATGTGCCTGCACACTTCCTGTGATAATGTAAGTGTTATTCAGAGTTATGCTTAATTTTAGAGTTCATTCAAGTTTCTAATATGGAACTACAAGTGGAGCAAACGGTTACTGCTGCTTCGTAGAGCGTATTAATCGTATTAATCCTGCATGGGAAGAGGGAACAATGTTTATAGGTTGGGCTGTAAACTTCGGGTGGCGTAAAACTAAATTGAGAGGGGCTCGAAGACCACACTGTGTGTGCGTGTATAAGAAAACGTACCGGCTCTCGGCTTCCACTGTAGTTGAAAACGTATTCCAGGTTAGACTGGAAACTGACAAAGCTTTACATTTTCTAGTATGCATAGTTGAAGTCTTCTGACACAAAGCTAACCACAGTCTGAAGTTCAAGCGGGCACATACGAAACTAATCATTGGTCATTCCAATAATTTCATTACCAATGGCGCTGAAGATTCCTTCCGTCTTCTAGAGTGAATCTCGAACATAACGTTTCGTTTATTAATCCTGCATAGGACGAGGGTCCGATTTTTAAAGAATGCCGATAATAAACGATAAGCTGCATGAAAGTAAATTGTAAGGGGCTGGTGGACCACTTTGAATAGCGTATAGATCAGTAACTTATGCACAGGGGAGTGCTCCCAGTGGAGGGCTAAGAGCAAAGCAAATTTGGGGGCTCGTGGAGGAGAAGTAAGAGGGTGTTGACATGGCTCGTGGCAATATACAGGCTGTTTAAAGTGCAATACTGTATTATAATTATCTGAGGTAGGCCAATTATAAAGAGAGAAGACATTGTTTTGAAATGGGTTTTATATCTAAAAACGGTAGACCTATAATTACGAAGGCTAAAAATATTTTCATTACGAAACACAAGAATTCCGACGAATATATGACAGAATAGAAATGTAATGTTTTTCAGTCGGTCAACACGATTTTAGCCAACTGTAATGGATGGTTCCCTAATCCTGATAAAATCATGAGATTAATTATATGCATTTGTTAAATTTATGTAATTTTTTCTCAGGATTAGGGAACCCATTACAATTGGATGCAATCGTGTTGACCGACCGAAAACCATTAAATTTCGATTACTAAGGCAGCACGGAAAAATGGCTTCCAACACGTTTAATATATGACAACAAGTAGTTCCGTGAAGAACTATAGCCTATTTTCATGTATCCTACGTATGTTAATTGCCTCTATCAACATACAACATTTCAGTTTGATTGCTGTAATAGATTCGTAGATATTTAGAACCGTCGAAATATTTCGGATGGTCGCCATGTTGGAAGGTCTTAAGAGTAATGTACTATTACATGAAGATTATTTTGTAGGTGTAGTATTCAAACTTCAATCGCATGGTTAGGACACAAGAAATTGAAAAAAAAACGAGATTTTAAAATTTTGCACAGCTGCCATATTGTGGTTATGAAAACAATTGAAATAAATTAGATGCCAGTGGATTAGAATTTGTATAAGTATTTACCGTACTAAGTTTCACTGCACTCGGATAGTTTAATCGCGAGAAACGTCCATTTAAATATTTATATTTCGCGTCGCCGTCATGTTGGATTTGTGCTCATCAAGTTAATCTATTGAAAGTCCCATATATGAACTTATGTCCATAGCCTCTATGAACATAGCATATTTCAGTTTGATTGCTGTAATAGATTCGTAGATATTGAGAACCGTCTGAATATTTCGGATGGTCGCCATATTGGATTGTTATGTGTATAGGCCATAGAGTTAGCCTATGTAGTCTACCATTAAATGAAAATTATTGCGTAGCTTCATTATTCAAACTTTCACTTGGATCGCATGATTACGACAAATGAAATAAAAACTTAATCTTAAAATTTCGCATAGCCTCATCTTGAGGTTATGTAAACAATTGAACTAAATTAGATGCCAGTGCATTACAATTTGTGTAAATATTTAATGTACCATATTTCACTACGCTCAGGTGGTTAAATCGCGAGAAAAGCCTATTAAAATGTTTCAAATTTGCTTGGCCGCAATGTTCGTTCTGTACTTTACAGATATTTCAAAATCACACAGGTGATTTTCTAGCAGTGCTCTCTATCTCTGTACAAAATTTCAGGGTGAAATCGGTAATAGTTTCGGAGATATAGAATGCCGGTGAAATATTTCGCACAGCCGCCATTTTGGATTGGTGAGACGTAATAAAATTTGAAGAACTAGGTCGGTGTCGACTAAAATGGTGCTATGACCTTACTGAGTTTCATTGAAATCGCTCCAGCCGTTTAGAATTTATTAGAGGGGACACACACACATAAACACACACGCACGGAAAAAAGGTGATCTACTAACCCTATTTTTTCATAAATGAAAATCAGAATAATTAGGCAATATCAAATTTTTAAATAAAGTATTCACTAGGCGGATAGTCTATAATGTGTATTTTGATATAAAGTTCTCCATGTTATTGGACCTAAGTCAGTAAGTGTGATAAATACTTATTATTCCTGCCCAATTTAATTGGGCACATTTATGTGTTGACCGACTGAAAGTCAAATATGTAATATTACTAAGGCAACACTGAAGAAATGGCTTCTAAAATATATAATAATTTGCAGCCTAGTTTTATTGTGCGGATAGTCTACTTTCCAGCTAAATTTGAATTATCATGCCATTCACTCTAGTAGTTTTAACGTCATCGCCTAGGAAGCAAATAAACAAGCATTAAGCTTAGCTGTATACACATTATCGATAAATACGACGTTTCAGCTGAATATTCAAAATGTTAAATTTGAGAACGTTTACTATTTTTTTAATGTCTGTTAGGTAGTCAGACCAGAGGCTGGTTGGATCCTCAAAAAGTACCGCCACCCTATGAGTAGAAACTTTCACAGTGCACACGGGCACTAGTTGTGCCTTGAAGGACATTACTCAGCACCACCCATACCTCAGTAGCTTCCATAATTTATAATCACAGTCATGAGTGAGACTGAGACATCGGTGGAAAGCCACGTTTTACTCTAGCCTGTGCCAAATGTACTGCATTCATCAAGAGAAGGTAAACTTTATTTATATAGAGTAGCTATACCCGGCATGCGTTGCAATGTCAATCAAAGACAGAAAGGAAGATAATAATAATGAACCCCCGGTCAAACACCGTGGCGTGAACTGTATTGGAATAGACAGCGATACCAGATACACGGCGGGCTGCTGACAGTCTCTTCTTGTCACCTCGCGATGATTCAGCAAGCTAATCTCACACCTGGCATTGCGGTGTGATAAGTACAGGCCGGACGTTTGTTTTAGACGATTGCCCTTGACCTTGAAGCCTGCAGGTGAGCCTACACACTTCTCTCTCACCCTATCGCTTCACACTTGTCACCACCGATCTGATGTAATGGAATTCCAGGCTTGAGCAGACAGTACAGTCCACATCGAAGTATTGTGTGTCGCGGAAGTACACGTTACGTAGTTACGAACAGAATGTCATTATATTTGCCAATGCCTGTACTCCTAGCAGTAGTGTAAAACAGCTTAGTTAATCATCGGACCGCTTGGGGCAGCTGATAACAACACAGGTACTGGAGTAACTCGCCTCCAGGCTTCCATTAGATTTTTCACTCGTCTAAAACAAACGTCCGGCCTGTATATAGATTGTACAATATTAGGTTACTGTGGGATTTAAGGCTTCCTGTTAAGTCACTCACCCATTTGTGTTACATAAATAATTTATAGCCAGAAACCTTCCCTGGAGTGCACACAACAACTCACCCATCGCAATCGGATGAATGGTAGGCCTATATGATCGCGTAGGGGACATAAAGACAAACTATCACGTACAGTAACATTGACTTATGTATATATACACCGCAGTATATACTAAAACTCAATGTCTAGAATGTGTGCTTGAAAAGAAAACCACACACACACACACACACACACACACACAAAACCAGCTACTCAGTATGCGACCTCCAACTTATGCTATTTTGAGTTGAGTTTCAAAAGGTATTTCCCTCGATTCGCGAAATGAAACGTCGTTGAGTCATTATCTATATTCTTACGAAAAAGGCATCGTGATTCTTTTCTGTATCTGGGTGCGACCATGATAGCAATTATTTGTTCTGACACCATATGTTCTGTGGAACAACAGTTAAGAAAATATTCGGAACCACTAAATATTATCATTTTGGTAGATATATTAGGCCTACAGAATTGTCCTGATGACATTTCGTAGTCAATGAGAAATTCTGTTTGTATTTTGAGTTCAATAATTATATCGCGTTGAAAAAAAAACAGTTAGAAATAAGGACCCGTTTTGAAATGTCTACAATGCCTGAGTACACTTTGCGTGGGACACTTATCAAAGAAATACGGTACCTCTATAAATGTTGCAAAATTTCATGTTACCTTTATTATAATTTGGAGCGATTACTACCCGTACTTTTCTCCAGTGAGGGAGTACTGTTCCTAAATTTCTTGCCTATACCATTAACTTATCCTATGCAACCATCTCATCCCTGCTTCCCCAATATACCGTACCATTTGTGGCCGTATTTCACTTACCCCTGCCGCTTTGTGACATTTTAGTTTATTCACCACCATCTCTACTTCCTCAACTCGTCAGGACGCGCGCTGTCATTCTTAATGTAATGGGACTGGCTGCGTGGCGCAGCGGTAACCTTCTCGTCCGCTGTTCCCAAGATTGCAGGATCAAATCCTGGTACAGTCAGTTGGCATTTGAGGGTGCGCAAATGCGAGAGAGCCATGTTAGTAGATTTACTGGCACGTTAAAGATCCCCTTCGGGGTAAAATTCCAGCATTCCCACGCCTCTGAAAGTCTCGTAGTTAAAAGGGACGTAAAACCAACATTATTTTAATCTTAGTCTATTATTATAATATTATTTTCCATCAGTACCTGGCAATCGTAAAAATATATTTTGCGCTCTAGCGCGACACCTTTCAGTTTCATGCGGAGATCCTTTGGATGACTTACCACCTTCGTTGTCTGCTTCACTACTGTCCTGCTCGGTATCACTTCTTTGATCACTTTCATAACCAAGTGTCCAACTCATCACTTCAATTCACTACTTCATTATATTGTTCGTCACCAAGTAAATGACATATAATATCAGTTAATATATGCATCGCGAACAATCCAGCTGTCAACAAGGAAACTTGAGCTCATTAAGCAACGAACATAAGGAGGCGCGCTGGGTATTAAATTACCCAAGAATGATATCGGTATAAAATCACGTCAACAACTCGAGCAATAATGATATCAAAACCGGAATGCAATCTTGGCAGACTGGGAATGTCCATTAGGAAAGTAGGGAAGGGTGGAAATCAAAATATCCATTAAGACCTGGAATAATTAACAATTAGTTTTTCCACGTGTAAAAAAAAAAAAAAAAAAAAAACACTCACGTGCGCGATCTCACAGGTTAACCGCGATTCTATTCCCTTTCTCATTTCCTCCTGCACAATCCTAAAGTGTGGCACACTGCCTGGAAAGTTTCCATTTACATTTACAAGTTTTCGAAGTATTCTTGTGATCTCCCTAGTGCTTCCTCAAAGACGTCGCCGTATTCTCACTGGATCTATTAGGACTACGCGCGACAAGGACCATATAACTATTTAATTCGTCATTGCTGTGTGTAATTATGTCTGCGGAGAATGCAGCCCGAGGCTTTGTTGCCGGTCTGCTTCATAAATCAACGCAGCAAATAAATGCCGTGTAAGTTTTTGCTATATTACACGAAAAAAAGAAAACTTTATTGTTTGGAGAAAAATGACAATTGTTCAGGAACATATGGTGTTTGTTTGAGTCTCTAATTGCACATGATGTTGTTGTTGATTCACTTTAGGACTAGGACACCTTGGTCATCAGCCCCGTGTACTGAGGTGTATGTTGTATATGTCGGATAACCTGTGTTTCTGTTATGACTGTAGTACAGTGCTTGCAGCAAGTTTAGGGACAGGCCTAAATTCCATTTGATGCATGTTTGACCCTGAAGTAACAGCATTTCAGTCATTGTTTTACATGATGTTATTAGACATCTATATGGTGCGTTCAAAAAGTAACGAGCCGGAGGCTGGAATGCGCAAACCGGTGACGACATCGGCTAATCGTGGCGTGTGTAACGAGGTGTGGTTCCGATCAGAGCGTGGAAGGTCACAGGCCGTCGGTAGAGGGCACGCGTGCACGTCACGTGACGATACAAAGTGAGCTGCAGCATGCATCAATCGTCCAACGCTGCCAGTCGCATTGCAAACAGTGACATGGAGGCGTCAACCGAAGAGCAAAGAGGTGTTGTTCGGTTTCTGACAGCGGAAGGAGTAGAGGGAACGGTCATTCATCGCTGAATGTCACAAGTGTACGGCGAACACTGAATGTCCCTTGCAAGGGTCAAGGCGTGGCACAAGCGCTTCAGGGAAGGACGGGTGTCGTTAACCGATGATGCCCGGTCTGGGGCACCCCCCTGCATTACCGATGACAACGTCCAGCTGGTTAATGCACTCATTACCCAGGACCGCCGAGTGACAGTGAACGCCATAGTCGCCGTGGTCGCTCCACGACAATGCACGACCTCATACGGCCAACACAGTCGCGACACTCCTGCAGCAATTCAAATGGGAGGTTCTCGGCTACCCTCCATACAGTCCGGACCGCTCTCCCTGTGATTACGCCATGTTTGGTCCCCTGAAAAGGGCCCTGCGTGGCCAACGATTCACCTCGGACGCCGACGTCCAGTTGTACGTGCGGAACTGATTCACATCGCAGCCCAGAGAATTTTATGAGACAGCCATTCACCGCCTCGTGACACAGTGGGACAAGTGCCTCAACAGCCAGGGCTAATACTTCTAACATACAGGTACTGGTTTCTGTATTTATGCCTCGTTACTTTTTGAACGCACCTTATATATGGGGGGTGTTCATTTAAAATTTTGCTGCTCTAGCTCTAATACTTTTGGAGATGGAATGTTTTACCTTTTTTAAACGTGCTAAAAATCTGTTTTTCCTACTAAAATGTCTTCTTTTTCAAAACTGCTAGTTCTACAGCTATGAAATTGTTACTGCAGTTTTACTACAACATATCTATCTATATATATAAAAATCAATCTTACGTGATAGTTTGTCTGTGGGTGTGTATGTCTCCTATGCATTCATATACCACTCAACCGATTGCGATGAAACTTGGGTGAGATGTTGAGTACACTCTAAGGAAGGTTTCTGACTTAGTAAATCCATTTTACAATAGGTAGCGCACGCGTAGATTCAACAAATGAGTGACGATGCGCGAAGCGTTTCAAACAAGTCCCGTATGTGTTCATATACCATTCGTCCGATTGCGATGAAACTTGGGTGAGATGTTGAGTACACTCCAAGGATGGTTTCTGACTTAGTAAATCCATTTTACAATAGGTAGCGCACGCGTAGATTCAACAAATGAGCGACGATGCGCGAAGCATTTCAACAAAGTCCCGTATGTGTTCATATACCATTCGTCCGATAGCGATGAAACTTGGGTGAGATGTTGAGTACACTCCAAGGAAGGTTTCTGACTTAGTAGATCCATTTTACAATAGGTAGCGCACGCGTAGATTCAACAAATGAGCGACGATGCGCGAAGCATTTCAACAAAGTCCCGTATGTGTTCATATACCATTCGTCCGATTGCGATGAAACTTGGGTGAGATGTTGAGTACACTCCAAGGATGGTTTCTGACTTAGTAAATCCATTTTACAATAGGTAGCGCACGCGTAGATTCAACAAATGAGCGACGATGCGCGAAGCATTTCAACAAAGTCCCGTATGTGTTCATATACCATTCGTCCGATAGCGATGAAACTTGGGTGAAATGTTGAGTACACTCCAAGGAAGGTTTCTGACTTAGTAAATCCATTTTACAATAGGTAGCGCACGCGTAGATTCAACAAATGAGCGACGATGCGCGAAGCATTTCAACAAAGTCCCGTATGTGTTCATATACCATTCGTCCGATTGCGATGAAACTTGGGTGAGATGTTGAGTACACTCCAAGGAAGGTTTCTGACTTAGTAAATCCATTTTACAATAGGTAGCGCACGCGTAGATTCAACAAATGAGCGACGATGCGCGAAGCATTTCAACAAAGTCCCGTATGCATTCATATACCATTCGTCCGATAGCGATGAAACTTGGGTGAGATGTTGAGTACACTCCAAGGAAGGTTTCTGACTTAGTAAATCCATTTTACAATAGGTAGCGCACGCGTAGATTCAACAAATGAGCGACGATGCGCGAAGCATTTCAACAAAGTCCCGAATGCATTCATATATCATTCGTCCGATAGCTATGAAACTTGCGTAAAATGTTGTGTACACTGCAGGGAAATTTTCTGGCTTAGTACATCCACTTTACAATAGGCAGCGCACGATTAGATTCAACAAATGAGCTACGACGCGCGAAGCATTTCAACAAAGTCACGTTTGCGTTCATATACCATTCGTCCGATAGCGATGAAACTAGGCTGAGATTTTGTGTGCACTCCAGGGAAGGTTTCTAGCTTAGTAAATCCCTTTAAAAATAGGTAGAGCACGAGTAAAATCAACAAATGAGCAACGGCGCGCGAAGCGTTTCAACAAAGTCCCATTTAATTTCATATACCATTCATCCGATAGCGATGAAACTTGGGTGAGATGCTGTGTACACTCCAGGGAAGGTTTCTGGCTTAGTACATACATTTTACAATAGGTAGCGCACCAGTAGATTCAACAAATGAGCGATGACACGCGAAGCGTTTCAACAAATTCCCGTATAAAGAAATATACCATTCGTCTGATAGTGATAAATGTTTGGTGAATTGTTGTGTACACTCCAGGAAAGGTTTCTGGCTAAGAAAATCCATTTCACAATACGAAGCGCACGTTTATGTTCAACAAAAGAGTGACTACGCGCGAAGCGTTTCGACAACGTCCCGTATACGTTCACATACCATTCATCCGATTCCGATGAAACTTGGGTGAGATGTTGTGTACACTCCAGGGAAGGTTTCTGGCTGAGTACATCCATATTACAATATGTAGCGCAAGAGTAGAATCAACAAATGAGCGACGACACGCGAAGCGTTTCAACCAAGTCCCGTATGCATACATGTACCATTCGTCCGTACCTATGAAACTTGGGTGAGATGTTGTGTACACGTCATGGAAAATTTCTGGCTTAGTAAATCCCCTATACAATATGCAGCGCACAAGTTGATTCAACAAATTAGGGACGACGCGCGAAGCGTTTCAACAAAGTCCCGTATAAGGTCATATACCATTCTGCCGTTAGCGGTGAAACTTGGGTGAAATATGGTTGACACTCCAAGGAAGGTTTCTGGCTTAGTAAATACATTTCACAGTAGGTAGCACACGAGTAGATTCGACAAATGAACGACGATAGCGATGAAACTTGGGTGAGATGTTGTGGACACTTACGTGACGGTTTCTAACTTAGTAAATACATTTTACAGTAGGTAGCGCACGAGTAGATTCAAAAAATGAATGACGGAGTGCGAATCGTTTAAACAAAATCAGGTATGCGTTCATATACTATTTATCCGATTGCGATGAAACATTGATCAGTTATTTTGTACCCGCCAGGGAAGGGGACTTAGTAAATACATTTCACAATAAGTAGCGCAAGAGTAGATGCAACAAATGGGTGACGACGCGCGAAGCGTTTCAACAAAATTCCCTATTGCGTTCATATAACATTCTTCGATTGCGATGAAACCTTGATGAGTTATTGTGTACACGCCAGGGAAGGGCTTCGACTTAGTAATACATTTCTCAATAGGTAGCGCACGAGTAGATTCAACAAATGAGTGACAGCGCACGAATCGTTTAAACAAAACCCCGTATACGTGCATATACAATTCATCCGATTGCGATGAATCATTGATGAGTTATTGTGTACACGCCAGGGAAGGGTTTCGACTTAGTAAATCCATTTCACAACAGGTAGCGTACGAGTAGATTCAACAAATGAGTGACAGCGATGAAACTTTTGAAAGTTGTTGTGCACGCTTCCACGAATGGTTCTAAATTAGAAAATCCATTTTACGATAGCTTAGAGGCAGTTAACATGTTGTGTATCCAAAAGCACTTCAAGAAACAGAATTTCAACGCCAACACTTTCTTTGATTGGCATTGCAACGCATGCCGGGTACAGCTTGTATATATATAAAAATCAATGTACGAGATAGTTTGTCTGTGGGTGGGTATGTGTGTATGTCTCATATGCGTTCACATACCATTCATACGATTACGATGAAACTTGGGTGAGATGTTGAGTACACTCCAAGGAAGGTTTCTGGCTTAGTAAATCCATTTTACAATAGGTAGCGCACGCGTAAATTCAACAAATGAGCGACGACGCGCGAAGCGTTTCAATAAAGTCCCGTATGCGTTCATATACCATTCGTCCGATAGCGATGAAACTTGGGTGAGATGTTGTGTACACTCCAGGTGAGGTGTCTGGCTTAGTAAATCCATTTTACAATAGACAGCGCACGAGTAAAATCAACACATGAGCAACGATGCGCGAAGCGTTTCAATTAAGTCCCGTATGCGGTCATATACCAGTCGTCCGATAGCGATGAAACTTAGGTGAGATGTTGTGTACACACCATGGAATGTTTCTGGCTTAGTGCATGCATTTTACAACAGTTAGCGCACGTGTAGATTGAACAAATGAGTGATAACGCGCGAATCGTTTCAACAAAGTTCCGTATGCGTTCATATACCATTCATCCGATTGCGATGAAACTTTGGTGAACTGTTGTGTACACTCCAGGAAGGTTTCTGGCTTAGTACATGCATTTTACAATAGGTAGCGCACGAGTAGATTCAACAAATGAGCGATGGCACGAGAATTGTTTTAACTAAGTCACGTATGCGTTCATTACCATTCATCCGATTGCGATGAAGCTTTGGTGAATCGTTGAGTACACTCCAGGGAAGGTTTTGGCATAGTAAATCCATTTCATAATAGGTTGCGCAGGCGTAGATGCAACAAATGAGTGACGACGCGCGAAGTGTTTCAACAAACTCCCGTGTGCGTTCATATACCATACATCGATTGCGGTGAAACTTTGATGAGTTGTTGTGTACACGTATGTGAACATTTCTAACTTAGTAAATCCATTTCACAGTAGGTAGCGCACGAGTAGATTCAACAAATGTGTGACAGCCCACGAATCGTTTAAACAAAATCCCGTATGCGGTCATATGCCATTCATCCGATTGCGATGAAACTTTGATTAGTTGTTGTGTACACGCCAGGAAAGGTTTTCGACTTAGTAAATCCATTACACAATAGGCAGCGCACGCGTAGATGCAACAATTGAGTTACGACTTGCGAAGCGTCTCAACAAAATCCCGTATGCATTCATATACCATTCATCGATTGCGATGAAACTTTGGCGAGTTGTTGTGCACGCTCCCACGAATGTTTCTAAATTAGTAAATCCATTGTATGATAGTTTAGAGGCAGTTAATGGAAATCGATAACATATTATGTATGCAAACGCACTTCAAAAAACAAAATTAAAACGCCAGCACTTTCTTTGATTGGCATCGCAACGCATGCCGGGTACAGCATATCAATCATAAAAATAAAAATACAACCTCGGGAAAAAAAGTACTACTGATTTGGTCGCCTCTCAAACAAACTTTCTTCCCCGGTAATTTTGGCGGCAAAATTGGTCAATTTTGTTCCGCGATAACTTCCGATTGGCAACATTTCGAGAAAGCGCCCACAGCGGATCTATCACAAACAAGACGGAGTCGGGAATCAAACCCAAGGCCTCCGGGTGAGTTGCAGGCGAGCTACTCCAACACCACTGTTAGCGCCGGGATTAAAACTCCCACTTGCTACAGTTCCCAAACGTAGTCATGCTGCGTGATTTAATGACTCATTTAACATATGCTTCTTGATATTAAAAACGTACATCTTTCTGAATAATGTCAATGTTTTCAACATACGTTGTTTCTTATTACAAAAACCTCGCCCCCTTCTCTTGTGTTCATTTAATCTTAAGCGTATATTCAACAATGACTTTCACAGGCATGTAGGCAGGAAATGGTTTCATCAAAGTTGTTCACAAACTTATGTGTTTTCAAATGATCACCCCGTATGATTTATCACGCAATTGATTGCATAGAAACTCGCATTAAGAATGGAGTTAGTTGCATCACAATAGGTGCATATTACATCCCAAGAAATTGTAACATGAAGTTAAGATAAATGTGGTTGTTGTTGTTGTTGTTATTTTATTCGGGAGCATGGGCACCTACTTAGGTGTGTGAGTGTATAGAATTTGTCTGACAACTAGTGTAATTGTGGTGTCTGTCGTAGTATGTGTATTTGTAGCCTTATTCAGAAGAGGATTAGGAAGGAGGCGGCCGTGGCCTTGAGTTAGTAACCATCCCGGCATTTTCCTGAAGTAGAAGTGGAAATCCACGGAAAACCACCTCATGTATGGCTGAGGTGGGAATCGAACGCATCTCTTCTCAGTTTTGTCTCACGAGGCTGAGTGTACCCTGTTCCAGTCCTCAGACCAGAATTAAATTTCTTGGCATAGCCGGGAATCGAACCCGAACCTCCGGGATGGGGGTAATGCTAGCCACTATACCAGGAAGTGGACTGAGATAAAGGAAATGCGTATCAGTTGCACATCCTGAGGTTCAAGCGTAATATGATTGGCGTATTACGGTGCGACAAAAGCTGTTTTTAATTTTACTCAGAGAAGTAACAAGGGGTGGGAAAGGTGGGCGACGGTGCAGAGCCCTGCGCGTGTGGGGGCCCCGCGGTCCTCGGAACAAAATTAATGAAGTTAGAATACGAATGTTTGATTGTTTGATGAGACAATATTATTCCTCGTACCATCCTACTGCCTTAACATCAGGGATTCTCAAACTTTTCTGTCGCATCCCCCTTCTGTAACCTCAAATATCTAGCCCCCCCCCCCCCGTCTTATTCTTCTTTTCTTTCTGAGCGCAATTCTTATAGGCTACTTCGATCACTGCTAATAAGCCTCTTATCCATGGGTAATGGCGTTACATTTCCCATACAACACCCTTTCACCCGCAGCGATATATCCTTACCAAACAGTTAATGAAACAAGTGGTGACGTGTCCATCGTCGCTCACACTGCCCGCCACAAGCAAGTGCACGCTTGCGCAAGCTTGATCCGACTCCACTTCAAAACAAAAATATGTGTTTTGTATTGCAAGCGTGCGTGATCTCATTGTCAGTTGATTTCTGACCATCGAAGCAGTGACAGTCTAGTTTTGTGGAGCTCCTGATTTGTGTGTTTACGAGTATATGATGGATACGGAAACGGTTATCGATGCCGTAAGAAGAAGACCGATTTGTCCAGTATATAGTAGAAAGTGTCTGGTATCATTCTGAAGTATTCAAAAAACTAATAATAATACTTGCAACAAATTCAATGTGCGATATTTATAAGAAAGGGCGAAGCTGTTCGCTATACGTGGCCAACTACATCAAGCACAATGAAAACAAATGATTATTGCTTGGTGTCACGGACAAAGTAGGATAATCGAGGCAATACACACACTCCACATTAACCTTAACTAATATTCAGTTCCATTGGTATAACACAAAATCCGGCGTGTGTCCTTGAGAATAGAATGTAGGCTCTAGTTGGCCTTCTCTGTCACTCGAATGTCGCACACAATAGACCAATGTAAGTTATATAATATGGTGCCACACATTTTTTACGTAAACGGAATGGCATGAAAATTTGCACATGCAGTTAGCATTTTGTACATTATTAAAATTTTGATGCAGAATATGTTATAAAGATGCATCTGATTGTGTTGACATACAAACATTAACCCTTGGAACGTTATTTTGTAGCTTCAAAACTTATTTTCTTACTGCGAGAATACAACCACTACTTTTATAGACGTGGATGTGGATTTGGTATTGAATTATTCTTTTAAGTAGGCTACGCCAAGAAAATAGACTGTATTACTTGGTAATTTGGAGCGTGTTTTTGGGACGAACTTATTTTTCAATTCTTAGAATTGCTTTTCAGTCGATCAACATTAGTATGCCTAATTGGATTGCGCGGGGAATAACAATTACTTTACCACCCTACTACCTGCCAGAAATATTAAATGATTTATATATATACGATTATTAATACAATTCGTGAAGAAAAGGGGGGAGGGGTTAAATGGATCGCATGTTTCGTTCGTCAAGCTAACATCACCAGATCAGTTCACTTAGGCTTACGCTTAATTAGGTTCGGCGGATATGCATATGCCATTTATGTACAACAATATGTATAATTATTAAGTTACTGTTGATGTTGTTGATTATTTAGGGGCTTTGGGACATATTGGCCATTTAGCCCCCACGTACTTGGGTTTGTGTAGAAGTTATCTGATAACCTGTGCCACTGTCATGTCTGTACTGGTGTGTAGTCTATACTTGTAATCGAGCTAGGATATGTGTAGGAAGCGGCTATGGTCATAAGTTAGGTGCCTTCCCGGTATTTGCCTGGAGTAGAAGTGGGAAACCATGGAAAATCGCTTCCAGGATGGCTGAGGTATGAATGGAACCCACCTCTTCTCAGTTTTGCTGAAGAAACTGAGCATACTCCGTTTCAGCCCTCAACCCCCAATTAAATTTCTTGGCATAGCTGGAAATCGAGCCTTGACCTCCGAGGCGACAGCCTGTTTCTGTCGTTATAGACCTTATAGCAAATCGTATAGCTCACCCAAGTTCTGATGTTGCAATGGATGATCCTGGCCACCTAGGCGAATGTTGCACGAAACATTTTCACAAATCTAAACCTGTGAATTCGGGTCGATACTGTTTTCACTAGTCAACGTAGGAACCGCCACAGGTTAATTACAAGAACTTCAACACACACACACACACACACTGATAATGTCAGTGGTGGTGATAGTTGTTTTGAGGGACGGAACATATAACCATATTAGACTCACCCTTCTGGTGTAGTGGCTAGCATTCTTGGCTGTCGCCCCGGAGGTCCGGGTTCACTGAAAAATGAAAATCCACAGCCTGCTTCCAGTCTCCGACCGGGTCAGGAATGGAATGAATGAAGCCCCCGTCTAGCGGCGAGGATATGAACTGTGCCGGCTGCCGAGGCCTGACGCACTCCTCTGGGGCAATGAATAAATGAATGACAGATGAAATGAAATGATAGTGGAGAGTGTTGCTGGAATGAAATTTTGACAGGGAAAACCGGAGTACCCGGAGAAAAACCTGTCTGCCTCCGTTCTGTCCAGCACAGATCTCACATGGAGTGACCGGGATTTGAACCACGGGCCCAGCGGTGAGAGGCCGGCGTGCTGCCGCATAAGCCACGGAGGCTTTCCGGGTTCACTAAGATATTTAATTCTGGTATGAGTGCTGGAACGGGGTGCAAAACTGAGAAGAATTTGATTCCCATATCAGTCATCCTGGAGGTGGTTTTCAGTGGTTTCTCGCTTCTCCTTCAGGCAAATGTCGGGATGGTTCTTAACTTAGACCATGGGCACCTCCTTCCCAAACATCAACTGAATTACAAATACACACTACTACTGCTGCTACTACTACTAGATACTACTACTACTACTACTACTACTACTACTAATACTAATACTACTAGAGGCAACCACAATAACACAGGTTATCAGACAAAAAGTTTAGGGACGTTTTTGCCAAACTGTTGGCCGGAAAAGCCAAGGGGTTTGCAAACCTCGCAAGGCGTGTACGTAATACTTGGCCTCTATTATATGAAAAATTAGAAATTGTCTTACAATTGAAAGGGTATTGACAATTCATCCTTTTTAATTTAAATGTCGTATTTTCTTTTAATAACGAAGAAAAAGATACAACCTGCATAGTAGTCTACTGCAGAATAGCAAACTTCAGCCGGAAATACGATAACCGCGATTACCGATTCGTCTATCCAACGTTTATTTAAATGTGTGTTTATTGTACATAAAATCTCATTGGCTCCAATCTATGCTTGTTTTATTCAGTATTTTATGACTCAAACAGTTTAGGATTTGCGGGCCGCATGGCAAGGCTTCGAGGACCGCATGTAGCCCACCGAAACTTGGTTTAACCCATTCTCATTTAGCCGAAGAGACATACAATAACGCTTTAAAGGTTTAAAGGAAATTTACGCGAAAACTCGCGTTAATCCTACTTACCCTGCCGCCATGTTTTGCTTCATCAAGAACTTGAAACACTATTCCTCTTTGCTTTACGAGAGTGCGGTAAAGAGCGAAGCGCGAATCAAAGAGCGGACTTCATGAAGCTCTGTTAGATAGATTGCATCACGTTCGCCTTAGAAAGAAGAAACAAAAAAAAAAAAAAACAACAAAAATAACATACAGTTGGTGAGTGTGGTCCAACCTTTCTCTGTTTGAGGGCCTTCCGAAACGTTTTTTGATTATGTTGCTTATTATTATGATTATGATTATTATTATTATTATTATTATTACTTTCGAGGAGTAGCGGAAGTTGTGACTTTACAGGAAATTGCATATTAAATTGTACTTCCCTACTCATACACTATGGCAGTAATTCAGGATCGTCCTGCGGCATAGCCTTGCTCGTTAAGTCGTGCACCACGGCAACAGTGGCATGGTGGCAGTTGTGTAAGTGGCTTAGTGCGACTGTCTGGACGGCAGGAGATTCGGGTTCAAATCTCAATCGTGGTCACATTTACAAGTCGTACTCGACAGTTAGGGATACTATTCCTGTTATTTCTATGATAATGATGATCATTATGGTGATTAAGATTAAGATTATTATTAACTGTTATTATTTTTAATATTCGTAGTAGTCTAATATTCTAGCAGTACGGTTGTATCTGTGTGAAATGTCAATGACGATTGCTTTCATCTGTGAGCAGGCCAGACACCACCCTGCAGACCCTGGTGTACAAGCTAGTCCCAGGTTTGTACCAGCAGGAGATGCTCCGACGGAGGTGTTTCTACTCGGGACCCTTACCTTCCACAAGCACTGAAACTCGTCGACCAACCCCTGAAGAGCGTGGAGAAGGTGTTCCGGCCTTCTTCTCCCCTGAGGACAGCGTTTGTTTGTCTCTGCAGTACTACAGGTACGTTGCGCCATTTCAGTAATTCATTGATTGATTATGATAATGATTATGATGGTGATGATGATCTTTAAGGGAGGTGGAACATGAAAGTCTTCTGTCCCCAGTGACACAGGTATTCTGCTATTTTGAACTAAATTAAAATTTGGAATTAAAATAAATTTCGATAAGAACTGTACTTCAGGTCACACAGTTCTAAACTCAGTTTAGGTTAGGTGTTGCCCCAACCCACTCGGTATCATTAAGCGGATGACGCGGTCAGAATGGCTAATTGAGACTGAGATTGAGCATTCCTGTTAGAATGAGGGTTCGTCGTGCTTAGTTGTGCAAGATTCACACACTCGTTCATCAGTTACCAGTGTGCGGATCTTGTATGGTCTATCCGTAATCTGTATAAAATTACAGACTCCCTCCGTTAAGGCTGGAATTTGGTCCACCTATCCCTAACAACTTAGAGCTCTAGATTGATTGAGCGTTGATTGATTGCTTGATTGAGTCGAGTGTAATAGCTGGTGGGGCTCATAGCGCTAGATTCTTAGAAAGTCAAAGTTGTCTAGTTTAACAGACGCCATTGGTAGGGGGGATTGATAGGGACCGATCCCCCATCTGACCCGCTGTACGCCCCACTATCCAGGACTGAGTCGTACAAACTGGGGTTTGTAAATAGATCGGTCTGTGCATGGAACAGCCTACCGTGTTCCCTGAAGGCCAGCAACAATAATGCCGTTCAGTTCAAGAGGAAGCTGCGGCTTTATTTGTTCATCAAGTAGGTTGTTCCTCATAAATTATGCCCCGATTCTTTGTTGTGCTAGTGTTTCCTGTGTATCTCCATTTACAATATTTATGTGACCTCTTCTCTTGTTTTCCTGCCTTATCCTATATAAATTTACCATCCCTCTAATGTATACTGTAAATAATTTATCATTGCTCGATTCTCACTAATTGCCATCTTGTGTACATATGTAAATATAACCCAGTATATATAGTGGGGCTCTGACGCATCCCGAATGCGAAGTGGGGCTTTGCTCTTTTCAGAGACTCCCTTCAGTGTAATGTAAATATAGTGTAAGGCACTGATGAATAAATATGAAATGAAATGAAATGTTTTACTGTTCTTCTCTTTGAAATTACGAATTAATTTCTATAATAGGTGTTTCCTTGTCCTACCCAGAAATAAGTCAATCATTGGGAAGTTTGTCAGTACAATATAACCAACTCCCCACCGAAGAGTCACGTTCAGAAATTTAACATTTATCTGAGACCCAGGGGTTAAATATTAATTAGTGTCATGAAAATGATTAAACAAGAATAATTCCTGGACGTGAGAGCCTCCGTGGCTTAGGCGGCAGCACGCCGGCCTCTCACCACTGGGTCTGTGGTTCAAATCATGGTCACTCCATGTGAGATTTGTGCTGGACAAAACGGAGGCAGACAGGTTTTTCTCCGGGTACTCCGGTTTTCCCTATCACAATTTCATTCCAGCAACACTCTCCACTACCATTTCATTTCATCTGTCATTCATTTAATCATTGCGCCAGGGGAGTGCGACAGGCTTCGGCAGCCGACACAGATCATATCCTCGCCGCTAGATGGGGGCTTCATTCATTCCATTCCCTGACCCGGTCGGTCGACTGGAAGCAGGTTGTTGATTTTCATTTCAATTCCTGGACCTGGAACTAGCTATAGTCTTTTTCTACTGTATTTTAGCTTTCAAAATCTCATTTATTTTACAGGAAAACTGCATTTTACATAAACAAAATTACCAAATTATTGTTAAATTGTGGACCTGGGTGGAATTCTGTCAAACTGAGGAACCTCTCCTCCTCCAGTGTTCCAATCTCTTTGTTGTTGTTGTTGTTGTTGTTGTTGTAATGCTTTCCTTATTTCATTTTTTCCGGAGAGGGTGCCAGCTTCCAAATTTAGTCTTGGAAACAAATATCTAATGAGCTCAGAAACTCTCTCATTCAGGGCTGTAGTGTGACGGAACACCAACTGGATAGCTTAATATCTCTGTCCAGGTAGAATTTCTATATTATAATTAAAAAACAAGTTAAATCAAAATTGAATTATTAAAATTACGCGGGAATGAATCGATCATAAATGGAAGCTACTTCAGAAGTTAAAGTTTAATTTTAATTTATATTGAACCAAATTGACCCAGAAATTGTATTTGAGCTCATCAAACTGTCCGAGGCATAGTTGACGCAATGATCATCATGGGTGGAAACTTTCTATGGAACCTCAAAATTCATCCTCCTCCCTCATACAGACCGCGACGATCTCAGCTTGACCATCCTTCAGTCACTCACCCAAATATGACAGGACCATCTCGAAAAATGCGTGGTCATATAGGCTACTTAATCATTTTTTAATACGACCTGACAATAGGCAAACCTCTTCAGATAACCTCTCATACAGTCCACCGCATTCTTAACATTTTAATATTCCATGATCATCATTTCCATCGTCTGTAGCAATGTGCTCCTTCCTCTTCACGCCAGTAGTGTGATCTATCGGATCAGTCATCTTGTATTGGGTGAACGTGAAGCGCTAGACATGCTTCATAGTGCCCTATTAAATGTCTTTCGTGATGAAAACAGACATATTTATTCCACAAAACGGCATGCATACGTAAGACCTGTAGGCCCTATACATGTAATATCCCGCCCAATTTCCCCGTAAACATAACTTCATTCTTATGATACAAATTATTGATGAAAATGAAATGATTTAATATTTTTACATTAGTAATGAATTTGGTAAATCAAACAAATAATGATTAGATCCAGGCTATTACATTGTTGTTGTTGTTTCAGTTAGGGGCTTGGGCCTCGTGGTCATTTCGGACCAGCCTTACTTGGCTGTGTGTAAAATTTGTCTCTGTTTTAAATTGAGGAGAGGACTGGGCCTTATGTTAGGCACCGTCCCGATATTTGCCTGAAGTTTGAACCCACAGAAAACCACTTCTAGATTGACTCAGCTCACTTTTCTCAGTTCTGCCTCACGAGGCTGTGTAGCTCATTCCAGCCCTCAGACTGGAATTCATTTTCTCGGCAGAACTGGAATCCAAACCCGGAACTCAGGGATGCCACGAGGTAATCAGTATTCCAGTCTCTTTAACCTTGTAACTTAACTGACGAACAGTTCTACATGATTGTTTTTAATTCAATTTAGAGGCTTGGGACATCTTTGTCATCAGCCCAGTGTAGTTGGGTGTGTGTTGAATTTGTCTGATAACCTGTATTTGTGTGGTAACTGTAGTAGTGTATGTAGCTTTATTAGGGTCAGGGATGGGGTAGGTGCCCGGGACTTGAAATAAGTACTATCCCGCCTTTTTCCTGGAGGAGTGCGGAAAATCCCTGGGAAAAACCTCACCCAGAATAGCCTCTGTTAGCGCCGGGATTCGAACCTACGATCTCCTGACTAGCTGCAGCTGCCTGTGCGGTCGTGGTGCACAATTTAATGAGCACGGCTACGCCGCGGGGCAGTTCTACAAGACTAAAGTTGGTTGTTTAAGTTACAAGTTTAAAAACAACCACCTTCTGTGATCTTGGGGAACGTGTTAATACTCAGATTACAAAGGTCCTCAATTATCAAACCTTTTTTGTTTTATATGAAAGGCCCTATGGTTACGATCATCACCTTTTTAGCCTATTTTCATTTTATGAAAAAAATAATAATAATAGGCTTATGAGATCACCTTTTGTCCGTGTGTGCGTATGTGTGTGTGTGTCCTGATAACTTCTAAACGGCTGGAGCGATTTCAATGAAACTCGGTAAGGTCAAAGCACCATTTTGTCCAACCTCGACCGTGTCCTTCAAATTTTATTACGTCTCACCAACTGATCATGGCGGCTGTGCGATATATTTCACCAGCATTCAATATCTCCGAAACTATTACCGATATCACCCTGAAATTTTGTACGGTGATAAAGGGCACTACTAGAAATTCACCTATGAGACTTTCAAAAACCTGGTAACTACAAAACCAACATGGCGGCCAAGCGAATTTGAAACTTTTAAATAGACTTTTCTTGCGATTTAACCATTAAAACGGAATGAAACCTCGTACAGCAAATGTTTATACACATTGTAATGCACTGTCATCTAATTTAGTTCAATTGTTTACATAACCTCAAGATGGTGGCTGTGTGAAATATTTCACTGGCATTCTATATCTCCGAAACTGTTACTGATATCACCCTGAAATTTTGTACGTTGATAAAGGGCACTATTACAAATGTATCTATGTAATTTTCAAAAACCTGTAAAGTACAAAACGAACATGACGGCCAAGCGAAGTTGAAACATTTTAATAGACTTTTATCGCGAATTAACCATCTGAGCGCAGTGATTATACATATTGTAATGCACTGGCATCTAATTTAGTTCAATTGTTTACATAACCTCATGATGGCGGCTGTGCAAAATTTTAAAATTAAGTTTTGTTTCTTCTGTCGTAATCATACGATCGAAGTGAAAGTTTGAATAATGAAGCTACGCAATAATTTTCCTTTAATGGAACATATCTCTGTGGGCTATACGTATAACAATCCAAAATGGCGACCATCCGAAATATTTAGACGGTTCTCAGTATCTACGAATCTTTTACAGCAATCAAACTGATTTTTTTAATGTTCATAGAGGCTATGAACATAGCCTAAGTTCACCTATAGGACTTTTATAACCTGGTGAGCACAAATCCAACATGGTGGCGACGCGAAGTTTAAATATTTAAATGGACGTTTCTCGAGATTTAACCATCCTAGTGCAGTGAATCTTTGTACGGTAAATGAGTATACAAATGTTAATCCACTGGCATCTAATTTATTTTAATTGTTTTCATAACCACAAGATGGCATCTGTGCGAAATTTTAAAATCTCGTTTTTACTTCTTGTGTCCTAATCATGCGATTGAAGTTTGAATACCACACGTAAACAATGATCTTCATGTGATAGTACATAAATAAAAATCCAACATGGTGACCATCTGAAATATTTAGACGATTCTCAATATCTACGAATCTATTACAACAATCAAACTGACATTTTGTATGTTGATAGAGGCAATTAACATGAGTAGGATATATGAAAATAGTCCGTATAGTTCTTCACGGAACTACTTGTTTGATGTATGTTCTTTGTTCGATATGCTTTTTCTTCGTTGGCAACTTGAATTCATCGGTAAGTTATTCTAAATTCTAAATAAAAAATATGGTGAGTTTTGCTGCATTTGGAGGAGTTGTTTTTGTTGATTTTTGGAGCTAGTCTATGCACACCCTGGTCATCAGCCCCGTGTACTTGGGTGTGTTTGTAGAATTTGTCTGTGTTATTGTAGAGAGTATTTAGATGCATATGACGCCAGAAGAGGCAATTCAGGTTTTGAATTTGGGTGGCCTCCATAATGGTTTTGTGCTCCTTACCTTTCTGTTAGTCGAGATTGATATGTGTAGTAATTTCTGCGATATTGAACAGTGATGAAATATTTCGCGTGACCAGCAACATATCGAAAGACACTGTCGAGATCGTACGTAGTTAATATCAAAAGTCCCCACCATGTTTGGAGGAACTCATAACATTCTTGGCTTAATTAGAGGAATACACTTAAGGAAATTGACATGCACACCATCTATAATTTAAAACTAAACCAGAGAATTATAGGCTATACCCGTGGAGTAACATTATGGTAGTATTTCATTGCACAATATTTCACCCCGACCTTGTAAATTGAAACCGAAAGCTAAAAACAAATATTTAAGATTTCGCACAACCGCTATCTTGAAATTTTGAACACAATTGAATTGTGTTATACGGCAGTATGATAAATACATATTCGTTTTTCAAAGCTTCCCTGCATTTATATTTTTAGGGTCCCAGAAAGAACAATTCTATTTTTGAAATTTGCTCGCCGCCATGTTGGTTTCGTATTCATACTGCTTCTGGAATTCACATAGGCCTATATGAACTTTTTTTAGTCGTCGTATCACCGTACAAAATTTCAGGTTCATTCCTGCAAGAGTTTCCGAGATATCGAATAGTGAGGAAATAATTCGTGTGGCTACCATTTGCCACTCTATTTTTTTAAATTAAAATAGCTCCAGCCAATTAAAATGCGTTAGGGTCACAAACACACACGGACGAAATGATCGTGTAAGATCGCATAAGATGAAGAAATGTAAGCTCAAAAACCCATTGAGTACCTTAAATTTGTATAGGCCTATTGGTGCTTCCCTTGATCCTTCTTATCCAATCTGCGTTTAGTTTTGGATCAGAAGAGTGCAAATATGTGATTTGTCAGTCTCCAAGTTAATCTGGAACATTTTTTTAAATAGAAGCCCGGAACTGATACTTTCAAATATAATAGCCTAATAATAATAATAATAATAATAATAATAATGCAATTGGTTTTACCTACTGGCTTTTAGAGATGTCAGTGCACTGGAATTTTTCCCCGAAGGGGATCTTTAATGTGCCAGTAAACCTACTGATACGACTCACTCGCATTTGTGCACTCTCTCAAATGCCAACTGACTGCGCCAGGATTCGATCCTTCAACCTTGGGCACAGCGAGCAAGAACGTTACCGCTGAGCAACGCAGTCAGTCCTTCACATATTCAAGCACTCTTTACATTGGCACTTTCCCTTATAACAAGACTTCAGAACGCTAAAATGGCGGCCGGCCACGAAATCAAAGCTGCTTTCAGGTTACTACCAGTAATGCACATCATTTCACAATGAGTGCGCAATAACTCTTTAATTAGACCTGATCTAGTGAATACAACCATTGGTGGAGTCGATTGCTTTACTGAGGTAATTCTTCAGTATAATGGAAAATTATTTTGATTGACATTAAAGCAAATCTAATTATGTAACCTCATCTGCATGTAGTCTATAGTTTAATGAGCCGTCCATAAGGCAAGGCGTAGAATTACTCCTCTCAATTTGCAATGGAAAGCTCTGAATATCGTGTTAAGTTTCTTATTGTTGCCTATTTACATTTACTTGGACAACACAGCGAGAGTCGCGAACCCCAAAATATTCTAGGAGCCAACATACTGTACATCCCCCTTTATTCAGTCTCTGTTTCTATGGTAAAGCATTGCCACTTTTCAAGGTAGTATGTCCCTTCTGGTGATTCGGATTCCATGTAGGCCAATCACAAGATTAATTTTCTTGTAAAACTACGGCTTCCTTTCCTTATTTTATTCAGTCCAATATTGTATTTCTAGCGAATTGTGTTACCTCACTAACGTAGTAGATTTTGAGAGGATTGGGCTGGTTAAATTTTCAATTTATATTGGCGAACGAACCTTGTTATTTCACAGATTACACTTTACATTGTGATAACTTTATTTATTTGTTTACTTATTTATTTATTCATTTATTTATTTATTCGATTTTAAATACCGTAAAAGAATTGTGGGAATATTGTTAATTCATTTTTGAGGCTTTGGACATCTTGGCCATTATTCCCGTGTAATTGTGTGTTTAATTTGTATGATAACCTGTGTTTCTGTGGTGACTGTAGTAGTGTAGGCTGGCTGCGTTGCTCAGCGGTAACGTTCTCGCCTGCTGTGTCCATGGTTGCAGGATTGAATCCTGACGCAGTCAGCAGTCATTTTAGGGTGCGTAAATGCGAGGGAACCGTGTCAATAGATTTACAGGCACGTTAAAGATCCCCTTCGGGGCGAAATTCCGGCACCCTGGTGTCTCTTATTGCCGCAGTAGTTAAAAGGGTAGTAAAACCATTATTATTATTATTATGTAGTGTAGAGAATATCTACTTCAAAATACAGCGTACGGCAAAGAAATATGGTTATATAGTACCCACCTCTCAACGGGATGGCCGAACCTTAAGGGATCACATTAGATTTATTTTTTCAACGGTGTCAGGGATGAGATGCGAGGAATGTATACGTGGCGTGTGGTGGTTTACGTCCGGATGCCCTTCCTGATGCCACCCTCATGAGAGGAGTTAATTAGAGATGAAATGAATGAAGTTGAATGAATCGAGCAAGGGGTTGATTGGAAGTGGCTTGTTCTATTAGAGGGTACCTGCCCGGCATTTGCTTGGAGTTGAATATGGGAAACAAAGGAAAAGTGTATCAAGGATGGCCCACGGTGGGGTTCGCACAGCTGAATATGAATGTGGATTCAGTGCCATGAATCTAATGTTGAATGATCAGAGAAATTACTTAGGCTACATATTGTGTAAACCCTCTTATTTTTCCAATGAACCTCCAGTTCATTGTTGCGATGTAGAAACATTTGTAACCTATCTCTACTTAGTATAAAACCAAGTCCCCGATTCTTGGATGTCACGCGTAATCTCGAGAACCACTGGATGGATTTTGATGCGGTCTTCACCATTCTGTAAGGGATATCTCGAGGAAGATTTCTGTAGAAAATTATTTATTTATGATCAAAGGAAGTCAAGTAGTAATGATTCCAGTGAACATGTCGAAAGAAAACCTGGCGTCTGTGCGCTTTTTAAGCTTACGCTGGTCCAACCGTTAACTGTATCAATATACTATGAAAAAAAAGGAAGGAAGCTTGTAGTTTAACGTGACCGTTAATCTGTAGATCATAAGCCACGGGACCTCCTTTTTACGTGGAATCCGAACCACAGGACATGGCATTTCACTTCGAAAATCTCACATGCATTGACCGGGAATCGAACCCGGACCGCCTTGGTGAGAGGCATACAGAATATACTATGAGTGTAAGAATTGTTCAGCATGGAAAGTTCTACAAATAAGTCCGCGAGAGCATATCTCTATCTTCAATACATCGCCCACTATATGTATTTTTACGTTTTCATTTCTTCCAACAATCTCCTTTCAATTACTTAGGCGACAGTTTACGAGCTAGCACGTAATGCATTCATAACTGTTCCCGGGCGAAGCCGGGCCGTGTTGCTAGTCTATATATATATATATAACTAGCAACCAGACCCGGCTTCGCCCGGAACAGTTATGAATGCATTACGTGATAAGCGCTTTTTTCCCCCCAATGTCAATGAACAACGACCAATATCCGTTTTACGTCTCGGCATGACGGGTTAAAATCACTGACTGGACTATTAATTATATTATCATGGAGATGCATGTGCAACAAATTCTTGTCAGACGTAATTTAAGAAAGGTGAGGTGCATGAAACACAAATCCCCCTTCCGTCCAATCTTAACTTGGCTGTGAATTTTGCGGAACGAAAAGTTCACAGTCGAAATTAAGAAAAGCCGAGTTGCACTTCCAGGGAAACTCCAAACACAGCCACTCTTCTCTAAAGTTTTTAACTTAACACGACTTGACAGTTTGCTGCTGGCTGTATCTGGGGCAATAAGCTCGTCCGCTAGCAAAGCTGTAACTGGGGTGATAGACTCGCCCCTAGCTAACTCGTAAACTGTCGCCTCAGTAACTGAATGGAGATTGTTGGACGAAATGAAAACGTAAAAACACTTATAGTTGGCGATGAATTGAAGATAGAGATAAGCTCTCCCGGGCTTTTTGTAGAACTTTTCATGCTGAACAATTCTTACACTCATAGTATATAGATATTATTAACGGTTTGCCCAGCGTAACTTAAAAATCGCACGGACGCCAGTTTCTTTTTCGACCTTTTCACTGAAATCATTAATGCTTGATTTCCTTTGGTCATAAATAAATTATTTTCTACATAAACCTTCCTCGAGATATCCTTTACAGAATTGTGAAAACCGCATCAAAATCCATTCAGTGGTTCTCGAGATTACCCGTGACATCCAAGAATCGGGTACTTTGTTTTATACTTAGTAGAGATTATACGCCAATCAGTATAATTTAATATAGCCTAATATAATCCCCCTTCCGTCCAATCTTAAATTGACTGTGAAT
Source organism: Meconema thalassinum (assembly GCA_946902985.2). NCBI lineage: Eukaryota > Metazoa > Arthropoda > Insecta > Orthoptera > Tettigoniidae > Meconema > Meconema thalassinum. The sequence continues at coordinate 854,031,554 of OX336389.2, read as the reverse complement.
TTTGCGGTACGAAAAGTTCGGAGGCGAAATGAGAGTTGCACTTCCAGGGAATGGCGAGGTGAATGAAACTCAAATTCCCCTTCCATCCAATCTTAACCTGACTGTGTTTCACAGGCTAAATTAAGAAAACCCTATTTGCACTTCCAGGGAAACTCCAAACACAACCACCCTTCTCAGAAGTCTTAACTCAACACGACTCAACGGTTTGCTGCTGGCTGTATCTGGGGCAATAGGTTCGCCCACTAGCTAGGCTGTAACAGGGATGATAGACTCGCCCTTAGCTAGGTCGTAAACTGTCGCCTCAGTAGTTGAATGGACATGGTTGGAAGAAATTAAAACGTAAAAATACTTATAGTGAGCGATGTATTGAAGATAGACATATGCTCTCGCGGACTTTCTTATAGAACTTTTCATGCAGAACAATTCTTCCAATGATAGTATTTAGATATTTTTAATGGTTTGCCCAGCGTATGCTTACAAAGCTCTCGAACGTAAGTTTTTTTCGACTTTTCCTCTGAAATCGTTACTGCTCGGCTTCCTTTGATCATAAATAAATTATTTTCTAGAGAAATCATCCTTGAGATATCCTTTACAGAATGGTGAAAACCGCATCAAAATCCATCCAGTGGTTCTCTAGTTTACCCGTAACATCCAAGAATCGGGAACTTTGTTTTATACTAAGTAGAGATAGGCCTACGCTAAGGTGTATGTTTCACAAAACTCAAGCTCCTAAACCAGAGGGAGTTAGAAGGTGTGGTTTGTACCAAAATCTTCCAAATCGTCTCAATAGTGCAGGAAAATCTTGCATTTCTTGAAAAGTCAACGGAAATGTATTTATTTGTTTATAAAGAGCTTTTAAACAAATAAACAAGCCGATAGCCCCTGGCAGAACTGTTTCGCGTCCAGCCCGCATAGCACTAGCGTTGGGGGGGGGGGGGGGGGGGGTTAGTCTCTACACATGCGGTGCACACAACCCATTATGCGAGAGTTCTCGCATGGGTCCGCTAGTATAATTAAACATGTCTAAGCGTAACAGTTCCCTTGACAAACCTACTGGTAAATCATAGAACCCGCATTCATCCCTTTCTCAATAGTTGTTGATTGTAAGTCAAAACTTTCCTTTTCCAATTGTTAGTATCTTCTTGGCCTATTGAGTACGCTTTTGTTCTGAATGACTGGACAGGATATCAACATTCTATACCGTAATTAATGTGATTTACTATTGTAAACATGCTTAATGTTTGCCTATACAGTAGGTAAAAGAAAGTAGGCAATTAATCGGGGAATTTAATTACTGTAATTTGATGGAAAGTTATTTTTAAATCTTTTCTAGGAGCTAACGACAGTCTTGCGTAGATTTATTCAGATTGTTAACCCAATACGGCCAACTCTCACCCTCTCTTTGATCAAGTCACAAATCGCATAGGTCTACTACTACTAATAATAATAATACTTATAGCAATAATAATGATGATGATGATGCTGATGATGATGACTAGAATAAGTTCACTTCATAATACGCTATATTAAAATAATAGCCTACAGAGTGTCCAGTTGAATAATTCGTGGCGGAGTACCGAATAGTAGGAGCGCAGGGAAGCGGAAACATCAAGCGCAGTGCCCGCAAATGGCGAACGGCCACGTACTGCTCGAGTCCGAGCTCTGTTAACTTGCGGGATGAGGCGGAAAGAATAGGGCCTGTCAACAGCCCGTCGTGTTATCTGGAATTCCTGTATATTACAATACTGCTAACATAGGGCCGTTGCCTATACCAGTATGGTGTTGCAAATGAGCGAGTGAGTGACCAACAATGTATTTGGTTCTGTTACTACGCACGGACCGGGAACCCCCCACATCTCTCCTCAATGTTCGCGATCCACATTCCTCTCAGGTTCACAGAGCTTGGACTCGAGCAGTAATCGGCTCAAATAAGTGGCATGATCACAGCCATAGAAAGCAAATGATATAATGAAAATCCACAGCCTGCTTCCAGTCTCCGACCGGGTCAGGAATGGAATGAATGAAGCCCCTATCTAGCGGCGAGGATAGGAACTGTGCCGGCTGCCGAGGCCTGACGCACTCCTCTGGGGCAATGATTAAATGAATGACAGATGAAATGAAATGATAGTGGAGAGTGTTGCTGGAATGAAATTTTGACAGGGAAAACCGGAGTACCCGGAGAAAAACCTGTCTGCCTCCGTTTTGTCCAGCACACATCTCACATGGAGTGACCGGGATTTGAACCACGGACCCAGCGGTGAGAGGCCGGCGTGCTGCCGCCTAAGCCACGGAGGCTTAAATGATATAATAATGATGATAATTGTTGTTTTAAGGGGCCTAACATCGAGGTTATCGGCCCCAAAGAAAGTAAATGAAACTGAAACTCTCCGGCCATATACTTGCTCAGGATAGATAGATGAATGATAAATGACTCTCAAGTATTTACAGAAGGTGTTAAAAGTGACCTTGAGCTGAGATGCAAACTTTACATCTTGTAATGATATTCCAAAATACCCTTTGCCGTTTATGAACACTGATGGATCGCAGAGTGCTCCTAATTATGCTTTTGGCGAAACTACTTTCACTAAGAACTTTACCTAAAATCATTCAGGAGGCATGCCGGATAAGACCGATTGCTGATTGCAGAAACTCACCGAATTACAAACTAACTACTCAGAATATTAAAGAACAGGCTTAGTATCAAAGACGATAGTTTTGTCAAAAGCACAACTAAGGAAGTTAAGAAACTAGGTTCTATCCAATCTCTCCTGTGTGAGAGCTGTCTTCCTTCACGGTTTCTTCGTTTTATGCACGGAACACGGAAGCACTACTACGCCACTTGAGGACGAGATGTTGCGCTTAGTGGTAAAGTCGAACCGAAAAACTGTCTACCGATTTTGCGTCCTTTAAATGTTTTCTTCTTGTACAAATAATCAAATCCTATTCTGATCAATAACAACAATTGTTATTTTATTAACATGAATTGGAGCATGACCTGTAGAAGATCCTTATATTTTAAATGGACAAATCTCTCTATCAAAATATTCTCTGCCCTGTAATGTACTTCACCATCGCGATAGTAAACCTTACAGCACACTCTACAAGTCCAGTGACTAGCAAACTGATCAAGAGAGCTGTAACTGCAGCTGGGCCAGCAGTCAACACTCTTCTATAATCAAACCCAACTTGGCACGAGCATATGGTACTGTACTCGCTCGGGGATTTCCACAACATGCGGCCAACTGTAGGCGGCAGGATGGTCACTACTACCCTGTCGACCAAAATATTATGTGTACTGGAGTTTGAAGGTTGTTTGTGAAGTAACCAATAGACCTACGTAAAATCCAATAACATCATCATTTTCGTCGTTCTATTTTACGTTAGTTCATGTAGGTTTTGAATTTTTAATTTATATTTTAATATTTCTTATCGCAGTTGGAATACAAAAAGTGCCCGTTTTTAAGCGTGTTTCAACCATGCGTCACATTTAAGAATTATTATCTCACAAACCCGTCATCAGATCGAATCCAAATTTTAACACAATATACATTGGAATGTTGTATAACTGGTTTATTAATTTCACAATTGTGTGTGTCCAAGAAACAAAGTTGTTATCATTGTTGTAAGGTAACTTTTTCTCGGCTCGGGGTCGTTGGAAAATTTAGTTCTTGGTTGCGTTGTAATCCTTATACATCAAAAAGTTATGCTGTATGACTGTGAAATACGTAAATTAATTCACTTATTTTATATCGGTTTGTATTTGTACGGGGATTTTAGACATGGTTCACCAGTTAGCCTCTCCGGTGAAAGCTGTCAACTACTACAGTCACTTCCATTAGTTGTCTGTTTGCAGCCTGGGGGTGGTAAACAGAGGATGGTCACTACCAGTAGTTGTCTATTGGCAGCCTGGGGGTGGTAAACACAGGATGCTCACTACCAGTAGTTGTCTGTTGGCAGCCTGGGGGTGGTAAACACAGGATGGTCACTACCAGTAGTTGTCTGTTCGCAGGCTGGGGGTGGTAAACACAGGATGGTCACTACCAGTAATTGTCTGTTGGCAGCCTGGGGGTGGTAAACACAGGATGGTCACTACCAGTAATTGTCTGTTGGCAGCCTGGGGTGTTAAACACAGGATTGTCACTACCAGTAATTGTCTGTTGGCAGCCTGGGGGTGGTAAACACAGGATGGTCACTACCAGTAGTTGTCTGTTGGCAGCCTGGGGGTGGTAAACACAGTCACTACCATTAGTTGTCTGTTGGCAGCCTGGGGTGGTAAACACAGGATTGTCACTACCAGTAATTGTCTGTTGGCAGCCTGGGGGTGGTAAACACAGGATGGTCACTACCAGTAGTTGTCTGTTGGCAGCCTGGGGGTGGTAAACACAGTCACTACCATTAGTTGTCTGTTGGCAGCCTGGGGGTGGTATACACAGGATGGTCACTACCAGTAATTGTCTGTTGGCAGCCTGGGGGTGGTAAACACAGGATGGTCACTACCAGTAGTTGTCTGTTGGCAGCCTGGGGGTGGTAAACACAGTCACTACCATTAGTTGTCTGTTGGCAGCCTGGGGGTGGTAAACACAGGATGGTCACTACCAGTAGTTGTCTGTTGGCAGCCTGGGGGTGGTAAACACAGTCACTACCATTAGTTGTCTGTTGGCAGCCTGGGGGTGGTAAACACAGGATGGTCACTACCAGTAGTTGTCTGTTGGCGGCCTGGGGGTGGTAAACACAGGATGGTCACCACTATTAGTTGTCTGTTGGCAGCCTGGTGTGATCTTGAAGCAATCTTGGAGCGTGACTCAATGTACTCGGCTATGCTGTCTGTTGGCAGCCTGGGCTGGTAGATACGATGCGCACACAGGCGTAACGACTTCTTCACGGTCATTCCCTCTTCCATGCGCTCATTATTTCGGAACGAACAGTTCTCTCACAGCAGATCACTTCCAAATATATATCTTAGGATAACTCATCAGCATTGTGGACTACGCTTTACTGGGTGGCTGTTCCTCTGGAGGTATGAGGTTTGAATCCCGCCTTGACAGCAGCCATCGTAAGTTTGAATTTGTCCAGGTGTTTGTGCATCCACTCCAGGCAAATGCTGGTATTGTATTGTATATCAACGCCCAGGACAACTACCCCAAAAGTAGGCCCTTATTATAGTTTAACGGGAAAGGATTCTGGAAGGAACCGTCCCTGAATTAGCCTGGTGATGAAAATGGGAAACCATGAAAACCATTTTCAGGACGGTCGAGGTGGGATTCAAACCCATGCTCTCGACCACCGAGGCCGGTATTTTAAATTAATAATTTTATTAATGCCGCCAATCGCCATTTCTTCCAAAATCCCTTCCCTGACCCGTCCAGAAAATAAATAAATTGCCATTGGCTGCATTAATAAAATTAATATAGCTTAACACATTGGAAATTATAGGCTACTCTTCACAATAACACATGTTATCAGACAAAGAACAGTGGCATACAAGCCTGTAAATGTAACAATTAGTTTGTGAAGGAAAACCCTATGCTGGTAATGTCCCTGTCTGTCTGTTAGGTAGTCAGCCCGGAGGCTGGTTGGGTCCTCAAAAAGTGCCACTATCGGTTATCTGGGCTGAAACCTACAAAAACCAAAGGGAGCACTATAATGAGGCGTACTAAGCAAGGTGAGGAGTGAGGTAGTTTGCCATTGCTTTTCTCACTAAGTTGGTACAGCAGTACCAACCCTACGAGTAGAACCTTTCACAGCATCCAGAGATACTAGTTGTGCCCTGAAGGACATTACTCAGCACCACTCATACCTCAGTACAGTAGTTTCCAAATAATCACAGCCATGAATGAGACTGAGATATTGGTGAAAAGCCACATTTTACTCTAGCCTATGCCAACAGACAAATGCAAAAATACTGCATCCATCAAGAGCTGGTAAACAGGTGTGAATGTCCCCTATGATATGGTTTTCTGGTAGCCTGTTGAGGACTATTGGAATTACAGTAGCAGGTACGATTCGTAGTAGAAATAGTGGGCAAATCTTTTCTTATAGACATAATGCCTACTTCGACAATTCCTATTTCAAAATATCGTGCTAGAAAATGCCTGCGTATCAGGTTGCTAGATGTTGCTGTTGTTGTTAGTTCTTTAGGGGATTGGACATGTTGGTCATCAGCCCCATATATTTAATTTTATTATTGCAGCCAATGGTCATTTATTTTATATTCAGGACGGGTCAGGGAAGTTTTTTTTTTTTGGAAGGAAATCAACCATGGTCCTATTGAAAGGAACCGTCCCGGCATTTACCTGGTGGTGAAAATGGGGAAACCACGAAAACCATTTCCAGGACGGCCGAGGTGGGATTTGAACCCACGCTGTCCCAATCCCAGCGGGGCACGAGGTAGCGCGTTAGGGTTCTAGGCCACCGCGGATGATTGCTCCGTATATTTGTGTGTGTGTTCGGCTTGTCTGATAACCTGTGTTTCTGTGGTGACTGTAGTAGTATGTGTAGGGGAAGTTCGGGTGGTATCAGACACTTAAGCATTATTTGGTGTAAAAACTGAGGGCTGCGTAACATTAAGTTACTAGAACCTAATGAATATCCCCATTCGTGCCAATATGACTGTAGCGAAACCTTCACACAAAGGAATTACTAATAGGTATGTGATAATTATATTTACAAAAGTTATAATTTTATACAGGCCTATTTTACAAGTTGGTGGCTGTTATCGGACAGTCTTGCAACTGGATCTTTAGGTGCCCGTTCAAATGAACGAAATGTCAATATTTATTGCTATCATATGATTTATAATAAAAAGTATCGCCTTGAAACCTGGCACATTTCTCTGTAATTAAATAGTGCTATAAACTGAACTAAATCCAGTCTTCAGTGATGTTCGTAACACTAATGAAGCAAACATGTATTGTTCTTAACATTTAAACTAAACTCCTCTTATCATCGTCTTTAATCATTTGACTCCCTAAATTCTCATACAATAACCTGCCAACTGGGAAGTATTTCAGCACTTGTCCATGACTCAGAAAATGGCACCGTCGATACCTCCCAACCTTCTCCAAACTGTCTTATTAGGGTCGGGAATGGGGTAGCTGCCCCGGGACTTGAAATAAGGTATATCCCGGCATTTGCCTGGAGGGAGTGTGGAAGTATCTCATAAAACACTACAATGTATTTCAAGGTTATAACGAGATAAATAATTGTGTAAAGAAAGGCAACGTTTTCGAACATTATGGCTCTCTTAGCAAAATATTATCCACCACATTTTATGGTGGGTGCATTGGACTATACCAGACAAAGCAATAAAGCAACGGCGACTTTCAGCTGCTTGTTAGAACACAATGCTAAAGATGAAAATTCGTATTCTAGTCTGAGGACTCAAACGGAGTACACTCAGTCATCTTCCATGGTTTCCCCTCCATTTCTACTCCAGGAAAATGCTGGGATGGTACCTAAATTAAGGTCACGGCTGCCTCGTACACAAATCCTAGCCCAAGTTACAAAATACACACAGTTGTGCATACCTCACAATGGTACAGGTTCACAATGGTACAGGTTATCAGACAGACAGATTCTACACACACCAAAGCACACGGGGCTACATGACTACGATATCGCAAAGACCCTATAAATGAATCAACAACATTTCGTATGATGTCCATGTCATAAAGATACAGTTGAGCGGTAGGCCTACTAGGAAAGTGCTAATCATTCAAGTATTTCGTTGAAAATCCGTTTTATTGTCCACCCATCTTATTCATCGTTCCATCCCCCACACCCCCACCTACCCCCTCATCCACCAACCAATGCAGTTGTTCTGGCCAAAACCCCTCTTGACGTCACTTTTATTAACCAAAATTATACCCTCCCCCCCGGCTCCATTTTCAGCAAGTTTTTTTTCGCACCCTCGTTATAGCTCACAGGAAGACGAGGGACACCCTTTGGTGTTAGAATGTATTTAAGCTGTTCATAGGGCTTGTGTATCTTAAGTGGCTAATAGTTAAGCTTATTTAAACATTAAAGAAACTTAACAGTTTCAACCTGGAACCTAGAATTGGAAAGTACCTATATCTCTAAAAAGAAACTACAAATTTAAGTTGTCGCTTGCCCTTAGCTTTCATATCCACTCTGTGCTTAGTTTGGACTCAGAAGAATGCAAATATGCTTAGTAAACAGATTTAAATATTAGTAGATTTGCTTGTTGTTGTTATGAATTCGTATAAGGGGCTTTGCGATATCGCGGTCATATAGCCACGTGTACTTGGGTGAGTGTCTGATAACCTGTGTTATTGTGATGGCTGTACTAGTGTGTTTATTTGAGAGTGGGGTGGCCGTGTCCTGTATTAAGGAACTCTTCCACTTCTAGGATATCACTCTTACAGACATAACAGTGACACAGGTTATCTGACAAATTCTACACACACCCAAGTACACGGGGTGGGGATACATGACTTCGATGTCTCAAAGCTCCTAAAAAGAATTTACAACTTCTAGGTGGTAATCGAACCCACCTCTTCTCAGTTCTGGCTCACGAGGTTGAGTGTATCCCGTTTCAGTCCTTGGGTTAGAATTGGCAGAGCCGGGCATCGAACCCGGACCTCCGCGGTGACAGCCAAGATTGCTAGTCCCTGCTGCAGGAAGCAGACTGAGCAGTTTTCATTTAATATTTCACATTTCATTAGGAAAGCTTAATTTTAATCACTCTGTATATATATGGAGGCAGAGTAACTGAGATTTGTCTAAGGTGTCGTTCCTCCTCCTCACGCAGTGAGAGGAGCAAGCCGTGAGAAAGTCAGCAGGACGGAGACAAGCGAGAGGACAGCGTAATGTCAGTAGCCCAGCTGAGAAAGCTGTCTCCCCTCTCCGTAGCCATAGCAACCCTCGGCGAGTTGTGCCGAGGCAAGACGGCGCGACTCGAAGCGGAAATTGAAGGCCGATGCTTGTCCTGTGAGATGTGGTGCAGTGTACTCTTCATGAATCATTCTATACCACACGCCTGCATCTACAATCAGAAGTAAGCGATGAGACTGACTGACAAAACGAGCGAATGGGGAATCGAGTGATTAATGCTCGATCAAGTGTGGCAACGTTTGTGTCTACAGATGTGCCTTGAGACAGGTCACGCTACAGTACAAAGATAATTATCATGTTGGAAGCCATTTTTCAGTGTTGCCTTGGTAATCAAAATTTATTGTTTTTAGTCGGTCAACACGATTATACCCAATATCGTAATGGGTGTTTTCCTACTCCTGTAAAAATTTACATGATATTCATAATTACACTTGGACTACGATTTTCGATCGTAAAAAGATCATCAGATCCTAAATCAGGAGTTCTCAACCTTCTTGAGTCTTGGAGCACCATAAAATCCAATATAATAATAATAATAATAATAATAATAATGCAACAAGCATACGTCTCTCTTTCTCTCTCCCCCTGGAGTGCTGAAATAGATAAGTATTCACCGCTTTCTAGACATGCTGCAACTACTTGCATGTTGTTTGTGTCTTCAGTCTTTTGACTGGTTTGATGCAGCTCTCCATGCCTCCCTGTCCTGAGCTTATCGTTTCATCTCTACATAGCTACCACACCCGACATCCGAGACAATCTGTTTTAACATATTCTAACCTTGGTCTACCCCTACAGTTCTTGTCCTCGACCCTTCCTTCTATAACTAGGTTGTAAGTTTGCTATTCCTGGGTGTCTTAGTATGTGTCCTACCAACCTATCTCTTCTCTTCATTAGCAGTCGCCAGAAACATCTCTCCTCTCCCACTCGTCTTAATACCTCTTCATTTGTTGTAACCCGTTCTGATTTTCATCATTCTACTGTAACACCACATTTCAAGCGCTTCAATTCTGCTCTTTTCCGCTCCACCAACAGTCTAAGTTTCACTTCCATAGAGTGCCACGCTCCAGACAAAGGCTTTCAAAAATAATGTCCTAATACCTAAATATATATTCGATGTCAACAGATTCCTTTTCTGTAGAAATTCAATCCTTGCCATGAGCCAAGCTACTTTTGCTTCGTCCATCACTGGTTATTTTGCTTCCTAAGTAACAGAAGTCTCCTACTTCCCTTAGATTTTCACCTGCCAATTTGATGTACATAGAGGTTTCTGATTAATTTCGGCTTCATTCCAATATTTTTGTTTTACATTTATTAATTTTCATCATGAATTCTTTCCTCAAGACGGAGTCCACACCATTCAAACACTCATTCAAATCCTCTGGCGTGTTATGTACAATAAATACTAAATAATGTAACCCAAAATATATTCAAAGTATTAGGGTGCAGTTTTTCATTTTGATAAGAATGAATATGCACGGAGCATAGAAAAGTATATGTTAGTTGTCTCCAAGGAGATAGAGCCTAGTGTCCATAACCCAAGCCTATTAGTGAAGGCATGAAACAAAGATTTTGAAATAGAACCGCCCAACATCGATAGTTATCACACCTGTCACTGTGTTGGTAGTAAAAGGCTCTCTACTCATGCTATCTGCTATTCCTGCACCAGCTAATTATAAACGTTCTCTTTTCAGAGATGATGACGACGATGAAGATCCTATATCTGATGCTGACCTGGAAAGGGAGATGGAAACAAGTGTAAGTAATGCAGATACCCTGAGTATTTCAACTCTGTTACAGATGCTGTATTGCACGCTAAGTAACTGATGGTACATATGTGTCAGGGCAATAATCTAAATGAGTCTATGAACCATCTTTTGATAAATCACAATGCCATATTGAATGTGACCTACGAGTGGCCTACTCAGTATAATTCGGTGTTCAATACTCAAACCTACTAAAACCTATCCTCTTCGCAAATGAAAAGTCCTGGAGTCACACGATTTTGTAATATCCAATCATATTAATGTTTTACTAAATCAAAATGCTTCCATACGAATGATTACAATTGTTGTAGTCGCTGTCAGTACCTAAAATATTTGTGCCGGAGTTATAATCCACAAGTCTTTTTAAACTAATTTTACAAGTGATAAATATCCACCTAATTGGACTAGTGAGTAACCGAGGCTTGCCGGAACACAATTTTATAACTCGCCAAGAACGAAATGCTTACTGAAATCTTTCATTTCTCTTGTTAGTTGTTGCTTTATATGTCTGTACGGTTAAGGTATGGAAACCATATTGATGTGTGGATTTTGGGCAAATCCTTTATAACGTAACACTGTTTGCATTGATAGTTGGCAGACCTTAGAATGCAAGTGGATCTCGGCTGGATCCTAAAGAATAAACAACTCTGTTTTGGTACCAGGTAATTATTTTAGTAACACAACTAACACGAAGATATCTGTGTGTGATGAACAAATAGGCTACAGCTAAGGAATCAAGATGTCCTAAATAATGACCGCCTCTCGTTCTCAGAGTAATCTCGATACTACAATGACGTCACGCAGATACGACCTGCAAGGTATTGTACTTAGGAACACGCGTCACTGATGTAGGAAACTAATTTTGTTATTTAATTGTATTATATAACAGCGAAATTCCATCTCTTTATTGAGGTAAGAGAGTACTTCAGACCGTTCCAAATCGAAAATTCGAATCCAAAGGCTGTTCCAAGGTAACACTGTTCCCTACTGCTCATGACATGCATTTCAGTTTCTAGTATTTAGCCTACTATGGAATCAGCAGTGTTACGACACTGGACTTAAGCAGAGACTTATAACCGAGACTGACATTGAGAATACTGGAATTGGAAAGCTACAAGTCAGTGAATGTGTTTTCAGGGATGCCAGAAGCGGTACCTGAAATGTCCTGCTGCAGTGAACGTCAGCCAACTCCAGAGGTTCATCAGACTGAAATATGGACTATCCTCGGAGCATCGTGTCGACATCATCTATGCAGGAGAGTGTCTTCGCGAGGAATTCACCCTCATGGATGTGGCTTATACATTTTCATGGAAAAGGGTAAGTAATGCTGGGCGCCCCATGATGTTTATCCTTTTCCTCTTCCTGTAAACGATGATTTGCTCGTAAATACAAGGTTATTATGGATGATGAGAGCGATTCCACAACTTAACTAGGCCTATGCTATATTATTTGACATATTGTCACAAATCTTTACATTCTTTTTTGATACAATTACAAATGATCCACATAAGTTCCCCTTACTGATTCTACAGATGTCAAGTTTATAGATCAGTTCTTCTCACACGCTATGTACCATTTTCCTGACAACCTGTTGATAGGCACTGTTGAAACGTGCTCACAGTTCGATGAGGTGTTCTGCTAAAAGAGGCACAAACACTGAATTGAAAATGAAAATCCACAGCCTGCTTCCAGTCTCCGACCGGGTCAGGAATGGAATGAATGAAGCCCCTATCTAGCGGCGAGGATATGAACTGTGCCGGCTGCCGAGGCCTGACGCACTCCTCTGGGGCAATGACTAAATGAATGATAGATGAAATGAAATGAGAGTGGAGAGTGTTGCTGGAATGAAATTTTGACAGGGAAAACCGGAGTACCCGGAGAAAAACCTGTCTGCCTCCGTTCTGTCCAGCACAGATCTCACATGGAGTGACCGGGATTTGAACCACGGACTCAGCGGTGAGAGGCCGGCGTGCTGCCGCCTAAGCCACGGAGGCTTCCTCACAAACACTGAATTAATAATGTTAAATTTGTTACGTCCCTTTTAACCACAGCGGCTTATTGCGACGCCGGGCGGGGGTGGAATTTTGTCCCGAACGGGATCTTAGATTGCCAGTAAATCTACTGATATGGCTTCCTGTATTTGCGCACTCTCAAATGCCAACTGACAGCGCTAAGATTCGATCCTGCAACCTTGGGACAGCAGGCGAGAACGTTGCCGCTGCGCCACGTAGCCAATCGCACAAACATTGAATTTTGTACATAACTACACAGGAATAAATGGGATTAAGTTGGGGGAGTGTGGAGGCCATGACAGGACTTTCTGATCAACAACCCCAGCACAAGTAACCTGTAGTTGTAAACTGCGTAAACCTTGGCCGACGCAGTTGGCACTCGGTACATCTTAGTTACACTTCGTTGCGAAGTGGCGGTGCACCTCTATGGTATACTGATGTAAAGGAATTAAAGAAATTCACAAACTTTCTCGGCTCTTGTCACCATATTTATTAACTGCTCACTGCTGCGCCCTTGCAACAGAAAGCTACAACGCGGCTGCGTGTAGGCAAATCTTTGTTTCTATGATAATAATATTACAATATATTAGTGAAACAGCTCCAATAATGTTTAATATGTTAGCACGTTTTGTGTAACTTTTCTCCTGGAAGCAATGCATGGGGTGAAAATACTAAAAATACCAGTTTGGATGTTTGGAACTGTGGTGGGGAGGGTAAGGAAACTACAAGTAGCACAGGAACTAGCACGTTGATTCTATGCTACATAACCATAGAACGGAACTGGCGCGAAGAATGTGGCCTAGCGTTGGCGTGCACGCTCAAACAGAACACTACATGCAATGCAAAAGTTCCATAAATTGAGGTGTGCTTTGTGAAGTCTATAATCTGACAATCTTTGCTGCAGTCAAACTACATGGGCTTATGGTCTGTGTATAGGATTGTTGTTTGGTAGCCTACTGTGACTAAATAGTAAATATCCCCTTCCCCGGCCACCACAGTGTGCTCTTATTTAGCAGTTACCAATAATAGGGCCGAGTATCCAGCACCCTACACTGAAACAAATTATAGTAAATGTTCTAGCTCCAGAAGGATGTAGAAAGTTGGTGCTGCAAGAGTCTGCCTCGTGGCGTAGTGGCTAGCATGTGGCTTTGCCAAGGAATTTAATTCGGGTTTGTGGGCTGGAACAGGGTACACTCAGCCTCGTGAGGCGAAACTGAGAAGAGATGGTTTCGATTCCCATCCTGGAAATGGTTTTCCGTGGTTTCCTACTTTTACTCCAGGCAAATGCCCAGACGGTTCTTAACTTAAGGCCACGGCCACCTCCTTCCCAATCCTCACCTGAATTACTAATACACACACAAAACTACTACTACTACTACTACTACTACTACTACTACTACTACTACTACTACAGACACCACAATAACACAGGTTATTTGACAAATTCTAATTTTCTCCCTCTCCATACACAAGTACACGGGGCTAAATAATCTCGATGTCTAAGCTCCAAGCAACAATTCCCCCAATTTTTTTTTAACCAATATAATGAGTGATATTCAGTATAAATGGGGCTAAAGTCTGAGGAAGGAGGCAGCCACCGCAACAATGCGACGTCATTGTCATCGTTTCGTCCAATCCAACGTGCGGTAAGTCCTGGTCCAGGTATGCGCGCACGAGTCGATGGAAGTGGGGCGGGGCCCCATCCTGTTAGAAAACGAAATTGCCACTGTCTGTACACAGTTGCGGCATAAGCCATTGTTGTAACATACCCAGATAAATGATGCCAATCACTATGGTTTTGGCGAAACTATAGGGTCCGTAAAGCTTGTCCCTTGACAGGGCGCAGAACACGTTGATCTTTGGGAAGTCGCGCACGTGGTCGATTGTCACATGTGGGCGTTCTGTTCCCCAAATGCGTACGTTGTGACGGTTCACTTTCCCCGACACGTGAAACGTTGCTTCGTCGCTGAAGAAGAGTCTGTCGCCAAAATCATCCCATGTGATTTCTTTCTCTGGGGATATGTGAAGGACGGGGTCTTCATTCCGCCACTTCCTGCTGACTTGAATGACCTCCGAGATCGCATTACAGCAGCGATAGCAACGATCGACCGTAACATGCTGGCGCGGGTGTGGGCGGAGTTGGACTATCGCCGTGTAGCCAAAGGTGCACACATAGAACATTTTGTAAGGTATGCCAAACAAACTTGGAGAGATTGCCCGTATTTTAGTGTATCATTCACACTGATATGTAAAGTACTGAACTTATTTCACAATAAACCTCCGAAATGTGACACTGATTTATGAATAACTCTGTACAATGAGTACAACATCATGATTGATAAAGAGTATGTATGTCCATGTGCATGAGACACATCTTCGCTGAACTTGCAATACCGCTTTTCCTTACGATTGGTCACTCCTCTCAACCGTGTGTGGATGTGCTGTCCAACAGTTTACGTTAGGTTCATTTTCCGATGGAGAGGTATAAAGAAAAATGAGCCTTAAATACAATACATTGTTTTGTAGAAAGGTATACTTCCGTGCAACTATGCACTCCTACAGCACAGTATATTTAAGTTCCATTATTCTTTTGATTCGTATAGAGAAAATAAACCTAGCGAGAATAAATTGTTCTGTTGGACGCCCCATCCACATTTGGCTGGGAGGCGAGACCAATGATAAGGAAAATATTGGGAAAGAAGAGCCTTGTCAGATACGCGGTATTGCAAGTTCAGCGACGATATATTCTGGTGGATACTTGGTTGGCTGTCGCTCTGCAACTGGCCACCTTACGGGACTGTATCAGCAGCATGTAGCAGATGAGTGTTTATACACCTTTAGCATGCGTTACCCCGGTGGTACAAACCACTAACCACACGGTGGGTGGCACCGCAATCTGTATAGGGGTAGTCTATATTGTTGGCTATACCCCCATCCCCTACCCCAAACATGTTCAGTAGCCCTCTCTCCAATAAATAAGGTGTTTTAAATTGTATTTCACTGCAACAATAGGTTACTTTGGGAGGACACTTTACTTTTAGCAGTCCCCGGCTATATCACTTTCAATGTTACACTTGAAAACATTTTTTAATTTGGTTAATTCATATCAGGGGCTTGGGACGTCTTGGTCATCAGCCCCGTGTAGCTGGGTGTGAGTTGAACTTGTCTGATAACCTGTATGTATGCGATGACTGTAGTCGTGTGTGTAACTGTATTAGGGACAGAGATCGGGTAGGTGCCCCGGGACATGAAATTAGGCACTATCCCGGCATTTACCTGCAGGGAGTGTGGAAATACCTGGGGAAAACTACACTTGGAGCCGCTCTCGGCGTTGGTATTCGATCCTACGATCTCCGAACCTGCTGCTACTGTCTGCGCGGTCGTGATGCACGATTTAACGAGCACGGCTACGCCGCGGGACGGCTTCAAAAGAACGGTTCCGATGTAAAATCTAAGTCTAGAAAAGTTACCAAACTCGAACGTCTGTACAACATCCGCTTAAAGAGATGGTTCACGACATTGTTTCCCATGATTATTGACATATTTATGAGTATACTAGTAACTTAAGTAATGCAAAATATATCTTATGAAGTTTTGAAATCAGTTAGGATAGTTAAGAAGAATATGGTGCTTGTACTTCGGAGGATGGTTGATAACCCTACATTAATTCTAATATATTTACAGTCTCCTCCCCACGTTCACAAACATCCCCCATGAATGTTATCTCTGAGAGAAACGTTGGTCCCTTCACACTGCGTATCATCCTTCATTAAAACCTACCACATTTACAGTAGTCCTATGATATTAACAAGTTAATGTTTGATAAAAAAATCTGTAAATTTACCAGCCTGATTACAGAGCTTTCGTTTAAGTCCAGCCATTCTTTGGTTTGTTTGGGGAGCAATGGAATATAACTCTTCAGCCCAGCCCTCACATCAATTTTTTTGGCAGAGCCGGGAATCGAACCCGGACCTCCGAGGCGACCGCCAAGAACGCTAGCCGCTGCACCAGGAGGTAGTCTTAAGATAAACAACTATGCTTGATGTCATATCCCAATCAATTATACATTAACATTCTATTTCAGTCAATGGAATGTAGGCCTACTGTTTTTAGGTGTAAAAACTCAAAAGTACAGTTATTCGTCACTCATTTATATACCTCGGGAATTCATCCAAATGCATGTTCTTATTTAGTGGACATAATTAACATTCCATGGGTCACAACCGGCACAGGCCTCAAACACAAGCTGCTTACTCTCCAGTGGGTGAAGTCCTACCTTAGGCTGTCCATCAGCCACGTGCTGGTTGGCCAGTGTTTGGTTATTCTAAGTAATGGAATCCGCTACTCTGATCTAGTAGATCATTGCAACTTTTCCCGTAATGCGGTATAGGCTATACACATTCAGTTCTGAAAGTAGTTACATTACAATGTGAAAAGTTACGAGTTTGATCCCCACAAGTTTCAAGACATTTTGATTATCTTACATCTATTTGGCTTGTACACAATGTACACAACACAACCCAAAAGCCGAAAACTCTTTTGGTCATACAGTAATTGCAGTCGTGAATATCCGATTCCATTTGGCATTTCTTTGTGTTTGGTAATTTAGTGTTATCCTAGAAGTATGTAGCACCTCATTACATTTCCTGTATTATATATGCAACTGTTGCCGCTAAGCGAGGTTGCGCTGCAATTTGTTAATCCTAGTGCAAGCGCGAACAATGGAGTAGGTTACTGCTGCGCAAGTGTAACATCATCACTGCCCATTGGCAATCATATCACAACACTTTCATCAATTTGTGCTTCTCCCAAAACTAAAATGCTGTGTACTGCAAAAAGAACGATGCACACGTTACAAAAAATAATAACCAATCACTTTAATTGATGTTGAGATCAAAGTGTTTTCTAAGTCGTATTCATTTGACTTGCTTATGTTTAGATTATGTGATTAATGCCTCACAGTTGTATAAATAGAGTTCAAAGTAAGTATAGGCAGATAGTATCTATCAGGCATATTGCAACCCTTTGTGCATCTTTATCTATTGCGACTGATATAGGGTTAACAGATTTAGATTTATCTGTAGGCCTATATATTTTGTTCTAGATGGTCGAAAAAATGTTTATTTTGCATATTTTGGTCAATTGCGCATATATTGTATACTCATGTTCTCACTGTGATGTTTAAAGGTTTTTGACCTAATGCAGGCTTATTTAACTTTGTCCTATTTTGTCACATTTTCTGTGACTGTAGAAGTTTAGCAACTGCTCGACGCGACGTAATGGATGAAATATCCAGCGGAGTATGCAGGGTTTCCTTCTGAGGGGTAGGCTATATTATTTTTGTGCCTCCGTCACAAAAGGACATTTCGATTGCTATCCTTGAAATACAATAATTAACTTAAGATTCAAAACTCGGCAATTTTTCTAGGTATATACCGTGTCTTGTGTGGGGTTTCGCATAAACCTAGAAACATTGCTGAGTTTGAATTCACAGGCCGTGAAAGCCACTATACCAATTTAAGATTCTCTTTGCACGAAGACTATTTTAACTAAAATGTTCAACACAATAAACAACTTTGTAATCACTATTGCAATACATATCATCTACCCTAGACTATTCAATAAGAAATCTATCAAACATGCGTAAAAGTAAAGATACAGTGTGAGTCGCGTTCTGGCAGCTAAGCGAGCTGAAGCACACTGACACAACAAATCTGATCGATGCTGGCGCTAACACTCGATAACTTAATAATTCAACCGTAGAGAAGAAGAATTCTCGCTGTGAGTCGAGCGTAGGACATTTGCCTAGTTTTCAATGTGATCATATTTTAACATACGCAGCCTCACTGTAGGTAGATCATAAAACAATTTGTCAAGTGGGATCATTTACAAATTCAGGTAAACATAGTATGTCTTTGGCGCGGGTTTTCCTCTAACCTGACACCATCGGTACGCCAATGGGGAAATTGCTGGTATGGCTAACATGAATAGTCTTCGCTTCTCTTCTCTCATAGTCGCATCTTAAGTGCTACCGATAGGCTATCAGCAGTAAAGAATCCGGTGTCACTGAAAATGTTCGAAAACTGAAGTTCAGACGACAAACGCGAAGTCAAACTGTCGTGGATGCTCCCTGTAGGCCTAGTAGCGTGCTTCAACGTCTTCATGTGAAATCTGTCTGGTAACACCGTCTTATTATATGTAATTCGACTGACACTGTAGTGAATGGTCAACAAATCCTGGGAATTGAATTTCTGTACGTTTGTAAAAATTGTAAAGAGCATTAAAACTTTAAAGGTTGTCAATGAAAAACAATTTAAACATAATGGCCAACGAGCACGACTAATGATGATATCATGTGTATAATGGATACGCAAAATGACTTTCAATAGATTTTACGGAAGTCACATAAACGAAACATAGTCAATAACACATATTCAGCCTAGCTGTCCTTGCTATTGTTAGCATGGGATTAAAATTGAAGAAAATAATAAGGAATAAATGTTTCGGTAGTTATTGAGTTATTTATTGTACAAACAAATGATGTAAGGCTTC
The DNA here is from genome assembly GCA_946902985.2 of Meconema thalassinum. Taxonomy (NCBI): domain Eukaryota; kingdom Metazoa; phylum Arthropoda; class Insecta; order Orthoptera; family Tettigoniidae; genus Meconema; species Meconema thalassinum. The sequence continues at coordinate 854,012,374 of OX336389.2, read as the reverse complement.
TATGTTTTTAAGGGAATAATCATCCTACTCTAAGTGACAATAAACTTGTTTTAGAGCCTGTTAGGACTGCAGTAAAGAGTAAGCCTGTGAAATTGGGAAGGAACATTGCTGACAAACTTTGATTTTGACGTTTATAAGCATAACTAGCAGAAGTACCCATTCTTCGAACGGTCTTCGGTAGTAATAACCAGACGTAATCAATTGAGCTACTGTTGCAATGGTTAGGGGCTTGGAACCTGTTTGTCGACCAAGAAAAATGATTAGTTGAAATATGCTCTGAAATTAAATTTACCTAACGTGTACTTCCTGACGTGAAAATAAAATTCAAATCCTCGTAGACGAAACGCAATATACGTCACATAAAAACTGACCCTCACTGTTGTGTCAAGTCCGCATCCAGAGGAAGACCCTTTTAATAAATTATAAAGGCTTGTGGTGCATGAAAATTCAGGTTTTTTAGCCTCCAATGGCCCAAATTCCTAAAAGAAAAAAAAAACTATTTCAATTCAGTAATTTTTGAAAATAATGTTGCTGTTTGAATATATAATTGACCTTCTGTACGGCATATCGCACGTTTAAGTCTTGTGAAAAAACCTAGCGTACCCCTTGACCCCCTTAAGCGCATTGATGAATTTTACAGTTTTCGTAGGCTCCGTGATAACCTTATAGCCATTTGCAAACTTCTACAGAAATTTAATAAATGGAGTGGCATTACTTCTTGCAGAAATAGATGGAAAGTTGGATGCAACTTTTTGAGACACTGTTGTCATGGTTACTGGCTTGCATTCCTACATTAGTTTATTAAATGAAATTAGTTTTCTGGGAATATCTCAGAAACTCTTGGTTTTAGAGCCATAAAATGTAGTTTTCGGGGACCCTTTACGACAGTTTAGGGGCCCCGAGTTTTGTTTCTGACACCAAGGGGCTGAAAATAAACTTTGTCTCGTCGTTGTAGACCGTATTATAATAATATAACAATATAGAGATAGGGATATAATTGACCTTCCGTACCACACCAGCACGTGTAAATCGCATGAAAAAATTCTAGAGTACCCCTTGACCCCTTAAGCGCATTATATGTATTGATGAATTTTACAGCTTAATTTTGTTCCGTTATAACCTTATAGCCGTTTGCAAGCTATCTCAGTAATGTAATAAATGGAATTGTATTGCGTCTTACAGCAATAGATGAACCTGTGAGTTTCTGTTGCCATGGTTACCGGCTTGCTTTATTTCATTATTGTATTAAATGAAATTAATTTTCTGGGGATATCTCAAAAACTGTTAGTTTTAGAGCCTTAAAATGTGGTTTTCGGGGGCCTTTTTCGTTTCTCACATTGAGGGGCTGAAAATGAGCTTTGTCTCACCCTTCTATGCCTATTTCAGCTAGTATTTTAAGGGGGTAGGTCCCCTTTTATGAGAGGTACATAGAAGAGTTACATCAATGATTAGTGTCGTGCCTCTAAAGGATATCTGTAACAAATTTTACGTTGATCCACCCAGCCGTTCTCGAGTTATAAGGGAACAAAATTGTCCACAGACAGACAGACAGACAGACAGACAGACAGACAGACAGATATTTTATTTTCGCGCATATCCGTCATAAAACAGTCTGAAACGCGTAAATAACGCAAATTTCCGCAGAAATTCAGGAAAAAACAGACAAACTTTCATGTTTATATATAGAGAGATTTGTTCACCATTGAATCGATAGAAGTTGGAAAGAAAATGTTGCAGTGATCGTTCGCTAGTGGATTCACAAACCACCCAGAATCATGCCGCAAGTGGGCGGTGTATTCTTTCGTCAACATGCCGCATTTCCTGTTATATTTTGTAAATATGCTGCCCAGGACCGTAAGATTGGTACTATATTGATGTGGGGAAAATAGTCATATAACATTCCCTCTTTTATCTCTCTCTCTCTCTGTCACTCATACTCACTCAAGAAGCTCCCCCTCTCCCGGACATGTGTTTCCATGTCAGCCTCTTGATTACTGGTCAGGCAGTAAATTTGCGACATGAGTGAGGTATATTTTTAGCCTACTTTTCACATTTTGCAAAAATGAGGAAAAAGTAAACTTATGAGATCGGGCAAATGTGTGTCTGTCTGTCTGTCTGTCTGGCTGTGTGTGTGTCCCCCCCCCCTATCAACTCCTAAACGGCTGCAGCAATCGAAACGAAATTTGGTAGGAGTACAGATCTATACCTGAATATCTCACGGCCATATTTGAAAATGATGTCAGTGCTACCAACTGCTGAAAAATCGCAATTGAAATTTGAGCTCCATGTTGGATATCTTGGAAGGTATGAATGGGACCTATTTCAAAATTGGCACACGTATTAATTTTAATTTCCAGGAGGCCATTCATGACAGTGTTGCCAAAATGATTATAAGCCTGTTGATAGGTCAAAATTTTAAATGCGTATAACTTCTACACTATCAATTGGATTTCAACCAAATTTCGTATGTGCTATGTGTACATAAACAGATATGACTGAGCGTATTCTTAAGAGCCACCAGGGCTGCCAACTGTTAATAAATGCTCTCATTTTTTAAAATCCAAATACCCATATATCAGTAAGTATGCAAGCCGACAGCTTTAAACTATGCACACGTATAGTACCTGGCATTCTATATTAATTTGGAGTAACTTATATACGTCAGTGCTACCAACATGATTCTAAGCCTGCTGAGAGGTCCAAATTTAAATACATGTAACTTCTATACTATCATTTGGATTTCAACCAAATTTCGTGTGTACTATGTATACCATAACATATATGACTATGCCGATTCTTAAGAGTAACCAGGGCTGCCAACTGTTAATAAATACTGTCTCTATTTTTGTTACCCCAATATCAATATATCAGAAAGTATGCAAGCCAATAGCTCTAAACTTAGCACACGTATAGTACCTGGCATTCTAGATTACTTTGGAGTAACTAATATAGGCTTACGCCAGTGCTGCCAACATGATTCTAAGCCTGCTGATAGGTCCAATTTACAATGCATGTAACTTCTATACTAACTAATACTAACTAATGGATTTCATTCAAAATTGACACAACAATAGATCATATTATTTCAGATTATTTCTGACCCATGTATGTCATTGTTGCTAACATGATTTTACGCGCGCTGTTAGATGCAATGTTTAACTGCATGTAACGTCCATGGTATCCATTGGACTTCAAGCAAATTTTGTATTCTGTACCTTAAGAGATGGAACTAACAATATATTCAGTCACCAGGGCTGCCAACTGTAGTTCTCTATTAGGCTACATTATGCCAGGTATACAGTATTTCGAACTGTTTAGAAATTTCGATATTACCAACTTAATTTCGTCATTATTCTAGATAGATCCATATAGATTAATCATTGGCATGAATCTTAAATTTTAAGAAAAGTAGGCTCTTTAGTTCGTCACGGAACTTCTTGTTAAACTTAATTTGACACCCCTGAACACAACAAATTCATTGAAATTCTCCAGTTGCTTTCTCATCTTTAGAGGAGAACAAGAGGAAGTAGTCAGTAGATAATTATCCGTGGACCGTAGTGGAACCCCTTATTATTCGCGTTTTCAACGGGGTCAGTGATGAGATGCGATACAAGTCTTATGTGGCGAGCCAGCCTCGCGAGAGGAGTTAATGAGAGATGAAATGAATGAAGACGAATGAAACTGGACAAGGAGATGGCAGGAAGTGGCATAGAGTTGAAACTAACAATGAGAAACAACGGAAAACCATTTCAAGGACGGCCGACTGACGGTGGGGTTCGAACCCCCGTCTGCCCAGCCCGCAGATAGCTTGTGCTTGGGCTAGTGGCTAGAGATAGGAGTGCCTAGTGACAATTGAACACCAGTGCAACGACAGTATCTGATCTGGATTATTCTAAACGGATAAGTAATCGGTCATCGTAAGAACTAGTGTGCATGCTTTAATATATTGTATTGTTATATTGCTGAGCTGTTTACACGTGTTTACACGTGCATAGGCCTACGTAAAATGAAACCTATAAAACAACAACAGCTAATATCGAGATTAACTGCAAATTGTAATATAAATATTATATAATATATAAAATCTAACAAAACCACACTTTAAGAATATTATATAAAATTGAACTCTAACCCTAGTGATCGTGATCGTGATGGTCGAAGCATGTTATCCTAAAATTCCCCCTTTATCAGTAAACAATATTAATACATCTAATTGTTTTCAGGAAAGTGTGTTATTTATATTAGTTACCTCGCCTAATTGGGCAAAAGCGTGTTGACCAACTGAAAAAGTAGTCGATAAATTGATCACTCTGTTACAAATTTTCTTTTCAAGGCTTTTAGTTTTGATGGCTGATTTTAATGTAGTTTTGCCTTCTGTTTATGAATCTGAAATCAAATTTTATGAATCACGTAAGGATTTTACAGAATTTGAAATGAAGTATTTACTTAATCTACAGGGTGGGTTAGATGTAGCTCCCTAGTTTGAAATATCCAGAAGTTTTATAATTGTTGGTATTTATTAATGAAAATTGTTTTGATTTGTTACGGTATCCCTGAGAATACCCTGACTTTTAGTAGCATTATAATCCATTGAACGACGAGATGGCAGGATGGTTGACTGTAAAAGAGTGAGCCCAGGTTGCTTCGCGGTTTGATGTGTGGCGATCTGTAGCCCTTGTTCAGCGATGATGGCGAGGTGTTCATTGTCCTCATGGCACACTTGATGCTAAAACCATTAGGAATTGTCACAGCAAGATAATGACAACTGGGTCAGTTGTGGATAAACCAAAAAGTGGACGACCTTCGGTAGTGCGATCACCAGAAAATGTAGCGGCAGTGAGGGAGTTATTCACTCGCAATCCTGGTAGAGCAACACGCCAGACAGCTCGTGGGATTGGAATTCGCAGGCATACTGTGCGTGTTGTGTTAAAGAAGGACCTTGTCTGGAGACCTGGAAACTCCATTATGTTCAGGAGTTATCGTTGGAGGATTGTCACAGCCGAATTGACTATGGGGAAATTATGCTGTCATGGCATAGCAATTGGCTACGACGGCGAGGACCACATGAATGGCCTGCTAGAAGTCCCTACCTTACCCCTTGTGACTTCTTTCAGTGGGGTTGGGCCAAAGAAGAAGTGCACCAAACAAAGCCACGCACTATGGACAAATTAGGGGAGAGAATCCGAGTTGTCCTCGGAAATGTACCTCAGGATTTCCCGCAAAAGTCAATTGATGACATCCCTGCACGTTTACGTCGTTTGGTTGACAACGCAGGAGCATATGTGGAATTATAGTGTGGTACACACACTCTCATGGTCCTGAAAACCGACCACATGTGTGAAATTATTCTTTAACAAAATACTTACGGACATTTAAAACTAGGGAGCTATATCCAACCCACCCAGTATAATATCACTTATAGCGAAGTTTGGGAAATTAACACCAGTAAAGTAACTATAACTAACTTAAAATGAATTGAATCTAGAAAACAATTTATTTACCTTGTTTGTCAACATATAAAATTAAATTCCACAAATGGCAAGTCCAGGATACAATTTTCATGACTTAAAACTCTCTTCCGTTTGCTGCGGAAGTGTGATCTTCGTGATCATCTGACGTGTTGCAACTCCGGATCGTCCCTCTTCATAGACCAGCAATAGTCAGCTAACATCACAGCATTCCACCTGCCCTGGTAACGTGTTTCTCTTTCATGTCCTGGTGGAACCGCTCCCCCTGTTCCTCACTTAAGTCAATTAAGTTTTCAGTGAAAATGTCGAGATGACTATGAAGGAAATGCAGCTTGATACTCATATTACAACCAAACCTTTTCGTAGCCATCATCATATCTTCTACGAATTTCTTGTAATCCGGGTGCTTCCTGTTCTCCACAAAACCGTTTATCACATTCTTGAAACCTATCCAAGCCAATCTTTCCTAACAGGACATCAAACCCTCAAATTGTTCATCTGTCATAAGGTTCCGTATCTGTGGTCCCACAAAGATTCCTTCTCTTAGTTTCGCACCAGACAGGAAGGAGAATTTCTGACAGATGTACTTAAAACAGTCACCATCTTTGTTCAATCCCTTTACGAACTGTTTCATGATCCCCAGTTTATTATGGAGATGTGGCAAAATGACTTTTTCTCGTTTTACCAAACATGATCTCATTATATTCTTGTCTCCTGGATCCATTGTTGTTCTAGCTGGCCATTCCTTTCTAACCCAGTGTGCATCACGTCCACGGCTGTCCCATAGGCTGAGAGAACATGGGTATTTTGTGTAAACTGACTGTTGCCAAGAAGCATTCCTATATTTCCTAAAAAAGGAAAATACGTAATCACATAAAAACTGTGCGTGTTACAAAAAATCTGATACCATATTCGTAAACATCTCTAATAAATTATCTAAATACACCCATTTTCATGTAAAGCCCGAAACTGATGTTAGCCTACCCAGTTATAATGAAGAGATGTCATCAATATATTCAAATTCAATACTCACTCAAAATAGGCCTACACATGACTGATGATCAAAGTGATCATTAGGGCTCGAATTTTTAGGTAAATAAATAAATAAATAAATATGTAAATACATATTTTAAGCATATTTTCTATAAATACGTTAATTCCTGCTTTTCACTTATTAGCTCATAAAAAGACATAATATTTACATTTTTGAACTTAGTATGCTAGATCATTCAGTATATTGATTTTTTATTCTGTGTTTCTTCAACGGGGAAGAACCTGTGAGCTATCTAATCTTCATGCAGAGCGTATGTCACCTTGGAACTGTGTTATTCTTAACTTGTCGCCCCATGCCACTCACTGTGGAAACTGGGGATTTCCTTGTCCAGAGCCATATTGCACCCCTCCCTCAGCTACTTGGAACCTGTGTCACTCACGTGCAGTTCATTTCTGGCACTGTGATGTGTAACGCAGTTCTACTATGCCTAAAGTAAAAGCAACTACAAGTTATCGTCTCGCGTCTGTTGCAGAATTTAAGGATAGTTTTAATTCTGATGGGGGCGTTCTGTTCTGCCAACCATGTGGTAAAGCAATCTAAGCTGAACAGCGATCTCAAGTTACACAACACCTCGAGGGCAAAAAACATATTGCCGCAGTTTCGCGCCTTCAGAATAAGTGTTGCGCCATAATCGTCGGTCATTTATGATGGACAACCTGAAGATGTATCTCGTTGTGTATTGTAATGCTTCGGCAGTCAGTGAGACATAGCATAAATTGCATTCATGAGTACTGCATATTGTTTATATTCACATTAATAAACTAAATTATAATTAAATATTTTTACTTTTTTGTCACATATTTCAGGTATTTTCCCAATTGTTGGCACCTAATAATCCTAGCCCTAGTGATCACAGCCTCTAAATTAAATAATGAGTGACAACAACAACAACAACAACAACATTCAATTACAAAGCTGTCTCTAAATAGCAGCCACCTTGAGCTCCGGGGTTCTCGACTCTTGTTACTTCCCACCGTTCTCTACGCTGTCAGTGAGGCGGAGACTTCTACCTCCCCTTTTATTTGATTCATAGTCACGTACAGTATATGCAATTTCTATGAAAATATATACCGTACCATTGTATACACTAATTTATCATAATAATTAACATATAGAATAAGACCTTAAAACAAAGCATTACAATAATGACGATGCTCGGTAGAATGCTCGAGGAATAGTCCAACGTCAGGAATTGCGCTCGGTGTAAATGATCGGTGATTTTTAAATTTTCTTTCTTTCTTTCTCTCAAGAAATTGTATCTACAATTTATAGACAGCAGATGGAGAAGTCTCCGTTGGTAAAAAAAAAAAAAAAAAAAAAAAAAAAAAAAGAGCCTTACAGTAGTCGCATATGATGTGCAACATCTGACATAGAAGAAAACTCACGTGAAATTGTTGATACGCCGGTATTTTATACTATTATTGGCACAAATATTGATCTATTGTAAAGGGGAGTGTTTTACAGATATTGTAGTTTATAATACGGAACTTATTTTATTAGATGATTTGTATCTTCCACCAGCATTAGCCTAAATAAAGAATACGATATGGATCAACTAGATTAATAGACGCGACACCGCTCATAACCTTAAATTCCTTTTAAACAGGTCCTCTTGATTCACAGACCAACACGTAATTGCATATGGATTCTGTTAAAATGAGTCATATTGATATGATAAAAATCGTTTAAAATGATAATCTGGTAGCAAAAATATCTACCCCGTCCGGGATTCGAACCGGAGATCTCTAAATTGACAGTCATAGGCGCTAACCCCGCGGCTATTTCGACTACGCAAATATTGTGCACAAGATGGTGACTTATTTCCACGTTCCAATAAGACTGCATTACGGAATTATGTTTCATTTATATCTTGCTTGTTTCGATAATGTTCCTGCGTGAAACTGAGTTTAAAATGCCCTCTTCTGAGTAAAGCGAATGTATTCAGCAATAGTTCATGAAGGCTTGCTCAATTCTCGTATAAGCACAACGATTATATTATATTGATGACTGCATTACCGTTATGTGGGTTAATATTTGAATAGCCATTGTGCAGAAACATAATATCGGCAATGCCGATTACTTACAATGTTTGATATTAGGCATTTTACCATTTAAATACTGATACGAAGACTTCGAACATGTACCATGTGCTTTGTTTCAATCACTTGACACCAGAGTTCGCATGAGCGTTTACCGTTCAGTATGTCATATACGTTCCACATGGCCGAGAGTACGTCATGGTATCAATTTCCGACACCGCGAGCTCATTGTTTCTCTTACCACTTCCAGCTGGATCGATCGATCGTGCGTCTTACACTTCCGTTCGAGCACACTTCCGTTCCGATCCACTTCCGTCCCATTTTTCAAAATCACTCCCACAAAAATATCCAGCAACCGAGTGGAAAGATGTTACACATCAAAAATGTGTTGAAATCTCCATATGTTACATAACATATCTTCGCTGCGCATATGAAGTTCACTACGTGACAATGCCGTTTAATTCCATTCTCCCCCCCCCCCCTAAGGCTAGTCACGTCTCTCAGCCCTATGTTTATATAGACTACAGTGCAACCTAACAATTCACTTCGAGTTATTTTTCCCTGTAAGTGAACATAGGGAAATGACCCGTACAAGATTGTGATGCGGGGCTCTATACTAATGCACATGCGGTCGGGGACGTGACCACTTTTAAGGAGAGGTAGGCTATGGTACATAGGAAACAACATTGTCACAGCGACGATATCCAATTTACAAGTTTATACATTTACATTGCTATATTCACATATACAGTATGCACAGGACTTAAAGAAATGGGAAAATCACTCATTTTATTTCGTAACCCGGGGCACCTACCCCATCCCTGACACTAATTACAACTGCACACACTACTACAGTCGCCACAGCAACACAGGTTATCAGACACATTCAACACACATCCAAGAACACAGGGTCATTGAACAAATGTCCCAAGCCTCTATAACAAACTAACAGCAACAGTGAAGTGGTAAACCACTTCTAGGAAGGCTGAAGTGGGAATCGAAGCCTCACAAGGCTGAATGTTCCCTATTCCAATCCTCAGACCAGAGGTATGACAAGCAATTTTATCGGTTTGGGACATCTTGGTCATCAACCTCGTGTAGCCTATTTGGGTGTGTGTAACTGCATTAAGGACAAGGATGAGGGAGGTAAGCTTACCCCGGGACTTAAAGTAGGGCACTATCACGGTATTTTCCTGAAGGGAGTATGGAAAACACCGGGGAAGAACCACACTCAGGATAGCCGCTGTCAGCGCCGGGATTCGATCCTCCGATCTCCGGACTTGCTGCAGCTGCTCTCGTGGCCATGGCACGCGATTTAACGAGCACGGCAGCGATGCGGGACGACAGCAAAAAAAAAATGCTAGTCACTACACCACGAGGGGCTCGATATGAAGAAGGAAATAAATATTTATATTTCAAGGTATCTATAACATTTACACAGTATTTAGATAAGTTATACTTGACCCATCGCCTCGCCTAGCAATGGGGAAGCCAGGGAAGATGTCGCCAAATGTTCACCGAAGAACTGATATGTTGCACCACCTGGAACGAGAAGGAATAACACGAATATATTCCTGCTCTCGTTTCACCAAAGTGGTCCATGTGTACTGATAGACACGGTAATATCGACTGCGGCCCATATCTCAATGGAGGCATCTGCAGCAGCTATGCCATGAAGAGTGAGGGAAGATCACTCTCACTGGTCTAGCCATTGATGACCATGTGTTTCCTTCCTCACTGGATAGTGGCATGATCCCAAGATCATGAGTTCAATTGTCAGATGTCCACTGAACTTTCATCACACTTGGTGTGACTACAAGACAGTCACAGTTACAGCTACTCACACTACTACAGTCGCCACAAAAACACAGGTTGAAATTCACAATCAAGATCAGGGGTGTGATAGCCATGATATGCCGAACCCCTAGGATGAATTAACAACTTTATCAATAATTAAAGCAAAGAGAAAAGGGATAAATGTAATCTGTAACCAAAAATTGAAAATCATAATGCAATAAAACCTGCCTTCCACGGAAACTAACAGGACTCACAATTTTTCCGTTAAACGTGCAGTAGGTTTCTGGTTAACGGAGGTAGGACTATGCCAAAAAAAATGTTGGACATAAACATTTAGTGGTCATGCTTGTTCAGTGTCTAACAATACTGTATATGTTCACTAAACATTTAGTAGCCATGGTTCGCTTGTTCAGTGTCCAATAATACTGTATATGTTCGCTAAACATTTAGTGGTCATGGTTCACATGTTCAGTGCCTAACAATAATGTATATGTTCGCTCAATATTTATAGGTTATGGTTCGCTTATTCAGTATCTAACAATACCGTATATGTTCGCTAAACATTTAGTGGTCATGTTTCGCTTGTTCAGTATCTAACAATACTGTATTTGTTCGCTAAACATTTAGTGGTCATGGTTCGTTTGTTCACTGTCCAATAATACTGTATATGTTTGCTAAACATTTAGTGGTTATGGTTCGCTTGTTCACTGTCCAATCACACTGTATATGTTCGCTAAACATTTAGTGGTTATGGTTCACTTGTTCAGTGTCCAATAATACTGTATATGTTCGCTAAACATTTAGCGGTTATGGTTCGCTTGTTCACTGTCCAATAATACTGTATATGTTCGCTAAACATTAAGTGGTCATGGTTCGCTTGTTCAGTGTCCAACAATACTGTATATGTTCGCTAAACATTTAGTGGTTATGGTTCGCTTGTTCAGTGTCCAACAATACTGTATATGTTCGCTAAACATTTAGTGGTCATGGTTCGCTTGTTCACTGTCCAATTATACTGTATGTGTTCGCTAAACATTTAGTGGTTATGGTTCGCTTGTTCAGTGTCCAATAACACTGCATATGTTCGCTAAACATTTCGTGGTTATGGTTCGCTTGTTCAGTGTCCAACAATACTGTATATGTTTGCTAAACATTTAGTGGTCAAGGTTCGCTTGTTCAGTGTCCAACAATAATGTATATGTTCGCTAAACATTTAGCGGTTATGGTTCGCTTGTTCAGTGTCCAATAACACTGTATATGTTCGCTAAACATTTAGCGATTATGGTTCGCTTCTTCAGTGTCCAACAATAATGTATATGTTCGCTAAACGTTTAGCAGTTATGGTTCGCTAGTTCAGTGTCCAATAACACTGTATATGTTCGCTAAACATTTAGCGTTTATGGTTCGCTTGTTCAGTGTCCAACAATACTGTATATGTTCGCTAAACATTTAGTGGTCACGGTTCACATGTTCAGTGTCAACAATAATGTATATGTTCGCTAAACATTTAGTGGTTATGATTCGCTTGTTCACTGCCCTATAATACTGTATATGTTCGCTAAACATTTAGTGGTTATGGTTCGCTTGTTCACTGCCCAGTAATACTGTATATGTTCGCTCAACATTTAGTGGTCATGGTTCGCTTGTTCACTGTCCAATAATACTGTATATGTTCGCTCAACATTTAGTGGTCATGGTTAGCTTGTTCACTGTCCAATAACACTGTATATATTCGCTAAACATTTAGCGGTTATGGTTCATTTGTTCAGTGTCCAACAATACTGTATATGTTCGCTAAACATTTAGTGGTCATGGTTCGCTTGTTCAGTGTCCAATAATACTGTATATGTTCGCTCAACATTAAGTGGTGATGGTTCGCTTGTTCAGTGTCCAACAATACTGTATATGTTCGCTAAACATTTAGTGGTCATGGTTCGCTTGTTCAGTGTCCAATAATACTGTATATGTTCGCTCAACATTTAGCGGTTATGGTTCACTTGTTCAGTGTCCAATAATACTGTATATGTTCGCTAAACATTTAGTGGTCGGTTCGCTTGTTCAGTGCCCAATAATACTGTATATATTCGCTCAACATTTAGTGGTCATGGTTCGCTTGTTTACTGTCCAATAATACTGTATATGTTCACTCAACATTTAGTGGTCATGGTTAGCTTGTTCACTGTCCAATAACACTGTATATGTTCGCTAAACATTTAGTGGTCAAAGTTCGCTTGTTCAGTGTCCAACAATACTGTATATGTTCGCTGAACATTTAGTGGTCATGGTTCATTTGTTCAGTGTCCAATAATAATGTATATGTTCTCTAAACATTTAGTGGTTATGGTTCGTTTGTCGAGTGTCCAACAATAGTGTATATGTTCGCTAAACATTTAGTGGTTATGGTTCCCTTGTTCAGTGTCCAATAACACTGCATATGTTCGTTAAACATTTAGTGGTTATGGTTCACTTCTTCACTGCCCAATAATGCTGTATATGTTCGCTAAACATTTAGTGGTCAAAGTTCGCTTGTTCAGTGTCCAACAATACTGTATATGTTCGCTGAACATTTAGTGGTCATGGTTCATTTGTTCAGTGTCCAATAATAATGTATATGTTCTCTAAACATTTAGTGGTTATGGTTCGTTTGTCGAGTGTCCAACAATAGTGTATATGTTCGCTAAACATTTAGTGGTTATGGTTCCCTTGTTCAGTGTCCAATAACACTGCATATGTTCGTTAAACATTTAGTGGTTATGGTTCACTTCTTCACTGCCCAATAATACTGTATATGTTCGCTAAACATTTAGTGGTCAAAGTTCGCTTGTTCAGTGTCCAACAATACTGTATATGTTCGCTGAACATTTAGTGGTCATGGTTCATTTGTTCAGTGTCCAATAATAATGTATATGTTCTCTAAACCTTTAGTGGTTATGGTTCGTTTGTCGAGTGTCCAACAATAGTGTATATGTTCGCTAAACATTTAGTGGTTATGGTTCCCTTGTTCAGTGTCCAATAACACTGCATATGTTCGTTAAACATTTAGTGGTTATGGTTCACTTCTTCACTGCCCAATAATACTGTATATGTTCGCTAAACATTTAGTGGTTATGGTTCGCTTGTTCAGTGTCCAATAACACTGTATATGTTCGCTAAATATTTAGTGGTCATGGTTCGCTTGTTCAGTGTCCAATAATACTGTATATATTCGCTAAACATTTAGCGGTTATGGTTCGCTTGTTCCTAAATGAAGGCCACGGATGGCTCGTGCTCAACTCGTAACCACATATACAAGCGCAGGCACTAGTGTAGCCATTACAGTGACACAGGTTATCATACAGATTTCAATGACGATATCGCAAAGTCCCAAAGTGAATAAATAACATCAGCTAAAATAAAATTGAAAAATTTTCATGCTATCACATTTACTTCTTTTTAATTGTAAAACAGAATACTGAAGACATCTCACACTTATGTTACATGCGGGCATTATGGCAACACCGCCATGCAAATTATGATAGATGTACTGTAGCTCAGAATTTTAACAATGCTTGAGTGGGTTCTTGACTTGGCCTTTGACTTGAACTGAACTGCCCACGAACACTTTACAACTTAGGGAGATAATTTTATTGTACCCCTCGAGACCAAATCCCATACCGTCAGAAGTTTGCGTTCGAAAGCCGCTGTGCTAGCTTAAATCATTGGGAAAAACATTTGTTTTTTTAATCATTGAGAGAGAAGAAAGTAAAGATAGAAAGAGAGAGAGAGAGAGAAAGAATGACCGAAAGAAGGGCAAGTGCGTTACGTCGTTACACCGTAAACTAACATTTGAATAAATTTAGTTATTCTGCCGACCTGGTACCAGCCAAGAGCCAGGATGGCATCAAGGGCTGACCCCCTCTTGCCAATGAGCAATGGAAGATTATTAATGTTATTAATGCAGCCAATGGCCATGTATTTTTCTTTTCAGGACCGGTCAGGGAAGGGATATTGGAAGGAAACCGGCCGTGGACCTATTGAAAGGAACCGTCCCAGCATTTGCCTGGTGGTGAAAATAGGGAAACCACGAAAACCATTTTCAGGACGGCCGAGGTGGGATTTGTACCCACGCTCTCCCGATGCCAGCGAGGCACGAGGTAACGCGTTAGTGCTCTCGGCCACCGTGGCCGGTGAATGGAAGATTATGTAGAATAGTATTGGAGCCTGAGCCACACAGGGACCGCAACTAAGGAATAATTTTGATGAGAATGTCTCTCTTCCATTTTCTCGAAGAAATCGTTGACATCACAGTTGACATCACTGTTGCCAACTTTAGGATTTACCAGGGCTAGATAATGTAATTGTAACCGTAACCGCAACATAACGTAATTAGGCACAGTACCTAACAATTCCTTTATTGCAATAGGTAAATACGTTGTTGTACGAATTACTTCGTTTCGACAAGATAACCGTTATTATCATATACTACCCTAATAACGTTAAACTTGAATACTATTATGGTCCCTACCAATAACGTTATTGGGCGAGTGGCTCACATACAGTATTTAATAATTAAATAGCGTTATTCGCATCTTTTCGTTTTTTACACAACCTCATGTCGAATGAACTACTAATAACGTTATTTGAAAGGCAGCCAAAGGAAGTTTCTCATAATAACGTTATTCGCATATTTTCGTTATTTGCTAAGTCCAATCTCTAAGAAGAAATTGCTTGAGCTACCGTCGATAACGTTATTAGAATGATGGCTAGAATTAAGTATTACATATTAATGTTATTCGAATATCTTCGTAATTAGTCAAACCCAATCTTTAAGGGAAGAATTGTACATATACCGTCAACAACGTTAAGCAAATAGCCCAAAACAGAGGGCCATAACGTTAATCGCACGCATTCATAGTTAGTAAAATCAGATGTAGAATGAACGACGTTGTTTGGGATCAATCACGTTAAGCAAAAATAGCTTTATTTTCAATATTGGTTTAACACAATTTTTAGGAACCTTTCAATAATAAAGTAGGTGACCTTTTCAATATGGTAGTCTACTAATTATAATTTTGTGAACAATAATTAGCCTTATTGAGTGGAAAAGCGAACCACCCAGACCCAATATCTTCTAGAGACAGTCCTTCAGAAACGTATCAATATAACCTCTAGAAAAGTTTGAAATGAAATTTGGAACAAACATCCTTAGTCCACTAGAAACGTTTCTATTGACTTGTACCAAATTTCTATCGGTAAGTTCCACCTACAGTATAGTTGGTCTCTGTCTACCTAGCAGTCCGCCTCGTGGCGCAGTGGCAATCTTTCTTGACTGGAGGTCCGGGTACGATTCCCGGTTCTGCCAAGACAGTTAATTCTATTATGAGGGCTAGAACGGTGTACACTTAGCCTCGTGAAAAGCTCTGAGAGGAAGTGGGTTCGGTTACCACCTCAGCCGTCTTAAAAGTGGTTTTCCATGGTTTCCCACTTCTATTACAGGTAAATGCCGGGATGGTTCCTAACTTAAGGCCACGGCCACCTCCTTCCCAATCCCTCATCATTATACAAAATTTCACATTGATTGCTGTAATGGTTTCGGAGATATTGAGAATAAATGAAAAAATATTATTCGTGGCTGCCATGTTGGTTTGTTTTATGTGTAGGCCATACAGTTATGTACTAGTAGATAAATATTATTGGAGTGCTTCATAATCGGCTACAAAGTCTCGAATCGATCGTTTGATTGGGACCCAAGTAATAAATATGCAAAAATAATATTTTGCACTGCCGCCATCTTGAAGTTTTCATTACAATTGAGTCACATTAGATGCCAATATAATAAGCTTTAAATAAAGATTTATTCTGCCAAGTTTTAATGCGTTTGGATGGTTAAGTCACGAAGAAAAGCTCTTTTAATTAAGTTATTAGGATAAGTTCTTGTCACCACCATGTTGGTTTTGCGCTTATCAGATTTTTGAAAGACAGATATGAATTTACTTTAGCTGTCTCAGACGAGCCTGTAGGCTGAAAATCGTAGTTAAGGTTCAAGGAATGCGGGGTTTGATTGTTCCAAATAAAATAAATAAAATAAATAAAATACTAAAATATGTGTATGAACACATTTTTAAAACTTATGTTCAAGATCACAATTAAGCCTACCAACATCCAAAATTCTGTAAACATATAGTCTGCTTACAAGTGAAACACACTATGTCAGTGAACATGTTCTTGAGAAGATGAGCTTTCAGTTATCTCCCTTATGTACCTGTTCTCTGACTTAGTGGGTTTAAATTGTATGCTGACGATATAGTTATTGAAACTTACTTGCTATGTTAACTAGTCTGTACCATACTGATTAAAACACTCTGAATTAAACGAACTTCGAATTTTGTTCTTCGTGTACAGTATACCTCGGGCTTTCAAGCACAAAGGTGAAACACACCTAGATGACTAGACTCGAGCCTCTACTTCTTGGGTTAGTTCTTGGCTCCTCTAATTTACGTATTGAGCGTTCTTATGCTAGGATCTCTGTCTTCGGAAATTGACCCTTACATCATAACGTTACTTGTTAGACTGATAATATGTCAGAATTGAAGTGATAGAAGCCATTTTTCATTGTTGCCTAATAATTTGTGTTGACCGACAGAAAAGCTTTGTTTAATAAAATAACATGTCTGAACCAGTTTGACTGATTGCGTGGTGCAGCGGTAACGTTCTCGCCTTCTGTGCTCAAGGTTGCAGGGTCGAATCTTGGCGCAGTCAGTTGGTATTTAATTGTGCCCAAAAGCGAGGGAGCCGATTCAGTATATTTACTGGCACGTTAAATATATATATAAACGGAGATAGTCCGTCCCCATCACTATTAGTGTTGTTCGAACAAGCAATGTCATTGGGTGGTTACACGTGGTAAGACGGCCTTAATCGTCGTGTCTTGTGTGTCCTAGTCAACTTTCCTCTTCCGCCTGCACCTGAAGCTCGGATGGAGGGTGTAGAAGTGGGAAGTAAAATTGCACATGTCGACAACCAAAAAGATAGGACATAGTGCTGTAGTGTGCTCCGTATTGATTTGTGCAGGCTATATTCCTGGCGTGAACACCACAGAGAAGCGTAATTTCGATCTCTCAAGCAGTGATGTAGCCAGGATTTCATTTCGGGAGACTAAAGGAAAGTCTAATTTCTACTTTCCCCATCTGCCGGTCTGATAGTCTTTCTGCACAACGTAGAAATGAAATAAAATGAAATACCACGTACCCATTTTTCTACCTTGCAATCAATGAAAATACACGTGATTTTTGGAGTTGAGTGAATTTTCAGAAGGTTAGCTCAATTTTTAAATTCAGTGCATTGTAAGTAAACACTAATTTATACAAACGTGATGTCCTGTAGTTTTATAAAGTTCTGTCTACAATTTATTTGTGGTACCAACTATGAAGTCCTAAGTGTCATCAATTACCATTTTAATAATAATTTTAATAATAATGTTATTGGTTTTACGTCCCTTTTAACTACTCTGGCTTTTAGAGACGCCGGGGTGCCGGAATTTTGCCCCGAAGGGGATCTTTAACGTAATTCGCGATGTCACGATTTAGCTTGGATTCAGGACGAGGACATAAGAGACTGGATTTTGAAAATGTGCACATCACAGTATGCTAAGCATGGCATAAATTCGGTATGTGAGCTTGTCAACAAGCAGTGGGTCACTCAAGAGAATCATGCACTCCACATTCTAGCGGCTAGTGCATCGCTTTCTGTCTAATGCCAACACATATGGAAACCTTTAATATCTCAAAACGTACTCGTCGGATTTACAAAATATGCATAACCGATCTTGTCACTTGATTCTTAGTTGTTCTGGTGGGTGAAAATAGTATAGTCACATTAAAAATAAACAAAGTTGCTACCGGTTTCTCGATAAATCTACGTTTGTGCTTGGGACGAAATGGACCGTGTTGTGAACCTGTTTCCGAATTACGATAGGCTATCTTAAACTGTTCCGTAGATATTTGAGGCAGCTGAGTCCGGCATTGCTTCCACTTACTTGTGCCGGGCTCCTCTCCGTCTTCTATCCTGTCGACCTCACTTGGTCAACTCTTGTTCTCTTCCTACCCCGACGGTATTAGGGTATCCGAGGCCTAGGGAGTCTCTTCCTTTCCCGCCGTAATTGGCCCTTGTCTCATCTTTTCTGATACCCTCCTTCTGCGAGGGGTCAGCCTTCTTTTCTTTTCATGTTATCTCCTGCCTTCTGCTCAAGGCCCTCAAGGAGGCAGGGTGTATGTAGCCCCAGCACTTCTGGTGCACCCTAGATATTGTTACACCCTCAGGGGCTCACGGCTGGTGAGTTCGGGAGTTGGCGACCCCGAGGGATTCCTGAGCTGAGTCCGGTTTTCTCCCTTTTTCCATTACCTCTGGGGCGGACCCTCTCCTCTTCCACTTTCCTATCTGCCTTTCATGGCTCTCCTTCCTTCCAAGTCCCTCAATCCGCATTCTTCGAGGGTTGACGGCATTTCTTTTCCTCCTGTCCTTTATTTGCCTTATTTTCCTTTTGTTTTCCATTTCTTCTTCTAGTATAGCCTATAAGTTAGTAGTTTACTTTAGTTATAGTTTACTTTTCATTATCATCTTCACGATCACCCAAACCATTAGGGACCGATAACCTAGATGTTAGGCTCCTTAAAACAACAATTATCATCACCACCATCACTTCCTAAGTGTTTGCTATTACATTTATTGAAGTATGAGGTTTCTTTTCGTTATGAATGCATAAATTTGACTAGCATATAAACCTAAACTTCGCCGGCCTCTCACCGCTGGGTCCGTGGTTCAAATCCCGGTCACTCCATGTGAGATCTGTGCTGGACAAAACGGAGGCAGTCAGGTTTTTCTCCGGGTACTCCGGTTTTCCCTGTCATAATTTCATTCCAGCAACCCTCTCCACTATCATTTCATTTCATCTGTCATTCATTTAATCATTGCCCCAGAGGAGTGCGTCAGGCCTCGGCAGCCGGCACAGTTCATACCCTCGCCGCTAGATGGGGGCTTCATTCATTCCATTCCTGACCCGGTCGGAGACTGGAAGCAGGCTGTGGATTTTCATTTTCATAAACCTAAACTTAATGGAACGACATCGCCGATAAATTCCACGTTATAACTACGCTGACTAATCACATCCTTTGCTGCAGTCGTGTTTCGTCAGAATAGCCAATCAAGAAGCCGTATCGCTCTACAATGCTAAAAATGAACTAGAAATAGCAATCTCGCCGCAGGTACAGTACGAATGATACATACGATGGGAACATGGCGCCCGCTTTTACCGTTTATATTTGGCGTACTCCTAACCTGTTCTTTGCGTACCACCAAGGAGTATTACCCTTTCACAAATTGATTGCCGGCGGTCAAGATGGGAACTATTCTCTGTTTACTTGTGTCACACGTCACTCTGCTTCGTTGACAGGTACAGTTGCGCGAGTAGGATATGACTCAGCTCCAGTAGCTTCAGTCATCGTTTAACTGTCTGTGGTGACATGAGCTCCTGTGACACTTATCTGCGCTTCTAAGACAGGTAGCGTGCGCAATGCGGCTTGACTTAGCCTATGTGCAGACTGCACTTTGTCATCACTGTGTCCTCCGCTTCACCCCGCGGGGCTCCTGCTACAATAATCAACAAACGGTGGCGCAGCCACGCTCAGCGGCAATCAAATGTTAAATGGGTAATACGTGTAGCCCAAGTTGGGAACCGCTGCACTAATAGGTTGCATTGAATTTAGCAATATAGGCCTATTGTATGAAGCAGCAATGTTTTATAACGTTTAGTTGCAGCTGCGTCCGCCTCGTTGCGAAGTGGCTAGCATTCTTGGCTGTCACCGTGGGGGCCCGGGTTCGATTTCCGACTCTGCCAAGAAATTTAATTCTGGTCTGAAGGCTGGAACGAGGTACACTCAGCCTCATGAGGCAAATTTGTGAAAAGGCAGGTTCGATTCCTACCTCAGCAATCTTGGATGTGGTGTTCCGTGGTTTCCCACTTCTACTCCAGGCAAATGCCAGGATGGTACTTAACTTAAGGCCACTTCCTACCCAAATCCTACCTCAATTACAAATACATACACTAGTACAAACATCACGGTGACACAGGTTATTAGATACATTCTACACACAGCCAAGTACACGGGGCTACATGACCACGATGTCGCAAAGCCCCTAAAATAATCAACAACAACAGGTACAGCTGCTATCATTAGCCGTATGATTTCGACAAATAAAATACAGTAGGATAACAATATCTTGATCAGGTGAGGTTATAACTGTAGGCTATTACACTACACTGCCATAACGTACAAACATCAGTTTATTTCGAAAATGGTTCTCTGCGTGGCTCAGCGATAATGTTCTCGCATGCTGTGTAAAAGTTTGCAGGATCCAATCCTGGCGCAGCCGGTTGACATTTGACGGCGCGCAAATGCAAGGGAGCCGTGTAAGTAGATTTACTGGCACGTTAAAGATCACTTTCGGGGCATAATTCCGTCACTCTGGTGGCTCTAAAAGCCGCAGTTGTTAAAAGGGACGTAAAACCAATAACATTATTATTTTTATTATTATTATTATTTCGAAAAGTGTTATTATCTTTGATACACGACCGAAGAGACTAGTAAGATGTGTTCGTTGCTTGGAGTTCAAAATTATCCACATGAATATTTCTAGGTCATGTATTTCAAAAAAAAAAAATGGTGGAAATGGAATGTTGGTTCTGAGTGGCTTAGTTTAACCCGTTATCTTAGCAGCAGGCGATGTTCCAATCGTTGTAACTTAAAGATGGAATATATATTTATTACTGGCGGCTGGCCTTCTTTACTCGTCAAAACAGCGCTCAGCCAATGCGCCTGACTGGACTGTCTTCCCACGGATGAATGGAAAAATATTGGCTGACGTCAACTGCAGCAAGCTCTGAATAGCATTTCAATTGAATAGCTCCAGAATACATGATTTCGTTGGTTCATTTACGGACTTGGGCATCGTCGTTATCAGAGCTCCGTGTACTTATTGTGGGTGTTTGTGTGTGTGTGTGTGTGTGCTACTGTAATAGCCTATAGTGTGTGTTTGTATGTACTTTATGTGCCATTGAGACTGGGATCGAGATATGCGTGGCATTTGCCTGGAGAGAGTGGGGAATCCCACATTCGGGGTAGCTGCTGTCAGCGCTGTGACTTGAACCGCGATGGGGAGCTGCAGCAAGTATGGGGATTGGAGGTTCGAAACCCGGCGCTGACAGCAGCTATTTTCTCAGTGTGGTTGGTTTTTTTTTCCAGGAATATCCCAGGATAGTACCATTTTTCATATTTCGGACCTTCTCCTGTCTGGTATAATTCTCTTCTAAGAGCTGGAACGGGGTACACCTAGCCTCGAACGGGGTACACTTAGCCTTGTGAGGCCAAACTGAGAAGAGGTGGGTTCGATTCCTACCTCAGCCATCCTGAAAGTGGTTTTCCGCGGTTTCGCACTTCTACTCCAGGCAAATGCCGGGATGGTACCCAACTTAAGGCTACGGCACCTATTGTCTGATATAATTCTCTTCTGAAAGCAGGAACGGGATACACCTAGCCTCGAACGGGGTACACTTAGCCTTGTGAGGCCAAACTGAGAAGAGGTGGGTTCGATTCCTACCTCAGCCATCCTGAAAGTGGTTTTCCGTGGTTTCGCACTTCTACTCTAGGCAAATGCCGGGATGGTACCTAACTTAAGGCTACGGCCGTTTCGTACCAAAATCCCACCTGGATTACAAATACACACACTAGTACAGACATCACAGTGACACGGGTTATCAGTCAGCTCCTACACACACCCAAGTACCTGGGGCTACATGACTACGATGTCTCAAAGCCCCTCAATGAATCAACAACAGCAAAAAATAAACACATAGTCATATGAAGATAACGACTTTAGAAGTGGATCGATAGGCTACACACTTTAAGCCGGACAGGCTAATCAACGAGCATCATGTAGGAGTAGCACCAACTGACTGCCGATATAGCCTACAGTTCTCAAAACAAGTTTTGCTTATGATGAGAACACATGGGTGATGGGGCGATACTGCAAACATGTTTACAATACGCACTGTATGTTTAGAGCCACTCAATGACTGCACACCGTACGAATCATTCAATATTTGTTCGCTGTAAACATGGCAAAAGTTCGCATTCGTACGTCAGACCGCATTCGAATTGTAACATTGCTTCTGGAGAGATTCCGACTAGTGGATGTTGCTACTCGTGTTGGAGTGAGTCAAAGTAATATCTCGAGGGTGTGTAAAAACTTCAGGGAGACTCATACAGTTGCTGATCGACCAAGAACTAGAGGTCCCCGCAATAACTTACCACTCGCAGGGAGGATCGGTATCTGTTGCTATCAGCACGTCGTACGCCCATTGGTACTGTCAAGTCCTTCCGCCAGGATCATCAAAGGTCCACTGGAGCGAATGTGTCCTGTCAGACAGTGCGCAATCGGATGCATGAAGCAGGGCTGATGTCAAGGGTGCCTGCGCCAAAACATCATCTGAAGCCACAGCATAAGGCAGCTCGTGTAAGGTGGGCATCTACTCATCGGACATGGCAGCAAGAAGATTGGAAGCGTTCTCTCTTTACGGATGAGGTCTCCATTGGTTTGCACCCATACATTCGAGTGCGGCGACAAGTGGGTGAGAGATTTCACAAGCCCTTCATCCAGGAACGCCACGAACAGCAAGGAGGTTGCCATATTTTGGGGTGGAATCATGTTTGGTCGACGTACGTCTGCTCTGGTGTATGACTGGTCTGGTGTACAGAGACAACATCCTTGAACCTGTCATTACAGGATTAGCTGCCACAATGGGTGAGGGCTTCACACTAGTGGACGATAATGCTCGTGCCCATCGAGCTAGGGTGGTCAATCAGTTCCTTCTGAGGCATGTCATACAGAGAATGGAGTGGCCTGCCTATTTTGCGGACATGAACTGTATTGATCATGCATGGAAAGAGCTCAAGAGGGCAATTTCGCACCATCCCAATCCTCCATCAAATATTCGGCAACCGATTTTAGCTGTTATCAAAGAGTGGAAAAAACTGGCCAAACCAGGTTGGATTCGTTAGTACTCAGTATGCCTCCTCGTCTGCAAGCATGCCTTAGAGCTCGTGGTGGCCACACACGGTATTGATATGCCCCAACATGTAAAGGACGTTTGTGTGCTCGTTCCTCATTATCACTTTTGTTATTCGTTGTGTGTTTCTGTCTCCTTTCAGAGCATATTGTGTGTTGTTTTTATTTGTATGTTTGTATGTACCCTATAGGCCTATTGTGTATAAGGTGATTACATACACATAGCAAAATAAACAAGTCACTAAATCGCAATATGCATAACTTCTTTTGAGTACTGTATTTAGGTCAGGAATAGACAGGCTGCGAACGCCCACAGCCTCTTCGCAACTTGTCCAACGGACTTTCTCCTGGCGCGCTGACAATATCATATCCCTCGTTGCACTACAACCCATCAAGGGCCTTCTTCTACCAAGCGACCGCTACCCGGCCATATGACCAGCTGAATGCGGGGTGAAGCGTGTTCAGTGCGTCGGGTCACTATCTTGTTTTTCCTGCCTGACTGTCAGACAGCTAGTCAATTGTCTTTACGAGACTGAGTGCACCCCCCACGCCAGTTTCAAACATCCCTGACGAAACCGGGAATCTAACCCATGGCCTCCGGGTGAGAAGCAGGCGCATTACTCCAACACCACGGGGCCAGTAATACCATATTTCTGACCCTGAAGATTGCAGTTAAAAACATTATTACAGTCGCCATAGAAACACGGGTAAACAGGCAAATTGAACACACATTTAAGTACCCGGAGCTGATGAACAATATTTCCTAAGCTCCTAAATTGAATTAACAACAACAAACAGCCTTCCTAACGCCAAATTCACGAGATGAGTTAATGATAGGCCTATATGAAGTGAATGGAGATTAATTAAACGGGGCAAGGAATTCATCTTGTTCATAAACTCGTGCATTTTGGCGTTTGACCTCAGGAGATGCCTGGTGCAGGTAGTATGAGCAGGCGCCCGTTGGAAAACCGCGTTTCATGATGATGATGATGATGATGATGATACAGACGTCACAAACGCCCAGTTCCCGAAACAGAATGAAAACAATTCCACTGCCTGGACGAAAATTGAACCCGGGACGCTTCGCTATCCACTTAGCCATAGGGCGGGATGGGTTAGTATTGAATCTTTCTGATAACTTGTATTTCTCTGACGAATGTATGCTTGCATGTATGCGGATAGGGCCAGTTCTCGGCTTCTAGGTATTCCAGTTTAAATTAGAAAATGATAGGCCTAAGTCCTAAAATAGGCTATAGGATCATGGATATCTGGCATAAAACTATTCTCAGAGTGCATAATATTGTTGAAGGCAAGCCCCACTTTATAAAATTAAGATCCGAGGTTCACACCCCGACATTAACAGTAGGCTTCATGAGCGTGGATATTCCACGCATTTTTCCACATTCTTTCCAGGCAAATTCTGAGTTTGTAACTCATTTTAAATCCAGTAGCACCTACCTAAAACCTCGACCGTAATCAATTGTGCGTTCATATGAAAAAGACGTACCCCACACCGTCGTTCACCACGACCGCGATGGCGAGCTGCATTAAATCAGGAGATTGCAGGTTTGAATCCCCGTGCTGACAGCGGGCTTTTCCCACTCACTCCATGCATTTGCTGGCATAGTGCCTTATTTTGAGTTCTGAGACACCTACCCCATCCCCAATCCTAATAAATACACACTACTACAGTCACCACAGAAACACAGGTTATCGGACAAACTGAACACACACACAAGCCCCTAACACGAATGAACAACAATATGAAAAGGGCCCAGTTAGCATCATGTGTGGACTGTAAGCACCTGTATCTGAGTACGTGAGTAGTTAAAGGGTGTATTGTCCGCCTCGTTGACTAGTAGCTTGCACTCTTGGCTGTGGCCACGGAGGCCCGGGTTCGATTCTCGGCTTTGCCAAGAAATTTAATTCTGGTCTGAGAGCCTCGTGAGGCAAAACTGAGAAGAGGTGAGTTCGATTCCCATCTCAGCCCTCCTGGAAGTGGCTTTTCGTGGTTTCCCCACTTCTACTCCAGGCGAAAGCCGGGGTGGTTCCTAAATTAAGGCATGGCTGCCTCCTTCCCAATCCTCATCTGACTTACAAATACACACACTAATACAGTCTTCACAATAACACACGTTATTAGACAAGTCCCACCCCCACACACCCAAGTATACGGGGCTACATGACCACGACGTCACAAAGCCCCTGAATAAATACACACCAACAACAAAAGTTGTCTATATTTAAGGCTGATTTTCATGTAGAAAAAATAAATTTAAATCCAGGACTTAGAACTTAGAAAATATGCTAGAAAAAAATGTCGATACCCATCTCAATCATCCTAAAAAGGTTTACCGTAGTTATCTACGTCTACTCCAGCAAAATGCCGGATTGGGTCGTACCCTAAGACCATACCAGCCCTCTCATTCCTAGCCCAAGTTGCAAGCACACGCACTAGTACAGGCGCTCCAATAACACAGGTTATTAGTCAGATTCCACATTCACCCAAATACACGGGATAGAAGGGATATACCACTCTTTCACAATCCCAAGTTACAACAACATCAACATAAATAAACATTATGTTCTTGAACTTAAAGTACTTTTTTCCTCACTCGCCATGTGTTCCAAAATAGGCTGTATTGTACACATTTTTGGAATGCATGCCCGAAATTTTGAAATATATCCTTTGTAATTCCTACATTCAATTCCGTGTCCTTATATTACGCCGCGTATACGTTAGATAAGCCAAGCTTGTAATGTAACAAATTTGTGTAATTCGGGTGGGGCAACGAGCACTGAACGAAAAAGACCGAAAGAGGCTCGTTCTGATCCGCCACGAGTTGGTTTTTAGAACGACTACAAAGGAATTCCTCCCTGCATTTGGGACGGTGTTCGTTGCGTTTACAGACCAGCTAAGCCTGTAATGTAACAAATTCGTGTAGCTAGGACGGGGCAACGAACACCGAACGAACCAACCCGTAGGAGGCACGTTCTGATCCGCCACGTGTAGGTTTTTTAGGACGACTGAAAAGTAGTTCCTCGCTCCAGTTTACAAACGATCACGAGCCTGTGAACATGACAGACTGTACACAGGAAAGCTCCATGCATGGGATTGAAATATATAGGCTACGTGCAGTGCTGATGTGTAGATTCTGAGGACATTATAGAAGGAACATTAAAGGGATGCGCGTAAGGAAATGAATTTGACACCAGGCCAAATAGACCGGAAGTGCGCTGGAACTTTAATCGCCCAAGAATTATCCGGTTCTTCCTGTATAAAGTTCATTTCACCACCATCGTCAAGCTTTTCGTGCCCTTTTATGTAGATTGCATATAAAGGAGCATCGCACCACTGCATAGAAGTAAGGTTGCGACTTCTCATTATCAGGTATTATTGTAGTCCTAGGAATGTTGCGATGTTTGTTGTGGGCTTGTGGCGTATTCGCTCCATGTTGCAGTACTTGTTACATTAGAGGCTTGTCACACTAATGTACTTCATCTTGCTTTGACCGACAGCTGTGTGTAACACCAGACCTATGAGTAGGGAGAGTCACAAGAAGAAAATGAACCAAACGATGGCGATGGAATCTAGAGCTCAAAATAAAGTCGTTCCTATTTGTGTGAAGCTAAGTATTCCCGAGTAGCTTTGTAGCATAGAATCCATTACTAAACAACAGACTGTTGGTACTAAGATAGTAATATGTAGTAGGAAATACATAGCAGAATGTCAAATAGAACTTTCTATATCGAAGAGTGTTAAGAAATTTACCTCTAAATACCGGTACTTCTCTAATTCCTTGTGGTATTTCAGGACTGAAATGTTGCATTTAATGACTTTGTATAGCGATACTTTGGGAATTGTTTTACGATTTAGTTAAGTTGCACTTATTTTTTTTATAGAAATGTCTACGGTGATTTAAGTTTAATAATACAGCTAGGCTCGAGAATTGCTGTAATTGGTTATGTCGTCTAATGGTGAAGAAGAATGCTGAGTAACTCAGTGATTGGGGAATCATTATGGTGTCGGTTTTCATATCCTCCATTTACTTTTGTAAACTTAATTTAAAGTTCATGTGAATTTGAATAAAACAGTGGTAGAGATGAACTATTTTTTATTGCGTTTACTGCTTTTTAAATGGTGATTTATTTTTGTTATGTTTCAGACTTCACCTATGGAGTTCCACTACAGAATATTTCATTTACCACCTATCATGTATTGTGAGTCACCAGTAGCAACTAGTCCAGCAGATCTCCAAGCACCTAGTCCAGCTGCCAGTACAGAGCAGTCAGATAGTACCTCAACATGCACGGCAGCAGCGACAACTACCACAGAGGACGACACAGGTGCAGCAACAACTTCCCCATCGCCCACTCCTACCCCTGCGCCAGAGGAACCCAATAGTCCTAATGGGGTGCGCTCTGAGGCAGATGAAGAAGAGGGACTGGACGACACAACTAATGAAACTTCAGAGGATCCGATCGTGTCTTCACTGCCAGAACAAGAACTCAAGGAGCGAGGTTGCGAGTCAGAAACCGCCGTAGGATCGACAGTTTTTAGTGAAGGGAAAGATGACTTATTAGATTCCCAGCCACTCATTGACGAAGCGAGAATAATGAAAATTGTTATATCACTTGAAGAGTCATATCCTGAAACTTCGGAAGTCACGACTAGCGTTGCAGAAGAGACAGAAGTAACAGAAACTGAAGCTGAACCAGCAGTGATCGAAGGCACTTCGAACGAAAATGCTTCTACGAATGACTTATCTGGCTTAGAAGTTCGGGGCCCGATACAACAGCTTCCTACTGACGAATTAGTGCAGAATTCAGTAACTTCTTCAGATACGAAGACTGACGCAGTAGAACCATCTGTACCTGACGTTGAGGACGATGCAAACGATGATGAGGAGGAGGAGGGTTTCAACTTACGAATTTCATCCACAGATGAAGAGGACGAAGAAGCCGAAGTTGAACCAAAATCTGCCGATGTTCCTGAGGTCACTGAGAAGGTAGTGGAACAGGAGAGAGAAGAAGAGCAAGAAGAACTGGAAGAGGAAGAAGAAGAAGAAGCGGAGGATGAGAAAACAGAACAGCAGTACGAGGAAGTGCCTAAGCTTAAACGCATCAAGTTAGATTTGGGGAAGGATAGGGAGAAGCAAAAACAGAACAACAGTGGCAAACGAAGAAGCAAGCACAAATCCAAACATCATAGAGGAGAAGAAGGTACGAAGAAGAGAAAAGCGCATAGAAACAGTGAAATTTCTTCAACGCCAACTATTCTTCAGTTCGATGAAGAAGCTATTAAATTAAAATTGAAATTAACTGGAAACTCGTCGAGTGCAGTAAGTTCTACGTCAAATTCCGGTAGTGTATCGAATCATCGCCACCATCACCACCATTCTAAACATCATCATAAACATAAACAAAGTGAGGTGACAAGTGATAATAACTCTAATGTAGAACATTCGAATGAAGATCCTACAAGCACAGCCAAAGAACGGCTATTGCAGATGAGAGCAGTCAGGCATAAAAATTCGAATAACAAAAAGGTGGATCAGTGTCAGTCTAATGATGCCAATTCTGTTAGCAAAAGTAAAAAGTCAAGTCCACTTATAATGCCCCCGTCTTCCATAACAGTAAGTAAGGTTAGCTCAGGAGAGAAGAGGAAGTTAGATATTCAAAAATTAGGAAATGTTGGTTGCAGTGATGCAAAGAGGCCCTCTTTAGAAATAATGTTAGTTAGTGCCCCTTCTCAATCGCAAGCCAGCAGCAACAGCAGCAACATTGGTAAATCGTTACCTAAGGCAGCCACAACTGTGTCCTCGAAGCAATCTCCGTCTGGGTCTACAGACGCGGATAATTCAAAGAAGACCTCGCCTCAATCTGAAACTAAGCCAACTCGACCGCTCCCGGCTACTATTCCTCTTTTAAGATTCAAGAAACCCCCATCGTCGACAATACGACCACCATCGGGGTTGACGATAACACCTAAGCTGCCAAGTACAGCTTCAAACAAGACAGCTATACCAAAATCCTCGTCTGGGAAGGTTTCAGACAATTCAGGAACCCAATCAAAGAAAGAGAGTGCACAGGCGGAAAGTGAAAGTGCAGATGTAGATCCATCTATGAAGCATGACAATTTCGGAGCTCTGGATCTGTCGGGGAAGTCATCTCGTTGCAAAGACGGCGAAGATTCACCCTCACCAGAGGCCTGTCCTCAGTCTCCAGTGCCTAGAGGTGGAAGTCCCTCGTCATCTAAAGCTACCACCACATCTAATCATCAGAGTATATTGTCAATGGCGCAGAATGCGTTCCGTGTGCATAGACAACTCTCAAATTTGAGTTTACAACAGGGTCTTAACATCGCGAGTAGCACTTCCTCTTTAGTTTCTCAAACCATGATCTCATCTTCTACCGGTAATAGAAATGGAACAAATTCTCCTAATTCTCCAGATAGTGCATTATCGTCAGCACTTCTGGGGAGTTTATCCTCAGCAAGTGGAATCTCCGGAGTTTCAGGAGCTGGAGGAACCGGCATTGGGCCTGCAGCAATGAGCAATCTAAAAACTCTTTCTGATGCTGCTGTTCATATACGAAATCTGATGGCTGCGCAGGGAAAAGCCAACTCGAGATGCCTTGGAAAGCAGCAGATGAGTAATATGCAGGCTGCTCAGCAAATGCAGCAACAGTTACAGCAACAGCAACAGAAATCTCCAAATGGGCAAGTGAGCAATCCCGCAAATTTAGGACTAGGTGGAAGAACTAATACAGGTCCTTATGCAGCAAACGGGCGCGCGCAAGGCAGCATGACACCTTTTCCTGCCCTCCATCACCACCATCACATGCATCACCAAACGCCCTCTGTCGCACGGTCTCCAAATCATTCACAGCAGTACAGCATGCCAGGTTCTCCTGTTCCATCTTCACCAGCGTCCCCCATTCGCATTCCTATACCACCATCCTCTCTAAAATCTTCGCCTACAGCGCGAGGATCTAATCCTGGTGGCAGCTCTCCTAGAGCCAGTGTTCCTCGTCTTCATGAGTTGTACCCTGGAGGATCTTCTGGAGTGAGTAGTGGTCGTGGAAAAGGCCTCACTAGTGTGTCCTTCCTTAATAGAAACAATGTAAATAATGTGAGCACTAAGCCCGGTCCAAATCAAGGTGTACGTCATATTCCTAATCCCTCTGCTTTACTCTTCCGACAGCAAGCTCAGCTGAGGCTTCAAACACCACAGCTTTCCCAAAATTCTCTGTCTAGAACATCATCTGCTTCCGTGCCCACTGTAAGCACTAACGCAAATGCAATTGCCAAAACTTCAGCGTTATTTCATCAGAACCAAGGGTTTAACAATAATAATAATAATAATAATAATAACTCTAAGAGCAACTTGCAGGTAGCACCCACGCCATCTGTATCCAGTTCCACATCATCTGTGCCCCACCAAACACCAGTATCTTCAATTCGAAAAATGGAAAATATGACTCGCAACATTGAAAAGGTTGCAGCAGGTTTGACTGTGCGGGCAGTAGAAGCCCATGTGAGTGGGAAGTAGTAGTCTCAGGGATATTACGTTTGAAGGTACAGTGGTATTTTATGTTTTGAGTGGGATCTTTTTTAAGCTGTGTAGAAAGTGCGTTTCTATTCAGTGCAGTGATTACCCTCTTCGATTTGGTTACGAAAACCAAACATGTGATTTGTTATGCCTTGATATCTATTTGGTGATGCTGGTTCGACTTAGCAATTTATCGACCGTAATCACTTACGCAATGCCTGATACAGGGGAATGAAGTTCAGAACTTCAACGGAGGTGGTGAGGCAAAGTTGTTTTCTGAATATCAGCCTCCTGTGGTGAACATAGCTTCAGGTGTTGAGTGCACTCAAAGAAACACTAATGAATGATGTCTAATTTTTCATCGGTGTCTGAAAAGAAGCCGCTGAAGTCCAAGATATTGGGTTCAGAAACTATTCCCGTGTTAGGTTTACTCTTATTAATGTTAGGAATATTGTTACTTAACTTCACTTAGTGATTTACCATACAATTTTAAATATTAAGCAATGTGCAGTAACTTCGTTCTCTCAAGGAGACGGAGGATGAGGTAAAATAGAAGATGACCAAGATTAGGAGAAAATTTTAGCTTTAATATACACTCTTTTCCACATATTCTGAAAAATTAATGATAACATATTTCTTTTCATCATATTTCATCTGCCGAAGAACACTTTATAATTATAATCATATGGCAAATTAGTCATTCATTCAAAATGCAATTTGATTCCCAGTGAACACAAAATTTAAGGATTCTCTTCCAACATAAGTTGCATAATATAATGTATGTAAATGATTTTGGTAGCAGTCGTTGGACATAATTTTGTAGAGACCACAAACATCCTATGTGATTGGCAATGTCTGTCTCATACAAGTGATGAATAAGGGCGTTACAGTTTTATTTGCAAATACGCGCTGTCATGAGTTGTCATCAATTATCATGATGCTCATGGAGAATGAATCTAATTCATTTTTAAAGTTGACAGTTGTGAACATATTTCGTGATCACAACAACGTCTTTTATAGTCCTTGTTTCCTTTATTGTTCCGTATTTAAAGTGTTGGAATTTGAAGGGTACAGGAATACATGCGAAACAACAGTGTTACATTTCTTAACTAACATGGGAACACTGGTAGTGTGTACCCCCGAATCAGATTGTAATTGGCAGAAGATACTGTAGGAAGAACACTCTATACGATGGTGGTAAAAATACGGTTAAAATTTACATTAAGACACTATTTAAAGCGATTGAAAAGACGCGGGACAGGACGTCAGCTCGTGGAAGCTGAAGGTAGCCGTCTGCATGCTGCCTTGTCGAAGCTACCAGGCAATCACAAGCCCTCCACTTCCACACGCTGAAGCCCTGTCCCGCGTCTTTTCAATCGCTTTAAATAGAGGCTTGATGTTAAGTTTATCCAATTTTATTTGTCACCATCGTATATTGACCATCCAAGAGTATCCTCTGCCAATTGCAATCCAATCGGTGGGTAGACGCTTCCAGAGTTCCCTTGTAAGCTTAATTTAAGATCACTTGAACATACCATAAGTTATATCTCTAGAATTTAAATGCATAACTCAACTATTGATCCATAATTTAAAACATTATTTTGGTATTTTGAACCTTTATAGCCTACATTGTTTACGTATAACCACAATCGGTCTGTAGCATGGTCTCCTATTGATTTAACTAACACAAGTTCTACGTTTATCTGGCCACGCATCGATCCCTGGACACATGATCTGAAGGAGTAATTCCGCCACTGCTCTCTCCAAGGAGTGCTTCACACCCTCAGTATTGGAATATCTCTTCTTACAGAACACAGGGGTTGAAGTCACGGCTGCTTCATTGTGACTAATGAAGTCTCAAGATATTCGTACTAAGCCGTTCTAGCTTTGACCCAGCCTTCTTTGCACATTTACAATCTTTAAGGAAGCATTTCTCATTTTAAAGTCCTTCAACACAAGATCCAGAATTGTTCGTTGGTGAGGTTTAGCTGTTTGTTTTGTCCCATCCCCATTTGACTTGATCATACCTTCGTAAGTCACGTCCTCCCTGATTATATTAATATTGTTGATTCTTTTAAGGGCTTTGTGGCATGGCGGTCATGTTGCACCGCATACTTGGGTGTCTGTGAAATTTATTTGCTAACCTGTGTTACTGTAATGTCTCTAAGTTATTAGTGTGTGTATTTCTATTTGAGACCAGGATTGGGGAAGAAGACGGCCGTGGCTTTAATTTTGGTACCTTCCTGGTATTTGCCTAGATTAGAAGTGGGGAAACAACGGAAACCCACTTCTAAGATGGCTGAGGTGGAAATCGAACCCACCTCTTCTCAGTTTTGCTTCACGAGGCTGAGTGTATCCCGTTCCAACCCTCAGACTAGAAATAAATTTCTTGGTGGAGCCGGGACTCTAACCCTGACCTCAGGGGTGACAGCCAAGTATGCTAGCCACTGCAACGCGAGTGGTCGATTCCAAAATGTGCACTCTGGATATTTTAGGAACACTTCCTTGAGTTGTCTTACAATTTGATACATTCTGTTAGTTTGATCGTTTATACGGTGGCAATTCTTTCCCTTCAGATCGAACGTGTTGCAGTCGATACGTTGCGAAATATAAATAGGGCTATTGTTAAAGCAATGCGTAACCATTTTGAGGAATCGTTGGTGCTTTGTGTACAGTAAACATGTAGGTTCATCCGATTTACATGAATGAGTTAAGGGATCAATAAGTTACTGTGCTATCAGGCAAGTCATCAATGGAATTTCTTGATGTCACTTCGACATTGCATACATGATGGCAGGACCACAAGAAACTATCTCGTATGGTATTTCATCCCCAAGCTCTGTAGATAGAGTAATAGTGCTGACTAAGCACCCTTGTGATTTCCAATATTGCAGCTTGTCTACGGTGAGAGCACTTACGGTTGCTTGCCATGCTATGCTGCTCTTCTGCATAAACTTAGGCTGATTGTGGCTAACGCAGAGCCACCGAGAATCGTCCATGGGTATAAATGAAATGATGAGGGAGGAGTGTAATGAAGATGGGCACCCTACATTTCACCTTCTTTAGAGATGACTCTACTGAAATATCACTAGAAATGCCTTGCGTGTGGTCTGACTCAACTGTGTACCAAGAGTCACAAGGTTGACGTGAAGGAGTGAATCCAGGATCCGTGCAATGTATTTTCAATTCAGCGATTTCTCTTTACCTTTTGTATATCCTGCTTTTATTTTTAAAGTCTCAAGGTCACACCAGTATCCTTAATTTGTGTCCCTTCTTTTTGAATTTTTGGATAATATAATAATAATATAAACTTAGTAATAATGTTATTGGTTTTACGTCCCTTTTAACTACTGTGGGTCTTAGAGACGCCGGGGTGCCGGAATTTTGCCCCGAAGGGTATCTTTAATGTGCCAGTAAATCTACTGAAATGCCTCCCTCACATTTGCGCACCCTCAAATGCCAGCTGACTGTGCCAGGATACGAACCTGCAGAATTTTTGGATAGAGTGTAAAGCAATTTCCAGAAATTATTAGGCACGTCTTCGACTGTACTTTCCGAAGCGCCCTTTACCTATAGGTGTCTCATATTAATACGTGTACATTCCTGCCGCCACATTCTTTGTCTTGTTTCTTTTTCGCAATTATATACTAAACTTCAACAAATCAAATCATTGAATCATTTCATACATTTATTCCTTAACATAACAGAGTTCGCTTGATGGTGACCAATATTTTGTTTGTTAGTAGGGGCGTTATAGCACAGTGATCAAGCTGCTTGCCTCTCCCGGCCACGCCCCCAGCCTTGTGATGGCCCCACATTCCATTTTAGAAGAAAATAACCTTAGGTGAACTGTTGTGTTGTACTGCATATCCAATATACCGTGACCGTCTTACGGAATAGGGTGGTACAGTAGGGAGTAATATTCCCACATAGCGGATTTTTCAGGCGCAGCTACGAAATGCAACTCACCAAGTGCGGTATAGCCAGAGTCTAAAAATTCTCGGACTTCCATA
The DNA here is from genome assembly GCA_946902985.2 of Meconema thalassinum. NCBI lineage: Eukaryota > Metazoa > Arthropoda > Insecta > Orthoptera > Tettigoniidae > Meconema > Meconema thalassinum. Next base: position 853,977,352 of record OX336389.2, on the reverse strand, counting down.
ATTAGTATTGAGTATTAGGTGGGACCACGAGGAAACCATTGGTAGTGGTACATACCCTAAAAAGGGTGAAACGTAGTGCCCAACAAGATATGGCCGCCTTCATTGGCTGTTTAAATCACATACTGAACAAACTGAAATTATCTTAATATCGAGACATCGTACGTAACAAATCAACGTGCTGTGAGCATTTGAGACATGACACATCGTAGGCCAACAGGCTGTGAGTTCTCTCACCGTAGTTTCCAAGAGCAATTCAGGCTGGTGTGGAAAAATAATTTGTCCATGAGCACAAAGGATCGTCCTCAACACGTTATTTGGCTGGCTGCGTGGCTCAGCGGTAACGTTCTCGCCTCATGTGTCCAAGGTTGCAGGATCGAATCCTGGCGCAGCCAGTTGGCATTTGATGGTGTGCAAATGTGAGGGAGCCGTGTCAGTAGATTTACTGGCTCGTTAATGATCCCCATTGGGGCAAATTTCCGTCACCCCGGCGTCTCTAAAAACCGCAGTTGTTAAAAGGGACGTATAGCCAATGACATTATTATTAATATCAAAACATTATTTCTCCCACTCGTGCCTTTTTGCCCTCTCTAAGAAATAACCAAAGTCAGTTTTGGGGTGAAATACCATGACAGGTGTTTCAAGAAAATTAGGTGCTGTACCGCGAGATCAGGGAGTCTCCATTCACTCTTGTTGTGTTCAAGTCTTCTCAATTCCGAACCCTGAAATTTCTCTGTCTACTAAGGTGCTGGCTTGCACCAGAATAGCAATAATCAATGAGAAATGTAAATTTTCTTCAATTGAATAGCTTGTTACCTAAATATTATTTTTGTAATCGACAATCAAATATGATGTTTGAAATACTTTCATTCCCTTCTTTCTTATAAAATAGAATGTAATCATGTATATAGACTATATATTGTATATTGACTGACATAATTGTTAATGTTGAATATCAAGGTCGTCTTACCTAATTGAAGAACTGAAATACGACAGGTGGTAAGTTCACAATGAACGAAACTTGTTATTGATGTAGAAATGTGGCATCATATGTGCCAAATTTCTCAACAAAGTTATTTTTCTCATCTCATTGTTATAATACGTAGTGGCTAAAGCTCTTAGTGCTTTCAGCTAATACTCACGAATAAAAACACTTACTACCTTTCGTATTTCAACTCTTCAATTTATTTTAGATGGGCCTACTGGAGGAAATATAAGTACCAGTTAGTACTATGAGTAGAGTAAATGTTTGACACTACTAAGGTAGTTCTGCCAGTAACTGAGCTCTGTTTCAAGAATATATTCACTCTCCCAATGTGGTACACATTTTTGATGAAACCAGTCGTTTCACCAAAATCCTAGTCCCTGCATAAAACAGTGAGCCCTGGGGCTTCATAAAGTGCCTTATTATCATCGTCATATGCTTTAGTTTCGTATCATACGTACAGTGTAATCTGTAGTCAGCTTTCGTTCAGGCATTTGTTCATTACTTTTAAGGCATTGAAAGTAGCAGTATACGGAAGAGATGAGAATATTAACAAACATTATGAAGAAAACCTCGATTTCAAGAAAAATGGAAACTAATTTAGGTCATATTGCTCTCGTCTGAACCTTAACTAATCGTAAAGATTTCTTGTTTGGATATGTAGATCATGGTTGCCCAAATGAGATTATGAGATTATAACTCGACTTCACCCTCAGAGCTTTCCACACCGCATGCCTTGCTCACCTCGCCTATTTTCTACCTCACAGGCTTCCTCTGCACCATTTGTAGTATGCACAGAATCTTGAATACCGTTCCTTCGTTTGTGGTTTGTTATTCGATTGCGTTTACACAAATTGTGAATAAATATAACTGGAAGACAACAATAGGTCCTGCTTGATTCACAATGGAAATCAGAGTAGTCCATGCGTTCATTGAATCAGAATGTGTGCCGTGCCACTTTATAATGTTTATGACGAAACAGTTTAATCCTCAACTATGAACACGGACTCCACATTAAAAATGTCAAACAACCCTGGCTCGGCGTCTTTGGTACGAATATTCTTGAATTATTGTTGCACGACATGATCACTGACGGCAGTCTCTCCAATGCCTGAGCCGAGCAGAACACACACTGCCATGTCGTGGTTTTGGCTAGCTTCCTTCCCGAGTGGTTAGATTACTAGTCTGAGTGGCGCAGTAGGAGTGAGGTGCCCGGGTACTCCTCCCATCTTCCAGCTTAATGAAATGTTTAAATGTGTACATTTAGTCAACAATTTCGTTGAATATTAATTATAGTTCACCGACTATTAATCAAAGGGCAATTTCTCTCAATTCCAGAATTCCAAAGTGAATATTAGAAGTTAGCATAAACCCCGAACAGTATGATTTTTGTTGTTGTTGCTGTATTTTCATAACTTCTTAATTGTTTGTGTTAATATAATCTTTTTTTTAGTAAAGAAACGGAAACATTTTATGAAACTCTTTAAAGGACGGAGGACAAGTTGGTTCTTTTAGGCATACTTCGAAATGAGAATGGATGGTAACCCTGCATATAACAATAAATTCACTGCTTCCTCCCTGCTGTATCAGACGATACAAAACCACGTCCTGGAACATTTGTCCTGAAGCATTGTCACAAAGCATCAAACCATATGAGAAATAATATTTCTAAACAAAGAGTCACTCTTAGGTCTTCATCAGTGATTAAGTGATATTGTAAACAAAAGAGAAAGAACCCACTCCACTGCAGCACAACAAATATAGGGTATCACTTACACCATCTCCCTATGGCAATGAGACATACACTGTATGCCGGATTTTCATGAAACGGCTGGGGTCTATAAAAGGCATATAGGGTTCAAGACAATGCTGGGGACGGGAAGCTCAGCGCCCATTGTTCAGCTGTGATAATGTCTCTCAATGATACTACCTATCATATATTCTTGAATCATCTTGATTAAGTTTAACGAAGAAAAAGGTACTTATAAATACATAACCAAGTTAAAACAAGAATGCCTCGTGTTCAGATTTTAGTTGAATAGTTACTAGAACAGTGAGGCCTGCACAGAGTATTTCAAAATTGTCTAACCTCCTCTTCAGGGCATGCCATGTAGAAAGATACCAGTCAACATTTTAATTCTCAACCTCCAGTGGCACTTTGTTGGAGTTACAAGACTTCAAACATTACGTCACATCGGAGTTGTGCTCTGAGTTTCTTGGTCAGAAGCCAATACAACCACGCAGACACATGCCAGCCGTACACCAGCAAGTCATTCGCTTGATGATTTCCGGCTTGAGAACCGAAGCAGTGTCATTGAAACCTCGCCTGATCAAACAAATGATTATCGCTGCAGGAACTACATTAACAACAGCAAATAAGCATATGTATTCAAAGAGTGGCCTTGTGGTGGCATGCGGTCTCCTCTGTCATCACTTCCACGATGAGAACTTGCACAGACAGAAACAGGTCTCCAGTTTGGTAACGAAAAAGCCAAGTTTGAACTGTAACATTTCTTAAACCAAGAGTAGCTTTTTAGGGTTTTAAAAGGCAGATGTTTTTATTTAACGCCTATAACACCACCTACTTCAAACCTAGCTCCGTATCGGTTACCAAAACGGTCGTCTGAAACATCACGATATCTGAAAAGATCTGAAAACATACCATTTGTTTAAACACCCTGTATATATTTAATTAGAACATTTATTTCTGCATAGTGTCTCTAAAAACATCACAGCTGAAGTAATAATTTTACAGTAGTCTATGGTATCTTAAAAGCCAAAGTGGTACTGTGCTCGATTGACACCACACTCCTCTAATCCGTGGCCAATACGAAGACTATTTTCAAAGGTAATTCCGGATGCATGTTCTAAAATAACTTCAAGTAGCGAAATACTAACAATGGAAGAACGCGAACCTTCCAAGTTTTGCACAAATGTTGGTGAAATCGCGGGAAAAAATACTGTGATGATATTTCCCTTAGTTCACTTAAGCGATCTCTAGAGAGGGCGAAATTCAGTGATCTTCACTGCGCGCATGAGACCCAGAGCAGCCTACAAGGATGGGCTTGTTGAGCTTTCCTACTCTTTCCTATCAATCTCACTGCTACAAGCCCCTTCCCTCAGCATGTTTCGTACGCCCTCGCGCCGTACATAGGCTGCTGAGGTAGTGTGACTGCTTGGAAAGAATGTGAAAACCCAATAAGGTCACGCGCCTGGACTGCTGAAAGCCTTGCGAGTGTATTGAAATGCGTACAATTTCACTCTCTCTAGGGACGAATCAAATAATTTTGGTGGTGAAATACCACCGCAGCTCGTTTGCTTACAATCTGACCAACATGTACGGTATACAAAACTTCAGCGAGATCGGAAGATGCTTCCTAGGAAGTCAAACACAAACAAATTTACCTGGTAGAACGAATCATTCTACAGAGCGCTGTAGAGACCGTCATCAACTCGTAGGTGGAAAATGGTATTACTAATTTGTTTAGTCGAAGATACAATTCGTTACATGTTGCATCAATTGTGTTACACATTGACAAGGTTGGGCAAAATACACACGAAATGTATTTCATATACAAAATACAATATCAAAAGCCTTGAAAATACCAAATAGCATTTAAAAATAAATGTGAAAACACGAAGCCCTTCTTGCAAGAGATGCTTCCATTCCATTAGCTTTGTTCAATTCAATGAATTGGAAGTGCAGTTTTACTGAACACATTTGTTACTGTCGATGTTATTCTAAAATACAATTTTGCATTTTCAAGGGTTCAGTTATTGTATTGCATTGTATTATATTTTGCCCAAGTTACCCACTGTAGAATAGTGGGGTTGTTGTACTGGATATTTAAATACTTGCAACAGTATGAAGGGTAACTCGCATACCTATGCATCAACGTCCGTGGCCTTGATTCAGCTTGGTTATCTCTTTTTAAGTATATTGTAGTGTACTTCTGGTTTCTATTACGTCAGTATTTTTATACAGTTATTGCATTCACATACAAAGTGTGATCTGCTTTAAAACCATGTATAGACATAGAGTAGCGTTAACGCACTGTCTCTGTGCTATGAGCCTCAAAGTATTGTCAGAAAAGAATGTGATCTGTTTTTAAACCATCTATAAACCGAACCGGTAACGTGAATACGTTAACCGACTGACATGTAACCTACACTAAGGATTTAGCTTAAGTGTGACTTTGGAATGATATCATAGCGTAACATTTTGTCTCTATGGTACGGGCCCGACTGTAACGTAAACTAGAGTACACTAAGGATTTAGCTTAAGTGTGACTTTGGAATAATGTATAATCATAGAGTAACGTTTTGTCTCAATGCTACGGGCCCGACTGAATGTAATCTACACTGAATTTAGCTTAGTGTGGCTAGAATAACCTGGGATATTCGGTTAGCATTTTAAGCAATCTTTATTGTATGTTGTAATCTTTTTCTCCTTTGTTATTGTTCTTATGCTACTCATCATAGTAAGTAGTCTGTTGAGAATTAATTTCCACGTGTATGTATATGTATTATATAATTTGCGTTGTGTATATGTAGGCATTTTGAACATGTGTATATTTGGACTATTTTAAATAGTTTGTGTGTATATTCTGATATTTAGACTGATTCTCCACTTCACGGGCATATACCGTACCAATATTCTGTTTTGGTCACCCTTGCTGGTTGTGGGTGGATCTTCTTTTATAGTGCTAATCTTTGTTCGTTATACCAATTTTGTCTGATTGATGTTTAAAGTGATTGCATGATTTACTTGTAACAGGTACCGACACAAACCGTTTATTTGTATCGGATTGTCATTTGGATGTTAAGCACTCGCTTAAGCCTTAGCAGCGTAACGTCCACATGACAGTCCGGGTCTTAATGTGCAAGTGCAATTAGGAAGCACACAGGAATGTGTCGGTCTCTCGGTACAATATCTCATATCCATATCACTTGACCTTGGAACACCACGGCCCTGCAATACTGTTAAGGATTTTACCTCCGAGGAGGTTTGCCATGTAATCTGTGATTCAAGTAAAAATGACATGCTATGTTAGTTACTTTATGAGTATTCCATGTTTATGGTAAGCATGGTACGGTGATCATGTCTGCAGTACTGACAAGGTGGTAGCATGATATTGATATTTTCACTTAGCAATGAAATACAAATGAGTATAAACAGCGTTGTAAATAAGGGAACTGGTGCCCAAGATTCTTCTATATAACCCAGAACGGCTTGAGGTAATTAAAATTGCCTTCACTAAACCAAAGTTAAGAATAACTACGAATGAATTCCTTAGAAGTATGATGAAATAATAAACCATACGTCCCTGTGTTTGAAAAGTCCATCCTCTACTTCCTGGTGCAGGTCCATACAGCATCCCTCCGATTTTGTGAAACTTCCTGTACGGCATATTTCATGGCTTCGAAAAAACTTCAACTTCAAAATTTTAGCCGGCCCCGTGGTGTTAGAGTAGCACGCCTGCCTCTCGCCCGGAGGCCCCTGGTTAGATTCCCGGTTCCGTCAGGGATTTTAGAAACTGACGTGAGGGCTGGAACGGGGTGCACTCAGCCTCATGAGGGCAATTGAGTAGCTGTCTGACAGTGAGACAACGCCCCGGTAATGAAAACCAAGATTAACGCCGTGGGGACCTGATGCGCTGACCACGCGTCACCCCAGTCTGGGCAGTGGTCGCTTGGTAGACCTAGGCCCTTCGTGGGCTGTGGTTCAACCATCCTCCGGCATAGTTATTGATAGCTACCCGGCAATAAAATACCTGACATCATAAGCAAATTAGCAATTATGGTTGCGTACTACCACGTCTATGTGAGCGGAAGTATACAATGAAATGCTGAAAATGGCATGATTGCTTTTGTACAACACAGTCGCGTACCTGATACCGCGACCTCTAATTTCGAATTCAGTAAGACCACTAAAAATAGTTCATATATGTATGACATGATATCTGATCAGTCTAATGTTTCGAATTGAAACATGTCTTGTTATTGTTATGATGAAGATACTTGTGCTGGATGCCATCTCGCCGTCTACGTGTTTCAGAATACTTCTCGTGTTTTAGCCACAAAAGCCACGAACAATCATATTTAAATGGCCTGTTATATGATATATAAAATTAACGAACTAATAATAAAATAATTTATTTCGTTCTTAGTGTTTAGTAAGGTATTGTTCACTACAAGTGGACTGTATATTAGGAGTGGTCCAGAGGTTAAAATCGAACGCTTCGTAGTAGAAGTTCCCAGGTTCAAATCCCCCCACTCGGCAGTATTTTCATCAGGTCTCCAGTCTTATTTATTGATATATTACTCAAATAGTCAGGTAAATCGTTCATAATGAATATTTCAGTCCGCTGTCCTAGGGGTAGGCTAAATCTGATATTACTCAAATAGTCAGGTAAATCGTTCATAATGAATATTTCAGTCCACTGTCCTAGGGGTAGGCTAAATCTGAGATTTGTTCTCGTACCAAATTGTGGCTTACAGTGACACCGGCCAAAAGCGAAAGCTTTCAAAGATTTAAAAAAGCAGCGCATAAATGCGGTTCTCATCAGGAGGAAAATTAGAGATATAGCTTGCCTATTTGTAATGCTTATCTGGTTTAAGTCATTGGCTCGTAAATGTACTGTTATGTTATGTTTCTAGGATTTTATTTTGCGTATTTTAATCTGCAAACTGGACCGATGACTTGTAAACCAGGGTAGTCTATAAGTCGTAAATATAGTACTGTAAGTAGTCAGATACTTCGCCTCTTTGTTGACCTGGATCAAGCAGTGACTTCTCGAAACCTTATTGGATGACGTTATTGAAAATTAAGTATGCATCTTAGTCTTCAGAGAAAAGATCAACAATGTTCGAAAAACCCATCCATAATAAGACGAAGTTTTGTATTTTAAAAATAATTGTTGATTTAAGACATAAATATATCTGTATTTCCAGCACATGACATATCCATTCAAACTAATGGGACCGGTAGGAATGGCGTGTCACGTTCGGGCGCTATCGATGCTCGCCACTACACCACACTGACAGGCATTGGTTTCGGGCTTTTCGTGTAGTATATTAAGATCCGATAACAACAAGAATGTTTCAGATATTAATATGTTAATTAGGATGCACCTTGAACGTTCATTGCTTTTGTGATATTATTTAATAGAAGAGCACAAATCATCTGAAATACGCATAACGCAGAGTTTGTCGGCCATTTTGGAATGTTACCCGACTGGTAAAGCTTACTGGTCTCTCGGAGCGGCCTGCAGATGGTTGAACGCAAATTTCCAGTTTATTCTGCCGACAAGTTACCTGCGCCTTTGCCAGGAGAAGGTAGAACCAGCCCATTTTCAGGAAAATGTTATTTTTAGTCCTTGATGTGAGGCCTAGGCCTATATGGGAGAAAGGCAGGGCACATGCTTCTTTTTTAAACGTATTTTCTTGTTACGTATGTTACATTGATCTGATGCTGTCTCTTTGAGAGAAGTTAGATAGCAGCAGGTGACTACTCACTGTAGAGATAATGCAATACAGTAAATTACGTTAGAACTCAATTAATCCTGGGGTGGTGTTCCAGGGCAGTGTGGATGTTAAACGCTGATAACTTTTGTTACTCCGAGTTGCCTATTTTTAAGTAGACTACTATTTGAAATTGTGCATAGCCTAGTTACCTTCCTTGGTTTCTTATTTGTTGAAGTGCATGTTCACCCTCGCATTTTTATAATTGGTAAGCGGAAAAATAGACATCTAGTCCATATTGTTTAGCGTTAAGTTGTTCCACTCTTTCATTGCCTGGTTATGTTATGTAGTGACATAGCATAACAAATACGCTAGTGTGTAGAATCTGTTTATGTTAATTCTATTTGAGCATCCTTAACTGTTGCAGAGAAGGGGGGTTGTACTCTTTGTTGTGAATGTACACGTGAGCGAGTGTATCTGTGTGTTTGTGTGTGTGTGTGCGTGCGTGCGTGTGTGCGCGGAAGTGTGATCTTTGTGGGTACTATACATGATCAGTTTCATTCTTGTCATCATATTTAGAACATACCTGTATATGTCCCTTTAGCTGTTGTTCTTCATACCGGAGTGCCTACAGAGTTGGGAGTATAGAGAACACCAGTTTATCAAAAAGCAATAAATACAGTACACAGATATGCACTGCCTTGCTCTCTTTCCCTAGTATCTTACAAATAAGCCTCCACTTAACTTCTTGTGTTACCTTAAAAAAAAAGAAGAATTTCTCCCATTCTGATTTAAAGGAACATTTGTGAAGAATTCTTCATATATTGTACAACAGGATTGCAACTTAACATTCTCAAAGCCGATTGAGTGGCTCACCTAAGAGTTTACGGGATCACATTCCAGCACAGTCTGTTAACATTTGAGGCCTCTTAAATGGGGAGGTTCCTTTGAGTAGTTTCGTTGGCATGATTAAGCTCTTTAAGATGTCTCTGGGCCTACTAACAAGGGTATCTCACATTTAAATGCCAACAGACTAATTGATCCACAAACCTTGGGTACAGAAGGCAATGCCTTAGCCGGTTAAAAGTCAGGAGAGAGATCCTCAGGTGTGCGAACACTACCTTCAGTGCGGGACTGTCTGAACTTGGTCGAACCGTTTTCTTCGCAGGAAACTGTTTCCTGAATGATAAAGTAAGATGGAAGGTTTTATCAATCTCGACTCGTCATTTTCCAACGAGCATGCTGGAATTTTTCACAATTTCATCACTACAGCCAATAAGCCATTAGAGTAGATGTAAGGTTTACTGTGTTCTGTTTGCACTCTGTACCAGTCAAGTCAGTTTGAAGTTGTACAGGGGAACTCCACGATCTTGATCAAACTCGGCCACACAAGCAAAACATCTTGGTGGTAGTCAGTCTCTAAAGACGAGTTAAAATACACGTGGGTTAGGAAATGCCCAACAAGATGAGGGTGTTGAGTAATCGCTCCGTTACCACCACTCTTTAGCAACCTGTCTACGGGAGCTCTATTATGAGGGACATAGCCTACTGCTATGGTAACATCTAGAAGTCCGTAGATAACACAACATCGCGTCACCATGAGTTTCCACACAGCCATACGGGTAAGAGGTTTTGTTGTCTTCATAAATTGTATACACGTTGTGAAATGCAGGCTGATAAGGGCGCGCTAACTCCAGCCCGTATTTAAACTCATGCAATTTCTCCCTTTCTAGAACTGCCCCCATTTCATTCGGGGTCTAATATGGCTTTCTTTTCTTTCCTGTGGTCTATCTACATATGAGTCCAGCTTCGTCTATGTCGGAGAAAGGACATTCAGCATAGAAGATATTTGACCAAAGCCTTGCCGATTAACAATCGGATTAATTGATTTGGAAACAAATACAATACCATTTTTATTGGAACCAGTGTCCAAATGCATAGTCCGGCCACAAGTTCTTCACTACGGTCCACCTCGTTTCGTAGTGGCTAGCATCCTCGGCTGTCACAGCGATATTTGACCAAATACTTGCCGATTAACAATCGGATTAATTGATTTGGAAACAAATACAATATCACTTTTAATGGAACCTGTGTCCAAATACATAGTCCGGCCACAAGTTCTTCACTCCGGTCCACCTCGTTTCGTAGTGGCTAGCATCCTCGGCTGTCACAGTGGAGGCTCGGCTTCACTTCCCGGCTCTGCCAAGAAATTTAATTTTGGTCTGAGGGATGGAACGGGATACACTAAACCTTGTGAGGCAAAACTGAGAAGAGATGGTTCGATTCCTGCCTCAGCCATCCTGGAAGTGGTTTTCCGCGGTTTCCCCACTTCTACTCCAGGAAAATGCCGGGGTGGTACCTAACTTAGCCGCTTTTCACCCAAATCCTACTAAATCATAAATACACACACTAGTACAGACATCACAGTGACACAGGTTATCAGACGAATTCTACACACATCCAAGTACACGGATCTAAATGGCCACGATTTCGCAGAACCCCTAAAAAATTAACAAGGTAGGGGAAGGGTGGGCATAGTGGCCACGCTAACGGGAAAACATTGTTTTCAATAAGTTAAAATTGTTAAAAACAAACGAAAATTGGCCATACTCTAGTTTATTTAGTTATGTATCTTTAAACAAATCATTTTAACTATATCTTAGTTACTTTTTGAAAAAAAAAAGTTTTTTCTAACCTCTACCAAATGGCCACTTTGCCCTATGGGGTAGGGCAAAATGGCCACTATACCCGTTGTTAGAAATAACACTGCAAATGCATTTAACAAAAAATTTAGAGCATATTTTTTACAAATTAAAGTATTGTTATAAATCTCCACACATGTTTAAGGGTCCCTATCATTTTATAAAACTGATTTCCAAATTTTTATTTAGTACAATAAAAAATACAAAAGTTGAAATGCTTCAAAACATTTTATGGATATTGTGTTTAGCCTATTTTTGTTTAATTGCACATTTTACATATGAATTCATTGTCTTCCTCACCACACCCAGCACAATCCTCGTGTACCCATATCAGGCAAATAGAGCATCTGATCCACCCTTCATTGCTTTTGGACTTCGAATATAAGTCCTGGCAGTAAAGGTAATTTGTATCACTCTCGTCACTATCGGAGTTACTATCTCCTTTAGTGAACAAAGCACGTTTTGCCACTTTTGATTTCCTTTTCTCCTGAATACCTTTATTCTTCATCACCTCTTTATCACCTCAGCCCAGCGGGGCTCGATCCTGGAACCATCAGCATGTCACGATTCCGAAGGCCGGCGCTTAACCAATTGAGCTACCACCCTGCTCATGCAAGGAGATGTTTAAAACGTTCAATAAGTATCCCATTTAAAAGCACAAATTTTCTTTGGTCCAGGCTTCATATAAATACTTTACTTAAAAATATAATATGTAGTGTCGGGCAAAGTGGCCATGGCCATGGCCGTGGCCACTTTGCCCTTTTTTACGCCATTATGTAAATGTGACTCTGCAGGTCCAACCATGTACACCAGGTCTTACTTTCAAAAATGAATTTAAAGCTTAAATCACACTTGTTTCAGGTATGACTGTCATCAATACATACTAGAATCATATACCTAGTTATAATAGTTAATGCAGTACACTTACCTTACATCAGAAACTTGAAAAACAACAAAATTGATGACAATTTCTAAAAGTGTAATCTGATCAGCTTCAAGGCTCAACACAACACTAATGGCGGTCTAGTGGAGTAGTTGAGGCGCTTGCAGCCAGGTAGCAGCACTGTACAGTAGAAAAATAGCCCGTGGCAACTATGCCCGCCGTGGCCACTATGCCCACCCTTCCCCTATTCTAAACATGTGGTCATTTAGTCCCGTGTCTTTGGATGTGTGTAGAATTTGTCAGATATCCACCTGTCACCATGATGTCTATACTAGTGTGTGTATTTGCAATATTGAGGAAGCATTTGGGTTGGAAGCGGCCGTGGCCTTAAGTTCGAGACCATCCCGGCATTTGCCTGGAGTAGAAGTGGGAAACCACGGAAAACCATTTCCAGGATGGCTGAGGTAGGAATCGAACCCCCCTCTTCCCAGTTTTGCCTCATGAGGTTGAGTGTACCCTTTCCAGCCCTCAGACCAAAATCAAATTTCTTGTCAGAGCCGGGAATCAGCCCGGGCCTCCGCGGTGACAGCCATGAATGCTGAACACTACGCAGCGAGGCTGACAATAACAATTATTTGAAAGAATATGTACGATTTAACATTTTGAAATTCCCGTTTAGTGTGTTGAACTTGCATAGTTTCTGTACGTAAGTTATTTGGTCTTCAGAATGATCATCCTCCGTCTTGACAAACTAAGCAACAGAATCTCTGATCCACGGCAGGAGTAGCTGTGAGTCGTGCGGCTGGTTCGAGTCAAGCCTCCGGCATGGCTTTGTTTGTCTACTACTTGATTGATTTCTAGCGTCATGAATCAAAGTGAATACCCGGCGGCGTACCCGTGAGTATTAAATCACTTACCACGACCGAGAGGGGGAGATGCAGCAAGTGCGTAGATCGCAGGTTCGAATATCAGCGTTGACAGTGGTTATCCTGGGTGTGGTTTTTCAACAGTCCGTTAGTAGGCTGCATTATTTCAAGTCCAGGGGCACTTAATCTATCCCCGACCATAATGATTAGGCCTATAACTACACACACTACTACAGTCACCACAGAAACACAGGTTATCAGATAGACTTCCAAGTGTAGTCGTGACGGTCAACGCGTACCCAGGCGACGTTCTTTCATCCTCATAATTCTGAGGCTCAGTCCCACCCAACTTGTTATGAGGGTTCGGTGTCTGTTTCCTTTCAACAACAGATGTCCTTCGTTATTTAAAGGTACTGTTGCTATATAACTATTGTTTTGGGGAGAGATACTTAGGAGCCAGCTTTCGCTGAAAGGCCCAAACCCTGCTGGGCGAGAATCACTTGTACAAGGCTTAGGATCAATCGCATGCCGATTTGTTTGAAATCTTCTGGGACTCGCTGTGGCCGTCGCGACTATACTCGAGGCTAGAGACTAAATGTATCCCAAGCCCCTGATATGAACGGGCAACAAATAACAACAATCATAACGGATTGATTAAGTTCAGTAAAACTGCTTTTTACTGCTGGTTCATACGAGGGTCTTTGGCATCGTGGTCATTTACCCAAGTGTACTTGGGTGTGTGATCGTAGAATTTGTCTGATAACCTGTGATATTGTGGTATCTGTATTAGTGTGTATTTGTAATCCAACTGAGGACTGGGAAGGAGGCGACTGTGGCCTTAAGCTAGGGACCCTGGAGTAGAAGTGGGAAACCACGAAAAATCATTCCCAGGATAGCTGAGGTGGGAATCGATCCCACCTCTTTCAAGTTTTGCTTTACGAGACTGAGTTTACCCCATTCCAGCCCTCGGCCAGACCTTTTGACAAAGCCGGGAATCGAACCCAGGCCCCATAGATGACAGCCAAGAATGCTAGCCAGTGCGCCACGAGGTGGGTAGTTATAAAGAGGTGACCAGTCTACATTTCTCTGAAACAGAACATACGACGTTTATGAAGATAAAGTGTGAAGGATTTGAAAATGAGAAAAGGAGCATAATCCTCCAGTTTATAGCTTTTGACGCAGTCTCTAAGAGTAGGTGGAGTTAGTTAATTTTTCTGTTGGTTTATTTTAGGGCTTTGCGACATCCAGGTAATATAGCTACGTGTACTTATATGCATGTAGTATCTGATAACCTGTGGCATTGTGATTGCTGAAAGAGTGTGTATATTTGCAATTTGGGCTAAAGTTTGACGGAGGTGGCCGTGGTCTTAAGTTAGGTACTTTCCCAGTATTTGTTTGGAGTTGAGAAGGGAAACAACGGAAAGCAACTTATAAGGAGGCTGAGGTGGGAATCGAACCCATCTCTTCTCAGTTTGGGTGGAGACCGAGCGTGTAAAGGGTGTTCATTTTGAGGATTCATAGACAGTGATGCTATGGTAAAAGAACACCACTCCAGCCCCTTCTTGTTTTGTTTTCGTGTGACCGCCTGAGAGACCGAGACTTTCTAGTCGACGCCCGTGGGTGACCTGCACATCGGGGTGAGAGATGGAATGGATGAAGATGAAGGAAACTGGGCAAGGACGTGGGAGGAAGCGGCCGTGGCCTGTCAGAAGATACCGTCCCAGCATTTGCCTGGTGTTGAAAATGGGAAACCTTGGAATACCATTTCAAAGACGGCCGACGGTGGGGCTCGATCCCACACGTCTACCGAGTCAGCAGAGAGCGTGGCCCCATGACCTAACGCTGCGCTTTAGCTGGCGTAGCCACTGCTGTCGGTACTCCAGCCCTGACAAACGAGGAGATTAAAACATCTCCTTCAATTTATTCAGAAAAATATCGTTTCCATCATTCGATAAAGTATTGTACAGTGCTAGAACTGGAACTAGGATTTTCAGAGCGAAAATTCATTCTTTATAATATTATTATAATGTTACATGTTTTATGTCCCTTTGAACTATTGCGGCTATTAGACGCGCCGAGATGGCAGAATTTTCCCCTGAAGAGGATCTTTAAGGCGCTTGTAAAGCTACTTACACGGCTTCCACACATTTAAGCACGTTCAAATGCCAACTGACTGCGCTGTTATTCGATCCCGCAACGTTGGGCGTGGCAGGTGAGAACGACAATTTTGTACCCCGAATTCATCTAACAAGCCTTGAGTATTCTATAAACATTCGACGAGTACGTTCTTCAAAAGAGAGAAGAAAAGATAAATAAAATGGAGAACCTCCAAAAAAATGGATCGATGATTGTCTTGAATGATAGTATATTGATTGCCTCCTCACAAGATTCAAATCCTCCCAGAATGCATTCCCAGAAAGAAGCTTTGTTCCAACACCCTTGGTATCATCAATCATCAAACCATTTGACAATTGGTGCAATGAATCGCTCTCAAGAACTTGAGTGGTTGCATTGGACGGAAAGAAGAAAAGCATTCTCAAATTTCACAGCAGGACCACCACTCCGGGTCCACTACACCAGTGCCATGTGACAACCAGGCGTATCTAAGACCACACAAGTTTAAAAGGACATACATTCCATAACGTTTGTTGGGATGAATGAAATATTGTGTTGTTTCTCTTGAAACATAACTTCAGAGCGCACTTCTAATATAAACTTCTGTATACATCACTTCCTAATCTGCAATCACACACTTGATAGGTGCAATTGAATGAAGGAAGTTGGCTGCGATATAGGCCTACGTGGTGCAAACTCTCGGATATTTTATGAACAATTCCAATTCCAAAATTATTTAAATATTAATAATTTAAAATATAAATTGAATTTGTGTTCTTCACTTCATTATTATTTTTGAATGATTATTCCAAACATATCATAGCTTTTAGTTATAAAAGCAATAGTTGATTTTACAAACGAAGTAATTACTTGTTTAGCTACACCATGGGGCTCAAAATATAAAAACAATCAGCATCCTCAGCTCTCCCAATGGCTTATAGCTTAGCCATGTACAGCATGTCAAACAATAATGTGCATAGGTTGTCCATAGTAAATCATTGTTTCGTTGTTGAAACTAAAAAAATGTCTAAATTGATCTATGCAAGTATTAAATAATAAATCGAAGACAACATGTAAAGAACATTCTAACAAGGAACACTCTCGACCTTCAACGCTCCGAACCGCACGAAAACATGTTTAGAATATAAATTGTTAATCACAACAGTGGTCTGAGTCATTCCACCACAAGATAGACCTACACCTGAATAGAGAGGAACTTGGGTAATGCAAGGGAACATAATACTGGCACCAATATAACAAGAGGAAAGGCCCTCATAATTCAATGCCATGAGTATATTGTTACATTTTCCAACAACAATGTCAGAAACCCTCTGCTTAAAGTAATTACAATACCTTATGGCAGACCTAATGGTACTGCTATTAGACTTCAAAGTGCAGATATGTGTTTTCAGTCAAGTGGAAGGAAGCAATATGCACATTTCACTGAAGCCACATCCTTACGTATACTTGGGCATTCAAGCAGTCTAACCAAAAGTGACACTAATTACACTTCCAGACGATGTCATTGGGATAATCGACCTGCATATTGCCAACATACAGTAGGTTTGCACTTTGGTGCATGAAATTGATTGCACATCACAGCGAGTAGACTGATGATAAAATGGCGATCGTGAAACTTTTACTTGTGGTCTTAAGAAATGAGCGATCCTTCTCATATGGAGCATATTGGCGAAACACATACACATCAAAGAGTTTGGCAATATCTTCAGCATATCATCTTTGTTATGGGTACGGTATGTATGACCTGACCATGAATCGCACAACACCTACACGTTCATCAAGGATTGACGTTAGAAAACGTTTAACACACCACATGGGTGCTTATGGAAATGTTGCTTCAAGTCTCCTTCAAACATTTAGGCTGAAAGCGCCATTTGTATCATGGTGACCAAGGCATCCCAACCTACAAAAGCGAATCAACAACAATCTCTTGAAAAAAAAAAAAAAACAATACAGATTGTTTGTTGAATTGTGTGTTGAGCTATGCACCAGCTGTCCTCTGTGAAATAGTGTTGACAATGAAGACAATTTAATTTACTCCGGTCGCTGTTGCAAACATTTGCTCTGTCTAGAAAGGACACTTGTGTTCAAATCCTCCACAAACTCTTGTACCTTCTGACGAATATTAGCCTATTATCTTCCGTGTGACGTGTGACGAATGTACAGTAGTAACATGTTCGGATGAAATATTACGTTCACCTGTAGGATTGTCGATTGAAGTAATACGGTAGGAGATTTTAAAACTGTCCCAGGCCAACCAATTTAGATGCTTCTGCATTTGCAACGTCAACAGTGAACTGTGAATCCAAACGGCTTTGATATAACAAATTGCGTCATTGCCTCGACCTTTTAGATGGATCCAGTTGCTCTGGAGATGAAAGTCTTGTATTACTTGAGCATCCACCTTCAAGTGCAGGTTCTTCCTCCACTTCAAAACTACAGTAGGATATCTAACGAGCGTGACCCCCCCCCCCCCCTCAATGCCATTACCATGTAACATAGCCTATTTGTGAACTCCATATCCTCGATCCCGATTGCGGTTCCATATTCAGCACTTCACAACTTGCTCTAATATTTTGACGATAGTCTTGGGAATAATTCTCCTCATTATGCCAATGTACAGTACACAGTTTACACTGTATCTCGTCACCAAACACTCCAGGAGATGCAGTCGTGCTGGAGTACTTGTCACGTCAGTAGAGGTAAAACATGGCGCTAAGAGACAACTGTTGAGTTTTGCTCAGTCTACAGTTGTTGTGGTGTACTTCAGAGCGCTCAAGGCCAAGGATGTCCTTGCAAGTGACACTTAACAAAATGCGCCATTTGGCAATACATACAATATATTGCCCGCCTCGTTGCGTAGTGGCTAGCATTCTTGGCTGTCACCGCGGAAGCCCGGATTCGATTCCCAGTTCTGCCAATAAATTTAATTCTGGTCAGAGGGCTGTAACGGGGCACACTAAGCCTCGTGTGGCAAAACTGAGAAGAAGCGGGTTCAATTCCTACCTCAGCCATCCTAGAAATGGTTTTCCGTGGTGTCCCCATTTCTACTCCAGGAAAATGCTGGGATGGTACCAACTTAAAGCGACGCCTCGTTGCGTAGTGGCTAGCATTCTTGGCTGTCACCGCGGAAGCCCGGATTCGATTCCCAGTTCTGCCAATAAATTTAATTCTGGTCAGCGGGCTGTAACGGGGCACACTAAGCCTCGTGTGGCAAAACTGAGAAGAAGCGGGTTCAATTCCTACCTCAGCCATCCTAGAAATGGTTTTCCGTGGTGTCCCCATTTCTACTCCAGGAAAATGCTGGGATGGTACCAACTTAAAGCCACGGCTGCTTCCTTCCAAAATCCTACCTCGATTACGAGTACACACACTAGTAGCATACAGACATCACGGTGTCGCAGCTTCAGACAACTTCCACACACACGCAAGTACACGAACGAGGCTACATAACCACGATGTCGCAAAGCTGAAGAATCAACAACAACTGTAATACATATATATGTAGGTAGCATTACATTTTCAGTGTTTCTGAGGTAATCTAGTATAATAGAATAATAACAACCCCCTCCCCCAATGTTAGTTAAGTGATAATTAATTCAGTAATATTTCTTTTAGGTTAGGGTGTTTAGATATTTGTGATCCCCGCCTAATATAATTGGGCACAATCGTTTTGGCCGACTGAAAATCACTCTATAATATAATCGATCACAAGGCAAAACTGAAAAATTGCTTCGTATAGCCTCCTTCAATTCCCAAAGTAGGAAATCAATAATATTAGAGGGAAAATCCTTATGAAACATTTAATAAATGGTAGATGAAAAGCTAAAGAAACTGGGACAATTCTGTTACTTTGGAAGCAAAATAAGCAGTGATGGACGAAACAATGATGATATAAAAAGTAGGTTAGCACCGGCAAGGAATGAGTTTCTAGAAAAGAAATCTGTTTACATCAATTATAAATATGCGTATTAGAAATTCAATTTTGAAAGACTATATCTGGAGCCTGAAGATGTATGGAAGTAAAACTTGGACAATGGCTGCATCAGATCAGAGAAGAATTTGAAATGTAGTATTACAGGATAATGATGAAGATTAGATGAGTGTAGGCTATAGAGTTACTTTTTTTTTTTTTAGCGTATGGCTTTTAGTGCCGGGAGTGTCCGAGGACATGTTCGGCTCGCCAGTTTTTGTAGCTGCTTCGAGACGAACACCCAATGGGTGAGCTACAAGTACCGTTGGGGAGGAATGTTGGATGGGAGGGTCGAGGAGTTGGAAGGTAGCGGCTGTGGCCTATAGTTAGGGACCAACCCCGGCATTTGCCTGGAAGGAAGATGGGAAACCACAGAAGACCATCTTCAAGGTTGCCGGCGGGGGGATTCGAACCTCCTCGCCTCCCGGATGTGAGCGACTGCCAACAGTCATGCCGCAACGACCTCGGCTAACTCACCCGGTATAGAGTTACTAATGAAGGGGTGGGTGAGGAGAGATGTTTCTACCGAGTGCTATTCAAGAGAAGAGATAGGTTGATAAGGCATATAACAAGACACCCAAGAATAGCAAGCTTAGTTATGGAAGGGTCGAGGACGAGAACTGTAGGGATAGACCAAGATTAGAACATGTTAAGGAAATTGCCTCGAATGTAGGGTATGGTAGTTACGTAGAGATAAAACGATTAGATCAGGACAGGGTGTGATGGAGGGCTGCATCACACCAGTCTAAATACTGAAGTTTCAAACACACAACAGACAATTTATTACAGTCTAACCTATCTCTGAAATAAATTGAATATCTCTAGATCTAGCAATAACATCACTTAATTGGTATTACTAAATATAGCAGGTCTACGCTTAATCAAGACTGCACTGGGGATTTTAAACAATGAAAAGTATAATAGGCTACATATTATTATGGTTCAGTAGACTTGAGTGGTGGTAGCAAAGTATGTGTTGCAGTATTTCTTACAACATTTCGTGATTTTATTCTTTATTTTCTCATCCCCAGATAATCTAGGGGGCAACTGGATGGACAGATTCGCATTCCAGGCCACCCCGAGGTGATTCCCCTGGTCCTGGTGGGTGGGTTTGCCCAGTTCTGATATCTCCTCCAGCCTGTTACACTACTTCAACCATTCTCCAGTAGCTTATCTACGACAAATGCTGGGGGCAGTGCAATTAGTGGGAGAGGATATACTGTAAGAGCTCGTCAAGCCCATACCTGTGGGCGGTTCACTGTAAGTCCCAGATGCGCATTTAAGTTCGGAGAATTCTGTAGCGATCACTTAAGTAAATTAGAGGACAAAATACCATCATAGATGCTTTTCGAATCAAGTCTCAGCGAGATCGCGTTGTTCCCTTAGAATGTTTATTGGGCTGCACAAACCCTGTGGCTTTAGCGTGCACTGTGGTCAGCGACCAATGCTCAGTCATATGGCCTGCAAATTGCGTGGTCAGCGCGACGTGTCTCCCCGGCCGTCGATTTCGACTCTTTTGACCAGGGTTGCTACCTCTTAGATCAAACAGATAATTCGCTGTACCCACAAGGCTGAGCACTCCCCGTTCCAGCCCTCACGACAGTTCTAGAATCCCTGATGGGAATCAAAACCGGTAACTCCTAGGCAAGAGGCACCACGGGGTCGGCTCAGTTTATTACAAATGAAATAGTGACCAACACTCTTGCTAAGTGAACATCATAGAATTGTTTCTTGCGTTGGTACAACCCATGTACCAGCAATTTCTAACAGCTTCTGGATAGTTTTTTGTTAATTTTATTTTAGAACTTTTACTAACGCTAAATATTTATCCCACATACTTGAGGACGTATGTACTGTAGCCTATAACGCGGTGCGTGTTTCATGTCTGTGTTGGTTGTAGTCGATTATCTTCAAGCTCCTTCCTGAAATGCCTTTTTGTTGAATAATAAGTACTGTACTGTAGGCCTGTATTGGATTAACTCTCTTCAACTCGGAAACATAGTTTCCATATTAACTGATTAATAAATAATAACGTCATTGACCTCTGGGACTGCTCTGAGCCTTGCTTAGCGACTGGGTTTATGGCGTTCTCTATTCTGGACAAGGCTAACATGCTAATCCCAGAGTCCCATGGCTTATAAGATAATGAAGCAGTATTGTAGATATACCTGAGGATTTCAACAGGGACCAATTACCTGCTCGACTTTAAGTATGCCTCAATTCGCAGTGGTGAGATTCCGTGCCTTGTCTTCATCTTATTTCTGCTTGGGGGAGGGGATTTATTTCCCTGTTGTGCATCTGAAAACCTTCCATAAACAAGTGTTTACACTTTTATTCTGTTCTCACCTGTTCTATTAGTGAGGAACATACAATTTCCTTTTTCGAGTATAGAACTTGACCATAGATATTTCTGTGCTAATACTGTATGTTATATAAAGCGCAAACACCATATGACTAGTATAGTGCATTATACACATTAAAGAACAAATCAACGCCTATTGTTGGTATTTTATTATTATTCACATATATTATACACCGCAAGGTGGGGCCAAACTCTGCTCCACTTCAAAAACAAATCAATGGCTGAATCGATACGAACAAGCAAGACTGCCAACCCTAATTTACTTGTTACCTTGTGAGGGAGTTACAAGAGCTGGTTTGACATCAATGAAACAAATTAGTGGAGCAAAGTAACCTTATCATGCGGTATGGGCTCCTGTGAGCCTGGTGTTGTTACAAAACAGTTATTTATCCACTGACTCGTCCATTTTGGTCAGTCCAATTTATATGTGTGTGAGTGTGGAATAGCTAAAGCCCTGCGCGGTTGCGGATATCCGCAAATATTTTCACCATGCGGATATAGTATGCAAGGCTGCGGATAATGTTTAGAGTAAATTTGCGGATAGTTTTTAGAATACAATGTTGAACTGGACTTTCTTAAATACTTTTAGTTTTTTCTACTTCCCCATTTGCTTTCGCTTGGATTGTATGAGAATTATAGAGAAATGAGAGAAGCCAGTACGGAGATATCCTCAATTAGTGCTGACTTATGCCAAAATAAGGAGAACGAATTTCTCCTCAAATGTCTAAATGTGTTGCTTTGAAACTGTATTCTTTATCTAATAAATTAAAAATATTATTGTAATGTCAGCGGATGCGGATAACAGTCTTGCGGATGAGGGGCGGATGTGGGTAACGTTTGGTTTATTTACGCAGGGCTCTAGTTATAGCATACTGTCCTTTATAGTACAAAATTGTGGAGGTGTTTCCACGCGTAGTTACTGTGAGAATGTCACAGTTTTATAGAAAGCTGAGTAGTTTGGCCGATGATCATCATTCTAATGAGTTAGTAAATGTATAAATCAATATATCGATCAACACAATATGTAAACAAGTAGACTACGGTATTTGCCATTTGCTTATGCAAATATTCAGCTAATATTTTAGACTTTATCTTAGAGTCATCAATTAAAGCAAATATAAGTTCTGTATTACACTCAAACTTCTTGTAAATAAATGTACTTAGTACACTCTATGAAAATAACGAGAACTGATTTCTGTTATCCTATACCATTCCCAACGTCTTTCACACGCCATTTCAAATGAATTTATACGTGATAGATTTGAGGGCCAGCCACAGTGGTCGAGAGCGCTAATGCGCTAGCTCGTGGCTCGCTGACATCGGGAGAACGTGGGTTTGAATCCCACCTAACCCGTCCTGAAAATGGTTTTCGTGGTTTCCCATTTTCATTACCAGGAATGCCAGAATGGTTCCTTCCAACAGGTCCACGGCCAACTTCCTTCCAAAAGCTGGAAGGCCCTTCCTTAATTAGACCCAAATTAGCCGTAGCCTGGGAGATCGGCCTGTCTCCATCCCCAGTTGTATCTGCTGTACTATGTGAATGGCATCAAAATCACAGACTTTAAAGTGTATGTGTATGTCTGTCTGTTAGGTAGTCAGCCCGAAGGCTGGTTGGATCCTCAAAAAGTACCGCCGTTAGGTTATGTGGGTAGATACCCACAAATATATCGAAATATACATGACTCACAAGACAACGCAGTACTTCAAGACGACCTGAACCTGGTCTATAAGTGGGCGATTGAAAATAAAATGAAAATAAACACAAGAAAATGTAGTCTCATAAAAATAGGGAAAGGGCGAAGGCAAGATTTTCAATATAACATTGGCTCGGAGAACTTGTAGAAGAAGATTCTTGCAAATATTTCGGCGTTCACGTAAGGAATGATATGCAATGGAATAGTCATGTAGGATGTGTAGTTTCTAAAGCTTACAAATCTCTGCACTTGGTACCTCTACTAAAGAATTAGGATATTTGTCTCTTGTAAGACCTATTCTGGAATACGCCTCTGCGGTTTGGGATCCATATCAAGTAGTGCTCATAAATGAGTTGGAAATGGTACAAAGAAAGTCCGCTAGATTTATGCTCAGTGTCTTTAATCCCATGAGCAGTGTAAGCCGTATATTCAAGAAACTTGGTTGGGAATCACTGGAGGCTGGAAGGATGAAATCTAGACTCTGCGCTATGTACAACACGTATACAAATCAACCAGCATGGGGTGAGCTTAGCAAACGTATGGGAAAGCCCACTTGCATGAGCAGGAGTGATCATCCTTTCAAAGTTAAGGGCCGACCACAGCGTACAAATTATGGTAAATATTATTTCGTTAACCATGCCATTGATAACTAGAACTCTCTACCTGCCGCAGTCTTAGAGCCTTTCCCCAACATATACGAGTAGGTTGTTTAAGAAAAGACTGACGATTTGTGTAAATACTCCAGTGTAATTGTTATTGAATTGTTATGTATAATTATGATTGTATACTCAATTTGCCACCGGGGGACACACCCCCAATTGCAAATAAATGAATGAACCCAAAGCAACGCTATATTGAAGCGCACTAGGCAAGAAGAGGAGTGAGGTAGTTTGCCATTGCTTTCCTCATTGAGACAGAACAGCAGTACTAACCCTATGAGTAGAATCTTTCACAGCATCCACAGGCACTGACTGAACCCTGAATGTCATTACTAAGCACCACCCTTACCTTCGTAGTTTCCATATAATCACAGCCATGAGTGAGACTGAGACATCGGTGAAAAGCCACATTTTACTCTAGCCTGTGCCAACAAACAAATGCAAATGTACTGCATTCATCAAGAGATGGCAAACAGTCAACGGGTCGGGGATAAGATGCGATTACATTGTGATGAGTGGTTCTTATGGCAGGATGCACTTCCTGACGCCAATCTCATGAGATGAATTACCGAGAGATGAGCTGAATGAAACTGAGCATGGAGATGGAAGGAAGCGGCCGTGGCCCTTTTAGAAGGTATGGTCCCGGCATTTGCCTGGAGTTGAAATTGGGAAACCACGGAAAACCATTTCAAGGATGGCCGACGGTGGGATTCAAACCCACGTCTACCAAGTTCACAGCTTTGGCGTCAAATATGTTAATCATTGTGTAGTAGTGATTGTTTTATAAGGTCCCTAACATCTAGATTGCGGGCCCTAATTCTGTAGGCGTGCCATGTGCTTTGACTAGCAAACATTAGACAACAAGTGAACAGGAAGAAGGCCTCCACAACAAAATCTCCCGGACGTGTGCCAATTCATACTCGCTAACTTTTATGGCTGGCCCGTGAACGGAGCCCTTTGTATAGCATACATACATGGGTTGGTTTTTTAGTTTTGGCACCTTAGTTATAACTGGATTAATAACTCACTTAGATGGTTCCAAGTTTCACAGGCCCTCGATGTAGTCCCCACCGTTGCGTACAACGTGTTCCCAGCGATGCGGAAGTCGTTGGATCCCGTTGGCACTGCCCAATCTATTGATGGTACGAAGAGAGCGCTCGGCAGCCTGCTTAACGTCTTCAATGGTTCGGAAGCGCTGCCATACTGTTCCCCGAGGGCAAACCGTTAATGCGGCGTACTATTGTTCGTTTCTGCAAGACCATCTCCGAGGAGCTCTGAGAAGGAAACGGCACCACCACATGGTTACACCGCCCATCGTTCTGCATTACAATGCTAGGACACACACAGCAGGCGTTGTGTCAGCATTGTTGGATCGCTGGGGCTGGGAGGTCCTCTATCACCCCTCATATTCTCCCGACATCAGTCCCTGCGACTATGATCTCATCCCCAAGATGAAGATGACAATGCGCGGGGAGCAGGCTGCCGAGCGCTCTCTTCGTACCATCAATAGATTGGGCAGTGCGAACGGGATCCAATGACTTCCGCATCGCTGGGAACACGTTGTACGCAACGGTGGGGACTACATCGAGGGCCTGTGAAACTTGGAACCATCTAAGTGAGTTATTAATCCAGTTATAACTAAGGTGCCAAAACTAAAAAAACAACCTATGTATATGGCAAGATTCCAGTTTTGCGAATTATCGACGTAGAGTGCTGAATATGAAGCCCTGCGACAAAGAACAGCTTTGAATGTCCAATAAGTAAAGATACGTGGAAATCGCAGATTCAGTGACCTGTAGGATTGACTCTATAGTCATATGCGTACTTATGCTGATATCTTGTGTTCATTGGCTGCTGCCATAGCCTAATGGGAAACCATATTATTGGTAACTGAGTTACATGTCGTCCATGCGCCTGCAAAATCCGCTATGTGAGAATACCACACTCTACCATTCTATTCCGTAAGACGGTCACGGTATAGCTTATTGGATATACAGTTCAACCTCTTCAGTCGATCAACACGAATTTAGCCAATGACTGGGTAAAGTACAATTCATATAACATACTAGCAGTAGTGCCCGGCTTCGCCCGGTGGATTTTTTGTTTTATGGATGATAATGAATACTACTACAGAACTGGCACATGATACTAAAACTACCAGAAAAAAATATATATACATTTTTGTGGTGGTGGTGGTGGTTGTTCTAATGAGGGTGATAAGCAGTACAGTATAATGGACGTAACATTAAGGTCATTTTCCCCTAATGATAATAATGATAATAAAGAATAGGGAAACGGCTATTTACTAGCTACAGCACTGACACATGTAATTTACAAACAAATTTCTAAAAATGATTAGAAAGAGGAGTAAGTGAAATAAAATCCACTGCCTAGGGCCTATATCTCATTGTCTGTTAGAAATGTAGAGACCAATAGTGTCATCTTTTGTCGCATAGCGCCGTAGGAAAATAATCAGAACACTTTGGAAAACTTCGGCTGTCCCAAGCTCCTGAGGTAGCAATAGTAGAATTTATGGCCACATAGCGCTTATCGATAAGTTTCGGAATAAATTAAGGTAAATTTGAAAGCACCAACGCTTATTGCAACTGCTAACCTAAATGTATTGCACCAACACCATTGCACTTATACAGATGCATAATATGTTCATGATTTTTAACTGTTTTAAGGGGCGAAATAAATCTTTTTGCACTATTTACTACCCGTGACTGCAATTTATAAGCAGCGCAAGATTTAACTATTTTCGCAATTCTGCACCAGAACACTGGTAGGGGCGACGTGATGCAGCCCGAATTGCCAGTCAACAATAGACTTATTAAAATACTCTTACACTTACACTACTACGGAGATGAATGATTCTAGGGCCTTAATACATGGTTTTCAAGTTCAGTTTGTTTGTTATTCTAAATGTAGGGAATGGAGTACGTTGTCCAAAATGTCAAGTGGACAGTGTTACTAGCAGGGTTTCAAAGTGTATGTATAATTTGGTGCAATTAGGAGGAACGATGTAAATTTGAGATAAAGGGCCTAAATGCAGGGAATGGAGTGGTCTGTCCAAAATTTAAAGTGGGCAGTGTCACCCGCAGGGGTCCAAAGGGTAAGTGTACAAAACGTGTTTCAGATCGGTGAAACGGTGTAGATTTGTGTCAATGGGCCTAAATGCAGGGAATGGAGTGGTCTGTCCGAAATTTCATGCTGACAGTGTTGCTAGCAGGGTTCCGAAGGGTAAGTATAATTTTGGTCCAGATCGGTGAAACGGTGTAGATTTGTGCCAAAGGGCCTAAATGCAGGAAATTGAGTGGTCTGTCCAAAATTTCATGCAGACAGTGTTCCTTGTAGAGTTCCAAAGGGTAAGTATACACATTTTGGTTCAGATCGGTGAAACGGTGTAGATTTGTGACAAAGGTCCTAAATGCATGAAATTGAGTGGTCTGTCCGAAATTTAACATAGCCTAAACTATTCCTCTTGAATCTGGCTATCATATAAACAAGAATTTTTCGAATCCGACTGGTAGTTCCAGAGATTAGCGCATTTAAACACAAAAACACACAAACACACAAACTCTTCAGCTTTATTATATTAGTATAGATGAATAAAAAGTACGATTAAATAACACCCCTGAAAAAAATACATGTATTAGTTATCGAAATTGGATGTTTTTCAGTCGGTCAACACGATTGTACCCAATTGTGATGTGTTGTTCCCTAATCCTGAAAAAATATTACATGAGATTAATAAATACACTTGGATGACCACTTTCGATCGTCACGCGACCATCATCAGATCCATTACACTTAGGCTATTAGATGTAAGTTACTGTATGTCTAAAAGTATGGGTGATAGTATTTACAACATGTACACCTATTTAGTTGCAGTGGACTGCTTTAGAACGCGCTCGGAATTCTCCAACGCGGGTCAAGTGAATGTCAGAATGTATAGGTATATACACCCTCTGTCTGAACAGTTCGGTGAATGGGTCTATATTATTACCCTTTCACGAATTGATTGCCGGCGGTCGAGATGGGAACTATTCTTTGTTTACTGGTGTCACACGTCAGCCTCCTTCGTTGACAGGTACAGTTGCGCGAGTAGGATATGACTCAGATCCAGTACCCTGGTCATCGTTTAACAACTGTCCGTGGTGACATGAGCTCCTGAGACGCTTATCTGACGCAATGCCGCTCAATTTATGTGCAGACCTTATTTTGTCATCACTGTGTCCTCCGCTGTACCGCGCGGGGCTCCTGCTACAATAACCAACACACACTGGCGCAGCCAAGCTCAGCGGCAATCCAATGTTAAATGGGTAAATGGCATAGTCTTCCTGAGGGATAGCCTTCCATTGGGTCGTCACATTACGTTGGATATCTGAAAACCTCTGGCGCTTCAGGGCTTTTCAGCGACCCTGGACTCCGATACTCCATACTTTGACGCTTGCCTTTGAGATCGTACCTCAGGCACCAGGTCTCGTCACCCGTGACGATGGTTTCAGGACCATTCCATTCCACGGAACATTCACCCTTCTCACTGCCTCCCGTCGAACAGGTGTGCACGTTAGGTTGCATAAATTCACCCTTCCCACGTCTATCAGATGTGCAAGGCAGGTTGCATAAATTCACGCTTCTCTCTTGTTTCAATTTAGCGTTTTGAGGACTCAAACTGAAGGCTATTCCTAAAGAAGACTATGCCAGGAGTTTCCAGGACTTGTTCAGTCGTTCTCAGAAGTGCATAACCATCCACGGGTATTACTTCGAAGGACAGTAACGGCTGTTTCAGGTAAGCCAACGATCCGTTCGTAATATAGCCCATTCAATGAACGTTTCAGACAGAGGGTGTACAATCTAGCTCATCACTAAATGAAGCAGCGATTTGGACTGGAATTAATTTCATAATTGAAATTGAATGGAGTTTTAGTACAGACTTTCATAAATTGACCAAGAGAGCTACGGAAAAGCTGATTCTATGTGAAGTGACATAGTATAGTTGCGGACACCACGTGCGTGATGTCAGCAGAGAGCTTTCTTTTGCTTGTTGTAGCCAGGAGAAATAAGGAGGCGCCCTGTCAACTCTCTAGCACGCTGTGGGTTGAAGCATTAGCCACGCCCCCGTAAAGGGTCTAGCTGCTCGTGCCTCTGTCTTCAATAGCAAATAATTCGGTGTGCTTGGGTTATTGCATCGTTTCCCAACCCCCCAGGGGTTTCAAGGTTAGGCCTATTACTCTTTCCTTAATTTCTGCGACATTGTCGTATTATTATTATTATTATTTTAAAATTAAAATTAAAATAACCCTGTAATGACCCTTGTTACATATGTGTAACATCGGGAATGTATCACATTATTTCCACAATAAATTAATATTTACCGCGAAGCCATATTTATTTAGCGTATGGTTTTATGCCAGGAGTGTCCGAAGACATGTTTGGCTCGCTAGAGGCAGTAGCTGCTTCAAGCGGACACCCATGGGGTGAGCTACAAGTTCCGTTCAATTTCAAGTAGATCCAACTTTCGCTACCAGATGTCACTGAGACCCAGATGTCACTGAGACCTAGTGGTGAACGTTGGAACTATGATAGAGCGTTTTAACGAAATCTAACTTAGAAATTTAGGAATGCATTTGATTTCGCTACAATGGAAATGTAGTCTGCCAGCTTCTTTGTGTTCTAACAATACTAACAACAGTACCGCAACCCTACTAAAGAACAGTTACATGTAGGCCTACATTGTATATTTAAAAGTCAAATCTGGTCGTTGTAGGAGGGGTTTCACAATGTACAGTAGTATACCTATATGTATTTCTATCAGTTTTAGCTTGATTTAAGCCAAAATGACTTAAAAATGAAATGGAAGTACAGTAGAACTCCAATTATCTGAACTCCGATTATCCCAATCGATTTCAGAAAAATAATTTAAGACGGAAACGTACTGCGATTCGCAAAATAATGATTCTGTCTACGCGTGCCATTGTCCTTCCCTCCACGAAGCTAGTGTAGGCGCAGCGCGAACATTATCTTAGTTCGACCGAGATATTCAGCAAAAAATTACTTTCTTTTACTGCTATTGTACAGCACTTGTAAGTAGGCTACGTACGCTATAAGCATATAACATGTAAAAGGGTTGCTTTTCATTTAATTACATAATTAAAAATGCATAGTCTACAGTACCGAAAATAAGCTCATTTTCTTTAAAATACATACATATGTATGTATACCATGTATGTAAATCCAATTATCCGAATTTTTTATTATCCGAATGGAGTCCGGTCCCAATTGATTCGGATAATTGGAGTTCTACTGCAGTACGTTATGGATTACGAGTTTTTGGCGTCTACTTACAATACTTTGTGCGTCAAAAATGCAGTTTTGGTCGAATGACAGTCCTACTTCTAACAATTGCCAGCAATATGTTGAACATTTGACTGGGCGTGCCACTGGCTTCACTTTCTGGCCGTTACGGCGCAGCGCGGCGCTACGCGGTGTCTCCTTATTACGACTCCGTTGTAGCCGAGACGAGTGGAGGTGAGAGAACAAACAGTACTGGGCTAGCAAGGGAGCCTCCGGATCTCGCAGAAACTCCATCTGTGAGATTATTTCATCCCCTAATTCATTTGGAAAGCGAAATTGACTTTGATTAGCACAGGTGGGTGTGCGCTAATGGCCTGCAGCCGTGTAGAAAATCCGATTACCCCACACGTGTTCTCTTCACTCGCTTTCCAATTGGATACGGCTTCAGGCCGACCGGCATTGGCAGATCCACGCTAATTCGGCGGGAAACTGAATCAGTGCGTGGACCCTGCATGACGGCAGTGGTGTATTTAAGGAAGCCTCCAACCCTCGCAAAATAATATTTTGGGACCGTTTCCTCAAACTCTGACATAGTGCAAGAATGAAGTATCCTGCATTAATCAGTGCATGCATGAACTCACCAGAAGTTACATCCTTCACAATTTTCCGGTGCTTCGTATTGTTGACAGAAGAAACTCGTTAACTACACTTCTCACATTATTAATACTGTTGGTTTCGTCACTTTCAATGGAGAGTAAAGCTAACGAACTAACCTCATCCGTGACATGGTAGGTAACTACGCAGGTATGTTTTTATAAGTTTAAATTTACTGGACGATCGTTCGGGGGATAATGTGACCAGTAAAGTGAGATAAGGTTACAGGTCTGTACACAAATCAGGACACTACTAGCAATGACTGAGATTTCTTCTGTTAGAAGTTCGGCCAGTTCTTTTATAGTTGAAAGATCGCGCATTGTTTTCAACATTACAGATCGGAAACTCATGATCTGTCCAGAAAGGGTAGGAGATAAATCGGTTGGATAATATTTGCTAAGTTTATTTGCTTTTACCGTAAATCCCCACTCTTCGAAGCCGAATACTTCTCTAGGCTGCAGTATCGAAAGTTTCGCCTATGTCTTTAATGCTTTCATACTGTACTGAAAGCGCTCCATTCATCTGGGTTTTCAATTCTTTCATGAAACGCCAACTCATCATAGAACCTTATGGTGTGTCGTTCGTTTCTTTGAAAACTGGGTAGGCTACATTTTTCTAGATTTTCCAATTACCTTTGCTACTTTTAAAACATCATTCGTGAAATGTTGTCTCAATTCTGAGGTATTATTCTGGACCTGTTATAACATAGTGGTATCCGTCAAAATGTCGATGGATTTATTTTGTAAATATTTCGATAGACCTGCAATATTAATTGATTGAAATACCTTGCACTGGAATACAATCAAAATGACTAAGTTAAAACAATTAAGTCGGGTTTTTAATACCATGGCCTCCTTCTTTTCGAATGCTTTCGAAAACCATCTTTAATGTGAATAAACTGTAAATCCACGATGAACATCTAGTAGGACAATGTTTTGTTAGCGTTCGTTTGACTGCTTTATTGACATTATTCAGTTTTTGTCAGCATGGCAAATTTACGCTCAAAAATACACATGTAAATGCACGGATGAATAAACGTCTGTGATATCTGAGGTGTCACTAACAGAATTATTTAAAACTAAATTTAAGTTGTGAGTCGCGCGGTGTACACAAACGGCTGTCGGTACTCTATACGCACTCGCAGTCCCTGATATTGGCCCCTCATGTTAGCCGCGCCGCCACCGTCATATCCCTGACTACGACATTTATTTAGATCCAACTTATTGTTTTCCAATGGATTAAACATTCTATTTTCGAAAATATTTCCTGTTTGATCTTCCATTTCATGAAATCCAATAAAAGTTTCCTGAATAATAAATTATTGACCTCCCTAGAAATCTAAGCATGACGTGTAACTGATCAACCCTACTTACATTCTGGGTCGTATCCAATAAAATAGTAAAGAATGGAGCAGTTTTAATTTGTGAACAATTGAACTCAAAAGTACCTTTGACGATAGACAAATTCATATTTCATTTTAAGATTGAAATATTTTGTTGTGCGTTTCTGATTGTCAGTATCAACCTTCAGCACCGGATCATTTAGAGCAAACAACTCAATAACACTGAGAAAATTTCCTCTCTTATGAGAAGTCCTTTTTTCATCATGCTCACAGGTCCTTCAGAAAGGGACCTTTCGGATGGTGAGGTTCTGCATTAACAATTGTAATTTCCAAATCTTTATCTAGCTCACTGCTGTACCGGCCATGGTCAGTGTCAATGATAATCTATATATACTAATATAAAAAAGCTGAAGAGTTTGTGTGTTTAATCGCGCTAATCTCTGGAACTACCAGTCAGATTCGAAAAATTATTTTTGTATAAGATAGCCAGATTCAAGAGGAATAGTTTAGGCTATGTTAAATTTCGGACAGACCACTCCATTTCCTGTATTTAAGCCCTTTGGCACAAATCTACACCGTTTAACCGAACTGAACCAAAATTTGTATACTTAACCTTTGGAACCCTGCGGGTAACACTGTCTACATGAAATTTATGACAGACCAGTCCATTCCCTGCATTTAGGCCCTTTGGCACAAATCTACACCTTTTCACCGATCTGAACTACAATTTGTATACTTACCCTTTGGAACCCTGCGGGTAACACTGTCTACATGAAATTTATGACAGACCACTCCATTCCCAGTATTTAGGCCTTTTGACACAAATCTACGCCGTTTCACTGATCTGAACCAAATGTGTATACTTAACCTTTGGAACCCTGCGAGTAACACTGTTTACATGCAATTTCGGACAGACCACCCCATTCCCTGCATTTATGCCCTTTGGCACAAATCTACACCGTTTCACCGATCTGAAGCAAAATTTGTATACTTACCCTTTGGAACCCTGCGAGTAACACTGTCTGCATGAAATTTCGGACAGACAACTCAATTCCCTGCATTTAGGCCCTTTGTCACAAATCTACACCGTTTCACCGATCTGAACCAAATTTTGCATACTTACCCTTTGACACCCGACAAGTGACACTGTCTGCTTGAAATTTCGGACAGGCCACTCTATTCCCTGCATTTAGGTCCTTTGGCACAAATCTACACGGTTTCACCGATCTGAAGCACATTTTGTATACTTACCCATTGGAACCCTGCGAGTGACACTGTCCACTTTAAATTTCGGACAGACCACTCCATTCCCTGCATTTAGGCCCTTTATCACAAATCTACACCGTTCCTCCTAATTGCACAAAATTTTACTTACCTTTTGAAACCCTGCTGGTAGCACTGTCCACTTGCTATTTTGGACAACGCTCTCCATTCCCTACATTTAGAATAACAAACAAACTGAACTTGAAAACCACGTATTAAGGCCCTAGAACTATTCATGTCCGTAATAGTGTAACTGTAAGAGTAAGTCCATAGTTGACTGGCAATTCGGGCTGCATCACGTCGCCCCTGCCAATGTTCTGGTGCAGAACTGCGAAAATAGTTAAATCTTGCGCTGCTTTTAAATTGCAAAAAGATTTCTTAGGCCCCTTAAAACAGTTATAATCGTGAAAATATTATGCCTCTGAATAAGTGCAATGGTGTTGGTGCAGTACATTGAGGTTAACTGCTGCAGTAAGCGTTGGTGGTTTCAAATTTACCTTAATTTATTCCGAAACTTATCGTTGAGCGCTATGTGGCGGTAATTGATACTATTCTACCTCAGGAGTTCGGGACAGCCGAAGTTTTCCAAGGTGTTCTGATTATTTTCCTACGGCGCTATGCGACAAAAGACGACACTATTGGTCTCTACATTTCTAACTGCCAATGAGTTATAGGCCTTAGGCAGTGTCTTATTTCACGTACTCCTCTTTCTAAACATATTTTAAAATTTGTTTGTAAATTACATGTGTCAGTGCTGTAGTTAGTAAACAGCCGTTTCCCAATTCATTATTATCATAACGGGAAAATGACCTGAATATTACGTCCATTACACTGTACTACTTATGACCCCCACTACAACCACCACCACCACCTCCACAAAAAGTTATATTTAAAACATATTTCTTTTCCGTTAGATTAAGTATCATGTGTCAGTTCTCTAGTAGTATTAATTATCATCCATAAAACAAATAAATTCACCGGGCGAAGCCGGGCACTACTGCTAGTAGTATAATAATGTTATTGACTTTACGTCCCTTTTAACTACTGCGGCATTTAGAGGTGCAGGGGCGCCAGAATTTTGCCGCGAAGGGGATCTCTAACGTGCCAGTAAATCTACTGACACGGCTCCCTGGCATTTGCGCACCGTGTGCCAGGATTCGATCCTGCAATTTTGGGAACAGCAGACGAGAACGTTACCGCTGAGCCACGAAGCCAGTCAGTGTCAATGAGGGTCTATTTCTATCAAACCCTGTTCTGAAATGTCATTAACAGAAACATTGCATTCCCATGACTCTTGTACTGCACTCATTTCAATTTTCAACTGAAACGCCGGACGTGGATTTATCACAAGACACTATTGCTAGTGGAACCTGAAAATGAACCCTCACCTGAACTTAAAAAAGCAATCAATTCTTTGCAAGTACCAAAGGTCGTTCGCAGAACGGATACTTCTGCTAAAAATATAAGCTTGATCACACGTCACATCAACGTTTAATCCAATGAACTGACCACAACTGACTGTGAATTACCATCCCGAACTGATTCTAAATGTGAGCTGAGGGTTTACCTTGAATGACGTAATAAAGCGAGTATTTCTAGTTCAATAGCATAATAGCAATCTCGCATAACCGGGATAGGGGAATTAGTTTACCTAACGGGTGATGTTTTCGATAAAACCTAACAGAGTGAGACAAGAGAACATTTTTTTTCATCATAAATCACTTCCTTTCACTTTCCTTAAATTTGAATTGGGAGAAATTTGGGGAACTTGTTTTTTATGAATTTATGGTAGTCTATGTTGAAAAGAAATCGGGAATCTGTCAACATTTACTGACAATCAGGGTCGCTGCGTTGATATTTTTGTGTGTGTGCGTGCAGCGAGCATGCCTCATCCCAGCCCAGCTACCAGTTAATACACAGCTCAAAGATTTACCTAATTGCTTCATCCTAGGTCACATCACCATACGCAATGTTCCATTAGAGAGTTGCATCATCATATGCAACGTGAATCCCACTGTAAGTAGCCAGTGATAGTGATACGTATTACCCCTAGTAGCAAGTTCGTTAATTGGATCAAAGTAGGTAAAGCACAACACAAATGGTCCTTTAAAGAAATATTAGCTTTATTGCAGGTCAGAAATATTCACCACACAATGGGCACATAAAAACCATTAGCTGTCTTACTCAAGTTTGCTCCCTTATGGAGAACACTCACCCTTTCACTTGCTCATGCAATTAATCCCTCACTAATGAGACCGGTGTCCTCGCTAGAAATAACAACAACTCTTCCTCAAGTTCAAAGGCCACAGTCTGACACTCACTGTTCTTGAATACCACACACTGTTTCGCAATTCACACGTCACCGCATTGCCTCTTTCTCACAGGTATAAACACACTCACTGACTCTGGCCAGGGTCGCTCTTTGTATATCGGGGCTGACGACTCACAGATGTTTCTAGAGTGGACCAAAGTTCACAGCTACTCTCAGACCTTCTCAAGATTTCCAACACTAGTTGGGCCACGAACATTCTGGACCATGCCTTTTGTTCTCGCTGCGCAAGCGGCCGGCCGACACAGAGCCCGGGGGTAGCCTCGGGCGGCTGTGAGTCACGCGCGAGGGAATGAAGCAACCCCGCACCCGTAACAATACATTAGTAAGAAATTAAAAAAACAAAATATTTGTAAATCGCATAATTTACCATGCAATGAGTACGCTCACGTAAAATATAAAGGGAGTTTATAAGAATTGAGAAGCAGAAGATCGTCAATTTGTTGATGACTCCAGATAATTTCTACTGGTACCCGTAGAATGGCCTCCCTCCCTGAACGACCGCATGCCTCGTAGCGCTACGGGCTCTGTTGGAGCCAGCGCAGCTTTACCATACGTCCCGTCCGTCCCGTGAGTTCTAAGCAAAAGAAACATTTGTACCATTTTTGAAGAAATTATTATTACTATTATCATTATTTCTCTACAACGTTATGCCCATCTGTGGAGCGCGATAGAATTTATTTTCCTAGTGATGTTTTTTTCTTCTTCTCCATAAATCTCTTCATCTGGGCACTGAAAATCTTCCTCCGTTCTTCAGGCCATGATTTCTTGGTCCTGGTAGTAATTTATTCCGAGAAATGATGGCTGTTGATTAATGTTCTGAACTGGAGTCGATATTGTATAATTTCCTCTGTAATGCTAATTTCTTGAAGGTCCTTTTTTGTTTCACTAAGCCAGCTGTTCTTGACTTCAATTGAGAGAGCTTGGTTGAGAATCCTTTTGGTGAGCCTGTCATTGTTCATTCTGAGAATGTGGCCGTCGAACTTGAATCACCTTTTCCTAAAGGTGTCAGTGATCTTTTCAACATGCTGATGAAGCTCGTGAGACTTCCGTTTTATCCAGATTTCTTCTGAACACACTGGACCAAGGATTTTCCTCAATATTTTCCTGTCTTGTTTCTCTTCGTCTTTAATACGAGATCTACCTCCAATTATTATGACTAGGGGATCCGTGCGGGAAATCTCGCATGTCAACATCATTGTCGTTGTCCATTAGCCTCACTCCACAGTAAGGCTCGACGCGACACAGATCTGGCAGGACCTGTCGTCTTGTATATTTGATTAAATATTTGATTATATAAACAAATTGTCTTTATTTATGAAATCAGTGCGCAATTCGTTACTGCTCCGGGTAATTCGCTTTCTTTCGAATGCTCTTTAGTTACGATGGGTTACTTGTGGGCACCCCAAAAGCGATCCATACTACTGAAATAATATCTATAGCCTACTAGTTGAAACCCGTCCAAAACATGACGGTCAATGGAAACATATTTACTGAAGGAGTTTCTTATATAGCCTACAGTATAACATAGCCTATGCTTTGTGCGATTACAGCTTAGCACTATTGAAACTTTAAGCTCGTCAAAAGATCGCACTCTCGACATTGCAACATATATTACTGGCCATGACTGAAAACTTGATGATGTAAATAGAGACCTACACGTTCTAGAATTTCCCCTTGAGCTATTTTGATTGAGATAAATTATGCCAAGCGAATTGATAATTGGTGCCTCTTCAAAGAAAATGGAAGTGTTTTATCGGATGGTGTTAATTCAAGTTGAAGGATTAGAGCTCTCTGCCTGATTTTATCTGCACCTATTATTTCCAAATCCATGCAATTCTCATATATATTTCATACAATTAATCTGGTTCCATTTAGAAGACCTTGGTGAAACGTTCAGTTTACTAAGGAGCATAGCTATGGCTTAAACGTTTAGCGTAAGAATATGTGGAGGCAAACCATTTAATTCCAAGGGATTCAAACATTCTGTAGGAAACTGAAATAGCTGGATTTCATCTTCAGTCTTTAATTTGTTAACGCTGGTTTGAGAAATGCTGGTTATAAGTTAAATGGATCTAAAATTAATTTCATTACACTGTTAATTTTTTGGTGTAAACTAAGAATGCAAACTTTCGAGAAATTTGTCATATCCTTCGCAGATGTAAATGTTTCACCGTAATCTCAGGCACGATATCATCGTGAGTTAAACGTCTGGCTGGTAATTCAATAACATTTGATTCCTCACCATCCACAGAGGGGTAGTCACCGTTAACTTGTAGCAAAAAATCAGAGAATTTCATCTGATTTCAATCGCGTGTTTTTATGTAAGCGGCGTATTTTGGAGAAGGGCCAGGGAGGAGAGTATTTAATACAATTGTAAGTATCTGTTTGGTTAGAAGCGTGCGGCACAACAGGAAAAACTACCTGAAATATCCTCCAAGAACAATAACTTTCCCGCAAAAAGGAATAATGTCGTTTCCTATACCATATTTTAGAAGACGATTCACACACATTAATGATTGAATATTTGCTATTGGAGCTTCATCCCATATTATGAACCGTGCCAATCGAATATCGTCAGCTGCTTTGGAATTTAAATGTAACCAGACACTGAACTCTTATTTAAATTTAAAGGTATTTTGAATGTTGAATGTAGGGGTAATGCACTAGCAAAACATTGTTTAAAATATGAAGTGTGCCCTCCCTGATGCAAGAAGTTGCTCGATTTGCAGATCTGACTTGATTAGCTTCTGAGGAGTCTAATAAATACAACTGGCCGTAAGAACTGTTGCTTATATTTTTGGAATATTAGAATGAAATGCGATGATGTGTAATTCCAGAAATTTGGAAACAATATGAATCGTATTCATGTGGGACGGTAACTATGGCACCAAAGGAAACGAAGGACATAGCTTTGTTGTACTGTACTGCCGAATATTCTCTCTGAAATTCCTTTAGATATCATCTCCAGTGAAAAATTGTTTCAGCCTGTCAAGTATTTTATTTTCCGGCAGATCAATTTAACCATTACAACAGCAATGGCCAAGTAGCCAAGCGCAGATTTCTCGCAAGAGAAATACAATGCAGAACAATGTTTACATTCGTTCGTCAAGCACACTACACTGTACGGTATGATACCTGGATTTTTTTTCTGAAATGGGATATTTATATTGGATTTTAAAAGTGGCTTCGTATTTTCTACGAATTCTCACATTCTTGCGTCTATTATTACCGGCCAATATTATTTTTCGTCAAACGGGTTCATTTATAGCAACATTTCTCCCCAAATTAACGTCGTATTCGATAACACTATACGGCCCTGCATCAACAGAGCTGCTGAGTATTAGATGACAAATAATTATTCCATTGCTATGATCAACAGCGTGGTTATACTCATTGTTATGTACTCTAAACAAATAATCAATAAACAATTGGCTTATACAAAGAAATTCAACATGACCAGTGTTTTCACCGTCCAGATACGTTCATACTCAAGCTGGTTGCTGAGGAGAATGCGATGAGGCTGATCGCTAATAATAAAATCCTTATTACCTATTATCCCTGTCAGCAACAATTTTTGCAACAGTTTGCAAACGCAGCTCAAGATGATGCACTTCCTTTTGATATAAACAGTACGAAACTGCTCTAAATAAGCAATTCCTATCACCTGTTATAGGTAGGCCTACAATCCTTTGAGTTTCCATGATAGTAAATCTTATGCAGGAGATCATAGAATCACTTCGCCAACTACTGGAATGAACATAGACTCACTTCACCAGTCACCGTAATGGAGGTAGTTTTAAAATACAGGGCGCCCGAGAATTTTCTCCGCAGTGGGTACGTGCAGCTGTGAGTGGTTGAGTCATGAGTTTTAGTTGGCTGCACTTCACTGCACTGTGTCCTTCAAAGCGGGACTTCCCCGTGTGAGCTGTCGGTGCATATCGCGATAAGCGCGCGAGCCTGCACGTTTTCAGCGGCGTTCAGATAGATTATTATTGGAAGAGTGCAACAGTATACAGGCGGTAATGTTTACTACTAAAGAGGGAGTTTTTTGGTGGAATACGTTAATCGCGAAGGCGATCGGTTTACAGAAAATGTAAAATTAAAATTTCAGGCGCGGTTTCCTAATTCAAAGTGTCCAAACCGTGATACCGTTCGGGATTTGGTAAGTAAATTTCGTGTGACTGGCTCAGTTCACGATGTACCGGGAACAGGCAGGCCTACGCTTTTAACAGACGTAAAACTTGATGAAATCTCCGATATAATGCTGCCTAGTCCAAGTAAATCAACACGAAAATTAGCTCAACAAACAGGAATCTCTAAGTCGACAGCACATAAAGCTGTAAGAGACAAGCTTCAGTTGTTCCCTTATAGTGGGCGATGTGTGGAAGATAGACATATGCTCTACCGGACTTTTTTGTAGAACTTTTCATGCTGAACAATTCTTACACTCGTAGTAATTAGATATTTTTAACGGTTTGCCCAGCGTAAGCTTACAAAGCTCTCGGACGCCAGGTATTTTATCGACTTTTGCACTACAATCGTTACTGCTCGGCTTCCTTTGATCATCAATAAATTATTTTCTACAGAAATCATACTCGATATATCCTTTACAGAATGGTGAAAACCGCATCAAAATCCATGCAGTGGTTCTCGAGTTTACCCGTAACATCCAAGAATCGGGGACTTCGTTTTATACTAAGTAGAGATGATGCAAGCGGCAGCCGTGCTACCAACGTAACTGCTGTAGCTAGCTCTCGCAGACGCATGTAGGCTCTGCGGAGAACATTCCCGAACTCACTGTAGTATAGCCTATGTCCTGTGTGTGTCACAAATCGTATTAGCATACGGAAGCCCACTCGTAAGGCTACATTCTTGGCCCCGGCTCTGCCAAGAAATGTAATTCTGGCCTGGCGGCTGGAACGGAGCGCAATCAGCCTCTAGAAGTAAAACTGAGGGGAGGTGGGATCGATTCCAACCTCAACCATTTTGGATGTGGTTATCCGTGGTTTCCCACTTTCACTCTAGGCAAATGCCGGGCTGGTTTCTAACTTAAGGCCTCAATCCCAGTGGCGTAGCTAGACCTGAAGGGGCCCCGGGGCAAGAAGTTGAAATGGGCCCCCCTCACTATCTTTTGAAAACCTGACCTAACTGCAGGCCTTTAATATTAATAATGTTCGAAGATAAGAACTTATCAAAGTGACTCGATGCACTTTTCGAATTCCCCCCCCCCCCCCCTTGCCACTTCCCTTTTTCTAGAAATATTTAATGTATACTTTGGCTGTTGGCTCCATAAAATGTCCTATATGAATATGATAAATAATAGCTATAGCTTTTCAATTTGTGAAATTGTGATATCGTAATAAGAAAAATACGCCGACACAAATATCAATTAGAAAGAGAAGAGAACTGCTTGTAAATATATTCTATAAGTACACATATTTGTTCTTTTATTACTGACAATAATGACGATAGAGTAGAAAACAAAAGGGAACAGATAGGATCGTCTATGAAGTACTACACTTAAAAATAAAATTCACGCCAGGTCGAAAGCTCAACATTAAAAATGTATTGTACAAATAACTTGAAATAAAATAAATCTATAAATTTTTATTCATTGTTTACAAAAGAAATTGTCAAGTTATTATTACTAAACAAACTATTTAAAACAAATAAACTTGTCAACTAACCTAATTTACACAAAACTTTTTTTCCTACTCCTTGCATCTGCAAACATGTTAATTACATGTGAGAAGTTAAGTTTTCAACCTCTTTCATTTTCAATCCATAAAAGGGCCAACCCACATATGTTCTTGGCTCATTGTGCTTCTTAGGTAGGACTTTATAATTTTCAGCTTGGAAAAAGATCTTTCAGCTTCAGCCACTGTGATAGGTACAGTCAATAACATCAAAGAAGCAGTACACACGTCAGGATAGCTTGCAACCAGAATGCGATTTTCAATGTAGAGGTGGTCTATCAATTGCTTAACAGTCGACATTTTCTTAATTTTAGAGGAACAAGATGCACGCACGGTGGAAATTTGTGCAGGAAATGTTGGCGACATATCATCAGAAAAAGTCTCGGCGAAACATTTTTCCTCTTAAACAGTTCGTCACTTGGAGACATTTCGATACGATGTTAAGTTGCTGAAAAATCCTTGTTTGTACAACTAACAGAAGCACAAATTCAAAACTTTCAATTTTCTTTTTCAATCCTATTGCATCATTCCTTTCTTTTGCCTTATTACTTGTCAAAATAAGTTTGGAGAGCTCTCTTAATACATCGCCAAACCTCTCCTTTAAAGAAAAACTGCTTTGTACCTTCCCGACCATCTTGTTGGGTTGAGTGTTTTTAACGTTATGTTTGCATTTTCAGATGCATCTTGCAGCACCAGCCAGTGTTTGATGCTGTGTCCAAAAAAGTTGTAGACATCTAGTACATCCTCAAAAACTGCGATATTCACGATTGGCTTCTACAGCGTCTTTCAACAGCAGATTTGAATTGTAACTTGTACGAAATATGCATGTGGCGCAACTTCTTGAATCTTTTTCTGCACTCCATTGTATACTCCACCCATAACGCTTGTGCCGCCACAACCTTGGCCACGACATTTTTTTCAATTCAAGACCTTGATCTTTAATAGATTCCACTATTTTACTTGCCAAACCAAATGCACTTTGATCTTCAACTTTTGTAAAATAAGTAAACGTCTTGCAAATCTTTATTTCTTTGGGTTTATTTTTTTCATCATTTACCACTTTGATGTACCTGAAAACTTCACTTAACTGATCAACTTTATTTATATCCTGTGTTGTATCCATAATAACAGAGAAAAAAGGAGAGCCCTGTATTTCATATTTGATTTCTTTCAGGGTACTTCATTTTCCATCAAAGAAATAACTTCATTTTGGATGCTAGGGCTTAAATAGTTTACACTTTCTGCTGGCTTTTGCAAAAGGGTTTTTATTACAGGGTCATAGTCTGACAGAAGTTCTTTTATAGACAAGGAATTTCCTTTATTTGGATCTTCCATTTTACTACTTCTTCCGCGGAAAGCAAGGTTACAGGTGGCCGAAGTTAATGAAACATTTACTATTCTTTCAAGAACGTTCCTCCAGTAAATTTTTTCTTCTTTTAACTGTTTTTCTGAAGCATCACTCATTGTTTCATCATTCCTCCATTTCTCAATTATAACACCAGAAAATATGTGGTCATCCGATTGTTCATGAGTTTTAATTCTATCAGAATGATGTTTCCAGTTGTTTAGTCCCGTACTACCGAAAGTGTTCTCTGAATGTTGTGGGAACAGCCAACATGGCTGACAGTAGACATGGTCTAACTTTTGCGAATAGCAAAGCCAGAGTCTGTTACATTTCATCCCAGAATCTGATAAAAAAAACTGTAGTAATTAGCTGAAAATGATGTTTTACTTCCTCGTCCATCAGGCTGTTTTGGAAAGGGACCACGAGGTTGACAAGGTCCTGATGCAATGATTAACCTTTTCATTGCTGGATTATTGACGGGACTGGGAAACTCAATTTTGTCTTGCAAAACATAATTTTCATCGTGTCCAGTTTCAGTCAAGCTTACTGCGTCCTTGTTATTATAGACTGGCTGATCAAGACATGAAAGGCCACTATGAGTGGTCGGAACATCAATTTTATCTACTTCAGACTGTTGATGGGC
The DNA here is from genome assembly GCA_946902985.2 of Meconema thalassinum. Classification (NCBI taxonomy): domain Eukaryota; kingdom Metazoa; phylum Arthropoda; class Insecta; order Orthoptera; family Tettigoniidae; genus Meconema; species Meconema thalassinum. Next base: position 853,934,056 of record OX336389.2, on the reverse strand, counting down.
TTCAACATATGAAAAATATACATAATGAATAATATTGAGCAATACAATTTAGTGTAGTGGTTTATAGTTGATTGCAGTGTTTTATTTGTAGAAACAGATTCAACTAACTGTTGAACTAAGCCGACTAACTGATTATTAGTTGGTTATCGGGACAAAAAGACTGTGTCACCAATGATAGTCGTCCGTTGAAACGATGCATACTGTATACCCGATACAATGTGATTTTTTAATGTGAAGTGAAAAACGAACAAATGTGCTCAGTCACGGCGTTCTTAAGTTAACAGGCGGGAACACTGCCGGCGGGGCTGTGACGTCATGGGTCTTACTACAGACAGCAAAGAGATACTCAGTCTTGTTGGAGCGCTGTGATGTGGTCATTGTTTCTATGTTTCGAGGGTGATATTTCACAATATATTGCTTTTCCTGTTGTCCAGTGACAAGTGTTAAATATACCCGTGGCCCACGTGGTATATTTTAAAAGCAAATACAATGCCACGAAGGGGTTATGTACCAGGATGTAGTAGTAATTTTCTGGTTCGTGGAGTTGAAACCGCCTACGCGAAATGTTTCTCTTTTCCCAAGGAAGTAAACTTGAGAAATAGATGGCTGAGAAGCATCCCGAGGAAGGACTGGACACCTTCTGAGAACAGTGTTGTGTGTATTAAACATTTTCAACCGTACTGCATTATTTTACAGGAAGAATACTGTGATTCTAATGGACAGAAACAAGTGTAAAAATACGATCATCCTAAGCTAGTTAAAGGTTCTTGTCTTACTATTGTTGAAGGTTTGCCGAAATACTTGACAAAGGAAAGTGAAATTAAGCGGAAACAACCAGAAGAGAGGAGAAGAGAAATCGAAGTGAGGAAGGAACATGCTCAAGAAAGTGCTGTTGCTGCTGCAGAATGGGACGATGTTATAATCAGTTTCGAGAATTTATGCAATTCTCTTGAGAAACGATTAGTAGATAATAGCACTAAAGTGAAAGGAGAGTGGTTATATATAGAATCAATTTTGAGTCTATGACTTTTGTTTCTTTATATTAATGTAGATAATCATTTACTTTTGCATATTAAGGCTTTCACGGCCCGGATTATTATATAAATAATTCATGCTTTTGGGCTAATGCCGTGTGTATTTTTAATTTAAAACCATACGTTTCGGAGAAACCTTGCCTCCTTTTTCAATGGAAATAACACACGGCATTAGCCCAAAAGCATGAATTATTTATATAATCATTTACTTGTTTCGGCTTTCTATAACAATTTGCAATTGACTTCTACAGAACTTTCTTCAGTGTTTGGGAATTGAAACAGCTGTGAAGAGTTGGAGAACACTGTTCAGTTTGTTACAGTATCTTACTGAGAAGAGATTCCAAACCAACTTGGAAAATTACGTGGCCAATGTCTTAAAATTGCTGGATGTCATTCAAGAAACTTTATTGGATAGTGGAGAAGAGGGAAATTCTCAGCAAGTTAATTTCTATCCGAGCAATTTTCTCTTATATTTAAGAACAAAAAAAGGTACCCCAACATGATACTTTACTCTTACATATTGTACATGCAATCCGCGAAGTGTTATGATACTATCAGGCAGAACAAATTTCTATCCCTTCCTCATTCCAAACATTTACAAAGATTGACTTCTTCCCTTAGTGTAGCTCCGGGTAATTTTAACGAAAACGTTCATTTCTTGAAAAAAAGCCGCTGAAAAGTGTGATGATAAGTGGGTAATTTTGCTTCTTGATGAAATATATGTTAATGAAGAAATTTCCCGTTTGTTAAAGTACATAAACAGATATGATATTCTCACTTAAATATATTCAACTAATTATTGTGTTCTGTAGAAGATACAAAAACCGCCTACTTGTAGTGCAATCAAACAGTTTCCAGCATGCTCTTTTTGTATACCGCTCTGGGCTGACTTGTATCGCAGTAATTTGCTTTAATCACCCGTTGTGACAGCGGAAAACGTCTCACACAATTCATCGATCACTAAGGAAGGACTGTGGTGAAATTCGGAAGTCAATCCCAATTTCTTCTGTAAACAAAACCGATTTAATTACATGAATGCATCTCTCTGCCATATGACTAGCGTGCTGTCCGCCGGCCAGCTAAGACCCCTGACGTCACTCGCCGGTGGCAGAGTGGGGGTACCGCTCCCGCCTGTAACTTAAGAACGCCGTGGCTCAGTCCAAATGAAGTGAATCAACCGTCGCAATTCGCAAACCGCTTCATTGTTTGTTTTTATCACACATTCTATTAACGTAATATTATATTAGTTTGTTATAAAATATTACGTCCTGACCAAATTGTTAATGGAACTCTTAATAAAAATAATTTCACTTTCCTTAACAAGTTATAACACTTTTACTTTGGTTTCCTCATACCTTCATTATTTTCATTTTCTTCGTTTTGATCTTGTTTCTGCACCGAAACGTACTCTAAACCTGATTGAGTTTGAGGGTGCAACCATGCAGTTAACGATTTAGTGCAAGCACGAACCGTCTCCTCTTTCTTTTCTCTTATCCTTCCTTTTTTTAGCTCAACTTTCATAAGTACATTTCAAAGCGTCGTTAAAAAAAATAGCACAATGCAAGCCACAACTTAAGTTCAGCCACTTAACCGGGAACCGCTATGGCGACGTACCAACTACACTACTACTACTACTCTGTTACTGTGCATCGCTGTGGTGTGATGTCGCAGTGGAGGGGAAAGGGGTGGAACGATGAGTCATGGGCATGCGCTGAATGGGGAACAATGCATTGTCTGCCCGGCACCTGGGTCGGGCGCCCGGCTAACAAAAAATACCCATATAATACCACATAAGAATACACAACATACAGATTGCACTGAGCGTGACTAGTTTCTAAACACAAGTTTAGACGCGTAGATCAGTACAATTGGGGCCCCTGAACTAAATTGAATTCTCAAATATCTTTTCTAGTACTACTTTTATTTATTATTATTTATTTATAATATTTCTTTAAGGGTTTGGGGCCCCCCTAACGACGGGGCCCCCATGGCGATGCCATGCTTGCCCCATTGTAGCTACGCCACTGCTCAATCCCCACCTCAATTACAAATACACACATTAATGCAGCCATCACAATAACACAGGTTATCACATAAAATGTTTTACACACACACACACCAAAGTACACGGGCTGAATGACCACGATGTCCAAGCCCCTCAAATGAATTGTCTGTCATGGGCGAAAGCGCTTGGGCACATGCGCGAGTGCCTGGCATACTACATTCTTCTTTATTCACTTAATTTCTAAGTACTGTATATGACAACGTAAATTGCGGAGAATTCGTTACTTTACAGGAATTATCAAAGTAAAATATGTTTTGACAGTGGAATACCAATAGCAAGAAAGAAGAATACGGAAATATAAAAAAGACATCTGCTAGGTGGGATTCGAACTCTTTCGACGATGCATAATGACATTCAGAGGCTATAACGTTACCGCCTGAGACACCCAGACGATACAGAGAAATCGTAATATCAAGTTAGTTAAATAACTTGCACTCTCAACTGCCAGTTTAAGTTCTTCAACATTTCCCTTCTTTTATCATTCTATTCCAGTACTGTATACATCGTGGAAACATCATAAACAATATTTCCCCTCCTTAATAATTCTCATAAACAACGATCATAGCAAAGCGCGGTTGACCCATCCACCATGCCACTCATGGGTGAAAGTAATTGTGCGCACGCGCGAGTGCCTAGAATATTACATTTTTCTTTATTAACTAAAAAATATACCGTAATATATATTTTTCATTTATAGACACTCTGCAAATCTACAGGCAAAGAGCTATCGTCAAAGTGCTTTACGAAGTCAATCGGTTCAGCCGTTTTCTCAACATCGCAGTAACAAAAATTACCTTGGTGTTTAAAATATATAGATTATTATTATTATCATTATTATTATACAGGTCACAGTGGTCGAGAGCGCTGACGCACTAGCCCTTGGCTCGCTGGCATCGGGAGAACGTGGGTTAGAATCCCACCTCGGCCGTCCTGAAAATAATTTTCATGGTTTCCCATTTTCAACACCAGGCAAATGCCGGGGCGGTTCCTTTCAACAGATACACGTGGGAATTCCTTCCAAAATCCCTTCCCTAGCCCTTTATTGATTAGATTCAAGTTACCAGTTGCCTGGGTGATCGGCCTGTCACTTCCCGAGCTGGGAGGATAAGCGATTAAAATGTTATAATAATAATAATAATAATAATAATAATAATAATAATAATAATAATAATAATAATAATAATAATAATTATTATTATTATTATTATTATTATTTCCTGCTCCGTGGTGTTGGAGAGGCTCATCTGCCTCTCATCAGTAGGCCCCAGGTTCGAATTATGGCTCCGTCAGTGATTCTAGAAACTGGCGTGAGGTCTGGAACGGGGCGCACTCAACCTCGCGAGGAGAATTGTGTAGCTGCATGATCAGAGAGGCCCCGGTCACGAATACCAAGGTTAACGGTCGAGGGGATCCGACGTGAAGACCACGCGTTACTCCATTATTTGTAATTAAGCCACCAGGGCTGGGCAGCGGTCGCTTCGGGGGCTAAGTGCCAAGGGTATATTATTATTATTAATATTAGGCCTATGAGGGAGTCTGGCAATAAAATATTGAATTTTTGTGTTTTTGTTTTTTTGCCTAAATATGTTCATTCATATAAGTGCTTTCATAGTACAAAAGGATTTTGTGAAATTCCAAAGCGAAATGTAGAAAAAATATAAATAAATACTAGCCTGCAGCTGAGGAGTGGGCGTGGCATCATATGAAAGCTGTCACAATGTTCCTTGTTTGCTCTGAAAAAATTATATGAATGTAAGGAGTGAATCGGAACTATGGTGCCATCTCTTGAGCATTCCAAGTATTCCAGTGTTCTTTGAGAAGCAGGTATTTATTTGTGCTCTGTGATCATAAGGTATTTGGAGTCGTTTGTAAACAAATGAGTGTCTACATACCGTACACAGTATAATCTGGTCAAAGTGCCCAAAGGATGTAATTGTATCCAAGAAAAATGTAAAACAAGTTGTGACAGAAGCTGTTTCACTGTTCAATCAAGGGTGCTATCTGACAGAAGCAACAAGAACAACAGAGACCACTCCACTGTCAGCAATAAGGAAGCGACTGAGCAAAGTTAGAGACGAGCGACGAAGGAAACAAAGGGCAAAACGGTGCTTAGAATTCGAAAAACAAAGACGACATGCATCAAGATAGACGGTCATACACACTGAGGAAGCTCGAAAGAGAAAAGAAGGAACAACATACAGCCCAGGTGGATTTTAGAGCAAGGATCGGTGGACGATTGTGTTGTGCAACTTTGACTGCGTTTATCTTTAATTTGTGAAATTGAACATTTAAATATAACTTTTTCCTAGTAAATATTTTCTGAATTTGATGAAATTTTTGGAGATAACCCCTACTAACAGTGCTAACAGTCTTGAGTATAATTTCTTTTAAAGTATTTAGAAACGAAAATATTGATAAGTATATGTTTAAATTATTTCGATAAGAAGATTCAAAATTTTGAAAAACAATTAAAGGTCACCACACTAGATACCCAAACAACCTTACACAAAACTGTTTGGCTATATTATGAGATACAGTCTTCAATTTTTCAAGCACATTAAAGTAAATTTACTATAAAAAAGATGATTTTCGAAAAACCCTTAAAAATAAAATAAAACATATTTTTTCTCAAAAACGGTTCAATCAATTGCGTTGTAAGTTTGTAATTGTATTTAATACTACTCACAAATTATATGTTTGAAATTTGAGACCAATTGATAAATTAGGGTCATTTTTTACCAGACTATCCCCTTAAACGAATTCCATGTAAACAGACATAGCACTGAACGCGGGAATGTATTGAAATCGATCTACGTTTGTCGTGAAAATGTAGTAGGCTAATTGTTTTCTCACTCACTGCGGCTAGGCTATGTTTAAATATTACAAATTTGCTGTTCTTATTTAATCACTAGCCTTGTTAATAGATTGATTAGCAACTCACCTGCTTTCACAAGTCATAACACTGCATGAGGTTCATTAAGAAACGTCGCAAGTTCTTTCATACAGTAACTTTTAGATGTCCCGTTTTTAATTCTTACCATTGTGATTGCCCAGATTATAGCACGCCCGGCTCGCTCGATGACATAGCCAGGTTTCGGTACCGGTCTACGTGGCTCGTTACGCCTACCAGTGAAACATGGTGGAGAATGCTTAGGAAACAAATATTGACTGATTTGAAGAAAACGTTAATTTTTACCCTCAATTACAGTGCCGTAATTAGGCCCAGGCAGGCTAGGCAGCTGTCTAGTGCTACAAATTGGAAATGGTCAGTTACTCTTAATTTTGTGTCATCTAAGTAGTTTATATTGTATATCAATATAACACTAATTAACAATAACATTGATAGACACGGTGCTCTTCTGTGATCTCAGAGTACATATGGACTTTCCTGATTCCCGGCTCTGCCATCAAATGAAATTCTGGTCTAAAAAGGTTAAAACAAGGTGCATTCAGTCTCCTGCGGCACTGCTGAGAAGAGATGGGTTCATCTGCCCTACAAGTGGCTTAATGTAGTTTCTTACTTCTGCTCCTGACGGATGCCATGATGGTTCCTAACTTAAGGCCGCGGCTGCATCCTTCATAACCCTAGTCTCGATTACACATGCTACTACAGACACCGCAGTAACATAAGTTATGAGATGAATTGTACACACACCCAAGTACACGGGGATAAATGACCACCATTTTGGTAAAGTAAGCAAGTTTGCACGTTTCAACTTCGTGAATGCAAAATCGTACAAAATCACTAATCTTTTCAATAAAAGGGGAATCAAAATATCACTTAGAACATATAACACACTAGGTAAGCACCTTCATAACAGCAATTTAAATAAATAAGACCCATACTCAAAATCAGGAGTGTACGTATTTTCATGCCAAGAAACAGGGTGTCGAGCAAATTACGAAGGACAGACAGGAAGGAAGATGGACACACGTTATAAAGAACACAGAAATGGCATCAAACACAGGAAACACTCAGCAGTATGCATTCAACAATAAGGTAACAACTTAACGAAAATAGCCAGGCAATGAATAAATATTGGGGGATAACGGGAAATATGCTAAGTTAGAAGGATGTACCTTGTACGGAAGTCCCAGTAAACCGAGACCTAAATTTAGGCAGTGTTAACGAGTTGAAGAAGCCCCTAAATGACCTACAGCGCTTTCATGATTCATTAGCTTATGCGAGGCAGGGAAGAGATTGGTCGTTAATACCAGGGATCGTCTTTCTAAATTGTGCATGCATTCATACAGATAGATCATTGCCGGCCATGATACAAACTAACAAAAAAACAAGTAATGGCTTTAAGTTGCAACGACAATTGGCGCGGGGGAGCACTTAGACGCAACATAAATCATTAGTTCTTGGAAATAACAACCAGAGCGCACCACTGGCGACAAGGCAACAAACTTAAGTCTAACACTTTCCGGGAGCGTCAGTCCAGTGAGTGGGTGTATCGAGGACGGATATTAGTCTAAAAGGATCAGCTTCTAAAACCAGATAAATTGGCATAATTTTAAAGCCTTTAATGCAGTGTATCATTCGTATATTAGCCACACGATATATTACAATACAATTAGGCTACATACTTAAACCACGTTAATAATAATAATAATAATAGTAAACAACCATAGAAGTAAACTATACTGTCTGTAAATAAGTTTGACGCGTTACACAAGTTTTTACAAACTTATGTAATACTTATGTAATATAAACATTGTACCCTTAGGAAAAGAAGCACTACACAAGACTGAGATTCGGGGTCGTGATCGGTTCTTGAAAAGTAGTATGAGGAGAACGTGCTTCTTATAATTTCCAGGATTCATAGGGGAACTTATAGTTATAAGTTATATGACAGGTTAAAACAATAACAATTTAATACGGAATAAATCTGACAAGACAAAAAATAAGATCCACCCTTGTGTGGAGCCATGGGTCATTGGCCTGTCACAAGTGACCTGCGAGTGACCCAGTAACCCACACGCGACTTCTTGGCATCAAACACTGTGTAAACAAACCCAGTCAAGAACTCGGAAAGTCCCGCACGTGTTTGCTCCCAAAGTATCATCAACCGTGACAGTCGACAAAAATAAAATTACTGACTCAAACGTCAGCCAATAAAAAGCTAGCTCAACAATCAAACAGCTTAGACAGCTGTAAAAACGAGGTGTACCAACACGTCACCTCAAAAGAAAATTACAATTAATAAAATACAAAAATTACAAGAATTTGGAAAATAAACATGTTTATTGTGATATGTGCGCGCTGTCGGACAATGAAAGTATGTGAGTACTTGACGAGAATTCACTTCCGTTCGATCAAACGATTAAGTCATGAATTCCCGTACTGCGGGTTGGAGATCATGACAATTATGGAAATACACACACAAAAGGCTAATATAAAAATAAACACACTGACATAGTCTAACCCTTAGATAAAAATCAATAATACACGACTTGTATATTAACAATTATCGACAGCCGAACATCGGTCTTAAGTCATACAAATCAACACAAGGCAATCACGTGACATACAAGGACATCAGGTCCGCCGTATGCGACCTTTAAATTGACACTTATAATACTTGGCAGCACGCCAAGCAACAGCAACAACAAACAGAACATGCCTCAACAGGCGAATAAAACAATAACACACAACACTTCGATTAATACGGCCTGAAAATAGTTAGTTAACGGCATGGATAGCTCCCCAATTAATTCAAAATCATATTATAATTTACCAGGCAAGACATTTAACTCATTAACAACAAGAATGCGGAGCGCACACGCTATTGCTTATCTACATTCCAGGATCTGAGTACTGAGGTCGTTCAAGCTCCAACGTGCTTTTGTGTGTGCCAACAAATATCCAAGCCTCGGCCTGAATTCGTAGATAGCCTCCTAGCTCTTGAAAACGCGAGACATAATACATCAAATACCATCATATTCTTGACAAACCCCCTTGGGTAACAAGATTCTCATATCAGCAATGCGCCCCTCAGGTTACGCAAACTGAAGCATTAGTAGCAACGGCAATAGATCACAATGTCCAAACCTGCTTACTATCGAAGAAAATATCACACAAAGCACACACATCTAGGCTTGACCAAAATGACCCCCTCTCGTACTCCAGACCAAGAATAGATAACCAAAACAAAATACCAAAGACTTGACTACAGACAGGCGGACGGCCTTCTGTAACAACCAAGGTTGTACAAAGCAATACAATACTAGCATTTGCCTGATTAATTATAAACCAAAAAGACGGGAAATTCCCCCCAATGTCTACCATTATATTTAAATACAGATCCATTTATCACCCTTATCTAACATTTCAGCCGTAAGTAATCTCGATAGCGCCTTGCGTTGATGCGCAGAAGCAACATGAAAGCATGCACTCTGAATCAAACCAACGGGCTAAAGCCACAAGGAAAACACACAAGAAAATCTAATATTTACAACAAAATGCCACGTGATGCTAGAAAAATAATGATGTCAGCGAAACAAATTTACATTTACGCACAGCAAAGCAAAAATTATATACAAGACAAATTCCCCAACATTGTTCATGATTCCGCCGCGTCCAAAATTAAATGATTTTAATTAAGTACTCAACACTTTCAGGTCTGCCCGGTGCCGTGACAGCTCCCCCCGCATAATCCATCTGCGTATCTAGCCCATCATACTAGACATCATAGTATATGACACGACATGGTCCATTTCTTCCTTCTTGCAGACTAACATCTTGCTGCTGAAATAATGCTATTATTATTATTATCAGGCTACTATCTAGACTGCATAATGAGCTACTCAATTCGCCCAAAAAGTTCGATTTGCAGTGCCGTAAAACTTTCCCTATAATCTGTGGACAGTTTCCACCTAATACACATAAATTATCACCAGATACGTTGCGCTACACACAACACAATTAAATATCACAGTCCTATATGCTGCCATTGTACTCGCAAAACGTTAAAGTATATCAGAGTGCCTCGTCCACGGACAGAGTAACACCCTACAACGTCTCAGATTCGAAAATCAGTGGGGTTGAGTTAGTTCACATACCGTAGTATTTATATGTTTTATCAAGATACCATTTGGAAGGGGTAGGTCGCTCCGTAACAAATATTAATAATAGTCGCACAGACTTCAGATACATCTCAATCGACTCATAAAAATCAGCACATTCAATTTACACTCGCGTGCAGAAATTCGCATCGTGGCAACACACATTTTCCTGAATTCGCGGGCAAAATCCTTCGCGCCCAAAAGTGGCGTCTCGCTGTAATTGGCTGTTCATTCAAATACTTTTGTGACACTAGAGTGCTGACCATCTCACACTCTCTCATCTGGTCACTATCTATGTCCTTAGCTTGGACTTTGCGCTCTCACTCTATCGTTCTCAAGACAAGGAAAACTCAACTCCTCTAGTTTGAAATGGGCAACGGACATTTAGCTTGCAACTGCCTTTTTCTATTCTTAGAATCGGCTATATTTAACTCGGCCGTTGTCTTACTGGCGACATCGACAGAATTACTTTGTTCAACCAGACGGACTGCTATTACAAAATATGACCAACATTTTCCTCAACTGGGCTGTATCATAGCTGAAGAAATAAAATATTTGAAGACTTAAATGTAGGCATACATTTAAGGGTTAAATATACTGTGTATATATTGAACCCTTGTAAAGAAGCGTAATGAGACTCTGTTTCGGGGAAGTGTTTCGGTCCATACGGTTGTTGTTATCTAAGTTTGCTTCTAATACTTACAAGGTAACATAGAGTAAAATAAAATATCAGAAAGAAAAGTAAAGCCAAATTTAACTAAAACAATTTAATAACAGATAAAATAATCAAAATAAACACAAATAAAACACATCATCTCCCTTAAATTTACAAAAGTTAATCAATAAATTAAATCAACATCTCTTTCAAGAGATTGCAATAAAATCCGGACGTGAAACTTCGTCCTGCCATTCCTTCAATCATGTGCGTGGTATTGTGACGACGCGTGCAGAAATGATTAAGTACAATGATACGTGAATCGCAACCATCAGGCAAGCCGTCAAGCCGCGAATACGTATTAATGAGGAGATAGACTGGCACTTGGGAACATAACTACAACTAACAAAATGACATGATAATATCCAACACTCGCTAGCCTTAATTAATTAACTTACAATGAGATTCCCACTCGGAATCTTGACCACGTGCCAGAGCACAAACAAGCTGCCTTAAATAGGACTTCACAAATATAAACAAGGTACCGTGCGTGACCACTCTACACTGACAACAAACACAGATAACCGAATGTCATCTTTAAATAGACTCAAGAGGTGCCAATCCCAAATCACAATACTAAATGAATAAACCATGAAATCAAAATGCCAAGCGGCGATTATTTACAACAACAGAATTTTAATTTTGACGAGATGCATGAATTTACAGTCTAGGCGTGGAGAACAATTTCCTTTAACTCAAGTTCAATAAACAGGCAGTCTAAATTAAGCATCTGAGTCACGGCTGAGCCGGCCTCCCCTACCATCATTAGTGAGTCTTATCTTAGATCTATGCGCTACCGTCTAACGTCGCCTGTCAATCACTCAGTGAGTACAATAATATCTCGGGTCACTCCACAGCAGTGACACAAGAACACAGATCCAACACCTTTACTTCATCAAAACGAATATGTGTGTGTCAACAAAATTATCCATTTGGTCCCAATAATTCTCTCGGAATTATAAGACACGTTGGGATCGATCAGGGTCTTCGCAAAGCACCACCTGTCGTTATAATGCAGCAGTCGAGGATATGGTCGCAATGCCATAAATCCCCCGTGCAAATAAACACAAAATAAGACACACTACACACATGCCACACCATGAGTTTGACTTCACCTAGAAAAAAATCACAAATATAATCCACTCACACGCGTATCAGATCTAAGACTCGACGGAAAGATAAAAAAGACTTTCTTCAAATAAAACTTCATTATAGAAGAACAGACTGTTCTTATCAAATAAAATATTGTAACTAAGGCAATCCAAAAATAATAAGAGTTGCCTGTTTATTTAAACAGCAACAACAAATAGCTTCTTTCCCCCTGACTTTAATAATTATTTTATTCTATATCAGCACCACTTGTCACCTAATCCGTAGCCCATGTCCTCGCAAAATCAAATATTACAATCATCGTGCACGCAGTACATGAATTACATTACACTTGAATAATTATACAATCAAATAGTAGTCACGGCACACTACACAATTTACATATGAGTGTCGGATGCAAGAAAAATCCTTCACACAAGATTAACTTTAAAATCAATACACAAGAAAATATTTACATTGTTCCCAGCCAAAATCTATCTACAACTACATTAATAAATCAATGTTTTGTACTCATCACTTGTGGATCATCAATCAACGAATGTCACCCGCCATGAACCAACAGGGTCTTAGCCCATGACGAACATCTCCAGGGTAGAACGAATGGACATCATCCCAAATGTCGACCAAGTCTCGACCATCTTGATGCTTTCTTCAAATGATGAAAATACAAAGTTCAATTATTTAAATGTACAAATCACTATCTAAGACCTACTAAAATTGCATATGAGTTACTTAATTCGCTCACAATGTCCTGCGCAATTCATATCGCTGACAATTTCCCTAAAAAAAAACATAAATGTTCTAACTTCACACGCAAACATTCACTTGTGGTATTCATTCTGCAGAAAAATGTAAAGTAAAATATGTTATAGTTTCAAGACCGAAGTCCGATATCAAATTTATAAGTTCACTTGAAGAATCAAAGTCTCCAAATCAAACTGACATGACTTGTCTCCTCAGACACCCAAATAATAGAACACTTAGACCAGACCAGTGGCCTTATTTATACAGATCTGGAGCAAAAGACAGAGGTGGGGACATTTTAAAATTATTTAATTGAAGAAATTGGATTAGAGACTTGCGACTAGTATCATTGATCTTCAAATATCACACAGGTTACAGTTTTGCCGTGCGGAAATCGATCCGATCGAGGATTAATTAAATATCACTTTCCCTCGCAAATCTGAGCCAAGCTAAGTTTGCGGGCAAACCAGGCATCATCACCCTGATTCGTCCATTCAATTTTCCATTGTTGCTACAAATTCATAGACTCCTCCCAGAATACGTCACAACTCATTCTCTTTCTCCCTCGCTCCAAGTCTACCCTCTTCGTCTACTCCTCGCTGACAAAGGGAGCTCGATCCTCTACGTCACCACTGACGCCAAGCCTCACGGCTCGTTGACCGGCTGATTCTCGGAACTTGCTAAGAATAACTTGGTTTCCTCTCTTGATGTAAGCACCTGTCGTGTTGCGAAATTGAGCAGTAACTTTTCATCCTAGACTCCAATGATTCCTTTTCTGAATAAATTAAATTATGAAGCATTATTATGAGGCACTTATAATAAGGGTTCAATATATATATATATATATATATATTTGTGTTTAAGTGTATTTCATAAACATCGTATTCTAATTAAGCCTAAAGGAACAGAATCTGAAGATGAACGCTTGAGGTTCGAAACATGTCATCCAATTAAGGTGCACATAAAAGCGTGTTAATTTTTAGTAATAACTAGTTTTTTCAGGTTAGTGTATAATTATAAATACTTATATCCCGCCCAATGCATTTGGGCACAATTTGTGTTGACCGACTGGAAAGCTCTCTTTATTACAATTAGGCAACACTGATACATGACTTCTATAACTTCAATTTAGATGATTGGTCTGGGTTTGTTTTCAGTGTACCCAATTTACATGTGCTGTAGAATACTGAATTCCCCGTAATAAAGGTGACAATGAGCAATTTTTCAATCACAGGATAACATTGTTTATATGGCAACCTGGTGCAGATCCATCCATTACAAAGTAACAAGGGAGTGAACAAATATCACCGGGTGAGTTCTTCTTGCATATTCTGGGATCCAAACTTAACTATTATATGTAAAATATAGTGATAATGCTATTAATAAGGCCCGGAATTTTATGCACTTTACATGAATACATGAATAAGTATGCATGCAAAAATGTACTAACTTTTTATTGGTCAAATATGCATCACGTTTGAAATAATATGTACTATGAATTAACTACGGCAATTACGATCACTCCGTTTTCTTCAGCCTTTCTATTTTGAATGTAAAGAAAATATGTGAACAGACGGACATAGGCCTACAACTACACCTTTTTTAAAATATCTCTACTAAGAAACTGTTCTAAATAGAAGAAATGTTATTTTATGGAACTTCAAGCGGTGTTGACCATCAATAATTATTTTATTATGTTTTATTTATTTATTTATTTATTTATTTATTTATTTATTTATTTATTTATCGTATGGCTTTTAGTGCCGGGAGTGTCCGAGGACATGTTCGGCTCGCCTGAGTCTGTAGCTGCTTCCAGCGGACACCCTAAAGGGTGAGCTACAAGTTCCGTTCAATTTCAAGTAGTTCCAACTTTCACCACCAGATATCAATGATACCTAGTGGTGAACGTTGGAACTTTGATAGAGCGTTCTGACGAAATATAACCTAACGAATTTTGCTTTACACAAGTTTAGTCTGTGAAAGGATCTTTTACATGCCATAAATCTATGGCATGGGACCGCCGACTTTACTTCCCCTCCGAAGGAAGGCATACTGAAGGATTTTTAACGCTCTTAAAAAATCCGACGACTTCGGCCGGGTTTGAACCCGCTATCTTGGGCTTAGCAGTTCAGCATGCTACCGACTACGCCACCGAAGCCGCTTATTATTATGTTAATTTGTAAGCATAACTGATTGCCTATACCATTTTAATAGCCATTGAATTTTTTAAAATGAAAATAATTTGATAATATTTACATAGTGAATGTAGAATAAAAATAATTGATATTAACTTGCAGAAAGGACTGAAACGTAGCTTACTATGTATTAAAATAATTTCAGTATTATTCTGTGATGGACTCTCGGATTCCGAATCGAAATATATGATTTTAAGAACATGAAGCATCAAAACGCCTTTCAAAACAATAGGAAAATTAGAATATACGTCCATCTCAGGCAGAGATATGCACTTACACAGGCAAAGGAGAAGAATATGATGTATTGTAACAAAATAATGAAAATATGCATAAATATGCAAATATATATGATTTTGCATGAACTTCCGGGCCTTTGTTATTAATAATGTTGTTGGTTTTACGTCCCTTTTAACTACTGTGGCTGTTGGAGGCGCCAGGGTTCCGGAATTTCGCCACGAAGGGGATGTTTTACGTGCCAGTCGGAAATCTACTGACACGGCATCCTCACATTTGCGCACCCTCAAATGCCAACTGGCTGCGTCAGAATTCGATCCTGCAACCTTGAACACATAAAATATAGTGTGTTGTGTATTCTGCTTTTTCAAAAATTGCAGCATAATTTTTAAATAAAGCCTATTTGAGATCAGTCATGGACCTCCTTCTGGATCAGATAGGTTATTAATCCAAAATATCTTAATCTATTTTTAACTAATTGTGTTACGGAGTTATAATACACTTTTGTGCCCAACGTTGTGGAAACAAATCCAAGACCATTCGGTTGGCAATTAGGGATATTAGGTAATGATATTATGGATAGATATTATAGGTTTGTGTATACGTATGAAAATGCAACATTATGATATAATAGGCTAACCATTCTTTCTTCAAGTAACGAAATTCACTGCAAATCATTAATACTAACATTAACAAGTCAAGTTAAACAAAGTATAACAGAACCACAATTCTAAATATTTATATATAAATCTAAACTTCTAACCTAGTGATCAAAATCTGATGATGACCGCCTCACGGTCGAAACCAGTAATCTAAAATTGCCTCTTATTTATGTCTTTCATTTCAGGACTTGCGTTGTATACATATTGTACCCCCGCCGAATCATCTTGGGCAAATAACGTATTGACCGACTGAAAAGTATAAATTGATAGTATGCACAATCAGCACTGAAAAATGGATTCAAACTTCACATTGATAGAATAAGTCACCGTTACGACCATAGAAGTCATATGGGATATTCACACGTAGTCAGGAGTGCTATTATCAAAGTATTCGAACATGTTTTTATGGCGATGCACTTCAGTGCTTACAGTCCATGCATATGTGTGAGAGAGAAGCACTGTAAGGCGATTTGCCGCACCATTTACGATGAGTGTTGACATGGGCTTCATCATTGCTATGCATTCTTTATTACGAGACAATTACAAAGTGGACCTCATTTGAATGGGAGACGCAACAACTAGTTGACATTCCACCTCGCTTGCTGTATGATGGCTGCCTTCTCTGGTTTCAGGGTACGTTATGAGACCCGGCTCCAAAGATTCTGGGTTTGACTCTGCCAAGATTTTTAGCCTATTTTCATAATATGAATAAATAGCCTTATGAGTTCGGTATTTGTCCGTTTGTGTATGTGTACGTATGTGCGTGTTTGTCCCACCCTAACTGGGCCTCCTAAATTTTAATGTGTTCCACCAATCCAACATGGAGGCCGTGCGAAATATCCCACCGGCATTCTATATCTCCGAAACTGTTACTGATACCACCCTGAAATTTTGTATGGTGATAGAGAATAAAAAGGTAAGTTCTGTAATGTAACATATTAAAACCTGTTAAGTACAAAACCTAGGGGCATATGACCTCGTAGTTCCGCCCGTAAAACAACAATAACTAAGTACAAAACCAACATGGCGGCTAACCGAAGTTAATATATTTAAATTGGATTTTCTCGAGATGTAATCATCCGAGCGCAGTGAAACTTGGTGCGTTAAATGCATGAACAAGATTTTAACAACTGGCATCCAATCAAATCAATTATTTCCATAAACCCAAGATGGCGGCTGTGTGAAATTTTAAAATTAAGTTTTTTTATTTTTTGAGTCCTAATCAGTCGACGAAGTGAACGTTTGTATAATAAACCTACCCAATATCCTTCATCTAATAGTACATAACTCCATGACCTACATATAGAACAATCCAACATGGCAGTCATCCGAAATACCGGTATTTAGGCGGCTCTCAATATCTACGAATCTATTACAGTAACCGAACTCAAATTTTGTAGGTTGATAGAGGCTATTAACGTAAGTTCACCTATGAGACTTTCAATAACCTATAGAGCACAGAACCAACATGGCGGCGACGTTAAATTTCAATATTTATGTGGATTTTTCTCGCGATTTAATTATCCCGGTGCAGTGCAATCTAGCATGGCAAATCTTCATATAAGGTTTAATATACGCGCGTCTAAATTAATTCAATTTTCATGAGAACCTACTGTAAGAATGTCGGCGTTGCAAAATGTTACAAAATTACGTTTTTATTTCTCGTGTCCTAAACGAGCGATAGAAATGTAGTTTGATATAATGAGCTATTGTTATAATATTCATCTGCTGGCCTATAATTCTATGTCTTATATAAAATAATCCAACATGGTGCCAATGGTCAATCTCAACATTCCCGAAACTATTTTAACAATCAAACTGACATTTTGCATGGTGTTAGAGAACTGTTAAGTAAGGAAATATGTATTGACTTTCCAAATCCTGAAAAAAAAAAACAAAAAAAAAACAAAAAAAAAAAAAACACCATGGCGGCCAAGTGTTTTTCAAATATTGAAAGTAACTTTTCTGCTGATCTAATTACCCGAGTGCAATGAAAGTTAGTACTGCGAATCTTTATTTTGAGCTTAGTATAGAGACATCTGATGATGTTCAATCGTTTTGAAAAATGCAAGATGGAATCTGTTGGAAATTGTAGATCCTTATTCTTTTATTTCTCGCATCTAAAACCTTTTTAGTACTTCACATGGAAAATGCTTTCAATAGGAGGGAGAATTTTTCATGAAAAAATAAACAGTAGAATATATGAAAATAGACTTACTGTAGTTGTTCACGGAACTACTTGTTTATAATGGTCTGTGTTTTGGGATGGGGTACACTCAACCTCGTGAGCTAACACTGAAAAGAGATGGGATCAACTCCCATATCAGCTGTCCCAGAAGTGGTTTTTCATGGTTTCCCACTTCTCATCATCATCATCATCATCATCATCATCATCATCATCATCATCATCATCATCATCATCATCATCATCATTTCCCCTTATCCAGCTCCTGCCGGGTCGGGGTATTTATGGCACTTCTCCACTTTCCTCTTTCCTTCCACAATTCTTCTTCCACGATCTTGTCCCAGTCCAGATTTCTTTTTCTCACGCTGTTCTTCACTGAATCGATCCACCTTGTTCTAGGTCTTCCCCTTGCCCTCTTACCCTTGCACTTGGCCTCCAGCATCTGTCTTGGTATTCTATTTTCCTCCATCCTCTTTACATGTCCAAACCACCTTAGTTTATTCTTCTCAATTCTCTCATTTAGTTTTCCCATCCCAACTTCCTTCCTAACATCTTCATTCCTCACTCTGTCTTTCCTTGTCTTACCTATCATACTTCTTAGGAATTTCATTTCACTGGCTTGGATTCTACTCTCTTGCCTGCTCGTCAGGGTCCAAGTCTCAGCTGCATAAGTTAATATGGGCACATAGTACATTTTATACATTACCTCCTTGCTTTTCCTTGGTACTTCCTTATCCCAAACAAGTTTTCTTACACTTTGATAGAATGCATTGCTCTGCTGTACCCTCCTGCCAATCTCCATGTCCAACCTACCAGTTTGCATCAATTCACTTCCTAGGTATTTGAACGTGTCCACAATTTCCAAACTCTGACTTCCAATTTTCACAGTGCCCTTTCCTTGTCTTTCCCCTCTTGTCATCACCATGGTCTTGCTTTTCTCTATACTGATTTTCAGGCCATATTTCTGAATATTTTCGTTCAGTGCATCTAGTTGTTTTTGCACTTCTTCGGTGTTCCTTCCCCAGACCACAATATCGTCTGCAAATAATAGTAGCTTCATTTCTTTATGTCCATATGCTTCCTTTGTTTCCTTTACAATTTCATCCATTACCATTATGAATAAAAGAGGTGACAGCACACTCCCCTGTCTTAGTCCAGTCTTGTTCCTGAACCAATCTGTCTTTCCAACTGGGGTCAGTACCCCGCTAACACAGTTGTTGTACATTGCTTGCACCATTTCCAACATTTCTCTTCCCAGTCTCTTCTTAACCATGGTTTCCCATACCTTCTCTCTGGGGACACTATCATATGCCTTTTCTAGATCTATGAAAGTCATGATCAAATCCTCTCCATATTCCCAGTTCTTTTCCATCACCTGCCTCAAGGTAAAGATTGGGTCCACTGTGGATCTTCCACTCCTGAAGCCATACTGTTCCTCTTGCAACTCTCCTTCCACCTTTCTTCTCATTCTTCTTTCTAATATCCTTTCCAGTATTTATACTATCTGTGATATGAGGGTGATCCCTCTATAGTCATCACACACTTTCTTGTCCCCTTTCTTAAACACTGGTATTATTAGCCCTTTCTCCCAGTCTTCTGGTACACGTTTCCATTTCCACACACACTTTAGCAGTCGATACAACCATTGCATACCAACAGGTCCAGCAGCCTTTATCATTTCTACACTGATTTCATCCACCCCTGTTGCTTTTCCCATCTTCATTTTCTGTACTGCTAATTCCACCTCCAGCATTGTTATATCATCTTCTGTTATAGAGTCGTCAGGCTGTGTCACTTCGATCTCACCAGTACAATTGCTCACATTCAATAGCTTATCGAAATACTCCTTCCATCGTCCCTTTATCTCCTCTGGGTGTGTTAACAACTCTCCATCTTCCTTTTTCACCAGCTTTGTATTAACTCTTTCTTTCCTCTTACTTCATAGAAGCCCATACAGCATCCTTTTACTGCCACTTACATCTGTTTCCATTCTTCGTGTAAATTCTTCCCAACTTTTCTTCTTTTCTTCTCCTACCCCTTTCTTACACCTCCGTTTGCTGTCGTGATACTTCCTTTTACTTTCTTCTGTTTGATCTCGGTTCCATTCTTTCCATGCAGACTTCTTTTCTTTCACTGCTTTCCTCACTTCCTCATTCCACCACGGTGTCTCCTTCTCTTTCACTCTTGTTGACGTCCTACCAAAAGCACTCTCTGCTGCACCAGCAAATGCCTTTTTAAAGTGGGACCATTCCTCTTCTACATTTTCCACTTCAGTAACTGGGATTTGTTGCTTCAATCTCTCCTGAAAATCTTCCTGTACAGCTTTGTCTTTCAATTTCCATACTTTTATTTTACTTTCTCTGATCTCCTTTAGGTTTTCAATTTTCCCCATCTACATTTTGCCACCACAGCTCTATGGTCCCCATCAAATGCTTCTCCTGGTAAAGCTGTCACATCCATCAGCTTTCTGCGATTTGTCCTTTCCACCAGGAAGTAGTCAATTACTGATTTTGTTCTTCTATCACCCCACCCATATCTCGTAATCTTCCTGCTGTTTTTCTTCCGAAACCATGAATTACCCACTATCAGTCCATTCCTTTCACAAAAGTTTACAAGTTCATCTCCTTCCCGGTTCTTTTTCCCATATCCATATGGTCCAACGACTTCTTCCTTTCCTTGTCTCTCATTTCCGACTTGTGCATTCATGTCTCCCATGATCACCACTTCTACATCTGAGATTACTCTTTCTACATCCTCCAGGAATACTTCAATATCTTCTTCTCTGTTTCCAGTCTGTGGTGCATACACTTGTATGAAGTCCATCACGTCATTCTTCATCTTCATTCTAATTTTCATTATTCTGTCACTCACACACTCTACCACTTCAACATACTCCTCCAGTTGTTTCGAGGTTATCAGTCCCACGCCATTTTTTGCCTCTTGGCCACCACTCCAGTATAATGTATATCCTTTCCTCAATTTCTTCCGTCCTTTACCTTTCCATTTCACTTCACTCAGTCCCACCATTCCAACCTTCTCCCTCTCCACGAAGTCTACCACCTCCTCCACCTTGCCTGTCAGGGTCATGACATTCATGATTCCCACTTTCATTTCGGTTACTGGTCGCCCATTTCTCACAGTTCCCCCAGTACCAAAGGAACTGCGCGTCGCCTGCAGGGTACGCCCTAACCTTTTCCGAATCATTGGAAGTGCCATTTCCATTTTAGGCTATTATTACGATGGGGTCGCCACTCCCAAAGGCATTTTATGAAGCTACTGCCAGCTATTATTCAGGCCGCCCCTAACATGGAGAACAGACGCCCTTGCAGCCGCCCCTAACATGGGAAACAGACGCTGCCGATTGATGCTGTACTCATACTATTCCCTGAGTACTGGGTTGCCTCTTCCGCAATCTCCACCGTTCTGAAGTCCATCTTCTCCGCTGCAGATTCCGTTGAGGTCTTCGCACGTAACCCAGTGCACGGGGCCTATGTTATACCCCATAGGTTTGGGTCCTCACCAGAACTTAGCCGGTACTGTAGTTCCATGGTATATTACAGTACCGTTGCCCACCCCCGCGACGTGGACGCGCCTGGCAAGAATTATCCATGTAGCCAATTAGGATTGACTCATGGACCGGGTTAAGGAGCTGTCTAAATCCAGCCTCCACTTCTACTCGAGGCAAATCCTGGCACGGTAGGAGCCACAGCCGCCTTCTTTCAAATCCTAGCCTCAATTACAAATACACACACTTCTACAGCCACCACAATGACACAGGTTATCAGACACATAGGCTACACCGAAGTACATGGCCACAATGTCACAAAGCACGCAAATGAATCAACAACAAGAACATCAAGAAACTCACCTTAAGATGCATTATGGACTCATTGTTTCTCGGGGTGGAGGAAGATCAAGGTGCTTGCATCTCACCAAGACTGACCGGCTTCGATGCTCGGTTGATGCATGGAATATTTTCCAAGTGAAATGCAACGTCTTGTGTTTCGGTTTCACGTAAACTGGAGGTAGCGTGACTCATGATTCCGTGATAAACTGTCACGTAAAATGATACGCTTCCTTTTTCTTGTTTTCAGGATTATCCTCGTCAACCTTCACTTTTTGCCAATCATGTTAGTCGTATTTTTGTGCCACCTCGTGCGCAGTGATTAGCATTCTTAGCTGTCACCTCCGAGGTCTGATGGCTACACTCAGCTCCTTGAGGCAAAATTCAGATGAGGTGGGTTTGATTCCCACCTCGGCCATCCTGGAAGTGGGGTTTCGTGGTTTCCCACTGCTATTACAAGCAAATGCCGGGTTGCTTCCTAACCTAAGGCCACGACCGCCTCCTCCCCAGTCGTCTCCTGATTTACAAATAGGCTGTCTGCGTGGTTCAGCGGTAACGTTCTCACCTGCCCAAGTTTGCAGGATCGAATCCTGGTGCAGTCAGCTGGCATTTGAGGGAGCCGTGCCAGTAGATTTACTGGCACGTTAAAGAACCACTTCGGGGCAAAATTCCGGACCCCGTCGTCTCTAAAAGCCGCAGTACTTAAAAGGGGGGGGCGTGGTGGCTCAGCGGTCTAGCTGTATGCCTCTCACCAAGGCTGTCCGGGTTCGATTCCCGGTCAATGCATGTGAGATTTTCGAAGTGAAATGCCATGTCCTGTGGTTCGGATTCCACGTAAAAAGGAGGTCCCGTGGCTCATGATCTCGCGATTAACGGTCACGTTAAACTACAAGCTTTTTTTTACTTAAAAGGGACGTAAAACCAATCACATTACAGTATTATTATTAAATGAATTATAAATACGTATTTTAATACAGACACCACAATAATAAAGTTTAGCAGACAAATTCTATACACACCCAAGTAAACGGGGCTGAATGACCACAATGTCCAAGCCCCTCAATTGAAATAACGGCATATATTTTGTGTCCCCTCTCATATATTCATTATGAGATTATCACCAATGATCTGAGAATGAGA
Source organism: Meconema thalassinum (assembly GCA_946902985.2). NCBI lineage: Eukaryota > Metazoa > Arthropoda > Insecta > Orthoptera > Tettigoniidae > Meconema > Meconema thalassinum. Next base: position 853,911,060 of record OX336389.2, on the reverse strand, counting down.
TGCATCCCCAGTTGCTGGATTCTGGCTACGCCCCTGCACTCGATAGAGAAGCAGATGGAAGCCTCAGCGCGGTGGAGTTGTGAGAAGTGTCTTGGCTGCTGGCGGTGAGTCGAGTTTCCCAAGGAATATCAATGTTGGCACTCAACTCTAATACTCTCGTTAACATTGACGTCACAGCAGTGAACCTCGAGTGAGGTCGTTCCTACTCGGGAGAGCTCGGGCTGGCTCTGACAGAAGCTCGGGACGCGAACGCGGTCGCGGTCATGTACGATATAAAAGCAAAGCTGTCATTAGTTTCCGCTCCGCTCCGTGCCAACGACGAGCTAAGTGCAGACTTCTTCCCCTACCTTCCTCCATCACTCGCGCCTTGGAACTTAACCCAACCGAGGCCCAGCACGGAACGGCAAATACAGTATAATGTATGAGAATGTAGCTTCATTACTTGATTTCACATGACCGAGGAGTTCTCAAACATTTAGTCAGGAGAACGTCCTACATCGAAATTCATATGCAAGAATCCAATATTGAATTATGTTCCGGTAACACTTGGCGAAGGTTTGCGTTGTAGGCTACCGGAAAGAAGAGCCGTTTTGGTCGTTATGGAAACGTTTCGTGAATCATCTATCTATCTAGTATAATTTTGTAGTATAGGCTACACATTCAAGGTTCCAGATTAGGTTGCAGTTACTTTGCGTTTAAACGGTTTGAAACAGCGAATTTAACTTGACAACAATGAAAGAGCGTCTGTTTAAATAACGTAAGAATCCAACATTTTACGGAAACATCCTAATATTATTTTACTCTGCTTGTTAAAGTGCTGAAAAGACTCATTGTGTAACAAGATTTTCCGCAATGAACAACTCGCCTACCTTTATTTTGAAATGCAATGCCCATTGACATTCCTATGAAGTCTTTCTTTCTTTCTTTCTTTCTTTCTTTATTTATTTATTTATTTATTTATTTATTTATTTATTCGTGTCACTTATATTAATATACAGAGTTAAGAATAACTTACAAATGAAAATAGTTGTTGCTGTTGATTCCCCAGGGGCTTTGCGATATTATGGTCTAGTGGCCCCGTGTACTAGGGTGTGTATGGAATTTTGTCTGATAACTTGTGTCATTGAAATTATATTTAAAAAATGTAAAATACAAGCAAAATTAATTATAAAAAGTAATGTAGTATAAAACTCAATATAAAAGAATTTGCCAAACAGTAGCCTATATACATTAAATGATAAAATATAAATTTAAATACAAATGAAGGGTACAGGGGAAAAAGGGGCTCAGTCACATTTAACTATTTTTTTCAGGAAACTAATTTTATAGTTTGTAACTAAGTTATGACTTAGCCTTATTTTAACAGTAGCCTATTATATATTCTATTTGTACAATATGTACTGTACATAGATACATACTATTTCGTACTTATATGAACATTCTAGTTGGTAGGTAAATTTAAATAACTTTGTACTACTGTCGGAACCGTGGAAAAATCAGCTCAGCCTCTTAATCCCTTGAATATTCGATTGATAACTAAACCACCATACTATTATAGAATGTAACAAAGGCTTTATTTGAGCGTACAGATTACAACCATTTTAGAAATCAACAAAATTATATTCATTGCTCAACACTAACAGCTTGCTGTTGGAAATCTTTTAAATTTTGAAGTCCAATATTTTTAATCGTCAGCAGTTACGTTGGCAGCATGGAAAACTTTGTTCTCACAACAGCCATTCATAACAGATGCTAGAAGTGTTGGCCTTGTGTTCGAAGACAGACTTCAAACACGTCTACACATATTGTCGAAGACTTTCACTAATGTTTCTTGCTTAATGGATTGCACATAATTAATGATCCCTATTCACTTTAAGTTCATCAATAGTTTTTGGATTAGTTTGTGAGCCGGTCACACGAAATTTACTTTTCAAATCCCGAACGGTATCCCGGTTTGGACACTTTGAATTAGGAAACCGCACCTGAAATTATAGTTTTACATTTTCTGTAAACCATCGCCTTCGCGAAAAATGTATTCCACCAAAAAAGCTCTCTCTTCAGTAGTAAACATTATCGCCTGTATACTGTTGCACTCTTCCAATAATCTATGTGAACGCTCGCTTACTGCAATGCACACTGACGATTTCGACAGCCCACAGCCCACACGTGTGGTCTTCACTGTAACGCTACCCCGTCCAGGACACCGTGCTGCCAACTAAACTTCTGACGCTACTAGCCGCTGCTGAGAACATTTCCTGGCGCCCTGTACTTAGCTTCTAGTACGGGCAAATAACCTAAAACAAAACAAAGCTGGTACCGGTAAATTGTAGCTTTAGTATTTAAGTTCTAACAGTTTTGATACTGCAAAATACTAACTTGTAAACAAACACTTACCCTATTATTTATCCGGAAGAGTGAATTCATTGTTTTGAAGCACTGATGTAAGGTCTTCTGTTGAGAGTGTAAGTTCCTTGATAGGTCTAGATTTAAATGGAGATTTCTTCTTATACGATTTGTCCAGGAAAGAAGTCCACTTTCTGAACTGGTGGTGTCCAATTTCTTCTACTTCAATTGGAAATGGTTTTCTTCTTGCTGATTTAAACACTTCTATCCAATCTGATGGAAGATCAGCTTTGGACTTCATATTAACTAATCCCATAGCCTTGTCACACTGCATATAGGAGTGGCCGTGTACTGGAAAAGTTATCTTTATAGAATCTAGCCCCTTCTCTTGGTTGATAAGGTTATGTAGAAATCGAAAGCTGGAAACAAAGTGAAGATTTTATTCTGTCCTGGGCATGATTCACAAAATATTTCTAGATGCCTAACTTGTCCCTCTAGGTAGTTGTACACGAAGCTGTGAAGTAGAGAGCAAACTTTGTCACAGCCCTTTCTGCCTTCTGTTTCAGGATACAGTACGTGTAAAATATGCTTTGTGAAGTGGACAAAACATGTACATTGAACATATGCGTGGATAGCTGGCGTTTATAATAGACATCGTTTGTGGTAATATTTGGTGAAGGAAGATTTTTCCCGAAATCCATACATATGGCCTTGTGGCTTGCTGACTGTTTACTAATTTCCTTTGCCCATACTTTTCTTTTGCACCTATAGAACTGTTCCGCACTTAGCTTATGGAGTCTGTTTTCATTTTCCAAACGTCTCATCTCCTACCGTATGATGTTAACTTCATCAGCATCTAACGAGGCCCTTCTTTGTTCATTCAGGATTTTAACTTTGGTTGTGAATTCAAGTACATAGCCTTGACGGTCAAGCTCGGAACGCGTATCACACCCATCTGACCCGATCACTACAGTCGAAAAGGATTTCCTGTAACAGTATATAACAGACATCGTGGGCACTATGCGATGCGACCTTTGGTTTCAGCCTATAGGCCTAAGTAGGCTAATATCCTAAAAAGGTCCGTGGAAAATTTTAGAATGCATGAATAAAAAGGAAGATTGTAGTTTTACGTGCCCGTGAATATTGTGATTATGAGCCACGGGACCTCCTTTTTACGTGAAATCCGAACCACAGGACATGCAATTCTCTTCGAAAATCTCACATGCATTGATCGCGAATCGAACACAGTCCACCTTGGTGAGAGGCTAACAGCTTGACCGCTTCGCCACCACACCCCTAGAATGCATGAATGGTAGCTGAATTAATCAGATTGACATATGATCGTTTGTTACGATGTGCTGTCATTACGCAAATTACTAGTGAAATTGTAGCCACAGAGCTTTACTTTATCGCATAATTCTTCTGTCCTTCCAACGAAGCGCCTTCGAGAAGCCAAGTACTGTATTACTGCTTCAACTTTATTTGGCCTTTGAGAAAGAAAGCAGAGCTGGTTAGCGAGTTGAATGATAGCTAGAATCCTTATGAAATGCGATAAGAGAAGGTGCATATAATAGCCTAATTAGAGCCATGCGCGCAAAAACGAAACGTTATCCGCATCCACCCCGCATCCGCACGTTTTTTATCCGAATCCGCAGACGTAATACTATTTTTAATTTATTAGATAAAGCATAAAGTATTAACGCAACACATTTAGACATTTTAGGAGAAAGTTGTTCATTCATTCTTTTAACATTGGTAATCATGTGCTATGTTTAAAATGAATATTAGGCCTATACAGTCATAATTGCAACCCTTTTCATTTCAGAGTGTTACTTATGCTTGACATAATTTAAATGAGATTAGCATAAATCATCTTACATTTGTCACAAAAAAAAAAAAAACATAACGGAAAAAATACGTCATAAAAATCTGTGTCCAAGTAACGATATTCAACAAGTTCGGATTGAATTCTAAAATCTATCCACAAATATACACCCAACATTATCCGCAGCTTCTCCGCACAACCATTCAAACTGTATCCGCATGGCGAAATATTTTGCGGTTTATCCGCGGATATGCGCATCCGCATCTGGCTTCACTTATAATGACACAATCTCTATACGTACGATCAGTATCCTTAAACAAATCGAATCATAGCGCAGATTCTTCTTTCCCTCCTAAGCTAAGTGAGTAATGCCACCTGGTCATTCAAAACATAAGATTTAAGGCTCGGTCAAAAAGCGGGCTGCCCGCGTCTGCTAGGCTGCCCGACCGTTGCGAAATCTGTATTGTGTAATATTAAATCATCCTGGTTAAACAGAAGGCAGTCTACCACGGCGGACCGATCTAATGCGCGGCGAGCACGTGAACAGTTGTGATTTTCCACAAAGCCCGCGTGGGCTGGTAGTATGGCCGACGAAACGGGGAAGTTAATTGACCTTGTGCGCTAGTGCGTTCTAGAGTCATTCGAAAATATGCGAAAAAACGGTCTGGAAATGACCTCAACTCGCAGCATAGTTTGTGATACTCGCCCAACTCCTGATTTTTTAAAATTAGTATCATGCAACCATCTTCTTCTTCGTCTCGCTTTACTCAAAGCGAACAGAGGAAGCAATTCTTCTTCGTCCGAGTAACCGCTGGACATGTTGAATTAACACCATGAACAGAAAACACTGTGATATGCACTTCATCGCGATTGCTTTCCCACTGATTCGTCTTGACTTGTCCATATTCAGTTTGACCATCCAAGTCCGCGACGGGCTGCGGTCGTTCCGTTCGCGCGGGCAGCCCGCGCCCTGTTTGACCGAGCTTTAATACAAAACAAGGGCAAACAGGAGAACATGCTCTCTGTGTTTATTATTTTATTATGAGTATAAGAATAAAACGCAATAACTGGACATGTGAGTTAATGTTGAAAGTTGGAGTTGTTGCGGGCTTTGAGTGTAGCCTACTTCTGATGATTGACACTGACAGCGGCATCCAGCAAGCAGATAGCGGGGGAGGTACGATGGTATCCTAAAAGGTAAGCACAAGCAAGGAGACTCTCTCTTCAGATTCTTACTGGACGACTGTGACGACTGCATCGTCACATACGCTTCATCTTTCCCTCGTGGCCTATGAACCCGGGACATCTCCGTGGCATTCTCTGGCTGCTGCATTTCCTCGCCTCACCCAGAAGCCTTACCTTGGACAACCCTGGAGCGCGCTGTTTGGTTTACATGTGCCAATTATTCTAACAACGCAATATAAATCCTTCGGAAAACTTCTAAGCCATATCTGGCAACTACGGTCAGTTTTATTAACTGCGCCGTTAATTTCCTTCTGGAAAGTTCTCTGGCATATATGGCAACATAGAACAGTAGTAACTAAGAGCTGCCTAAAGTGTCAAAGGAAAACTTATATGTGCTGTGTCCCATTCCCTGTGGTCCCTTTCCAGTGCCGGATTAAGGTAAAATGAGGCCCAAGTCCCTCAGAATTTTGGGGCCCCTTTATTTTTTTTCAAGTAGTTTTTATTTTTTTTAGCACCTGTACATTTAATAAAGTATATACAAGAGATTTTTCTCAAGATGAATGTCACTTTTTATTAAATCATATATACATACATTTCTATTGAAACGATCATCGTTATTTGAAAACATTTCAGATGAATTGATGAACAATTTAACAAACCTTACTATTTTTTACTTCTGTAAAATATAATCAAAAATATTATTTTTCTGTTTTTTCGGTCAATGAAATCTTCTACAATGTCATGAAAATCAATTTCCCGCAGAACATCTGACTCGATATACATTAAACTTAGCACGTCTAATCGTTCTTGTGACATGATACTTCTTTGCGCACTTTTGATCCGTTTCAATATTGAAAACGAGCGCTCCGCAGAACAATTCGTTATCATGAGGGTCAGGAAAATACGAAAAGCAATTTCAACCTTCGGAAAAACAGACTCAAGCTTGTCTCCAATAAGAATTTCGTAAAGTTCAGAATGAGTGAACTCAGTTTTTAAAGGACATTGTAATTTAATATGATGCTGAAACTGTCTCAGTTCTGGATCAAATTCTTCTAAATCTTCGGAATGAAATTGAGCTAAATTAGAAATTGCTTTTTGACATTCATTTTCTGATAGTTCCATATCAGATAAAACAATTTATTTGGAGGGGGAGGGGGGCAGATAATTGGGGGCCATAGGCCTGGGCCTAGTCGTGCCTAATGGGTAATCCAGCACTGTCCCTTTCTTTAGGTCGGGTTGGTTAACCTGCATTTGTCTTATCGGCTGGGGATGAGGTCAGCCGAGAGATATTTGAATCTTTCTTATTCTTCCTGCTCGATTCATAGTGGGCTGATGTGTGGTCGGCTCCCCTAGAACCACATATTGGTTCTGGGGGAGTGGAGACAAAGGTAGCCTACGTAACCGTGACATTTAAAACTTTGGCATTGGGCAGCTAAAGATGGACATTTTGAACTTTATATATATAAAAAAAGCTCTTCTTGTTTTGAGCTGTGGTTATGAGGTGCGTTTTGTCGAGCCTTACGGACAATAACTAACAAGGGTTATTAGGAGGCCGACTGGCTCGGTGTTGTGAATTCGGGAAAGTAACTTATGTTGGCTTGATTTGTTCGTTGATTTTGGTTTTATGTTAATTTTCTCTCTGTTGTCTTTTTAATGTAAATTTCTCTTGTAATTGTGGTTGCGCCACAAAACATGGAGCCACGAGGCCTGCCTGATATCTACCTTTCAAGGCGCCATCCTAATTAAATTACAATCAGGAAGTGAATTTCAACCTTATTGGCAGTGTAAGATTTATTTGTTTGTATTTATTAATTTCTTTTGGTTGGGGAAATAACTGTATTATTGCCGTTTTGGATTTAACGTGTCGGTATCGGCGGCCATTCGTTCCGGGCAAGTGGTCATGCTTAACGGGTCCTGCCGTGATTGAATCTTTCTCATTTCTCTTCTCTTGGCTAGTTGCATTCTAGCCTTATATTCTTGTATTTAATTGTGTTTGTTGACTGGTCAATTATTTATTTTGTCATTTCTTTATTTCGCGTTTTCTTATGTTTCTGGCGAATGCTTAACCACGTGTGTCGTCTTGTGCCAACCTTGTTGCTTGGAACATTGCCTTGTCATTTTAATTTTAATGTCCCTGTGTCGAAGGGCACGTTTTAGTTATCGGGGTTCGAAATGTATTTTCTTTCCTAGTTTCCTGTAATTGTTCATGCCCTCCTGGAATTTTAAGTGGTGGGCAGTGCTCCACGTGTTTATTTATGTTGTACCTTCTGTTTAAAGTATACTTGATTTTGGGGAACCCTGTGATCTAATTTGTCAGCGTGTAATGCGGACTCTTCGTCTGCCCAGCTATCCACCCAACAGGCTAGTCCTGAAGTCTTCGTTTTCTTAGATTGTATTACGTAGCAGTGTTTCTGTCCTTGGAAACGAAGCACTGTTCTAGTGAACGCCATGGGGCCTTGAATGGTACATGAAATAATGTTGAAAGTTGGAGTTGTTGCGGGCTTTGAGTGTACTTCTGATGATTGACAGCGGCATCCAGCAAGCAGATAGCAGGGGAGGTACGTTGGTGTCCTATACGGTAAGCACAACCAAGGACACTCTCTCTTCAGATTCTTACGGGACGAATCCATGTGCGAAATTATTCCAAGGCAGTAATATCAAGGAACTTATAATGTCCGGAAACTTGCAGACAAGGACACAGCCACGTGGCCGTTCTTCATGTTGTTCGACTAAGTTTAGTGTAGTTTTTAATGATACTAGTGAGGAGAAAGGGACTGTCTCTCTTAATCAATGCAAGAAGTTACAACTTATCGTGCTACATCGAGCACAGATTGTTCATATCGCCATTCTCACGATATCTGTTCATTGAGCAAAATACTGGACACACTATCACAAGTGATTTTGTCAACACAGCCAAAAAGACGAACTGAATGTTGGCAGGTGAAAAGTGTTGGTGTATGAAGTTGTATCTTGGAAAAGTGTGTGGACTTTTATGCCTTGGACTTCAGGCCATTTGAAACTGTAGCGTGAAGTGAATTTTTGAACATTTCTCAGACATGGGGGTCTAACGCTGTCCTTAAGCAGCAACTGCCAGAGGTCTTGAAGACATTGACAACAGACATGAAAAATCTCTTATTTGTACAGCAATAACAAGAATATTAACCTTGTGGCACCACAGCCCGTTGGCAACCGCAACCGTAGCTCAGCCATTGGGCCTGCATATTAGAGGGTGACGTATCGCCTCGGCCTTTAAAACTTAGCTTTCTTGACCAAGGCGCTGTCATAACAGCTACTCAATTGTCCTCACGAGGCTAATCGAATCCCGTTTCAGCCCTCAAGTCAGTTTTAAATCCATGATGGAGCCGAGAACCAAACTCGGAACCTCCTAGAAGAGGCAAGCCAGCCACTCCTACACTGCGGATACTGCAATAACAGCTCAGTGTATTAAAGACAGGGAACTTGGAAGTAGGGTGCTTTTACTTGTGCCTTTCTTGACAAACCTCGTGGCACCACAGGCCATGAATGGCCTTGGCCTACCAAGCTACCACTGCCCAGCCATTTGGCCTGCAGATTGTGGGGTGACGTGTGGTCAGTGCGCCGGATCCCCTTGGTCGTTAATCTTGGTTTACCTGACCGGGGCGCTACCTCATCGTCAGACAGCTACTCAATTGTCCTCACGAGGCTGGGTGTACCCCGTTCCAGCCCACACGTCACTTTCTAAAATCCCTGAATCAAACCCGGAGCCTCCGGGTGAGAGGTAGGCACGCCACCCCAACACCATGGGGTCGGCAGACAGACAATTGGGAAAAATATAAGGAAGGAGCTATTTAAATGTATTTGACGCTGTTTAATGTGTCTTGTGTTATGATACAGTGGTTTCTGTATTCCCACAGTTTGAAAATAATATCTGTAATATTTTATTATTATTATTATTATTGTTATTGAACGTGGTATTTTTACATGTAAAATTGATAAATTTGAATTTAAATTAATTTAATGTGTGTACATGTAAGAAATATCATTTTTTTAAATTTCAATTGTTTGAAAACGACGATACATTAATTGTTTTACTTCATGTAGGCTACTTAATCTGTTTGAAGCTATTTGATGTGTAGTGGTATGGAGTTTCAATTGTTTCTGTATCCTATAATACCTAAATATTTGATGTAATTCTAATTTTACAGTGACACTAATTAGCCTAAGCCATGCATGTAAAATGTTTCAACTAAAGCCGTTGGCAACATATTCATATAAAACTAAGCAATATTGTATATTTATTTTCTGCAATTAAATACGGAAAATCGCAAATAAGTAAACTGTATAAAATTTATCAACTTTAATCTGTATTAGTCTATCTGTGGTTACAAAAGTGCGTAAATGTGATTCATTTAGTCGTTCATACGATATCATATTATTTGTTCTTTGATTGTGAAGAACCGTTATCAACATCATTGTGACCCACAGTGCAATATATTCTACTGTTCAGTAGATAGGCTACGTTTTAATGGTAATGTTCTTCGAGAGTCAATTTAAAACTTATATTATCGTGTTGAAAAAGCCTCCGTGGCTTAGGTGGCAGCATGCCGGCCTCTCACCGCTGGGTCCGTGGTTCAAATCCCGGTCACTCCATGTGCGATCTGTGCTGGACAGAACGGAGGCAGACAGGTTTTTCTCCGGGTACTCCGGTTTTTCCTGTCAAAATTTCATTCCAGCAACACTCTCCACTATCATTTCATTTCATCTGTCATTCATTTAGTCATTGCCCCAGAGGAGTGCGTCAGGCCTCGGCAGCCGGCACATTTCATATCCTCGCCGCTAGTTGGGGGCTTCATTCATTCCATTCCTGACCCGGTCGGAGACTGGAAGCAGGCTGTGGATTTTCATTTTTCATTATCGTGTTGAAAGCCTTTTTCAGTGTTGCCTTAGTAATCGAAATATACAGTATGTTTCCCGTCGGTCAACACGATTGTCCGCCTGAAAACATTACATTTCAATTAAAACATTATCCAATGGACAATCATATTTTTCATTCGTTGATTTAGATATTTTCAATAAACATGTTATAGCCTATGGATGATGTTAAACCCCCTTTGTTGCTAGTTTTTATGTTACTTTGTTCGTAAGTGACTAGCCTATATTTCTTCAGTTTATTTAGGCTAGCTGCGTGGCTCAGCGGTAACATTCCCGCTTGCTGTTTCCAAGGTTGCAGGATCGAAACATGACGCAGCCAGTTGGCATTTGAGGGTGCGCAAATGTGAGGGGGCCGTGTTAGTAGATTTCATGGCTCGTTAAAGATCCCCCTCGGGGAAAAAATCTGGCACCCAGGCGTCTCTAAAAGCCGCAGTTGTTAAAAGGGACGTAAAATCAATAGCACATTCAATTTATTTAACTATTTCAGACATGAAATACAAATGTTAAATACACAAACACCGAAATAAGTTGGAATGTAACGGGTCAGGCACACCTGAATTATACCCTCCTTACCTGAATCACTAGGGACCGTGTCCGATTGTCCACTGGATGAGCAGGCGCGAGTTCGGGTATGGGCCAGGCTGGATCGAGCCTTAATCGGCTAAGAGTTTGCAGGACTCTGACGGCAAATGATTTTGAAGCTATGAGAGTCGAGTGTCTAAATTGAAAATTGCAGTTGGCAGCAATGGTGCTCTAGAAGGAGAACTTGATGCATAGGCCTACCAAGTTTTGTGTAAATCTGTGCAGTCGTTGAAAAATACAGAGTGACAGACAGACAGACGTACAGGTGTAAACACAAAATTGTCCTTGACTGATCTGATACGGTAATGCAATTTTTACATATATATGTTTCAAAACGTTAAAAGCAGGGTGAAGGATTAAAAGTTATGTTCTTAAAATATTTAACTGATTAAAACTCAAGTTAAACTAAACTAGCTGGTTAATGTCAAAATACAGCAATAAGTTTCCAGTAAATGAATATCAGAAAAATAGTATTTTCGATATATTATTTAAAACTAGCATTCCTACTCGACGTGGCTTGGATTAAGGAAGCTATAAAGTTGCAGAATATAGGCCTACTGAAGTCAGTGCAACCTCTTCACGCCGTTGGAAACATATCCTCCGTTTCTACACAATCATATAGAGGGCCGATCACTCGAAGTAGGCTATATACTCGATCACGATACTCTTATTGATGCTTTGAATACCAGAAATGTTGAATAGGCCTAAAACCTAATGAAATGAGCAGTATTAAGCTGTCTGATATCACAAGCACAGTTGTTGGAATTGCCGGGAATGAGACTACTACCAGCTTCCTCTGTAAAGACAGAGTAAAACTCCTGTCATGTACATTGAAAAATGAAAATCCACAGCCTGCTTCCAGTCTCCGACCGGGTCAGGAATGGAATGAATGAAGCCCCCATCTAGCGGCGAGGATATGAAGTGTGCCGGCTGCCGAAGCCTGTCGCACTCCTCTGGGGCAATGATTAAATGGATGACAGATGAAATGAAATGATAGTGGAGAGTGTTGCTGGAATGAAATTGTGACAGGGAAAACCGGAGTACCCGGAGAAAAACCTGTCTGCCTCCGTTTTGTCCAGCACAGATCTCACATGGAGTGACCGGGATTTGAACCACGGACCCAGCGGTGAGAGGCCGGCGTGCTGCCGCCTAAGCCACGGAGGCTTGTCATGTACATTAATATATGTTATTCCTACAGAAAGAATTTAGGCCTATAGCCTACATTTTACTGGCATTTCTTTGTCTGCGATGATGTTTGCGTTGCATGGTTGTTGATTATTTTAGAAAATTTGCGACATCGTGGTCATGTAGCCCCGTAATCTTGGGTGTGTAAATAATTTGATAACTGGTGTTATATATAAAAGTGTGTGTATTTGTAATTGGGGTAGGATTTGGGTAGGAAGCGGCAGTGGCCTTAAGTTTGGTACCATCCCGGCATTTGCCTAAGTGGGAAACCACGGAAAACCACTTCCAGGCAGGAATCGAACCCACCTCTTCTCATTTCTTGCCCCACCCCCGTTCCAGCACTCAGACCAGAATTACATTTATTGGCAGAGCCGGGAATCGAACCCGGGCCTCCGTGGTGGCAGCCAAGAGTGCTAGCCACTATGCAACGAGGCGAACTGTGATGTTGGATATATCATACTGTGCCCGTTTAGACCGGAGTCCGCACAACCACATATGCATTTTACCAAGAATCAGTCAGCACGAGAGTCAAAATATCCCGGGGCGCCAGAAGGGTTAAAGCTAATCGCAAAAACGACATCAAATGAAAAAAATGCTTTACTGATTTTTGGCTCAATGCAACAATAAGGATAGAAGGAGATTCAACTGGGCATAACACATCATGTAAAATTATCTCATTTTATTCTGAATTTAAAATTGACTGCAAAATAAAATGCTCAAAGCAGCATCATTCATGTGTGGCGACCCACATTACCATTTACACAATGTACAGAAATTTTCCAACACATTGGACAATTATCTTTGGAAACACAAGTCTGATTATCAGTCCTGTAGACTATGTTCCAAAATTATATCCATTATTTATGATTAAATCCAGTTCAAATTTAATTGTCTTTACTGGAAATACTGTAGTTCACTGGTTGAATTTTTACATAATATTAACACTCGTAGAATAATTGTTCATAGAATTTTTAACTTTCACTTATTTTTCCAGTTTCAAAAAATATATTGTCAAAAAATATTATTCTCTCTGAATCAACACAAATTATGTACACATATTAATAACAACATCTGAAAAGTATTTGACCATTGAGCATAGCATCGAAGAACTGTGCGAAGCACAACAAAATTAATTGTTCTTCTGACATTAAACGTTTCGAGAAGTGACTCGATTATGAACTTCAAGTTCCTAACAAAATATATGATTTCTGAATCATCAACTTGATCAATAAATTGTTGGACCATTCAACTATTCGATTTTCCACTTGGAATCATTATTAAGAAAAATATTTATATTGGTGGCCATTTTAGTAACTTTCACAACTTGCAATTCTTCGACAGAATGCGGAAATAAGAATTGTAGCTTCATAATAAATTCATTTAGTTCATGGCACTAGGATTGAAAACATCCTTCAAATTATTCGTGGTTATAGAATTATTTTTAATTGGCAGTGGCCCATTCTATTATTTGTGTAAGAACACAACATTCCAACAACAACGGCAAAGGTCTTCCTCTAAAGAAGAATAAAATACTATCATGACAAATCCGGGTTCTAGCAAAATCAAAGTCTTAATGGAATCCGTAAACAAAGTTGAAATAAGAACTGATGGTTTTTAAGAAATAACCTTTGGATCATTCATACGACGCAATGTGTAGTTCCAATACTCCTTCTTTAACACTGAGTCATCGAACCTGCTATTTGATTGATGCTCAAATAAAAACCTCCTCATTCCTGCGACTTAAACATGCGCACCTGGGAATGGCATTTCAACTACTCCACACATATAAATTTTCTTCCCAAAATTTATACAATAAATCAAGCCTCTGCTTGTTATCAACACTGGAAGATTTATAAACTTACAAGTTTATTTTATTTTACCATTCAGTTCAACCCGTGAAGTTACCATACTTATGATAATCTTTATTTCACTTTCGAATGTGTATTTACGTCATGATTTTATATAAATACAAAAATATCCTAATTGATACAAATATCATTTGCTTCCCGTTTCATGCCTCTCCGTGTTATCTGAAAAATATACTTTGCTCATTGCAAATATTAACTGTTCAACCAGAACTGAAATGTTGGTTGAATGCGGGCTTGCGCTAACCACTCTCCTTCGGAAAATCACCTGTTCCAAACTAGAAATGATTAAACTACTTCATAGGCTCTCTCTCAATAAATGTGATTATTAGAAAATATAAGATCCAAGAATTATTTAGAAAAGTTATGAAATTCATTATTATTATTATTATTAGTGGATTATTATTATTATTATTAGTTATATTATTTTAAATGTGTTTAATTATTATTTCATTATGTGAGAATCCACATGTTCGATTCTTCGAATATGGATGAAATATCCATCTCTCAACAAAAATAATTATTAACTTTTACTGTTACATCGGATGATTACCGTGATTATCAAAAAATATGAAACATTCAAATAAATGTTCGTTCTGCTCGGTCATCGATCCTAAACTGTTCTGAGTGCTGAAAATACTCAGAATAACTCTAATATGTCTTGCGTAAATCATTGCAAGATTTAAATACGAAGAAAAACAAATGTGTTGGTCATCTGCAGAAAATGAGTTTGTTCCAATTAGCTAGGCATAATATAAAGTCAAAAGTGGCTTACATTTCTCGTTGGTCTTGAAGCGTAGTGAACCTGGTCTGTACCAGATTTATCCAGATACATGCCCTATCGGACACGCACGTCTAATCCTTGTATCGGCCGCCATTATATACCCACAATCTGTCTAACACGACATAGTGGAAATATTTCTTGAAGTTTGAAGTAACTGGTGATCCATTTTAATATTGGCTTCAATTAAATCCATAGCCTTTCGCTTAAATGGGGTCAGATCCAAGTGATCTATTCTCAAATATGTCAGTTGTAACATAACTCACGGTAATCTTTTCAGTACAAGAAAACACTGACAGTCTAAATCAATCAACGGCTGTTCTGAAGATCGTTCCCTGGGCATGGCTTATCACCATCTATCATGCGCGAAGCAACATATAGTTTCCCTTTGTCGGCTAATGAACAACACCGTGATAGACTGGCCTTCAATATACTGAAAGATCGGAGTGGTTATTAAGTTACGATTTATGAAACTGACTAATTGGATTAAAATATCCAAGTATTTAATTATTATTACTGGACTGTGACAAAGTACTTTCTAGACAAAGTCTAGCATATGTCCATATAGAAATAAAATATTTCACCAGTGTCCGTAGAAAAATAACAATCACCTTAGTGATTCTCTCTGCCGGAAACTTACTATGTTCCACATGTATCGCAGCACTTTTGTAACTATCACAATTTAAAGATATCTTCTGCGTAGATCCGGCAACCATGTGCCTTGACTCAACGTGGCGGCACCTTGTCATGCAAGAGCTTGGTTCGAAGTGAGCTGATGTTGCTTGGGCCGGCCGGCTTTTATTCAAAACGGTCAGGTCCACGCTGAATCACGCTGAAATATGGAAATCCTCATATCTCTGGTATCCCTGGTCCGATTCACTTGAGACTAAGTGCATTCTCTTTCATTTGGCCGTGCCAGTAATCTGATCCAAGTCTCAAGTCTCTACTCCATGGCTAACTATTTAATCAACAAATAGTCTCGACCTCTGCTACTACTCGCTACGTCACTTGACATGCTCTTGGCTGCATAAAGTTTCCATTCCCTTCTAGAAGTAATGGAGCGCGATATTCAAATATCACAACTTTCAAAAGCGGCTGTAGCCTTTCCCTTGATATCTAGGTGTCTGAATCTTGGAATACCCATTCCTAGAGTTGGGCACAATATTATTTGGTAGTATATGGTAGTATATGACCAACCATGTCAGGTGCAACAGCACAGAAATAGGAGAGGCCTAAGATTACACCCTTGTGGGACACCAGAAGAACAACTAAAATTATCTGAAATTTCACTTCTGGAACAAAAAAAAATGCTGTCTTTATTTTAAATAGGAACGTAAAAATTGAATTAATGGTTTATAAACTACAAACTGGTACAGCTTTGTCACAATAAATTTATGGTCAACTTTAACGAAGGCCTGTTCTTAATCCATGTATATCACGTCAGTTCTTCTATTAGTATCTAATGCGTTGTAAACCTTTTGAGTAAAACCAAGCACATTTGTTATAACAGATCTGCTAGGCATAAAGTCATGCTGACATTGTGAGAGCTCAATCTTAATATGATTGTTAATCCTAGAATATAGAATGTGCTCATAAACCTTTGCTATAACATTTATTATTGAAACAGGGCGGTAGTTCGATATCATTTCAGATTTGCCTCCCTTTAGGATTGGAGTAGTTTTATACATTTTTCACTTTTCAGGAAAGCTGGACGTCTTTAAAGAAAGATTGAAGGTAAGGTTAACTGAGAAACCAATATGTCCACACAGTCCTTGATTATGTGCGGTGGTATGCCGTCAAGCCCACAGGATTTCTTAGGATTTAATTTCCTATTTATAGCTGTTCTTACTTCGTCCACTGTTATGTGAGTCATGTTCAGCATATCAACCCTGGGCAAAACCGGAAATTCATTCAAAGACAACTGATCCGCGTTATAAATAAAATCCGTTCTGATACACACCGATGAGAAATTCTCAGCAAACCCATCTGCAATATTTCCAGCTGTATAATAATTTCCATTTAGCATGTGTTGTCACATGGAAAGCTATTATTACATGATGAAAGCTATGCTGATCATGTGATAAGAACATCTAAAGTAATAAAAGAAGTAGTAATATAACGTTATAAATGAGTCAGAAGCTAGAAGCAGGTTATTAATGTAATTATACGAGATTTACGCAGTAAGAAAGAGATCAATTGAATTAAATATTACAATGTTGTCATGTTTAATGATAGTGGAGTTAATTGTCTTGTGGGACATGCTTATGTAAGACGACCCGAGAGTTGCATTGATAGTTGAGATGAATTTAAGACGTTGCTGGGACTTGTGCTAACAATAGTTATATTTGAGTACATGACATTGCTAATAATTGATCTCCTGCACCACAAGGGTAGAGATTATTTTTGAGAACATGACAGAGATTATGGTGGTTGATGCTGACGTTGATTCACTACACCACATGGGTAGGAATTACAAATCATTAACATTAAACAAAGGTTAGACTAAGGAGTAAATTATACCTAATACAAAAATCTAAATAACAAGGAAATATAGGTTTTTCTTAAATCCAAGATCTAAATATGACTAATAATAAAATGTGAAAATGACTAAAATGAAATTACGTTAATACTGCATAGCTTAAACAGCAAATAATAATAATAATAATAATAATAATAATAATAATAATAATAATAATAATAGACTAATAATAATAATAATAATAATAATAATAATAATAATAATAATAATAATAATAACAATTATAGCTTTTTATTTAACGAGACACTAAACAATTTTGAGAGGACATTTCATTGATTGATTGATGATGATGGCAAAATCATTTAATGTGATACGACGAACGACGAATGATGTGAGATGACAGAAAGGTACAAACAGTACTGATCTCGTGTAGGCAGGTCTGCACAAATCGTGCAAATTGTCATAGTGTAGGCTAATTTAATTGTTTTGTAAATAGTAGTATTAAAGCAGACATTAGTTAGACGATTAAAATTCAAATTAAATGTTGTAGCGGTACCAACGTAACATAGCATATTTTTATTTTTGCTTTATGAAATTTGGATTTAATTTGCTTGTTGTTTAACGGCAAGATGACAGCCATCAGTTACTGAAGTAGGAGTGATGTGACTAATAAATTATTTTTAATTGACATTTCTATTTGTGCAGGGATAATTTACGTATCACGTTTCTAGTTTTTTTTTCCATTAAACTCCTCGAGGGGACCTTACGACTTAAGATATGATGTTATTTATTTTTCAGCTCTATTCCCTTCCCCATACTA
Source organism: Meconema thalassinum (assembly GCA_946902985.2). NCBI lineage: Eukaryota > Metazoa > Arthropoda > Insecta > Orthoptera > Tettigoniidae > Meconema > Meconema thalassinum. The sequence goes on along the minus strand of OX336389.2, from coordinate 853,893,084 downwards.
GTCTACTATCCTGAGAGAATACACAGCCCAAGTACTTAAAATTTAACGCCTGCTCCAATTTAGTTCCTCTTACTTGGTATTCCATTTTGCTGCGTTTATTCCCTGCCGACAGCCATCAGATCTCCAATCTAGAGTAGACTAGGGATCTGAACTTTAATTATTTGCGAGGATTTTATTTTAAGACTGTGTTCTTCTTTTATCTTTGAATTTTCCTGCAGATATGCATTTTGAGCTAGTTTCATATAACTATACATTTCCCAACCCGACACTACCCGAAATAACACTCTTGTGATGAGGCTAGTCTGAATGCATATCTAATCCTCTCATGTATGGTTTGTTTGGGAAGAGATCTCGCGGTGGCTGATTCAGTATTCGGTCCCCATGGTATCTCGGAACAATCGGCCTCAATATAAAACATAATGAAAATGAAAATCCACAGCCTGCTTCCAGTCTCCGACCGGGTCAGGAATGGAATGAATGAAGCCCCGATCTAGCGGCGAGGATATGAACTGTGCCAGCTGCCGAGGCCTGGCGCACTCCTCTGGGGCAATGATTAAATGAATGACAGATGAAATTAAATGATAGTGGAGAGTGTTGCTGGAATGAAATTGTGACAGGGAAAACCGGAGTACCCGGAGAAAAACCTGTCGGCCTCCGTTTTGTCCAGCACAGATCTCACATGGAGTGACCGGGATTTGAACCACGGACCCAGCGGTGAGAGGCCGGCGTGCTGCCGCCTAAGCCACGGAGGCTTTTCAATATAAAACATAATATGTATTTCAAATTGATTTTCAGGAGCCCGTACACGATTCTATGCATGCTGATAGGTTCAATCTTGAACTGTGTGTACCATCCATACTATCCACTGAACTTCAACTAAATTGTGTGCGTGCACTGTGTATCTTAAGAGCTGATGATAGGCATAGAGCCACCAGGGCTGTGAACTGTTGATTAATGCTCTCTATAATTATGAACCCTAGTCTCAATATATCAGAATGTATACATGCCAACAGTTCTAAACATTGCACACGTATAGAACATAAAATTGCAGATTATTTTGAGTAACCCTTACATGACAGTATTGCAAGCACGATTCTACGCACGTTGATTCTTTCAAAGTTAGCTACATGTAACTTCTATACTAACGAATGGATTTCATCCAATTCTTTATGTGCAATGTATGATTTAGAACTAATAACTGTGCTCATTATACGAATCACCAGAGCTTTTAGCTGTGTATTAATGATCTCTAGACTTTTGAATCTTAGAGTCAATATCCCGGAAAAACTGTTCGAAAAAAAACAACACGTCAAACTTAGCTCAGTGTAATTCCAGTATGTTTTGGACACATTTAGAGTAAATCACCAACGTTAGTGCTAGCAACATATTTATATGCATGCGTATAATGTTCAACGTTCAACTGCATGCAACTTCCATACTATGAGGGTTAGTTCTAGCAACATATTTATATGCATGCGTATAATGTTCAACGTTCAACTGCATGCGACTTCCATACTATGAGGGGTGTTCAATTGAAAAGGTACGAAACGATACTGTGGGTACAATTTATTCGTTATTCAAAAGTAATCACCACAGGTGTGTGTATTGTGACGTGTATTGTGCGACACTCCGTAGCCTACGCAAGTCCATCAAGAACAAACGGCCTGGGCTGCTCACGAAGGGAGTGATTCTATTAGTTATTAGTTAGTTATTGTTATTTTAAGGGGCGGAACTACCAGGTCATCTGCCCCGGAGTGATTCTGCTCCATGATGATGCTCACCCACACGTCTCTAACGTCACACAAGGTGTATTGGCCACGTTCAAGTGGGAGCAACTTGAGCAACCGCCCTACAGCCTGGACTTGTCAACCTGCGACTTCCATCTGTTTGGTCCGTTAGAAAAACATCTCAAGGGGAAACGTTTCCAATCGGACGGCGAACTAAAGGACACCGTACAGGATTGGCTCCTGTCACAACCACAAGACTTCTGGGAACAGGGAATCCTGTGGCTAGTGAAGCAATGGGACACCTGTGCACAGGTCTGTGGTGATTACTTTTGAATAACGAATAAATTGTACCCACAGTATCGTTTCGTACCTTTTCATTTGAACACCCCTCGTAATTTATGGATTTAAACCTAATTTAGAACGTTCAATGTATGTAAAATCCACAGGACTACTAACTTCCTAGTGACGTTTGAGCCCTAGACTCAATATCGTAGAATATGTTCATATAAACAGTTCGAAACTATATATACCATAATGTCTTAATATTGCGGATGAATTTTGAACAACACGTGTGTATATATACGGTATATCAGTGTTACCAAAATATTTCTACATACGTTTATGAGTTCTATGTTGAACTGTATGTAACGTCCATAACCTTCAGTGGATTTCTACCAAATTTTGTATATACAGTGTAAGCCATAATATATACTTGTGCACATTCTCAGTCCTGCCATCTACAGGTAGGCCGACCTAATAACTCTCCCTGGATATTTGAGCCGTAGACTCTCAATATCTCAGAATCCATGTAAGGAAGCAATTTCGAACATGCTGTACTACTCTATTAGGCAAATCTTATAATGCAAATCTTCAGCAAATCTAATAATTTCAGTGCTTTCACCATTCTGTTGTTGTTTGAGTCTTCAGTCTTTTGACTGGTTTGATGCAGCTCTCCATGCCTCCCTGTCCTGAGCTAATCGTTTCATCTCTACATAGCTCCGACACCCTACATCCGAGGCAATCTGTTTAACATATTCTAACCTTGGTCTACCCCTACAGTTTTTGTCCTCAACCCTTCCTTCCATAACTAAGCTTGCTATTCCTGGGTGTCTTAGTATGTGTCCTACCAACCTATCTCTTCTCTTCATTAGCAGTCGCCAGAAACATCTCTCCTCTCCCACTCGTCTTAATACCTCCTTGTTTGTAACCCTATCTACCCATCTGATCTTCATCATTCTCCTGTAACACCACATTTCAAATGCTTCTATTCTCCTCTTTTCTGCTGCACCAATAGTCCAAGTTTCACTTCCATAGAGCGCCACGCTCCAGACAAAGGCTTTCAAAAATGACTTCCTAATACCTAAATCTATATTCGATGTCAGCAGATTCCTTTTTTGTAGAAATTATTTCTTTGCCTGAGCCAACCTACTTTTAATATCCTCTTTGCTTCGTCCATCACTGGTTATTCTGCGTCCTAAGTAACAGAAGTCTCCTACTTCCTTCAGCTTTTCACCTGCCAATTTGATCACCATAGAGGTTTCTGATTTATTTCGGCTGCATTCCAGTATTTTTGTTTTACATTTATTTATTTATTTTCATCATGAATTCTTTCCGTAAGACAGAGTCCATACCATTCAAAAACTCATTCAAATCCTCAGGCTTGTCGGCCAAGATGACGATGTCATCAGCAAATCTCAGAGTTGAAATTATTTCTCCTTGAATCTTCACTCCCACTTTAAATTTTTCTCTAATTTCCTTCATTGCTTGTTCAATGTAAAGATTGAAAAGTATGGGTGATAAGTTGCAGCCTTGCCTTACACCTTTCTGAATACCAGCTTCTCTCTCATGTCCTTCAACTCGAATGACTGCTGTCTGGTTTCTGTACAGATTGTATATCACCCTCCTATCCCTGTACTTTATTCCAATTGATTTCAAAATGTCAAACAATTTAGTCCAATCAACGTTATCAAAAGCCATTTCTAAGTCTACAAAAGCCATGAACGTTCTCTTATCTTTCCTTATTCTACCTTCTAAAATCAGCCTAAGACTTAGTACAGCTTCCCTTGTTCCTACATTTCTCCTGAAACCAAACTGGTCTTCACCCAACTCCGTTTCTATCTGGCTTTCAATCCTCTTGTAAATTATTCTAGACAGGATCTTTGAAGCATGAGTAATCAAGCTGATTGTACGGTAATCTTCACATCTGTCAGCTCCCACTTTCTTTGGTATAGGGATGATTACATTCTTCTTGAAATCAGGGGGTACCTCACCTGTCTCATAAATCCTACACACCAAGTGAAATAACCTGATCAGACCTTCATCTCCTATGCAGCGTAGCAACTCAATCGGTATATCATCTATGCCTGGTGCTTTGTTCCTGCTTAAGTCTTCCAAAGCTCTATCAAATTCTGATCTCAATATTAAATCTCCTTTCGCATCCTCATCAATTTCCTCCTCCCTTTCCATTACATGATTCTCAATCTCCTTTCCCTTATACAAACTCTCTATGTAAGCTTTCCATCTCTCAACCTTTTCTTCCCTATCTGTTAGAGGCTTTCCATTTGTGTCCTTAATATTACAGCACTTAGTCTTCTTTTCCGCCGGCCTCGTGGTGTTGGGGTAGCGCTCCTGCCTCTCGCCCGGAGGCCCCGGGTTCGATCCCCGGCTCCGTCAGGGATTTTAAAACTGACGTGAGGGTTGGAACGGGGTGCACTCAGCCTCGTGAGGACAATTGAGTAGCTGTCTGACGGTGAGACAGTGCCCCGGTCACGAAAACCAAGATTAACGGCCGAGGGGACCCGACGCGCTGACCACGCGTCACCCCAAAATCTGCAGGCCAATTGGCTGGGCAGCGGTCGCTTGGTAGGCCTAGGCCCTTCAAGGGCTGTAGTGCCACGGGGTTGGTTTGGTGAGTTAGTCTTCTTTTCCCCAAAAGTATTCTTAATCCTTCGATAAGCTGTGTCTACTTTTCCTAATTTCAGACAATTTTCTATACCTGCACATTTCTCTTTCAACCATTCTTCTTTCGCTTCCTTGCACTTCTTGTTAACCTCATTTCTCAGACGTCTGTATTCTGCTTTCCCCTTTTCATCTCTTAGATTCTTGTGTTTCCGCCTTTCATCCATCAATTCTAGTATATCCTGAGTGATCCACGGTTTTCTACCTATTCTTTCTTTCCTACCAATGTTTTCTTCTGCGGATTTTGTTATTTCATTCTTCAAAAGTGCCCATTCGTCTGCAATTGAAGTTTGTTTAGGGTTTTTCATTAGTCCTTCCTTTATACTCTTCTTGAATCTTTCGTTTACATCCTTCTCTTTCAGTCTGTCTATTGCCCACCTTTTTGGCTTTTGACTTTTCTTCAGTTTCTTCAACTTTAATCTGCATTTCATTACAACCAGATTGTGATCAGAGTTTATGTCAGCAGGTCTAAATATTAGAGGAATAAGGATCGAATCGTATATATTAAGAAAAGTAGGCTCTTTAGTTCGTCATGGAACTAGCCTACTAGTTTTGTTAAGTTGCTCAACTTTCGTTGCTCCAACAGTTCGTTTAACGGCAGTTTTGTTCTGGCGACGAGTGAGGTCACTGTCAGTCCTGGACCGTAGCCAGTTCTTGAAAGCGGCCTTCTTGGATTTAACAGCGTGCTGGACCGATTACTCCACCACCAGATCTGCTTTTTCCATGCAATAGGCCTACCTTCCTGTCTTTGTCTCATCCACAGTTTGTTTTGCAATCACCCAGATATTTTTAGTAATCTCTTCCTACGTTCGCTGGGTAGTGCTCACAGGGAGAGGATCAATGGTTTCCGTAAATACATTCTCTTGGTCGGACAGCTTCCGCTTCCTACACTTGATACGTTTTGTGGCGGTGACAGGTCGAGTGGAGAGTTGAATATTGAGGTGGAAATCGATAATCAGAAGCTTATTCTGAGGAAAAATGCTTTATGAAGGGATAACTTGCTAATCCATCACCATCATTATCTTCCTGAAACAGATATTTTGAGTATTCCTAACTATTATTTGGGCACTCCAAAGGCTCACGACTAGTGGGACGTTGGTTGGTGACCACGGGACCCCAGCTGTGTCTGGCATTTCTTCCACTTACTTCTGCAGGGATCCTTTATGTAATCTGTCCTGTCGACCTCCCTTGGTCAACTCTTGTTCTCTTCCTACCCTGATGGTATTCGATTTCGATTTCCAGCCTTAATTGGCCCTTATCCCATCTTACCTATCCCTTCCTTCTTCGAGAGGTCAGACCTCTTGTTTTTCTTTTCATGATATCTCCTGCCTTCTGTCCAAAGCCCTAAAGGAGGCAGGGTGTAAGCCTATGTAGCCCCACCACTTATGATGCACCCTGGATTGTACTACATCCTCAAGTGCTCACGGCTGGTGAGTTTGGGAGTTGGCGACCCTAAGGGATTCCTGGGCTGGGTCCGGTTTCTCCCTGTTTCAATTGTCTTTCGGGTGGAACCTCTCCTCTCTCTGACTGGCTGCGTGGATCAGCGGTAACGTTCTCGCCTACTGTGGCCAGGGTTGCAGGATCGAATCCTGGCGCAGTCAGTTGCCATTTGAGGGTGTTAAAATGCGAGGGAGCCGTGTCAGTAGATTTACTGGCACTTTAAAGATCCCCTTCGGGGCAAAATTCTGGTATCCCGGCGTCTCTAAAAGCAGCAGTAGTTAAAAGGGACGTATAACACATAACATTATTATGATCTCCTCTTTCCTTTCCTATCTCCCTTTAAGGCTCTACTTCTTTCCAATTCCCATAGTCCTCATTTGTCGAGTGTTGAGGGCATTACAAAAAACCGTGGCCAAGGTTGTAGGATCGAATCCTGGCGCAGTCAGTTGCCATTTGAGGGTGTAAAAATGCGAGGGAGCCGTTTCAGTAGATTTACTAGCACATTAAAGATCCCCTTTGGGGCAAAATTCTGGTATCCCGGCGTCTCTAAAAGCAGCAGTAGTAGTTAAAAGGACGTATAACACATAACATAATTATGATCTCCCCTTTCCTTTCCTATCTCCCTTTAATGGCTTTACTTCTTTCCAATTCCCACAGTCCTCATTTGTCGAGTGTTGAGGGCATTTCTTTTCCAAGTCTTTTATTTCCCCTATTTCTTCTTTTTTGTCCATTTCTACTTCTAGCCCCGTAAGTTAGTTGTAAGTTTAGTAGTTTGTTAGTTAATTTCACAATCATCCAAACCATTAGGAGACAATAACCATGATGTTAGGCCCTTTAAATCAACAATTATCATCATGATCAACATCTTATTTGGGTCAACTGATCGAACGCAATTTTACTGTTGTTTCATTTCGAGACTTGGAGCATCATAGTCATGAGTTCCGTGCACTTACGTGCTTGTGTTATTGTGGTGTATCTACCAATGTGAGTATAGTCGGGACGGTGAACGGATACCCAGTCAAAAGCCTTTCACCTTCATAATCCTGCCACTAAGTTCCACCCAAGTAATTATGAAGCTCCGGTGTCGGCTCCCTTTCTCTCGACATCAGACATCCTGGCCGATCCTTCGTGGTTCAAAGGGATTGTGGATACTTAAAGAATAGAAACATAAGAGTGGCTCTCCTTTAAAGCGTATTTATCCTCATGACTGGCTGCGTGGCTCAGCGGTAACGTTCTCACCTGCTGAGTCCGAGATAGCGGAATCGAATCCCGGTGCATACAGTTGGCATTTGAGGGTGCTTAAATCTACTGTGTCAGTAGATTTACTGGCATGTGAAAAATCCGCTTTGGGGCAAAATTCCGGCACTCTGGCGTCTCGATAAGCGGCGGTAGTTAAAAGGGATGTAAAACTCACATTATTATTATTATTATTATTATTATTATTATTATTATTATTATTATCATCCTCATAAAATCGCTCCCCTGATGGGGTGAAACACTTATAATGGGCTAAGGGTCAAACGCAAGCCAAAATCTTTGTTCGCCGGTCGATACGCTTTAAATGTCGTGACTATAGCCTAATTGTAGGGGGGGGGGGGGGGTTCAAATGAAAAGGTACAGTAAGAATCGTAGTAAAACCGAAACCGGTTGATATTTGAATATGCCGCTTTGGGATAACGTAGGTCGACATCTAGGAGATGTAGCGTCCGGCGTGGTACTGCGTATGCGTCGGCACACACACACATGACGAAGAAGAGAAGCTGACAGTTGGACGTTCCGTCCCGTCCAGTTGATGTTGACGCAGCAGCAGTGATGGCGTTCACATTACACAATTCGGCAAAAGAGAATCAGAGAGGAGTCATCAGATTTCTGACTGTTGAAGGGTCTAAACCAGCCAATATTCTGCTCCATGATAACGCTCACCCACACGTCTCAAACGTCACACAAGGTGTATTGGGCACGTTCAAGTGGGAGCAACTTGAGCATCCGCCCTACAGTCCGGATTTGTCAACCTCTGACTTCCATCAATTTGGTCCGTTAAAAAAACATCTCAAGGGAAAACGTTTCCAATCGGACGACGAACTAAAGGACACCGTACAGGATTGGCTCCTGTAATAACCACAAGACTTCTGGGAACAGGGAATCCTGCGGCTAGTGAAGCAATGGGACACCTGTGCACAGGCCTGTGGTGATTACTTTTGAATAACGAATAAATTGTATCCACAGTATCGTTTCGTACCTTTACATTTGAACACCCCTCATAATTAGGACTATAACTGAGAACGGCTTCACCGAGAGTTACCGGGTGAGTTAGCCGTGGTCATTACGGCGTGGCTGCAGGCAGTCGCTCACATCCGGGAGGCGAGGAGGTTCGAATCCCCCCGCCGACAACCTTGAAGATGGTCTTGTGTGGTTTCCCATCATCCTTCCAGGCAAATGCCGGGGTTGGTCCCTAACTATAGGCCACAGCCGCTACTTTCCAAATCCTTGTCCTCACATTCACACTTTCCTCCCCAGACAACACTCCACACGCGACGGTACTTGTAGCTCACCCCATGGGTGTCCGCATAGAAGTGGCTCAAATCTCTGGCGAGCCGAACATGTCCTCGGACACTCCCGGCACTAAAAGCCATACGCTAAAAAAAACGCGAGTTCACGTACGAACCTACGTAAAACCATTTCTGGATGGCTGAGAGTGGTATTTAAACCCACCTTACATATCAATTGCCCTCATGTGGCTGATTTTATCACGTCTCAACTCACATCATAATATTTAAGCCCTCCATGGCCGAGCTGAGAATAGAAACTGAGCCATCTAGATATTACGCTTACATTAGATCTACAGTACCTTACCTCATCTGCACGAGTCATGCAAGCAGTTGCAGCATGCCTGATGAGCGGTGAATCCATGGATATTTGAGCACTTCAGAGAGAGAGAGAGATTGATTGATTGATTGATTGATTAATTGATTGATTGTCCATTTAAGGCTTGTGTGCATAGGGCTAAGAAGTCCCGTATGCTATATGCAATCTGATATTTTTACACTAAATAGCATTTCTTTAAATAATATTACAATACATTACATCAAATAACATTAGAATACGTTACATTAAATAATAATCTATACTATAATATAATAAAGCTGAAGAGTTTGTCTGTGTGTTTGTGTCTTTAAACGCGCTAATCTCTGGAACTACCAGTCCGATTCGAAAAAATATATTTTTATATGATAGCCAGATTCAAGAGGAGTAGTTTAGGCTATGTAGTATTAGGCTACACCTCTCAGGTAACCTTAAAGCTTGATTTTTGTTCAGTAAGTCGGTAGAACAAGCGCTCCCGAACTGCTCTATCCGCATGCGCTGGCGTTATGGTTAGTGATACGTACACCGTTTCACCGATCTGAACCAAAATTTTGTATACATACCCTTTGGAACCCTGCGAGTAACACTGTTTACATAAAATTTCAGACAGACCACCCCATTCCCTGCACTTAGGCCCTTTGGCACAAATCCACACCGTTTCACCGATCTGAACCAAAATTTGTATACTTACCATTTGGAGTCCTGCGAGTAACACAGTCTGCATGCAATTTTGGATAGACCACTCCATTCCCTGCATTTAGGCTCTTTGGCACAAATCTACACCGTTTCACCGATCTGAACCAAAATGTGTATGCCTGCCCTTTGGAACCCTGCGAGTAACACTGCCTACATGAAAATTATGACAGACCACTCCATTCCCTGCATTTAGGCCCTTCGGCACAAATCTACACCGTTTCACCGATCTGAACCAAAATTTGTATACTTACCATTTGGAGCCCTGCGAGTAACACAGTCTGCATGCAATTTCGGACAGACCACTCCATTCCCTGCATTTAGGCCCTTTGGCACAAATCTACACCGTTTCACCGATCTGAACCAAAATGTGTATAGCCTACTTGCCCTTTGGAACCCTGCGAGTAACACTGCCTACATGAAAATTATGACTGACCACTCCATTCCCTGCATTTAGGCCCTTTGGCACAAATCTGCACCTTTTCACCAATCTGAACCAAATTTGTATACTTACCCTTTGGAACCCTGAGAGTAACACTGCCTGTTTGAAATTTCGGACAGACCACTCCATTCCCTGAATTTAGGCCCTTTGGAAGAAATCTACACCGTTTCACGGATCTGAACCAAAATTTGTATACTTACCCTTTGGAACCCTGCGAGCAACACTGTCTGCTTGAAATTTTGGTCTGACCACTCCATTCCCTTCATGTAAGTCCTTTGGCACAAATCTACACCGTTTCACCGATCTGAACCACATTTTGTATACTTACCCTTTGGAACCCTGCGGGTGACGCAGTCCACTTTAAATTTTGGACAGACTACTCCATTCCCTTCATTTAGGCCCTTTATCACAAATCTACACCGTTTCTCCTAATTGCACCAAATTTTACATTCACTTTGAAACCCTGCTGGTAACACTGTCCACTTGATATTTTGGACAAAGCTCTCCATTCTCTACATCTATACTAATATAATAAAGCTGAAGAGTTTGTTTGTGTGTTTGTGTCTTTAAACGCGCTAATCTCCGGAACTACCAGTCTGATTCGAAAACATATTTTTTTATATGATAGCCAGATTCAAGAGGAATAGTTTAGGCTATGTAGTATTAGGCTACACCTCTCAGGTAATCTTAAAGATTGATTTTGTTCTGTAAGTCGGTAGAACAAGCGCTCCCGAACTGCTCTATCCGCATGCGCTGGCGTTATGGATAGTGATATGTACACCGTTTCACCGATCTGAACCAAAATGTGTGAACTTACCCTTTGGAACCCTACGAGTAACACTGTCCACGTGAAATTTATGACAGATCAGTCCATTCCCTGCATTTAGGCACTTTGGCACAAATCTACACCTTTTCACCGATCTGAACCAAAATTTGTGTACTTACCTTTTTGGAACCCTGCGAGTAACACTGTTTACATAAAATTTCGAACAGACCACTCCATTCCCTGCACTTAGGCCCTTTGGCACAAATCTACACCGTTTCACCGATCTGAACCAAAATTTGTATACTTACCCTTTGGAGTCCTGCGAGTAGGGCAGCCTGCATGCAATTTCGGACAGACCACTCCATTCCCTGCATTTAGGCCATTTGGCACAAATCTACACCGTTTCACTGATCTGAACCAAAATTTGTATACTTACTCTTTAGAACCTTGCGAGTAACACTGTTTGCATGAAATTTTGGACTGACCACTCCATTCCCTTCATTTAAGTCCTCTGGCGCAAATCTCTACCGTTTCACCGATCGGAAACACATTTTGTATACTTACCATTTGGAACCCTGCGGGTGACACAGTCCACTTTAAATTTTGGACAGACCAATCCATTCTCTGAATTTAGGCCCTTCACCACAAATCTATACCGTTTCTCCTAATTGCACCAAATTTTACATACACTTCGAAAATCCCTGCTGGTAAGAGTGTCCACTTGATATTTTGGACGACGCTCTCCATTCTCTACATTTAGAATAACAGACAAAATAAACTTGAAAACCACGTATTAAGGCCCTAGAACTATTCATATCCGTAGTAGTGTAACTGTAAGAGTATTTTAATAAGTCTATTATTATTATTATTATTATTATTATTATTATTATTATTATTATTATAAGTCTATTGTTGACGGGATCGGGCTGCATCACGTTACCTCTACCAGTGTTCTGGTGCAGAATTGCGAAAAGAGTTGCATCTTGCGCTGTTTATAAATTGCAGTCACGGGGTGTAATTAGTGTAAAAGGATCTCTTAGGCCCCATAAAACAGTTATCATCATGAAAATATTATGCCTCTGTATAAGTGCAATGGTGTTGGTGCAGTACACTGAGGTTACCAGCTGCAATAAGCGTTGGTGCTTTCAAATTTACCTTCATTTATTCAGAACCTTATCGTTGAGCGCTGTGTGGCGATAAATGATACTATTGCTGCCTCAGTAGCTTGGGACAGTCGAAGTTTTCCAAAGAGTTCTGATTATTTTCCTACGGCGCTATGCGACTAAATACGACACTATTGGTCTCTACATTTCTAACAGCCAATGAAATATAGGCCCTAGGCAGTGTCTTTTATTTCACTTACTCCTCTTTTTAATCATTTTTTAACAATTTGTTTGTAAATTGCATGTGTCAGTGCTGCAGTTAAAAAATAGCCGTTTCACTATTCATTATTATCATTACGGGAAAATTAACTGAATGTTACGTCCATTATACTGTACTACTTATCACCCCCACTACAACCATCACCTCCACCCCCCCCCACGACCACCACCGCCACCACCATGATCACCCCCACAAAAATTTATATTTTTAAAATATTTTTTTCTGTTAGTTTAAATATCATGTGCCAGTTCTGTAGTAGTATTCATTATCATCCATAAAACAAATAAATCCACCGGGTGAAGTCGGGCACTACTGCTAGTACTGAAATAATTACTGAATAGGCTAAGTATTAAATCCCATGATGCGCTTGCAAAGACCCTGTAGCCATCTGAAAATATCATTGATGACCATCCAACACTACATCGGTAATGTGTCTCCTAACAACTGAACGATGTGAATTCTCATACGCGTGCAGATTATGCAGAGAGAGAAAGGAAATTGAAACACACGTTTATTGGAATATTATTATAAAATTCGATTTAATAGTGCTCGGTTACTTGGTTGGTATGAGGGAGATACTGCGCGGGACTAATCTCCGTGACCTTGAAAGGAATGTTGATCGTAGACGATGACGATATGTGATCACAGACATGCTGGTTTCCCGGGCCGTGCGTAGTAACAGAACCAAATACATTGGTCGGTGACTCACTCACTCATTCTCAACACCACAGTGGTTTGAGCAACGGCCCAATGTTAGCAGTATTGGAACAGACAGGAATACCAGATAACACGGCGGGCTGTCGACAGGCCCTTCCCTTCTCGTCTGCCCCTTTTCTGCTCCTTCCCCTCACCCCGCAAGTACACAGAGCTTGGAACCAAGCAGTCTTAAAAAGGTTGAACACGCCTGCCCCAGACAATGCACACTGGCACGTATAATTTTAAGTTTACGAAATAATTAATATTAGCATGTAAATGTTGTCGTCCTCATAATATACATGACAACTACAGCAATAATCATACATACATACATACATACAACCAGAATATTAAACTATTGAAGCAACCAGCAAGAGAAAATTTCTTGTTTGTTTGCTTGTACATCTCTTTCTCACTTACTTTATTTTGTTCTTCGCATTTTTAGCCTATTTTTATTTATGAAAGAAAACAAGATGTTCAGTAATGAACATATAGCCTACTTTCTCCTAAATGCATGGGTATAGTTATAACTCTCTGTCCTTTTCAAGGAGTATAATATTGAATATCGGTTATAGTAGCTGGTTGAAATGCAACCTGCTATACGGATATTATACAATGATTCATTGAATCCTCACCTGAATGATATATACACACACACGCACTAATACAGCCATCACAATAACACAGGTTATCAGACAACATTCAACACTCACCCAAGTAGACGGGGCTAATTGACCATGATATCCATGCATCTCAAATGAAACAACAACAGCTTCCTACCCAGATCCTTCCTCGTATAAAAGTACACACGCTAGTAAGCCTACATACATCACAGTAACACAGGTTATCAGACAACTTCTACACACACCCAAGTATATGGAGCTACAAGACCATGATGCCACAAAATCCCTAAAGAATCAACAACAAAAATAACACCAACAATAGACTCTACCGCGGATCAAGGACAGCGAATTTTAATCGCATATGTCGAGTTTTGAAATATGTGGTGTTATAAGTAGGCTATATATATGATATTTTCGATTGCAAATACACACTATATATGCTTAACATTGTAACGTGTGAGTAGTTATAAACCAATAAATACAACAAAAAACGAAGTAAAAATATTTGAACCTGCTGGGATTTGTGTAAATAAACACATTTTATACTATCGCTAGTCTCAACGGATACAATAAGAATCTCGTAAATAACATTATAAATAGAATAAAAAATAAAGAAAATTCGGCACTTCAACGAGAATCCAAAGAAAAAGATATAGTATGTTTTACTTATATATCCAATAAAATCTACGGTATAACACATTTATTTAAGAAAAGGAATTGCAGAATAGATTTCAAAACTAACAACACTACAGCTAACTTGTTATATAATTTCAATTCATTAGATAAAGAGAATTTATTTAATAAATCAGGCGTTTATAAACTGATATGTAATGATTAGTCAATCTAGTTGCATAGGTCAAACTGGTACCGGTAGTACTTTTCAACACAGATATTATGAACATGTTAACGCAATTAGATAGAGAAAACACTCTAGTATGGGTGAACACAGCAATGAGTCACTCCATTCTTTCTCGTCAATAAACACAGATTTAAGGATATTTCATCTAAAAGATAAAGGTCGGATTATAGACAAACTTGAAAAAATACAAATCCTCATCAACCAGAAATCAGGTAGCTTATTTGTCGTAATCTTAATGAAATTGTTAATGAGAATAACCCCTTCTGTTAATGATTTTAAGTTTTACCCGTTACAGACCGATAAGACAGCATCCCCCTTAAAACAAATTAAACATTTTTTGTCCTGCATTTTTCTCTCTCATTTCACTACGCCAAATCTAAATGAATATATAAATAGTATAATGTATACTTTCAAATACTGCACCACTATAAGTTAATTTCTATACTTCCCATACCGTATTAACTTATAATTTCATTCGTTTTCAAAAAGTCCCACTCATGTCCAATTTTTTCTGAAGATTCTATTTATTATATCACTGTATATTTTCTAAACATTTCGGTCTTTAATATACTGTATGTTAGCGCTTCAAGATTAATATAGCGCCACGATGGTCTAAAAGACAACTAAACATACTGTATGTGCTCTTATTCCCTAACTTATATTCGGGGCTACATGACCGCGTTGTCGCAGCCCCTAAACTAAGGAACCAACCAACCAACCCTAACTTATAATTTTTGCATCCGCTCGGCTTCTTAGATCGTCTTTCCAGCCTCATCTTTTTTCACCTTGGTTCTCGTTATTGTCATATCACATTCATTGCATATTCAACCTCTGATGCACTGTTCAATGATTGTAATTGATCATATTTTCTCAACTTAACGTTATATACAGTTTGGAATATCAATCCACATATATTCTAAACATCCTACAATTTATATATTACCCTTGACTATTCAATTCAAGGTATAATAAATATACTTTAAGCATTGTGAACATCTACTGAGATAACCACAAAACAAGAGTCTATGTCTAATTCGAGGTTAGTTGGTTTTAACCATTCTTAAGAATTTGTTATTTTGTTCAACCTTCTGATTGTTACGTTTTTAAATATATCCAGCAATATTTCAAAGTTAAATCTATACTAATATAATAAATCTGGAGAGTTTGTGTGTTTGTTTTTGTGTTTAAACGCGCTAATCTCAGGAACTACCAGTCGGATTCGAAATTATTATTTTTTATATGATAGCCAGATTCAAGAGGATTGGTTTAGGCTATGTTAAATTTCGGACAGACCACTCCATTCCCTGCATTTAGGCCCTTTGGCACAAATCTACACCGTTTTACCGATCTGAACCAAAATTTGTATACACACCCTTTGGAACACTGCGGGTAACACTGTCTGCATGAAATTTCGGACAGACCACTCCATTCCCTGCATTTAGGCCCTTTGGCACAAATCTACACCGTTTCCCCGATCTGGACCAAAATGTGTATACTTACCCTTTGGAACCCTGCGAGTAACACTGGCAGCATGAAATTTCGGACAGACCACTCCATTCCCTGCATATAGGTCCATTGGCACAAATCTACACTGTTTCACCGATCTGAATCACATTTTGTACACTTACCCCTTGGAACCCTACGGGTGACACTGTCCTCTTTAAATTTCGGACAGACCACTCCATTTCCTGCATTTAGGCCCTTTATCACAAATCTACACCGTTCCTCCTAATTGCACCAAATTATACATACACTTTGAAACTCTGCTGGTAACACTGACCACTTGATATTTTGGACAACGCTCTCCATTCCCTACATTTAGAATAACAAACAAACTGAACTTGAAAACCATGTATTAAGGCCCTAGAATCATTCATGTACGTAGTAGTGTAACTGTAAGAGTATTTTAATAAATCTTTTGTTGACTGGCAATTCGGGCTGCATCACGACGCAATTCTTTGAGCTTGGATGGAAGCACTAACCCGTGACATTGAACAACATCCCATATACGTTTTTCTTCACACTATATGTTTAATTAAAGATTAATTGATTTATAATATTATGTTTTTATTATTCCTTTTTGTGTCCAATCAATAATTTTAAATTAATGAATTTCTGTAAGGATATCCATTTTCCTTTTGGTTCTTTGTTGATATAATTTTCTAAGATTTTCATACGCTGAAGGAGCTATCAATGTAATAACGAAACATGTACGTATATTTTAATTAGTAAACTACCTTCTAGTGTTTGACAATGCGGATCTTATAATTGTAGATTAATATTCAGTCAACACGGATAATAGCTATACCAACTTCATAATGTTTAATGATTACCGTACGCATTTTAGTACATAACTCTCCATACATCACTCAGTATTTAGACCGACCTTGCTGTATGGAAGTGAGAGATGGATATCTCAAACATAAGGTAGAAAAATCTGATATGAGGGTAGCACGAATAATCGCTGGGACAAATAGATGGAAGCAATGGCAGGAGGGTACTGAAAATATAAAGGCTAAGTGGGAACTGATCACGTTAGATGAGCCGACTCATATGTTAACCTTAGAGGTTAATGAGTTCGGCTGTAGAGGGTAAGAAAAGCAGACGTAGACGTAGGAGGTGATGGTTAGATTCAGTGTTGATCGATTTAAAAGTGAGAGGTGTAGAAGCAGAAGAGGTAGCAGTGCTAACTGCTAATAAGAGATCATGGAGGTGACTTCTTCACAAACAGAGGTTTGCAGACTAGACTGGATGCTGAAAAGCAAAACCGTCTCAAATAAAAATGTGACCTACTGTATATTTTGACCAATGCGTTATGACAGCCGTGGGAAGTATTTCACCAGTACTCAATAACTCCAAAGCTGTTGAGCAATCGAACTGAAATCTTGAATTGTGATATAGATTATTAAGTATATGCAGTACTGTGCCCGTTAGAAAGGAATATCATGGGACCATCGGTTGCAAACAGCCCTCGCGCCACCCCCATCCAGCAAACACACACACTGAGAGGATAGGATGTGTTCTCAGACCAGCTCCGCACGAGAAGATTAAGCTCGGGTAGTATCGGGCGTAGGAGAGGTATTGGTTATGAAACCACATCCCCAAAACAGAAAATCTAACAAGGAATAGTCCAGGCTTATGTAAAATTTCACTCAAATTTATTTAAAAATCACAAATCCCTAAAATCTAACAACAACAAAAAGAACATTGACCTAATACAGACACATACATAGGTCTATTACAAGAAATACATCTCGCTCATAATTTGTGCTCCTACCTGCACAAATTAAACACGGTTTGTGTCTAATTGTCTTCTAAGAGTGGGAAATTATGTTGGTGACGGCGTAGTGAAAACTACGTCTCATGTCGCATTATTGCCCTTGCCTGTGTCTCCAAGTTATCACAGCAATGCAACTCGTCGTCTCAAAATCTGGAAGAAATGTCCTAAAATTGTGCCTAGATAGCGTGAATAACGAGTTCGAAGTGTCTTGGTCAAGTAATTATATTCAAATTTATAATTCGTCGTCTTATTTAGTTACTGGGTTATTATTATTCAGTTTAAGTGAAGAGACTCTATCACATGATCTTTATGATCAGATTTAGCATCAATATTATCCCTCAGAGTGTATTTAATTACCCAATGACTATCATGACACACGTAGACTAGTAGAACAACATCTACCATAAGCACATGTTCTAATAAATCGTGGAATCTCACTTCACATGTATACGTCTGTCTCCACATAACACATCACCCTAACGGGGGCTTAATATCACGTGGCTCTACAGTTCATACAAATCGCATATGGTCGACAGGGTAACCTCCCACTGTCACCTTAAATATCATAAACATCGTACGAGCAATCCTCGTCAGCTCAATCTCCTATACTGTCTTCTACAGACACAACAATATCACTGCCCTACGTTATACACTTGGTCATTACAAAATTGGTAACGGATCCTTTATTCATTTATTAATAATCATGATTAAAACTCTTATCAAACTTCCTGAAATAATCTTCGTTTCCAAACATACGTGAATGCTGTCATAAGTTCCTAATAATCAGCTCCTACAAGCTATGACCATCAACATCCGTTCATCGAACCCGCGCCTCTAGCGCAATCCAAGCCTTCCATTCTCAATGTAATTTCAGTCGTCTCAAAAGCCACTTAAAATATATACAAAATACTGCACCATTCTGCAACTGTGTTCATTAACACGTTATAAAAACAGGTTCTTCCAAACTTCACAGGCTCTCTGTTCACAATCATCCTTGTAAATTCGCTACATTTAAACAATATAAATCTTACTACGTAAAGTTGCAGTCTCCGCTGCTTAGCATTCAAATAAATGAAACAAGATTCTATCCGGCTTACTTCTTGCCTACTCACAAGTATCATGCGGCTCTCCAAAGCCTTTGTACAGACATTTCCAATGCACTCATAACGAAAGATAAAATAACTCTATGACCTGTGCAGTATAGAAATCATACGAAAAATTACTTCTGTACTAATTAAATACCTGCCTATCAGTTGTGTAACGTACGACCACTTATTCTACTCTACAAAACTCAATCCTACAGAAAAATGTAATTCATGGACTCGCATTATCAATCATGTTGACGTCTCTTAGTTTGAGCCCTGGTCATGGTGTTGAGACATATGCTCGGCTTTATAAGCTTACCAGTGTCGTTTTCTGGGCTTCATAATTCTCTCCCAAAGCATATCGTTCTACTCCATATCACCTCTTCTCAAAGCCATTGGAATGGTTGCCATGTGGACGATTATCATTGCTCGGTTGACAATCATGATGTTGACATTTGTGTCACAGATTCTGATATTAAATGTTTTATAGACAGATTTAAAAAAATGCCCTTTTCACTTCCGCTATCACATATTCTAAAGTTAGTTTTTTAAGATGTTCTCACTGACTTTATAACGATCTTGCGTTATCAATAATCTCGATATATCGTTGTAATCTTCGTCATAAAAAATAAAATTTTGCTGTGTAAAATGTTTATTCGTCGTGAAAATTAATATTCTCACACAATGTAACAGTTCTACCATATTTCGTGGCACTTGTAAAGTTTTCAATCGCACCCTGTGCTAGTACAAAGTCTTTGGTTCGACGTATGCGAAAAGATATAGATTTTTGCACAATGGTAGAAATATTAATATTCCTGGCACGGCAATTTCTCTAGTGTTGACGTCTCTCAGGCATAAAACTCACTCACAACGTCTGATTAGATTTTTCGTACCACGTTTTTCTACGCACAAATATTATATAGCTACGTCCACCTACAAGCGGTTTCTATATCGGTGTGTCGTGCAGCGACTTGCACTTCCCTTAACCAGGATCCACATTTCTCGAGTAGTGCAGTATCTAACAATCTTCCTTTACCTTTCTGCGATGTATCTGATATTTTTAAATGTCATTAAAACTCCCAAAATAAATTATTACGGTTTTCAGAATATTCCAAATGTCTAGAAAGCGTGCCAAAATTACGTAAATTCGGAAGTTAATTCCACGGCCTTCTGTTATACTTGTTTCTTGTTCTCGGGGCAGGAATATCTTCTTCCCAATATAGAGATTTGAAACCACTCTTTTTTTCAGTGTTGCCTATACAAATTGACTTTTTGTAGCTTTTCAGCCGGTCAACACGATTGTGCCCAATGAATGGGCTGCGTACAATATACTGTGCCCTTGCAGCAAGAAATATGCAAATCACAGTATGCCAGCAGTGCTCAATTCGGGATTTTTCGGGGCTGCGGTAAGTTCTCCCACTCTGTGACTTACATATTTTGGATTAAATAGAGGATACACTTGCAAAAATAACAACAAAATCTACTCCTATTTTAACACATTTAATTAATCAAAAATTATGGCGCTACAAACAAATAAACACATAAACTACTGACCAATATCATTCTACTTGTCCAAAGTGAACAAGGAATAGCATAAAAATAAAACAAATATTAGATTAAAACACATGGTTTTCTTTAAAACCAACAATTCACGATTATTTTCACTTCCATAAAGTACTTATCTTAAAGTTCCAAATAACTACGAGCTTCTTTGGCTCGATACTTTCCCATAATAATGGTGTCATATTTTTGTACACCTCAAGAATTATTTTTATCTTTTCTTATCATCAAAACAAATATATAATTACATTTAAAATTACATGTTAATTATTCACTTCAATATTTGGGCATATCACATGTTCTCCGTATTTACTATCTCTCTCAAGTTTTGCAAATTCACTACGGTGATCGGGAAAACTATTTGTGTACTCCAGAGTTATAAAGATTACTTGACAAAGTCAAAAACTATGATCACTCCCGAAACCTAGTTATCTTCACAAAACTCGTGGATTCCTTCTTTTCCATACAATATTACAATAGGGATTTTATTTAATTCATTTGTCTTATAAGACCATTATCACATAAGAAAACTACGATCTGAATTGGCAAGCGATAATATCAATCTACAAGGACCTCGGTTCAACGCCCGGGTCATTAACAACTTTAAACACTCACGGTGTATTTAACACATCTTACAAGACGGTTTTTACCCACCCTCGCTCTATGAGGGTCAGGCCATTATACTCGGGCGTGATTTATGACAAGGAAAGCGACTCTCTGCCTAACCTACGGTGGCAGCTCTCTTCAATGCTTTAAAACAAACCTTCACATTATTCTCAGTTCTGTGGAGAAACCTGGCTTTTACTTCACTTATTTCCATTCAACAATATTCTTTGGCTCATAAACCACTTTCGTAACCTTGGCATTTATTAATTATGAGAGGGTCCTCATTGATTGGGAAGATTAATACACATTCTACGACGAATAATTAGGGGCTTTAACAACAAGAGGATTCTAGGTTCGAATCTCTTAACATGCCTCGGGAACATTTCCACATCAGAGGACTTATACAAAACGCGATTTAGGGTCAAGCCGTAGCTTACAGGACCTACGCTCAATAATACCGTACATTAGCTCCCTTTTAAATAATACACACATGGCCTCGTGATCTACGTCACAATTAGAGGACTTACAACATATCTCAATTCACTGCAATCAACTACTCTCCATAAGTAACTTACCAAGTACTTTAACTTTTACGCGTTCCTAGCGTGACTTTTTATTTAATTGCGTTCCATTATGCTACACATTACTTTACGGCCGAATGTCTTCCAAAGAACTGATAAATTTCATAGTAACAATTGATACGTATCTTAATTCTTATATTAATCTTTTCCGTTGACAATAAATCGCTCCCTTTTTAAGAACACGCATTCACATCATGTCTTATACATTTGTTAAGGCTTCAACGCTCTATATTTTTATATCATTCAATTTAATCTTTATTTAGATTTCTTTACCTTGTTATTCACATCATGTTTTCATTCCTTACAAAAGCTCAAAAGCTAT
Organism: Meconema thalassinum; assembly: GCA_946902985.2. Lineage (NCBI taxonomy): Eukaryota > Metazoa > Arthropoda > Insecta > Orthoptera > Tettigoniidae > Meconema > Meconema thalassinum. Next base: position 853,871,201 of record OX336389.2, on the reverse strand, counting down.
TTCTTTCATATAATTCAAATTTACCTTTATGTAAATATCTTTGTTATAATTATTATTATCACGCTTGCTTTTATAACATTCATTAAATATTGACATTTTTATTCCATGCATTTCGTCTACAGGATTTATTATTTCATATAATTATTTATTATTTCTTAAAACCTTATTTTCGTTCAGATCGCGTTCTTATTTAGTTATTATTCATTTAAAAACATCCCTTCTACTCAAAACTCCGGTGGAATTGTACACAAAATTTTTCCCGACACCAAAACATAATGAAAATCTTTACTTACATGTTTAAGGTCGCTTTCTGACCTTTATTCTTGTTTGATGTGACATTTTGGCCCACCTTCTTGACCTACTCCATATTGTACAATCTCATTTTATGTACAGAAATTTCTTGACACATATTCACTATATTTAACACTGACATCATTTTTTTTATACACTGGTGTATCCGTTTTGAACACACATTAAAACACTAAAAAATATTACTCTGGTACATATTATAACACATATCACTGTGCATAAAACGCTTTCACTTTACCTAAAACACTTAAAATGATACTCTTATTTCTTTTCTTACAATATTTACACTTCACTCCTATCACACGGGTGCATCTCAACGATTTTTACAATTTCTGTCGGCAGTTGATGATCCCTGATGTGAATCCTATCGACCTGCATTGGACGTGTGATTTTACTCGTTCAAAGTTGCTCTCTCCTACAATGGAAACTACTGGTTTCAGTCTCTCAAAACCGCTTCTATTGTCTATTACTCGGCTTTATTTTATCTGCTTTAACTAGGCGATAAATATCTTTATTTTGCCGTCACCTCTATTTATATATGGTGGTCTATCGCCCCCTATAGTTTCTATATATTGGCCTCCCTTCGAGGACCGTATACTGTCTATCGTACCGTTTAGTTTCTATATCTTGGCCTCCCTTCGAGGACCGTATACTGTCTATCGTATATTTTTGACGTTTTCTCACTAGAGTACGTTTCCCTCTGGTTTCGAAGCTAAGTTCCTAAGTTCCTTTCGCTTGAACTTCTATCTTTCGCGATCGTAATTACTGTTTATTCTTGTCCTTTACAGGACTTAATGTCTTTAACAATGTCTTTACTAGACGTAACGCCGTTTATTTGTTGGAGTTCTTATAACTTCGTAACTGTATTGAACTAGTGTTCTTCTGGAACTCGAAGTTCCCTACTGATCGCTGTGTCTTACTTTGGCGATATTGCTTTAAAGTCCGTATATTTAATGTTCTTTATAATTTAGGACTCTTCAAAGTCTTGAACTGCTAACCCTCAGCGTAGCGTACTTATATCGTAACTGGTCTACACTCGGTGAACTTGTAGCCTAGCCTCCCACAGGCTCTGGATCGATGTCTGATACAGCTTAACGTCCCCCTCACGGGCTCTTGAATACTGCGTATACGATGTGGTGCAGCACTTCCGCTCACGGAATGCTCGTAGACTGAATGATTATGATGCTCCAGCGTAACGCCCCCCTGGACGGACTAATACTGCATGTACTGATACAGCGTGACGTTCCCCTCACGGGCTCTCGTAGACTGCATGCACTGATGCAGAGTAACACCCCCTCACGGGCTGTCAGAATAACTGCATGTTTGGTCTGGCTCTGCCAGGAGCTTTATACCTTTCAGCCACAAAAAGATAAAACTCTAGTCCTTTTCGTGACCAACTTTTGAACTAATTGTCGCACAATTATAAAAATTATATATCCAGAAAGCTCGTCTTCCAAACGTAAAATAATCTTCCTGTGCATGGAAATCGATCGTGCATTTCCGAGATATTAATTAATTTCTCGTCCTCAACTGTGTGGGTGGTGCTGTTCTTTTTTTTATTCTCCCACTCCTTGGGTCTCGGTGAACCCCCAATGACGTCTACTTGCGTTTGCAGTTTTCTCCTGTGCAATTTTTACAAGGTTTTTCTTTACACAAAAATCTCTAATCCAAATTGATTCACCGTACTGTATCTGTTTACTTATTTTTATACTCGTAAACGGGTAAAATTTAATTATTCCTGTTCTGACTCAGCAGCGAGGTTGCCATATTCCTGCAACGTAAGAGCAATTTCCGAGTCCAGCTTCTTCGTCTTACAGTCAAAACTTTCCACTCGTTCTAATAATATCCATGACTGGCTCCTTATAAATGTCAAGAGGCATGAGCTCATCTAAGGAACACCTGGCCCTAGCGCTTGCACAATGTTAAGCTATAATCCTGGCTTGAAATCTCTCTCCGTTCCCTTAGAAACTGTATGATTCTTTCATTCTTTTCTCAAAGTACATGGATTCGACTCTCTTTGAGGCCATGGTACATGGGTTCATCTCACCCCTCCTTAGATTAATAAATTTTCGAAAAATTTTGAGGAAATTTATTTCAATTATTTATAAAAATCTTATTTTTCCTTTAATAGTCGAAGCCATTATAACGTTCTCCGTCCTTTTTGTTTCTTTATTCCTAAAAAATCCCACGATAATTTGATTTCTTTCATCTTTTTAAGTCATATCCGGTAATTGTGTCGGTTGGGTACGCTCTGTCCCTACCCTTTCTTTCTCCTTTTTATTTGTCTGGATATCAAGTTTCCAGAACCTCATTCTTCTTTACGGGTGTGGTCTATTCCTACCCGTTCCCTTATTTCATCATTCTCCTTCCTTAAATTGAAATTTTCTTCTTCAATAAAATCAATTATTTCTTTAAAGTTCCCTTCCTCTCTGGTTTATATTTGTATGGGTCTTTCTTAAAGGTCCCATTCATTCATTCATTCCCCTAGTGGACGTCTACACTTCAGGGTCATAAATTTCTTGTCACGTTCGGGTGATTTGTTAATCTTCCTCTAGTCTGGCGAGCTCTCTCCAAACTTGAGTCAAACCGTTTGTTTCTTTTCTTCTTTTATAAGACGGACATCCTGCCGGTCTGTTTCTCTTTCCACATTACATATTGTCAACTTAATGACCTTCTTTAAATTACCTTGCGGGTGCAACTGGCTTTACCCGTAACATCATCATTATTATTGTCAGACTCCTCAAGTCTGTAAAATTTCATTTAATTCTTAAGAGCTCGGTCTAACCTCACCTGACTCTTTTTGGTTTTCTACCACCTTCCTCATCTCTTTTTGAGATAGTATTTCAAACAAAATTAATTTTATTCCTCTTATTCTTTCATGGTTGCATAGGGCTTTACCCGTTGGTTCCAATGGAATAATTCTTTTCTTATCCTCTCGTCTCGCATCGAGATGGCATTTCGAAAGAGTATTTCTTTTTTCGACTCTTCCAATTCTTTAGATCCTTCAGATCTCCATTCTGTCTCTTCCTTTTATCACTCCCTTTCTTTTTACGGAGCTTCCAGCTGAAATATGCCTGGGCATCCTCTTTCTCTAAGTCCTCGTACTTTGTATCTCCTCCTTTCTTACATTCCATGGGGTATCTATTTCCTGGTAAACCGACTACCAATGGCGGTTTTCCTCTTTCCTGATTTTCTTCAAAGGCATCTCCTTCCTTCTTTTCATTATCTCCAACAATCTCATCTTTTCCTTTGAGGTTTTCTTGGCTCTTGTTGGTACCTTTTTCCATTTCTCTTTTCTGTCGTTGGCATTCCTGACATTTTATCATTAATTCAAGGATCTGTGCCTTCAATTTTTCTTCTTCTTCTTCTAATTGTTTCCTATCTTTCTTATCCTGAGTTTCTTCTAAGTGTATCTCATCTTTCTTCACCTCCTGAATTTCTTCGGAGTTTTCTTCTTCAATTTCTATGACATTTTGAACCTCTGTTTCTATCGGTGCTTCGACGATAGTTTCTATTAGGGTTTCATCTACCTTTTTCATTTCTTCAGGAATTATTATTTCCATCTCTTCAACTTTCATCTCTGTTATTATCTCTTGTTCTGAGATTATTTCTTGATCTTCCTGCTCATCCTTTTCATCAAAATGATTCTCTTCACTTCGCAGCTCGTTTTCATTTTGGCTGTCCTCCGGGTCTGGAACTACTATGTCCTCTTGAGTCTCCATATCTTCTTCAGGAAGGATCTCAAGGTTGTTCTCAGTCTCCACTGGAGTTATTGCAATCTCCACTTCTTCTTGTTTTTCTTCTCTAATATCAATTTTGGGCTCCTCTGGCACCGTGACTTCTTTTTCTTCTTCAATTTCAGCTTGTTTTTCCTCTTGGGCAACTATTTCATTTGCCTGACGGTTCTGCTCCCACATGTATTCCTCATATTTCTTTAAGTTATCATCTACCTGCCCGGTAAACAGCTCAAATTGACTTTTCATATCCCGCGCATCCTTTTGATTTTGATTTTTCATCTCAGTTACTTCGGTCTGAACTACACCGATTTTGTTCTCGAGGGTTCCTACTTTCTCCTCAACCTTTCCAAATCGGGTTCCTAGCTCATTCAGACTTTGTTTTATTTCATCCCGGGATGTTTTACAGATATCGCTGTTAGATTTTATCTGAGCTTCTAATTTTTTCTGCACACCTTGGATCTGGGTTACAAGTTTCTTTTCACATTCCTCTACATTTTCTTTACATGCTTTTTCCATGCTATTTAATTTAGTTTCTATAGTACCAAAATTATCCTCTAAAATTTTAAAATTTTCTCGGCATTCATTTTGTGATTCTCCCATATTTTTGTTCGTAGTATTTATTTGGCCTTGCAATTCTGACTGAAATACTTTATTTTCCCTTTGAATTTCACTTGCGATTTTCCCTTTTAAATCATTTAATTTGTCCCCAAACTTAGTGTCAAAATCTTGAAATTTGGTATTCATTGTTTCTTCTAAAACCTTGGACCCCTCTTTCATTTCCTTAATTTCAACCTTCAGTTCCTTATCCATTTTTATACAATTAGCTTCGATAGCTTCTAATTTAGTTCCCATGTTATCACTTTTAGCTTCGATATCTACTAATTTAGTTCCCATGTTATCACTTTTAGCTTCGATATCTACTAATTTAGTTCCCATATTAGCACTATCAGTTTTTAGTGACTCTAAACTTTGATTCATGGATCCTAACTTTTGGTTATTTTCCTCCTGTTGGCTGTCCAACTTATTCAAACTCTCATTTATGGATTCGAACACTTTGTTATTTTCATCCTTTTGGAGGCCCAATGTATTGTTTATAGCCTCCAACTTCTCATTGTTATCGGCTTTTATAGCCTCCAAAAGCCGTTGCATCTCTTCACTCAATGCCATCTTATTAGAATATAGTGGGCTACTAATGCCACATCGCTAGAACGTGCTTGAGAGATAGTAATCTGAACCATTGTATCCCAATTTCTTTAAAAATTTACTTTGGTACGGGTGTTTACTACACCGTACCCTTTTGATACTCTGCTTCAAACTCAAAGACCTTTATGGAAGTATTTGAAATTCAAAATTTCGAAAAATCATTAAAAAAAAATAAAATGAAAATTTTGATTTTTCGAGAAAACTCGGGTTTTCCCTAGGAAAACTCAGCCCTTCGTACTGGGCGCCATGAAAGGTGATTAGGGGGTTGTTTAAATCCAGGGCTGCTCGGTGTGAGTTTCTAGGGACCCATGCGGTCAGTTAACATTATACGTTGTAGCTACTACTATCATTACTTTACTTTTACATGAATCGACCGTCTTTAGTGTTCCTCTAATTATTAATCCAATCACAGTATTTCTATTCACCCCCCTGTGCCCTTGCAGCAAGAAATATGCAAATCACAGTATGCCAGCATTGCTCAATTCCGGATTTTTCGGGGCTGCGGTAAGTTCTCCCACTCTGTGACTTACATATTTTGGATTAAATAGAGGATACACTTGCAAAAATAACAACAAAATCTACTCCTATTTTAACACATTTAATTAATCAAAAATTATGGCGCTACAAACAAATAAACACATAAACTACTGACCAATATCATTCTACTTGTCCAAAGTGAACAAGGAATAGCATAAAAATAAAACAAATATTAGATTAAAACACATGGTTTTCTTTAAAACCAACAATTCACGATTATTTTCACTTCCATAAAGTACTTATCTTAAAGTTCCAAATAACTACGAGCTTCTTTGGCTCGATACTTTCCCATAATAATGGTGTCATATTTTTGTACACCTCAAGAATTATTTTTATCTTTTCTTATCATCAAAACAAATATATAATTACATTTAAAATTACATGTTAATTATTCACTTCAATATTTGGGCATATCACATGTTCTCCGTATTTACTATCTCTCTCAAGTTTTGCAAATTCACTACGGTGATCGGGAAAACTATTTGTGTACTCCAGAGTTATAAAGATTACTTGACAAAGTCAAAAACTATGATCACTCCCGAAACCTAGTTATCTTCACAAAACTCGTGGATTCCTTCTTTTCCATACAATATTACAATAGGGATTTTATTTAATTCATTTGTCTTATAAGACCATTATCACATAAGAAAACTACGATCTGAATTGGCAAGCGATAATATCAATCTACAAGGACCTCGGTTCAACGCCCGGGTCATTAACAACTTTAAACACTCACGGTGTATTTAACACATCTTACAAGACGGTTTTTACCCACCCTCGCTCTATGAGGGTCAGGCCATTATACTCGGGCGTGATTTATGACAAGGAAAGCGACTCTCTGCCTAACCTACGGTGGCAGCTCTCTTCAATGCTTTAAAACAAACCTTCACATTATTCTCAGTTCTGTGGAGAAACCTGGCTTTTACTTCACTTATTTCCATTCAACAATATTCTTTGGCTCATAAACCACTTTCGTAACCTTGGCATTTATTAATTATGAGAGGGTCCTCATTGATTGGGAAGATTAATACACATTCTACGACGAATAATTAGGGGCTTTAACAACAAGAGGATTCTAGGTTCGAATCTCTTAACATGCCTCGGGAACATTTCCACATCAGAGGACTTATACAAAACGCGATTTAGGGTCAAGCCGTAGCTTACAGGACCTACGCTCAATAATACCGTACATTAGCTCCCTTTTAAATAATACACACATGGCCTCGTGATCTACGTCACAATTAGAGGACTTACAACATATCTCAATTCACTGCAATCAACTACCCTCCATAAGTAACTTACCAAGTACTTTAACTTTTACGCGTTCCTAGCGTGACTTTTTATTTAATTGCGTTCCATTATGCTACACATTACTTTACGGCCGAATGTCTTCCAAAGAACTGATAAATTTCATAGTAACAATTGATACATATCTTAATTCTTATATTAATCTTTTCCGTTGACAATAAATCGCTCCCTTTTTAAGAACACGCATTCACATCATGTCTTATACATTTGTTAAGGCTTCAACGCTCTATATTTTTATATCATTCAATTTAATCTTTATTTAGATTTCTTTACCTTGTTATTCACATCATGTTTTCATTCCTTACAAAAGCTCAAAAGCTATTTCTTTCATATAATTCAAATTTACCTTTATGTAAATATCTTTGTTATAATTATTATTATCACGCTTGCTTTTATAACATTCATTAAATATTGACATTTTTATTCCATGCATTTCGTCTACAGGATTTATTATTTCATATAATTATTTATTATTTCTTAAAACCTTATTTTCGTTCAGATCGCGTTCTTATTTAGTTATTATTCATTTAAAAACATCCCTTCTACTCAAAACTCCGGTGGAATTGTACACAAAATTTTTCCCGACACCAAACCATAATGAAAATCTTTACTTACATGTTTAAGGTCGCTTTCTGACCTTTATTCTTGTTTGATGTGACATTTTGGTCCACCTTCTTGACCTACTCCATATTGTACAATCTCATTTTATGTACAGAAATATCTTGACACATATTCACTGTATTTAACACTGACAACATTTTTTTTTATACACTGGTGTATCCGTTTTGAACACACATTAAAACACTAAAAAATATTACTCTGGTACATATTATAACACATATCACTGTGCATAAAACGCTTTCACTTTACCTAAAACACTTAAAATGATACTCTTATTTCTTTTCTTACAATATTTACACTTCACTCCTATCACACGGGTGCATCTCAACGATTTTTACAATTTCTGTCGGCAGTTGATGATCCCTGATGTGAATCCTATCGACCTGCATTGGACGTGTGATTTTACTCGTTCAAAGTTGCTCTCTCCTACAATGGAAACTACTGGTTTCAGTCTCTCAAAACCGCTTCTATTGTCTATTACTCGGCTTTACTTTATCTGCTTTAACTAGGCGATAAATGTCTTTACTTTGCCGTCACCTCTATTTATATATGGTGGTCTATCGCCCCCTATAGTTTCTATATCTTGGCCTCCCTTCGAGGACCGTATACTGTCTATCGTACCGTTTAGTTTCTATATCTTGGCCTCCCTTCGAGGACCGTATACTGTCTATCGTATATTTTTGACGTTTTCTCCCTAGAGTACGTTTCCCTCTGGTTTCGAAGCTAAGTTCCTAAGTTCCTTTCGCTTGAACTTCTATCTTTCGCGATCGTAATTATTGTTTATTCTTGTCCTTTACAGGACTTAATGTCTTTAACAATGTCTTTACTAGACGTAACGCCGTTTATTTGTTGGAGTTCTTATAACTTCGTAACTGTATTGAACTAGTGTTCTTCTGGAACTCGAAGTTCCCTACTGATCGCTGTGTCTTACTTTGGCGATATTGCTTTAAAGTCCGTATATTTAATGTTCTTTATAATTTAGGACTCTTCAAAGTCTTGAACTGCTAACCCTCAGCGTAGCGTACTTATATCGTAACTGGTCTACACTCGGTGAACTTGTAGCCTAGCCTCCCACAGGCTCTGGATCGATGTCTGATACAGCTTAACGTCCCCCTCACGGGCTCTTGAATACTGCGTATACGATGTGGTGCAGCACTTCCGCTCACGGAATGCTCGTAGACTGAATGATTATGATGCTCCAGCGTAACGCCCCCCTGGACGGACTAATACTGCATGTACTGATACAGCGTGACGTTCCCCTCACGGGCTCTCGTAGACTGCATGCACTGATGCAGAGTAACACCCCCTCACGGGCTGTCAGAATAACTGCATGTTTGGTCTGGCTCTGCCAGGAGCTTTATACCTTTCAGCCACAAAAAGACAAAACTCTAGTCCTTTTCGTGACCAACTTTTGAACTAATTGTCGCACAATTATAAAAATTATATATCCAGAAAGCTCGTCTTCCAAACGTAAAATAATCTTCCTGTGCATGGAAATCGATCGTGCATTTCCGAGATATTAATTAATTTCTCGTCCTCAACTGTGTGGGTGGTGCTGTTCTTTTTTTTTATTCTCCCACTCCTTGGGTCTCGGTGAACCCCCAATGACGTCTACTTGCGTTTGCAGTTTTCTCCTGTGCAATTTTTACAAGGTTTTTCTTTACACAAAAATCTCTAATCCAAATTGATTCACCGTACTGTATCTGTTTACTTATTTTTATACTCGTAAACGGGTAAAATTTAATTATTCCTGTTCTGACTCAGCAGCGAGGTTGCCATATTCCTGCAACGTAAGAGCAATTTCCGAGTCCAGCTTCTTCGTCTTACAGTCAAAACTTTCCACTCGTTCTAATAATATCCATGACTGGCTCCTTATAAATGTCAAGAGGCATGAGCTCATCTAAGGAACACCTGGCCCTAGCGCTTGCACAATGTTAAGCTATAATCCTGGCTTGAAATCTCTCTCCGTTCCCTTAGAAACTGTATGATTCTTTCATTCTTTTCTCAAAGTACATGGATTCGACTCTCTTTGAGGCCATGGTACATGGGTTCAATACAAATATATAAATACACTCCTAGAAAAAATTACATGCTTTAGTTAATATTCACAATTAAATGGGGCAATTTAGGATAACGCGTTTTGACCCTTAAGTGGCCATCATCAGATCCTGATCACTGTGTTCAAATTTCTTCTTCTTCTTCTTCTTCTTCTTCTTCTTCTTCTCCTCCTCCTTCTATTCTTCTTCTTCAATTTCCCTTATTCCTTCAAGCGTCGGGGTAGCCTCGTTTGAGCCATTTCTGTCATTTTTTTCCCGCTCTGTTTCTGCACATTCTCTTCATTTCCACAACAGTTGTGCCCTTTTTTTCGTCCCAATCTCTCAATCCTATTCTCCCATGTAATGCGGGATCTACCTCGTCCAGCTCCTCCCTCAACTCGCATTTCATGTATTTGTTTTACTTTTCTTTCTTCTTCCATTCTCGTAACATGTCCGTACCATCTTGACTGACGTTCCTCAACCACTTCACCCATTGCTTTTTGTCTTAATTCCTCTCTAAATCTCTCATTTCGAACTCGATCTCGAACTCGATCGAAACGTCATTTCTGTGGCAGTAATCCTACTACTTTAAATATTCAATAATGCAAATTCACTATTGTAGTATAATCGAATCGTTAGGTGAAATTATAATACGATTCGCTTGAATCGGGCCTTACGTTAGTTTTTGTTTGTTAATTACGTCAGTGTATACAATTTAGAATATACACTGTACCAATAATATACTAATTAACAAGTTTTGTCATGGACTAAAAAAAAAAAGTTCACTTATCTTGGTGAGCCCCCGTGGCTTAGGCGGCAGCACACCGGCCTCTCACCGCTGGGTCCGTGGTTCAAATCCCGGTCACTCCATGTGAGATTTGTGCTGGACAAAACGGAGGCAGACAGGTTTTTCTCCGGGTACTCCGGTTTTCCCTGTCAAAAATTTCATTCCAGCAACACTCTCCACTATCATTTTATTTCATCTGTCATTCATTTATTCATTGCCTCAGAGGAGTGCGACAGGCTTCGGCAGCCGAGCCGGCACAGTTCATATCCTCGCCGCTAGATGGGGGCTTCATTCATTCCATCCCTGACCCGGTCGAATGACTGGAACAGGCTGTGGATTTTCATTTACTTATCTTGGTGTTGGTGATCCTCACTACGATGTTGACACAGTGTCCTCCACACTGCTACTGACGCGGCGAGCTAATATGCCTCCTTTCGTTCACATGTCAGCCTGTGCGCTATCTGTTATCGGAATTATGTAATTGAGGTTTTGAAAAGGCTATCGCTGTACCAGAACTATACTGAATGAGGTTTGAGTGACTTATGAAAGTGTATGTTAAGGACTCTGGAAATGTTTCAATTACTATCGTAGGCCATTTATCCGTCTGCCACACCTTAGACACATGTCCCATTGGATGCTGCCGGTCTATTAGACGGTATAGGACCCTACGAAACTACCTATATACAGGTCTAGCTTTATTGAAAATAGTCACAAAGTGCATCTTCATTCTATAACATATTTCCCAATAAATCTCTTCCCATTTGCATTCCTTGCCTCCTTTTGAAAATTATTTTAATTTTAGCAGCGTGAAGAGTGGTGATCTTTCTAAAGATGAGTGTTCGTTCAGATTCGCTGGATTATCTTTCTCCGCTAGATATATTTCTATAGATTTTATATGTCGAGAGGTTTGCCCTTTGCTTTGTGGTGTAGAATTTTCAAGTCTATTTCTACGTTGTTGAAACGGTGATTGTTGTCATACGTGTGTTCGTATATGACTGAATAATTGTTGTGTTTGATCGCATTTTTGTGTTCTTTATATCTTGTTCCGATTTGTCTACCACTTTGCCCGACCTAATTAGCATCCATCATCTTGGCATGTGAACAAATATACGCCTGATTTTGCGTGGGGTGTTTCTTTGTTAGGTTGCTATTGTGTAGGTGTTTACCGAGTGAGTTGTTAGTTCTGAAAGCTATGTTTAGTCCATGTTTCTTGAAGATGTTTGTTATTTTATAAGTGTTCTTGTTCACGAAATGCTGGGTTGGTGATCTGTCCTTTTTTTTCTTCCGTTGTTTATCTAGTATCTGGTTTAGGCCTACTGTGTAGGGCGAAAAATTATTTACCGTTGCCACCTGTTTTATCGTGTCGATCCCTTTATTGAGATTTCGTATTGACATAGGTAAGGTCATAAGGTTGGATGAGAGAAAGTTAAAAAATGTTACAGCGCATCTCGAATGTAGTTCATCTCGATATCAATATCGGGAAAAACCCAAAACAACATGTTCACGGACACGCAAATTTCAAATATTTAAAATCACTTTTCTGGGGATCTAATCATCCGTGCGCAGTGAAACATGGCACAGCGAAACTTAATTTAACGACTAAGTCATTTAATAATCGGGAATAATAAGGGCTAGACTTACATATGCATCTAATATGTTCATTTTTAGCCTATTTCCATTTATGAAAAAATTGGCTTATGAGACTACCTTTTGTCCGTGTGTGTGCGTAGGCTATGCCTGTGTTTGTCCCTCATAAAATCTAAACGGCCCGATTTCAATGAAACTCAGTAAATACATACTACTACCTTGTCCTACCTGGACCGTGCCTTTCAAAATTTAATACGTTTCACCAATTCAACATGGTGGCCGTACGAAATATTTCACTGGCATTCTATATCTCCGCAACAGTAACAGGTGTCACCCTGAAAGTTCATACGCTGATAAAGGGTACACATAGAAGTTCATCTATTTGACTTTTATAAACCTGTTAAGTACAAAACGAACATGGCGATTTCATCATCTGAGTGCAGTGAAACTGGGTGCGATATATGTTCATATAAAATTTTATCTACTGACATCCAATTAATCTCAATTTTTTTTATAACCCCAGGATGGCGGCTGTGCGAAATTTAAAAAATAACTTTTTATTTCTTGTGTCTTATTCATGCGATCGAAATGAACGTTGGAATAATGAACCTATGCAATAATCTTCATCTAATGGTACATAACTCTATGGCCTACATATAAAACAATCCGATATGGTGACCATCCGAAGTATTAAGATGGCTCTCAATATCTAAGAATCTTTTATAGCAATCAAACTGAAATGTTGTATTTTGATAGAAGCTGCTTAAGTTCACCTATGAGATTTTTAATAATCTGGTGATCACAAAACCAACATGGCGACCAAGCGAATTTTTAACATTTAAACGGAATTTACTCACGATTTAATCATTCGAGCACATTGGAACTTGGTACGGTGAATGTTCATATCAAATTTAATCTACCGAGATCCAATTAAGTTCCATTGCTTCTTTTTGAACCCTAAGATGGCGGCTGTGCAAACATATTTTTAAAAAAATCTTGTGTCCTAATCACGCGATCTAAGTCAACGTTTGAATAGGCCTAATGAACCTACGCAATAATCCTCATCTAATGGTACATAACTCTATGGCCTACACATATAACAATCCAATATGGTGACCATCCGAAATATTTAGACGGTTCTCAATATCTACGAATCTATTACAGCAATCAAACTGATTTTTTGTTGATAAAGGCTATTAACATAAGTTCACCTATGGATCATTCAATAACCTGGCAAGCACAAAACCAACATGGTTGCGACGCGAAATTTAAATATTTAAATGGATTTTTGTCGCGACTTTTCATCCGAGCGCTGTGAAACTTGGCACGGAATATCTTCATACAAGCCTTAATATAGACTACTGTTGTCTAATTTAATGGAATTTCATGAGAACTTCAACATGGGGGCTGTGCATTTTAAAAAACCTCGTTTTCATTTCTCGTGTCCTAAGAAAGACCAATAGGATATATGAAAATAGGCTGTTCAGTTATTCACGGAACTACTTGTTTTTTAAGAATTCAAAGTTGAGGCAGAGGGAAATTTTTAAAACAGTTTTATTTCTCGTATCCTTTTCAAGCGATCGTAAAGGAAGACTCCACATCAAAGCTGAAAATTGCGCATTGCACCTTTATTATGGTCCATGATAAGGCCACATTAATTAAAAGTGCATAATTAAGGCTCAAGCTAAACCGAGACAAAGGGATACAAGAGATGAAATGGGGTCTGTTGTTTAGCAGAAATGACTAGACCGCATTATTTTCGATAAAGAGCTGCTGCCTCGGGCCATGAGAGGATATTCGGGTTCTCCTCCTGCAGAGAACTGACCTCCGTGGCATGTTTGAGACGCCACCGAATTCAAAATAAGAGGGAGCTATGCCAGGTTCACATAGTGTAATTAATCGCATAATCAGTTAAGCCTATCAACATTTGAATAAAATACACGGATGGAAAGGTAAAATTATGAATAACGGAGTTATTCATAAGTTGACAACAACTAAATCTGAACTTCAACTTAATCTAAATTTTGTACACAAAGTCTTTGGCCGACTTATAATGCGTGTGTCTCACGGTCAAACTTATCAGCGCCTGAGAACGGCAACGCCATGAAGGGAATTAACCAAGGCGAAGCAGAGGGGCGTGATAATGCTATGCAAAACATGGCGAATTCCACGATGAAATTTGCAAATTAATTAGTGCATGCAATTCGCCATAATTTATTAAATAACTTAAAACCTGTATAATGGCTGAAAAAAGGGTGCATCAGATAAACCTTCACATCTGTGCATCCACGTAGGATTCAATTCAGAGGAACAAATATAAGTGGCACGATTGCGGATGTCATCATCAGTCTGGATCAATCAGTTGTAGGTGGAGCTCGCGACGCTCTGAGTTTCTCCTGAAACCAAATTGGTCTTCATCCAACTCCGTTTCTGTCGTTCCATTCTCTTGTAAATTATGCTAATCAGGATCCTTGAAGCATGAGTGATCAAGCTGATTGTACGGTAATCTTCCCATCTGCCAGCACCTGCTTTCTTCGGTATAGGGTTGATAACTTTCTTCTTGAAATCTGAGAGTATCTCACTTGTCTCATAAATCCTACATACCAACTGAAATGTACATTTATAGGCACGCCCTATAATAACCTAGTTGACAACAACTAAATCTAAACTTCAACTTAATCTAAATTTTGTACACAAAACTTGCCCTGACCAAACAAAACAACTAACATGATAGGTACAATAATAAATGGTTGTACTTATCACTTAAGCTCAATCAGCGTTGAATCATCGCTGTTCCATGGCCTTGCCCAACGTAAATTTATTCCAATAAAGGCTTCATCTGGGCTCGAAACCAACTTTCTTCTCCCTTGGTGGCCATCTCACTGGTTTCCCTCTTCTTGATGTGGGTGGGCACGATGAAAGTGGAACTTTACTAACTTCCATTACTTATATCAGTTGGAGTCATAAAATAACGCCCTGTGTCCTGATGTTTCTAATGATTGCTCATTTCTGGCATTCCGTTATGTAGTTTCCTGAATGTGTGTTCCTAATCGTCTGCAATCTTTTTTGAAATAATATATAGGAGATTTTAAATTAGCAAAATGATCTTACTATGGTTTTAGTGCTTTGCTCTGTCTTAAACAAAGCTTTCATCGTTAATCAATATAACTCATTTCAATTCACCTTCAGCACCGGAAAATATGTGTCGAAAGTTACATGTTTTTTTTCTTTCGTATGACCTCCTGAGAGGCCGAGTGCAGGTCTTTCTAGTCGACGCCCGTGGGCGACCTGCGCGTCGGGATGATAGATGGAATGGATGAAGGCGAATGGGCAAGGATTTGGAAGGAAGCGGCCGTGGCCTGTCAGAAGGTACCGTCCCAGCATTTGCCTGGTGTTGAAAATGGGGAAACCACGGAAAACCATTTCAAGGACGGCCGACAGTGGGGCTCGAACCCACGCGTCTACCGAGTCAGCAGAGAGCTTGGCCCCATGACCTAACACTGCACTTTAGCCAGCGTAGCCACTACTGTCGGTAGTTACATGATAAGGGTTATCTACAATAGTTGAATAGAAAGAGTTTTGTATAAGAATATTTAGCTCATGGTGATGGTTTATTATCTTTCTGAAGGACCAGTTCAACACAATGTCAGTAAGATATGTTCCTTTTCAGAAATTAACATGCAACTGGCTGAGTGGCAAAGCGGTAACGTTCTCGCCTGGTGTGCCCAAGGTTGCAGGATCGATTCATGGTGCAGTCCGTTGGCATTTGAGGATGCAAAACTGCAAGGGAGGCGTGTCAATAGATTTTTTGACACGTTAAAGATCTCCATTGGAGCAAAATTCCGACACCCCTGCGTCTCTAAAACCCGCAGTAGTTAAAAGCGACGTGAAACCAATAACATTATTATTAGAAATTAACATGCGAGTAATATAAAATTTACGACAACTGAACTAAAATAATTGGGGTAGATGACGTTGATGTTCCATCCCTGAAAATAATCATCACCACCACTGCTTGAAAAAATGCACGTACTAGAATTTACAACTTTTAGCATCGGTTAATTATGACTCCTCCCGCGAGATGGCATCTTTTTTTAACGAGTCACAGGAATTAATTTTAAGAAAGGTCAATGTACGACTCCTATAATTTACGAAAAGTAAGCTACGAAATTCAGTTCCATTGGATAATGTTTGTTACAATAGTTGATTATACGAAGCTTCTCTCTGATCGTTTGGAAAGAACTCTAGAAATAAAAATATGGTCTTAAAACATTGAAGTGACGCCATTTTGACTTTGTGAATTTAATTGAACAACATAAGATTCCCATATGTATATTCGCTGTGCCAAGTTTCATATTAAAAATTTGTGTGGCCACCATGTTGTTATTGTGTTTATCAGGTCTTTAATATCACATATATGTTCTTAATTAATATAACTCTATCACCATACCGAATTTTAGTTTGGTAGCTGTAACAGTTTCGGATAATTTGAGAACTAATGAAATATTTCTTATAGCCATCATATTGGATATACTTATATTTCAACATATGAAGATTATTAAGGTGGTTCATTATACCATCGCCGTCTGCTATGCTCTAGCGCCTTCCCATTTAGCACGAGTTGTGTGCTAAGCAACGAACATCCCGTACTTGCCGATCTTCCCGACAGGAGCGCTGCTAGGTTGAACCGATTGTGAGCCTTTCCAAGCACGCAATATTCCGCGTACGTCTCTAATTTTAATATCTGACAGCTTTGTTGTTTGTCATATAAGTTGTGTAATGTGAGAAGTACTGTGGTGTTCACTAAGTGTTGATATTTTGTATTACTAACAGTAGTTACAGCATTTTCACTACGATTTCATAATTTTGTCATGCCTATGGAATATACAGACAGGTATGTCTATTTAATTTAAATCATGTTGTGCCGGCGTAATCTCTTGTTATGTATAGTCTCTAGAGCATGAATCGGTATTCAGTATTGTGATAACTGATAACCATGTCGAAGAGAAGTAATACCTTTAATTGTCGTAGGTGATTTTTAGCCACGATGGTATACTGCTGTGTTACATACTGCAAGTGTAAGAGTGGGAAAGTAAAAGGCATTTCGTTTCATGAATTCCCGTGTGATGAAGAATTAAGACAGAAATGGCTTAAGAATATTTGACGAGAAAAATGTTTACCGAATTTTGAGTCAAGAATTTCTCACGTATGTGGGCGGCATTTTCTTGAGTTTGATTATCGCCCAGGGCTGAAAATGAAGAAATTCCCCCATGGTATTTGAAGATTATCCTGCACATAAAGTGCCTAAAACAACATTAGATAGAAGAAAACTCATGAAACATGACGAAACCAAGGCAAGAAAAGAAAGCGAGATGACGATACTGTGGGAGATTTTCACAGTAGTAATGACGTCACGCCCATAGCCAACATGGCATATTTAACCAAGGGAGTTGAATCAGTTGATATTATTTACGATGACCAAGTTTCTGGTTTGCGAGGTCATGGCAACAAATCTGTTGAAGCTCAGACAGATAGTCAAGCACGTAATAAATTCGCTGACGCTGGAAGACATTTATCTTCACTTATATCAAAACAAAATTTAAAAATTGGAAATGGAACTTGAATCCCAAAAGAGACAACTACACCAGTATGATAACCAATACCATGCATGTTTAAAATCTATACTAAATATTAACGAGCGAGACCCTTCCAATTCCAAATGTTCATTCATTTTAGAGAAAATTGTAAACTATAGCAAGAAATCACCCAGATGGACAGAAGTTTCAGTAAAGCAATGTGTAATATGGGAATTCATTTCACCTAAGAGATACAATTTCGCCAGAAGTAATTAATTTAAATTACCATCGAAGAGCACCCTGAGCCGTTACATAGGGGGCACTTCATGCGAAACAGGAGTAACAGATTTAGTAAAAACCAGGCTTCTGCTACAGTCTGAAAGGATGAACGATGTCGAAAAAATGTGCTCTCTAACTATTGATGAGATGTCAATCAAGCAGCAATTGCAGTACGACAAGAAACTCGACACACTTTTCGGTCGCCAGGAAACCTCTACTCATGCCGAAGCTCTCAGGTATGAAAACAGTTCCAACCCGTCAAATGCAAAAGAAAATCGGACAGTTCTTGCAATCAACTTACTGTGATTCCTGATATGTGGCTTATCAACCAGTTACAGAATTCCTGAGGCATATTTCTTCTCTAAAAGACTTTCGGGATTGGAACTTTACACTGTAACTCTGTCAGTAATAATAGAGGTGGAAACTTGTGGCTTTGTGATTTTAAGATTAGTTACTGACAATAATAAAACTAATGTAAATATAATGAGAAGACTGTCGAGTGGAAAAGAAATAAAGCCACAGATATGCCATCCTGAAAATCAAAACAGAACTTTATTTCTGGCTTTCTATCAGTGTCACATTTTAAAGAATGTAAGAAACAGTCTCCTAGAAAAGACCATAACAGATGGACATGAAGAAATAACAGGAGAGTATGTAGAAGATGTATATAAACTGCAGTCCAAGGAAATAACTAAACCCGTCCCCTTCCTTACATGAAAGCATGTTGCACCTACCAACTTTGAGAAAATGAACGTAAAAAGGGCGAAAGAAATATTTTCTACGGAAGTCATAACTGCTTTGGAATGCCTGAAGGACAACTCTTCTCATTTTAAAGCACAAGCCTTTCAGAACTGCAGTGCAACTATTACTTTCTTGAAAGTAATTAAGAAATGGTTTGAAATTCATAATATAAGAAGTACAAACCTTAGTCAGTATCGCGATAGAATGCATTTCTTCGACATAAGCGACGAGAGACTATTATGGTTAGAAGAGGAATTTCCGTCGTATCTAGCTACGATCAAGGAATCAAGTCATAAAAAGGCTATAGGAATTTTGAGTTAAGAAACTTATGAAGCTATTCTACTGACTACTTCTTCAACTGTTCTGTGTATAAGTGTCTTCTGTCTTCTGAATTTCATTTCGTACTGACAAGGGCATTCAACAGTGTCTCCATAGAGAACTTCTTTAGCAAATTGAGACATATCTCGGGAAGCAATGACATGCTACAGTAGATAGTAGGGCTGTAATATTCAGCTTGAACCGAATATTGAAAACAGTTTTTTATTCCCTCTCATCCCATACACGAAGAAGCAAAGAAGGCCTAATGAACATGGTCATATCCAGTAAGGACCTGCAGAGACCTGAGATAGAGCAGACTTCTATTCCTGATTCAGTCAAGAGTATATTAAACAACCTCATTGAACCACCACGTAAGTCGAAATTTTACAGTATTTATTATAAATATTTTGTTATTAAAACATAATTTGAACGTATTGATTAATTACATAAACTTTTAAGTCTTGGATTTGTCACAATGGAACAAGCATCGATGACGTACATTGGAAGATTTATAGTGCAACAAGTCCAAAAGGAAATTCAATGCAAATTATGTTACCAGCTGGTTGGAAGAAGGAAATTTAGCTCCCCACTGACGGATTTAATTTACAAGAGGGACACTTCTGGTCAGCTGCATTATCCGACTGAACAACTTGTGTGGATTATGATAACAATTTTTCAGTTTGTGTGTACTGTTGTAAAGTTTATGTCCACCCGAATATGTGAACACGAGACTGCAATTGTTCTGCCTGCATTGAGTTAGTCCTCCTTGATGAAGAGCGAAACGTCGTCTGACAGCGGCCACAACGAAGTGCTAAGTAAGTTGATTTGTAAAATTGCAATACCAGCATTTCTTGATAAGATCGCGTGTGAAATGGCAGAGCGGTTCGAACATGTTAAATACCTGAACACAAAGCCAACAAGTCGGGAGATTCTTCGTGTTTAGAAGGCAACAACAGATACGAGCGACTGGAGTAACAACCTACTAGCGCTGCGAGGTACAGTAAGTGGTGGAGAATTTCAGTACTCCTGCATGTTCACTGTTTGGAGTGAAGTGGGGAGGCGTTAGAGCATAGCAGACGGCGACGATTATACAAACTTCCACTTCGATCATATGATCAGGACACAAGAAATGGAAACGTGGTTTTTAAAATTTTGCACAGAAGCCATCTTAAATTTCTCATAAAAATTGAATCAAAAGTGATGCCACTATAAAGATTTACCGTACCAAGTTTCACCATGGTTGGATGATTAAATCGCGGGTGAAGCCCACTTAAATATTTAAATTTTACGTGGCATCAATGCTGGTTTTCTGGTCAACAAGTTATTGAAAGTCACATAGTTTAACTTATTTTAATATTTTCTATCACCATATAAATGCTGCAATAGATTCATAGTTTTGAGAACCAGTGAAATATTTCGCATGGCCGACATGTTGGATTGATTTATATATGTGGGCTATAGAGTTATGTAACGTACCGGTAGATGAACATTATTGTGATGGTTCAGTATACAAACTTTCACTTCGACCTCTTGATTAGGACTCATGTAGGCCTAATAGAAACTTATTTTAAAATTTCACACAAGAGTAGAATTACCGTAAATGTTTCGTTCAGAGTTTCAATCCGAGAAAAATAAAATAAAATTCTATGGATTTACTGTTATTCCCGTCGAAACAGACTTGAGTGTGTCTTTCACAATTTCATTCGGAGAGGTATGGAATGCAATGCTATGGATCGAATTTCATACCCGCCGGAATAGACTTCAATATTTCAGTTAAGTTTCTATTAAAAGGAATAGAATTAGATATTCCATTCAGAGTTTATTTTTAAAGAATAGAATCAGATATTTCATTCCTTGTCGGAATGAAATTATATGTTCCATTCGAGTTTAATTTCACGCCGGAGTAGTGTCAAATTGACTGACTGAATTTAATTCCATTCCTGCTCCGGAATGAAATATAAAATTTCATTACAGTGCACATCGCTGGTTCAAGGAGCAATTTTAACTATTGATAGTGGGGTTACTGATATCAATTGTTTGCAATATTAGTAGATCCCACAGCTCCTGTCATGATTTATTGACGGATAAAATAATGTTGATTGTTGATTCCCTGCTTGATGGGAAGACTTCCATGGAGTGATTGATTGTTTGATGTTATATTATGCAACATTTTTATAGGGCTAGTAAAATGTTATTGATCCACCCACAGTGTGTGTAATTTGTATTTTAGAATATCCAGGGCATTCATTCATTCATTCATTCATTTATTTGCAATTGGGGGTGTGTCCCCAGGTGGCAAATTAGATATACATAACAATTCAATAACAATTAAACTGGAGTATTTACACAAATGGTCAGTCTTTTCTTACACACACCTATATGTTTGGGAAAAGGCTCTAAGACTGCGGCAGGTAGAGAGTTCAAGTTATCAATGGCACGGTTTACGAAATAATGAAAAGAAAATCTACAGCCTGCTTCCAGTCTCCGACCGGGTCAGGAATGGAATGAATGAAGCCCCCATCTAGCGGCGAGGATATGAACTGTGCCGGCTGCCGAGGCCTGACGCACTCCTCTGGGGCAATGATTAAATGAATGAAAGATGAAATGAAATGATAGTGGAGAGTGTTGCTGGAATGAAATTTTGACAGGGAAAACCGGAGTACCCGGAGAAAAACCTGTCTGCCTCCGTTCTGTCCAGCACAGATCTCACATGGAGTGACCGGGATTTGAACCACGGACCCAGCGGTGAGAGACCGGCGTGCTGCCGCCTAAGCCACGGAGGCTTGGTTTACGAAATAATATTTACCATAATTTGTTCGCTGTGGTCGGGCCTTAACTTTGAAAGGATGATCACTCCTACTCATGTAAGTGGGCGTTCCCATACGTTTGCTAAGCTCACCCCATGCTGGTTGATCTGTATAGCCTACGTGTTGTACATAGCGCAGAGTCTAGATTTCATCCTCCTAGCCTCAAGTGATTCCCACCCAAGTTTCTTTAACATACGGCTCACACTGATCCCTGGATTAAAGTCACTGAGCACAAATCTAGCGGCCTTTCTCTGTACCATTTCCAACTCATTTATGAGCCCTACTTGATATGGATCCCAAATCGCCGAGGCGTATTCCAGAATAGGTCTTACAAGTGACAAATATCCTAATTCTTTAGCAGAGGTACTACTTCCTTTTAATACCCTCATTACAAAGTGCAGAGATTTGTAATCTTTAGAAACTTATTCTTATACCAACTCCTTGTGTATCTATATGGGGCGTGTACTATTCAGTATAGTGAATTGGTATGCCGGACGGTTTCTACATCCATACCCATCACCTCCCTAGCTTTCGAATATTGTTCCACACACTCCCATTTCCTCCTTGGTCATGGGCTTGTTACAATACGCCCAACACCCTCTCCTTCCTCCATGGCAATGGGATTGTTACACTATACTCTAATCCCCAACGAACCCTCCCTTCCTCCTCGGGTATGGGATTGTTCCACTTCGCTTAGCACCCTATCTTTTCCTCTGTAGCTATTTGCTTATTGCACTAAGCTGCTCTCCCTGACACTTTCTCCTTTCCTCCTTGGATATTTGCTTGTTTCACTACGCTCTACTGCCAGACACCCTCTCTCAGTAAAGACATATAAGGGAGTAAAATGATATTGGGCAGTTAGTGTGTACTGTATATAAATGGACATGGCCATGGACGACCATAAACTCAATGCCAAAACACATCCACACTGGAAATCTTGCTTAGATTAGATGAAGTATTCTCACGAGACTTATGAATGGGATTTGGGTTGGACAAGTGTCGATCACTGAACTTGGTGAGAGTGAAGGAGTTCAAGTATGAACTGCAAGACGGGCATCACATTGAGGCTATGTTGGCAGGCGACTTAGGAGTAGGGCAAGCTTGAGACATTGACCATACATCAATAAAGAGAGATTTCTCTAGTGAAATGATCTAAAAATTGCGACAAATAATAGAAACAAACTTGAACAGGAAAGGACCACGTCGTGGTGAAGCGGTTAGCATTCTTGGTTGTCGCCCCGCAAGTTTGGGTTCGATTCCCGGCTCTTCCAAGGTATTTAATTTTTGTTTTAGGGCTGGAACGGGTACAATCAGCCACGAGAGGCAAAACTGAGAAGAGGTAGGTTTGATTCCCACCTTAGTTATCCTGGAAATGGCTTCCCGTGGTTTCCCACTTCTACTCCAGGCAAATGCCGGGATGGCTCCTAACTTAAAGCCACGGCCGCCTCCTTCCCAATCCACACCTAAATTATAAATGCACACACCAATATAGTCATGACAACGACGCAGGTTAGCAGACAAAATTACACACACACTCAAGTACACGGGGCCAAATGGCGACGTACTCCAAGCCCGTCAAATGAAACAACAACAAAAACATGAACTGAAATCTGTTAACACGCGTGCTTTTCCTGTGGCATGAACAAATGGTAAAAAATGGACATCAAAACAAGTCATTCCGTGAAGAACTAAAACGCTTATTTTCATATATCCTACAGTACTTGCGTTAATTGCCTCTATCAACATACAAAATTTCAGTTTGAATGCCGTAATAGATTCGTAGATATTGAGAGCAATGTTAATACTTCGCATGGTCACCATATTGGATTGTTAGATATGTAGGTCATAGAGTTATGTACTATTACATGAAAATTATTGCGTAGGTGTATTATTCAAACTTAAATTACATGATTAAGACACAAGAAATAAAAACGAGATTTGAAAATTTCGCACAGCCACCATCTTGTGGTTTTGAAAACAATTGAAATATATTAAATGTCAGTGGATTTAAATTTGTATAAGCATTTACCGTACCAAGTTTCACTGCACTCGGATGGTTAAATCGCGAGAAACGTCAATTTCTATATTCAAATTTCGCTTCGCCGCTGTTGGATTTGTGCTCACCAGGTTATTGAAAGTCCCATAGGTGAACTTACGATAAGTCTTTATCAACATACAAATTTTCAGTTTGATTTCTGTCATAGATTAATAGATATTGAGAACCGTCTAACTATTTGAGATGGTCGCCATGTTGTGTTTTTTTATGTATACCATACAGTTATGTAGGCCTACTTTTAAATGACGATTATTACGTAAGTTCATTAATCAAACGTTGACTCCGACCGCATGATTAGGATACAAGAAATAAAAACTTAATTTTAAAATTTCGCACAGCCGCCATCTTGAGGTTATGTAAACAATTGAACTTAATTAGATGTCAGTGCATTACAATGTGTATAAACATTTGCTGCACCCTGTTTCACTGCGCTCGGTAATTAAATCGCGAGAGATGTCAATTTAAATGATTCAACTTCGCTTGGCCGCCATGTTCGTTTTGTACTTAACAGGATTTTGAAAGTCTCATAGGTAAACTTTTAGTAGTAAACTACCCTTTATCTCCGTACACAATTTAAGGATGATATCAGTAATAGTTTCGGAGATTTATATAATGCTGGTGAAATACTTCGCACAGCCGCCATGTTCGATTGGGGAGATGTAATAAAATATGAAGGGCTCGGTCGTGGTTGGACTATATAGTACTATGACCTTACCGAGTTTCATTGAAATCGCTCTAGCCGTTTAGATTTTATTAGCGGGACACACACACATACGCACACACACCGACAAAATGTGATCTCATAAGCTTATATTTTTTATAAATGAGAACTATGTTTATGATAAAAATAAACAGTAACCAAGAACTTCAATGGAACGAATGACTCTACCGAGAAGTCAAGATAAACGGGGCTTTGCTGGCATCGACAACCAGATGAATTGACAGATAGCCTTTGGGAGTGGCCTACTTCAACGTAGAAGGGAGATCATCTGTACTGCACCGAACCATTAGTGAGGTGAACAGATCAACACCACTGGTCTAGGTCTAGAGAAAACAAGCTATTAAGCACCAATTCATACTGACCTTCAGAAGATGGAAAGCAAAACCTCTTCACGGAAAGTATCCAAATGAAGTCAAGCAATAATTGTTGATAAAACTGCATCAAACTTTTTGGTCGCTTCGGGGCAGATCTTTCCAGAAACTGAAGGTTGTATGATTGTAATTCAAGACCATGTCATTCCAACAAGAAACTCCTTCGAGTTTAATGCGAAAGAACCGGCTGTAAAAGATGATAAGTGCCGCCGTTTGTTAAGTTCCACAAGCACAACAGCGTATTACATAAGTATGTAGGCATTTCCTGGCGACGGAGCACAAATGTGTTGTTGATTCTTTTAGGGGCATTGTGACATCGCGGTCCTGCAGACCTATGTACTTGGGTGTATGTGGAATTTGTCTGATAACCTGTGTCACTGTGATGACTGTACTAGTGTGTGTACTTGTAATTGAGGTAGGATTTGGGTAGGAAGAGGCCGGGATCTTAAGTTAGGTACCATCCTGGCATTTCCTAGGAGTAGAAGTGGGAAACCCACTTCCAGGATGGCTCAGGTATGAATCAAGCCTGCCTCTTCATTGAACCCGGCCCTCTGTGGTGACAGCCAAGAATGCTAGCCACTACGCAACGAGATGGACCACAAACCAAGGCATGGTGCTGTTGCTAAAATCTTGCATCAGGAGTTGGCTGATAAGTTGCAGCTTCTAGGAAGAAAGAAAGTTCATTTTTACCGATATCAGCCTGAGAGTGTCTACAAGTTGTAGTGGGGCCGAACTATTCTGACTGATCAATCGGTATCGCACAACAGGCCGGATCTAGTGGTTGTCAGCAACAACATTGAGCAATCCACATTAATTTATATTGCGAACCCGAAAAAACAAGGGTTTCCTTGAAAAGATCAGCAAATATAGAGAATTGGTCCGACAATAATAATAATAATAATAATAATAATAATAATAATAATGAACGTGTGGCCTCCTGAGAGGCCGAGTGCAGGCCTTTCTAGTTGTCGCCCGTGGACAACCTGCGCACCGTAATGAGAATGAAAAGATGAAGAAGACCTAGTCCCTGAGCCATGAGCATTAACCACAGGAGATTAAATCCCTGATGGCCCGGCCTGGAATCGAACCCGGGACATTCCGGCCTAAACCCTAGCGCGCTAACCAGTTTGCCATTGGGCCGAAAAAAATGAGTTCGCTGTATCAAAGAGGCAATGTCATGTAGAATAGGTAAAGGCTATAGGCTACCTATAATTATCTCGAGTACAGGCGTGATGCCAAGTACCTTGCTCTAAGGCCTTAAAACTGAATCTAGGTTCTCATCTGTACAAATTCATGTAGAAGGATGTAACCTAATCTCAATAGGCCGAATCGTCTGGAAGTTCATGTGTAGAGATTTCGGCTTTCCAGCTTAGAACTGACTGTTTCAGTAACTATATTTGGGTCCCTTGAAGTCCGTATAGATATGTTGTGATGTATTAGCAATGTGTTATGTGTACTAAATGTGATAATATTAATATAAATAAAATGCCATTATATTACTGTATTCTGCAGCTGTGTACCTCGTAGCATAGAGACTGGCATTCTTGGCTGTCACCGTAGAGATACGGGTTCGATTTCGGACTCTGCCAGGATATTTAATTCTGGCTGGAACGGAGTACACCCAGTCTCATCAGCCAGAACTAAAAATAGGTGGGTTCGATTCCCACTGCAGCAATTCTAGAAGTGGTTTTCCGTGCTTTGCTACTTCAACTCCAAGCAAGTGCCGGAATGGTATCTAAATTAAGGCCACGACCACCTCACAGAGTGATAGCCATCTATTTTCTGTTAAGTTTGTGCACAAATCAGCTGCCTATCATTTTACGATGAGCAATCTCACAATGGGAGGGTACGATGCATGGGTCAGCGATTAGAACCATCTTTAATTCACGTGTGGGGCATGACCAGGCGTAGGCCTATATCAGGTGTAAGTAGTAACGTGCGCCTCTTAGCCGTTTCCGAGAACGCGTGGTGCAGTGGTAAGAGCACTCCTTCGTAAGCCCGGATCGCTGAATCCAATCCCACCGGTGAGCTTTTTCAGTGTGTAGGTCTTTTTTTTAAACATTGGCAATTCGTACAACTGTAGGTGTCGTGATTAATGTATATTTTGCAGTCAATTGTAATAACGTGTTATGTGAGTGGGAAAAGAGATTCTGAAATCATCGTATAGGGGGTCAACGTTTGTGACATTACATAATGTACAGTATCGGCATTGCAAATACATTGGTATTATACACGGTCAGGTGCATTCTATTAAAATAAAAGTTTGGTGCTTTTCAGTCGGTCAACACGAATGTACCCAAAGAGAGCTGGGTTGTGCCCTAATCCTGAAATAAATTACATGAGATTAATAAATACACTAGGATGACCGATTTCGATCGTCAAGCGATCATCATCAGATCCATTACACTTTGGCTATAACATCTATGTTTGAGAATACAGGTGGAAAATATTTACAATATGTACAATTATTTAGTTGCAGTATTGGTAATGCAACTGTCGGTGTATGCTAATTGTAGTATATCTAATGTTAGGTGAAATGCTAAAATGGTGATAAAAATCCGGAGTTTGTCTGTTTGGGGCGATTATGTAGTTATACAAAATCAACTATGGTTATACTGTAATAATACAGGCTGATACTTATCTGGTTTGTCTTCCTTACTGGAACTTCGAGCAGTTTCGTGTTCACTCTGGCACCAGTTTTGGTCGACTAACCCGGGTGTTAACTGGACGAAACTGGTTTTTCCCTTTCTCCCCCCTTTTGTTCCTATGTGGTTTCTCAGGCCAGTGCAATGTTTATTTGTGCGACGTTGCCAAGTCTAGATAAGAATGTATGTTATTGAATACAGGAAAATCTACAACTATTAAAGACCGTGGAAATCTCTTCGCCACGCGTGGACTAAAAAGCCATTCAACTAAGTGGTACACGGTCTATTGAAGACGTCCCGGCACCTTTAATACTGCCGCGGATACCGGCCTAGGTTTATTGCCGAAAAAAGTACATAGTACACCTGATCCAGATAACATTTACCTATAACCGCCGCTATTCCCCCCCCCTTGTTATCTAGCTTGGCTGTATCGCTAAGTTGTGTCTTGTTTCCGACAGGGTGTGTTTTTTAGTAGAGTGAAAAGGGGTGAACTCTCCATAAAAGTGTGTTCATTTAGATTGTTGGGATTGTTTCGTTTGGCTAGGTGAATCTCGATTGCTTCCTTTATGTCGAGAGCTCTGCCTTTCAATTCGTGATGAATTATTTTTAGGTCAGTCTCGATTTTAGTAAAGCTGTGCCCCGTGTCACACATATGTTCGCATACGGCTGAATGCGTTCCGTATCTTATCGCATTCCTATGATCATTATAACGTGTGTCTACTCGTCTTCCACTCTGTCCAATGTAATTAGCTTGACAACCAGTGTCATGGCATGTACTAGAATATACCCCTGACTTTGAATACGGGTCTTGTTTATTTAGATTACTATTTTGCAAGTGCCTCCCGGTCGTATTGTTCGTTGTGAATGCTATTTTTAAGCCTTGCTTTTTGAAAAGATTAGTGCTTTTATATGTAATCGTATTCACATAGTTGAAGCGCGCAAATTTTTTCTCATTAAAGTCCGGTTTGGGAATCGTTTTATCTTTGTTATCTTTATTTTAATTAAAAAAAATAAAAATGGCTTTTTAGTCCACGTGTGGCGAAGACAGTTCCACGGTCTTTAGTAGTTGTAGATCTTCCTGTATTCAATAACATACATTCTTATCTAGACTTGGCAACGTCACACAAATAAACATTGCACTGACCTCAGAAACCACATAGGAACAAAAGGGGGGAGAAAGGGAAAAACCAGTTTCGTCCAGTTAACACCTGGGTTAATCGACCAAAACTGGTGCCAGAGAGAACACGAAACTGCTCGAAGTTCCAGACAAACCGGATAAGTATCAGCCTGTATTATTACAGTATAACCATAGTTGAATTTGTATAACCATATAATCACCCCAAACAAACAAACTCCGGATTTTTATCACCATTTTAGCATTTCACCTAACATTAGATATACTACAATTAGCATACACCGACAGTTGCATTACCAATACTGCAACTAAATAATTGTACATATTGTAAATATTTTTCACCAGTATTCTCAAACATAGATGTTATAGCCTAAGTGTAATGGATCTAATGATGATCGCTTGACGATCGAAAATGGTCATCCTAGTGTATTTATTAATCTCATGTAATTTATTTCAGGATTAGGTCACAACCCAGCTCATTTTGGGTACATTCGTGTTGACCGACTGAAAAGCACCAAACTTTTGTTTACTTAGGCAACACTGAAAAATGGCTTCAAACCTCACAATGTATTCCATTATATGTATCTCTACTTAGTATAAAACAAAGTCCCCGATTCTTGGATGTTACGGGTAAACTCGAGAACCACTTGATGGATTTTAATGCGGTTTTCACCATTCTGTAAAGGATATCTTGAGGATGATTTCTGTAGAATATAATTTATGTATGATCAAAGGAAGCCGGGCAGTAACGATTTCAGTGGAAAAGTCGAAAAAAAACATGGCGTCCGAGCACTTTGTAAACTTACGCTAGGCAAACCGTTAAAAATATCTAAATACTATGAGTGTAAGAATTGTTCAGAATGAAAATGAAAAGTTCTACAAAAAAGTCCGCGAGAGCATATGTCTATCTTCAATACATCGCCCACTATAAGTGTTTTTACGTTTTAATTTCTTCAAATCATGTCCATTCAACTACTGAGGCGACAGTTTACGAGCTAGTTAAGGGCGAGTCTATCATCCCTCTTACAGCCTAGCTAGCGGGCGAACGTATTGCCCCAGATACAGCCAGCAGCAAACCGTTGAGTCGTGTTGAGTTAAGACTTCTGAGAAGGGTGGTTGTGTCTGGAGTGTCACTGGAAGTTCAACTCGGGTTTTCTTCATTTCGCCTGTGAAACACAGTCAAGTTAAGATTGGACGGAAGGGGGATTTGAGTTTCATTCACCTCGCCATTCCCTGGAAGTGCAACTCTCATTTCGCCTGTGAACTTTTCGTTCCTTAAAATTCACAGTCAATTTAATATTGGATGGAAGGTGGACTATATTATATTGAATTATACTGATTGGCGTATAATCTCTACTTAGTATAAAACAAAGTCCCCGATTCTTGGATGTCATGGGTAAGCTCGAGAACCACTGAATGGATTTTGATGCGGTTTTCACCATTCTGTAAAGGATATCTCGAGGAAGGTTTCTGTAGAAAATAATTTATTTATGACCAAAGGAAGTCAAGCACTAACGATTTCAGTGAAAATTTCGAGAAAAAAACTGGCGTCCGTGCGATTTTTAAGCTTACGCTGGGCAAACCGTTAAAAATATCTATACACTATGAGTGTAAGAATTGTTCAGCATGAAAAGTTCTACAAAAAAGCCTGGGAAAGCATATCTCTATCTTCAATACTTCGCCTACTATAAGTGTTTTTACGTTTTCATTTCTTCCAACAATCTCCATTCAGTTACTGAGGCGACAGTTTACGAGCTAGCTAGGGGCGAGTCTATCACCCCAGTTACAGCTTAGCGGACGAGCTTATTGCCCCAGATACAGTCAGCAGCAAACTGTCGAGTCGTGTTGAGTTAAAAACTGTAGAGAAGAGTGGTTGTGTTTGGAGTTTCCCTGGAAGTGCAACTCGGCTTTTCTTCGTTTCGACTGTGAACTTTTCGTTCCGCAAAATTCACAGTCAAGTTAAGATTGGACGGAAGGGGGATTTGTGTTCCGTGCAACTCGCCATTCTTAAATTACGTCTGACAAGAATTTGTTGCACATGCATATCCATGATAATATAATTAATAGTCCAGTTAGTGATTTTAACCCATCATGCCGAGACGTAATACGGATATTGGTCGTTGTTCATTGACATTGGGGGAAAAAAAGCGCTTATCACGTAATGCATTCATAGCTGTTCCCGGGCGAAGCCGGATCGGGTTACTAGTACATTTATACATTGAAAGCCCAGTCTGTTCCGTTCATTGCACGTCTGTGAACCATCAGATCACCCCGTACCCCGCAAGCAATGACTCATGCTTTGGGTGTTGGTTGGAAATTGACAATGGTTACAAAAAAAAAAAAAAAAAAACACACAACAAACTGCAAAGGCTCACCAGTGAGATTCGATCCAGCGATCCGCGCCTACGAAGCAGGGCTGTTCCTGCTGCCGATAACCTCGATGTTAGGCCCCTTAAAACAACAATTATCATCATCATCATCATCATCATCCTGCTGCACCACGCGCTCATTGGCTCCTTGCTAGCGTACAACTCTCATAGACGCCGCACTCTAATAGCAATTAATTAATTTCTTGGAAACGGCTGAGAAGCCCACCTTAATACTTGCACCTGGTATACGCCTGGTCATGTCCTACACGTGAACTTAAGATGGTTCGAATCGGTGACCCATAGGCCTACATCGTATCCTCTCCTTGTCTGCGAAACGTGGCTCCCACTGACCGAAATGTTCTGTTTCACTTGATATGACTGAGTTAGAGGAATTGACATGCACGTCATCTGGAACAATAATATTCTCAAGAATGTGCCAATATTGGTGTGATATGAGATGCTCATCTATCCGGTGCAGCACTTCAGCCCCATCAGGTGATATCCACACCACACACGGCCACTGCGTGAACACTCGGCTACGTATCTTTTGCCATGTTGAGCTCCCTGTGGCTTGTATACAGTATATAACCGGTCCAACCTCTGTAGAACTGAAAAAGTCTCGTCAGTGAAGATCACATGATCCCAATTACGATTTAACTCCAGCTCGCCAAGGACATCGATCGGCCATCTGTTCATCGGACATAGACTATTTCGCGGCAGCTTTTCTACAAACGAGTCCGGCTTCTCGCAATCGTTTACTTACCGTGTATGGCCACCCAGGAAAAATAATTATCTGCATGAGCTCCACCACGTTTAGGAATGAGTTCTCCCGTGAATTTCAACTAAACGGTTTTCTTTTCCCCCTGTAGAAATCCACTTTAAACCAATGTCCGGTAGCCATCTAATATCCGCTGACACCCTCCACTGCTGAATCAATCTCTGAACAACCCTAAACGCCACACCGAATCACTGCTGCTTCACGAATGTTAAAATTGACCTGTTGGACGAGAGCCAGTAGTTGCTGTTTTGACGCGCGTTCAAATGCGAAGCATGTGCAATTGACGTTAGCTCGGCCGAATTCAGATGTGTTCGTTGCTGACGTCATCATTATCGGGAACACAAAAATCAACCGCCAGGATTAGAACCGTACGTATTATGGCAGTCACGAATTTTATAGCCTACAGTGAACCCACTGCACTACGTGGGAGCGTGTCGTGTGCATAGAATTCCAGTGCTCTATTCAAGTGCTTGTAGCGAGAAGGAGACAGATAAAAATTGGAGCACTGGAGAGGGTAGAGTGAGAACTATGAGCAGTGTTGTAAAACACTTCCAACTGACTGTACAAAGCCGACTATCTTATATTTTTTGTCTGAAGAGATGCGAGAATTTTTTTTATTTCCATCTGGACCAGTAGGTTTAGTTTGGAATGGTGAATCATCATACCTGATTTTACTCCCATTGCTCGAATCAGTAGAGAAAATAGAAATATAATTTTTAAGAATATTTATTATGCTCGATTCTCTTTTGTGAGCTCAAAATATTTAGCCTATTTCCAATTTCAAGTTTCTCTGCTCTCGTATGACGAGGTCACCAGGAGAAGCAATTACAGTTAAAAAATTGGCGTTGCTGACATGATGGTTTCTTGCTTTCAAAATTTCGAAACCCATCTCTACGAAATTGATCTAGGCTATGCAAAAAAATTCAGGATGATAACTGTACAATGTCCTGCGGAAAAGCAATGCTATCATTAAATTTTGCACGGCCACCGTGTTTTTCTTATATTTCAGTCCGTCTCGTTGCGTAGTGGCTAGAATTCTTGGCTGTCACCGCAGAGGCCTTGGTTCGATTCCCGCATCTGCCAAGAAATTTAATTCTGGTCTGAGGCTGGAACGGGGTACACTCAGCATCGTGAGCCAAAACTGAGAAGAGGCAGGTTTGATTCCTACCTCACAATCAGCCATCCAGGAAGTCGTTTTCCGTGGTTTCCCACTTCTACTCAAGACAAATGCCAGAATGGTGCCTAGCCACTTCCTACCTACAGTAAATCATACCTCAATTACAAATGTACACAGTAGTACAAACATCACCGTGACACAGGTTATCAGACAAATTCTACACACACCCAAATGCATTGGCGCTACATTACCACGATGTCGCAAAGCCCCTAAAGAATCAACAACAACAACAACAACTTTTCTTATTTGTCACAATTTTGAAGGTAATATCAGTGAAATTGCGTTATAGTCCTCTTCCGCCTACAAGATCGTTACACAATTTATATAATAGATTCCTAGAAACGAAAGTTAAATTTCAAAGTGTTGCGCAGTCATCGATTGTTACGACCTTGCAAGTCATATCAGGAAATTATTTTATATTCCTCTAAAAAGGGCACAAATTTCCAGGCTGATGGCTGTAATAGGATCCAAGCAAAGGTAATTAGATTACAAATATTTGTGCACCTGCCATTTTGATTTTATGTCCTTACAATTTATAGTCCTAACAATGAAATGGCCTTAGCGTATATTCTCTAGCTTGGCACCCAATTTCTGGCTGATAGCTCCACTAGGTTTCGTGCAAAGGAATTTAAGATTCAAATATTTATGTGGCTGCCATTTTGTTTTCTTGCTTGTTGCAAATTCAAAATTCAAATCATTGAACTTGTTTTATATTCCTCTATCAAGTTCAAGAATTTTTAGTGGAAAGCGTTTGATTCCTTGCTTGTCATGATTCTAAAAGTCACATCAGTGAACCCCTCTTATAATAATTCATCATAGTTCAGAATTTCAGGTTGATTGTTGTAATATTAGGGGCAGATGACCTCGTAGTTCCGCCCCTTAAACCAACAATAACTAACTAACTCTAGTTGTAATAGTTTCCGAAATAGGGAATACTGGTGAAATATTTTACGCGACCGCCATGTTGGATAGGTAGTTAATATGGGAATATGGGAAGCATGGTTGAGAACTCCAGGGATGTAATTGACTTAGCCTACTACCAAATTACGCTAACACATTCCGAAACAAAAGCCAAACCCTGTGGACCCTGGCGTACAAAGTGACCGCTGCCCAGTCATTCGGCCTACAGAGCGGGGTGACGCGTGGCACAGCGGTCAAGCTGTACGCCCTTCACCAAGGTAGACTGGGTTCGATTCCCGGTCAATACATGTGAGATTTTCGAAGTGAAACGCCATGTCCTGTGCTTCGGATTCCACGTAAGAAGGAGGTCCCGTGGCTCATGATCGCGAGATTAACGGTCACGTAAAACTACAAGCTTCCTTCCTCCCGTCTGATCCCTTCGGCCGTTAATCTTGCTTGCCGTGACCGGGACGCTATCTCATTGTCAATCAGCTACTCAATTGTCCTCACGAGGTTAAGTGCACCCTGTCCAGCGTAACATCAGTTAATGGGGGAGGACACATACACACCGACACAAACGCGCACGTGGACAAACGTCGTTCTCATAAGCCTGTTTCTCCTGCAGAATTAATAAGGCCCTTAAATGGAAATAAAGTGGCGTGGCCGAATATTTTATTAAAGCACTGTAGCTACTCTGAATGGAGGTCGAAGCCAAATGCAGCAGGTGGACGTCAATAAGCGAAATTCTTGTCCGAGCGCTGCATTGATCTGGATTTGGTCACACTCGGCACGGCACGGCACGGCACGGCACTGTTGCTTCGACTGTTCAGAAAATGTGCGGGAATGGGTGCTACGTGGCCAATAAAAGATCTCAGTAGGAAACTACATCTGAGTTGACCAATGAAGCCACTTGCAATACAGTGGCGCTGCCAGCAGGAAACACATCGTGGTCTAACACTCGCACTAGTGGCTTTATGTTGCTCCTAAATGAAACAAGATTTATTTAAGAGCGTAATAGCTTTTAAGTGCAGAAATATCAGGCTACTTATCCGGTTAGTATCAGTGTTACTTTTGTTAACGATGAGTAGCGTAGTAAGAAATAAAAACATTAAAAAAACATGATAATTTTAAAAGATCAGATATAAAGAAAAGAATGATAAACCCGTATGACAAAAGTACAGTATGCAATTTTGTTTCCTTTTTAATTAAAAATAAATACAACATTCTAGATATTCATAGATTGTAGGCTGCGTTCTAGCATTATTGGCTGTCACCGCAAAGATCCTGATACAATTCCCGCTCTGTCAGGAAATTTAATTTTAGTCTGAGGGCTGGAGTGGGGTAGAACTGAGTAGAGGTAGTTTCGATCCTAGAAATGGTGATCCATTTATCCTCACTTCTACACCATACAAATGCCGGGATGGTTCCTAAATTAAGGCCACGGCTGCTTCCAACCCAAATCCATGCCCTAGTCATTAATACACATACTACTACAGCCACCACAATGGCACAGGTTATAAGACAGATTCTACACTTACACACCCAAGTACACAGGGTTACATTAACACAGTGTCGCAAAGCCCCCAAAACAACAAAAATATATTTGAGAGGGCCAGATTTGCTAAGATCAGAATTTGGTAGAAGTAAATTAGGGCTACACTATTGGATCTCTGGAAATAGAGGACACCCTGCAAGCAATAGATACTGTATAAGAACTTATCGAGGTTTCATTTACAGTATTTTTGTAAGAAAGCGCTCAATGGCACAACTCTCTTTTTTATTTCAGGAGACACAGAAAACGATTTAGGTCTATGTGAACAATTAATCGCATTAATTTGAATGTTATGCCGTCGTTGAACGTTAGAACTTGAATAGAAATGTAGGGAGTATGGTATGAAGATCAGCACTTCAAAGACGAAGGTTATGTCGGTAGAAAAGAAACGCAAGAAAATAGATTGCCAGGTAGGAGGAACTAATTTGGAGCAGGTGGACCATTTTAAGTACCTGTAGTGTATATTCTCTCAGGATGGTAGTGCGGGGAAAGAAATAGTGTCGAGGTGCAGAAAAGCCAATGCAGTGAGTTCTCAGTTGCGATCTACAGTATTCTGCAGGAAAGAAGTTAGTGTAGCGACGAAACTTTGCGTACATTGCTCAGTATTTAGACCGAATTTGCTATATGGAAGTGAGAGCTGGGTTGATTCAGGATATGTGATAGTCTACATAAACTAGTGGTAACTGATATGAGGATAGCAGTGGTAGCACGAATCATTGTTGGGCCAGATGGACGCATTGGCTGGAAGGTACTCGTAATGAAGAGATAATGACCAAGTTAGGGATAAATATGGTAGATGAAGCTGTTTGTATGAGCAAACTCAGATGGTGGGGTCATGTGAAGAGAATGGAGAAGGTGAGTTTACCTATAAGGTTAATGAGAACGGCTGTAGAGGGTAAGAGAAGCAGAGGTAGACCTAGGGAGGCGATGGTAAGATTCAGTGTTAAACGATTTTATAGTGAGAGGTGTAGAAGCAAAGGAGACGGCAGTGGTATCTGCTAGTAAGGGATCATGAAGGTGAGAATGGAGAAGGTGAGTTTACCTATAAGGTTAATGAGAACGGCTGTAGAGGGTAAGAGAAGCAGAGGTAGACCTAGGGAGGCGATGGTAAGATTCAGTGTTAAACGATTTTATAGTGAGAGGTGTAGAAGCAAAGGAGACGGCAGTGGTATCTGCTAGTAAGGGATCATGAAGGTGACTTGTTCGCAAACCGAGGTTTTCAGACTAGACTGGACGCTGAAAGGAAAAACAGTCTCAAATGAAAATGTATGTGTATGTATGTAAAAACTATGTATTATACCCTTTTAGGCCCGTTCTCAAATGTATTGCTCCGGCAAGCTCATCCCCGGGTGTGGACCGTCTGGTTATCAATGACTAATCTAATTACATGATGGATGGAACATGGTACGGTTTGTCATTTCTAACACTACATACAAGGCACATGGTTTAGTTTATACTCAAATATTTACTCTGAAAAACATATGAACTCATAAATAATAAGAATAAAATTGAAAGATGGGTCAGGATGAATATCAATAAAAAATATAAGAGTACTTTCAGTATTTACCCTTAATAAACTCGAGTTTCCAATGGATTGGGTGGCATAATATCCAGACGGGTAACATTTGTTGCCCAAATCAATATCTTTATTTGCTCAACTTCTTACAAAATGTGTCTGTCTGTTAGGTAGTCAGCCCGAAGGCTGGTTGGATCCTCAAAAAGCACCGCCGTTACGTTATGCGAGTAGATACTCACAAAAACCCAAGGCAGTGCTATATTGAGGCGTTCTAGGCAAGAAGAGGAGTGAGGTAGTTTGCCATTGCTTTCCTTACTGAGTCAGAACAGTAGTCCTAACCCTATGAGTAGAACCTTTCACAGCATTCACAGGCACTGACTGTGCCCCAAATGCCATTACTAAGCACCACCCATACCTCAGTAGCTTCCATATAATCACAGCCATGAGTAAGACTGAGACATCGGTGAAAAGCCACCTTTTACTCTAGCCTGTGCCAACTGACAAATGCAAATGTACTGTATTCATCAAGAGATGGCAAAACAGGCCCACTTACAAAATGCATTCATTAAATTCTCTCAAAGTGCACTAAACCTCATGACTAATGTAATTACATTAGGCTATCATTATAAAATATAATTGACGACCCTTGAAATTTATATCTTCGAAATCAGTTACCAATTGGGAATTGTGTATCATTCTCACAAACCCTTGTAAATCAGCTACCCATATACAACAACCATATGTGGTACCATAACACTCTCATCTTCTCCATACTAATTATACAGTATGACCCTGGGGCGTGGTGGCTCAGCGGTCTAGCTGTATGCCTCTCACCAAGGCGGTCCGGGTTCGATTCCCGGTCAATGCATGTGAGATTTTCGAAGTGAAATGCCATGTCCTGTGGTTCGGATTCCACGTAAAAAGGAGGTCCCGTGGCTCATGATCTCAAGATTAACGGTCACGTTAAACTACAAGCTTCCTTACAGTATGACCCTTATTATCATGGTCGATTTTCACCACTGCTCATTAAACTATCATTTTAGATTTTAGCATTGCATTGACATTATTTTCAGTGTTGCCTTAGTAAACAAAAGCTTGATGCTTTTCAGTCGGTCAACACGATTGTACACAAATGAGATGGGTTATTCCCTAATCCTGAAAAAAAAAACATGAGAACCAAGTGTATTCATTAATCTCATGCCATTTTTTCAGGATTATGGAATAACCCATCTCATTTGGGTACAATCGTGTTGACCGACTGAAAAGCATCAAACTATTTTTATTGCATTGACACTTTATTCATCAATACGTGAGCCATATAATTCTATTTTTCTCCTTTTTTCTCCTTTCTCCTTTGTTTCACCTTTAAACTTACTGTGCATCACTTAATAATTAAGTTTAAGGAACCTTGAATCGGGAACTCGGATTCTATTCGATTTTAACTCAAGTGAGTTAACATCCTAACCTATTATTACATTGAAAATAAACATACACTAAATTCTATTTACCAGAAACACATGTTACCATTTACCGCATGAAGTTTATAAAAATCAAACACATTATATCTATAATAGCCTATTTCCATATTTATTTCCGATCATCTGTAGAGTAATGGGCTCTACTGTTCCTTTCAACGTGTCGAATGGAAGAATCCCAACATCAACACATAAATCTTGTTATGCCAAAAGGAAGCTTTTACTTAGCCTATATGCTATTTCACTTCTTAATATGAATCATCTTTGCTGATTCTCCAAGTCCGCTACTCTCAGGTAAGGAACATCATACCAATGAGGCCGTCAATGAAATGTGCGCTGTTGTAAAAATATGAAATGACACATCAAGAAATTCAAATCTTAAATAGTTCCACAGACATCCATAATGATTATTCTTCTCGTGTTTTATTTTACTCTTATGACTTAACAGCTGTTTCTCGGCTCGTCCTAAACTATAGCTTCAGTCATCCAACTTGAGGATAAGGCGTGCATGAATTTGCATTGACAGTACTCTCGTCGAACCAAGGGATTTAGGGATGTGCTTCACTCATATCCAGTGTGTCAATTATCCTTAACCTGTCTGTTTACTCGTCGTAACAAATGGAGGAATCCCATCCTTCATACTTGCAGTTAACATTGGAGCTAGGCCTATTCCCAAACCCAACTGAGATCCACAAATTGACTCACCCGTCGATTATGCGAGGCAATATCTTCTCCCGGCTACATTATATAACCTATTTACAACTATCCCAGCTGTCGAAGAATCGTTGTCGAACACACCTGACCCAAGCCTATCAGGTACCAGGTAGCAACGTACTTAACTTAACATA
This sequence comes from Meconema thalassinum, assembly GCA_946902985.2. Taxonomy (NCBI): domain Eukaryota; kingdom Metazoa; phylum Arthropoda; class Insecta; order Orthoptera; family Tettigoniidae; genus Meconema; species Meconema thalassinum. Next base: position 853,831,812 of record OX336389.2, on the reverse strand, counting down.
CCATCGGAGAATCCACATTAGCACACACACAATAATATCTTCGTTGCAAAATCACTTACCTTTCCTCTGAGCATCAAACATCCCCTACCTAATGCCGGCACTGTCCCTGTTCAATACAATCATAGCCTTACCTCATAACTCTAATGTAATAACGAATAATTAATAATTAACGTTTATCAATCTAATAAATGTAATATTATCCACTGGCATGTGCTTATGTCCATCATTAAACTCTCATTTTATTTTATTTTCTTCGTCAGAAAAGTTATCTTGATATAACTTTAGTCTTTACGTCGCTAATTTTACTTTAATTATCATCCTATACTTAATTAATTTATTAAATATAAAATTGACACTTTGATCACTCAATCCATCAAATTTCCAGCTCCATTCGGACAAAGCTTACTACACTTTTATATGGTTCTTTCATCTATTCCGGTCCCCTTTTAGACTTACTCTATCCCGTATCAATAAACATCTTAATTAAATATTTACAGTAGTTCCTTATTATTATTATTGTTATGGTTATTGTTATATTAAAATTATGCGTGCTTAATAAATGAAATTGGTATTCATGTAACGGTGTGGAAACATGTTAGGGTCCACCCTCCATCAATTGATGGATGCTCCCTTCGATTTCCAGGTCGTCCTTGATCTAGTGGGCGTAACAGGTGTTATGTGATAATCCCATTTCAATTCCTAGATCGTCGGCCTTTATACTCGTAGCATATACTTTCTTCCATAACTACACATATAAAATAACACTTCACTTCAAAATATGTGTACACCGCACTAAATGTATATCTTGCTATTTTCCTCACGAAAACTCGATTACTAATGTGCTCACCCTATGAGTGTTGCCTATTCTTTATTATTATATCGTACAAATATTTGTGTCGCCTCCGTAGCGTAGCGGTCAGCATGGTTAGCTGCCGCCCCGGAGGTCCTGGGTTCGATTCCCGGCTCTGCCACGAAATTTGAAAAGTGGTATGAGGACTGGAACGGGGTCTACTCAGCCTCGGGTGTTCCAAATGAGTAGAGGGGGTTCGATTCCCACCTCAGCCATCCTCGAAGTGGTTTTCCGTGGTTTCCCACTTCGTCTTCAGGCAAATGCCGGGATGGTACCTTCTTCAAGGCCACGGCCGCCTCCTTCCCTCTTCCTTGCCTATCCATCCTGCCCATGCATTACCTTCCCTCATGAGGCCCCTGTTCGCTTTGCAGGTGAGGCCGCCTGGGCGAGGTGCCAATCACACCTCACCAGTTGTATCCACTCCGATTAGATGTTCCCAGCTCTAGGACACTGCCCGTAGAGGCGGTAGTGGTGAGTTCCCTCACTGAGTCCGTGGGTTCCACCAACCTGGAGGGTAAACGACTAAGAAAGAAGAAGAAGAAGAAGAAGAAGAAAGAGAACAAATATTTGTCGACATATGCTACGTGTTAAACTGTTTAACTCTCTGTTTTCTTCGCGTTACTTTATTAAATTGGTGATTCATGTAACGTTCCAATTTCCCTGTCCATTAGATTAAACTTGTTTCTTTACCTCATCGTCATTGATCTTAACTCAATTTCCTAGTGATCTCGTAACTTCTCACAAATTCCTTTCTTTGTGTCTCCTATTAGAACTGTGTGCATAATAGGCCTAATTATTATTAGACATCACCAACCCCTATTCATACTGTTCAAACTTCGCCTTTAGGGGTCTCGCACCGATAAATACAGTTCGAAACTGATTAATATTACTCTTCGCTGCACTTCATTTAATACTCGAGCTTTGTCGCTTTCTTTGTATTCACTTGCAGACTTTCTTTATATTGTGCATTTCCGGTTGGCTGACTTTCACGCGCTACCGCTACGACTGGCTGCGTGGCTCAGCAGTAACGTTCCCGCTTGCTGGGCCCAAGGTTGCAGGTTCGAATCCTGGCGCAGTCAGCTGGCATTTGAGGGTGCGCAAATGCGAGGGAGCCGTGTCAGTAGATTTACTGGCACGTTCAAAATCCCCTTCGGGGCACAATTCCGGCTCCCCGGCGTCTCTAATAGCCCGAGTAGTTAAAAGGGATGTAAAACCAATATTATTATTATGATTATTGCTTCCGCTACGCTTTCTTGATGGAAACTGATTATTATAATTATACGCTTATAAATGCTTCACGTTGTTTCTCTGTCTGCACTATGCTTTATCACCCACTTATCTGATATGGAGCTGCATAATCTTCCGCGACATCGGTTGATCGGTTGATCGGGTGTCTTAGAGATCTCATTTTATTCATTTGACTAGAAGTTGTTTCTTTTGCGTAGGTGAGCATTCGGCAACTTCTCTTAATTTCTGAATCTGGCCCATAAACTCGATAATGTGATAATGCAGAAAATTATGCTGAACACCGCTTATGTAATTTTCATCTAGGTAATTACATATTCAAAAGCGTCATTTCTCCCACTACGTCTCCATCGGTAATTCCCCTATAGTCATCTCTTTCATTGGGTGTCATTAACGCGAACAAATTCTTCCTTGAATATGAACTGCGTAATTTAATCAGTTTTAATTTCTCCGGGATTCTGAATGGCTCTGTCACATGGCGAATTTCGCAGGCACAGCGACTATGTGTCTGGAGAGTCGTAAACTTATTCAACGTGTGAACTATTTAGTCCAGGCAAGTTATGCTTTGAGGTGGTCATTTTTTTCAGTTTTCTAAAAGGTTCCTACCTCGAAAGAATTCCTGAATAACATATCCAAATTCCAACATAATCCCATCATACTTCAAGAATGGATTTAGTAATGGCCAAATGCCAGTATGCTCCTCAGAAAGGAATCTGATTTACAGACCCTGCTAAGAATACGATCCTTCCAATGCCAGGAAATAAAAGCATTAACAAAATGAAACTTTTGACTAGAAATCGAACCCAAATTCTCACATGCCCTCTGAAGAACCTTAGCGAGCTTCACTAATACCTCAACTATCTGCTTGCCTTTAGTGTACGACCGAAGTTACTTTTATTTCCTTACAGTTTTTGAAGTCGGAGGTACAGTACCTTTGCAATAAGGGCGGTAGGCTAACATTAGAAGGAGGATGAATCCACTTTTCTATAGGGTAAGCTTTGCAAAGTAAGCCAAGCAACAACGTAAAGGCTACTTTCCCCGTTACCTTTATGATTGTAACGCCAAAGAGGGAAATTGAACCCGGGGTCTTTCTACCTAAAGGTCATTCAACCATCGAACCTGCCAGTGCAACGTTTGTGTTCGGTGTGCTAAGAGAAAACCAATGATGGTATAATTTTCTTGTCCTTATTGGTAAAGTAAACGCTATGTTTTACATCAAGAACGGGGGCAGTCCAAATAGAATACGCTGCAGAACAATGAACAAAGTGCTAGTGACGCCCGTGTAACTCTTGCTGATCATATGGCATTAGCAGACATCACAATTTCTAGGCATGAAAAATGACGTTGAAGGCACCTGAAATAGATCACAAAATGATCAAATTAATGAAGGCAATATTTTTTGAAAAGTTATACAAGTAAGTAACTTCTATTTTACATTTGTAAATATGATTATAAGCGACTCATATTATTCGGATTTGTAATTAGCAGCAGAGTAAGTCACCAAGATTTTCTCCAAACTCTCTACAGTCAAACTGTGTCTTTTGTCTGTTAAAACCATTTTAAATCCTGAAAAGGACCTTTGCACTGACACTGTTGTTACAGGAGCAAATTTACTTTTTGTTACATGTCTTATGCCCAATTCTTCTGTAATTTCTTCACCTCTCCCCACCAAAACACCACGCGATCCATTATAGCATATCCGGGATTCTTTTCCATTACACTCTCCTACTAGCACTTTACTTTGTCCCCCATTTCTCCCTCAGCAGCACTAATTTTCACTTCGATTTCCGAACCGCAAACACCTGCTTTGACAAACATGTTGCTTTGCATTCCATCTCACTATTGTTGAGGGCAAGAATGGAAAATTTTCCTGGATGCGCACATAATCACGCTTCAATATTGGATTTTTTTACAGTAACTTCAAAAATAAAAGAGTGATAGTCAGTCTGAAAGACTAGACTTTATTATCATTTTAAATGCTACAAATGCTACAAATGCAAAAAAATGCTGGGTGAAAGCCTCATGATCATGCAGCGAACTGCGTGAACTCAAACTCCATTAGCAAGTGTAAACCAAGGTCAAAGGAGGTAGCTGGCTGGATGACGTTACGCTCACCGGAGCGCGCGGGGGAAAGAAGGGAAAAATGCTGGGTGAAAGCCTCATGATCATGCAGCGAACTGCGTGAACTCAAACTCCATTAGCAAGTGCAAACCAAGGTCAAAGGAGGTAGCTGGTTGGATGACGTCACGCTCATCGGAGTGCGCGGGGAAAGGAGGAAGCTCAAGCGGTACTATGACGTCACACACCTATGTGCATTCTCGGTACATTTCGTCCCATCGCCGTAACGTAACGCCAGACCTCAGCGTAACGACGAAGTCGACAAGATCATTTAAAATGATAAAACACAAGCTGTACTCCACTAGAATTTTTTGGTTTTTACCTTAGCTACAATGTTATCCAAGCTCTTTGTTAATTAAAACCTGAAGCGTGGCGTAAATTTCACGTAAGAGTATGTGAATGTATCGAATTGTGCATGAAAATATAATTCATAAAAATGTAACTATTTGTCCTTGTTTCATAATCGAGACACTTGATCTGATGCTAGCCTCGCCTTCGGGCAACGATTCCGTCACCCCGGCGTCTGTAAAAGCCACAGTTGTTAAAAGGGACGTAAAACCAATAACTATATTGTTACGTGCCACCCCCTAGTGGCACTTTTGTTAACTGGATTACGGAGGGTAGAAAACACAACACCAATTACTGCTTTAAAGAGAAGTTAGCTTTATTGCTTGCAGGAAGAGGTACACTACTCATCAGCAAATACAAGCAATTGGAACCTTACTCCAGTTTCCTCAAGTCTCTTCCTTGAGCGGTCTTGGCCCTTTCACTTGTCAACAAACCACAGAAGTTAAACCGTCTTAATGAGTACGGTGGTCTTGACAGAAACTACCTGCTCCTCTCCCTTATGTTCACCAACTACAGTTACTCACGATAACTTGCCGCACGCTGTTCACAAACTGGGAAACAATGTCACTGGATCTCGTAACTCGCACGGCACTTCGTCACCACACTTCTGTCGCTCAGGAAAACACGCACTAGCTCAGAAACACACACCCACAGAAAACTCGGTCCCCTCACTGTTGAAGCCGCTTATATAGCAGGCTGGTGACTCAATCAATTCTGGAATCGTCCAGGACACACGGCTTCTCGACAGTTCCTTCACCGGCTGGGTCACGAATATTCTGGACCATCCCTTTCACTTCGCAGTCCGTTGCGTAACGCGCACGTAATACACTGAGGCAGAGCACACACAGCCCGGGGGAGCTGTGACTCATGCGGCGAGCGACAAAACAAACTCACAGCCGTAACACCATTATTATCTTTCTTTCTTTCTTTCTTTCTTTCTATCTATCTATCTGTCTTTGATTGGCATTGCAACGCATGCCGGGTATAGCTAGTAATTAAGTAAATGCCAGTGTTCGGCATTATATAGAGGTCACCCGATCAAGCGCCCCAGTGGATTAGACCAGGTTAAGGAAGGAAAGGAGTTTCTGGATGATTTTCCTTGAAGATTGGGCTCATCAGATTGTTTTCACTTCGTAGATCAGGAAATTGACTTGTGGAAATTCATTATATGGTTTCTGAGCGCTGAAGAGCATGGACTAAAAGGCGATCTGCAACCGGCTAGGGTAGAATGTCTTCAGAAGAGAAGAGCCTGAGATTATACAGACTGTCCCTTCTAAGAGTCACCAAGTGCCATTTCTCTGCTGTTTATGAAGATATTCTCATATTGTGCAGGCCGAGCCAGCCCAAAACATTTGCGACTTTTAGTGTCAATAGAAAACGACGTTTTGGTTCCCACGGCAAACGAAATGCTGTTTTAAGTGTGTGTCATCTCTATAGCAACATTTGTGCAGTAGAGCACGTACAAGTACGGGTCTTTATAAGATACCATTCCAGTTTTCTCCTTAAAACTATAATAAACTCAACACCGGGATTCGAACCGTGAATGTGCAAACGTTTCCGATACCCAGTCAGCCAAGATTGTCATGTGAGCTATGGCAGTGAGTCACCTTTGCTCTTTACGAGCTACATGATCTGTCGTCACATGTGATTTCAGTTCTGGAGTACCGTATTAATTTTCACTAAATTAACAAATAGTTCCGTGAAGAACTACATGGTCCATTAAAACTCAACAATTTTTCTAGGTGAAAGCAAATATACCATCTAAATAGCCCATGTTCCCATATACCGGGTGAGTTAGCCGTGGTCGTTACGGCATGACTGTTGGCTGTCGCTCATATCCGGGAGGCGAGGAGCTTCGAATCCTCCCGCCGGCAACCTTGAAGATGGTCTTCTGTGGTTTCCCATCTTCCTTCCAGGCAAATGCCGGGGTTGGTCCCTAACCATAGGCCACAGCCGCTACCTTCCAACTCCTCGTCCTTACATTCAAACTTTCCTCCCCAGACAACACTCCACACGCGACGGTACTTGTAGCTCACCCATTGGGTGTCCGCCTCGAAGCAGCTACATACTGGCGAGCCGAACATGTCCTCGGGACACTCCCGGCACTAAAAGCCATACACTAAAAAAAAAAAAGTTCCCATTTCAAAACTTCCCCACCAATTAAATGGATATTCCATGTAATAGACTTAATAGCTTTTGGTACATTAACTATAGTACACTGTGATTAAGTATAGGACAACAATTTCAAATTCAAAACTCCATATCCGCATATTGTAGTCATTGTAGGCAATAACCATAAACGTAATATTTTAAGATAACAACATGTTCTTACTAGAGTACTAGTGCTGGTCCTGTCATAAACCAAAGCTTTCATCGTTGCTGCGCTAACTCACATCAACACATATCCAGCACGGGAAAACCTGTACCCAAAGTCACATGATGAGTCGCTACCTAGGCTAAAATACCTCACTACAACACTAATGAATTACAGTAGGCCTAGTACCAGAATATTTAATTCATGGAGCTAGTACATCAAATTTCCCAAATACTGGTACAATAGAACATTAGTAAGAGATGTACATTTTCAGAAGTTAACAAGTGCATAAAGCCGGCCCAGTGGTGTTGGGGTAGTGTGCCTGCCTCTCACCCGGAGGTCCCGGGTTCGATTCCCGGCTGCGTCAGGGATTTTAGAAACTGACGTGAAGGCCGGAACGGGGTGCACTCAGCCTCGTGAGGACAATTGAGTAGCTGTCTGACAGTGTGGCAGCGCCCCGGTCACGAAAACGAAGATTAACGGCCGAGGGGAACCGATGCGCTGACCACACGTCACCCCAATATCTGCAGGCCAAATGGCTGGGCAGCGGTCGCTTGGTAGGCCTAGGCCCTTCAAGGGCTGTAGTGCCAGGGGTTATTATTATTATTATTATTATTATTATTATTATTATTAGTATATAACAAGTGCGTAAACTATAATTTGCTTTCACTAGAAAATTGGAGCAGATAACCTCGATATTCCATCCACTTAAATAATAAACACCAACACAACACTTCCATAATGAAATTGCGTACAAGAATGTATTATTACTCTCAGTATCGGTTAGTTATGCCTTCTCCCGTAGAGAAGGTATCTTTCTGTAACAAGTCACAGGAGTTAATTTTATGGAAAGTCACATGCACGGCTGCTTTAATTCATGAAATGTTAGCTAGAGAGTTCAGTGCCAATAGATAAAAATTATTATGGCTGTTAGTTATGCGAAGCTTCACTTCAATCGCTCGTATAGGATAGGCCTACGAGGAGTAAAAATACTTTCTTAAAATTTCTCACTGCCACCATCTTGAATTTTTACAAAACATTGAATTACAGATAGATTCCAATACACTTATCTTTAGATTAAGAATCACTGTGTCAAGTTCCATTGTGCCCGAAATATTAATTACAGCTCCTTAGAAGGCATTTTATTTGAATATTTGAAATTTGCGTGGTCACTATGTTATTTTTGTGCTTATCAGTTATTTCAAAGTCACATATGCCTACTTACGTAATAGTTCTCTATCACCATAAGGCGTAATGGTGCATTGGTCAAGCGGCTTGCCTCTATCCAAGGCGGACTGGGTTCAATTCCCGGTCAATATACAATGTGAAATTTTCGAAGTGAAATATCATAATAGGCTATGCTTTATTTCGGATTCCCCGTGGCTCATGATTGTGAGACTACGGGCACGTAAAACTACAAGCTTCCTTTTATCACCATATAAAATTTTAGTTTGCTGTAATAGATTCGGAAATATTGTATACTGGTGAAATAATTCGAATGGATTGAATTTAAGCCCTTGAGTTATGCACAGGTAGATACATATTATCGTGGTTCATTATACGAACTTTCAGACTGATCGCTTGAATAGGATACGAGATGTTTTTAAACTTCACTGTGTGCAGTTTCACTGCTAAAGGGGGATGACATTTTTAATATTTTAAATTCGTATGTCCACCATGTTGTTGTGTTTATCAGGTTTTTGAAAATCACATATATTGAAACCGTTCATCTGATCATCGAGTCACTGAAATATCAATTGCGACAGTGGAACAACTGACAATCTTCAACCGCACACATATATAACAGAGATACAGCACTACGGAGCAATTGCTTGGAGAAACCATATTATGAGTCACGGAGAAAAATTAGGAGGCAGTGGAATCCTGTCTAATAAGCCTCGTGATTAAATCCAAAATTTACCATAATGCTTATATAATCTACTAAAATTATGAGGGATAGTTACCGGGACTTTTATAATTCATCACCAGTAAGCCCAGAAAATTCTAGGAAATTCCAACATGAGTTGACATGACTAGCTATGTTATGAACATGACGGAAGTGGAAACCGAGCGTGGACAACTCTTCGATTGCAGCTCGATGTGAGCGTACGTGGAAAATCTTGTGTAAGTGAGATCCATCGAAAACAGGCAAATTAGTGCCTTCTGACATTGCAACCTTGTGCTACAACGTTCAGTAAGACAGTGAAAGTGATTTGCGAAAGCAGTATTTGCGGCAGAACAAAATAAGTAGGTTTTGTTAACTTTGCCAAAATATAAGACGGCGTGATTTAATCACGCGTGGAGAGGAACTATCATCGTGATCAAATATTGCACATATAATAACGATAGAACCTGTGAGTAATTTGATAACAATTTGTACTTAAAATATGCAACGTGATTATTCATATTTCACCAGACAGCGTGCTATCACATGGCAGAGTGATTTCAGTAATGCTAAACAGTACATTCATTGAAATAGTGATGTATATAGGCAATTATCTAAAGATCTGCAAAGTGTAAATTCAGTGCTTATAGAAGAAAAAAAATATTAAGGAATTCAGTGTTCTTCAGAAATGATTCGATCAGCACCATAAAGGCGAGCAGCTTATACTTTTCCCTACTGGAGGCCGATACGGTAGTTTAAGCATCATTGCAGTTGAATAAATGGGCTGACGGACCATGGCTGTAATAATCCATGATCCAGGAAGTGTTCGTGGCTATAAAATCGAACCAAAAACCCTCAGGAAAGTGAAATGCCAACAGCAGATACAGCCACATTATATCTTAATTGTTAGTGAACTGTGAATTTAAAGTATCATTAGTAATTTAAACACAAAATATGATATATGTTCCGGCATAACTCAACAAATTGCCAGCGTTTCGCCCCAGTGTACCATTGGGCTCTTCAGTTGGTAAAAGTACTGTACACCTAACCAAGACGCTGGCTAGCACAACTGGGAAGGCCATTGCAAGACGTATTTGATACATGTGTACCCACATCACGAGCAAAGCCAGTGCACTACGGGAGTCAAAGCTCCACTCCAAAGCAATTATAACCTTACCTTGGCATTGAATATATAATTTTCACAAAAGAAAAATATGTATTGTCCGTTGAGCCATTATACATTTAAACACAAAATGTTATATATGTTCCAGCATAACTCAACAAATTATGCCGGAAATTATATATCTTTAGTAAGCCAAACGCATTGCACAGTATCGAAATTAGGTAGGTTATTTTGTAGCACTGGAATAAGTGCATGTTTGATGTTAGACGGAGCTCGCGTGTTTATTAAATGGAGTGAGAGAATGCTGTAGGTGCCACACAGCTGGCAGTGCATTTTGTTTAGAAGGTACTGGTTTAACAAGCCCAGTGGCAGGTGTTTGACTGATTTTCAAGTGTTTTCATGAAGGTTCCGATTTTTCATGGTCAAGCCTAAATAACAGATGATCAAGAAAGCAAAACTTGAAACCCATACTGTAAATTTTATCATAAATTGAGACGACAGAAACGACATTAGGTAGGCTGTACTATAGACAAGACGTAAGTAGTGATAACACTATTTGAAAGCATAATAAAATGTTGTTACATGAATGAAATAAAAGCTGTATTTTTGATCAGATGTAAGTGTTGATTGTTAACATTGATTGGTACGAAAATCTTCATATTAATGAAAGTCATAATTATTACGGAGGGTGCACACAATGTAGGTTTCGCTTGAGTGTATGACGGCCCCATTTGCCGCATCATAATCTTTATTGTAATGCATATAGAAGACGTCATAAGGCATTGGCCATTGGCAGTCAAGTTACATTACAGGTGATTCAAGAAGCGTGTTTTTGTATTGTCTACGCAGTTTGTTAGTGGAATTAAATAATCAAGCACATGCATTATAAGTAGTTGAGGGAATAATTTTATATTAAATGCTTCCGTAAATACGAGTAAAACTGGATGATAGGGTTTTATTAAATCGAACAACTAAATCATAACCTTCATCTGATAAGTACTGATGAATTATAACATAAATTTAATAACATAAAAATTGATAAGATCATAATAAATAAGAACATTATTACCCTAGGTAATTACCTAAAAATGAGATTTAAATATTTGTAAGACGACTTCGAGTGTATTTGAGACAGTGAGACGCACTTGAGGTATTTTGACACAAGACTATGGTGAGGTCCAGATGACAGGGGCGTACAAAGAGTACAACCTTTGTGTAGGTATGGGTGTACAAAGTGTACACGCGCACTTGTAAATATGTTGTGACTGCGAGGAGTACTTTTGTTTATTTTTGTGAATATGTCATGTTTATTTTTGTGCGATGCTGTACATTAGTTACGTTAATTTTTCAGGACGTTCGTAAATAGGGATTTTAATAGAATTTAGCTACTCATGAATTATAAATTTAAATAATGGAGAAGGTACTATCGAAGCGTAGCTTATTTTCGTCGATGGATATTTTTATCGGATCCTTTTTAGCGGTGTACACCGTCAAAGGATATCCATCAGCTACCGAGTTTAGGAGCGATTTCACTAACATTCTATTTTAATATACATTTGTATTGCTTATGGAATTATTATTCACGTACCATTTCCCTAGCCTTATTTTATTGCGTTTTGGTTGATTAGGACTCCATGAGATGATGATAGGGCAATTGTAATAGGATGTTATTTATTTTTCAGGAGGGTATTTATGGTTAGCTTGTGGATTAACCACTAGAAGCCCCATCATAGAGTAAAATAGTGATCTTTGGCACAAATGAATGTTGAGGGAATATTTTATCTTAACCTGTGTTATTCATTTGTACAGTAGTTTTCCTTTTTTTCTTTCTCTTTGCGGATGTGCATTTTGAGCTATTATCATAACTACTAACTCAAGCCCAATACCACCTGAAATTAACACTCTCGTGCTGGAACAACTTTTTGATGTTTTCTTTTTTCAAATGGACCTCGTGGACAACGATTTTGACACTCGACGCGATGGTATCTCGGAGCAAATGGGCTCCGTAGGTAGGTATAGGCTGCTAATTAATAGTTCTCTACCATAATACAAAATTTTAGCTTTATTGCTGTAGTTACGTAGAAATTGAGAACCAGTGAAATATTTTGCCAGCCCGTGATGTTGGGGTAACGCGCCTCTTCTCCTGGAGGCCCCGGTATCGATCCCCGGCTCCGTCAGGTATTTTAGAAACTGACGTCAGGCCTGGAATGGGGTGCACTCAGCCTCGTGAGGGTTGTTGGGTGGTTGTCTCTTAGTGAGGCAGGGTCCCGGTCAGGAAATCCAAGGCCCGAGGGGACTTGACACGCTGATCGCGTGTCACCCCATAATCTATAGGCCAAATGGCTGGGCAGCGGCACTGCCATCGTAATGTCCAGGCCGCAAGGTTCCTGTAGTGACGTCACGCTTAGGGCCGGTACAGCCGCTGCAGCAAGTCAGACGGCTCCTTTAACACGCAGTCACCCCAAAGCGAATATAAATACATATTTATCGGAAAATTTTAATACTATTTGGAGTTCACTGACAGTTAGATAAGTTACCACTAAATAGGCCTAATTATCGCTCCGCTAGTTTGAATCCTGCCGTTGTAGCGGGCATTTTACGAGTGAACAAAATGGTACATCGTCTGTGAACTTACTAGGACGTTGACGCACACAGACAGGGCAAAATTGCAGCATTTTGACGTCCTGTAAATGTTATATCAATAAAAACAGGCATTGAAACAGTTACTCAAGATGTTCCACAACGTCGATAAATCGCATATGGCTAAACTCGGGATTGAAGGAAGGAAATATTCGAATATTTCAATACACAAAACAATTTGCAGGAACAGTTTGTTAATAAAATAAATCTATGCACCCACAGAAACAATACATAGACAGGTACACTTTTCTGTGCCTACTACCAGAAAAACCCTCCAACTGAGCTTAAGTTATAACATTCGAGAAAACTACAGAATCTCTCTTGCAAGGATAAGATACCAAATTATGTTCATCGCTAATTCTCTATTTTATTTTCATTTCTTTTAGATAACTAGTCCCCCACCCCTTACTGCCTTCTTAACACTCTGCCCTCCAAAAATCATTACATACGGTAGCAACAGAAATATTCATTTCTAGACCTTGTTTATCAGAAATAAATCAACAGAGAAGGTAACTTCCTTTCTGGATCTCACGCACAAGAACTGTCAGTATCATTACTCACCAGTAAAACAGAATAACATTACAAAAATACTAGCTATTCACTTCTGGACTTGCATGAGAAAAAAGGCTAAGTAAGAAATCTGCAATTCTTGACAGTCAGTAAAACAAAGTTATGAAAATTATTCCTCCTCTCTAAACAATACCGGTACTATTGAATTTTTGTATATGTATTCACTAACCAAAGTAATTGGGGCCAAAAGCCACTGTTACTTTAATGAGAATCTTCTTCAAATAAGTATCTCTTGTACAATATAACCGTTATCCCCCTTGGCCTGTCAGAAAAATGGTTAAATTTCAAAAGTCAATGTCACTTTGCTGAGGATTCCACAAAAAAACTAATCCTATCACTGCTGTCCAACTCATTTCTTCTCACAAAAATGAATGACGTTCACAAAACAGGATATTCTTCGAATAAACATAATTAAGTATAAAAACACTATGTCCCCCTTGGCCTCCTGTCAGAAAAATAAGGTTCAAGAACCACTTCTTCGCATAAAATGGTATGTACTGAACCCTTGCAAAGAAGCATATGAGACTCAGATTCGGGGCGTAACAGGTCATATTCGTAAGTTGCTGTCAGGGCGCTTCATTAACTTGCAGGGTAACATATAACAAAATAACATGCAGGAAAGAGTGAAGCCAGGGTTAAAACAACTGAATTTAATAACAAATCACCATATTTACACATACACAATTAACAACAAAAACTCCCAACTGACTCCCGCTTAATAAAAAAAATGCCAAAAAACTTAGGCGATATCTCTGGAGAGATTAATTATCTGGACCAAGTGTCCTTAAATAAAAGATACAAAAGTGACCATATAAGTGCGTATGCCGTTCTACATGCATCACGATGTGTACTTTGAATGCGTGATTCGTTATCATCCAGAATGACCCTTCAAACAACGAATCCGCATTTCCTAGAGCTAGACCGACACAAGGGAACACAACTACAATACACTAAATTAAACCGACACTTCCTAAATCTACTATAAACAAACACAAAATTTCCGTGTGAAATTGGACTTAAATTGCCGTAGCAACATTTACTGCCTAAAAACTTAGGACTTCTCACACAAATCAACACAAGTACGTTAACACGTGACCAATAGAAAAATACTCAAATGACCGCTGTCAAAATTTACAAATACTCTACCACTACACCACACGGGTGTGACAAACAAAATTACATGAAATCGAGTCATCAACAAAGCAATAGGCAAACAGCCAACATTTACGTTAATCACAATATTCTTATCCATACAAGGTACAACAATCCGTTACACACATGGCGAACTCCCCAATTAATTATGGCTTAAAAATTAGCCATCACAATGAACAGGTTTGCTACATGAAAGCTTACAGGGTTCAGTCGGACAAATAGGACTGCCTATCAAAATAAGTCACAGGCAAAACGGGCGGTTTGTGGAACTCTGCATGTCTGTCAACCCACGTGTCAATAACCTCGACCTCCCAGAACATGGGGTCGAACCTCGAAGAAATGTGCCCCAAAGCACAATAATACGTGTGTGTCAGAAAAACATATGGACAAGAATCAGCAGTCTCCCAAGAGCACTCTGTCTTTCCATCTAAAAATACAACAGCAGCAAAAATATATAAGGGCGGTAGGACAACTACCCCCTCCTCACGTAGAATCAACACACACTAGACACATCAACACATACTGAATCACACGTATGGGTTGTGACAGACCCTGAAATAAAAGACACAAATAATATCCACATGCTGGCGCCATCGTTCTATGCCGTGACTAGACACCTGAAAAGGACTCAAGAAAAATCTATCAAAATTAGAACGAAGGTGTTCTACAATTACTTTTAAGTTGGTGCACTCGGCTACCCTAACATGAATAATAACCTGTTCAGCAAAATGTTTTACAATCATTTCCTCCCATTCCTATTTCAAAATATTAACGTTAATAAAGCACCATTTATCGAATGTAACGGGTTCCGCAATTGCAAGGATAAAAATCACGCACGCACGCCGCGTACATTACACATGACTCAAGAAAAAATCAAAATATCAACAAACACATTGGCCACGCGCCAACGGACATTTAAACATATAGTGTCGGTACAAGAAAAACAGCTATAAACAAGAAAGAAAAACATGACTATTTACAAAGTTCCCCGGCCAAATCTAACTACATAATTGAAATAATCCAATTTTAGTACATCACCGCTTCTGCATGTAGGACTAAGGACATCCTCCTCAACCCATTGCCCTATGGACAATTTAGCACTCCATAGTAGTCGTCTGCGTTGATTTCTTGAAGCTCGTCCCAACTTCAAACCACGTGCTGATCATCTTGGTCTCGACTCCTTGGCAGAAAGTTCAATGTTAAATATTTGCCTATCTATAATCGCTTGCAGGCTACTCAGTTCACCCACAATTGTCCTACTGCGATTAATAGCGAAGACTGGCCCTAATTATATCGCACATACGCACTATAAAAACACATACAATACACACAATTTATACATAAAATATACATCTCGAGTCCGCGCCACTGGCTCGTTAACAAGTTCAAAATCCTGGCTGCACTCGCAGTCGCTATCTCGTCCGGTATTTCCGTCCCGTCTTATGGACTTCGGTTCTGGTAAGCGCTAATGAGGGTGATACGATACTTCCCCCTTAAAGTTGAACTCGTCGTCTTTAAAAGAATGTTACAGTTTATCACGCGCTGGCGTGAAATATTTAGATCACACAATTTAGTAGATTTTAGAACAAGATGTATTATAGCTTATAAAATTCGGTACTGCCTACGCTGCGACTTTAGCTCCCCAGAGCTCAGAAAATAAATTTAGCTTCACTGATTTTAGAGCGTAAAAATCACATTTCAAACTGGTGTGGAGTATGCCTCTGAAGGCTCCACAAGAATAGTACTTAGATAAATTCGAGCGTCAAAATCACACTTCAAACTGGCGTGGAGTATGCCTCTGAAGGCTCCACAAGATAAGTACTTAGATAAATTCGAGCGTCAAAATCACACTTCAAACTGGCGTGGAGTATGCCTCTGAAGGCTCCACAAGATAAGTACTCAGATAGGCGTCAGGCCAGACTATTTATGAGAAACTGACAAGGGCGGAGGAGTGGGGCGGAGTCGGATAAAAACTTCCAGAGTTTATGTCTCACAAAGATGGGGCTAGTGTCATTCTTCTCCAAATAAATCCAACGTCTCAAATTACCTGAGCGGAGATTAATCCGTTCGGCGGTTCCTTAGATACACACTTCCGCGCGCTTTTTACTACTGACGCCGTCCACCTCGTGGTCACGGCTTGGTCTCTTGCGATTGGCTGATTCAATCGTATGTTCGTTGAGAGGACCTCGTGATTCTTCCTTTATGTCTCCAATTTTGGTACAGTAGTTGCACAATTTGGCCTTGAACTCGACTAATTCTGGCCGTCCCCAGGAATAGCTACCAACTCAGCTTCTGTTGCAACCATTACGAAATGCTGGCCTCCCTAATATCCAAGTCGACTTCCTTATGTGCTGCCTGGGCCGTAGTAATAATAATAATAAATATGAATACTTATTTATCGAAGATCAATAAGGGTTCATTTATCCTCAGCAAGGTTTTGAAATTCGAAACAATTTATTGGTTTGGATTTCAAAAACAAAATCCACTGTAGTAACAACACATCTCTTTAAATCTCACTCAGCTGCTCGAGTGTATGCCCCTCTGACTCACTTAGTGTGCTCCCTTCTCGCTGGAATGTCATTCATATTTTCATTAGGTCTCCCCCTTCTCCTCACGTAGTTGCCACTCCCGTCGTCTCAGCTGCTCGTTGTTTACAAACAAAGTGCGTACTCACGCGCTCCCCGTGGATTTGAGTGTTTGCTTTCAAAAAAAATAAATTTCTGGCAATACAGATTCTGCATAATCATCTTTCCTAATCATCAAATGGTTCCCTTCTGTAGTACGGTTTCAAATTGGCGCTATTAAAAACAGATTTTGCACCAGTGCTCACTTCTTCTAATCTGTAGGCATTGTTACCCAGATTCTTAATTACCCGGAACGGGCCAATGAATTTCGGACAGAACTTGGCGAAGACTTTGTTCTTAGGGTCGGAGATCGGTGGTCTACGAACCAGCACTAATTCTTGTTCTTGTAACTCTCGGTGAAACTTCTTTCCTCGGTACCGTCTCAGCCTTCGGTCCGCTTGGTTCCTCATGTGCTCTCTCGTTCGCTGGATTCGCAAATCATGCGCTAATAATGGATCCCTTGGGCAAGGAATGATCTTGTCCCAAGTTCTTTCCGGCAATATGTTGTGGTGTACAATCAGTGGGACTTGACCCGTCGACTCGTGCTTAGTAGTGTTCATGCACATCTCAATTTCCCCTACTTTGTCTACCCATTTATTTTGTTCGTTAGGAATCATTACTCTGTAGTATTTAGCGACACAGCGAATTGTTCTTTCGCTCGGATTTCCACAAGGATGACGAATACTTGAAAATATGTGTTTGATTCCTAGGCTCTCCAAACCTTGCCTAAAAACATTGCTTGTGAAATAGGTACCGTGATCTGATAGAATGGATTCCGGCTTCCCAAGCATCGGAATGACTTTGTTCTTAATTCGATTAAGGACTTGTCTTGATGTCGTCTTCTGAATAGGACATAGCACGACCATCTTCGAAAATACGTCGACACATACCAAGAGGTGTCGGCATCCACGCTTTCCTTTTACTAAAGGACCAAAGCAATCAATCGCGAGCATCTCGCATGGTTTCTGCGGTAATAGTGGTCTTGGAGGTTGTTTCAGAATAAAGTTGTTCGGCTTTGTGCGCTGACAAGCGTCACACGTTGTAATTACTTCAACAATGGTGAATCTCATCTTGGGCCAAGTAAAGGTCTCCCCTATCGTAGCTTCAGTCTTATCCGTGCCGATATGTGCTAGGCTCTCGTGAACATGCCAAGTTAATCCCCTCTGTAGTGATGCTGGAACTAAGATCCGCAGTTTAGTATGATGCTCATCCACGTACTTATGTAACAAGTTATTCAAGTAGTGAAATCTCACTTGTTTAGCACTGGCTTCCCGGTACTCCGGTAAATTTGGTTGTAACTCCTTCCTATAGAATTTTATCATCATCATCATCCATGGGTCAGCTTCTTGCTCCTTCCGAATATCCTTCAATCTTGCCAAAAACTCACGAGCCTTAGGTGTCAAGGTAATATTGTGAACTTCCGCTGTTACTTCGTTTCCGTCCTCAGGGTTTCTACTCAAGGCATCTGGTATGACGTTCAATTTCCCAGGACAATGCTCTATTGTGATGTCAAACTGCTGTATGTAGATGGACCAGCGCGTAACTCTCTCACTTGCTATTGTTGTCTTAAATAAAAATGTCAGTGCATGGTGGTCGGTTCTAACAATGATGGAATAACCGTAGATCATCTTGCGCCACTGTTGGAGAGAATATAGAATTGCTAGTAGCTCAAGTTCCGTAACTGTGTAGTTCCTCTCATGTTTCCGTAATTTACGACTCGTGAATGCCAAATAGGATTTCTTCTTGGGTTCTTCAGCGTCCTCTTGGTACAGCATAGCACCAATCCCAATTAACGAAGCATCTGCTTGAATGATAAATTGTTTCTCAAAATCCGGATATCCAAGTTTCACACAGTTTTCCAATAAATCCTTCGTTGCTTTAAAAGACCTGTCGCACTCCTCGTTCCACGACCATCGATTCGCTTTCTTCAACATCTCCTGCATAGGCGCTACTGTTTCTGTGTAACCAGGGCAATTTTCTTTGAAGAAACCTGTCACTCCCAAAAATGCTCTAACATGTTTGACTTTGGTAGGTGTGGGAAATTTCTTAATAGCATCAATCTTGGCTGGATTAGGCCGCACGCCCTCGACATCAATTATATGTCCCAAATATAAAATTTCGCTCTGGCAAAAATGTGACTTTTTTAAGTTGATCTTGAAGTTCATGGTTCTCAGGTTGTCCAGCAGTTTATTTAAATTTATCAAGTGTTCTTCCATTGTCTCAGAAGCGATTAATATGTCATCAACATATCTCGTGGTGAAGTTCTTGACCTCCTCAGTCAGATTTCTATCGAGTGCTCTAATGAGTGCACATCCCGCAGTTTTCACGCCAAAGGGCATTCGACACCAGATATAACTTTGATTATCGAATAAAAATCCCGTCAACAGTTGGGATTTTTCTTCAAGTTCAAGATGGTGGAAACTATTCGTCAAATCAACACTTGAGTATATCTTCTTCCCACGGAAGCCTTTCAAAACATCTTTGATCCTCGGTGCTTGGTCGTGCTCAACTAGCAGTTTGCTATTTAAAACTCGCGCGTCTAGGCACAGCCTAATTGATCCGTTTGGCTTGGTCACTGCCAATATTGCGTTCAGATAAGGAGTTGCAGCTTTCCTTATCATGCCAGAATCTAATAAGTTAGTAATGATATCCCTCACCTGAGAAAAATGCTTCTCTGGGATCGGGTACAATTTACTTTTAAATGGGGTCCAATCTGTTACCTGCATCGCATATTGAAAATTTAAATCTTTCCCAGGTACGGTGTCAAACGCTCCTTTATGTAATCTTAAAATTTCTTCCAATCTTCTTCTATCAGATTCCCCTACGATGGCTTCCTTAAGTCGCTCCTGAAGTAGAATTTCGAATTTGGTTCCGCCCATTTCTTCTTCCGCCAAATGCACCCAAAGTTCCTGCGAAATATCTCGGCTATCCATCTCTAGCACTGCTGTCTGGTTAACTTGCTCTCCCCTCAAGATCTTATCTCCGGCCTCATTAGTGCATTCCTCAACAACCCAAGTATTGGCCTCTCTTTCCAGCGGATTCTCTTCCATATTTAAACCCACATGATCCAATCCTTCTACTTGTTTGAAGCTTACAGTGTTGTTATGTAAATCAATTACAGCATGAAAATCGCAGATGAAGTTGGCTCCTAAAATTATATTGTAGTTCATCTTTGGAATAACAATGAATGTTTGCGAAAAAGTATGGTTCAATATTTCCAGATCTAGAAATGCTTGCTGTTTACAATTCATAGTTTTGTCAGGAATGACACCTCTGACTTTCATTAGCGGTACCGGCATAATAGGAACAGTCTGTTTTCTTGCTATTTCTTTTATCAAAATTTCAGTGACTAAGCTCACCTGGCTACCTGTATCAATCAAACATCTCACCCTCATACCTCCAATATGCGCGTAAATAATTGGTAGCTGTCTGATAACATTTTCACGGTTCTTCACCACTTCCTCCAGGCAGTCGTCTGGGAATGCTACCCACTCTTCTATATTGGCCACTATCATCTCTTCTTGCTCCCTGGCGATCTCCGTTTCTAGCCTGTCTCCTTTCAGTTCATTTGGTTTTTTTTTTATCCCGGGCCCCATTAGATGTGTTTCGCCGGTTATCATTCTGTCGCTCCTGTTGCCTCAGTAAACTCTCTGCCCCCTCTCCTTGATGGTTGTCTGGGCTCTGTCTGTTCGCCATGGCACGCCCCCACTTCTCCTTCTCCGCTTCTTCATTACTTAATTGATCCAAGTATTTACGGGATTCAATATATCGTTCGTCCCAGTTATTCCTATAATCCCCTCTGTTTTCTTGGCGATAGTCCCTGCCGTTACTCCATCTACCATCTCCATTTCTTTGGTAAGGTCTACCTTGTCTCTGGTTTCCCCTCCAATTCGTGTATTCCCGCTGGTACGTCCACTGATTATTTTGATTTTGGTTATTCTGATGATATCTCCCGCGGTTATTCTGATAATTCTGATTGTTGTTATGGAACTGGTTTCGGCCGTCAAAATCTTGTCTTCTTGGCGTGAACTGTGTCCCTGTGGACTGTGTCTTACTTTGGTTCCCCTGGCCGTGGTTATTTTGGAGTCCCTGAACTACCTCTGCCGTGTTGACACATTCCAAATTCCTTCTTCCTGTCTGTGGGCTTACCATACTCGTCTCATCTAAGTGTCTGAGTAATTCTTCGGCTTGGACTGCGGTCTGAATATTTCCTGCGACTAATAATTGTTGGATATGCATTGGGAGTTGTTTTCCGATGGTTAGAACCATATTCGGCTCGCTAGGCGGGTCATCAAAATCCCTGAATTTTACCAATTGCTGACTGAAGAATTCTGAAAAACGGGTTGGATGTGTACTGTGGTATTTGCGCGTGTACAGGTCCATTCTTAACCCTTGCTGTAACGAAGGACTCCAAAACTTCTTCAAAAACGCCTCGCGGAATTGAGCCATGTCTGTAAACGTGTACTTGAAACTTAAAAACCAGGTCAGGCTAGGTCCTTCTAAAAATTTCTCCACCAGTCTTAATTGTTTCTCCGGGCCGATGTGTTGGTCATTAAAGTAGTCAGTTAATTGCCGTAGAAATGCTTTGGGAGTGGTTCCTGAATGTTCTTTAAACTTATCGGGCTTAAAATCATTACCCCGAATGACTTGGATGACTTGGGCTGGTGCCAAGTTCGGTTGCGGAGTTGAAGTCTCCCCCCTGTACTGCTGGAATGCATTAGTCGTTAGTCTGGGACTTTGACCCCGACTCGTGTCCTCAGCCAACTTCGAACCTGCCGGACTTCCAATACTTGTTTGCTTTTCCGGAATATTTTCGTTTGAAAATAATGTCGCATTCTCTAACGATCTAATCTCGTTTTTTATGATTAATTCTGAGTGTTCCTGTAATTTCGACTTCATATTTTCCTCCAGTGCCTGCATTCGCTTTAAAACTGCCAGCCTGTCTTCCTTATTCGCATGAGCCTGCTGGTCCCAATCTCGCCGGATCCTACTTTTTAAGCTATTTATTTTCTCCTCGTTCCTCTCCTGATTTTTCTCTAGCTCTTCACGTATCCGTTCCTGCGTTTTCACTAGTTGTTCTTCCAAATTATCCTGAGTTTTGACGAGCTGCTCCCCTACTTCTTGTCTTATGACCTCCTGTGTGTTTATTAGCTGGCCTTCCATCTCTTTTCTTATGATCTCTTGTGTTCTGCCTAATTGCTCCTCTAAATTTTCCCGCAAGTGTATCCGCTCGGTTTCAGCCTTAACTTCGACTTTATCTATTTCCTTTATTAATTCCAGCACGTTGTTATCTACCGAATTAATTTGCTGCTGTAGTTTCTCTTGGGTTTTCTTCACTCCCGCGGTGTTACTGACACATGCTGCCTCTATCTGCTTGAGTTTATCTGCCACCATCTCGTCAAATTGTACTAATTTGTTATCAAATTTCGCCTCCAATTTCTTCATTTCGCCTAACTGTCTGATGTTGTTTTCCGCAACCTCGCCTGCCAGTTTCTCTACTTTTTGAACGCTCTGATTAATATCATTCGTGATTTTTCCTAACTGTTCGGTTTGTGTTACTGCCTGTTGTGACAATTTGTGGTTTAGTTCATTGAATTGTTTGTCAGTGTCTAATTTCTGGACTTCTAACTGGACCGAAATGTTACCGCTCATATCAAGTAATTGTTTTTCGCAGTTCTTTAATTGTTTATCTAATTGTTCTTCCGTTTTCGCGGACATCTGTTCTAATTGTTTTTCACTATGCTCACGCTGAGCTTCTAATTGTTCTTTTAATTGTTCTTCCGTCTTTACGGACATCTGGATCGACATCTGTTCTAACAATGCCTTTATCTCATCAACACTCGCCATATCACACACAAAATATATTCAGAGAAAAACAGGGTTATGGGCTAAGGTTTCAGCCCTATACGCACATACATGTCACACATTTAAATATTACTGGCTCTAATTTAATGAAAATTTCAGTAACAAAATTTACTGAATACAATGACACTTATTCCCAAACAACAAAATAACCCCTAGTGATCTGCTTTTAAATTCCTAACCAACAGAATTTACGAAACACCAATTAACCGAAGTCAATTAAATGTCAAATATAAGGCAACATCTTCCTGCTTTGACTGAGTTCATCAATAATGCAAATTTCTAGTTTTAATGTGGGCGCCAGAACAAGTTTATAACAAATACCAAATCAAATTCTAACCTTGTTCAATATTTCTAACTTTAGGAACTCAGTGATTTTACTAATGCACATGGCGGTACAACATCGCCTCCATTTACTGAATTTACATGTCCGCTTGACCTGGCATCATTTCTCAACGAAATAAATATGAGATCAGCGAAGCAACAACAACAACAATCCCCACTTGGGCAGCCATTTTTGTTTTATGAACCCTTGCAAAGAAGCATATGAGACTCAGATTCGGGGCGTAACAGGTCATATTCGTAAGTTGCTGTCAGGGCGCTTCATTAACTTGCAGGGTAACATATAACAAAATAACATGCAGGAAAGAGTGAAGCCAGGGTTAAAACAACTGAATTTAATAACAAATCACCATATTTACACATACACAATTAACAACAAAAACTCCCAACTGACTCCCGCTTAATAAAAAAAATGCCAAAAAACTTAGGCGATATCTCTGGAGAGATTAATTATCTGGACCAAGTGTCCTTAAATAAAAGATACAAAAGTGACCATATAAGTGCGTATGCCGTTCTACATGCATCACGATGTGTACTTTGAATGCGTGATTCGTTATCATCCAGAATGACCCTTCAAACAACGAATCCGCATTTCCTAGAGCTAGACCGACACAAGGGAACACAACTACAATACACTAAATTAAACCGACACTTCCTAAATCTACTATAAACAAACACAAAATTTCCGTGTGAAATTGGACTTAAATTGCCGTAGCAACATTTACTGCCTAAAAACTTAGGACTTCTCACACAAATCAACACAAGTACGTTAACACGTGACCAATAGAAAAATACTCAAATGACCGCTGTCAAAATTTACAAATACTCTACCACTACACCACACGGGTGTGACAAACAAAATTACATGAAATCGAGTCATCAACAAAGCAATAGGCAAACAGCCAACATTTACGTTAATCACAATATTCTTATCCATACAAGGTACAACAATCCGTTACACACATGGCGAACTCCCCAATTAATTATGGCTTAAAAATTAGCCATCACAATGAACAGGTTTGCTACATGAAAGCTTACAGGGTTCAGTCGGACAAATATTTATTTATTTATTTATTGGTGCCTTTATTGTGGCGAAGTTAGGGCTCTAGGCCCTCTCTTACACTTAACCACAGACAGTGCAACTTACATGAATACTCACATATGTTATTCTTAACCTACCAAACTTAAATACTAGGAAAACCTTAAATACTAGAATAAAATAAAATAAAATTAAATTAAATTAAATTAAATTGGCGACTGCGTGATATTAGCTAAGCTATACAATTTACATGACATACATTTTTAACAAAATTATACTATGGTCATTCACTCACACATTCATACACAAATTGTTCTAGTTGGCCTACGAATTCAAGAGGAAATCTTTACATGCACGTTTGAAAGTTGTAAGGGATGTACAATTTCTGACGTCACGAGGACAATTATTCCAAATTCTAGTTCCCGACACGAGGAAAGAGTTGCTGAAGGCAGAAGAATGATGTAGAGGAATTGCAATTATAGATCCAGATCGCGTGTGACGATCATGAAAGGAAGAAAGAAAACGAAAATTACAAGAGAGATAGTGAGGAGTACTTTCATTGAGAAGTCGATAGATGAGGGTACATATGTGCAGGTTCCT
Organism: Meconema thalassinum; assembly: GCA_946902985.2. NCBI lineage: Eukaryota > Metazoa > Arthropoda > Insecta > Orthoptera > Tettigoniidae > Meconema > Meconema thalassinum. Next base: position 853,807,100 of record OX336389.2, on the reverse strand, counting down.
TTGTTGTTCTACTTTTAGCCAGGAAAGTAGATCATAAAAAGGAGACACATGTGAGGAAAATTTCAAGGAGAAAATAAACCTAATGCAGGAATTTAAAGCTCTCTGAAGTTTCTTGTTTTGTTCACCGGTAGCATCTACTAATACAACATCACAGTAGTTAAATATAGGGAGTATCAAGGTTTGGACGAGTTTTATTTTCAAGTTACGGGGTAGAACGGACTGGTGAATCTTAAGTGGATGAAGTGACGAGTAAACTTTCCTGCATGTATTAGTAACGTGCCCATCCCAATTCAAAGTTTCATTTAGTGTGACTCCAAGACTTTTTACCGATTTAGAGAACGGGATAGCAACACCATTTAGTTGAATTAAAGAAAGCGGTCTACTGTGTAAATGGAAAAGCAATTTAGTCTGCCCTATTACGATAGCTTGTGTTTTAATTGGGTTGATGGCAAGAGAATTTTCAGTTGCATAGCGGCTGATCCTCTTTAGATTTAGATTCATATTTTCAATTGCCGCATCTATGTCATTTACTTTTGTGTGGCAATATATCTGAAGGTCATCAGCATATAGATGGTAATTGCAGTTTTCCAGTTTCGAAGAGATGTCGTTCAGATATAAAATGAATATAAGGGGGCCGAGAATTGAACCCTGAGGTACTCCATTTATTTTGAACTTCCAATCAGTTCTGTTTTCATTAAGGAGTACACGTTGTCTTCGGTTATGAAGATAGGAGGCGAATAATTTGAGAGCAACGGGGCTAAGATGGAAGGATTGCAATTTAGCCATAAGTATGTCCGTGTTAATGGTGTCGAATGCACTGCTGAAGTCTAGGAGAATGAGTATTGTCACTTTACGCTCATCCATTGCTCGTCTTACGTCATCGGTGATCTTAATGAGTGCAGTAGATGTGCTGTGTCCTTTCTTAAATCCAGATTGTAACGGATCAAGTAGTGAGTATTGCGTCAAGTACTGAAGTAGTTGTTCATGCATAAGTTTTTCTAGTATTTTGGAAATTGAGGAAAGTATGCTTACAGGTCGATAGTCGGATGGAGAATTTGCAAGAGAATTTTTCGGAACTGGAATAACTAAAGCATCTTTCCATATTGTTGGGAAGAAACCTTCTAAAAGACATGTGTTGCAAATGTGCGTAATAATTGGCAGTAATACTTCTATCAGGTTAACGATAAAGGAAATTGGGATGTCATCTATTCCGACTGCTTGTGATTTGATAGATATTATTTTTTTTCTTACGACAGTATCATCTATTTCACGAAACTTGAATAACGGTCGGTGAGGTAGTGGGACACATTGCAGTGTATTTATTGTTGTTTGTATTATTTGGGGATCAGTACTAATTATTTCTCGAGCAAAGTGAGCATTTAATTCATTAGGATTAATATCCTGCTCATTGGTGTTTTTAGTGCGCCTCCCAATACCTACCGACCTGAGTTGCTGCCAGGTGCTCCTAGCATTCAAGTTGCCGGCTAGCTGTTGGAAGTAGGCATACTTTTTATTTCGAATCATTTGTTTAACTCGATTTCGAAGCACACGATATTTTTCAAAATCGTCACTTGATAAGGTCTGCTTATAACGTCTGTGAAATGCGTCCCGTTCGGCCATTGCGGATTTAATGTCACTTGATAGCCAGGGGGCAGCTTTACGAGTGACTTTTGCTGTTCGTTTAGGTGCATGTTTGTCATATAGTTCCAGCAGTATTTTGTTAAATCTGCTCACCTTTTCATCAACGTCAGTCAAGTGTAGTATATCGTTCCATGGACAGAGAATTGCGTCTTGTGTTAGTTCTTGAAGGTTCAATCTTTTCATGTCTCTATATGTTATGTATTTAGGTGCAAATTTTGGAGTTTTTAGAGAATAAGCTAAATAAATCAGGTCGTGTAAAGATATGCCAGGTACTGAAATCTGTCCGTGTTTTAGTATTTTCTGTGGGTTATTTGTGATAATTAAATCAATTAGAGTGCGTGAAGATCCTTGGGGGGTGTGTACGTGGTGAGTAGGACCGAGTGGTAATATTGTCATGTTACAAGAGGTAAACATATTCCGTAAACGATTTGCGTCAGTGGAGTCTATTAATATGTTTGTGTTAAAGTCACCAAATATAAGTACGTGTTCGTAGGTAGGTAACAGTCTTAGTAGAGTTTCTTCAAAATCCATGAAGTTCCCTTCTTTAGGTGGTTTATATACTACACCAATAAGCACTTTAGTCACGTCAACAGTGAGCTCAACAAACATATATTCGGTCAAGGGGTCAGTAGATAGGTTCGATGTTTTTATAATCTTTGCCGCCAAATTGTTTTTATAGAATAAAGCTACTCCTCCTCCTCGACGCTTCAGTCGGTTGTGAAAGAGCAAATTGTATCCTACTAGACTTATCATGTTTAAAGGGACAGAGTCTCTCATCCAGCTTTCGCTAATTGCTACAAGGTTTACCATGCTTCCTTCAAAAATAGCTTGGAGCTCAGCTTGATGTGCTATTATGGACTGGGCATTAAGATGTGCACACAGCAGTGAACGGGGAAATGTGGAAAATTCCCTTTCCAGATGATTGCGGGTGGGGGGAGACGAAGACAGGGGTTGGGGAGGGCTGGGAGGCTCATTGTCAAGGTGAAGGTCATTATCTCTGTCGGGACTGAATGTAACGGTACCAACTACACTGGCCATAAAACAGAAGGGAGCATGCAACTTACCATTGTTTCCTCATGTATGCACAAGCCACTAGAAGCAGTTAAACAACCACTCTCACTGAATTTAAAATTAAACCACCTATCACTTATGCAATCACTCACACTAAAATTAAAATAACATATTAAACACACACTCACAATTACACACATTAACCTGTTCACTTAACTTCCGATACCTGCCCTTTCATTAAGCAGGCAAGTTCTGCTGGAGTGTTAACGTAATGTTTTTTACCGTCAGAATCCACTATCACTATTCGCCCATCCAGAGTGAAGGTGTTCCTTGCTCCAAAGTGATCCCTGGCCTTGTTGAGCATGTCCTTGCGCGATGCTGTGAGGGACTCAGTTATGAGGATAGGAGTTCCTTTTAAAAGTCTCTTGGCGCGCCAGACACGTTCCCTCTCGTGGTAGCGGGTGAACTTGACAATAATTGGTCTTCTACCGGTAACCACCACATCCGCAGACGATCTCTTTGGTTTCCCCAATCGATGACACCGATCGATGCTCATCATAGTCAGTTCTATATTAAGCTTGTCCTTAAGTACCTCCGTTACTCTAGCGTACACGTCTTCGTTTGGAGTTTCACTTACCCCATGTAGCAGTAGGCGGTTCCGGCGGCTGTACTGTTCTGCCTCATCAATTCGAAGTTCTTGCTTCACAATCTGGTCATTCAAATCCTTTTTTAAGTCACTTAGCTCCGTTATGACTTCAAGGCGAAAAGTCTCGAACTCCGAAGCTAGGGTTTCCACTTTCACGGAGTTGAGGTTGGTAGAAGTGCTCGTTCCAGCTGTGGTGGCTCCCTCTAGGCGAGTTTGAAATACTTTGAGCTTTTCTTCAAACGCTGAAATTCTTTGATTGACGGCTTTTAGGGTCATGACTGTTGACTAAATATTCACTAAGTTGTATATAGTTAATAATACACACCCTAGCAGACTCTATTTGTGAGTTATGTTGCGGTTTCGGCAGGTATTCTACGGAGCACTTTTACGCACGATGCATCTCGGTCGCCATGACTGCCTATCAAAATAAGTCACAGGCAAAACGGGCGGTTTGTGGAACTCTGCATGTCTGTCAACCCACGTGTCAATAACCTCGACCTCCCAGAACATGGGGTCGAACCTCGAAGAAATGTGCCCCAAAGCACAATAATACGTGTGTGTCAGAAAAACATATGGACAAGAATCAGCAGTCTCCCAAGAGCACTCTGTCTTTCCATCTAAAAATACAACAGCAGCAAAAATATATAAGGGCGGTAGGACAACTACCCCCTCCTCACGTAGAATCAACACACACTAGACACATCAACACATACTGAATCACACGTATGGGTTGTGACAGACCCTGAAATAAAAGACACAAATAATATCCACATGCTGGCGCCATCGTTCTATGCCGTGACTAGACACCTGAAAAGGACTCAAGAAAAATCTATCAAAATTAGAACGAAGGTGTTCTACAATTACTTTTAAGTTGGTGCACTCGGCTACCCTAACATGAATAATAACCTGTTCAGCAAAATGTTTTACAATCATTTCCTCCCATTCCTATTTCAAAATATTAACGTTAATAAAGCACCATTTATCGAATGTAACGGGTTCCGCAATTGCAAGGATAAAAATCACGCACGCACGCCGCGTACATTACACATGACTCAAGAAAAAATCAAAATATCAACAAACACATTGGCCACGCGCCAACGGACATTTAAACATATAGTGTCGGTACAAGAAAAACAGCTATAAACAAGAAAGAAAAACATGACTATTTACAAAGTTCCCCGGCCAAATCTAACTTCATAATTGAAATAATCCAATTTTAGTACATCACCGCTTCTGCATGTAGGACTAAGGACATCCTCCTCAACCCATTGCCCTATGGACAATTTAGCACTCCATAGTAGTCGTCTGCGTTGATTTCTTGAAGCTCGTCCCAACTTCAAACCACGTGCTGATCATCTTGGTCTCGACTCCTTGGCAGAAAGTTCAATGTTAAATATTTGCCTATCTATAATCGCTTGCAGGCTACTCAGTTCACCCACAATTGTCCTACTGCGATTAATAGCGAAGACTGGCCCTAATTATATCGCACATACGCACTATAAAAACACATACAATACACACAATTTATACATAAAATATACATCTCGAGTCCGCGCCACTGGCTCGTTAACAAGTTCAAAATCCTGGCTGCACTCGCAGTCGCTATCTCGTCTGGTATTTCCGTCCCGTCTTATGGACTTCGGTTCTGGTAAGCGCTAATGAGGGTGATACGATACTTCCCCCTTAAAGTTGAACTCGTCGTCTTTAAAAGAATGTTACAGTTTATCACGCGCTGGCGTGAAATATTTAGATCACACAATTTAGTAGATTTTAGAACAAGATGTATTATAGCTTATAAAATTCGGTACTGCCTACGCTGCGACTTTAGCTCCCCAGAGCTCAGAAAATAAATTTAGCTTCACTGATTTTAGAGCGTAAAAATCACATTTCAAACTGGTGTGGAGTATGCCTCTGAAGGCTCCACAAGAATAGTACTTAGATAAATTCGAGCGTCAAAATCACACTTCAAACTGGCGTGGAGTATGCCTCTGAAGGCTCCACAAGATAAGTACTTAGATAAATTCGAGCGTCAAAATCACACTTCAAACTGGCGTGGAGTATGCCTCTGAAGGCTCCACAAGATAAGTACTCAGATAGGCGTCAGGCCAGACTATTTATGAGAAACTGACAAGGGCGGAGGAGTGGGGCGGAGTCGGATAAAAACTTCCAGAGTTTATGTCTCACAAAGATGGGGCTAGTGTCATTCTTCTCCAAATAAATCCAACGTCTCAAATTACCTGAGCGGAGATTAATCCGTTCGGCGGTTCCTTAGATACACACTTCCGCGCGCTTTTTACTACTGACGCCGTCCACCTCGTGGTCACGGCTTGGTCTCTTGCGATTGGCTGATTCAATCGTATGTTCGTTGAGAGGACCTCGTGATTCTTCCTTTATGTCTCCAATTTTGGTACAGTAGTTGCACAATTTGGCCTTGAACTCGACTAATTCTGGCCGTCCCCAGGAATAGCTACCAACTCAGCTTCTGTTGCAACCATTACGAAATGCTGGCCTCCCTAATATCCAAGTCGACTTCCTTATGTGCTGCCTGGGCCGTAGTAATAATAATAATAAATATGAATACTTATTTATCGAAGATCAATAAGGGTTCAGTACCAATTCACTGCGGTACTACTTGACCACCAGAAAAATGTTAATCGTTAATTTCAGTAGTTAAAAAAAGTTTTACTTAAAATTTTATACAAAGGAATACCTCTCCAAAAGTTTTACCGAATATCCTAATCTAAGTGTCATAATTTCATGCAGTATTGGGGTACTGTTGTGATACCAGCACTTGAGTTTAACCTCTTATGGAGTAGGCTAAGCTGCAGTACAGAAAAATTAATAACTAATGTAGCCTAACTATCTACTATAGGCCTACATGTCTACATAAATTCTAGGCTATTCAACAGATCACATTCTAAACTACCTACTCGTGGCTCATGCTGCACAACGTAACCTATCTTTAACTGTAATCAATGCACAGACCATTCTTGTGTTCCCTGAAATGCGCAAATCTTTTCTAGGAATTTTAAGTTTCCATTGCTTTCTTAAATTTTCGTCGGCGGGAATGAAAAAACAAGGCAGATAACCTGATCATCTCCATCATACTAGTTGCTTTCGCAACCGGTAACACAACTTTTCGGCATGCCAGGGACCTGGGCAGGAATAATTGTTTCTATAACCTACCTACAGAATGAACATTTGCTTCAGGAAACAAACGGAATAATCCTCATTCTGGATGACGTAAGTAGTAGCGTTCTTACGTATTGCTTTTCACTCGGACACTAATTAAAATGTATAAACAGCACAAAACAAACGACACATATTTAAGCAAATGGCCGTTACAACTCCGACTCTGTCGATCAGCTGATCACGTGGTAATGGCCGCTGCCTGACGGCCTGGACATTACGAAGGCAGTGGCAGCGGTTGCTTGGTAGGCCAAGGCCATTCATTGGCTGAGGTACCACCGGGAGGGGGGAATGTTTTGCTGTGTCACCATGTTGGATTATTATAAAAGTAGGCCATAGAGTTTTATACCAGTAGATAAATATGGCAGAGGTGGTTCATTACACAATGTTTCACTTCAATCGCCTAATTACGATACAAGAAATAAAAAGCATGTTTTTAAAAATTGAAATATAAAACACATGAATACCCACTTATGTATTGAGCTCTGTATTGAAACCTTGCTATTATGTATAATAAGCAAGATGCACAGAAGTTAATAATAAATGTACTCGTATATTGAAGCTAGACATTACCTTTAGAGAAGAATACAAAATAGCAGGGCTTGTTTTCATAAGTTGCGACATCTCGCAGCCGTGCCATAGCTATCGCAATGTGACAACAAAAAGAGCAGCACGTTGGTGTGTAAAAGGCGAGATTGTTATGTCCCGGGGAAGTACAATCTCATTATGTGAGACGCAGAGGGGCGTGTTGTAAACACCGAAAGCTCCTGACTCCCCACATAATATTCAAAGTAGAGAGTTCCAGATTGCACAAAAATAAACAAAAGTCATCAATATGCTGCATAAATTCAATCCATAATTAACATGAAATAAAAAGTCTTAAAAATTGAACTCCTAATATGAATTACGCATTGACCTTTCAAGTAGAGATATTGCCAAGTGGCTGCGAGGAAATCACAGTGTCATAGTATCAAGATAGCCAGAGAGGCTCACATCATGACGCTTTAGTCCCCGAAACTGGGTGCCTTGTTCTGTCAATCACAGTGTGGAACAAAGCCTAAGTAGTCTACTATTTGCTTGGGCAATGCAGTACAGTAGAACTCCTATTATCGGAATCAATTGGGACCGGACTCCATTCGGATAATCAAAAATTGGGATAATTGGATTTTTCCGAAAATGAAAGGTATACAAACATAGACTATACTTATGTAGGCCTAGTGTATTTTAAAGAAAAAGATCTTATTTTCGGTACTGTATGCATTTTTATGTTTGACTCTGACTATTATATGTCAGAAAAATGTACTATAATGAGGCTCATTATAGTACAAGTTTTCATTAAGGTACAGTTTTTCCAACCAATCAGAGCTCAAGATGTATGATGTGTGACGAATTAGGTACTGATAGCTTCGCACTTGAACACAGCATCCAACATGTCGGATTACATGATTTGAAAGGTGACAATGTAAAAGATATCCGATCAACCATTGTAATGGCAAACACAAAAGGAACAAGAAGTTCCGTGACGAACTAAAGAGCCTACTTTTCATGCCAATGATTATTCTACAGTATATGAACCTATCTAGAATAATGACGAAATTAAGTTGCTAATATCGACATTTCTAATTAGTTCGAAATACTGTATACCTGGCATAATGTAGCCTAATAGAGCACTACAGTTGGCAGCCCTGATGACTGAATATATTCTTAGTTCCATCTCTTAAGGTACAGATTAAAAAAATTGGTTGAAGTCCAATGAATAGCATGGACGTTACATGCAGTTAAACATTGGATCTAACAGCGCGCGTAAAATCATGTTGGCAACAATGTCATGCATGTATTGGTCAGAAATAATCTGAAATAATATGATCTATTGTTGTGCCAATTTTTAGAATGAAATCCATTAGTTAGTATAGAAGTTACATGCATTTTAAAATTGGACCTATCAGCAGGCTTAGAATCATGTTGGCAGCACTGACGTATATTAGTTACTCCAAATTCATATAGAATGCCAGGTACTATACGTGTGCAAAGTTTAGAGCTATTGGCTTGCATACTTTCTGATACTGTATATTGATATTAGGGTAACAAAAATAGGGACAGCACATATTAACAGTTGGCAGCCCTGGTTGCTCTTAAGAATACGCATAGTAATATCTGTTATAGTACACATAGCACATACGAAATTTGGTTGAAATCCAAATGATAGTATGGAAGTTACATGTATTTAAAGTTGGACCTGTCAGCAGGCTTAGAATCATGTTGGTAGCACTGACGTTTATAAGTTACTCCATATTAATATAGAATGTCAGGTACTATACGTGTACATAGTTTAAAGCTGTCGGCTTGCATACTTTCTGATATATTGGTATTTGGATAAAATAAATTAGGAGCATTTATTAACAGTTGGCAGCGCTGGTGGGTCTTAAGAATACGCTCAATCATATCTGGTTACGTACACATACAACATACGATATTTGGTTGAATTCCAATTGATAGTGTAGAAGTTATATGCATTTTAAAATTGGACTTATCAGCAGGCTTATAATCATTTTGGCAACACTGCCATGTATGGCCTCCTGGAAATAAAACTACAATATTATTATCTATACTGTACCCAATTGTCATCATGTGGAACATGTGTTCGTATCCCAACTAACTCACGGTCTTTCGAGGTATGGGACGTTCCTGCCCAGCATACGACCACATGCTCAGGATTTGAGTCTATCAGGTAACTACTCTACATGAAAGAAACATCATATTCCTAAATAAAACATTTACTGATCTAAAGTCATGGCTATACAACAAAATACAAACAAAGGATAATTTACATTTAATTCCCACAATGAAAATCAAGGTTATTTTGTGAGTCCCTTCTTCATTAGTGCTACACTGCACTCAAATCTATTTCTAGCATCCTATCATCGATACTTTCAGACATCTACGAGTCTCCATAGTGTTCTTTATGTGACACAATTTAACAAACTGGAGTATCACAACACAAAAGTCACATATCACATTAAATGACATTAATTCTGTAATAATAAAACATTAATCCGTTTCTTACGGGCATTTACTTTCATTAACATAAATTCATTATTTTATGCCTCAATTAACAAATGTTGTTGTGTCGTGTGAATCATCTTCCCTCTTTTCCATCAATATGAAACGCTAAAAAGTGGTACGTCTCCCCTTCCAAAATACACATGGATAGAAATGTTTATAGTTTCACCATACAACGATTTTCTGGGTCTGGTCGAAATTATTATCGTTACAAACGTGTCATGTTATTAGAAATCATCTACCCGTCTGCATAAATTAGTGCGAACTGGGCAAAAATGCACTTTAAAAAGATGCCTACATTTATTTGGTTCAGCGTTCCTCCTCAGAGAATAACTGGGCCAAATATTATCCGATTTCAATGATCCGACAATGTATGTGTGTCGAAACACATCATTTAATTCAATTGGCATCATCATAACAATCATATCTTAATTACATTTCGAAATATCGAGATTCTTCAGTGTCCCACTCTGCTTTAAAATAAAGGGACCAGGTCACCACCGACCTCCCCTTCCAAGCAGGCAATAAAATTAGTTCCAGCTGGCCGAGCAAGATGGCCGCCGTCCTTCGTGGCAAGCAAGGTCATCTTTGTTTACAATTGCAGTACAATGGAGTTACGCTGAGTGTTGTCTCAAGTAATTGAGTCATTCTGATTATTTACCACCTATATTTAGAGTGTATTGGGCTCAACTCGGCCCCTAATTAACATTCATGGCTGGGGATGGATTCTGTAATAGACTTGCCGTTCTGTGGCGATTCTAGTGGCTTTGGCGCGCATCATAATGAGAATACAAGATTGCTCATCAGCAGCTGCCTAAATATAATAAGGAAATCTGCGTTTCCTGTACGACGAACTTTGATTCTTACCTCTCAGGGCAGATCAATTTAATACATGTGCTCACGGGGTCTCGAAGAGCATCCCTCGTGGCAATTATTCCTGCAAGCGATGGATACAGACAGGCTCTGTCCAATTCGATGCGAATAATATAAGTACGCTCCACGGCGGTACTAACTCGTAGATTAGCCAACTTTTCACCCAACGTGCAAGCTATGTTAGCTTGGTCCCCGCAACTTTATTGACGTAAATCACTGGATTCTACGTTACTTTGCTCGCTCAATGCGGCTCAAACAATACTTCTCATAGATGACTCAATTATTAAGGCACCCGCGTCCTCTCTGCAATTACACTTAAGCCAAAGCTTTAAATAGCTCCTAAAAACAAGTATAAATTTACTGGCTTACATTACTTTAATGGTTCTCAAATACAATCCTAAGAATTGACCATATTAAATATTCATTCAACACTTCATTGACACTGAAAAACTCTCGTATCTCGCTATATTCCACGTTACTTGTTTACTGTTTACCAAAATACAGTATCTTTATATTAGACATGACACACTTTGAACGTTCTTTAGGCCTGAAATGCTTATTACTTTACTTTACTGTTTCCGACCCCAGATATTATTATTATTATCATTTAACTTTACCGTTACTTTCATCACTATCTTAGGCCTGAATGGCCTTAACAAATCACCTTCCAAGCCATATTCTACCAAATACGAGTGGTGAAAGCTCGTACATAAGTGACTGTTACATCTTAGTCTTAAAGTGATGCATCGTTGAATGGTGAACTATCTAGTCAGAATAACATTGTAAATTTGTACTCACTTTTTTCATTCTCGCTGGATTATTCCAACACGCCAGCCACGGACCTACCATGACGCTTGATTTAAGCCATCATGCTACATCTCACATACCACACGGTATCACATATTTCACACATGATAATCATACTTTTATCAGTGGCTTTTCTCACTTTAACACGATACATATTATTCACAATACACATAAACACTTTTGAAATCACTATAATAAAATTTATATACACTTTTTCACTATTTCACAGGTTGATCCTTAATCGGACTCCTCCTAACGCCTGACCCCAGAGATGCGATGAAGCTACGACAACCGCTGGTCTCCGTGAAAGTCTATCTGCGTATACGTGCGTTCGATTCTCGTTCCCTTCAATACTGTTCATTTCACCGTCATGATTACTTGTGATGCCTCTCGGGCTCCCATAACTGTAATGATCCTGACGATACTGCGTCATTTATAAGTATGACAATACCTCCTGGTATTCAGTGTTCAAAACCATCCTAAATTATTGCTACGCTGTAGCAAACTACACTTGCGTATAATAATGGATAAATATCTTCTGTAGATTAAATCTTACGAGTTTCATGATTACCATTAGGAAGCTATATGATGCACTTCCATTGTTCTTCAAATATACTCTAACATTTCGCGCACTTACTGGCAGCGTTTAGTTTACGTGTAGACTGCAGATGAACTGACGATGAACTGAAGACGAACTGCTTGGTCTGTGCTGCTTACCCTATATAAAGGTTTCTCGTAAAATGTAGTCCACAGGACACACGAGAGCGACTCCCTTCTTGAAATAATGCATTTCCATTCAAAATGACGTATACACCTTGTTCATCTAGGTGTGGAAGTCCCATAATCACTCTCGTGCTAGCGATCGCTTCGGCCAATTAATTACAATTAATTGCCTTATTCCGTAGCGTTATGACGCCACCATGGTGAATCCCCTCTTGCTGGTCACCAAATCACTCCTCTCGAGCGTAAGCTCGGTGTTAACAGGCTTATTTAGAGATATAGGCTTTAATTTAGGTGTAAGACCACTCCTAAATTATCTCTCCTAGAATATATTCACCTGGGTGTACTTTTCATTCCATTTCGATGCTCCAATTGGCTGCAATCAATTAATTTCCGTGGACAATTACCCCCACTACGGTCTCGAGTGTTGTCCATCGGGGACTCCCAGGGTCATTAATTTCGAGCTGTCTCCTCGGTCCAGACGAAATAAGTTCCTTCGGCGCCTTGAATCTCCTCCCCTCTGCTGGCTGTAATTAGTAAAGTGTCAAGCTGGCCTGCTTTCTCGTTTCTATACTTCGAAAACGTACATATGACTGCATTTCTGACAACTATTCCCTTAAACAGCTATGATGTTCACATTCTTGCCGTGAAATCATGCTATATTATTATATGTCATTATACAACTCATTGCTCTTCGGGTTCCCTGTAGCTGTTCCCCCTCAGAGAGAAATGGTTCGACTCTAGGCAGAATCATGGGCCTGGTCTTCTCTGATAAGACCCGAGTTCGATGCCAGTCTGCTGTGTCCGATTGGGCACAATACGTGTGCCAATTTTGATATAGCTCCCATTCATACCTTCCAAGATAACCAACATGGAGCTCAAATTTCAATTGCGATTTTTTTAGCAGTTGGTAGCACTGACATCATTTTCAAATATGGCCGTAAGATATTCGGGTATAGATCTTTACTCCTACCAAATTTTGTTTCGATTGCTCCAGCCGTTTAGGAGTTGATAGGGGGGGGGGCACACACAGCCAGCCAGCCAGCCAGACAGCCAGACAGACAGACAGAAGGACAGACAGACAGACACACATTTTCCCGATCTCATAAGTCTACTCTTCCTCATTTTTGTAAAATGTGAAAAGTAGGCTAAAAATCGCCGGCATGGAAAGTACACGGTCCCATATATTCGCGTAAATAAACTGGCGAATATGAGAAAAGAAATAGCACTGTACCTTAATATCCCCAACGCCAATTTCTACACAGGGCATTCTTTCATACGGCAGTCTGTAAAGAAACATATGGCATTGTCACGCACACACAGCGCATGCGTGGTGCGTGGGTCAGCGAGCTTGGGAAGCAAAGAGAGCAAAGTCGGTGCTTGCACTTTGATCACTAAATTCAAGTGACTGAATCTCGACAGATATTTATGAATTTTTCTGTTCGAACATAAAATTAAACAATAAGTTCCGTGACGAACTAAAGAGCCTACTTTTCTTAAAATTTAAGATTCATGCCAATAATTAATCTATATGGATCTATCTAGAATAATGACGAAATTATGTTGGTAATAATAGAGAACTACAGTTGGCAGCCATGGTGACTGAATATATTCTTAATTCCACCTCTAGGTACAGAATACAAAATTTGGATAGCATGGACGTTACATGCAGTTAAACATTGGATCTAACAGTGCACGTAAAATCATGTTGGCAATAATGACATACATGTATTGGTCAGAAATAATCTGAAATAATATGATCTATTGTTGTGACAATTTTGAATGAAATCCATTAATTAGTATAGAAGTTACATGCATTTTAAAATTGGACCTATCAGCAGGCTTAGAATCATGTTGGCAGCACTGACGTATATTAGTTACTCCGAATTAATCTAGAATGCCAGGTACTATACGTGTGCAAAGTTTAGAGCTATTGGCTTGCATATTTTCTGATACTGTATATTGATATTAGGGTAACAAAAATAGGGACAGCACATATTAACAGTTGGCAGCCCTGGTTACTCTTAAGAATCTGCATAGTCATATCTGTTATGGTACACATAGCACACACAAAATTTGGTTGAAATCCAAATGATAGTATAGAAGATACATGTATTTAAAGTTGGACCTCTTAGCAGGCTTAGAATCATGTTGGTAGCACTGACGTATATAAGTTACTCCAAATTAATATAGAATGTCAGGTACTACACGTGTGCATAGTTTAAAGCTGTCGGCTTGCATACTTTCTGATATATTGGTATTTGGATAAAATAAATTAGGAGCATTTATTAACAGTTGGCAGCCCTGGTGGCTCTTAAGAATACGCTCAGTCATATCCACTTATGTACACATAGCACTTAGGAAATTTGGTTGAAATTCAATTGGTAGTGTAGATGTTATATGCATTTAAAATTTGAACCTATCAGCAGGCTTATATTCATTTTGGCAACACTGCCATGTATGGCCTCCTGGAAATTAAACTGCAATATTACTATCTATAGGTGTGCCAATTTTGAAATAGCTCCCATTCATGCCTTCCAAGATATCCAACATGGAGCTCAAATTTCAATTGCGATTTTTCAGCAGTTGGTAGCACTGACATCATTTTCAAATATGGCCGTGAGATATTCAGGTATAGATCTTTACTCCTACCAAATTTTGTTTCGATTGCTGCAGCCGTTTATGAGTTGATAGGGGGGGGGGGGACACACACAGCCAGACAGACAGACAGACAGAAGGACAGACAGGCAGACAGACACACATTTGCCCGATCTCATAAGTCTACTTTTTCCTCATTTTTGCAAAATGTGAAAAGTAGGCTAATAAAATAAAGTTATAATTATCGTCGAACATAAACAGTCGTATGCAACTCACCTATAATGGCAATTAAGACACTTGTATATAAATTATGAAACGAGCGTTCGACCCTGGCGAAATGTAAGTATTATATGTCAGAAAACTGTACTATAATGAGGCTCATTATAGTACAAGTTTTCATTATGATCAGTTTCTCCCACCAATCAGAGCTCAAGAAACAGCTGTATGACCAATTAGGTGAGGATAGCATCGCACCTGCGCTCACTTCCATGGCCCCCTATTTTATATTTCACTGCGTGGCGAGTGTCATAGTGAGGTATTCCAGGAGGCCATGGTCAAATACAAGGCATTCTCTGAGTCCCATGCGCTCTGTTCAGTACATAAAACTGGTGAAATCTCGACAGATATTTATGAATATTTATGTTCGAACATAACATATTTATAATTATCGTCGAACATAAACAGTCGTATGCAACTCGCCAATAATGGTAATTAGGTAATTATGATCGTTTTATAAACATACTCGTGTCTTAATTATTGGCATAATAGGATCGTTGCATAATGTACTATTAATTGCTTTCAAGCACTGATACGAAGTATAAAAGTGTAGGCTTGCTCCTTTTAATGCCCGAAATCGTTGCTTGTCCAACACCGTACATCTCAGCCAAATGTTTACCCGTAACTCCTTTATCTGATTGTACTATGAGACAGTGACTCATCACCCCAATAAAGTTCGCGCTGTGCCTACACTAGCTTCGTGGAGAGAAGGACTATAGCGAGCTTTGACAGAATCATTATTTTGCGAATCACAATACGTTTCCGTCTTTTTTCTCTTTCTGAAAGCGATTCGGATAATCAGCGATTCGGACAGTCGGAATTGGGATAATTGGAGTTCTACTGCATAAATATACCGCAGTAGTGTACGCGATAACAATGTTATAACTAGGGCTCGGATCGATATGCTCGATAAAATCTCCAGATATGCTCGAAAACAATGTGTTTTATGCTCGAAAAACCCCTTATATGCTCGATAGATATGCTCGAAAAAAAAACATTATATGTGGTTAAATATGCAGAATATGCTCGAAAAACACCGTTAAAAACTATAGAAAAGAAAGTGAAACGAAAAACCAATAACATATCTTTATATACGAGCTTTCATTTTCTAATTGTATGTATGATACACTGACCAGTAATATCTTTCAGAACGTAGATGTGAAAATGTCAATAAGAACTTATCTCTTTTTCGCACATTTTGCAGAAAAGAATTAGTCAGGGTTTTCCTTTGCACATCGTCGGAGTAAAACACTCAGAGATTCCTTAACTTTAGACATCGCGTACTTAGAAAAGTACGTACGGATACGATTACGAACTGAGAGTAGAATGCAGAAACTTTACTTGACGGGGTCGGATCTTCCACCGCCTTCCACCTAAACAATACTGGTTCCCGAAATAGGCACACCACTAAAATACCTCACAACCCCATTTCAAAGTGAAAGGATGCTTGGGGCTTCGAGAGCTTATCTGCGCACTCTAATCCGGCACAAGCCAATTAGATTGTGTGAATGACCTCACTAAAGGTTAAAAACCTACGGTTCTATTATTCGCACCAGATAGGCTTTTCAATAATTATTTCTGTTTTCGAACCTTGAGGATCGCCAGGGCCCCAATTCGTAGGGGGAATTCGAAGAAAAACAAACGATATAAACGAAAACCACATGGATATGCATTTATATGCTTCTATTCTGAAAACCGCGGTTTTATGCATTTATATGCTCGATAAATATCAATTCAGTTGATCCCAGAGAGGTGAAAATACCACCAAAAGGCTTCTTTCAATGTGTACAATTAAGGAAAATAATATGCAAATATGCTCGAATCCGAGCCCTAGTTATAACCAATTGAGCACATTGTGCTGTGTGTGCTAGTTTAGCATTTGCAGTCACAAATACTACTGTAGCTTAGAAAATGCAAGTGCATAGACAGTGATTTATATAGCTGCACAATACATAAGTAAACGTGGACTTGAAACCATGCAAGTACAGTGCATGTCTCGTGGTTGCATTTGTGTAGACAGTATATGCCTAGTGAGGACAATTGAGCCGCAGAAATCAAAGTTGTTTATATACATATTATGTCATTTCAAATGATTAATGTATAATATTATGTTCAAGAGTGTTAGTGTGAGTGACGACACAATAGAGCAAATTATCGTCAATGTCATCAGCCCCAATCCAAGGATGAGTGGCTAATTACATGGCGAGGAAGTGAGCGTTCATGTATTCACACCATTCATAATGACCTATTCATGTTTTTATTATAGGCCTATCAGTTCATGATCAAGAACCGAGAAAAATGTATAGTGTAGACAGATTTTTTTTGTAGAATCGTGTAGGGAATAGATAAATGTGGCTTGGTTAGTAGTTAGATATGGACCAGATGTGCACAATGACGTAGTCGGAAAGATGCCGGATATAGTGAATATAAAAGCCGGGTAATAAAATGAGTGACAAGTTTCATTGTTACTAATAGGCTAATAACTATGTGTGAATAATAATAATAATAATAATAATAATAATAATAATAATAATAATAATAATAATAAATGTTAACTATAATCATCATGATAAAAAAAATGCAAATATAGAATAAACTAGAAATGAAGCTAATTGCAGAATGTTAATAAGCACCAGAGCTATGATAGGAATAAATTATTATTAAAGTAAATCGGTTTGCGAAACCCTGTATGTTGCGTTTTAAGACCATGTACTGTAATATCCACGTCTATAGTTTGCAGAAGGATATTTCTTATATATTCAGTATATATATACCAGGTGAGTCAGCCGCCCTTTATAATATTGCTTTTATGCAGCCCAACTAACGTGTTATGTCATGAAGGTCGATATTTCTGTGCTTGCATCCCGTATGGTACTAATGCACTGTAATTTTATCCCGCAAACGATACTGAACCCTATTAGTCCCCCACCCGATATGACTACAGACCGTTCGAATAATATGACGTACCTGCAGTCAATTAATGCAGTGCAACATATCATCTGCGTTAAGATGTCGTGCCAAGTGGCTGGGTATCGCAAATCATGAAATTAACGCTTACAACTATGATATAATGGCGTTTGTGTATAATAGACCATGTGTGTGTGTGTCCTTGCCAGCTTACTAAACGGAGTTATATAATGTTGTTCAGAGTTAAGTTAGTAGTCTAGATTAGGGACCAAGCCACAAGTGAATTAATTCCACTTTCTAGATTTCATGAATTGATATCGTACTTATCGGATAATACCATATCCCACAAAAGAAACATCATGTTTGCCAATTACACTGTATATGCACGGTCAATGATAATTTAATATTGTTGTAATGAGAATATTATTCCATCAGTCGGAATTACCAATGCAAAGGATTTATCATTCTTTCAAAGTAAGTGTCAAGATTAATATGATTTACAGTAGAAGTAAAAATACTGAAGTAATTGACACTTCTGTTGATATTTGTATTGAAGTTGAGAGAATTACATTTGAGTTACTTGTGTTGGCCCACATGCTTTAATTGATTTAAGGTTAGCATAAGGTGTCAGAGTTCATTATTGGTTCACGAAACACAGTGGTGTTCGTAGGTTATGACCTTACCTTGTCCGATGCCAGTTATGCCATATTTTTGTGACGCATTCGCACGTGTAAATAGTTTTATTTAGTTATTACATTCATTGTTAAAAATTCCACCCGTGAGTATGTGCCCACTTGATTTAGTAATTCATTGGAACCCATTTTGAGCTAACATGATCCTATATACTGTATGATCCACCTGGTACGACCCCGAGCAGCCGACTATCTATTAATGGTCTATCACATAGACAAACGGTTTCAATAACTATACTCGTAGATATTTATTATGCCCAGTTTCACTGCGCTCGGACGATTAAGTCACTAGGAAAGTAACTCAACTATTTGAATTTCACGTGGCCGCCATGTTGGTTTCGTGCATATCCACGATTTTTAAGGTCACATTATGAGAACTTATTTTATACCCTTCTATCATTATATAAATGTCAAGTTGACCACTGCGATAGTTTCAGTGACATTGGGAACTGGTGAAATATTTCGTGGAGCCACCATGTTGTATTGGTGACATATAATGAAATTTGGAAGGTACGAACGAGGTCGGACGAGATAGTAGTAAGTCCTTACCAAGTTTCATTCCAGTCAATCAGAATTTATCAGGTACTGAGCCCGATTTTATTGAACCTCATGTATGCAGTAGTCGAGGATCGAACCTGCTTTAACGTAAGAATTGTATATTTTCATTTAAAGGAGATAGGTATACTATACGCGATACATGGGTGCAGTTAAACACAGCCCAGGAGCTGTGGACTTGCTACATGATGTTATAAAGCAAGAAATGAACAGAGAAATGCATCGATTTGTAATCTGAATAATTTAACATAAAGAGAACGAGATTTGATTGGAGCAGCGAGGTGACAATTTGACAAGACCTTACCAAGTTTCGCTGGCCAGAACAAGTTTTTTATGGGTGTGTGAGAGAGAGGCATAGAGTCTTCCGACACTCGAGTTCTTTGCGCACGGACTTAACGCGCGACTGACCTCACTTCACGGCACACGACACCAATGTTATTTCAATACACAAGGGAGTCACGTGATCTCAGTTTATCCAATCAAATAATTTACAGATATTGGCGCGGATATAATTATGATTCCTAATTAGAATAATTATGAATAATTAGAGCATGGAAATACGAAGCCACTTGGAGATTAAAATTAATGGACTGAAGCATATTTTAAGATAAAGCATCGTTGGAAAGATATTTAACTAAGAAGTGGACATCTATTGTTTGCGAACTAGGACGCCATTTTAGACGCCGAGGAGAGGAGACTTGCTTCGACACTAGATTCATTCCATTCCGAGCGATTGAAGCGACAAGTCGTAATATTTTAAGCTCCGCTAGACATTGAATTTGAGTCAGCGAGGAAGGCAAAGTTACCGAGAGACGAGTGACTTCGTCCGGTCAAACTACTTTGAAGAAGCTCCGATGGAATATTAGCAGTACAATTGAACTTATAATTTGAAGCGAATACAGAATATTGCAGTATACGATATAACTACAGCCAAGAAGAAGATTGACTACAATTATATAAGAGAGAAGCACATATATTTCCACGAATTCTCGAGATACACACTACATTTCCAGAGAATTATATTCAACTTCATACTTCGAAATATTTATGCAATTATTTCTACATGTCCACACATATGAGTCAGCGAGGACATCGTAATATGAACTCTACAGAAGGAGTCATGTCTTGTTAAACTTTATGATGGAGAAATAATTTACAACCGATGATGTGGACACCAGGGGTGACATAATGAGACGAGAGAGGAATTATGAAGATGCACTACTATACTTCCAACTGTAGTTCAACGATGTCACGAAACGCAATGCTACTATTCGAGATTCCGATAACACCATGGAATCCTCGCAATATCATCGTAATATCACATCAATTCACCGAAGACCATCTAGAGAGCAGCCGTATGAAGAGAATATCGACAGAATCATCTGATTCAGAAGCGAACGTGAACTCCCAGAACGAGTTCCGATGTAATACGAGACTAGGAAGCGGTGATGGTTCAACTCCGATCTTACGAGACATCGTGATGGAGTGGACTGTCCCAGCCGACCCAGGTCCAGGACAGGCAGGCAAGCTCGCCTCGCTTGCAAGCATTCGAGGGAAGCTGACAGAAGAATGCAGTTCTCAGCTGTTCACCACTAACGCAGGTTATCAAGAGTTATACGGGCTGCAGGTATTTGAAGTTTACGATACATTTAGTAGTTGTTGCCATGTTATGATTATCTTGTGATGACCAACATTTCGTTGATATTGTGACCAGTTTATTTTCATAGTTGTACTGTCATCGCGGCAGGAGATGGCAGTTGAACACGCTGTGACGGGGTGCCGGGGGGGGGGGGGGGTCTTGCATTACGCATGCGCGGCCCGCTTATTCCTAAGTTAAATATATCGGCTTGCCGCATGCCAATGGTTTTCATTGCAGCAGGCGACACTCAGCCACTGAAAGATGGAATGTGCTGAGTGAGTGAAGCAAGTAGTGACCAACTGAATGTTTTTGGAATGCACGATACGCAGTGAGCGGGAAGACCCCTGCAGTTCAAACCCGACTGCCAACTCCTGGCGCGATATCAGTAATAGTTTGTTTTAGTCATATTAGGTGACATTCCAGTCATATTAAATTCTGTAATATTTATACGTCATTGTGTGTCGATTTTTGACGTAATGTAAATTCTTTTATTGATTTTTTCGTCTGCTTTATTAATAGTTATTTGATTTCCGATATGCGTGAATAAGCTTTATAGATCGTGGAACGCTTCGGAACACTTCAGAAGGTTTCAGAACACTTCGAAATACTTCAGAATGCTATATAACATTGTAATATACTACAGTATATTTAATTATACTTCATTAGGTATTACCAGCATATTACTCAATGCTGCGGTAAATTGTATCAAACATTTATGGAAAGTTGTACAAGGCTTTGAAAGCACGTAAATATTTTAAAATACTTAAAGGTATTTCTTACATTCAAATCTACGGATTTACATTAAACATTTGACTAGTTCAATGGTGAACGATAATGTATTATTTAAGGACAGCAATCAACTTTTATCCAAGAAAGAAGTAATGTAACGAAAGAGCGATGCTAGCTCATTGTAAAATGAAAGACTTTGTAATACTAATGCAAGCGTAAAATGTAACTGTGATACGAGATGTAATTATTACATTCATTCAATAATACGACGAAAAGTAAAGAGAAAGTTGTTAAACATTTATTTAGCTAGATGTTAATTAAGAACGTGAGGAAATGGATTTATATTTATTAATTCGAACGTATATACAGACGTAAATCTTCAAGGTATTTGGTTAAAATTGTAACGTGGTTAATTTATTGAAAGTATATGACGATATCGCAATTGAATTGCTATAGTAAATGTGTTGAAATGAAATGTTGTATGAACAAATAAGTGGTGTAATATAGAACAAGTTAATGGTAATTTAAAGGCACGAGGACGATTGTATAATCGCTAGTGAAGTATCCTGTAAATTGAAAGTTATTGCACAGTAGTGAATAACAAGTAGGCTTACTGATTTTCTCGCATCCAGGCGGTGTGTTGAAATGGTTTATAATTATTATTATTGTTCGAATTCCGTGCATAGTTATGAGGAGTAGAACGTTGTCAGCAGACGTATGCGCAGGTGGTAAGACGCAAATTGTAGGAACTTGTTCAACGCAGCGATATATTATTATTTGAAATGTCTAAGAGTATAAGCGATATGTGTAATGTAATGTGTGGAATGTTAAGGTTGTCAGTGGAACAACACGATAATGCGATATATGCAATGTTATAATGAGTTCCACGAACCACGATATTAGGAGGTAGCCTATATTTAACCACGAAGATAGTCTGATATTCTGCTCATTTATTATCGTTTTTATTAATTACTATATCAATTTTGAACAGCAATTACCTTAACTGCTTGTTGCAAATGTTCACATGGACGTGACGCATTAACCAGTACAGACAGGATAGTTGTGAATCTTATAACAAGAAGTTTCTGAGGAAATAGAAGATCTAGAAAGATCTAGGAAGGAGTAGAAGGAAATATCATGCAGGCCGTGATATAAATGAATAAATATTGTAAATATTATACATAGTAACAACTTTAATAATTTTAATAATTCTACTAAACTACGTTATATTTAGGAATGTGATCTAATATGAAGTTATGTATCATCTAGGATGACTAGAATGTAAATGGTAGTGTTTGTTCTTGAGAAGAATCGAATCTCAGAAATAGAGTAAGATCAGTAAGTGATCTATATTTATAAATATTTTTAGACTTGATGTCTATCTACAAGAATGTTATTTTCTTTCTGAAGTAGGACAGGGTGATGTCCTAGGTAGTGACGAAATTCACAATTTGTTTAATTATTACAGGATAAGGTATTATTTTTACTTAAGCAGGGAATGCTATTTAAGCGTGAGATTTTAATGATTGTTAATGTTGATTTTTAGTGAATACACCTAGACAGGCACTTTTTAGTCAACCTGTTCCCTTTTTATAGAAATTCACGATGTCTTCTTTTAATGGAAACAGGCACCCACATTTTTTTAAACCGTTCACCCTCGAGATTCCAAGAGTCTTGTCCAACCATACTTTATAGTAGGAGTTTTTGTATGTAGCTAGGACGTAGTACTATCGTGTTTTAAATATGATGCACCGAGAGGTTCCTAGCTAACCATCTAGTGGGATTTGTTGGTTTATCTAGCTGGGTATCAGCAGTCCTTGAGATCCTTCCCATCCTTCGGATAATAGGTGGTGGCTATGTGAATTTCGGGTACAGTACACACAAACACACATACACACACAGGCAAAAGGTGATCTAATCCTATATTTCATAAGATGAAAAAATACCTCAGATATAATCGAAACTATATCTTCAATAATGAATAAAAGACACAGTAGTGCACCATTCATAACAACATTTCCAGACCTACTAGAAATCCTCCTCAAAATAATTGTCACTTCAAATTCTGAACGCAGGTGCGTGTAGGGAATACCCCCCCCCCCCTCCCAATCAGAACAATGCACCATGAGCCTTTCAGGGAACACATATAAATGTAAGTTAAATTACTCTTTCTTTTCTCTCCTTAGAGCCCTAGGTTCCAGGCATCTCTCTAACTAAAGGATTTGCCATAAACAAGCAGTCAGAGGAGGGATGAATCTGAGCCTGTCAGCTGTCGCAAAGAAATAAAGGCAACGACGGCGCCAGCTGGGAGCCTCACAATTGGATATGACATTAAATAAGAAAGTGGGTCATTGAAACTGTCATAGAAATCGCTACATCTCGCAAGAATATATTTTAATTTCAAAATGTGCCAGTTTGCCGCATCACTCGAGGCTTTGTAATGACGAGAAAACCATTTTAAATAATCGTTCACGTATAGGTCTAGGCTATTTAGCTCAAATTGTGTATCCCTTAACTCTAATGTTTTATATATTATGTTCCATGTGATAGTAACAATTGTTGTTGTTGTTGTTGCACTTGAGGGGCTTGAACATCGTGGCCATTTAGCCCCGTGTAAAATGTATCTGATAACCAGTGTTATTGTGATGGCTGTATTAGTGTGTATATTTGTAAGCTAATTCAGGTGAGGACTGGGAAGGAGGCGGCCGTGTCCCTAAGTGCCTTAAGCGACATTCGTCTGGAGTAGAAGTGGGAAACCACGGAAACCACTTCCAGAATAGCTCTGGTGGGAATCGAACCCACCTCTTATCAGTTTTGCCTCACGAGGTTGAGTGCTCCGCGCTTCAGCCTTCAAACCAGAATTACATTTCTTGGCAGAGCCGGGAATCGAACCTGGACCTCCGGCGTGACAAAGAAGAATGTCACAAGTGTTATTACTGCTGTTGTTGTTGTTGTTCGGCAGATGGCCAAGAATTTTCATCCCCTAAAATAACAATCAAACAAAGCTACTGTTGGACCCCTGGGTTCGATTCCCACCTCAACAATCCTAGGAGTGGCTTTCCATGCTTTCCGCGGGCAAATGCTATTATGTACCAAACTGAAGGTCACGGCGAATTCTTTCCCAATCCTAGCCTCAAATATACACACACTAGTACTGCCAACACCTTGATAAGGGTTGTCAGACAGATTCTACACACTCACCTAAGTACACGGGGCTACATGGCCTTTAATTTAAGTAGAATGAGGGGGCATAAAAATAAAACTCCTTATCTCCTTTGGGAGAATTATGGTATCGGTGTTTCTGTAACAAATCAATACTAATCACTACTACCCATTGGTATCCTGAAATAGTAATATTTATTTTTCTAAAGATGCATACAATTAATAAACACATAAATACTTAATATATCACGGATATGCGAATATAATACTGTAGTACTCGATAGTTAAAACCCAAAGACCTTTCTACTAGTTTATTCACAAACAATTGTGCAAGGGATTTCTCTTCAAATAAGCTTATTGGGCTAATGGCGCACGGTATCAAGATTAGCGGCGACATACAGTGGGTAATAAAGGCACTTGTTTTCAAAACAACCAGCAATTTGATTGTCTGCAGCTAAAGCAGATTGCATTTCTTGTTCTCTCTATAAAGGGCAAAGGAAACAGGGAAACAAGATGACGTAAAAATAAACGATTTCTTTCTCAAACAAGTAAAAAAAAGCGCTGTGACTCGCCGTCTTCACAGTCCACTGTAGGATTCATGCGTGGCAAAACGAGCACGGTATAGCACACTGCAGATCCGATAAGATAGAAGAATGCATCATTCATCCTGAGGGTCATATAAAATACTGCGAAAAATTACACAATTCGTAAAGCTGAAGACCACGTAGTTCCTACCACCAATAACTAATTGCTCCAAGCTCACTGCAGTGCTATGTGTTATCTGTACTAAATAAGGTAAGGTCGTCATCTGATGATACGTGTGAGTGAACAAGTTACAAGAAGATATTCTTATAGAATTTGCCAACATAATACTTGCAGAGGTCGTTCTAATTTATTAATATATTTCTGTGTTTGTGGTGCATCTGATAGCTCTATCACTCAGTTAGTGTTGTCTTCCATAGCTCACTTGCATAGAGGGAATTGATCTGAATTATTTCCCGACTCGAGTTATTTCCAATAGCAGTCTGAATTTACCCAATTCTTGTGAAATTTTGTAGGAATGTTCCGTCTTACATTGTTTTCCGTGAGGTAAACAATTATCCGAAAAAGTAAAATGTAAAATTAAAATTAAAATTAAAATAAAACTAGGCCTATATTAAAATTAAATAACACGCTCCTAAATCAGCGTGGTCTGATCGTATGGCACACTTTGCAGTAAACGCATATGTATCCTGGTATATTCTTAACTATGTAATAATAAAATAGATTGGGTGTGTTGCACAGTGGTAACGTTCTTGCCTGCTGAGACCAAGATAGCGGGATTAAATCCCGGCGCTGTCAGTTGGCATTTGTGTGTGCTTAAATGTGAGCGAGCCATATCAGTGGATTTACTGGAACGTTAAAGGTCCCTTTCGAGGCAATATTCCGGCACCCCGGCGTCTCTAAAAGCCGTAATATAAGGTGCGTTCAAAAAGTAACGAGCCGGAGGCTGGAATGCGCAAACCGGTGACGAAATCGGCTAATCGTGGCGTGTGTAATGAGGTGTGGTTTCGACCAGAGCGTGGAAGATCACAGCCCGTCGCTAGAGGGCACGCGTGCACGTCTCGTGACGATACAAAGCGAGCAGCAGCATGCATCAATCGTCCAACCAAGACCAAGACAGTAGGCCATTCGACATGCTTCCTCGTGTGGTTGAAGACTGTGGGGGTGCCGATTGGGCACACACTTTCCGCAAGTGCTGTCATTCCTTCATGATGGTGTGCACACTTCCGACGCTCAATCCGACTGGCTATGGCGTTCACTGTCACTCGGCGGTCCTGGGTAATGAGTCCATCAACCAGCTGGACGTTGTCATCGGCAATGCAGGGGGGTGCCCCAGACCGGGCATCATCGGCTAACGACACCCGTCCTTCCCTGAAGCGCTTGTGCCACACCTTGACCCTTGCAAGGGACATGCAGTGTTCGCTGTACACTTGTGACATTCGGCGATGAATGTCCGTTCCCCCTACTCCTTTCGCTGTCAGAAACCGAACAACGCCACTTTGCTCTTCGTTTAACGCCTCCATGTCACTGTTTGCAATGCGACTGGCAGCGTTGGACGATTGATGGTTCTCAATATCTGCGAATTTTTTGCAACAATTAAACTGAAATTTTGTATGTTGATAGAGGCAATTAACATGAGTAGGATATATAAAAATAGGTTGTATAGTTCTTCACGGGACTACTTGTTACATATAGAGATCAGTGAGCAATGTTAAATAGTTAAAATTGTGTTTGTTATTTTATTGGGCGGAACACTGAGGTTATCGGCCAAGAGGTCTCCGGGTGGTGACTACTCTGGAGGGGGTTAACATCACAAGTGTGACAAAGAGGAAATATGACATTCTACGGATCCGAGCGTGGAATGTTAGAAGTCTGCTAGGCAGTGGAAGGTTAGAAAACTTAGAAAGGGAAATGGATAGGTTGAGGTTAGATTTGGTTGGGATTAGTGAAATGCGCTGGCAGGAAGAACAGGACTGTTGGTCAGGAGACTATAGGGTCCTTATCACTAAATCAAACAACGGCTATGCGGGGGTTGGTCTCATATTAAGTAGGAACCTTGGACAGCGGGTGGAATATTATGAGCAATATACTGAACGGATTATTGTAGCAAAAGTCAATACAAATCCTTCGTGCACCACAGTGGTACAAGTCTATATGCCTACCAGTCAAGCTGATGATGAAGATTTTGAAATGGTCTACGAATAAATAGATGAAATACTGAGGTATATCAAGGCTGATGAAAATGTTATAGTTATGGAAGATTGGAATGCTATGGTAGGAAAAGGAAGAGAAGGGAAGATAGTAAGAGATTTCGGTTAGATGAAAGGAATGATCGAGAAAGCAGGCTGATGGAATTCTTCTCCGAGCATGAGTTGGTTATAGCTAACACCTTATTAAATAACCACAATAGAAGAATATACAAATGGATGAGACCAGGAGATACAGGGCGTTACCAAATCGACTTCATTATGGTCAAGCAGAGATTTCGAAACCAGATTTTGGATTGCAAAACATACCCCGGTGCTGACATAAACTGTGACCACAATCTGGTTGTTATGGAATGCAGATTAAAGTTGAATAAACTGAAGAAAAGTCAAAAGCCAAAAAGGTGGGCAATAGACAGACTGAAAGAGAAGGATGTAAATGAAAGATTCAAGAAGAGTATACAGGAAGGACTAATGAAACCCTCTAAACAAACTTAAATTGCAGACGAATGTGCACTTTTGAAGAATGAAATAACAAAATCCGCAGAGGAAAATATTGGTAGGAAAGAAAGAATAGGTAGAAATCCGTGGATAATTCAGGACATACTAGAATTAATGGATGAAAGGCGGAAACACAAGAATGTAAGAGATGAAAAGGGGAATGCAGAATACAGACGTCTAAGAAATGAGGTTAACAAGAAGTGCAAGGAAGCGAAAGAAGAATGGTTGAAAGGGAAATGTGCAGGTATAGATAATTGTCTGAAATTAGTAAAAGTAGATACAGCTTATCGAAGGATTAAGAGTACTTTTGGGAAAAAGAAGACAAAGTGCTGTAAAATTAAGGACACAGATGAAAAGCCCCTAACAGATAGGGAAGAAAAGGTTGAGAGATGGAAAGCTTACATAGAGTATTTGTATAAAGGAAAGGAGATTGAGAATCATGTAATGGAAAGGAAAGAGGAAATTGATGAGGATGCGAAAGGTGATTTAATATTGAGATGAGAATTTGACAGAGCATTGGAAGACTAAGGCAGGAACAAAGCACCAGGCATAGATTATATACCGATTGAGTTGCTACACTGCATAGGTGATGATGGTCTGGTCAGGTTATTTAACTTGGTATGTAGGATTTATGAGACAGGTGAGGTACCTTCTGATTTCAAGAAGAATGTTATCATCCCTATACCAAAGAAAGTAGGAGCTGACAGATCTGAAGATTATCGTACAATCAGCTTGATTAATCATGCTTCAAAGATCATGTCTAGAATATTTTACAAGAGGATGGAAAGTCAGATAGAAACGGAGTTGGGTGACGACCAGTTTGGTTTCAGGAGAAATGTAGAAACAAGGGAAGCTGTACTAAGTCTTAGGCTGATTTTGGAAGGTAGCATAAGGAAAGATAAGGGAACGTTCATGGCATTTGTAGACTTAGAAAAGGCTGTTGATAACGTTGATTGGGCTAAATTATTTGACATTTTGAAAACGATTGGAATAAAGTACAGGGATAGGAGGGTGATCTACAATCTATACAGGAACCAGACAGCAGTCATTCGAGCTGGAGGACATGAGAGAGAAGCTGGTATTCTGAAAAGTGTAAGGCAAATTTGCAACTTATCGCCCATGCTTTTCAATCTTTACATTGAACAAGCAATGAAAGAAATTGGAGAAAAATTGAAAGTGGGAGTGAAGATTCAAGGAGAAATAATTTCAACTCTGAGATTTGCTGATGACATCGTCATCTTGGCCGACACGCCTGAGGATTTGAATGAGTTTTTGAATGGCATGGACTCCGTCTTGAGGAAAGAATTCATGATGAAAATCAATAAATGTAAAACAAGAATATTGGAATGCAGCCGAAATAAATCAGAAACCTCTATGGACATAAAATTGGCAGATGAAAAGCTATTGGATATAGGAGACGTCTGTTACTTAGGAAGCAAAATAACCAGTGATGGACGAAGCAAGGATGATATAAATAGTAGGTTGGCTCAGGCAAGGAAAGCATTTCTACAAAAAAAAAAAAGGAATCTGTTGACATCGAATATACATTTAGGTATTAGGAAGTCATTTTTGAAAGCCTTTGTCTGGAGCGTGGCACTCTATGGAAGTGAAATTTGGACTATTGGTGCAGCAGAAAAGACGAGTATTGAAGCTTTTGAAGTGCGGTGTTATAGGAAAATGATGAAGATCAGATGGGTAGATAGGGTAACAATTGAAGATGTATTAAGACGAGTGGGAGAGGAAAGATGATTCTGGCGACTACTAATGAAGAGAAGAGATAGTTTGGTAGGACACATAACTTACTAAGACACCCAGGAATAGCAACCTTAGTTATGTAAGGAACAGTAGAGGACAAGAACTACCGGGGTAGACCAAGGTTAGAATATGTTAAACAGATTGCCTCGGATGTAGGGTGTGGTAGCTATGTATAGATGAAATGATTAGCTCAGGACAGGGAAGTATGGAGAGCTGTATCAAACCAGTCAAAAGACTGAAGACTCAAACAACAACAACTTACTAGGTCACATACAGGCGTAATATAAAAAGGAAGACAAAATATTCAACAAGAACATTAAAGTAACTAAATCTGGCACCAGGGGCGTCGCGCTTCTTGGCGCGTAATTCAAACCAAACATCCGTTGTTGGGTTACGTATTTCTTAGACACCCACTAAACCAATAGCTGATCCAGGATGTAATAGACATTTGTCAACCAGATTTCAATCATTCAGTACCCTACATATACTGTACATAATACAATTTCTGAAAACATTTTTGAACACAATGTGTACCGTACTTTAATTACTAATTTACAATTCAATACACGTGTTCTGCTTTAGGCAAAGTTTTGGTGAGAATATCTGCAATCATTTCTTGTGTGGACGAATAGTGCAATGAAATGATTCTTTCTTGGACCTTTTTCCGAGTGAAATGATGTTTGGTGTTGATATGTTTAGTGCGCCTATGAATAACAGGATTTTTTTGCAATTTTCTGTGCTCGCTGACTGTCATTAAACAAATCAATTTCTTGATTACAATCTATCAAAACACTCTGAAAATCACGTTCATCTTTAACAAATTCAATTTTTATTGGATCTTGATTAGAACCAATCAAATCAAACATCAGACTCTTAAGATAAACTGCTTCCTTCGCAGCCTCTGACAAAGGTACATACTCAGCCTCTGTCGATGAGGTAGCAAGTGAGCTCTGCTTGTGAGTTTCCCATGATATGGCAGCATCAGCAAGCTTGAAAAGATAACCAGTGTATGACTTAGTATCACTATCTGTGGAAAAACTGGCATCTGAAAACTCAACCAAATCTAAACCAGTGCTCTCAAAATGAGCCCTTGGTTTATCGTACCTCTAAGATACCGTACCGAAGTACCCTTTTGGCTGCAAGCCAATGCTCCTCACCGTGGCAAGAATTAAACTGACTTAGATATGACAATGCATAGGCAATATCTGGTCTAGTACACACACTCCAGTACACCTATCAGCTGCTGATAAGGTTTATCGTCCACATTTTTGGCTTTAGACAATTTCATATTTACATCCATAGGAGTACCGATGGATTAACATCAGTCATCTCAAACTTATTGAGCAGATTATTTATGAACTGTGTCTGAGAAATTTTGAGTATACTGTTGTCTGTGTCCCTTTCTATTTTCATACCAAGAACCTGAGCAGCAGGTCCAAGATCTTTCATCTTGAAATTTTGTTTCAAGACATCTTATGGTTTGCACACTTCCTGTAGATTATTGTGGAACACAAAGAAATCATCAACATACAGAGCAACAAGAATTACTATATTTCCGATACTCTTTCTATTAACACATGCCTCATTTTGACTCTTTGTGTAGCCCAAAGCAGACAGAACTGTATGAGCTTTTCTGTGCCACATATGTGCAGCCTGCTTTAGTCCATAAATTGCCCTTTTGAGGAAACAAACCTGGTCTTCCTTTCCCTTCACTTGGAAGCCCTCTGGCTGTCACATAAATGTTTCCTCCTGTAACTCTCCATTGAGGAAAGCAGTCTCAATGTTAGCTGACGCTTGATGCCATGCTGTTTTGAAAAACTCATCCATTTCTTTATTACAATACTCCCCACCATTGTCAGAGCGTATGACCTTAATTTTCCTTTCACATTCAATTTCAACAGAATTAGCAAATTGTTCTAAGATTTCTCTTACCTCACTTTTCCTTTTTAGGAAAAAGACAAACACCTTCCTCGTATGGTCATCGATGAAGGTGAGAAAATATCTGGCTCCTCCCCAAGTTTCTTCAGGCATCGGTCCACACAGGTCACGGTGCAGCAGGTCCAGTCGGTTCTTGGCACGATGCTTGGTTGTCTTGAAGAGCTGTTGAGCTTCTTTCCCTTCTATACATGGAACACAGAGCTGCTTTTCACCCAAAAAATCAATACCAGTAGCAAAAATTATTTTCTGAAGATTTCATCCCCGCGTGATTGAGATGTGCCACAATTCTCTAGAATTCGAACTTTCTGAACAAACATTCTTAGCAGCACTTAAAAAAGACACTGCTGATGCATTTGCACTTACAGAACCTGAGTTATTCAAGCCATAAAGTCCATTTGATTCTTCAATCAATAATTGCACATCACCTGTAACTTGACAGTCATTTTCTTGAAACACTTTACAACCTTCTTCATCAAAAACCAATAACATGACTCTTTTTAACAATACTGTTCACAGAGAGCAAGTTTGCTATAAGGTTAGTTACATACATAACATCGCTCACCTTTGTAAAAACATTTGCTTGCACTGGAACATCACCTAAACAGTTTACAATCATTTACTACGGTGACTTCATATCCAGCCTCCCTTTTATCATCAAACTTTGGTATCCAATCTACTCTTCCGCTGGAGCTGCATTTGTCTTCCTGTAGTAGTTTACGATTCACAAAGTCACTAGTCAACTCTGCGCCTGAAATTTCTAATGCCATAATCATAGGTTCATAGTCATCAGGTGGTCCCTGCAAGAGCAAGGCACCTAGAAATTCATCATCAAGTGCTTTTTGGAAGCTGCGGAGTCTATGTACCAGCTGTCTGCTGAGTGGGTATCAACTCCAAGTGCTGTGAGCAAAGCCCCACCCTTCTTCTTTTCTTCTTTCTTCTCTAGTGGCTTGGCATCTGCTTGATGTGCTGCTGTCTTGTTTTGGTTTTTGCAATCTTGTTTCCAGTGGCCAGGTTTGCGGCAGTTCCAACAGAACGGTTTCTTGGGTTTATTGTTATTCTTGAATCCACTCCTGTTAGTGTAGAGTACTGTTTCTTTGCTGGAGCTGCGTTTGTCTTCCTGTAGTAGTTTACATTACACAAAGTCACTAGTCAACTATGCGCCTGAAATTTCTAATGCCATAATCATAGGTTCATAGTCATCAGGTGGTCCCTGCAAGAGCAAGGCACCTAGAAATTCATCATCAAGTGTTTTCTTAACTGCTGCTAGCCACTGGATGAGCCCCAAAACTGTGGTGACATATTCTTCCATAGTCTTGAATTGTTCAAGCTTGGTGGAACACAGTCGGCGAAAAATTCTTGTGTGCCTGTTGGCACCTTTATCTTGATATGCCATCTCGAGCAAATTCCATGCTGCTTTCACCGTTTTTGCTTCCACAACGTACGGAAAAACACTCTGTTCCACCATAAGGTTCATCTTGAAAAAGGCACGTTCGTTGTGCCATAACTTAACCTCTGCGCCCGTTTTATCATCTTCTGCATAACCATATATGCACTTCCAAAGACCATCGTGCATAAAATAACTGTTCATCTGGAAACACCAGTCAATGTAGTTCTCTCTCCCCATCAGTTTCTCGAAGTTATAAAGAGAACCGGTGCTGGATTCCGCCATGATGCACACACTTACTGCACGCGATCACAGTTTTGTCCATTCAAATAGAATCACACTGGTTAGATAAACTATACACTTGTCAATGTCCCTGGGCTCATAACCTGTTGGAGTAAATGGCAGGAGAATGACGACTGAGCGTATATGCAGGATAAACTTTTAATACGAACTAACTTACTAGGTCACATACAGGCGTAATATAAAAAGGAAGACAAATGAATCAACAAGAACATTATAGTAACTAAAACCGCCACCAAGGGCGTCGCGCTTCTTGGCGCTTAATTCAAACCAAAGATCAGTTGTTGGGTTACGGATTTCTAACAATAATAATAATAATGGAAAACATGAAGCAATGCGACTTAAAGCATATTTCAGCCTACGATTAGAAAGTGTTGATTTGAATTATATGTGTTATGAAATGAGTTCGGGTTAAGGCCCTTGTGAGGGGGTGATGCTGGATCACCCGGGTAGAGAGATGCAAACTAAGAAGCAATACGATAAGTACCAACATTTTTAATACTATGATTTAGATCTTCGTAAAGTAGCGAGCATGAGAAAAAATTGTAAATATTCTTTATATTTTTTATTTATATTTTTTTAGCGTATAGCTTTTAGTACTGGGAGTGTCCGAGGGCATGTTCGGCTCGCCAGAGTTTGTAGATGCTTCTATGCGGACACCCATGGGGTGAGCTACAAGTACCGTCAAGTGTGGAGTGTTGTCTGGGGAGGAGAGTGTGAATGTAAGGACGAGGAATTGGAAGGTAGCGGCTGTGGCTTATTGTTAGGGACCAGCCCCGGCATTTGCATGGAAGGAAGATGGGAAGCCACAGAAGACCATCTTCATGGTTGCCGGCGGTGGGATTCGAAACTCCTCGCCTCCTGGATCTAGCGACTGCCTGCAGCCACGTCGTATCGACCACGGCTAACTCACCCAGTATGCAAATAGTGTAATTAGTGGATATTAGGATGATGATTTGTTTTCATGATATTCGATTTCTTGAGTGATTTTTGAAAATGTGTGTAACGAGCATAATTTAGAATCAGCAAGCCATGTCGGAAGTAAATTCTTGTCTGTCAGTTTTATATGACGTGAGTTATTTGGAGTTCTTTTCTGTTTGAGTTTGATTTTTATTATGAGCTTTGTGTTAGTGTGTGGCAAATAGCCCAGAACATCGGGTTCCGGAAGAGCAGATCAACTCTGATGGCCGCAGAATGTCTCTTAAAGGATATACAAGAGAAACTAAAGGCTCACGGGAAGAAGTATGTAATTTTTATTGATTACACTAAAGCCTTCGACACAGTCAATAGAAGGAAACTTAGTGTAAAACTGGAAAATCTCATCGGACACTCTGAAATGACGAGGTCAATATCGAACATCGTGACAGACAACCAAGTAGGCTACTGATCTACACACATCAAAAAAAGTTTTGCATCACCTCGGTTCCAAGAGTTCCGGAACCGTTAAATACAAAGGGAATAGAGATCAACACAAACAACATTTCAGCTCGTTTTATTGCTCATGAGACCCACACATTGCATGTTGTACCATCATACAGCTAGACTTTCAGCATTTGTGGTCCAGATTGCAGTACACACCACTACCTCTAATACCCAGTAGCACGTCCTCTTGCATTGATGCATGCCTGTATTCGCCGTGGCATACTATCCACAAGTTCATCAAGACACTGTTGGTCCAAATTGTCCCACTCCTCAACGACAATTCGGCGTAAATCTCTCAGAGTGGTTGGTGGGTCAAGACGTCCATAAACAGCCCTTTTCAACATATCCCAGGCATGTTCGATAGGGTTCATGTG
Organism: Meconema thalassinum; assembly: GCA_946902985.2. NCBI lineage: Eukaryota > Metazoa > Arthropoda > Insecta > Orthoptera > Tettigoniidae > Meconema > Meconema thalassinum. Next base: position 853,772,174 of record OX336389.2, on the reverse strand, counting down.
TGGCGAACATGCTGGCCACTGTAGTCGAGCGATGTCGTTATCTTGAAGGAACGCATTCACAAGATGTGCACGATGAGGTCGAGAATTGTCGTCCATGAAGACAAATGCCTCTCCAATATTCTGCCGATATGGTTGCACTATGGGTCGGAGGATGTCATTCAGGTATCGTAAAGCCGTTTCGGAGCCTTCCATGACCACCAGTGGCGTACGTCGGCCCCACATAATGCCACCCCAAAACATCAGGGAACCACCACCTTGCTGCACTCGCTGGACAGTGTGTCTAAGACGTTCAGCCTGACCAGGGTGCCTCCAAACACGTCTCCGACGATTGTCTGGTTGAAGGCATATGCGACACTCATCGGTGAAGAGAACGTGATGCCAATTCCGTGGGGTCCATTCAGCATGTTGTTGGGCCCATCTGTACCGCGCTGCATGGTGTCGGGGTTGCAAAGCTGGACCTCGCCATGGACGTCGGGAGTGAAGTTGCGCATCATGCAGCCTATTGAGCACAGTTTGAGTTGAAACACGACGTCCTGTGGCTGAACGAAACGCATTATTCAACATGGTGGCATTGCTGTCAGGGTTCCTCCGAGCGGCAATCCGTAAGTAGCGGTCATCCACTACAGTAGTAGCCCTTGGGCGGCCTGAGCGAGGCCTGTCATCGACAGTTCCTGTATCTCTGTACCTCCTCCATGTCCGAACAACATCGCTTTGGTTCACTCTGAGACGCCTGGAAACTTCCCTTGTTGAGAGCCCTTCTTGACACAAAGTAACAATGCGGACGCGATCGAACTGCGGTATTGACCTTCTAGGCATGGTAGAACTACAGACAACATGAGCAGCGTACCTTCGTCCTGGTGGAATGACTGGAACTGATCGGCTGTCGTACCCCCTCCGTCTAATAGGCCCTGCTCATGCATGGTTGTTTACATCTTTGAGCAGTTTTAGTGACATCTATGAACAGTCAAAGGGACTGTATCTTGGATACAATATACACAGTCAACGTCTATATGCCGGAGATCTGGGAACCGAGGTGATGCAAAACTTTTTTTGATGTGTGTATTATGGAATTGCCCGATTGGTTTGGATTCATCAGACAATTGGAGTACTGCAAGGGGATCCACTAAGTCCAATACTATTTATTATAATTTCTTGACACACTATGTTGCCTCCAAAATAAAGGAGGGAGTACAGAACCCTCAAGTAGCCTATACGTACTGTATATGCAGATGATATGGCCTTAGCCGCCGATAGCACGGCAGGTCTGCAGGAAGGAATGAATTTCATCGAGCAAACGGCAGAGGAGAACGAACTAGTGATGAGATCAAAGAAATTGACGATACAACAACGATATTTAACAGTAGCGAAAATCCTTGTAAGTCACTTCCGTAAACCAAGTCAAAAGAACAGCGACTCCATACGTCCATGATGGTGGCTGGGCGAAATCTTAAGACCTGAATATATGTAACACATGATATAAAAGCACCTCACTATTGCAGTATTATTCATATAGCTGCATACAGCGCGCAGCGGCCATCTTGCAATTATAACATATACAAACAAAAAAAAAAAACTGTATATATTTTATAGATAAAATACCTCCAATTATTATTAATGTAGAGTCGTGTATGGGCTTTGTATGCCAAAGGCAAAATAACATCTCCGCCATTTATTCCAGATAGTGTCTGAGCTTACTATTGAAACTTCAATATCAATAACGCAAGACCAAATTACGCAATTATTACAAACAGATAAGATACGGAACCCCGCTTGCAATAGTCATAAGACCATCACTCTGCATATAGCATGCAGTCACCATCTTGAATATGTGAGACATTATTATCGACGATGCATTATTTATTACAGTTACAATGACAAAACGCAGCCAATATGTACTTTCGCATAGAAGACTTTCCCTGCAGAAGGCCCAAGACAAACGGTTCTATAACATCCAAGATGGTGGATGGGCGAACTTATCTAATCTTCCAATCAATTCCTCTGGGAACAAATGAGGAATTACAACGAAACTTAGTAAACGGAACGTCGTATATAGGTTACAACTGTTAACATTCATCAGAAGAATTATCCAATTCAATTAAATTATACTCCTTGATAAGGACAGAGAGTTATAACTATACCCGTATATTTGAGAGAAGATCGGTATGATCTTTACCGAACATGTTATTTATCTTCACGCACATGAAGACCAAGTAAACACATACATAATTACAGATCAGTTCAAATTATTAGACTCAACACACACATTTCCACCATTTTCAAATACATTTCAACATAGCTGTTTATGAAAGGGAATTTTCTTGTCAGATTGTTGGTATAATGCGATATAGCAGATCCCACTCGATTTATGGATTCACCCAATATGTTGACAACTCTACTTTGACCTTCAGCTGTTTTGTTTCGAAGGGGAGTCACTCGCTGCTCTGTGACCGAAAGTAACAGCGTAAGACAACAATGACAATTTAAAGTTATGGTCATTGTTGGGGCAGTATAATGTTAATAGGGAATTTCTATGGTAGTGCAGCTAGTTAGTTAGTTATTTATTGATTTAAGGGGCGGAGCAGTGAGGTCATCTGCCCCTAAGTGTAGCTATTTCTCACCGTTAATTTCGAAATGTTATTACACAATATAACAATATAATTAAATCGTTGATTCCTTCCATCATCTAGCACCGTGCACAGTAAAATCGGATTGCGTTTGGATAATTGGAAAAAAAAACAAGACATTTCTTCACGTTAAGTTGTAGTTTTTGATGCTCAGCTGGATGAAGGAAGTGCTTGAGTCTAATAATTTGAACAGATCTGTACTTGTCATACCACCAAAGAAAAGAAATATTTTCATATCAAATAACAACAAGTAGTTCCGTGAAAAACTATATAGCCTATTTTCATATATCCTACTTATGCGAATTGCCTGTGTCGACATACAAAATTTCAGTTTGATTGCTGAAATAGATTCGTAGATAATGAGAACCGTCTAAATATTTTGGATGGTCGCCATGTTGGAATTTTATAAATGTACGCCCTGGAGTTCTGTACTATTAGGCCCTACATGAAGATTATAGTGTAGGTGTATTATTCAAACTTCAATCGCATGATTAGGTCACAAGGAATAAAAACGATATTTTAAAATTTCGCACAGCCACCATCTTGTGGTTATGAAAATAATTGAAATAAATTTAATGCCAGTGGATAAAAATTCGTATAAGCATATACCGTACCAACTTTCATTGCGGTCGGATTGTTAAATCGCGATAAACATCTATTTAAATATTTAAATTTCCCGTCGCCGCCATGTTGCATTTGTGCTCACCAGGTTATTGAAAGTTTCATAGATTAATAGATATTGAGAATCATCTAAATATTTCGGAAGGTCGCCATGTTGGATTCTAATATATGTAGGCCATAGAGTTATGTACCATTAGATGAGGATTATTGCGTAGGTTCATTATTCAAACGTTTACTTTGATCGCATGATGAGGTCACAAGAAATAAAAACTTAATTTTAATAACGTCACACAGCCACCATCTTGAGGTTATGTGAACAATTGAACTGAATTAGATGTCAGTGCATTACAATGTGTATAAACATTTGCTGTACCAAGTTTCACTACGTTCGGATGGTTAAATCGCTTGGCCGCCATGCTCGGTTTGTGCAGGTTTTTTAAAGACACATAGGTGAACTTCTAGTACTGCCCTTTATCACCGTACAAAGGTTCAGGGTGATATCTGAGTTTCGGAGATAAAGAATGCCGGTGAAATATTTCGCACAGCTGCCATGCTGGATTGGAGAGACGTAATAAAATTTGAAAGGCACGGTCGGGGTCGTCCGAAATAGTACTATGACCTTACCAAGCCGTTTAGATTTTATTAGAGGGGGGAACACACGGACGCGCGCGCACACACACACACACACACACACACACACACACACCCACACGGACAAAAGGTGATCTTATGAGTCTATTTTTTCATAAATGAAAATAGGCTAAAAGTAGTATCCATTTAATAATGAATTTTTTGTACGTTATAAAATATTCAAGCCATTTTAAGTGCATATAGGCTATACAGGGTGTCACAAAAATGTACGGCACAAATTGCAGGACACAGTCCTCACACGTAGAGAAAGAAATTGTGTCATATGGTCATGGGTCCAGAAACGCTTTGTTTCCATGTCATACCTCATTGTCTCCAACGCATTAATAATGGGAAACACACAAGAACAGAACGTACCAGCATACCACATGCAACTCTTGCTCACAGGAGATGTTCAATGTGCCCTTCGTGCACATTGATAGCCTACATGCAATAACCCACCGTCGTAGTGACTCTGGGATGCGTTGATGTATCCCTGGAGTATTACGTATGGTTTCTCAGCCTTCCATAATACGGGCACGGAGTTTCTAAACATCTTGTACTGGGGTTCGATACACAAGAGCTTTCAAATGACCCCACAAATAAAAGACTACTGGGTTTACGTCCGGAGAGCGTGGACGCCAGGCAATTGGTCCACCTCTAACTATCAATCTATCACCGGAACTGTTATTTAGAAGCCGACAGACATTAACACTAAAATGAGGAGGTGCTCCATTGTACATGTTTTGTCACACAGCTGTAAACAAGCGATGCCGTAAGTCCTGGAAAAGGGATGGGTAGCGTGCGTCTTGACCGACCCTCCGCAATTTTAGGGATTTCGACAGATAGAAAAAGTATAGGAGTGACATAAGGATAAGGGAAACATATGTGATAGACCACAGTTGGAAATTACTTTTGGTTTATTCTCCTTTAGACAAATTATAATTAAAAATTGCAACAATACTAAAAAGAGCTAATAAGGAGTAAACCAATAAGAATGACGAAGTTCAACTTCAAGAAACAAAACCTCTTAATGACTGGCAGAGGTAAAAATGATTCACAATAAACAATTAAAATTTCCAACGATTGTGAGGGTCTGACTAGCAGAAGCCCTAGATAATTTAAAAAAAGTTTATAAATTGAAATTTAAGAGTTCGTAGATATATGACAACTTATCCTGATTGGCGGTTGTTCTTATTTCATCGGTCCATGAAAGTGGCAAGGAGGCGGCCGTGGCTTACACAATAAGCCCCTGTCAGGCCATCCAATATCTCGATGATTCTCCAGTGTAGGCACATTCTCACAGGAACTCAGTAGTCATTCAGTGAGGCGGCAGTGGCCATCCGCAGGGGTAATTTTGCCTCCACTACAAAGCAGGCCAAGAATCCCAGGTAGGGAGTCTAGATGATGTTTAAGGCTAAATGTCCCGACACTTTGGTAAGAATATAATTCAACAGATGGCAGCACAAGCGAAGCTGAATTTATTTATTTATTTTTGTATCGAAGGGGAGCTACGATCTGCGATCTGAAAACTGCTATGTACTCTGTCTAGTAGTAGAATTGATATTAATTCATTGTTTACTTTTTAATTTGTGTGTGTACTCTGAATGTCTGTTCCCCCCTATCAATTTGAACACAGTGAAACCGAATTCAACGAAATTTGGTACAGAGGTAGAACTAGCAAAGGACACCTCAGTGCCGTGTTTTATATCGCCGCCATCTTGACGGATACGTAATGGCGGCCACCCAAATGTTCAAAGCTTAAATCAAATTACGACTAACCTAATCATCCGATCTCTACCAAATTTTGCAACAACATACCTTTATGTGGGACGCATATTTTGACCAAACTGAAAAATCATCAGCCCAATACTTTGCGGATGGCGGCCATGTATGTGTGTAAATCGATTCCCCCTATCAATGCAAACACGAAGAAACCGAATTGAACGAAACTTGGTACAGAGGTAGAACTACCAAAGGGCACCTCAGTGTAATGTTTTATATCGCCGCCATCTTGACGGATACGTAATGGCGGCCACCCAAATGTTCAAAGCTTAAATGAAATTACGACTAACGTAATCATCCGATCTCTAGCATATTTTTCAATAACATACCTTTATATAGGACGCATATTTTGGCCAAACTAAAAAATCATCAGCCCAATACTTTGCGGATGGCGGCCATGTATGTGTGCAAATCGATTCCCCCCTATCAATTCAAACACGGTGAAACCGAATTGAACGAAATTTGGTACAGAGGTAGCATCAGTAAAGGACACTTCAGTGTCATGTTTTATATCGCCGCCATGTTGACGAAAACGTAATGGCGGCCACCCAAATGTTAAAAGCTTAAATCAAATTACGACCAACCTAATCATCTGATCTCTACCAAATTTTGCAACAACATATCTTTATGTGAGAAGCGTTCTTTGACCAAGCTACAAGGTTATCAGTCCAATAGTTTGCATAAGGCGGCCATGTATGTGTGCAAATCGATTCCCTCTATCTATTCAAACACGGTAAAACCGAATTGAACGAAATTTGGTACAGAGGTAGCACTAGCAAGGGCACCTCACTATTATGTTTTATATCGCCGCCATCTTGACGGAAACGGAATGGCGGCCACCCAAATGTTAAAAGCTTAAATCAAATTACGACCAACCTAATCATTTGATCTCTACCAAATTTTTGCAACATACCTTTCTGTGGGAAGCATCTTTTGACTGAACTACAAGGTCATCAGCCCAATAGTTAGCAGATAGCGGCCATGTATTTGTGCAAATCGATTCCCCATATCAATTCAAACGCGGTGAAACCAAATTGAATGAAATGTTTTACAGAGGTAGCATTAGCAAAGGGCACCTCATATTCATGTTTAATATCCGTATAGCTCGTTGAATTTCATCAAGCTACTACATCCAACATTCAATTATACTCCTTGAAAAGGAGTTATAACAATACCCATGCATTTAGGAGAAAGTAGGCTATATGTTCTTTACTGAACATCTTGTCTTTCTATACAGTATTCAATTTCGCATCTAGTGAAACCAGTCGCTGCTCTGTGCGGTAAGAATTATGCCCTACAAAGTAGCACTAATGTCGGAACAATATGTTTTTGTTCGGGAGTTTATCTTCAAATAACTCTAAAACAGTTACCTAGAGGGGAATCCAGCGCTGTCAGCATCTATCCTGAGTGTGTTTTCACCGGCTTTTCCACAATCCCTCCAGGTAAATGCCGAGATAGTACCGTACGTGAAGTTTCCCTGACTCTAATACAGTTACACACATAATCAACTACACGGGACTGGTAATAATAATAATAATAATAATAATAATAATAATAATAATAATAATAATAATAATGTTATTGGTTTTACGTCCCTTTAAACTACTGTGGCTTTTAGAGACGCCGGGGTGTCGGAATTTTGCTCCGAAGGGGATCTTTAACGTTTCAGTAAATCTAATGACACGGTTCCCTCGAATTCGCGCACCCTCAAATGCCAACTGGCTGCACCAGGATTCAATCCTGCAACCTTTGGCACAGCAAGCGAGAACGTTACCGCTGAGCCACGCAGCCAACCAAAGGGACTGATGACCAAGATGTCCCAAGCCCCTAGAATGTATTATTATCAACAAGAATGTTTGTGGAAGTAAGAAATGAATCTGTACAAACACATTGTGACACTACTACCGTATAATTTTATTGCACAGATATTGTTCCACGCCTAGGCACGTGTACATGTAACTTGCCGAACTATAATATTTATGACAAGAGGAAGACAACTCCTTCCTGTCGTCAAATTGTTCCCTTCTCCCTCCGCCCTGTCAGCGTGTTCATCATTTTCCTTGCGCAAGAGATCTTGTGAAGCCGCGCCACCTACCACCCTTTTCAAAACAATTCCCAAAAAATGCTGTCGATTCCATTCACCCGATTTTAATTCTGAAAAATGCATTGGAATCAGGAAATAAATCTCCGTTTTCGTATTACCAGGTTTTTTTCATATTTTATACAGAGATATAAAAACTGTTAGTAACTTTTTTGTTTTTCACATTTTCGAAAATGCATCGAATTAATATCAATTCAATTGCAGTCTAGTATACATAGTGGTTTTCAGATCGCAAATTTGAGCTTTCGTTCAAGAGAAAACTGAAAAAAGAAATTGTCTCACTTTGGTGCTGCTACGTGGTGTCAGAATTACAAACTAAAAAACGGGACATTTAGCCTTAAGGAAGAACTTCCTCCTCGAGTTGAGGAGACTGGTAGAATCTTGAAGTGACGTCTAAAAAACTCATGTCGATTTTAGGACCGTGGCCCACCAGAGTCCCAGGCGGGATCCCTGTAGAATCCAGCAGATCCAGGAGTGAGACTTCAGGAGTGGGACTCGAAATATATATCCAAAATGACGTCACAAGATGATACTTCACCAAGACAGGGAGGGAGAATCAACCAGCCAATCACCGGTGAAACACGGAGAACGCCCTGTTGACCCACAGTGGAGATGAACCATTCCGGATTCAAACTTTGGAAAGTGCGGAAGTGCTGTAAAACACTCCGAGCAGATGGTAAGAACATTGAACAAAATAAGTAATTAAATAGACATGACATGTTTTATATACGTAACCGTGCTCCCACTGCATGGAAGAAAACAAACAACAGGATAATGGGGCAGTCAAAAATAAATAGTATTTCACACCCGAAGGGAAATACACATAAACACAAACATAGCTATTCGCAAAAGCGAACAAGTCGCATGGCAACAGGGCCATGTAAAACAAAACACCGGCGGTGCACCTTGGATTACGACAACGTAACCAGACGTAACCAAAAGTGCATGTTCCCCATGATTCGAACGTTCTATTCTTGTGCGTTTCCCTTGATTAATGAGTTGGAGACAATGAGGTGTAACATGGAAAGAAAGCGTTTCCGGACCCATGTTCATACAATATAAGTTCTTCGTCTACGTGTGAGGAATGTCTCATGCAATTTGTGCCGTAGGCTAGATTGTTTTGACACCCTTTCTGCATGATCTGGTTGACGTCTGGGATAATTGTATGTAGGCCTACTGGACAGGCCACCTGAGAAACCCTTGCCTTTCCTTCAGGGATCGTACAATGTATGCTGGAATCCTTCCTATGTGTCACATTTCACTCAGCTGTGACTCTAGTAACTTGACCATTTGTTGCTGTTATTAATTCATTTCAGGTGCGTGGGACATCTTGGTTATCAGCGCCGAGCACTTGAGTGTGAGTTGAATTCGTTTAATAACCTACTGCATGTTTCTGTGGTGAATGCACCAGTATCTGTCGTCTCGGGGTAGACTACTATTGAGACTCCAATCCCAAAGGTGCTGGGTTCGATTCCCGGCTCCGCCAAGAAATGTAATTCTGGTCGGAGCGTTGGAACGGGGTACACTCAGCCTCGTTTGGCAAAACTGATAAGAGGGGGTTTCGATTTCCGGCTCTGCTAAGATATTGACTTCTGGTCTGAGGTTTAGAGTGGGGTAAGCTTGACCTCGTTAGGCAAAACTGAGAAGAGTTGGTTTCGAATCCAACATCTGCCATCCTAGAAATGATCTTTCGATGTTTTTCACTTCTATTCCATGAGAATGCAGGGATGGTTCCTATCTTAATGCCACAGCCACCTCCTCCAAATTCCTAGCCCCAATTACAAATATATACACTAGACTACTACAGACACCATAATGTAGGTTATCAGACCTACACACCCAAGTACACGGGGTGAAATTACCAACACCGGCAACAACAGTGGTAACTGCAGTAGTGTAAGAGACTGTAAGTATTAAGGATTTGGATTGATGACCCGTGACTTGAAAATGTACCATCCCGGAATTTGCTTGGATGGGGGTGTGAAAAGAAACGGGGAAAAATTACACATAGGATGGTCGCTGTCAGCTCCCCCTTGCTCGTGTGGTCGACATCTTGATAGCAGATCATCAGGGAGGGTGTGTAGCATTCATCGCGAGGTCGCCAGACTCGAACACCAACACAAAGGAACCACCGCCCACACAGAACTTGGATTCGTCACATAAGGATGATATGGCTTCAGTCCGCTTGTCGTTCAAGACGCTGCGACTGCGGAGTCGGGCACACAATACGCTGCTGAAGTCGACGTCACTCCTTCGCTGTTGCTAAGCAACTGTCTTAATACTAAATGGCTGCCTTGAGCCGGTTCTTTTTGTGTGTGTTTGCATCGTACAAAACTGTATAAGTGTGGTTGTCCACAGATAGGAATGCATAGAAAAGTATATTTTACACAGTAATGTAATATATACAACTGGGATTAGTGTACGTAGATGCTGACTGCTGGATTGGTGGCCGTGACTTCGCCCGAGACGGGCTGCATTTAAATCGACGGGGCGCTTTCAACCTAGGGAGCCTACATGACAGGGTCATCGGTTCGTGCCGACCATTGTGAGGAGGAGCAGGTCCAGAGGTTGCCAGCCGACGGGAACAGAAGGAGCTACTTCGGGATATTTGCTGCGGAGGTAAGACTCTAAGATCACTGCAGGTTAATTGTCAGAGTTTAGGAAATAAATTAATTGAATTTTGGAATCTTGTAGAGACGTATTCTCCGGACATTGTCATTGCTACTGAATCTTGGCTATATAAGGATATAAATAGTAATGAAATAATTCAAGGGACCTACGAAATGTACAGAAGGGATCGGAGGAAGCGAGGTGGTGGGCTATTTATTTGTGTGCGCAAAAATATAGCTAGTTTCTTAAAGTGGGCTGATACGGATCATGAAATGTTATGTGTACAAATTTCGGATAAAGGGAATACATTCCCTCTTCAGGTGATAGGGGCGTATAGAGCACCGAAAGATAACTTTTCGCTTCTCGACACACTGCATGATAAAACTTGTACGGGTAATGCTATGAAAAAGAGCATAATAATTGCCGGAGATTTAAACCTCCCCAAAGTAGACTGGTCTGGTGAGTCAACTAGCTGTGGTCAAGCTCAGAGCGCTGCAAACAAATTCTTAAGGGAGGGGGGATTTTCCCAAGAAGTTGACTTCCCAACTAGGGCAATAATACCTTAGATGTTTATCTCGTAAGGCCTGTAGAGCTGTATAATAAATGTCTGAAAGTACCAGGAATTAGTGACCATTCTGGGGTTGAATTAAATATTAGATACGGTGACATTACAAAATTAGACTCTGATGTAGCAAATAAGATCATATTCCAGTATCGCAGGGTGGATCAGGGCAAATTTCAGGGGTATTTGAATGAGCTATTTGTAGGATGGGCATCGGAAGGAAATCACATTAATATCCTGTGGACTATCTTTTTGAAAATTTTAAATAGCGCTATTGATAAATTTGTTCCATTTAAATTACTGAAACAAAACCCAGATCCTGAGTATTACACACGGGAAATCAGGAGTCTTAAACGGAAAATTAGGAAATTATACAATAAAAGACATGATAGTGACAAGTATATGTTGAAATTTAAGTCCTTATCAAGAGAGCTCGTCTTTAAAAAGAGGGCTGCTCATGACAATTATATGCAAGGTTTACTTGGTTCGGGAGGCGATGGGGTGGAAAAAAATTCACAGTTATGTTAGGAGAAGAAAGGGAAATTCAAATAATTTGTCGATGATAATGTCCGGTGACGGTAAATTAAGTACTGAGAAGCAGGCCATTGCTAATGAATTAAATTTCTTTTACGGTAGTGTGTTCAATAAATACAATAGCTGTGTGTTGGACCGTAACGGTGAATCAGGGGCTCCACTTCTCCAAATAAACCAGTCAGCAATTGTAAAGCTAATACAAAAATTACGTTACAATATATCGAAGGGTCCTGATAATATTGTTAGTGAAGTACTTAAACTAGGAGGTAGGGCCGTGGCACGATACTTAGAGGTGATGTTTAATGTGTCCATAAGCAATGCGCAAATCCCGGATGACTGGAAAAGAGCTACGGTAGTCCCAATATTTAAGGGAGGGAGCAGACTTGAATTGGGCAACTACAGGCCGGTTAGTCTTACGTCCATGGTTTGTAAACAGATGGTGCATCTCATTTGCGACTACTTGAGGGAACAGTGGGAAACATTACCATGGTTTAATGATAGGCAACATGGATTTCGGAAAGGTTACTCATGCGAGAGTCAGATGCTATCACTTTTTCAACATATTAGCGAATCGTTAGACGATGGAGTTTCAGTCGATGCCTTAGTTATAGATTTTGCGAAGGCATTTGATGTCGTGCCGCATGACATGCTACTCCATAAATTAGCTTCGACGAAGATTGATAGAAGAGTAATTTTATGGATCCAAGAATTTTTGACGGGTCGTTCGCAGAAAGTGAAAGTTGAAGGCCGATTCTCGGATGAAATTACCGTAACGTCGGGTATCCCTCAGGGCAGTGTAATCGGAACTTTGTTATTTTTGGCGTTTATAAATGATTTACCAAATGGGATTCGCAGTGACTGTCGATTGTTTGCGGATGATTGTGTAATATATCGAAAGATAAATGACTCACAAGACAATGCAGTACTTCAAGATGACCTGATCCTGGTCTATAAGTGGGCGATTGAAAATAAAATGAAAATAAACACAAGAAAATGTAGTCTAATAAAAATGGGGAAAGTGCGAAGGCAAGGTTTTCAATATAACATTGGCTTGGAAATACTTGTAGAAGAAGATTCTTGCAAATATTTGGGCGTTCACGTAAGAAATGATATGAAATGGAGTAGTCATATAGGATGTGTAGTTTCTAAAGCTTACAAATCCCTGCACTTTGTAATGAGGGTATTAAAAGGAAGTTGTACCTCTGCTAAAGAGTTAGGATATTTGTCACTTGTAAGACCAATTCTGGAATACGCCTCGGCGGTTTGGGATCCATATCAAGTAGGGCTCATAAATGAGTTGGAAATGGTACAAAGAAAGGCCGCTAGATTTGTGCTCAGTGACTTTAATCGCAGGAGCAGTGTGAGCCGTATGTTAAAGAAACTTGGGTGGGAATCACTTGAGACTAGGAGGATGAAATCTAGACTCTGCGCTATGTACAACACGTATACAAATCAGCCAGCATGGGGTGAGCTTAGCAAACGTATGGAAAAGCCTACTTACATGGGTAGGAGCGATCATCCTTTCAAAGTTAAGGGCCGACCACAGCGAACAAATTATGGTAAATATTCTTTCGTAAACCGTGCCATTGATAATTGGAACTCTCTACCTGCCGCAGTCTTAGAGCCTTTTCCCAAACATATAGGCATGTTTAAGAAAAGACTGACTATTTGTGTAAATACTCCAGTTTAATTGTTAGTGAATTGTTATGTACAGTTATTTATTTGCTATGTATATCTAATTTGCCACCGGGGGACACACCCCCAATTGCAAATAAACGAATGAACGAACGAACGAGATGCACATTACGTCTTACAGCTGAAGTCCTAAAGATGTGGCCTACAGTATTTAACTTAAACTTGGTGAAAACATGAAAAGTTACCAGTAAGTGATTATGATTAGCAAATGAATAAAAAAGAGCTATCAATGCAAAATCGAACAGTTTTAAAATGTTTTGCGTGTTCACATCAACGGCTTCAGAGTGAACCAAGACTACATTAGTGATCATTTGTGTGTTTACCATATTACGTGGATTGTTTGAAAACAAATCAAAGTGCTTACTAACAGGTTAGAGAAGCCTACAATTACATCAATTGAATTGAAACCATTTTATATTGCGGCCCACTCACGGGGTCATGCAACCAATTAAACATGGGTGTTGAACAGAAGACCCCAAACAGTATATCGGTGCAAACCTCGCCGACTATGACCATAACCCACCATGATAGGACTAGGGAGCCACGTGGTTGGATGTAGGCTAACTTTCAGTGGCCATCCTGAATTTGGAATTCCCTTCGTGGAGAAAATTGTTTAGAAAGGCCTACCTCATTCTGAGTGGTATTGGGGAACTTTCCAAATCCTATCCCTAAATGATAAGTCACTAAAACTGATATGAAATTATCTGAGGCTCGCACACAACAAGTACACCAAGCTGATAACCACATTGTTCCTTGCCCCTAAGAATTAAATAAAGATAGAAAAACGCACTAACACATTGGCTGGTGTGCCACAAAGGAGATAAATAGCAAAATAGAATTCACATGCTATGTTTTGACAACTAGCCCACCCACGGGGTCATGCAACCAATTAAACATGGGCGTTGAACAGAAGGCCCCAAACAAAATCTTGTTTTGTTTCCATTAATTTATTTCAATCGGTTGAGGTGCCTTGACTGAATCCTTTACATCTTCTCAATGTCCATGAATGTTGAATGCTGTTTTCCCAGCATTACCTTGTTGTTAGGGCCACAGGCATGGCGGTGCGCCTGGAATGGCGTCGTTCCCATGATTCAATAGACATCTGACAGGTCGTTCGTCTTCACCTCCGTCTTAGCCCAACATCTTGTTCTTAATGTTGGTTAATGTAGACGTCATAGTGTCCCATAATACGGTTCCCATTATGGTCAAGTATTATGGTGTCCTCTTGGTAACAGTAATGTTCCGTATGTGAACGGTTAATAGAAAATAGCATTCTAAATCCACCATAATGAATGGCTGGCAAATATTACGTTACAGTAATCGCTCGTAATCGTAATCGTTCATAAAGTCCACTTGCATTTGTTCGAATCCACGTATATTCAACTCAGTCAGATTAAATGTGCCTGATTTACTTCAAGTCCACAATATTCGAATCTAGTCAGATTACACTTTCACAATGTTCACTCTATTTATTCAAGTAGCACAAATAATTATTTTCTGCATCCTTTGACAACTTATGAAAATCTCCAAGGCGATTGATAACGTACCTTTTCACTTTGAAGAAATGTCTAGTCAGTTAGTCAAGTTGGGATACTATCCACAATTATGTTTGGCGTATAAGCACACGAAGCACCATAGTAACGTAGACTATCACAATTCAAATATCGTTGCACGTAGTTTCGTTGACTATTATCACATGGCAAAGTAATAAGAGACTATAAAGAGTCTATCTCTGTCGAAGTACAAGCTACAAGCTGACAGATCTGTCCACTCCTCGGCTTATATAGCCCCTGAAGGTCGATTCTCCAGATTATGTAATGGCATTACATCATCTCAGGCTGGCCATACCATTGGCTTTCGCTTAAATAAATTCATATCTATATTCCCGTAATATAGATTTCCTTCAAATGTTCTGTAGAGCTGCTTGATTTTGTTAACTTCCTTAAACCTTAATTAATTCAATTAATAAATATCAAATTCCACAAATATTAAATATTATAATGCATATGTCTGTATTGGTGCTGAGTCCGCGCGCTGGATTCAAGTTCATCCGGTAAGCAGGGTGCGGCTGATGTCATGCCTCCTCGTGCCGAGTGGAAAAATTACTCACGTCTACAACATTGTCAGGTCCCATAAGGGCCTAATATATACTTACTTAATAGTCCTCCAACACCATGCAAAATTTCAGTTTGATTACTTTCAAAGGTATTGAGAACTGGTGAAATATATGGCATGGGCGCCAAATAGGATTGTGTAATATAAACGCTATAGAATTAGTTTCTCATAAAAATGACAAAAATTGAACACCAATATTTTAAGCTTTATATGCAGATTTATCATGCTAAGTTTCACTGCGCTTGGATAATTAAGTCGCGAGAAAAATCCATATAAATATTTTAATTTCGCGTCACGACCATGCTGGTTTTGTGCTCATCAGGTTATTGAATGTCCAATTGGTGAACTTCTTTTAATTGCCTGTATGAACATACAAAATGTCAGTTTGCTTGCTGTTATAGATTCGTAGATATTGAAAACCAGCGAAATATTTCGGATGATCGTTGGATTGTTATATCTGTAGTCCATAGAGTTTTGTACCATCGTATGAAAATTATTGCGTTGGTTCATTACACAAACGTTCACTTCGATCGCATGATTAGAACACAAGAAAGATAGTTAGTTATTGTTGTTTTAAGGGGCGGAACTACGAGTTCATCACACAACCGCCATCATAAGTTCATGAAAACAATTGAATTAAATTAGAAGCCAGTATATTAAACCTTATACAAATATTTAGTGTCTTATGTTTCACTGTGCTCGGTTAATGAGATCGCGTCTGCCTGGTTGCATAGTGGCTAGAATCCTTGGTTGTCACCGTGGAGGCCCGGCTTCGATTCCCGGCTCTGCCAAGAAATTTAATTCTGGTCTGAGGGCAGGAACGGGGTGTACTTAGCCTCGTGGGGAAAAGTAGAGAAGAGGTGGGTTCGATTCTTACCTCAACTATCCTGGAAGTAGTTTTCCATGGTTTCCCCACCTCTACTCCAGGCAAATGTCAGGATGGTAACTAACGTAAGGTCTCGGCCCCTTCCTTTCCAAATCCTACCTCGATTTACAAATACACACACTAGTGCAGACATTACAGTGACACAGGTTATCAGACAGCTTCTAGACACACCCAAGCGCACGGGACTACATGACCACGATGTCGCAAAGCTCCTCAAGAATCAACACAACAACTAATGAAATCGGGAAAAAAATCCATTTAAATATTTTAACTTCGCATGGCCGCTATGTTGTTTTTGTACTTTAAGCGACTCATTAGTGATCATATCGTAGTATTCCCTATCACCATACCAAATTTTATGGTGATATCCGTAATAGTTTCGGACATTTTGAATGGCAGTGAAATATTTCGCGTGGCCGCCAAGTTGGATTAGTGAAACGTATTAAAATTTGAAAGTCACTGTCGAGGTTGGACGAGGCAATAATATATCCTTTCTGAGCTTCATTTAAAACGCTCCAGCCGTTTAGATTTTATTAAGCACACGCATACAGATCACTCACATACACATATACGCACACACACACGGACAAAAAGGGACCTCATACGAGGCCTATATTTCATATGATGGAAATAGGCTAAAATGGAGTACATTAATACCCTTCGAATTTATTTTTAACAAAGTTATTGGCGTAATTACGTATATTCCAACAGGGCTGGATTGTTCGGACTTGTAGCGAAAGAGCTCATTAAGAAAGATTAGGTAGATTATACGAACGAAAATGTGTTGCAAACCATCATATTATTGCCTAAGTTGCTATTACTGTTCATCAAGTAGCGACGAAGTGCGAAAATGACTCATGGAAATTATCCGCTTAGTGAAGATAATTGCGATATACTGTACTTGATTTGTTGCCATGTATCTTCCTAAATTAAAGAAGAAATCAAATTTGTTGTCATCCGCCCTGTGGCGAAGTGGCTAGCCATTTTGACTGCTACCGCTGTTCACCCTCCCCCGTCCTCTCATCCCCCCCCCCTCACTCCGGTTCAATTCCCTGCTCAAGAAATTACATTCTGGTCTGAGGGCTGGATCGGGGCACACTCAGACCCGTGAGGCAAAACTGAGAAGAAGGGGGTTCGATTCCCCCCTCAGCCATCCTGGAAATTGTTTTCTGTGGTTTCTCACTTCTACTCCAGGCATACACCGGGACAGTTCCTTGCTTACGACCACGGCCACCTCCTTCCCAATCCTCACCTGAATTACAAATACACACACTACTACACAGACCACAACAACACTTGTTTTCAGACAAATTCTACACAAAACCTAGTACACGGGGCTAAAATAACCACGATGCCTAAGCCCCGAAAATGAAACAACAACCACAACAACGAAATATTTATCCCATGATGGTCAAGTAGCCCTGTGTACTCGGGTGTGTGTGGAATTCGGGTAGGAGTTGGCCGCGGTCGTATCTGCCACAAGTAGAAGTGGGAAACCACGGGCGACCATTTCTAGGATCGTTGAGATGGAAATTGAATCCACCTCTTCTCAGTTCCGCCTCACGAGGCTAAGTTTACCCCATTTCAAACCTCAGGCAGAATTAAATATTCCTTGGCAGAGCCGGGAATCGAAGCCGGACCTCCACGGTGACAGCCAATAATGCTAGTCACTAAGCCACCAGATGAACCATAAATCTCTTTGATGGAATGCTAAATAGTGATTTTAGCTGAAAACCTAGAAGTTGGGCAACTTTACGCAATAATTATCATCGTTAGACCAGATGCACTGAAAAGAACGCTAACATATGCGTGAAAGTAGGTATGCATTTAAAATGCTTAAATATGCATTAACGAAAACAAAGATATGGATTTTAGCATTAAATAATGGTTCATAATTAGTCGCAGAACACAATTCTGGTGATTGTACTGTGTACACATTCCCCCCATGCATCGTAATTAATCGATAATGGCTGTAGTATGCTAGGGTGCTGGCGTGGAAACACCATTTAAAGGAGGGAGGGAGGGAGGGAGGATGTATGTCTGAGAGAGAGAAAATATCCCATATACGACGGCGAATCAAAAAGTAAGTTACTCTTCCCAGTTATGGCCCTTTTTTAAACCACATACACATAGGGGCAACACGGCTATGACAACATACAATGAAAGTTCACTCCTCTACATAGTCCCTAACCAACTTTTCGATTCCGGATGCGTAGAAATCACCTCCAGCGCTATGTAACAACCTGGATGCAGCTGCTTTCACCTCCTCATCGTTTCGGAATCGTCGTCAACTGAGATCCTTTTTCATGTAACCGAACACATGATAATCGCATGGTGCTAAGACTGGACTGTATGAAGGATGTTGCCATACCGCCCCCTTGAATCGCTGCAGTAGTTCTGACGTTTGGCGGGCCGTGTGAGGTGTTGCGTTATCGTGCAACAAATGTCCGTGCAATTAAGCCGTTTAGCCCATATAAATCTAATCGTTGCACGCACCACCCATTTAAAGTGAACATCCAGTTGACGCGCCATTGAGCCTAGCCCGCTCCGTACACACACCACGACGGGATACCACACTACCCTTCCTTGGACGTGTCAGCAGTTACTGCAGCTAGCTATGCATTGCCCACGGTTACGACACACAGCGTGCTGTCACGGCGAGCTAGTGTAACTTACTTTTTGATTCACCCTAGTATAATTATTTTCCCACTTCAGATTGGTAGCCTACCTACCTTAAGGCCAATTCTTACAAGTGCTAATACTGATATCTCAAAGAAAAAACAAGTTATCAAATAAACACTTAACTGCATGGGTCAAATGAGCAATAATATCCAAACTCCTTGATTCCGTTCGTGTTGAAAAATCCAAGGAGATAGAAGAAGACCTGACCAATAAATTACAAAGCCAAATAAAGTCCATTAAACGAAACGGAATACATTATCACCAAATCCAAAAACATAAAACTAATAAACATCAGCCCAAAATTACCGTCCTTAAGAGCGCTACCGAAAGTACATAAAGAGGAATGCACAATAAGACCAATTGTTAACTGCAGGAACGCGCCGAACTACAAAATCAACAAGGAACTACTCGAAATATTAAAATACTGCATGATCAGCAATAAAAACAGCTCAGTAAAGAACACCACGGAGTTCATAACCACACTAAACACGTTACTAATGAAACCTAGCTTGAGGCTGATATCTTTCGAAATAACGAATATACCAATTAATGAAGCCATCAATATAGTAGAAAACATACTTAAAACAAATAAATCGATAATAGAAATAGAAGGGATCATGGAATTACTGACTCCTCTTCAAGTAAAACGTGTTTCAATTCGGTAATAAAGTATACTGTAACCTACCCAGAGTTACAAGGGATCGAACCCTCAATTCGGAGGCATATGATTTTCTATAATCATGCATATATTTTATTTGATGCTTTGATGAGAGAGATAACAATTTATTAGAGAGTATTTTATAATTTGATTGATGTTTATGTAATTTGTTTAGGATTAGGATGATATTTTATAGTGGGATCTAAGTCAGGTAGAATTTTGCATTGTAAGAATATCTATTTGAGTGCCTGGATTAGTGCACATAACCAGGAAGTGTGTCTCGCTAGCGACGGGTCTCTCCATGCAGGCCTCGGTCGGGGGTGAGTCATGCTGAAAATTGGGAGAGTAGGTTTGGCATCTATGTACTAGAGGTGTGTCTTGGAGAAATTAGGAAGTAAGTATGCAGTGCCCTCATTGGCGGGAGCCGTGATTTATGGTGTGTAGACCAGTGGTCAGAGGAGGGAATGTGACTGATATTTAGACTTGATGTGAGCGTGAAGATTATTCTATTTTTTAACTCCTTAAGGAGTGGTTGATTCTATTTTAAGGCTCCGTGAGGAGTGGTGGTTCTATTTTGTGACTCTTTGGGGAGTGATTCTTAGTTGGAACTCCTGGTGGAGTAGTGGTTCTGTTTTGGGACTCCGTGTCTGGTAGGTTCGGTCAGTCAAGTGATCGGTGTTTGGACTTAAAAATCAGAAGAGGTGAAGTTTGGTTATGCTTGGCTGATCTTGGGAAGGACGGTATTTCCGGACGATCACAATATTGTGTTGAGGGTTCCATACTGAGTTGCAGGTTGGATTATTCTCATTTGGGAATAATTCGCCTAGTTTCAGATAAGTCGCCAGGACTTCCTGTCTCGAAAAGCACGACTTATGAGGAACCTAAGTCTGTTTACCGAAATTCGAGGGCCATAACGATATTTTGTAAATCTACGAATACTGGTGAAATATGCCAAGTATTGTTCTAGTCAGGTTCGAAATAGCTGGTATAATCCACCATACGGATTCAGAGCACTATTATTAATTCAGATCCACGAATCAGTATAAATCGATGGATTCTGAAAGTCAGTAATCTACAGCAATCAATATTTACAATATATAATCATAAGTATGAATAATTAGAAACTTCGGTACAAGTAACTAGGACTGATTCTCTGGGAGCATTACCCCAGAATCAGTCGAGTTAGTCTTCACGTCGGCGATCATCACCTGTAAGTACCAGTCAACATCATCTTCTAACGGTTCATCAGTGAATGTCATAAGTGTGCCTTCTTATATATGATAGGGAGTGTTAGGGTGGTCTGTATCGACGAGGATACTGCCGAGTGTATTTATTTGTCTGGTATCAGAATATATGTAATTTTTACCAGTTTTCCAGTGTTTTTATTTTATGCCGTTACCAGTGCAGTTGGGTGTGGATGTCTATTGCTGTTGTTACTGTCGTACAGGTATTTAACCCCCACGAACCCTGATTATTACTATTATCAATCATTGTGAGGAGAGGTATTATTATTTATTTGGAAGCTCGGCAAGTTACAATTGGCACCCACGTGTAGTTGAACCATTACAATTGACGCCCAACAGTGGGACGATTTGGTCAGAGTAGTTGGAACGCTACAATTTGAGCCCAACTCGAAGTACGACATAGTAACAACAATAGCATTGACGAGTACGCATACCCCAATAGACACGTTAAAAGGGGAAAATTCAGTCAATTTTTATGCAAGTTAAATGTTATCAGAGGAAAGTCTGGAGTTAAGAAGTCGAGTCATTAGTAAAGAAAATAGTAAGATGTCGGCAAAGAACTTGGACATGGATGTGGACAAGAGCGTGGTAGGTGAAGGCTTGATAGAGGGCCCGTCGGGGAAATCTATCAATTCTGAGGAAGGCCAGATCACAAACAGCGGGGTAGTAAGGTTAACGATAATGGGGGGATATGAGCGACAGTTTGCTCCAAGTGCTACTGAGTAAACTGAAAGGAATGCAGGAGTCGATGAAACAACAAGAGGAATCTATGATAGGTATTTAACACCAGGGAGAGTCAGTAAGTCAGAAAATAGAATCTGTAAGTAAGGAAATAGGCGAAGTTAGAGAATCTTTAAGTAAGGAAATAGAAGAATCAAAGGAGTCTATTAAGCAGCAAGGAGTGTCTATGAGTAAGGAGATAGGCGAGGTTAGAGAATCTATGGGTCAGAAGATAGAATCTGTAGGTAAGCAGGTTGAATCTGTGAAATTGTATGTAGATGAGGCAGTTAAGAAACAGGCAGAAGTACTAATGCTAAGATAGAGGAGTTGAGTAAGGAGGTACAGGAGCACAAGTCGGTCATGAGTAGTAGGTTGGAGAACCTAGAGAAGAATCTTAGTGATAAGATAGTGGAGAGAGAAGATGTGCTGAGAGTGGAGATAGTAAGAAATCAGGATAGCGTGGAAAATAGGTTAGCAGGGATAGAGAGCCATCAGGATAGGCAGAAGCAGGAACTGGGGGATATCAGAAAGGAAATCATAAGTAATTAATAGAATTAATAGAAAAACGAGTGAACTGAACGTGTAAAGAGATTTGCAATGCCGTAAGGGATGGTTCAAGTGAATATTTGCATAGAGGAGGGGTCGTGGAAGATAAGTTGGAGGAGATCGAGAATCTTAGAGGAGAACAAGTGACATTGGCGGAATGAAACGAAATATTACTGGAAGAGTTAACGAAGGAGAGACGAGAGGTGAGAGACCGACCGATGGGTCACAGAGGAAGCATGTCACGTAGTTGTTCACATAAGGATCCCAGTTTGCTACAATTTAATTTCCGACAATTTAATCCGATGGAGTATTTGAAATCGGTAGAAAAGAAATTTAAAAGAGATTTAGACGATAAATTAATCGAATGGGAAACGGTCATGGAAATCCTCGCACACTCGATTAAGGGGGATGAGAAATCTTGGTTTGAGATTTATAGGCCAAATATGAGGAATTTAGAGGATTTTAAAGATAATTTGAGGCCAAATTTTGGGGGGAATCAATTCAAGCCAGGGAAAGGGAAACTCGCACGTTCGGAAAATTTAAGGAGCTCGACGGGGTATCCCTCACAGAATACTTTCTAGCCTACGTATTAGTGTGAAAGAATTTAGATGGGATCACCTCTGACATAGATATAGTCAGGCTGATGCTCAAGCACTTTCCCAGTAGCATACAGCAGGCTAGCTGCATGCAGAAGGTGAAAATTATTGAGGAGTTGGGGGAACTACTGACTAATTTCGACAATTTAGGCCATCAGCAAACCAACAGGATAGAAGTGAAAAGTGAAAGCAGACAGAATGAGCACCAACCGAATCATAACAGGAATAGATTTAATCAGGGTGACAGAGGTGACAATAGGAGGGGGAGGAGAACAATAATTGCAGGGTAGAAAATAATAGACAGGTGGATAATTATCAGAGGATGGAAAACTTTCAAAGGGGTCAACAGGAGGGGACAGTTCAGAGAGCTAGTGAAGCAGGGAGAAGACCTGAGCAAGCTGAGAGGCAAGCTACTGTACCCGAATTCCTGGAATGATCGACCAAAATCCGCAGCTATAAAATGGATCGTAGCATCTTGAAGTCCCCGGCTAGAAAAACTACACAGTGCTACTGGCGAATACACTCCGGATAAGGGACAGGGGAATTAACTGAATGTGCTATAGAAACTAACTACGAAACACAAGGGTTCTAAACACTACTCGGGAGTAAGAGAATAAAAAAAAAATATCTCGGACGTAAGGATTAGGATTAGGTCCCTGAAAAAACCTCCACCCCATAACACATTTCTCTACCAATAATCTACAAAAGACAATGCCAAATCATCAACGTGTGGTTACAGCGACCATTCTGCTGGGCTTCTTCTTAATAAGATGGGTCCACACTTTCTCTCTTTTCTGGTCTCGCTTGTTCAGGATTTTTCTTCTTACTTCTGTACTGCCGCATAGTTTATGTTGCAGACGTATCCATATTTGTAGTTCTGTGTAAATGACTTCCGTAGATGTATAGTTATGTAGGACAGAAAATATGTTTATCTCACCCGCGTAATTTATGTTACGTCATTTCGAATTTTCTCGATGTCATCATTGGTTATGGTTCCTCTAGCATTTTAGTGATTCATTTCACTCTCTGTAGTCGCGATGATGTAGTTCCCTCTCAACTTCTGTTCGTTAGACATGGTGAAGAATATAGTGAAGAATTTCAATCACCTTCGAACGTTGTTTCATACAGCTTTCACGTGCCTCCTTCCAATATCGTAATTGCAGTTCAAAATGTGTAGATTGTAATTACGCAATAATCATGGCGTAATTCTCAATGCTTTATTGTATTATATACTTATAGTTTGAACTTCTTCTGCGACGTCGTTGCAATATTTTAACATTGTCTTGCTAATTGTTACACTGCCTTGGAAGACGTCTGTCCCCTATGAAGACTTCGGTAGAAAGAACCACGAATCCACTCGCGTCTCTCCCACTTCGATAAAAATTTAGCGTCACCTCTATAAAAAACTTGCCTAAATTGCGCGTTTATTCCAAATACTCATTACTTCGTAATTATGCATCTAATTACCTTCAAATATGTCTCAATAATTTTTATATAAAATTTGACAACTTTTCTGGTGTCCTGAAGTGTTTAAAAAACTCTCGTAATGAGAAATGCTCATTATGGTAATTAGTTTAATCGTTGTAAAACGGCATTCCATTGGCTTGCTTTGGTCATGTGGCTGACGTAGGGTCGAAGTAGACGGCACACGACCGAATTCCTGTGGCGCGTGCAGTCTCTCCCTTCGGTCATGCTCGGCTCACCGTCACAAAGACGCGAGACTGGAAGCCGTGGACAAAAATAAGATGCGTGTTGTGAGTAAGGAGAAGTTATTTGAGGTAGTAATGAGTAATAAGGAAGTATTTAGTGACAAGCCTGGATTAACGCACGTTTACACTCATCAATTTGAACTGGTTGATAGTTCGCCATTTTCTGGGCCGAGATGTGCCATTCTTTTCAGGTATGCTGCCGCCGTAGAAGATGAAATTAACCGGATGTTGGACCAGCGTATTATAGAGCCTTCCACGAGCATATATTCGAACCCACTTGTTGTTGTTGTTGTTGTTGTTGTAGTTGTTGGGAAGAGTGATGGCTCGGTCAGATTGTGTATTGACGCTCGTCAATTGAATTCTAAGATAGCAGGTGATTCTCAGAGGCCTGAATGTATTGAAGACCTAGTTCATTAATTTAATTGGAGGAAGTGGTTCTCAACCATGGAACTTAGCGCCCGTTTTTGGCAAGTACCTTTAAGAATGGAAGATACAGTAGCAAATTAACGGCTTTTAGCTATAAGAGTGGCCTTTTTCACATTGAGTCGTGCCATTTGGGTGCAACACTAGTAGTTCAGCATTAATTAGGGCTTTAAATTTAGTGTTAGGGAGGGAAACACATGATATCGTTACAATATACATCGACGATCTTATTATTGCATCACACAATAAGGAGGAGCACATAATACACTTAGACATAGTTTTGAGAAAGTTAAGGGAGGGGGGTTTCGCAGTGAAACTTAGTAAGTCTTCGTTTGCCATACAACAGACTACATTTCTAGAACACACAATCACTACACAAGGGATTTTTCCTGAACAATCGCGTTTAAAAAGATCAACAACATCGCTACACCACGTAACGCCAAGCAACTTCGAAGCATTTTAGGTTTTTTAAACTATTTCAGAAGATTTGTCGTTAGGTATTCCAATCTGGTTGAACCCTTTAGGGAACTGTTGAACCATGAGCACGAGGCAGCTTTCGCTGAGTTGAAAAGAGGTTTCGTGGATTCAGTTATGCTGAAATACCCTAGAAAAGATTGTCCTTACATCCTTATGACTGATGCCAGTATGTTAGGAATTTCAGGTTAGCTGTGCTAGTATGATGACGAAGGTAATCTAGGAATAGTCTCATTAACTAGTAGGGGTTCGAGTATGGCTGAGAAGCGTTATACAATCACAGAGATAGAATTGTTGGCTATCGTGTACTCGCTTGGTAAGTTTCGGAGTTATGTTCTGGAGAGCAAGTTAAGAGTGCTCACAGACCATAATGCGCTGGTATTCATGGGTTCGTGTAAGTTGACCTCTAATGCAGGGTTATTCAAAGTGATTGTCAGGGTTACAAAAATGCATAACACACAGTGCAATTGACGTAGAAAGATGAATCGTGTTTTATTGTGTACTGTAATTCAAAAAGTTTTTTTTACATGCATTACAAATGCTCGATATGTGCGCCTCTGGTCACTCTACACACATCAACTCGAAAGTCCATCTCTTCCCACACACGCCCCAACATGTCAGTGGTGATGGTGTCGAAGGTGGCTCGGATACGCTGCTTCAGTTGCAGAATATTCGCCGGTAGAGGAAGAATAATACCTGATCTTTGACATATCCCCACAGGAAGAAGTCACACGGTTTTAAGTCTGGTGACCTTGGTGGCCAGGGTAAGAGCATCTGATCATGTTTCCTTCCACGTTCGATCCATCCTCTTGGAAGTTCTTGATTTAAAAATGTTCTAACTTCCCTGTAGAAATGAGGGGGTGCACCATCCTGTTGCCACACGTAATCGTCCTTGTCGTCACTCAACTGGGGTAACAGCCATTCAGTGAGCATGAGCAGGTAAATCAGCCCTGTCATTGTCTTTTCACGGAAAAAGAAGGAGCGTAGACCTTCGTCTTTGAAACGGCACAGAACACATTCACTTTTGGTGAGTCACGCACGTGTTCCACATAACAATAGGGGTTAGTTGTCCCCCAAATTCGAACATATTGCTTATTCACCTTACCACTCAGATGGAAAGTGGCTTCGTCACTGAAGATTAGCCTGTCACGAAAATGACAGTTTTCTTCTTCTTCTTCTTCTTCTTCTTCTTCTTCTTCTTCTTCAAAACGTTGTTGCAGTTCCATGCAAACATTCCAGCGTAGTACTTTGTCATTGCCTGTTAAAGCTCGACACAGTTGTAGGCGATATGGCTTTACATGCAGACGCTTTCGTAACACACGCCATACGGTGGTTTGATGAACATGCAGTTCCCTGCTGCTTCTTGTAGTTAATTTCTTAGGGCTACGGAGATAAACGTCCCTGATCCGATTCATGTCAGCTTCTGACACGCGGGGACGGCCAAGGCTTTTCCCTTTTCACAAGCAGCCGGTATTCACGAATTGCGCATACCATCTGCGAATAGAGTTGTCGGAGGGAGGGTCTTTCCCGTACGTCGTACGAAAATGGCACTGGACTATGGTAACGGAGATAACAACCACTTAACAGACCATCAAGGAACCACTGTAGGGTATTATAATGTGTATAATCGTAAGAAATATGCTAGTTTGTAAGATTATGGCAGATCCTCTGAGACAGACTTAGACTACAAGTGATATATTGCACTGGCACACTTTCAAGAGATGACGAAGAGGCTACAATTAACCAAGTGAAACAAAGCAGAGCATATAAATTCTAATGCAAGGTAGTATGCATTATGCAAGTGCGATGTGGCTATGTCAAGCTTGTCAATAATAACAAGAATCGAGTTAAAGGACACGTGATGAATTTCCGTATGAAGTAGTTAAAGGACACATGAGAGAAATCAGTGTGAGTTAGAAATAAGAACCAAAGACAATTGAAACAATGATTTATAAAATGACATCAAGAAAATGAATTGTATTGAAGGGTATTTATTTGTGTATGTTGAAGGGTAATGATATGTATGTTCTCATGGTATTTATGTATTTTAGGGTCATATAAGATGTTTTAGGCTGTGAAGAGAAGATGAATCCCATATTCAGACAGGTCTTCGTATGAAATTCATCGGAGGGGATTTGTAACCTTCCCAAAGTTAAAAGGGATCGAACCCTCAATTCGGAGATATGATTTTCTATAATCATGCGTATATTTTTATTTGATGCTTTGATGTGAGAGATAAAAATTTATTAGAGTGTATATTATAATTTCATTGATGTTTATGTAATTTGTTTAGGTTTAAGATGATATTTTATTGCGGGATCTAAGTCAGGTAGAATTTTGCATTGTATGAATATTTATTTGATTACCTGGATAAGTGCACATAATCAGGAAGTGTGCCTCGCTAGCGATGGGTTTCTCCAAGCAGGCCGCGGTCAGGGGGAATCATGCTGCAAGTTGGGAGAGTAGGTTTGGCATCTATGTACTAGAGGTGTGTCTTGGAGAAATTAGGAAGTAAGTATGCAGTGTCCTCATTGGCTGGTGCCGTGATTTATGGTGTGTAGACCAGTGGTCAGAGGAGGGGATGTGACTGATATTTAGACTTGACGTGAGCGTGAAGATTATTCTATTTTGTGACTCCGTGAGGAGTGGTTGATTCTATTTTGTGGCTCCGAGAGGAGTGATGGTTCTATTGTGTGACTCCTTGGGGAGTGATTCTTAGTTGGAACTCCTAGGGGAGTAGTGGTTCTGTTTTGGGACTCCATGGCTGGTAGGTTCGGTCAGGGACCGAAGTCAAGTCAGGTGATAGGTGTTTGGACTTAAGAATCAGAAGAGGACAAGTTTGGTTATGCTTGGCTGATCTTGGGAAGGACGGTATTTCAGGACGATCACAATATTGTGTTAAGGGGTTTCATACTGATTTGCAGGTTGGATTATTCTCATTTGTGAATACTTCGCCTAGTTTCAGACAAGTCACCAAGACTTCCTGTCTCGAAAAGCACGACGTATGTGGAACCTAAGTCTGTTTACCGAAATTCAAGGGCCATACCGATATTTTGTAAATCTACGAATACTGGTGAAATATGCCAAGTATTGTTCAAGTCAGGTTCGAAATAGCTGCTATAATCCACCATACGGATTCAGAGCACTATTATTAATTCAGATCCACGAATCAGTATAAATCGATGGATTCTGAAAGTCAGTAATCTACAGCAATCAATATTTACAATATATAATCATAAGTGTGAATAATTAGAAACTTCAGTACAAGTAACTAGGACTGATTCTCTGGGAGCATTAACCCCAGAATCAATAGAGTAAGTCTTCACGTCGGCGATCATCACATGTAAGTACCAGTCAACATCATCTTACTACGGTTCATCAGTGTTTGTCAAAGTGTGCCTTTGTATATATGATAGAGAGTGTTAGGGTAGCCTGTATCGACGAGGATCCTGCCGAGTGTATTTATTTGTCTGGTATCAGAATATATGTAAATTTTACCAGTTTTCCAGTGTTTTTATAGTATGCAGTCACCGGTGTAAATGGGTGTGGATGTCTATTGCTGTTGTTACTGTCGTACAGGTGTTTAACCCCCACGAACACCGATTATTACTATGATCAATCATTGTGAGGAGAGGTATTATTATTTATTTGGAAGCTCGGCAAATTACAATTGCACCCACGTGTAGTTGAACCATTACAATTGACGCCCAATAGTGGAACAATTTGGTCAGAGTAGTGGGAACGTTACAATACGAACCGACAGATGGTATAGCAAAGGGTCACCACTAAGCAGGCTGATAGCCGACATTTTCATAAACACATTGTTTATAAAACAACTCGACAATGGGAATAGTGCAGTAGAAGACATACGTGAATCATGAACTATGTGTCTAAGACACGCCATTCTCCAAGCAATCGATAATTTACACCACTCCGTTAAAATTACCAAGGGACCCGAAAACAAGCGGAAAATAAATGATCTCTACATAACAATCGAACGTTAAGATAACGACCTCTCATATTCAATCTTTCGCAAACCTTCACACACAACCCACGCAATTGGCTATCACTCTAACCATCTTAGCATGCACAAGTTAGCAGGCTTCAATTCAATGTTACACAGGGCAGTAAATATGCCAATGTCACAAGAAAACTACAAAAGAGAAGTTAGAATAATCAAGCAAATTTCCAAAGAAAATCATTCCTCATCCAGCAAAATAGATAAAATTGTAGCCAGCCATCGATATAAAACAATTCAAAAAATAAAAATAATGAGAACAAATTCATTTGGTTCAATTCGTGAATCCATACAAAATCGCATTTTTTTTTAAGAAACAAGGCTTCAAAATATCCTTCACAACGAACAAAACAACAAACAACACAATCGGCAAGCATCAGCACAGGAGTAATTTAAATAAACCAGACCCGTACTCAAAATCAGGGATATACTGAATAACGTGCCAAGAAACAGGATGTTAAACAAATTGCATAGGGCAAACCGGCAGAAGAATGGACACACTATACAGGGAACACAGAAATGCGATCGAATACGGGACCCATTCGGCCGCATACGAACATACGTACGATGCGTGACACAGATTCAACAACTTAAAAACACACTTAACATGTAGTTCCGTGATGAACTAAATAGCCTATTTTTATATCTCCTACTTACATTAATTGCCTCTATCAACATACACATTTTCAGTTTGATTGCTGTAATAGATTCGAAGATATTGAGAACCGTCTAAATATTTTGGATGGTCACCATGTTGGATTTTTATACAGTGGCCTTATAGTTATGTACTATTATATGAAGATTATTGTGTAGATGTTTTATTCAAACGTCAATCGCATGATTAGGACACAAGAAATATAAACGAGATGATAACATTTCGCTCAGCCGTCATCTTGTGGTTATGAAATTATGTAAATGAATTATATGGCAGTGGATTAAAATTTATATACGCATAGGCCTATACCGTACCAAGTTTCACTGCGCTCGGATGGTTAAATCGCTAGAAACGTCCAATTGAATATTTAAATTTCGCGTCGACGCCATGTTGGATTTGTGCTCACCAGGTTTTTGAACGTCCCATAGGTGAACTTATGTTTATAGCCTCTATACACATACAAATTTTCAGTTTGATTGCTGTCATAGATTAATAGATATTGAGAACCGTATAAATATTTGGGATGGTCGCCATGTTGGATTTTAATATATGTAAGCCATAGAGTTATGTACTATCAGATGAGGATTGTTGTGTACGTTCATTATTCAAACGTTGATTTCGATCGCGTGATTAGAACACAGGAATTTAAAAAAAAAAATTCGCACAGCCGCCATCTTGAGGTTTGTAAACAATTGAGCTAAATTAGATGTAAGTGTATTTCAATTTGTATAGTCATTTGCTGTACCATGTTTCGCTGCGTTCGGATGGTTAAATCGCGAGAAAAGTCTATTTAAATGTTTCAACTTTGCTTGGCCGCCATCGTTTTGTAGTTAACAGGTTTTTTTAGTCACATAATTGAACGTCTAGTAGTGCGCTTATCACTATAGACATTTTCAGGGTGATTTCTGTAATAGTTTCGGAGATATATAATGCCGGTGAAATATTTTTAACAGCCGCAATGTTGGATTGGTGAGACGAAATAAAATTTGAAGGGCACGGTCGGGGTCGGCCGTAAGTGTACTATGACCTTACCGAGTATCATTGAAATCGCTCCAACCGTTTAGACGATATTAGTGGGGGGCACACACACAAACAAACACACACACGGGCAAAAGGTGATCTCACAAGCCTATTTATTCATAAATGAAAATAGGCTTAAAATCATACATCACGAATCGAAAGGCAGAACCCTCGACATAAATGAATCAATTGAGATACACCTAGCTAAAGTAATCCACCCTACTGAACTAAACGAACCCACATTCATGGAGAATTATCCTCTCATCACGCTACTAGAAAATATCCCCCGTAAGAAACAGTATACAACATAACGCTTAAAGAGGGCTTTTTAGCTTATACATGGCAGGAGTGGAGATTGGTCTTTAATGTTGGAATATGTCCAGAATACATTAACATACACCATGTCAGGAAGTTTCTAAACATGGCTAGCGCAGAAATATTTTACAGGCAAGTTCGGATAAGACAGGTAAGAATGCGAGACCAGACATTAGAAAGGAGAGGAGTAAGCAAGTACACTTGAAGGGCAATGGCCAGTGACAATATCATACCAAAAACGCATAAGACAAGCAAATCCTAACATGACTGCGCAAGTTTAGCCTACAATAAACGTCTGTAACTAAAATTGTATACAGTTTACGCCACAAATTTTGGCCGGTCTGCCCCGGTTGCGCAGTCGTACAAATAACAGTCGGTGAGCCTCAGGCATGTTCAATTGATACAAGAGTTGATTTCCCCACAACTGACAACTCTCGTATCAATTGCACATGCCTGAAGCACGCCGACTGTCCTCCGTATGACTGCGCAACCGGGACCGACCGTCCAAAAACGATGGTGTAAACTGTATATTGTAAATATCCTCACTCACATACTCGTAGACATAGATTTTAAAGCCAGAGTGTAAGGGATCTGATGATGATCACTTGTCAATCGAAACTAGTAATCCAAGTGAATTTATTCATCTCATGGAATTATTTTCAGATTTAGGGAATAACACGCATTACAAATGGGTACAATCGTGTTGACCGACTTAAATGCATTTAAAATTTCTTTACTAAGGCAACAATATAGTTTTGCACTTTTTACACACTTTTCGAAAATGGGTTCTATGGATAAATACAGTATATATTGTACATTCACAGATATATATAATAGCAACCCGCTCCGTCTTCGCCCGGTATCTTTAACGGTTTACCCAGCGTAAGCTTAAAAGGCGAACGAACGGCAGGTCTCAGATGCAATTCAGGAAAGCCAAGGTGAACAGCGAATCTCCAATTACGTATACTCTCCTCTGAAGTCGACACGACTCGACAGTTTGATGCTGGTCGAAGCTGGGGTGATAGGCTTGCTCTGAAGTTAATAATTTAAATTTCCACTGAATGGAGATCGTTAGAAGAAATGAAAACGTAAAAAAACTTACAGTGAGCTATATATAAGACATAGAGATATGCTGTCCTGGACTTTTTTGTAGAACTTTTCATGCTGAACAATTCTTACACTCATTGTATTGTGCTGGCCGAAGGTTTCGGGGAGCCAACAGATTCAAATGACCCTTCCGAGACCCTCTTCCAGTTAACACACAAGTGTAGGGGCGACACATACATAGGTTGGTTTTGCACAAAAGTCTGTACTCGGGGGTATCGGGAATTGGTGAGGTTCGATTCTTAACCAGCTCAGAGGAATGCATCGATGTCAAAACTAAGCAAGTAAATAGTCAGCCTTATGTTAAAATCATGGATACATTTTATTCAGAATAGATCCCTAGCCTAGCATGAGAGTTGCAAAAGGCTAGTCCGATACTTTTCTGCCCTGAACGAAAATATAAAAAAGTCCTATCCAAATCTAAGTTACTCTCATGGTCCTAATACAAAATGTAAATGAAAACAAACAAGCTAAGAGTATGGCACGTAAGATCGACCCTAGGCAATTACATCGAAAATGACTACGGGAGGATCAACATCAGAAGAATTTACTGCAAAGCAAGACATTTACTTGTTTACAAATACTAGGAATATTTACATTTAATAACAAAGTGAAATTTGTTCTAGGCTAGGATGGTGCCATCTCCAACATTTATCTTTAAATTTACGTGTTTATCTAGTCCTAACTAACATTACTTAATAAACTAGACGCGTTTATTACAAAGAGAAGAATCTGGATATGTGCACAACGTTGCTGAATTAAAAAAAGAATTAAGCTGGTACAACACAAATATGTACAATAATCCAGCACTCCTATTGTTGTGCAATAGGCACTGTCTGCGTACTCGATTTGTCACTGTTTGTAACAAATGTTCATAGTGTCATGATGTGTAAAGAAGATTAGAAAAATAGGAAAGCCTGCAAACGCGTTGGTAATTAAACAATTACGTCGACTCACATTGCTGCCAATCTGATGTGTGTGCTTCAGTTTTCACATCATCAATTGGTCGTTGACTAATGGTGTCAAAATGTATCGACATGTATCCTAAATAAATCAACAGCAACTAAATGTCGTATTTTGGTCCTGCAAATATTTTATTTTTAGCATTTGTTTAGATTTAGGTTCAAAGGGGGAATTATAAGATTTGTTTAGTTTCACAAAATCCTATCTTTGATTATTAAAGTTCACACACATTTATTTATACCTCACAATGTATTTGTTCAGTTTTATGGACCTTTAATTGCGTTTAGTGTAATCAGGTATGATGTGTAAATCCAACTAATGTTCAATAACTTCATAACATTCCACTCAGGAATAACTTCATTAATAGACACCCTGTGTCTCCACATACCCTTATTATTATTATTATTATTATTATTATTATTATTATTAGACACCCTGTGTCTCTCTTAAACCATGGATTCGTCAATCCTTACTTCACCTGTCTGGTACGACTTCAATAGCTCGTTACCGCCGGCATAAATTACCATAAAATAATCACAATAACACGTCGGAGGTATTCATCCACCTTCTACGACAGACTTCAATAAAATTACTAATAATAACATTAGTTAACAATTAGTGTGGCTCCCTGAATTATACATATTTTAAATGTCAATTACAAAGATAAAGTGTGTAGAAAACATATAATAAGAATGCTCTTCAATAGCGTAAAGGATTCTGATACAAAATAGTGTGTGAGATTGTGTATTTATCATGTAGCCTCTTCCCAGAATAATGTCGAACCTACGATCTCTGGTTTCAAAATACTGTTCATTTCCAGTGTCCTTCTAGCTTCTCGTAACAAAATAAATCTTGATTCCAGACGAGCATTTGTCAAACAAATAAATAACGGGTCTTGCATTCAGATTATATAATGTTATTTAATGCACTGCCTGAGATTCTTTGAATCGTGCTATGAATAACGCTCTCGCATGCAAGTGACCTTGGCCTTCATTTACCACCTGTTAAGAACTTGTTTCTTATGTTATCAGCCTTACAAATAAAAGTTGTCTGTTACTGTATTGGAAATGATACGAAATGGACATTATAACTTTGCCTTCCTGGCGTTAAATAAATTTAATAAATATTTATTGCAGCCAAGTGGCCATAATGGACAGTTATTAGGTGTGCTTACAAATAATTATTACAGGTAGATTAATCTTTACTGTATTCAACTATGCTCTTTGTCCGTTTGCTGCATGATGTGATGTGGTATTTGTCGCAGGGGTTATTGCACAGAGAACATATGCATTCTTCATTCGTTTCATGGTATTTAACATTTTTACAGATCTTGTGGTGGAAACCGTGGATGGCGAGTCTTGTTACCACATGTCTCATCTCCTGGTTCTCGTTTGTCCATCTTCTGTCCACCATTGCTTCTGTTGCGTAGAATTCAAGCGGGATTTCGTTCTGCTTCTGATGTCTTATCTCGAGGAGTTTCTTCATATGCTTAGTAGATGGCAGTTGTAGTCTTAATCTGAGATCTTCAATGTAGTATGTTTCTTTTGTTAGGACATATGCCAGCCTAGACTGGGACGTTCTTGCAATTCCTAGCACCCTTTTCAGGAAAGAAGCCTTTACTTTTTCAATTGTGATTAGGTCTGTCATGGATAGCCTTTCCCATATCAGTTCTAGACCATATGTAATGACGGGGGTTATTTTCGCGTGGAAGAGAATCATTGCTGTTTATAGAGATAGTTTGGTAATATTGTTCAAATCGTGCATTCCTCTAATGGCTGCTGCTGCTCGTTCCTTTATATGTAGTCTAAAGGATTGGCACATTGTCTGTAGGGTGAGGCCGAGGTATTTGTAGGAATTGACTGTCTCAAGTTCAGTCTCTCCCAGGAACATTTTGTTTTCGGCGGCTAGTTTTCCTCCTTTTCGGAAGGCCATATGCACTGTCTTCTTTTCATTTATACTGAGCTCATTTTCCTCCGCCCAGTCTTGCAAGTTGTTGAGCACTTCCTGTAGCTCCTGTCTGTTTGTAGACCCCAGAACCATGTCATCTGCGTACAGGTAAAGGGATACTGATTTTGTGTTTTCAATAGTCCGTATAACATCCGCTGTCGCGACGTTGAACAGAGTGGGACTCAGTGGGTCGCCTTGTAGTACTCCGTTGGTTTGGGTGATCTCTCTTGAGGTTGATATCCCATCATTTATCTCTACTTTGTTGAAAGCCAGGATGTTTTTTTATCATATACATGATTTCGGATTTTTCATCCATCATTTGCTCCAGTTTTATAATGAGCTTCGATCTGTTTAGTAGGTCGAAGGCCTTCGAGAAGTCGACAAATATTGCATGGAAAATTCCTTTAGGGTGTCTAAGCGCTTGTTCTATGTCATTCAGTAGATTGTTGATAGCTTGAAGGGTGGACCTTCCTTTCCTGAACCCGAATTGTTGATCGGGAATCAGTTGATCGACTGTCAGGGTGAGCCTTTTGAGCAGAAATAAATTTAACAAAACTAAATCTTTCCACACGTGAGCTTATATTAATACTGTCTGTGTTGTGCACTTAGTGAAACCATTTATGACTAATCTACTGTACAACCCATACTGAAACATATTCTGACTTACAGAGTCCAGCGTCAAGACTTCGAGACCCGCCGTGAGATGTTATAGCGGTCTCCGTAATGGTCTCAGATCATCTTGCCTTTGTTTCAGCCATCGTCCGTTGTTAGTTCCCCAAGCATGTGGTTTAGTGCTCCATCTCCAACTCCATAGCGTAGTCGCTATGATCCATTAGATGTAGACGGTTGATTGGTTACATATTGTAGGTTGGGGTAAGGTTTTCACTCGTATTAAATATACTGATATTACTGCGCTCACTGCTTCTATTGGCGGGGTAAAATAAAATTGCCCATACACACCGCCACTGGCGTTATCATTGCTTCTGCAACGCTCACTCGCAAACTTTACACGTGGTCGGAAATAACTATTTACAGTAAATCAAAAATAATAATTCATCACTTCGACAAAACATGAGATAGTTTATAAATAACACAGTTTTAGAAAATTCGCAGTTTTTATGATACACTCGTGCATGTAAGCATGCGGCCTAATAATGCGCTCGCCATGCTGCCACTGTTTGTTAAATCTGATGAAAATATTACACTGGTTGAATATAAATTATCTTTCACTATTACTCCTACTGCATATTTAGCAATGATGGTTGTTCGTGTCTAAAATATTGACGGATTTCTCCATTACACAAGAGAGTTTCTATAGTCGGAACACAAGTAACACGTGTTTGATCCTTATGCGTCACTGACACGTCTGTCCTGCTCGGACGTACGACTAGTAGTAATCTAATGTCTTCTCATCATGGCGTCAGCTCAAAGCATGAGATAGCCGCGCAAATTTACGGTTTCGCGTTTCTGCGATGTGGACCGTAACTTAAATATGCTGAATGGCATTAGATAAATCGTAAACAATTTATGGAGTATCCAAAGTGTTTAAAAATTTAATTATAATCAATCTTGTTCAATATTCTTCCCGCTTCCTGTAGGGTGTGCTCGACTGCTCTTCAGCCTAGTAGCAATTTCTCCAAGGGTCTTGTGATCGATTATACCAATGCGAACATGCGTCAACGGGCGCAGTATATAGATATGTTTAACGGTTTACCCAGCGTAAGCTTCAAAGGCGCACGGACGGCAGGTTTATCTTCGACTTGGTTCTCTGAAATCGTTATTGCTTGGCTTCCTTTGGTCATAAATGAATGTTTTTCTACAGAAACCTTCCTTGAAAAATCCTTTACGAAATGGTAAAAACCGCATCAAAATCCATTCAGTGGTTCTCGAGATTACCCGTTACATCCAAGAATCGGGGACTTTGTTTTATACTATAAGTATATAGAGATATTTACGTACTGTATATAGCCTACCGTAACAGTTACGTACACCTTGCACTCGGTTATTTATTGCGGTTATATACAGTAGTACATGATACAGTTACCGTATCTAAACACTCAGGTGGAACACTTATCCTGGAATCACCTTTTGATCAGCATCCGTCACTTACCACAGTTCGTTGTACACTGGACTGAAATTCGCTATGTGTGAGAGTTCCTGGTCTGCTTGTAATATGGCTCTATCTGTTGGTACTCTGTGCAAACTTATTGATTAATATGCTTGTTTAGCGTGACCTGAACGTAAAATTTATACTTGGGATATGAATTGCCTTACTTCAAGTAAGTGTGTGCTAATGGTTCTTGGACATCCGCAACTATTATAAACCACAGCCAAGGAAAATGCCCATGCTTGCTGCATCCAGCTTATAACCGTGATTATGGACTCTTTAATGCTGACTGGTTGCGTGGCTCAGCAGTAACGTTCTCGCCTGATGTACTCAAGGTTGCAGGATCGAATCCTGGCGCAGTCAACTGGCATTTGGGGGTGCTCAAATGTGAGGGAGCCGTTTCAGTAGATTTACTGGCACGTTAAAGCTCCCCTTCGGGACAAAATTCTGGTACCCCGGCGTCTGTAAAAGCCAGACTACTGTAGTTAAGAGGGACATAAGACCATTATTATTATTATTATTATTATTATTATTATTATTATTATTAAGTGCTGCCTGGCTTAGGGCTTGGTTCATTGAGA
The DNA here is from genome assembly GCA_946902985.2 of Meconema thalassinum. Classification (NCBI taxonomy): domain Eukaryota; kingdom Metazoa; phylum Arthropoda; class Insecta; order Orthoptera; family Tettigoniidae; genus Meconema; species Meconema thalassinum. The sequence goes on along the minus strand of OX336389.2, from coordinate 853,734,252 downwards.
ATTTGGTGCATAGGCCTAATACATCTTTCCCAAATAACCAATTTCTCACATTGGCATGTCACTTTCTGAGTATTATTAGAAAAGTTTATGCTTGCCCTATCGCTTAAAAGCGTAAATAGTGTTGAGCTCTCCAAAGAGAAATGTTTGTTCATTTTAGGTTGGATTGGTTGTTTTTCTTAGATATGTAAATTTCTATGGCTTCCTTCATTCCAAGTGGCGTGTCAACTTATTAAATGAGTTTGCAAGTCTTAATAACATAACTAGCATTATTAATACAACCGCAGTTGTTAAACGAGTGCTAACAGTGGGCAATGGTGGGGCACAGGTGCTGAGAACTGGGATTTCCTAGTACTCAGGTTAGTGGCTCACTTCAGTATTTATGTAACAGTATCACGGTGTTTGAATGTCTTTACAACAAAATTAGGAATCTATTAATAACATAGACACGAACACACTATTTTCAGGAGTGCTATAAAGCTAACAGGACCCAATTAAAAAATTATGAAAAGGATTTTGTAACAAAATAATTGTACTTAAGTATTACGTATATTTGACAACCCTGTAAACGCTCCAAGTGAAGATGTTCACTAGAACAATGAAACATGTCATCCAATTAACCCCTTTTCGAAAAGTGAATAAGGTATGTAAATGATTTCCTGGTTTGCAGGTGTGAGTAGATAAGTTGTACTCTCCGTCTAATTTAATGGAGCATATTAATGTAGTCGCCGACGTAGCGTAGCGGTCAGCATGGTTAGCTGCCACCCCGGAGGTCCTGGGTTCGATTCCCGGCTCTGCCACGAAATTTGAAAAGTGGTACGAGGACTGGAACGGGGTCTACTCAGCCTCGGGTGGCCCAAATGAGTAGAGGGGGTTCGATTCCCCCTCAGCCATCCACGAAGTGGTTTTCCGTGGTTTCCCACTTCGTCTTCGGGCAAATGCCGGGATGGTACCTTCTTCAAGGCCACGGCCGCCTCCTTCCCTCTTCCTTGCCTATCCATCCTAACCATCCCTTACCTTCCCTCATAAGGCCCCTGTTCGCTTTGCAGGTGAGGCCGCCTGGGCGAGGTGCCAATCCCACCTCACCAGTTGTATCCCATCCGATTCGATGTTCCCAGCTCTAGGACACTGCCCGTCGAGGCGGTAGTGGTGAGTTCCCTCGCTGAGTCCGTGGGTTCCACCAACCTGGAGGGTAAACGACAAAAAAAAAAAAAAATGTAGTGACCCACACAAAAGGGAGTAAACTTGTAGTTTTACGTGATCGTTAGTATTGCTATCTTGAGCCACGAAACCTCTTTTTCTTTGCGTTGAATCCTAACCACAGGACCCGATATTTCATTTTGAAAATCTCACGTGCATAAACCCGAAATGGAAACCCACCCACCTTGGTGAGAGGCAAGCAGGTTGTCTACTGCGCCATCACGCCCCATACTCAAAAGCATGTATATGCGTTATTGACACAAATACGTAAAAATATGCTGAATAAACTTGACGTTTTTCCAATGTTTCGGTGTAAAACGATTTTTCAAACTTCCTTAAATTGCCTATTAAATTAGGCCTATATAGAAACATGCATTTGCATGAACTTCCGGGGCCTATTCATGATTATAACATTTACTACGCACAAACGCCATCTTGACTATGCCAATCATCAAAATAGATACCCCGGGTATAAATCTAGGAATTTGCTAGTTGTGAAACTTCGCAAAAAGATATATCCCTACATGCTACTTATTCTCGTCTGAGTATAAGCTTCTTTGTCTCCTTACACTTGCGGGCTTGTGTACTATCAGATCATTCGGTGGCGTAGTTGGTAGAATGCTGAACTGCTGTGCCCAAGATAGCGGGTTCAAACCCGGCCGAAGTCGTCGGATATTTCAAGAGCTTTAAAAATCTTTCAGTATGCCTTCTTTCGGAGGGAAAGTAAAGCCGGCGGTCCCATGTCATAGATGTATGGCATGTAAAAGATCCTTTCACAGACGAAACTTGTGTAAAGCTAAATTGTTAAGTTAGATTTCGTCGGAACGCTCTTTCAAAGTTCCAACGTTCACCACTAGGTATCTATCATTGATATCTTGTAGCGAATGTTGGAACTACTTGAAATTGAACGGAACTTGTAACTCATCCTGATAAGGGTATCCGCTGGAAGCAGCTACAGACTCAGGCGAGCCGAACATGTCCTCGGACACTCCCGGCACTAAAAGCCATACGATAAATAGATAAATAATTAAAGTCAATAAGGATATATTGAGCAACTACCACTAAACGAGATAAGGAATTTTCTATGACTGACATTTTCTTAGTCCAGTTTACAAGAATATCAGATTTTGTTTGCAAAATATGTATTTTATCAATTGCGTAGTATTTACAGGATTCCTGGAGAATAAAAACTATTTTAAAGAGAATGGTAGTGTACTTGTTTAAATCAGCATAGCAATTTACAAAGTATAAGAGACCTGTTCCTAGAGCGGATGTGTAATGTGTACCCCAGAACCATGCTACTTAACGGACAAGATAAAAGATTTAAGGGATGCTTTTCCTGCCCTGAATCGTACAGAAACCTTCTCATCTGAACCATGCAAATTAAATTTTGACTGTAGTGAATCGCGGTACATTGGTCAAGTTCGTTAGCCTGTTTGAGACCCTATTGACGCATTAGTTTTGTCAGTAGAGGCTTTTATGGAGATGAACATGCAAGATGTCCAGCCTCCTGCCAGACCGGCTACATACATATCCTCCCACTCGTGCTTCAGTTCAACAAACCAAAGGCGCCATTCACCAAAGCTCGATCATTTGAAAATTCTGTCCTGCTTGGGTATAAACACTCCCTTCCTGTCCCTATATTTCTTTTAAGTCAACGCTGAAAATTCAATGAACAGTTTCATAAGTGATTGTCTATGTAATTTGTCACGTAGTAAAAGGAACAGATAAGTAACCAACAATAGCACTCATTTTGCGGAACATTAGTTTCACAGTTTCACCCTTTGTTCCCAATACTTGCAATCAAATACACACCTTTAATACTGGAATAATAATTGAACTGGTCTGAACACAAAAATATAGGCGCAATAGTTGAAATGGTCAATAGTTCCGTTGAAGATATCGTTATAATACATTAGCAGCAATGCTGGAACCAACAGGATAACAAGTAGTTCAGACTGATAGCTCACCCCGAAACAGTGCCAATATCTCCGATGTTTTATTGAAATATTCGCGCCATTTCAGTATACAGTACATAATAATATTCCCACACATGAATTGTATTCATACATGATATTAATCCTGTGCCATACATAAAATGCTATTCCGTTAATAATGTATAATTTTAGAGGTTAAGTAGGGGAGCAGTGACAGTTCTGTCCCACTCGACGCGGCTGTGCCCATAAAACAAACATGGTGGCCAAGCCAAGTTCCAACATATAAATAGACTTTTCTTGTGAACCTATGGTCGGATTTTGACAAATGAGGTGTCATAGGACTTGGGGTGACGCCCTGTTTCCTACGAACCACTTGTTATATTTTTTTTTTGAAAATTTTTGTTTCTGAAAGTAGGCTATATTTTGAAAACCAACCATGATAGAACGTTGTGCAATGGCTTAAACGAACGGTCTCTATGTCCTTTATCGTTAGAACAAAACTTTTTTTTTGATTTTTATTTAAAAAAAAGTTAAATTTTAAAATTCTTATATTTTGGAAACTAGGAATTCTACAAAAACGTAGGTTTGACATAAATTGATTGTCTTTATCCCCTCTACCCCAAACCAAGTTTTAAGTCTCTAGGACAAAACCTGTGAGTAGGGGATAAGGAGAATTTAAACTCAGCAGTTTTTAAATTGCGCGCGCTTGAGCCAAGTTAGATGGTCGATATCTCGCGAACCCATGGTCGGATTTGGATGTGTGACTTGTCAAATGACTTTTCTCGAAGCTCTCCTTATTTTGTTAATAGGTTGAAATTTTGAGAAAGAGGGAAACTGAATTTTTTGGGGTAAAACCATCATCTTAGACTTTTTGTCATATCTCGCAAACCAATAAGGCTAGAGACGTGTACCAGGGGTCGTAGGACTCGGGGTAACGCCCTCTTACTGAATGTCGTATTTATGTTTCCAAAACAATTGTTAAAGGGCCTAACTACACTTTTGTTGAAAAAATAATAATTTTTGAAACTTCTTTTATCTGTTTAAAATGTTTATGAAGAATGGTTCTTGAGAGAGATGATACTGCTGGGCATGTGTTTTAACAAAACTATCGCCGTCCACGGTGGCTGTGCTCAATAGATCAATCGATATTTCGACGGGACGGTTTATGACAGGGCGAGGGTTCGTTTTTCCGATATTTTACCCCCGAAGTGGATCTTTAACGTGTAAACGATTATGAATCACATGACAAATGATAATTTTATGATTAGATAAAGGACAAACAGACTTGGTTATATGTAGGTTGAAGCGAGTAGAGAAAACACACTTGCTGGGGCAGACTGACAGGATGTGAATGTAATTTGAGCTGATTGGAATGCGCCGATCTGACTTGACAACAGATGCAATGGAAAACTACAGAGGGGCAGAGGACACTTGAAGGTCAAACGCTAAGAATAGAGCTGGCAACAGTGGCGCCAAACCCAACCAAACCAAACCGAATCAAACCGAACTAAGCCGAACCAAACCTAATCGAGAACAAGCCAAGGGTTTAAGTGTAAAACTTGTGGGTGGATGTTGTCATTGGCGAGGTCAAAAAAAAGGAAAGGTATAACGCTCTACGTTGACTGTTAAAACTTACTCAGTGGTTACTGGGACAAGATGGTCGCTACACACAACAAGCTTTAAGTACTTGAGGCTAATAATCTATACACACACTCGCTTGTTCTAAACTAAACTGTTTTGCTGGTAGTGCTCAGACAGTAGGCTGTTAACAAAATGCATTGCTAACGGAAATACAATCATTTCCGACTGTCTAATGTTACCAGCTAACCATTTTGTGCTGCAGCGGCGAGCACATGCGTCTCTTGCACTGGAGAACATAACTCGATTTCCAGCTCTAAGGCCTAAAACGAATCAAACTAATAAAGAAGGGCATGGTGGCGCAATGGTTAAGCTGTTAGCGTTTCACTACGTCATAAACATATTAAAAAAAAGCAGAGATAATGTTTAAAACCGATTACACTTGTCTCTTTTTAAATTATTACTTGGATTACAAATACAAAGGTGGACTGGGTTCGATATACAGTTAATGCTGCCTATCGCACACTAGACTGTAAGAAAGCCGAAAGAGCAAAAGGCGTAGCTAGAGCAGTGGTAAAATCGCTATGTGGATTTAAGAACTGGCAAAGCTATGTCACATAAACAGTGCAGGATACAATCCAGCAACCATAATTTGTATCTTGTGGAACAGAGAAAACACCCAGAGAGAGAGAGAGAAAGTTTGTGTGTGTGGGTAGAATTGATTGTTTGACCTGAGCAAAAAGGTAGGGTGGGGAGAGGGAAAATTAACACTTATATATGAATGGTAAATAGTAATTTAGTTTTTTCAATAGTTTTTTTAATGCAGTGGTAGATAGGCGTTATTTTGTAAAACACTCTTACTTGCAGTAGTAATAAGCCTCTACGTTTCTGCAAACACAGACATAGACTAAAACATACAATGAAAAATCTTGTATTGGAAATATCATATTTCAACATACACAAAATAAAAAAATTTAAACAGCAAAATGGAAAATCCATGTTTCTATATCGCCAAAATTTAAAAACTTTAAACTGACATTTAAAAAAATATATAAATGGGAAATTGACAAATGTGTAAACAACAAAATGGAAAATCCGTGTTTCCATATCATAAAATTCAAAAAACTTCAAACTGACATTTAAAAAATGCGAATAGAAAATTGACAAATGGCAATGTGTGAAATGTGAAAATGAAGAACAAATGAGCAAATGGCTATCATCATTTTTTAAATAAAAAAAAAAACATGGCGCTCTATGGTTGAGGTGCGAATCAAACCTCCGTCTACTTATTTGGACCACCCGAGATTAAGTAGAGTTGTTTTAGTCCTCATACCACTTTTAAAATTTTGTGTTGAAGCTAGGAATTGAACTCAAGAGCTTCGACGTGCCAGCCAACTATTCTAATCGCTACGCTACAAAGACATCTTTATACCACTCTTAATGAACAATAATAAGAAAAACATGGTGACACTGTTTCTGTTCCACAGTCTGCTAGCCACTAGCCAGCAGCTGGAGTCTTGGAGCACGATACAGTTGACATTTTGTAAAGAGATGTGACATGTTTCAAAGTATTATGGGTTGCTGTTAAGTGAAAACTAATCTCGTACAAGGAAGCATGAGTTCAAACCCTTACCTGACATAACTACTGTATTGCTTTAACATGGCATAGCGATACTGTATTATTATGATACTCGATACACAAACCATAGATAGAATGTATTGTTTAAGTACACTCTCTCTTTCTAAACATAGCTAGAGACTGTCAATGGTTAACAATTGAATTAATAGTGAGGGAGGGATGTAGTGATAAAAATGTAGGAAAACAGACAATAACCATTTTTTTTATTAATTTCATTTTATATTAGATACACACTGAATACAACTATCTGTCTCTTTACCATTGTTTGATATAGATTTTCTTAAACACAACGCTTGTTGTAGATCCTTTTATAACTTTCTCTAGGTACTCTTGTTCTTAAAAACTGTGGAAGCCGCAATGGTTTTATAGACATAAAACCCTCATCCTCTTCTTTTTCATCATAATCATCATTATCATCATCATTATGAATATTATTATCATAATTATTATAGTCATTGCCACCATTACCATCATCATCATCCTGAACGTCACTAGAACTATCCAATTCCTCTTGTTCCTTTTCCACAGGGACCTCTTATAGAGTCTGCGTTGCTTTTGATAGTGTTAAAGGTGTTTTGAACGTTGACAACTGTCCTAACATGACTTTTTGAGGTGATGATAAATGCTTTTCATCAAATAATGCACTCACTATCTTGAGCAGCAATATATTTTTCTTGGACTTGCTTTTTTACCTTGGTTAGAGTATTTTGTGTATTTAAATGTGTATTAATTTGAGATTCACAATTATGTTCGTTTGAAGTAAGTACGATGGAGTCTTTTGTTTTAATAATTTCTCGACACTTTTTGGATCGTTGTTTTGAACATCGCCAAATTACAGTTCCATTTTTATTGGTTGTTTTTACAATATAAGTATATCCTTTATAGTAGACACATGGCTTGCATATCAACTAATACATATGAATTAAATTTCAGTAAAGTCACATGAACAATCTTTAGATTACAAGCGATTTACACACACACTTTCCTAAATGTCGAGATTTATGGATGTTGTTTTTGCCAACAGCTGCTTACTGCGTATGACAAGGCCGGAGACTGGTAGGTGAGACGGTCTTTTACGATGTGGCCACTGTGACTAGTAGTAGTCAACTGACAATATTCTTATACCCTAGTCAAGGTTAACAGGTACTTACTGCGTATGACAAGGCCGTACACTCGTGGGTTAGACAGTCCTTTTTTTTTGCTAAGGATCTCATATATACCCTAGACAAGGCTATACATGTTAGTTCTGAACACTTAGTGGTTAATTGTATATTGAATTTAAATACACAGCTTATACAAGCACGTTTTTCACGCTGTCAAACGTTGTGAAATAGTCACATGGAACACACAAAGTAAGTTACCGCTACCTAGCGGTGGATATGTGTACTCACTCAACTACTAGCTTGCTACCTAGCGGTGGATATGAGCACTCACTGAACTACTCGCATGCTTGTCAATAATGGGAGCAATTGTTCTTAGCACTAACAATACACACAGCGGGTTTGCTTTATCGTTTAATACAAATATATCTTGTTTAAATAATGTACCAAACAGTTAAATGACGCAATTGTATGGGGAACAGAGGAGTGCGTCAGGCCTCGGCAGCCGGCACATTTCATATCCTCGCCGCTAGATGGGGGCTTCATTCATTCCATTCCTGACCCGGTCGGAGACTGGAAGCAGGCTGTGGATTTTCATTTTCAATTGTATGGGGAAAGTTGCATTACCTAAAATATAATACTATGCACGTGTTTAACATTTTACAATTGCATTAGCAAACAGGTTGTAACTTGTAAAAGTGCATGGGCATTGAGAAAACCAAGGCGTAAATATTTGTTTAAGCATGCTATTTAAGCCTAGGTCATAAAATACTAATGCAAATAAACAATATCCTTACTTTTATAACTAGGGCTCGGATTTTTAGGTGCTAAAAATCGGGAAAATATTTATTTTTTATGTATTAAAAATACCAGAAATATGTGACAAAAAAGTAAAAATATTTAATTATAATTTAGTTTATTAATGTGAATATAAACAATATGCAGTACTCACGAATGCAATTTCTTCTATGTCTCACTGACTGCCGAAGCATTACAATACACATCTTGTGGTTGTCCATCACAAATGACCGACGATCATCGCGAAACACTAAGAAGGCGCGAAACTGCGCAATATGTTTCTTGCCCTTGAGGTGTTGTGTAGCTTGAGATCGCTGTTCAGCCTTAAATGCTTTCCCTCATGGTAAATTTATCTTTAAATCAGACGATAACTTGTAGTTGTTTTTACTTTAGGCAACGTAGAACTGCCTTACACATCACAGTGCCAGAAATGACCTGCATGTGAGTAGCACTGGTTCCAGGTAGCTGGGAGAGGGGAGGTCTAGCATGTGGTGAAATATGGCTATGGAGAAGGAAATTCCCGGCTTCCACAGTGAGTGGCACGGGGCGACAAGTTAAGAATAACACAGTTGCAGGCTGATACACGCTCTGCATGAAGATTAGATAGCTCACAGGTTCTTCCCCGTTGAAGTAACACAGAACAAAAATGCAATAAACAGAAAGATCTAGCATACTGATTTTAAAAAATGCATATATTATGTCTTTTTATGTGCTAATATGTGAAAAGCAGGAATTTATGTACTTATAGAAAAAATGCTTAAAATATGTATTTACATAAAAAAATATGTATTTACCTAAAAATCCGAGCCCTATTTATAACTTACCGAACAAAACCAAACTATAGAGAACCAAAGCCAAAACAAAACTGAACCAAAACATAGTCGCGCCCATGTCAAATTGCGCCTACTATCAATCGCGCCTACTATCAATCACGCCTACTATCAATTGTGCCTACTATTAATCGCGCCTACTATAAATTGCGCCTACTATAAATCGTTTTTACTATCAATTGCGCCTACTATAAATCACGCCTACTATCAATTGCGCCTACTATCAATCGCGCCTACTATCAATTGCGACTACTATAAATTGCGACTACTATCAATCACACTCACTTTTGTCTACCTGCTTTTGCACTCTACTTTTGATCTTATATTTTACACTCACTTGTTGACTTATTTGGTCTTGGAAAGTATATCAGCCCTTTTAATAACAGCATAATGCTTACCACTAGTCCTTTTTATGACAACATAATGCATACTATTATGTTTGTGAGCAACAACAACAACACACTAAAATTCCAAAAAATCCGAAGTAGCCTACTCTTAAGGTCAATCATTGACTCTAAACTCTTACTCTTATCTCTATTCCAACGCCTAGTTAAAAACATTATATTTTGAAAACTTTTCAAAAAAGTTGAATTGGGAAAGTAGGCTATATTTAAACTAAAAAATCATATAAAGTCATATGTTAACTCTTACACCTACCTCTTTCCCACTCTCAGTCAAAAAATAATGTTGTATTTTCAATTTTTTCTATGGTTAATGATTGACTAAGAGTGAGATAGTGGTAGCTATCTAACTTTATCTAACCCGAGCTAAGCTAACCTAACTTGATCGAATCTAGCATAATATACCTTTACCTAACCTAACTTTTTGATCTCACGAAGTTACAGTGTTCACGTTTACACCAAGTACAAGACATACTTCCTAGCACAGGTTTGTCGCTAACATTCCACTCACACGCTAACATTTAACTCTGAGGGAACATGGGGAAACATGTGAGGAATATTGAGTTATTTCACACTTTATCAAATTTCCTCTAAAAGTGATGTAAAAATTCAGCAAAATTTTCTAAAATGTTTACAGAATCAACCTAAATGTTGTTAAAACGTCCCTGGATTTAGGTAAAGGGTTACAAGGAGTGTTTTCAAGATTATGGATGGTCGCATTAGCACATGCAAGAACTATAAAAGGGTTAGGTTCAAATACTATGTCTTTGAGATAGATGATGTGGATGCCCATTACAACGGAGGAGTGCCTCGAGACGCTGCGAACAAGACTTGGGTAGCCGAGAGGTGAGTGTAAAGACCCTAAGGAACCACGAATGCTATCCATCAGGTGTGATACAATCTTTAAATTTACTCATTAGGGATTAATGCTTGAGATATTTCTGGGTTGTCACGTGACATGTTCTACAAGTTTAGACTTGCCTTGAGACTGGATATGACGTCACTGATTGATGGTGGTGGGCGGCTGGCAGTAAAGGAAAATGTGCTTGTTTGATAAAAAACAATGTTCAGCCTGGTTTGTGTTTAAATATATAATGGCTCAACGGACAATACATATTTTTCTTTAGGGAGAATTATATATTCAATGCCAAGGTAAGGTTATAATTGCTTTGGAGTGGAGCTTTGACTCCCATAGTGCACTGGATTTGCTCGTGACGTGGGTATACATGTATCAAATACGTCTTGCAATGGCCTTCCCAGTATGTGCTAGCCAGCGTCTTGGTGAGGTGTACTCTTACCAACTGAAGAGCCCAATGGTACACTGGGGCGAAACGCTGGCAATTTGTTGAGTTATGTCAGAACATTTATCACATTTTGTGTTTATATATGTAATGGCTCAACGGACAATAACTTACATATTTTTCTTTTGGGAAAATTATATAGTCTCATGTTTGTAGTGTAATTATGTCACCCAAGAATCAATATTCTATTTGGCATTATTAATATTCCAAGTCTTTGTCGGTGTCCAGTCATACATCGCTAGCCTTGTCTCCATGTTCAGTTGAGCCAACGCGTCGTTGTTGGAACTCAGCAATTTGTCTAGGATGATACCGTGTCTTGTACGGGGTTTCGCCAAGAGACACCAAGATAAGCTCATCAGCGGGCTCTTGGTGTCCGTGCCCGGACCTCCAGAGGAGTAGCGAACTGCGAGCTACTCCCTTTTTACTGTATGAAGCGCACCTGTGCTTCTTTACTGCGAGAGCTAAAAGCTCTATCAGGCTTCCAAAAGGATGGTATATTGGCTTTCACGGCCAAGGAATTGCCTTTGCTCGTTTGAAATTTGAATCGAAGTGAAAGGCAAGCCTACTTTCACCGAGCTCTCTGATTGGAGACAGTCGTCCCTTGTAGCGTCTTGGTGTTCGACGATGACCAGGTTGACTTCTCAGATATCTTGAACTTAAATGAGAAATTAACCGTGTTGTTTTTTGTCTGGGACACATTAGCAAGCAGATACATTCGAAGAAGAAGCAGCAGTTTGAAAGAAGATCGGTAGACCAAGTCATTTGTGGTGAATCCAACGTGAAAAGCGTTTCCTAGTGCCTGGAATAAATTACATGAATTATTTATACACTTAATGAAACACTTCTCACACAAATTGGGGGCTAAATTGGATGACTAGTTTCAACTAATTCAACTCACTTGGGCAGCATATGAGGTGAAGCCCTTTACTATATCCGAGACAACAACAATTTCATATCAACCTGTAGAGTTTACGGACAACGGAATTATTAAATTGACGGTATATCAACTGTAAGAATATTTGCATTCATGTAAATATATTTCATTGCACACGTATTAATTGTAATTCTGTGATGCAACTCATTTTAATTAAACCATGATGGATAATATTTTATTTTGTTTTATGCAATACATACAGGATGTTCAGTAAATAACATGTAGCCTACTTACCTCCACGTGTATAGGTAGAGTCATGCCACTTTGTTCTTATCAAGCAGCATGAATTGAATGGTCTTGTGATGAACGTTAAGAGTTGTATTCTATATAAGACTCCATGTTTGCTTAGTTTTGTTGCAACTCTGGTCCTACATACACAGTAATTGATTCTAACGTTAGAAAAGTAAGTCCATCTTGAATGCATCGAATAGTTAATCACGTGTCTTCTGCAGGGAGAGCCTCTTATGTGAGACCACATATTTGCTGAGTTTCGTCGGTAATACATAGTGGATTATCGATATTAATGGCTTATATATTGAAGGTAGTGGCCCACTGACACGAACACCTCGTTACGTTACTGTGGAAATCCATCGATTAAGCCAATGGCTTCGTCAACATCAGGGTTGTTACCTTATCTTTCCGTTTATTTCCCGCCGCCTGACTGCCCGTCTCTGTTCGGCGCCATTCTTCACACAACTTCACTTCATTTCCAAAAACGAGATGCTACCTTTGGAGATGCCTGTGATTTTTGAAAGTTCTCGATCTGGGTCTTTCTCCGGCTGTGTTTTGATTCTGTCCAAAACATATTTTATCCCGCACAATGGCAAATCTTTACGTGCCATTTCACTCGGGATGTGATACGACACTCAAATGTTAAACTGATAATATTGTGACATAAAGACAAAGGCAGGCGTTGAACTCAGCAAATGCTTACCTGAATATGAGCAATCTGGACTTTCTTATGAAGAATAGAGGCACTATTTAACCTTTGTTGTCTCTGGAAACCGACGTGCTGTATCATTTAAGCGTACTGAAACAACCTTGTTTTGGTACATTAAATTTGTTTTTCAGTATTTGTCTCAGTTAAATGGCTGTCTCCATATCAGGCGTCATTCATAAGTGACTTCTACTGAAATTGTTCTCCCAGGGATGTGGTCTTTGCCGCCTTGAAAAGGTCATTAAAAATAAGACCAGGTTTTCTCATCTCTTGCATTTCTAGGCTTTGTAAATAGCGAAAGTAACACTTTGGTGCCGTGCTTAACACAATCATTATGCTCTACCTCGTGTGCTATCCTGGACCAAAGCCATCAGAAACAGTTACCTTCCCTTGGTGCCTGGTTTCATAGAAGTGCAAATAAATAACAGAGAAACGAAGTTTGATGTTTTTCAGTCGGTAAACACGATTGTATCCAATTGTGATGGATTATTCCCTAATCCTGAAAAGAAAAAAATACATGAGATTAATAAAAGGTTTCAAACACCATAATAACAGAGAAAGACAAGATCTACTGTGGAAAATATAAAAGACTAAACAAGCAGTTTCTGTTACCACGCCAACGGAATGTCGGTGGTATCCCAATATCCCAATTCATGATCATTTTGATGGCAAGTATTGAAGTATAAATCCTCCCGTATCCCCGATACCGTGATATAATGGGGGATAACACATAGCCAGGCTTGGTCACATGCTATTAATAAGCCTTTCCTGAAAATGTCATTAAGACAGTTGGGGCCGTTTAAGAGATTAAGCCGTTTAACTAACAGACAGACATGCATACAAACGTTACTTTGTACATAGATATTCATCAGGACATCTAACTGTGGAGTCGTCTCAATTGGGAACCTATTCATATAATTTTATATTTATCGAATTATACTTGGTGCTCAATTTGTGAGGCATGTTTTGATTAGATTCCGTAATATTACAAGAAAGAATTCAAATGCTTAAATTATTATCGTGTTGGAAGACATTTTTCAGTGTTGCCTTAGTAATCGAAATTTAATGTTTATCAATCGGTATACACGATTGTACCCAATTGTAATGGGTGGTCACATATCCTGAAAAAAGAATTACATTAAATCAATTAATCATGTTGACCGACTGAAAAATATTAAATTTTACGTACATTATTTTCTAATATCAGTCCCATATAGCATCCATGTTACATATATAACGGTATTTCAACATTTGCCTTGAGCGCGCAGTACCAATATCTGACACAAATGCTGCGTTATTTCGAATGCCAGTGTTGTGTTTATATCAAAGCCCAGATCCACATGACCAACACAAAGCAATGTGTTTGCCAGTCAAATTTGGGAACAAACATCATAGTTTTGGAAGCCATTGTGCCTTAGTGAATTTCATTTGGTAACAAAGAGGAAAAAAATTACGAGCCTTACAGTAGTCGCATATGATGTGTAACATCTGACATAGAAGAAACCTCACGTGAAATTGTTGATACACCGGTATTTTACACTATTATTGGCACAAATATTAATATATTGTAAAAGGGAGTGTTTTACAGATATTGTAGTTTATAATACGGAACTCATTTTATTAGATGATTTGTAGCTTCTGCCAGCACTAGCATTAATAAAGAATACGATATGGATCAACTAGATTAATAGACGCGACACCGTTCATAACCTTAAATTCCTTATAAACAGGTCCTCTTCATTCACAGACCAAAACGTAATTTCATATGGATTCTGTTAAAATGAGTCATATTGATACGATAAATATCGTTTAAAATGATAATCTGGTAGCAAAAATATCTACCTCGTCCGGGATTCGAACCCAAGATCTCTAGATTCACAGTCATAAGCACTAACCCCACGGCTATTTCGACTACGCAAATTTTGTGCACAAGATGGTCACTTATTTCCACGTTCCAATAATACTGCATTACCGAATTAAGTTTCATTTATATTTTGCTTGTTTCGATAATGTTCCTGCGTGAAATTCCGTTTAAAATGCCTTATGAATATGCCCTCTTTTGAGTAAAGAGAATGTATTCAGTAATAGTTCATGAAGGCTTACTCAATTCTCGTATAACCACAACGATTATATTATATTGATGACTGCATTACCGTTGTGGGTTAATATTTGAATAGCCATTGTGCAAAAATATAATACCGGCAATGCCGACTACTTACAATGTTTGATATTAAGGCATTTTACCATTTAAATACTGATACGAAGACTTCGAACATGTACCATGTCATTTGTTTCAATCACTTGACTCCAGAGTTTGCATGAGCATTTTCCGTTCAGTATGTCATATACGTTCCACATGGCCGAGAGTACGTCGTGGTATCAATTTCCGACACCGCGCGCTCATTGTTTCTCGTACCACTGCCAGCTGGGTCTTACCACTGCCCGCTGGATCGATCGATCGAGCGGGCATTGCATACTTCCGTTTTCCACCACTGCCAGCTAGTACACTTCCGTTCGATCGATCGAGCGGGCAGTGCATACTTCCGTTCGATCCACCACTGCCAGCTCGATCGTTCCGTTCCACTTCCGTCCCCAATTTTCAAAATCACTCCCACAAAACTATCCAGCAACCGAGCGGAAAGATGTTACACATCAATAAAGTCACATGAGGTAGTGCTAATAGCCTATGTCATGTTCCATGATTAGCCTATCTTTCAAGGCAGGATTAGATACCCAAAATCGTATTGAGTAGGCCTACGCGACTATTAGCCTAACTTCTACATCACGGAGTCGCGTGCAGTCGTGCATTAGCCTACTGCGATGAGAATCTCCAGAAAGTCCTAAGATTGGTAGTTTGAATCCCGACGCTGACAACGGCTATATACCTACTTGGTATGGTTTTCTAAACAACCTCCATGCAAATGCCAGGATGGTACCTCATATAAAGTCTTGAGCACCTAATCCAATTCCTGACCTTATCATTAGTTTCACACACTATTAGACTATAGTCAAGCGATCATGAGTCACGGGACCTCCGTTTAACGTGGAATCAGAACCACAGGTCGGGCGGGACATTTGACTTCGAAAATGTCACACGTAATAATTATTTTAGTCCCCACAGAAACATAAGTTATCAAAGATATCCAACACACACCCAAGAACACGGGTCTGAAATCTGTATAGTGTTAGAGACTGTTAAGTAAGGAAATATATGTGACTTTCCAAAATCTGAGAAACACAAAAACACATGGCGGCCAAGTGATTTTCATACATTTAAAATACATTTTCTGGCGATCTAATCACCCAAGTGCAATGAAACTTGGCACAACGAATCTTTATTCAGAGCTTAGTATAGAGACAACTCAAGATGTTCACCTGCTTTCAAAATTTCAAGATGGCATCAATTCCAAATTTTAAAAACCGTATTTTTCATTTGTGGTATCTTATTAAGACGATTGAAGAGAACATTCGCATGATGGGCTATGATAATAATCATAATTTAATGGCACTAAATTCGGTAGCTTACTTTTCGGAAATCACAGAAGCCGCGCATTTGACATTTCTAAAAGTTTGTGATTCGTTACAGAAAGTTTCCATCACGTGGGAGGAGTCATAGACCTAATAACCGATACTGAAGTTATATATTCTAGCACAAACCTTCTCAAAGTAATGGTGTTGGTGGAAATACTGTTTTAAGGGGTAAAACGCCAAGGTTATCTACCCCAATTTTCGATTGAAGACTTCGTAAATTGTCGATTATACGCATGTTCGTATCTGAAGGGGAAAAAGGTTTTACTGTTTTCTATTGAACCTGCCTCTCGGAAAGTTGATACACCAGTACACAATTCCTTAGCGTTAAAGCTTCACGTCTAAACTTTGGTCACATATTTTCCAGTGCTGGAGGTGTTTTGCGGTGAGTTATCTTGAGGAACGATGAAAGCTTTGATTTAAGACAGGGCACGCTCTAGTACTGTCCGGTCCCGTGGTGTTGGGTAGCGTGCCTGCCTCTCACCCGGATTTGACTCCCGTCTCCGTTTTAGGGATATTAGAAACTGACGTGAGGACTGGAATGGGGTGCACTCAGCCTCGTGAAGACAATTGAGTAGCTGTATGACTGTGAGACAACGCCCCGGTCACTTAAACCAAGATTAACGGACGATGGGACCCGACGTGCTAACCACGCGTCACTCCACAAGCTGCAGGCCAAATGGCAGGGCAGCGGTCGCTTTGTAAGCATGTACTGTACTTTTTAATTTTTTTAATTTTGTGCTCTAGTAGCCTACCATAGTACGATGATCATGCTTTCTTAAAATATATTTTTAACGTTTCCTGAGATAAATGTCTACAACTTATTGATATGTAGCCTATCACAACCTAGGTTGTGATCAGAAACTAAGATTACAAAACCTGCAGTGAAGCATGTAATGTACACCGATTCAACACGGAACTGTAAAATAGGTTGCCTACCCACCCGCAATCGGCTTCAAATCTGCTCGCAGCGCACTAGCGACGGGGCTGAGTTCGATTTCACTGATTGCCGCCTTCTTATGCAGCATTGCAAAAGTCCTGGATTTCTTCATTTGGGGCTACGTCAGGTCGAGAGTATTTTTAAGATCACCAATAACACCCGAAGGAATGGAGCTCGTCATTACCGAAGCCTTTGCGGAAATTACTCCTCAGATGTTGTCGAACGCAAGAGAGAACTTCATGCGACGAGTGACACTCTGCTAGGAAAATGATGGACGCCACTTCGAACACCTTATTTAAATGTACATGTAACGTCTGTGATAAATTAACTTTTTTAGTCACATCGAAGACTGATTACAATTTTGTAACAAATCATTTCCAAATTGTATCTCGTTTTGTGGTATTCGGTTAAAAAGCAATAAATTGTGTTGTAAATAAAATACAACACTAAATACATTGTGTTTTAATAAACTATGTTGTAAAATAAAATTTTATTTCATAGAAATGCTCTGCAAAAGCCATTAACAGAAGCGTAAAATAACAAGTTCTGAAACAGAAATCGTTCAAACTTATTGTGAAGCCTGTGTAAATATATTTTCAAAGAGAAATATACTTTTCAATGCTGCATAAGAAGGCGGCAATCAGTGAAATCAAACTCAGCCCCGTCGCTAGCGCGCAGCGAGCAGATTCCAAGCCAATTGCGGGTGGGTAGGCAACCCATTTTACAGTTCCGTGTTGAATCGGAACAGGCTGCACACTATATTTCATACAATCAATTCAGCCAACGGACAGTACAAAAAAACATTAGGTTATTTTTGGACATAGTCTCCATATCGGTTTAGGCATTCGTCGCTTCGTGGGATGAGTTGGAATATCCCCTCATGGTAACAATCTTGTCCTTGCGTGTTCAGCTACGTTGTCGAGAAGTGTTTCACCTCCTAAGTGCTCCTTCAAGTGAGGAAACAGGGGAAAATCGCTTGGAGCGAGGTCCGGACTGTAGGGAGGATGGTCAATGGTATCCCAGCGAAACCGCTTCAACAGCGTGGTGGTCTTCCGGGCTGTATGAGGTCGCGTGTTGTCATGAGGGAAGATGACGCCCTCGGTGAGACGTCCTGGGTGCGGGTACATGTTTCGCCCCACAGAAATTGAATAACTGAGGGGATCTCTTCACGAGATCAGTTTTCCGAACAAATCGCCATTAGTTGTTTACATACAACTTGTGCTGTAGGTGCCGGGTGGCTAAAACTCTGCACAGTTACCGACCGTATGTATTTGAATTGTATTAATGCAGCCAATGGCCATGTACATTTCCTTTTCAGGATGGGTCAGGGAAGGGATATTGGAAGGAAATCGGCCGTGGACCTATTGAAAGAAACTGTCCCGGCATTTGCCTGGTGGTGGAAATGGGAAACCACGAAAACCTTTTTCAGGACGGCCGAGGTGGGATTCGAACCCACGCTCTCACGAGGTAGCGTGTTAGCGATCTCGTACACCGCGGCCGGTATTTGAATGTATTTGAATTACCCCCACACTACTAATTTCTCTATAACAGGAGAAACTCCAGGAATTCCGGCCTAGTAACCTTAGTTTCTGATCACCCCTTGTATTTAGAACATCACATGGAAAATCTTTTTAAAAGGAGGGAGTGTTATTAGTTTTTTTTTATCGTATGGCTTTTAGTGTCGGGAGTGTCCGAGGACATAATCGACTCGCCAGAGTTTGTAGCTGCTTCTATGCGGACACCCATGGGATGAGCTACAGTACCGTTGCGTGTGGAGAGTTTGGGGGAGAAAAGTGTGATTGTAAGGACGAGAAATTGGAAGGTAGCGGCTGTGGCCTATAGTTAGGGACAACCCCGGCATTTGCCTGGAAGGAAGATGGGAAACCACAGAAGACCATCTTCAAGGTTACCGGCGGGGGGATTCGAACCTCCTCGCCTCCAGGATGTGAGTGACTGCCTACAGCCACGCCGTAACGACCACGGCTAAGTCACCCGGTAGTGTTTTTAATGGAAACCACCAATAGAATAGACGAAAATAGGCTATTCATTTCTACACGACCTACTTGTTAGTTTTCTTGTCAAATTGCGACACATAGCCTACAGATCATCCAAACCAGATGTTTCCTAAGAATGTCCATAAAGAAATGAGTGTTGAAGCAATTCGACACACTTGAATCCAAATATGACGATAAGGATTCCTGGATAGATACTCGCATTCATATCGCCTCATGCAATGGTTCGGACGTTCCATGTACATGATCTAAGAAGAGAACCTAGCCTGCTGTAATTGGCAAGCATGCAGTCTCATCTTCACTCTCACATGTGATAACTGCTATGTCAAGAACTTTAATACTGGCCTGAGGGCTCGAACGGAGTACTCACAGCCTCGTGAGGCAGAACTGAGAGTGTGGGTTCGATACCTACCTCTGCTGTCCAAGAATTGGTTTTCCATGCTTTCCCACTTCTACTACAGGTAAATGACAGGATGGTTCCTAACCTACGGTCGTAGCCGGCTCCTTGCAAACTCAAACTTCAATTGAAATTGCACACACTAATACAGTCATCACAATGATGCAGTTATCAGACAGATTCTAAACACAGCCAAGTACACGAGGATGTCGCAAAGCTCTTAAATGAATGAACAACAAATCTAGAGCAATGAATTGTTTTAGATTTCGGTAAATAAATGCAATCGCCATTTATGAACGAGTTGTTGTTGTTGTTGTTGTTGTTGTTGTTGTTGTTGATTCTTTAGGGGAGTTTTGCGATATTGTGGTCATGGTGTACTTGAATATGTGTGGATTTTGTCTGATAACCTGTGTTATTGTGATGGCTGTATTAATGTGTGTATTTGTAATTCAGATGAGGATTGGGAATGAAGCACCCGTGGCCTTCAATTAAGTGCCATCCTGGCATTTGGCTGGAGTAGAAGTGGGGAACCATGGAAAACCACTTCCAGGATGGCTGAAGTAAGAATCGAACCCACCTCTTCTCAGTTTCGCCTCACGACACTGAGTGTCCCCGTTCCAGCCCTCAGACCAGAATTAAATTCCTTGGTAGAGCCGGGAATCGAGCCCGGGCCTCCGCTGTGACAGCCAAGAATGATAGCGGTCCATTTGCGAGCGAATGATGTTTAATTTTGAAATTCTGCCCACTCCTGTATTTTATCTGCTACTGCAAGTGCCCCCTTGAATAATATATTCTGGTGACGCCACTGTATTTACTTTGGATTATCTTCAGCTTGAATACTGGAGACTTCCTGGTGGGAGTAGGTAGCCTATCTTGAATATTGTCATGTTGGTCGCCCCTGGGCCTAGGGTGGAGCGGGCTGCACGTGGACCGCTGGCGCTCCAACAAGTGAGATGACGGCCGAGGTTACGTGAAGTCAATCCCTTATTGGTTTGAATTAACGAGGCAGGAGTGCAGGCAGCGTGTAGCTTGCTCTCCCTCTGGTGATCTGAAGGACTCCCAATGGCTACCTCGGAACCCCTGCAGCGCCCGCAATAGTACAGAGAAAAACAGTCAGAAATAGTTTTAGAATATAGTAGCCTATTTATGGTTATAAAACCCTAATTGCTGACTAAAGTCTGATCCCTACTTAGTATAAAACAAAGCCCGGATTCTTGGATGTCACGGGTACTCTCAAGAATCTCTGGATGGATTGTTGTTTGTATTTAATTAGATATTTCGGGTGCAGGCGTGATATGTTCTGCTTAATGAATAAAATGTTGATTAGGCCTGTTCTTGGCTGGTTGTATTTAATTATGGTCATACCGAAAGTACTCACTTCCACTTCTCAAATAGGCCTACTTTACCATGAATAGGGGTTACCACTGAACCCTGCCAGCCCCCTAATCACAGAAATTCATACATGATATGTCCAGGAGAGGTCATTCACCTGTCATCCCGGCACCTGGGCACTTCTCCCCGAAGAAACAATAATAGGCACACATTGGGCCGGTTGAATAAAACCTAGCAATTGCTAAGTCTAGGTAATTTTCAAGCCAGTGCTAGCTTTTGGTTGATTAAAGTTGGGTAGCAATTGCCTAGGCCTAGCAGTTGCTCAGAATTTCACGAAATCCTAGCAATTGCTTGAAAGTGAGTTGAATAAAAAGAAATATCTAGATCTCGAGTCTAGCAACTGCCAGGAAATATCCTAGTCTGGTCCGGAGCATGCTAGCTTTTTACTTAGTCGTTGTTAGGCGTTAGATATGGCTGCTTTCCTAAGTGTACGTGAACAAAAACAGCACGCAGTTGGTCGGGAAATAACAAAGTGCAAAGAATTGTTAAGGTTTGAGAGTGAAAGTGTTGATTTTTTTAGCTGCTGAGTTCTTAAACGAAAGTGATAGTAGAGGAGGTGGCCTGTCTCGGAGGAAGCAAATGGAGATTTTCTTGAGGTTTGTGGCAGATCCCGGGTTTCAATTAGGTATAGCTGAAGATATCGGTGTACATAAGAGTACAGTACAGTTTGTATTGGACAAGATAATTGAAAGATCCCACATATGAATACGGTTTCCTTCAACAGCACCAAAGTAAATGAAGCAAAACTTATTTGGCAACAACGTTTTCGTATGCCTACTGTTATTGGAGCGCTCGATTGTACACATGTCGAAATTAAAAAGCCCTCGGTCTTACTTCACGGCGACGAGTACGTAAACAGGAAAGGTCGTACCAGCATTAATGTGGAGGCTACTTGTGACGCCAAAGAACGGTTTACAAGTGTTAGTGCGGAATGGCCTGTACATGACTCACGAATCTGGCGGAGAAGTGCGATTAGAGAGAGTATATCTCGTTTTGATGGAGCTTCTTGTTTACTTGGTGACTCTGGGTATGCAATATCGTCGTGGTTAATTACTCCGTTCAAACCACCGGTAGATGTTGAACAACGAAACTTTAATTTAATACACGCTAAAGAGAGAGTTGTAATAGAAAGGTGTTTCGGTCAATTGAAAAGGCGGTTCCCAATATTAGGAAACTGCGTAAGATTTGCTTTGGACAAAATACCTAAGGTAATAGTTTGCTGTGCTGTCCTCCATAACATAGGAAAACACTTGAATGATGCATTTGATGAGGACGATGAGGAGGATTTGATTGGCAACGAAGACGAAGGCATCGCGGAAGAGCGAAATGAAACACCAGCTACAGTTCTTCGAGGGCAACAAAAAAGACTACAAATGATGGCGCATATGAACCAGCAGTGAACTGGAACTAAAGTGTTATTCAGGGTTTGTTTGAGAAAACGATAATCTTTAGCATTATGTAAGTAGTTTTACCAACAGTTACAAATGAATATGTAGGTAGCTAAATGAATCGATCATAGTAAAACTACATTGAAATAATTTAAGTTGAATTTAATTTAATTACCATTCTCACTGCGTATGTTTAGCATGCACGTGTGAATGAATTATTTTTTAATAATTATAAAAATAATACGGGTATTAATTCCAAACAGAGCATCTTAAACATGTATTGTTAATTTTCTGAGCGCTATAAGCGCATTCAATTTATACAAACATAAGTTGTGTTTATTTATTATAGAACAGTAAGCCACTCATTCACATTTAAACACACGATCTTTTATAATAATTACTAGCAGAAGTACCCATTCTTCGAACGGTCTTCGGTATTAATAACCAGATGTTACCAATTGATCTACTGTTGCAATGTTTATGGGCTTGGAACCTGTTTGTTGGAAAAGAAAAATGATTAGGCCTAGCTAAAATGTGCTCTCAAACTAAATTTACCTAACGTGTTCTTCCTGGCGTGAAAATAAAATTGAAAACCTCGTAGACGAATCGCAATACACGTCACATACGAACTGACCCTAACTGTTGTGTCAAGTGCCTAACTACCGGAAGACCCCTTTTATAAATTATAAAGGCTTGTGGTGCATGAAAATTCAGTTTTCTTTAGCCTCCAATGGCCCAAATTCCTAAAATCAGCAAAAAACTGTATACTATTTCAAATCAGGAAATTTTGAAAATAATGTTGCTGTTTGGAGATATAATAGACCTTCTGTACGACATATCGCACGTGTACGTCATGTGAAAAACATCTAGGGTACTCCTTGAACCCCTTAAGCGCATTGATGAATTTTACAGTTTTAGTTGGTTCCGTGATAGCAATTATTAAAAAAATAATTCATTCACACGAGCACGCTAAACATACGCAGTGAGAATGGTAATTAAATTAAATTCAACTTAAATTATTTCAATGTTGTTTTACTATGATCGATTCATTTAGCTACCTACATATTCATTTGTAACTGTTGGTCAAACTACTTACATAATGCTAAAGATTATCGTTTTCTCAAACAAACACTTTAGTTCCAGTTCACTGCTGGTTCATATGCGCCTGTTATGAGAGGTACGGAGAAGAGTTACATCAATAATTAGTGTCGTGCCTCTGATGAATATCTGCATCATATTTTACGTTAATCCACTCAGCCGTTCTCGAGTTATAAGGACACCAAATATTGTCCACAGACAAACAGACAGACAGAAAAAAAAACATTTTTGCGTGCATCCGTCACAAAACGGTCTGAAACGGGCAAATATGTCAAATTTCCGTGGAAATGCAGAAAAAACAGACAAACATTCATTTTTATATAACAGAGAAGGGATATAATAGACCTTCCGTACCACACCCGCTCGTGTAAATCGCGTGAGAAAATTCTAGAGTACCCCTTGACCCCTTAAGCGCATTGTATGTATTGAATATTTCAGCTTAATTTGGATCCGTTATAACCTTATAGCCGTTTGCAAACCTTCACAGTAATGTAATAAATGGAATTGCATTGCGTCTTACAGAAATAGATGGACCTCTGAGATTCAGTTGCCATGGTTACCGGCATGCATTCTTTCATTAATTTATTAAGTGAAATTAGTTTTCTGGAAATATCTAAAAAACTGTTGGTTTTAGGGCCTTAAAATAGGGCCCCCGAGTTTCGTTTCTCACATTGAGGGGCTGAAAATGAGCTTTGTCTCACCCTTCTACGCTTATTTCAGCTTGTATTTTAAGGGGGTTGGTCCCCTTTTATGAGAGGTACGGAGAAGAGTTACATCAATGATTGGTGTCGTGCCTCTGAAGGATATCTGTATCAAATTTTACGTTGATCCACTCAGCCGTTCTCGAGTTATAAGGACACAAAAAATTGTCCACAGACAGACAAACAAACAAACAAACAAACAGACAGACAGACAAAATTTTTATTTTTGCGCGCATCCATCATAAAACAGTCTGAAACGCGCAAATATCGCAAAATTCCGTGGAAATTCACAAAAAACAGACAAACTTTCATTTTTATATATATAGTAGAGATTAGGGCGATTTTAGGTTATCTATGTGAAGAACGTACTCACTCACAATATTCATCCCAGTAATGTAAATATGCTTGGATAGATACGTGTATACACACGTAGACTGATGTCCGATGCAACGTTGCAACGCCATTCTAACAGTTCCCGTGTTTTTGTTGGTGGAACGTTTTTACCTAGCTGATGATTTAATAACCGTTCCACCAATTCTAACTCGAACAGGGACAACACTGAACTTACGACCCGTCGGACGTCGACAACACCCTGAAGTGTAATCGTCCCTAAGGGTGTAAGACATGTTTTTGTTGTTCTTTTTTGTTTTTCTGTTTTTTTAAATTTGGTTTTTATTTTTTAATTATTTTTTATTTTTTAAAATTTATGTATTAAGGATAAGGATAAGGGTTTTAATTTTATTTATTTACAAATTGAAGTACGATCTGCCATATTCAATTAGGTCAGTTTGGGTTGATACATCACTGACATTTTTCTGTGCCTCTTTCAGTTTCTTCTCTTCTATTTGAATTTGAATATCTAGAAGTTTTTATGGCTGAAGCAAAACAATTCTTTGCAGTTGAGTGGTTGACATATTTTTTGTCTCTTCTGATTCGTACTGCATAGCTTGCTTAACGCTTTGTCTTATTTTTGTAGCAGCTGGTGATGCTTTTGGCACTTGATCTTGAGTGCTTGGCCCAGGTTCAGACTAAAACACTTCAGCACTGCCTCCGTCTTCTTGAGTTCTTTCCACGGGTCCTAAGCCAACACCAATGCTTCCTGGGATTTTATTGAAGACCGGATTTTCTTGCTGGATTAATACGTGAAATAATTGTTTTTCCCAGTCTTTTAGTTTTTTTTTTTTTATTCCCAGTGGCATTCTTGTCTGTCTTCAATTTAATGTTGGCCTTCATGTTGCTCAGCAGTTTCTGTAGCTGGGCCACTGTGACTACCTTTCCCGTAGCTGTTGAGTATTCATCTTGAATTGTGGTCCAAGCTCTTTTTTTTAGCAGAAATCACCGATGGAATTTTGGACTTTTCTACTACAACCTGATTGACACAAATTAGTTTAGTAAATAGGGCCCGGTCAAATCCCTTGTCCCCAACGGTGTCGTCTTCGCCTTCACTAGA
Organism: Meconema thalassinum; assembly: GCA_946902985.2. Lineage (NCBI taxonomy): Eukaryota > Metazoa > Arthropoda > Insecta > Orthoptera > Tettigoniidae > Meconema > Meconema thalassinum. The sequence goes on along the minus strand of OX336389.2, from coordinate 853,708,694 downwards.
TGACATGATAATGCACACTTCACTTAAGTTGGACGCTACCAAGTAACAACGTGGTCACACTGTGATGTATCAGTGATCAGTGTCGTCTGTTGTCGCCAATCACACGCACCTGTCGAACAAGTTACAACCTGCAGGCCTAGCAGTAGCTAGAGCGCTAAGCAATTGCCAGGCCTAGCAATTGCTTAACAATTTCACGCAACATCTAACCTCACCTAGTTATTCCTACCTAGTCCTAGCAGTTATTTATTCAACTGGATTTTAGCAAGAGCTAGTTCTAAGCACTAGTTCCTAACCCCTAGTTCCTACGTTTTATTCAACCGGCTCATTGTCTAATCGAAGAATAACTTATGGCCCACCCTGTACCACACTCGATAGTCAACACTTCAAGACGTCGCTGCTGCAATCTCTTTAAGGATCACTACCGCCCCTCCTAACTGAATATTGTCGGCTGACACAACACGACATGGTCGCCTTTCAAATATAAAAAATATTACAACTGATATGGGCTGGTGGCCTGTTTGTCCCACATAACTCAGCTCAAATGTCACTGGTCACAAGAACTAGTACCATAATTTTACATGATCCTGGTACCTATCCAAATGGGTTGAGTACCCATAACACGTACCCTCTTAGAACACCCTAACTGCTAGGTCATCAGACTAATTTTGCACTCTCAAATGAATACTACGTAAAAATACACTGCCTGACAATTGCTAAGGAACAAGTGACTATTGCCCAGGAACGACGGACAAATTCGAAGGAACAACCGACCAATGAGAGTAAAAGGCACTGGAGAGGGCGGGACGTGTTATCTGCAGAGAAAAGGAACAGACATCTCACTCCTCGTCAGATAGCTGCAGACCTTGCAACCTCTACCGGTACAGGTGTATCTGCCAGAACCATTTCACGGCTATTACATCAGGCTGTTTGTATGCTCGGAAGCCTGTTAAATGCCTCCCACTTTAACCTCGCCATCGTCGAGCAAGAGTTAGTTGGTGTAAGGCATATGTTGGTTGGGGTCAGCAACAGTGGCCAGAGTGATGTTCTCCGACGAATTCCGCTTCACGGTGACAATTGATTGTGGCCACCAGTTAGTGTGGAGAGAGAGGGGAACACGTTACGCACCACAGAATGTTCATGAGCGTCATCGGTATGGCCTCGGCGTTATGGTGCGGGCAGGCATTATGCACAGTGGTCGAGCACCGCTGCATATCTTTGAGCGAAGTACCGTTACAACACAGCGGTATTGCAGTGAGTTTATTCTGGACCACGTTCGTCATTTTAGGGGTGTGGTAAGTGCTGACTTTCTGTTTATGGACGACAATGCCCGCCCACACAGGACCACTGCAGTAGCGGACACACTAGAGAGTGAAAATATTGAACGTATGGAATGATTTGCATACTTCCGGACTTGAATCTTATCGAGCATGCCTGGGATACTCTTGGCAGACGTGTTTTTCAACAAACACCCGCTCCCCGAACCGTGCAAGACCTAAAAATCACCCTGAGAGAGGAGTGGGAAGATATCCCCCAAGGACTCCTCAACAGTTTAATAGACAGCATGAATAATAGGTGCACAATGTGCATTCGTGTCCGAGGAGGGCATATTCCTTACTGAGAGACTGCTATCGACCTTCATTTTGTGAGTCTGAACTGTTTCCAGCAAGAACGTCGTGTATTGATTTCTTTATGTCTGTTATCCTGCTTTCCCATGAGGTGATATCTGTACTAATTTGTGTTATAAATGTACCAATCCACCTGTATTACGTATGCACTGTGTTGCATGACTTCCATCCTTCCCTGTGAATATTCCTTTCTACCAATGTCTCTGTGCCTTAGCAATTGTCAGGCGGTGTAAGCCTACAGCTTACATCCGATATCAATATGTGATATGCTCGCTTCGTAATAATTAGCTACGGGCACATTCTACACAAAATTCTAGCCTGCAGTAGTATCTCCACAATCACGTTATCACATTATATCCCAATTGGCACCTACATAATTTATAAGTTATTTCATCACCAAATGGCAATTGACACTCTAATAAATCTCTTTAGCGGACCTCCATGAATCGAAGCGGCGGCTCAACAGCCCCTGTTATACCATGACGGCTTCGATGATCACGGGTCCGAACCTGAGCTCCATGGCCAGTTCTGATTTACTCAAATTTGTGGCTTAAACAATGACACAGAATTTACAAACATTTTCTTTTTAAACAACACCTTTTAAAACACAACGTGTCCTTTTTCTTTCTACCGCTGGGTCACGTGAGATATCTAATCGCGTGCTCCTACCCTACCTAGTTCAGTGATGCGATCTGTGATAGAACACAGAACTCGTGTAACAATCAACACATACACAGATTCTGTCTGTGGGAATTTACCCACCCCCACAGATTTCAATTCACAATAATGATCTCTACTTGTAGCCTATAGCTTACACAAATTAATTCAGTTCCTAATACAGTTAATAATAAGCGGCTTCGGTGGCGTAGTCGGTAGCATGCTGAACTGCTATACCCAATATCACGGGTTCAAACTCGGCCGAAGCCGTAGGATTTTTAGGAGCGTTAAAAACCTTCAGTATGTCTTCCTTCGAAGGGGAAGTAAAACTGGCGGGCCCATGTCATAGATGTATGGCATGAAAAAGAACCTACCACTACAATTAGTAGTGTGTAGCTAAGGTTGTAGGTTACTTAGTTAGAAACGCCCTATCATGTTCCAACGCTCGCCGCTAGGTGTCAGTGACAGTGACTTTTCTGGTAGACAAAGTTGGAACTACTTGAAATTGAATTTGTTGGGGAGCCTACGATCATTCAATTAAAATTCCAAGCTATATTTGTAATTCAAATATAATAATAATCTATACTAATATAATAAAGCTGAAGAGTCTGTGTGTTTGTGTGTTTTTGTGTTTAAACGCGCTAATCTCAGGAACTACCAGTCGGATTCGAAAATTATTGTTTTTATATGATAGCCAGATTCAAGAGGAATAGTTTAGGCTATGTTAAATTTCGGACAGACCTCTCCATTCCCTGCATTTAGGCCCTTTGGCACAAATCTACACCGTTTCACCGATCTGAACCAAAATTTGTATACTTAGCCTTTGGAACCCTGCGAGTAACACAGTCTACATGCAATTTCGGACAGACCACTCCATTCCTTGCATGTATGCCCTTTGGCACAAATCTACACCGTTTCACCAATCTGAACCAAAATTTGTATACTTACCCTTTGGAACCCTGCGAGTAATACAGTCTACATGAAATTTCGGACAGACCACTTCATTCCCTGCATTTAAGCCCTTTGGCACAAATATACACCGTTTCACCGATCTGAACCAAAATGTGTATACACACCCTTTGGAACACTGCGGGTAACACTGTCCACTTTAAATTTCGGACAGACCACTCAATTCCCTGCATTTAGGCCCTTTGACACAAATCTACGCCGTTTCACCGATCTGAACCAAAATGTGTATACTTACCCGTTGGAACCCTGCGAGTAACACTGTTAACATGAAATTCCGGACAGACCACTCCTTTCCCTGCATGTAGGCCCTTTGGCGCAAATCTACACTGTTTTACCGATCTGGACCAAAATTTGTATACTTACCCTTTGGAACCCTGCGAGTAACACTGTCAGCATGAAATTTCGGACAGACCACTCCATTCCCTGCATTTAGGCCCTTTGGCACAAATCTACACCGTTTCACCAAACTCAACCAAATTTCACATAGGGTAGAGTCAAGTTACTCCGTGATATCAAGTAACACCGTGATGAATCGTATTTCCTCTATCACTACGCAGGTTCAATTCCGAAAGTTCTAAGTTTTTACCAACAGATGGCAGTAGAATCCAGGAATCCAGGAAGCCCTTGCGTTCTATCTTTGACCAACTCAATGAGGTTTAAAAAATATATTAACAGAGAGTTGACTTTTCAAAAAGTGACCCACATCCCGTGAAATCTGTGTTGAAGATTTTAATTTCTTATAAACAGCTGTTTCATTGTATATGTTTCATTTTTACACCAGTTAGGTGTAAGATGCAGACCTTTCGCATACAAAACTTACATGCATGTAGTGTTACGCATGCAAGGTGTGTGAGCTTGGCAATAAGTACGTTTTTCTTAGGTTGGACGCTGATTTGGCGCCAAAACGGAATAAAGAGGCTCGCTCCTACACAGCTGAAACGCTTAAAGAAGCATTGAGGAAGATGAAGGAAGAAGGATGGTCAGTATACAAGGCCAGTAGACGTTTTAATAACCCGTGGAGTACACTAAAGGATTATTGCACAACATATTCAGCCGATCCAGGAAGTGCAACCCTTGCAAACATTGGAAAGCCACTCGTTGTGTCACCTGAATTTGAAGTGAAGATAGTGTGTCAAGACAGACACAATAGATCGGTATTGGCCTAATTCCAGACCCCAGAACAATGACGATAATGGTTGTGGTGCGTGAGGTGGCTCCCCTGGCGGATGTCACCAAGAGGAAGAATGAAGCCGAATGGATTGATTATTAGTTTTGTAATGTCTGGTATCTATAATGTCTATTTTATGTGTGATAGGTGTGAGGAATCTGATAATGACTAAGAAGACTTAAAATATTTTTAATAGAATGTTTTTTTTATAAAAAAACGTGTAGTGAAATGTTTCAATATAGGCAATATGGGGTAATAGAAACTTATAGTCTACATACGATTTGAACACTGTCACGATTAAAAAGTACACTGAATGGTGAACACCATGCTATCATGGAGCAACTTGAACACTATCACGGAGTAACTTGAATGAAAATGAAAATCCAGAGCCTGCTTTCAGTCTCCGACCGGGTCAGGAATGGAATGAATGAAGCCCCCATCTAGCGGCGAGGATATGAACTGTGTTGGCCGCCGAGGCCTGACGCACTCCTCCGGGGCAATGATTAAATGAATGACAGATTAAATTAAATGGTAGTGGAGAGTGTTGCTGGAATGAAATTTTGACAGGGAAAACCGGAGTACCCGGAGAAAAACCTGTCTGCCTCCGTTTTGTCCAGCACAGATCTCACATGAAGTGACCGGGATTTGAACCACGGACCCAGTGGTGAGAGGCCGGCGCGGCGTGCTGCCGCCTAAGCCACGGAGGCTTCCCAGAGTAACTTGAATATCACGGCGTTACCTACTTCTACTACCGGAATTTGTTAGTTAATACCTTGAAATAACTTATGAATATTTGTAAGATATATGCCAGAAATGTTGCGTAGGGCATTCCTCTTTAACATGAAATGAATCGAAATAACTGAAATCTAAAATTTCAGAAATAGTAACAAAAAAAGCTTAGTATCACGGAGGTACTTAACTTTACCCTACTTACACTTTGGAACCCGACGAGTAACACTGTATGTTTGAAATTTCGGTTAGACCACTCCATTCGCTGCATTTAGGTCCATTGGCACAAATCTACACCGTCTCACCGATCTGAATCACATTTTGTAAACTTACCCTTTCGAACACTGCGGGTGACACTTTCCACTTTAAATTTCGGACAGACCACTCCATTTCCTGCATTTAGGCCCTTTATCACAAATCTACACCGTTCCTCCTATTTGCACCAAATTATACAAACACTTTGAAACCCTGCTGGTAACACTGTCCACTTGATATTTTGCACAACGGTCTCCATTCCTTACATTTAGAATAACAAACAAACTGAACTTGAAAACCATGTATTAAGGCCCTAGAATCATTTATGTCCGTAGTAGTGTAACTGTAAGAGTATTTTAATAAGTCTATTGTTGACTAGAAATTCGTGCTGCATCACGTCGCCCCTGCCAGTGTTATGGTGCAGAATTGCGAAAATAGTTAAATCTTGCGCTGCTTATAAATTGCAGTCACGGGGAGTAATTAGTGCAAAAAGATTTCTTTTGCCCCTTAAATCAGTTATCATCATGGGCATATTATGCATCTGTATAAGTGCAATGGTGTTGGTGCAATACATTGAGGTTATCAGCTGCAATAAGCGTTGGTGCTTTCAAATTTACCGTAATTTATTCCGAAACTTATCGTTGAGCGCTATGTGCCCATAAAATATACTATTGGTACTTCAGGAGCTCGGGACAGCCGAAGTTTTCCAAAGTGTTCTGATTATTTTCCTACGGCGCTATGCAACTAGGGACGACACTATTGGTCCCTACATTTCTAACAGACAATGAGATATAGGCCCTAGGCAGTAGATTTTATTTCACTTACTCCTCTTTCTAATCATGTTTAGAAATTTGTTTGTAAATTACATGTGTCAGTGCTGTAGTTAGTAAATAGCCGTTTCCCTATTCATTATTATCATTAGGGGAAAATGATCTAAATGTTACGTCCATTATACTGTACTGCTTATCACCCTTACTACAACCACCACCACCACCACCACCACCACCACCACCACCACCACCACCACCACAAAAAGTTATATTTAATTATTTTTTTCTGGTAGTTTAAGTATCATGTGCCAGTTCCGTAGTAGTATTCATTATCATCCATAAAACAAATAAATCCACCGGGCGAAGCCAGGCACTACTGCTAGTATTGTTTAGCCTATAATTATAGTATAATGCCATACTATTGTAACGGTACTGTTGGCTGTGTATGTAAATTTGGAACAATATATAAGACCAAAACCTTCCAGATTATTAATTTCTGTATCCAATTTTTACCTGACTTACCATTTGATATGACCCATCAGTGGTGACCGGATCTGAAGTTATATGTAAGAGTGTTTGGCGCCAAGGGTTCGATCTGAGAGCGATAACCCAATAAATCATAAGTAACTTTACGTCCTAGCTCAGGTAGAACATTCACCAGACTCCATCGACTCAAGTCGTGGTATGACTTAGTCATTAACCTGAATAACATTTGCTTCGGGGAAAAGAGGATGGCTTATATCTATTTGTATCATCTAGAAAGGAGACAGACTGCATTTACTTTAAATAAAAATTTAATAGCATCAAAAACAAACAAATTAGCAAAATGCATAAATTAATGACTTAACGTAGAAAGTAAAAAGAATTTAAGACAGGCAAAAGTTGCAAGAAAAAGGAGGCGTTATGAATTTAATTTAATCTAGATCTGAATTTAATACTTTAGGTTGGTTTATTCAAGAGTGAAGAAAGAGAGCTTGTGCATAAAGTCAATGAGCTTACCAAACGATGAATCGGCTTTATGGAAGAGTCTCTCCCTGAGAGAATGCTGCTGTGGTTGGCGGTAGAAGTACATCTTCACACATGGAATTTATTTTAAATAACAGGCTACTATTAATTCTGAGGTATTTACGCTACTCAGAATGACTAATGGTGGTGGATTGTAAGTCCCTTAACCACTCTTATGATGTTAGCGCATGACACTGCCAACACCATAATGTATCGGACTGGCATACGTCCTGAATACAACTCCTGCAATTCTGTTCTCCTGCGACTGTCTTCAACCAGGTCTCGTTGAGTTCTCTTCTCACATAAAGGAGTCTCGTCCCAAGTCGCGCCACGACCGTCTGTATTGTTCAGGCCACCTATTTCCACTCCCCTATCCTCGTCATTCGCCGCACCCTTACTCATTACCGTGGGCTCGCCACCCGGCTTTTGTTGTTGAGTACACAGGTAAGTTATTTCATCACATCGTGCTGTTCTGGGAGAAGACGTAAGCTCTTGAAATGACCCTTAGTGCTCAAGCGCTAGCTAATTACAAAAACAGCCTCTGACTTCTGTCAACTTAATACCGTAACAAAACCTAATCATGATAATACATTTTATGGACTAAACCTACACTTAATAACTTGTGGCTAATTAACTGCCGAAATAACACATGATATAAATAACGAATGTCAAATTTTGACATAACGTCAGTGGCATAATCGTACCCTTCAAAATAAGGTTACATTCGTCCCGGAAAATCACGCAGACTATTGTTTACTATATTCCGCGTGATCTTCCTAAGACACGTGTAAATTAACACCCTTATAGACAATTATATATACAATCAACATTTCTTCTTTTGTTTTAACGCCAATGTTTTTGCTTAGGCTATTATGTCTCAATCGCATATAGCTTATTGTTTTCTTTTTATTGTCTTGCGGTCATTACCGCTCATTGTTTATTTTACCTATATGTGTAAGAAAAAAAGACATATATGTGTTCTCGTATTTGCCCTTTGTCACATTCTCTTATTTCAAATCACACGAGTTCACTTTGTGATCTGCAGTTTGATTTCCCAAACCACCTTGTATTGTAAGTTCATTGATTTTGGAATTCCCATTTTGAGTGCTTTGTGTAAGGTCAAACGCACACACGATCACTAGTAGTTTGGTTGTGCTATATGACTCTATCACCCAAACTCTCTCTCATATGTCATTATGTGTATATCACTGAAAAAAAGAACAACACTAGAAATACATACAATCCATCATATTTCTGTCCTGTTTGTCCCTTTAAGTATAACTCCCTTTAAGTGCCATGCTCCATACCAGTTCTCCCTTCATCTCGATTCCCTCTCCTCTTTAACAGTTAATCTCACACAGATCAATGATACTGACCACATCTGATACCTCATTAATACCTAGGTATTTACGATTTTGATTTACCTGCTCAACAGCTACAATATCTGCAATATTGCCTGTTTCTGGGTCACTTAAGATATATACTTCCGAAGGCTATTTATGTTGTACGTGCCGTACAATCGAGTTGACGTATCGTCTTCTAGTACATAGGCAGTATTGCCTATACGTTTGATAACCGTGTAAGGGCCTTCATATAAAAAAAAGAACTTGCTCATCATTTTCTCTAATTTACTCGACTGCTTCGGTACTCTTAACAGGACTCTGTCTCCCGGATTGAATAGGTCGAATTTCGTTTGCTTTTGTTGGCGAATTCATTTTGCAGCTGACTTTGATAAATTATGTTTCGCCAACTGGACAATGTAATCCATCCCTGGTTGTTTCCCCTCATTTAAGCCCAATACTCTAGCTAGTTCATTCTGTGGTCTTTTACCGAAGTGAACTTCGTACGGCGTCATCTTCGTGCTCTCGTGCTGGACAGAATTCAGCCAAGTCTCGACTTTGGGAAGATGTCCAACCAAAGCCGAATGTTTGTCATTCACCAGAGTGCGAAAAAGACGAGCCACTTCCCTTAACGGTCGCTCTGCAGAATTTCCTTGGGGGTATCTTACAGAGGAATGAACCTGTGTGATACCAGCTTCCTGCATATTGGTTCTCCATTTCTTTGCAGTGAACTGTGGTCCACTGTCAGATAATATCCTGAGCGGAACGCCAAACTCGGGTATATACTTGTTAATGATCAGTCGGCTACATGCGAGTCCCGTGGCTTTCCTTAGCGCATACAGTTTGATGTATTTACTGAATGCATCAATAACTATGAATATATATTCGTAGCCGTACTGACCTCGAATGACTGGGCCAAATAGGTCCACACACAGTAGTTCGCCGGGACTACTTGTGAAAACTGCCTGTCTTTCCCCAACTAGATATCTAACTGGATACTTGCTCCTCTGACAGGTGTCACACTTAGCTATGGTTTTTCTAATGTCCCTTCCCAATTTCTCCCAGATAAAGTCATGAGCAATTTCATAAAGTACTTTGCTGGCTCCAAAGTGTCCCAGCTCCTTATACATAAACCATATTAATTCCTCCCTCAAAGTGCCCGGTACGCATATTGCCCAGCGATCCTTCCTACATCTTCTTGCGAGAAGGCCGTCCTGCATTTTATATGCGAACCTTCCCACTTTCACTATGTCTGAGTTGCCCCCTTCCAAACTTGCGAGTGCCTCGCCCAAGATTACATCATCACGCTGTTCCACTAGCATGTCTTTCAGTTTCTGTAACGATGCCTTATTGTCTTGATCTACACAAGCGCACAATAAAATCCCTCCTTCTGCTTTAATAATAGAATTATCCCTGCTTAGACTGGAGTCACGTGATAGCATGTCGGCTAGGATATTATCTTTACCCTTAATGTGCATAACTGTGAAGTCATATTCTTGTAATTCTAGAATCCAACGGCTTACTCTATTTGAACTTAATTTGCATGTTTTCATGTACAACAATGCGTGGTGATCTGTGTGGATCTCAAATTTACTTCCGAGTAGATACATGCGGAATTTCCCTAAACTAAATACAATCCCAAGTAGCTCTAATTCTGTGATGGTGTAGCGTTTCTCAGCGGCAGAAAGTCCACGCGAGGCTAAGGATACAATCCGTAAATTTCCCTCCGTATCTCTCTGGCACAAGACTCCTGCTATACCTATATGTGAGGCATCTGTCATCACCACATATTCCTGGTCTCTTATTGGATATTTTAAAACAACTGCTTGTTCAAAACCTCGTTTCAGAGCTTGGAATGCCTCGTCATGAGTCACATCCCATCTCCATCTGCTTCCTTGCTTTAAGAGGTCCCTGAATGGTTCTACTAACTTAGAATATTTTAACACAAATCGTCTAAAAAAATACAGATTCCTAAATATGTCTTCAGCTGTTTAACATTTTGTGGCACACTTGCATCGAGGATTTTGTTAATCCGACTTTCTTCTGGAGTTACCCCTGAATGTGACACGCTATGACCCAGGAAAGTTACTTGTGACTTACAAAACGTAGATTTTTACAATTTCAGGGTGAACCCTGCTTTATCTAGTCTCTTAAAAACCGTGTCCAAGTGAACCAAATGCTCTTCAAAAGTACGCGAACTAATTACAAGATCATCAATATATATAGTTACATAATCTCCCGTGTTATCACCTAAAGCTATGTTCAGTGCTCTTATCAGCGCTGCTGAACTGCTCTTTAACCCATAGGGTACCCTGCAAAATTGGTACAGATTGTACTGATGACTAAATGCGGTAAAGGCTCTATCTTCAACTTTAAGAGGAGCTTGCCAGAAACTGGAACTTAAATCAACACAAGTAAAAAAATGTTTTCCCTCAAAAGTTTGCATTAACTCCTCTATAGACATAGATTTTAATTGGTCTGATGAAATGTGTGCATTAACCAAACGCGCATCTAAACATATCCTGACTTTTCCATCTGCCTTAGGTATTGTAATAAGTGAATTTACATAGGGACTGTTAGAATACTCAATAATACCGTCCTGAAGCATCTGATTGATCTGACTTTCTACGGCTTTCTGATAGACAAAAGGCACAGGATAGCGGTGACCGGTAAATACCGAATTGTCAACAACGTTCAATGAGTGGACATAACAATTGGCTCTACCAATTCGATCTTCAAATACCCTACTATTATTTGACAAAACATCGTAGAGAAGCATACACTTATCTTCCGCTACATCTCCAAGGAACGCAGCTTCACGTAACGAGTCATCTAGACTCTCGTTCGTAACCACACTGCCTACAAAAGTTACTGACTCTTGCTCTATAGCTTGAGACATCTCATTTAACGTACACATCACTCCTACTACACTACTCCTATATTGTTCATTGAACGGTATCACCACTTCAGCACCACCAAATTTAAATGTAATACAGCACTCTTCATAACATATGTTTCCTGACACCCTAGTCAGCCAATCAGAACCCATAATTACGTCGTACACTAGATTTGGAATTACAAGGCACACTTGCTTCTCTACGTGACTGTTTATATTTATCTCTATTAACACCTGTTTTGATATAATTTTAGACTTCCTACCCACGGCTGTGATTACAAAAGTACTCTTAATTGGCAATTCTTCAAAGTTTACCCCAGTTCCCTTTAATTTATCATAATAAGCCTTGCTTATGCAACTCCTTACACAGCCACTGTCTATTAACACATTGGTACACGTCCCGGACACGTGTAACTTAATGATCGGACTTATATTACCCGCCACTGGTAATATTGCTTCGTCACATAGTTCTCTTAACAATTCATGCCTTACGTTTAGGTCATAGTGTTCCTGTATCAGGGTTAAAACAGGGCACGTTGCAGACTGAGATCCTGACCTTATGATGCAGTCTGGCTCGCGTTTAAATTACTATTATTGTCTCTACCTTCACTAGTGGTCGCAACGCTGGTCTGGCTATTACTATTCACATTCTGTTGGTTACTATTTTCATTATTACCTACATGATTACCTCTCCCATATCCTCGGTTCTGATTAACATTATGGTTATTACCGTAGTTACCCTGTCCGTTGCGTCCATCATTACCCCTACCTTGATTTCCTCGCGAATCATAATTTCTGCCTTGCGAATAGTTATTCCTGTTTTGATAGGGCGTCACAAAATTATTACCCCGGTTTTTGTAATTGTTTCCACTCTGACCCCTATTTTGATAATTGCCTCCTTCGCCACTGTTTCCCTGCGTTCCTTGATTTCTTGCATCCTGAGCCTGATTGTTATAATTACCCTGGTTTCTAGTGACTGTTTCCTCACTTGAACCTTTCCCTAGCGCATCAAAGGTACCTAGTAGGTTCTCTACTTCCGTGACAGTTTTTACATTTAGTATGCATGCCGCCTCTTTGATCCGGTAAGGGAAATGCCTTAACAGGAGCCTTACCACATCTTTTTCCTCTCTCAGTCCATCCAAGTATTTACAAACCAACACTTGCCCCAGGAAATACTCCGTCATATTGAGATTACCCCTTGCGTTGTATTTTCCACACACGATTCCCTCACGATACCGTGATTGTATGCTCTCACTCCAAAACTTATCACAAAATTTATGTCTGAGGTCTGTGATATCTTCAAAACCGTCCCTATAAATTGAAAACCAGTTTTTGGTTTCCCCTACGAAGGCCTGTTCTAATATTTCAATCACATTACACCATTCGATGTTTCCGTCCTCCAATCTTTCTTTAAACCTCACTTCAATAGTATTTAGAAACTCCATGGGGCATCCTTGCCGATTGCTAAATTTCCCTAACTCTATTTCTTTATGCGTACTATTCATATATGTCGTTCGACTCTGACTTGCTTCTTGTCTTATTCTAGAATTTAATTTATTTTCAAGCTCGGCAATTTTCTCCTCTGCTCGTTTATCTATACTACTAACTTTTGCGTATATGCTCCCATCTGTTGCTTCAACTTTATCATTCAGCCTATCCTGTGTTTCTTGAATTTTACTTATACTTTCCTTACTCTGTTCCGTCAAATTTTCAACTTCTTTACTAATTTCTGCTTGAACCTTATCGATTTTGCCGCCCAGCTGTTCATTAATTTCCGTTGTTACTCCCTGAATCTTTTTAATTTCTCCCCCCAGCTGTTCTTTAACCTCCATAGCTGTACTCTGAACTTTTTCAATTTCTCCTCCCAATTGTTTCTTAATTTGCTTCGTCTCTAACTGTATTAACTCTTTAGATTCCTCTGCTTGCTTACTTATTTTACTCTCAAGTTCATCTTGCACCCTCCTCAATCTACTCTCCATGTCAGCTAGGATTTCTTTCGTCTTCTCTTCCATCACACCCCTGATTTCACCCTTAATTTGCTCAAATCTCTTATCCATCTCCTTACTGTTTTGATCTAATTTACTGTTAAGTTCTTTATTACTTTCTTTAATTTCCCTACTGTTTTCCTCCAATTTATCGTTTAGTTTACTACTAATTTCTTTACTGTTTTGATCAAATTTCGTATTTAATACCTGTATAAGACTCGCAAACATGCTCTTCATATCTCCCGGACTTTCTTTCTCACTAGCATTACTGGGATTTACCTCCGACATCATCCCTGAGCTGCTTTCACCTTCCTCTACTAACTTACTACGCGCTTCATCCTCTTTCTCCTTCGTCATCTTACTCCCTAGCTGTTTTTGATTACGTAGTAACATATCGTCTTCTGAATCACTCATTCTGACTCACGTTGATATATAAAATCCCCCAAAATGCAGGTACAGAAATATGTCACTTTTCCCTCCACAAATGTTATCAGGTTTTCGTCCCACGTTTATGGCGACAATGTAACGGTACTGTTGGCTGTGTATGTAAATTTGGAACAATATATAAGACCAAAACCTGCCAGATTATTAATTTCTGTATCCAATTTTTACCTGACTTACCATTTGATATGACCCATCAGTGGTCACCGGATCTGAAGTTATATGTAAGAGTGTTGGGCGCCAAGGGTTCGATCTGAGAGCTATAACCCAATAAACCATAAATAACTTTACGTCCTAGCTCAGGTAGAACATTCACCAGACTCCATCGACTCAAGTCGTGGTATGACTTAGTCATTAACCTGAATAACATTTGCTTCGGGGAAAAGAGGATGGCTTATATCTATTTGTATCATCTAGAAAGGAGACAGACTGCATTTACTTTAAATAAAAATTTAATGGCATCAAAAACAAACAAATTAGCAAAATGCATAAATTAATGACTTAACGTAGAAAGTAAAAAGAATTTAAGATAGGCAAAAGTTGCAAGAAAACGGAGGAGTTATGAATTTAATTTAATCTAGATCTGAATTTAATACTTTAGGTTGATTTATTCAAGAGTGAAGAAAGAGAGCTTGTGCATAAAGTCAATGAGCTTACCAAACGATGAATCGGCTTTATGGAAGAGTCTCTCCCTGAGAGAATGCTGCTGTGGTTGGCGGTAGAAGTACATCTTCACACGTGGAATTTATTTTAAATAACAGGCTACTATTAATTCTGAGGTATTTACGCTACTCAGAATGACTAATTGTGGTGGATTGTAAGTCCCTTAACCACTCTTATGATGTTAGCGCTTGACACTGCCAACACCATAATGTATCGGACTGGCATACGTCCTGAATACAACTCCTGCAATTCTGTTCTCCTGCGACTGTCTTCAACCAGGTCTCGTTGAGTTCTCTTCTCACATAAAGGAGTCTCGTCCCAAGTCGCGCCACGACCGTCTGTATTGTTCAGGCCACCTATTTCCACTCCCCTATCCTCGTCATTCGCCGCACCCTTACTCATTACCGTGGGCTCGCCATCCGGCTTTTGTTGTTGAGTACACAGGTAAGTTATTTCATCACATCGTGCTGTTCTGGGAGAAGACGTAAGCTCTTGAAATGACCCTTAGTGCTCAAGCGCTAGCTAATTACAAAAACAGCCTCTGACTTCTGTCAACTTAATACCGTAACAAAACCTAATCATGATAATACATTTTATGGACTAAACCTACACTTAATAACTTGTGGCTAATTAACTGCCGAAATAACACATGATATAAATAACGAATGTCAAATTTTGACATAACGTCAGTGGCATAATCGTACCCTTCAAAATAAGGTTACACTATGTGGTGTCCTAGTTAGTGACTGTCACCCCTGAGGAATGTAGGCTAAGTGTTGATGGCCTTTGTTGGATAATTCATCAATATTCTGTAAAAAAAAAAAACACGAATGCATTATTCTCTTACCATCTATTTAATATCAAAATGATTCTTTGCCGCGATATTCCAACGAATTAATTAATTTCACTGACAATATTTGAACGCAGTGTCATATGTGAATGGAAAGTATTTTGTCCGTCTATCGAAGATACAGGCAGCGCAATGAATATTAGACTACAGTATAGGCCAATGGGGAACTTGAAGCGAGTTGGGAATAACTTATGGGCCACACTGCATTTTCATGAGTCACTGTAGTTTCAAATACAGTGATTGTATGAATAGAGTGACGACAATCGAGTATAAGCCCCACCCATCCACCATACTGCTGCCTTTCAGTACGGGATAAAAACGAGCCAAAATACAAGGGGTGTTCAAATGAAAAGGTACGAAACGATACTGTGGGTACAATTTATTCGTTATTCAAAAGTAATCACCACAGGCCTGTGCACACGTGTCCCATTGCTTCACTAGCCGCAGGATTCCCTGTTCCCGGAAGTCTTGTGGTTGTGACAGGAGCCAATCCTGTATGGTGTCCTTTAGTTCGTCGTCCGATTGGAAACGTTTTCCTTTCAGATGTTTTTTTTAACGGACCAAACAGATGGAAGTCGCAGGGTGACAAGTTCAGGCTGTAGGGCAGATGCTGAAGTTGCTCCCACTTGTACGTGGTCAATACACCTTGTGTGACGTTTGATACGTGTGGGCGAGCGTTATCATGGATCAGAATCACTCCTTTCGTGAGCAGTGCAGGCCGTTTGTTCTTGATGGACTTGAGTAGGCTACGGAGTGTCGCACAATACATGTCGCTGTTAATGGTTCGTCTCAAGGGAAAACGTTTCCAATCTGACGACGAACTAAAGGACACCATACAGGATTGGCTCCTGCCACAACCACAAGACTTCTGGGAACAGGGAATCCTGTGGCTAGTGAAGCAATGGGACACTTGTGCACAGGCCTGTGGCGATTACTTTTGAATAACGAATAAATTTTACCCACAGTATCGTTTCGCAACTTTTCATTTGAACACCCCTCATATGTTACTCACTCCTACAGCGCAATGCATTCAAGGTTCATATACCGTACTGTACCCGTATATCTGGAACATGTATCTGCCAAAATCCGAAGATGAAGGTGGATTGCAGCAACTCGTAGTCCCCGGCTAGAAAAACCACTTGAAGCTACTTGCAATTTAAACAGGAGAGGTACGTTAACTGCCATTGTGCTATAGGGCTATTCTACTGGGTGCTTGGGTTACTAGCTACTATTTGAAAGTGAGAATCTTGCAATTCTTGGGCGCAACGAGTTGTAGGTGTGGGCTATGAATTCTATTCTACCTCTATAGTACAATATTACTACCTAATTAACTGGAAAAGATAATGCAAGTGTCAATAAAAATGTCAGAAAGACGTAAAAACGTGTCCGCCTATTTATTCAAAAGCGCATATATAGCCTACAACAATAAAAATAAAATAAACCCTGTCAACCTGCATAAAAATAACCTCCTAACTGATCCTGTCTAAATAAAAATTAAATAAAGGAAATAAACGATGCTCCTGGCACAAAAACTGCTTTGCCCTACCTTTAAGCAGTAGACAGTAAAAATGTGTTAAGGTACTAGAAAATGCAAAGATTGAAATTAGCGATCGTCACCGCTATTTCAAAGTCTACATTTTAATTTATACATAATACTCCTTAATCATAATTAATCCCTAATCTAGCCTATACAAACATGAAATATTCGGTCTGTAGCTAATTATATACACAATATACAAGTTCTCTCCTCCATCAATTCTATATTGTTCATTAATTCACCACTAACTGGTGTAAACTTCGGTAAGTTTAGTCATATATCAGAATAAACAATCCGTGCAATGAAGCCTAGATCATACTTCTATCATAATCGTTTCTTCTTCAAAATAATAATTAATAATAATAATAATAATAATAATAATAATAATACTCTTCTCTCATACATTTAAAATAATTACCATTGCTCTAAACTCTTCACTATCATCAAACCAAATGATCTTACAGTGACTTTCACTTGAGCCTCTATCACCTGTTCACTACATCTGCATCATATCTCAAATATTACCCCAAAATATCATTCACATCTCTCTAACTGGCTTCTCAAAACATTAACTTCTCTATAAAACATCGTATTCCTTCCTAATATGCATTTCCATTTATTTCAACTGCATCTCATCATAGAATAACTTCACATCATAACATTTCAACTCTCAGTGAAACAATGCCAACATGTCCATTGCCACTATCATCTTACTATGCATATCTTCAACTCAATAAACTGGAATACTCTAACATCATTCTAAATAACACATATCCATGTAGCCTTCCTTAAAAAAAACAATATTAAAGTCGTATGTGTTCCTTTCCTTTACTCATGAACAATATCTCACTCAATAATTCAATTTCAATGCTCAAAATGCTTGCAAGAAGTTCAACTACTTCTCCTTGCTCAGTTACTGGTCCAATTACTCTCCACAACACTGGTAATACAATAATGTTCTAAAATATCAATAGCTCGTCGTAACGATTTCCGTTCTATTCCTTCATTATTGTATAACAATATTTGACATTATTCAACATAAGTTCCTTTGAAAAATTTATTATTCAGCTTTGGTGACTGTAGAAATCTTGCTATGAATGCAAATAAGATTCTATACAACGCTTTAGTATTAGGTATATTTCAATATATTTTCTCTCCTTTATCATAATGTCTGTTATCGTCATTGTCAACATTTCAACTTTCATAAGCAAAATCCTAGAGTTGATCTAATAATGATCACCGATCCTAAAAATCCTAATTAATAGTCTATATAATCGCATAAAAATCTCCAAGTTCCTAATAAAAAATACTGAAAAATACGATCAACGACCTCAAATCCAAAATTACCTTCAAAATCAAAAACCTGACAAATCTGAAATCCAAAATCATCCTAAAATAGGAAATACCTAAAATACCTAAAATTCGGTCTGCAAAAATTATTTAGGCCAAAGTCAAACGTTGAAAATGGTTCTTTGAATACGGCCACAGATCTTTTAACTATCAAAATATACTACTTGATGAAATCCTTTTCTACCTGGTGGAGCATAAAGTTGTCTCGTAGAGGTCCATTTTGAATTGGATTCCATTACTATGGGTCTCCGTCTCGTCCTTCTGCTCAATGATGATCCAAGATCAGCATTCACTTGACAGTTCCAAAATATTACTCCTATCTCGACCAAGGTGTTACGCCATACAGGACCAAGATGTTTCGCCTGACTGAACCAAGTTGTTTCGCCACACCGAACAGCATCTCCTCGTCTGTGGTCTGCCTTCTCGTTCGACTCCGTCCTCCAGTCTTCCGTTCTTGTTCTTCAACTCCCGACATCTCCTTCTTTTCTTGATGTTATCTCCATGTAGAAATTCATTTCCATAATAATTTCAGTAGTCTCCGTTTTGCTCTTTACTTGTAGAATTTAGAAAATATCGTTGAAGATGGTCTCCTCCTCATCCTTTCTCCTAAGTCACTCCTGACATTCTCATTGTCTCTGCAGGTTATGTTTCCATCAGCATATTTAGCCCATCATAATCACGACTTCCATATTTTTCAAAAATGTCCCTCTCAATTTCATTGGGTTAATCATAGCGATTATAATTTTGAAAATATAAATTTCGTAGAATATCCCTCGTGATGTCGCTTTCAGTAACGTTTAATAGTATTACACAACTTTGTGTAACTTTGTAGATTTTGCTTTAAAAGAATTGTCGGATTTCTTTATGAAAATTCCTCGTAGACTAATTATTAAGAATATTCTTAAAACAATGTTTCTCGTAATAACCTAATTGGTTATTCTTCCTAATTGGTGGTATTCCATCACGTGGTTAAGTTGGCGCACTCTCTGTCTCCATGACGTCAAAATGGCACGTGTCGCGCTTGTGAGACGTAGTGATCGCGTACTTTGTGCTGTAAGTGGGAATTCCTGGGTTTGAGATCATGTTCCATTACAAGCATGGGATATTTTTCAAATTCATCGATGCTTTCTAGAGAAGAAGATATCTGTGATTAAATCTGTGGGGAGTTTCCTCTCGGTATTCATAACTGTGCAGGCGAAGGGTTTGTCTAGATAGCCCATATGACAGGTGGCAAATTGGTTTAAGTGCCCTATTGATATTTTATTCATACACAGTCAGCGTCCAAATCTAATTAGTTGAACCGCGTTAGCATGTGAAACCCTCAGGCTTCTCGTTAGAGCCACATTTATTTTTATTATGCTCGTATTGTATCAATAAGCTGTGTTGAATCAGCAGACCTCCCATCTCGTAACCGTACTTGTAAGATTTGACGATAGGATGCTATGACGTGTAGATCAAGCTTGGAATAGTAGGGAGATGAATGGCGTCATCATCTAAAGTTTTATAATGTTATGCACGGGTCTATGCGTGGCCTGTTGCTGTGTACATTTATCGGGACGCGTGTGGGCTGTCCATTCACCGAGTAGGGCAGGTGTCGTCTTCGCCAGTTGGCAGCAGGACCAGTGTGAAGTTGTACACTGCTCAACTTAGCAGTTTAAGGTGAGAAACTTATATAAAATGCACTAATTGTTTAACCCAACATTTAGGCTTCACTGCTACGTTGTTGATAAAAGACCACTCTGGCATATTTTTTATTAAAGTAAATTAGGATAACGTAAATAATCATTTCCAAGTGTAGATTTAGATGAGAATGTCGAGATGTAGCATCCACGCTATTTTAAGTGTTTTAGCATTATAATTCATTGGCCAGAGTGAATAAATAGTGAATGCCCTAAGTCAGCCGGTTTACTGCATGCTATTGCCTGGATAACCTTAATCACCATCCTCTTGTCTCCCTGCATGTAAATTACAGGTGACAGCTGTCTCAGCTCTGCGAGTTCATTACTTTCCGCGGTTATCTGGTCGTGGAAACAGGTGAAATTTGGCTCTTGGTTTGGTTTGGTTTTTCGCCGGGTACTTATTTGAATTATAATCATGTGTTGTAAGCAGCGATGCACCTGGCCACGCACTGGTTGAGAGCCAGCGTTCACTTGAACTCGGTCGCCAAGCGTTACACTTGCTCCAGACTAGTTTTTATGAAGTGTCGTGCTACTTGCGTACTCTCCCTTTGACTTGCTTCGCAGAGTCTCGCTTCTGGCCACCACTCCGCTGTCATCGATTGATAACCAGTTTATGCCGCATCTAGTCGTCATTCATAAATGCAATATTCCTATTGGAGTGAAAATCACTTTGCCGAAGTCCCCCCTTTGTCTCGCTTCTAACCTTGCACGTGCGTTCTGATACAGATGACTGACACAATACAGTCTTACAATCCTTCCTCATCCAAAGCAGTCTTTTAAATACATAGCAAATAGCAAATTCGGCTACAGTACCTTTATGGTTATTAATACTCAGGAAAATGAAAATAATGTAAATGTTCTGAATGCTGCATATGGTTGGAAGGTGAAACCAGACACAACGAAAATAATGGAAAGGAAGAGTATTGTCAAACATGACGTAGGCTATAGGTGCGGATGATCTAGATTTTTACCCCTTAAAACAGCAATCACCACCAGACACATAGTAATGCAAGTTCTGCAGCAATATGGAAATAATACTTGTCGAAAAGATTTTTGTTGTAACTTTAGGGCGTTACCTTCTAGGTTATCGGGTTCCATTTACTGAAAAGAAATCCAAGCCAAACTACAGAAAATTTGCCAGAGATGTAAACATGAAGAAACGATTTGCCCATTTCCAAAATCCAAAATTGAAGTACAGTAAGAACAGTAGTTGAACCGAAATTTTAATGATGAAATAATTCATTGATTATTCAGAGAAAAAAAAAAAACAATTCGTGCTCGAAATATTTCTAACTTCATAATAAATGCACCTCCAGTGTTCCGCCAGTTGTGCTACTATGGTACTGTAGTGACACGCTACGCATGGAGAGCTTGTCTAAGACCTTCGTGTTATGGAGTTTGTCTTGAAGGTTACGGATCGCCCAGCGTGGTTTGGAAGTGAAGGTGAAGAGTAGGAGAGTTAGAGTGGCATGGTTCGGGCTCCGGCTTCCACGAAACAATGAACTGGATCAGCTCAAGACACAACCCCCTGCTTATCGCTATAAACGCTGCGCGTTGGAGTTCTGCTCTTATTAGAGGACAGTCAGCTCTTAGCGAGTGGACATGTTTCTTCACCTATACATTGTCACCAATCGAAGCCAAATTTCGTCAGTAGCGTAGTAGCCTACACTTTTAGAGGTTTCTACTTGAAAGAACTATTAGAAGACCCTGGTAGAGATGAGTGAATTACCACTACTGACACCACAATGAAAATCCACAGCCTGCTTCCAGTCGACCGACCGGGTCAGGGAATGGAATGAATGAATGAAGCCGCCATCTAGCGGCGAGGATATGAACTTTGCCAGCTGCCGAAGCCTGTCGCACTCCCCTGGGGCAATGATTAAATAAATGACAGATGAAATGAAATGAAAGTGGAGATCGTTGCTGGAATGAAATTTGTGACAGGGAAAATCGGAGTATCTGGAGAAAACCCGGTCTGCCTCCGCTTTGTCCAGCACATATCTCACATGGAGTGACTGGGATTTGAACCACGGACCCAGCGGTGAAAGGCCGGCGTGCTGCCGCCTAAGCCACGGAGCACTCTACTGACACCAAAATGACACAGGTTATCAGATAAATTCTTTACACACACGCAAGTGCATGGAGCTAAAGGACCTCGATCCCAAGCCCCTAAAATAAAACAACAACTTCCTTTAAAGCAACACAGCCGGCAACGCCGAGATTAAGGAATTTCGGTTTTATCGAGACTTAAGATTCTTAATCAGTGAAGACACTTGGCTTTGAATGCCCTTGGTGGGAGAAGGAACTCGTCATACGGATGCTTGCGATGCCGAGTGGAACTGGACATAATTTTGCCGACCCTAGTGTCCATGTCCAGAATGCCACTGGCAACTTGACCTAATCAAGGGAGTGTGGCAAACATAGTGTGATGATTGTGATGCACCTTGCTCTGCCCCCGCTATGAATACATGTACCGGTACCGAGAGTCAGATGTCTCCGTGAACGTCGCGGTCTTAGAATGCTGAATAAAAGCTTCTTGTTGTTCCACGTGGAGTGACGAGCAAGGTTGCAATATGAAATGAACAGCAAAGGCTTGATTTACAAAGAAAAGTGACAACATCGCTAACTTCCACCCCACACACGTGTAGACAGTCCTTTGAGAAACTGTTTTTTAAGGTATAGAGGAGTTACTGGGTCTCGATCCTCTGACTTTCATCTTACTAGACCAGACCTGAATCAAACATGTAACCAGAATTTAGTGTTTAAGTGCTATTCTATTGTACTCGTGCAAACTCAGGAAATGTCCCAGCCAGTATTAACCGAGCAGAAACTAATGCTCAGAGACCACTTCGTGGTGTACCGGCTGTTTTCCGTGTTGGAACATGGCCCACTCAGCCTCGTGAGACAAAACTAAGAAGAGGAGGATTCGATTCCCACCTCAGACATCCTGGATGTGGTATTCTGTGGTGTCCCACGTCTACTCCAGGCAAATGCTAGGATAGTTCCTAACTCAAGGCCATGGCCGCCTCCTTCCAAATCATATTCCCAATTTACAAATACACACACCAGTCCAGTCATTACAATAACACAGGTTATCACACTAATTACACACACACACACACACAGGGAATAGGCTATACGAGTCTATACGACCACGATATCGCAGCCCTTAAAATTAGCAAAAACAACAATTAATGCTCAGATATCCACAATGAATGTTATTGCGTTTACTAGAAACAAGGTAGGCTACAGTAAATGCCAGGGTTGAAAATGTTACTTTTCAAAAGTAACTTCGTTACAGTTAGTCTAGCGTTACTCGCCATAAATAGTAACGACGTTACCGTTACAGTTACTCGCCATAAATAGTAACGACGTTACCGTTACAGTTACTTGCCATAAATAGTAACGACGATATCGTTACACTTACCTGCCATAAATAGTAACGACGTTACCGTTACAGTTACTTGCCATAAATAGTAACGACGATATCGTTACACTTACTTGCCATAAATAGTAACGACGTTACCGTTACAGTTACTTGCCATAAATGGTAACGACGTTACCGTTACAGTTACTTGCCATAAATAGTAACGACGTTACCGTTACAGTTACTTGCCATAAATAGTAACGACGTTACCGTTACAGTTACTTGACATAAATGGTAACGACGTTACCGTTACAGTTACTTGCCATAAATGGTAACGACGATATCGTTACAGTTACTCGCAATAAATAGTAACGACGATATCGTTACACTTACTTGCCATAAATAGTAACGACGTTACCGTTACAGTTACTTGCCATAAATGGTAACGACGATATCGTTACAGTTACTTGCCATAAATAGTAACGACGATATCGTTACAGTTACCGTTACTTAATTTAAAAAGTAATTTCGTTGCCGTGAATAGTAGTCTAAATGTTGCTAGTAACGCGCCACTCCCCAAACCTGGTAAGTTAACTGCTGTGCTCGGTCAAAACAAACAAGTTAAAGTTTACCGTACAGTACTGTGTGTACTCCACAATTAAACAACTCTATTAACTGCACAAGTTAGCCAAGGTCCGCTTTCTGTCTCTCGGAGTAAACCTACTTAATGAAGATGTCTGGGCTCGTTTCCCTGCGCAGTCAAGAGACTTAATACTGGTCTGAGGTTTAACACGGGATAGGCCTACACTCAGCCTTGTGAGGCTGAACTGTGAAGATCTGGGTACGATTCCCACCTGAGCTGTCCTTGAAGTGGTTTTCCGTGGTTGCCCACTTGTACAGAGCGCCGGGGATTGTTCTCCGCAGTGGCTACATGCTGCTGCAAGAGGTACCGTCAGCAGTTACGTTGGCAGCACGGTCAACTCTGTTCTCACCACAGCCATTCATAACAGATGCTAGAAGTGTTGGCCTTGTGTTCGAAGACAGACTTCAACACGTCTACACACATTGTTGAAGACTTTCACTAATGTTTCTTGCTTAATGGATTGCACATAATTAATGATCCCTATTCACTTTAAGTTTGAATATGGCCTGCTTGACTAAGGTATGGTAACCCTAACAGAAAAGTCCCTGGTCCTCCAGGTTGGGGGTTGTGCTTAGGGTTAACAACCCTCTCATGTAAAAAGAGAATTGTTACGAATCTCTCACTTAAGCCTCGGAACGATTTAAGAATGGAT
Source organism: Meconema thalassinum (assembly GCA_946902985.2). Taxonomy (NCBI): domain Eukaryota; kingdom Metazoa; phylum Arthropoda; class Insecta; order Orthoptera; family Tettigoniidae; genus Meconema; species Meconema thalassinum. Next base: position 853,684,113 of record OX336389.2, on the reverse strand, counting down.
ACCCTACGAAGACATGGCAAAGGAAATGAGGACTTACGAATTGGTACATGGAATGCACGGAGCTTATATAAGGCTGGACACATTCAAAGATTGAAAGACGAGCTCGAGAAGTATAAAATACAATTTGCTGCTATTCAAGAAACAAGATTTCCAGGGGAAGACATACAGAACTTCGGAGAGTACACTATGTTTAACAGTGGAACTCAATCCGGAAAGCATGAATTTGGAACAGCATTCCTCATATCAAAGGAATGTGTTGAAACAGTAATCCGGTTTGAGGCAATCAATGAAAGAATGTGCTACATACGAGTGAAAGGCCGATGGTTTAATATATCCATTATCAATGTGCATGCACCTACAAATGATAAAGAAGATGTGGTGAAAGACAGCTTTTATGAACAGCTGGAGAGGGTGTATGAAGGCCTACCACAACATGACATCAAGATAGTACTAGGAGACTTTAATGCCAAGGTAGGAAAAGAAAAGCACCTACAACCAACGATAGGTAATGAAAGCCTTCATGAGGAAACCTCTGAAAATGGGCTTAGAATGATCTCATTTGCAGAATCAGAAAGCATGAATGTCAGGAGTACGACGTTCCCACACAAGGATATACATAAGGAAACATGGTATTCAGCAGATGGAAAGACGGCAAACCAAATTGACCATATACTAATTTCGAATCGACACAGAAGCGCCATCACTGATATTCGTGCTTACCGGGGAGCTGACATAGGCTCTGACCACAACTTGCTGGTTGCATCCATGGAGGTGAAACTGAAAACTCACCACAAACAACAACAAGGGCGCGCAATACAATATGATCTACAAGCATTAAAGGAAATTCCTCAAACTTGTCAGTACCAAGTGGAAGTGAGCAACAGGTTTGGCGTACTTGATGAAGTAGGAGAAGAAGTGGATGAAAGTGGAACTACAGATATTAATAGATTGTGGAAGGATATCAAGAAGGTGATTCAAGAATCAGCTAAAAACGCATTACCTAAAGTGGAACGAAAGAAGAAATGGTTTAATGGTACATGCAAAACAGCAGTAGCAGCTAGCATCTCAGCAAGGAAAGCATGGCTACAGGACAGGAGAAATGAAGAATTGGAACAGCACTACAGGGAAACACGAAGAGAAACAAGCATAACCTTACGAAAAGAAAAGAAGCTTTACCTTAAACATATGTTAGAGAGTATTGAGAATGACCAGAAGGAGAACAACATCCGTAAAGTATATGGGACGGTGAATAACATTAAGAAAGGATACCAACCGCGATCAGCAGTTCTCCACGACAACAATGGTAACATCATTGCAGGAACAACCCACATATTACAGGCTTGGAAAGAGTACTTTGACCACTTACTGAACTGCCCTGAACCAGACAACAAATTGGAGAGAACCACTCTTTCAACGGTAGAACCTTTCATAAATGATCCTTCATATGAAGAGGTAACCAGCAGTCTGAAGAAACTGAAAAACCACAAAGCTGCTGGATCTGACGGTATACCAGTTGAATTGCTGAAATATGGGGGTGAGAAGCTTCATGAAAAACTGCATAAACTTATCCTGAAAATATGGCGCGAGGAACAAATACCGGATGAATGGAAGGAAGCAATTATTGTTCCAATACATAAGAAAGGAGATAAACATAACTGCGGAAATTACAGAGGAATATCCCTACTTGTCACAGCTTACAAATTACTGTCGCACATAATATTACAACGTCTAATTCCATACACCGAAGATATAATAGGAGACTATCAGAATGGTTTCCGTAAAAACAGATCAACAACAGACAATATATTTTGTATTAAGACAATCAATGAAAAAGTTTGGGAATATAACAAAAACGTCCATTACCTATTTATTGACTTCCAAAAGGCCTATGACTCAGTCCACAGAGAAACGGTGTGGGAAATTATGGCAGAGTACGGAATCCCACAGAAACTTATCAGCCTGGTCAAAATGTGTATGGAGGAGACAGTGAGCAAAGTGACACACTGTGGATCCGTATCAGACGGTTTTGAAAACAGAACAGGACTAAAACAAGGTGATGCGCTCTCCCCACTTCTCTTCAACATCGTTCTGGAAAAAGTAATTCGGGAAACCAAAGAAGCTGCAACTGGAGACCTAGCAGATAACAAACACAACATCCTGGCATATGCAGATGACATTGTATTAATAGGAAATAATGGAGGAGAAATTGAAGCTTTATTCAGGAAATTAAATGAAACTGCTGCAAAAATAGGTCTAAAGATTAATGAAGAGAAGACAGAATACATGATCATACAGAGAGAAAACATGACTACAGACCAACGCAACAACCTTCATATAGGCAATTTTACCTTTAAGAACACGCCAAACTTCAAATACCTTGGGGTAAATATAAATGACTGCAATAGAAGACAAGTTGAACACCAAATTAGATTGCGGAATGCAAACAAAGTTTACTTTTCCCTGCATAAATTACTTTCCTCCAAACTTTTGACCAGGAAAACAAAACTAAAACTATACAACACGATCATCAGGCCGGTACTGCTATGCGGAGCTGAAACATGGAGTGTGACCAAAAGGGAGGAACGCCAACTTACAGTCTTCGAAAACAAGATATATAGAAAAATTTTCGGCCCCATCTTTGACCAGGAAACACAAAGATGAGTTCTCAGATCAAATCATGAGCTGTACAAGTTGGCCAATCAACCCAGAGTAGTGGACGTCATGAAAGCGAAACGGCTGCAATGGGCGGGGCATGTTATCAGAATGGACGCTGCCAGAATAGTTCGCCAGGTGTATGAGAAGAAGATCGAAGGCTCGAGACCCCCTGGAAGACCTAGGAGTAGATGGCAAGATGAGGTGACCGCTGACTGCAGACAAATGGGTATTACTGTATGGGAGAATACTGCGCTGGATAGGAGGAAATGGAGGCAGATAGTGAGAGCGGCACGGGATCGTCACGTCCCAGAAAAGCCAACGGAGTGAGTGAGTGTATTCACTTTAAGTTCATCAATAGTTTTTGAATTAGTTTGTGAGCCGGTCACACGAAATTTACTTTTCAAATCCCGAACGGTATCCCGGTTTGGACACTTTGAATTAGGAAACCGCGCCTGAAATTTTAGTTTTACATTTTCTGTAAACCGATCGCCTTCGCGAAAAACGTATTCCACCAAAAGGGGCTCTCTCTTCAGTAGTAAACATTACCGCCTGTATACTGTTGCACTCTTCCAATAATATATCTGAACGCTCGCTTACTGCAATACACACTGACGATTTCGACAGCCCACAGCCCACAGCCCACAGCCCACACGTGTGGTTTTCACTGTAACGCTACCCCGTCCAGGACACCGTGCTGCCAACTAAACTGCTGACGCTACTAGCCGCTGCTGAGAACATTTCCTGGCGGTCTGTACTGCACACAAATGACTGGATGTTTCCAAACTTATGACCACGACCGCCTCCTGCCCAAATCCTAGACTCTAATACAAATATGCAAACTACTTCAGGCATCCGATTCTAATGACTCAATGTTATCAGACACAGCGAAGTAGATGACCACGATGTTGCAAAGTCCCTAAATGATCATTAATGTAACAATGAAGCAGAAAAAACAATATATAGACTAAGACTACTGGTGGCAAGTTCCAGGGGTTCTCAACCTGATGCTCGTGAGAACAAGCTCAACTGAGATACTTCTTCAATTCAAATTCAGTTACACGAACCAGAATAATGGTGTCTTCTTTACAAGTTTTGACAGTCAGAAATTTTAACATTTTGGGAAATAATAGGCCTATTCTTAATGTAGCCTACATTAAAATAAAATTGAACTTCCCTTTTTTTATGAGTAACACGAATGATGCTGATTCGTCTCGACTGCCCATACGTAAATGTATCTTACCAGCATGATTCATGCAAGCATGCCTGGTGGGCGAGGAATTTATATCTAATTCAGCACATCTAAGAGAGAGAGGGAAAAATAGGCAAAGGAAAGAGAGGAGCATGTTTGTAGCATTATTATTATTATTATTCTTATTATTATTAGGCTATTATTATATTATTATATTCGATTTTGTTGCTCAGGTACTTGATATGACATGAGTGTGGTGCAGGGAATTCTCTTTTCTTTGTATGCTCGTTTGTTACGATCGGTTATTTGTAAATCACACCCGCCCGCTTTACTACAGGGTGCCCGAGAATGTTCTCCGCAGTGGGTACGTGCAGCTGCAAGAGGTTGAGTCATAAGTTTAGTTGGTTGCACTGTGTCCTTGTACCCCAAATCAAACGTAGGTCAAAGCTTTCATTCAGCTTTATGGAAGTGAGAGCTGGGTGGATTCAGGGTATCTGATACATACGCTAGAAAAGTGAAGCGGAGAATACATCCTAAACCAATTAGCTTTAGGCTACACAACTTCGCGATTGGTTAAGGGGTGGGTAAACGTGGGTAAACTTCCACGTAGGAAGCCATTGTGAACTGGCTCCAAATACGAGCAACAATGTCACAGCAAACAAGCTAAACCTAATCGAATTCACAGGTGTCAGTGTTTCACTTCAATGTCAGGTAGGAGGAACTATATTGGAGCAGGTGAACATTTTGAATACTTAGGCTGTATGGTAGTATGGGGGAAGAAATAGGGTCGACGTGTATAGAAACCAATGCAGTGAGGTCTCAGTTGCGATCTACAGTATTCTGCAAGAGAGAAGTTAGTGTAGCCACGAAACTCTCCCTACAGTACATTGCTCAGTAGTTAGACAAACGTAGCTTTATGGAAATGAGAGCTGGGTGGATTCAGGGTATCTGATACATAAGCTAGAGGTAACAGATATGAGAGTAGCACGAATGATTGCTGGGCCAAATAGATGAGAGCAATGGCGGGCAGGTACTCGTAATGAAGAGATAAAAGCTAAGTTAGAAATGTCTTACACGCTACATGAAGCTGTTCGTATGAGCCGACTCAGATGGGGGTCCTATGATGAGAACGGGGGAGGAGAGATTACCTAAGTAGTTAATGAGTTTGCAGTGCTAACTGCTAATAGGGCATCATGGAGGTGACTCGTTCGCAAACAGAGGCTTGCAGACTAGACTGAACGCTCAAAGTTAAATCAGACTCAAATGAAAATGTAGGCTGTTGTAACTCAACTGGCTCCGGAACGCGTTATCTTAATAACGTGACAGGGAGTGACATTCCCACGATGTGTGTGGTCCGTATACAAAGAAAGGTTCCATGTCCCAAGCACAGTCTGTGACTTACAGTAGGGTGACCAAATATATTTGAAGAAAATAAGGGAGAATTCTATATCCTTGACCAAACATATGGGAGATTTAGAACACGGCAAAATTTCAGCTGAGAATGTGTCGTACTATGTTGTAAACTAATGAAAGTTCACCAGCAATATTTTTACATCGTTATTATTTAGACCTCTGCTACGTTTGGTAGAACTGAAGGAAGTCGTAATCTTAGACAAAGTGCTGACTTCTTTTAGTTTGTTTTTGTGACATAGGCTATAAGAAACCACAAAACGTTAACTTAGAAAGGCCAACGTACGTAATTCAAACAATTTACGCACTGAAGAACAAGATGCAACATTTCAGAATAAATAATACTAATTTATTACCTGCAGTGTTCATGTATTGTGCCCATTTCAACAATGAAATATGCAAATCACAGTTTGCCAGCAATGCTCAATCGGGAGTATCGGGGTTCATGGTTTGTTCTCCCACTCTGTGACTTACACACTTTGGATTAAGCATAGGATACACTTCCAAAAATAAACAAAATCAAATCCTACTATCAAAACATTTAATTATCCAAAATATGGCGCTACAAAAATTAAACAAATGAAAATACTGACACTACACTTCACACTTGTCCAAAATTGAACTAGGAATTCAAATTAAACAATTACAAAATAATGATTACTGGCTTTCCAAAAACCAACCAAACTCCAACTAAGTTTCACTCCCATATGGTGTCAATTCAAATTCTTGAAAATAACGAGCTCCAAATGGCTCGGTAAAGTTTACATACACTGTGTTAACCATTAAATACACGTCTATTAATATTTACATGAGTATATCTGGTTTTAATCATAATATCACAGTATGGCTAATCATTAATTAATTTTGGGCTCTCACAATGTTCATCTGTTACCATCACTCTCTCTCAAGCTACCAACTCACTACCGTGATTCGAAAAACTTGCGTATTCCCGACCTATAGAAAACTACTGAGCAAGTCAACTTAAGATTACTCCCGGAATCTTAATGTCTTCAATAAGAACTCGTGAATCACTGAATCATTAAATAATAAAGTTAGGGATTTATCATCTTGTCTTCAAAGACAATTATATCTTAAGAAAGCAACGATCTGAACTCTGCAAGCGATAATAATGAATTTAAAGGGACCTCGGTTCAAACACCGGGTCGTTAAAATAATCTTAAACACTTCCGTGTATTGTGACTCAGACAGCCCGTTCCGAACCTACCTCACTAAAAGAGGGTAAGGGTCTGTCTTAACTACTTGGCTTGATTTATTGCATGGAGGGAGGGAGAACCTACAGTCTCGCCTTCACAAGGGACTGGTTATCCAGCTTTAAACACAGCTGTTTCAAATGCATTTCTCTGAATGGCAAGGCTCACGATACAAATTAACCACAAGACAACTATTAGGTTTCTACAGACCTATTCTTTTAGCTTCGGTAATGTATAATTATGAAGTGTCCTCACTAGCGGGTAAGAAATTTCAAATAAACAACCAATATTAAGGGGCTTCAACACGGACGACTCTGAGTTCGATCCTTTAAAATGCCTCGGGAGCTATATCCCAACTTTTGAGGACTTACAACATTAGCGACTCAAGGAAGGCCTAGCCCATAACCAGCGCTCATAATACAACATAAATTGCACCCTTTTCAACATACAACATACAATGCCTCGTGATCAATATCACAACTTTGAGGACTTACAACAGCTCATTACCGCGACTAACTGTCCCTCACAATTACTTTTACCGAGCATTTCAACGCATTACTAGCGTGACAAATTACTTCAACTGCGCGACATGGCGCTCATACATAAATTAGCCAAGTTGCCTTTCAAAGAACCAAATAAATTCAAATCGAAGTTTGATCTACATCTCAAAATATATATTATTCATCCTTAGCCTCCATTAACAATATTCATTTATACCATAAAAGACATGTATTCACAACATTTATTAATTCATCTAAAGGAGCTCTTAAAGCTACCACTTCTCAATATAAAATTCATCACATAATTCAATTATCTAATTATTATTATTATTATTATTATTATTATTATTATTATTACGCTTGCTTTACCATATTTATATCATTTACCATTAAACTGATATTCCACTGAATATTTTCCACAAGGGATTCATTAATACTTCACATATTTATTATATTTCCATCAAATTGATTGTTCAGATCGCGCAATCTTTATTTCACCTGTTATGAATTATCCCTACTTTCACTCATGAGGATAATACGCAAATCTTCCCAAAACACATAATAATGAAATTGTTACTCACATGATTGTACGGTCAGAGACCGAATTCTCCAACGATGGAACATTTTCACCCACCAATTTCTTCTTAAGCCATATTCATGGTTATATTCACACTCAATAACACTTTCCTAACAGCACATAAAATATATACCCTAATCACTTTGAATATAAGGAATACCATTTTTTATTCGTTTTCACTTAAACACAGTACAATTTCACTAAAAATATATTACATTCAAAAATTTCACTATATTTAAATTACATAAAAAATTTATCACTCTGGCGTTAATTATTCGCCTCAACACACGTGATTTCTTAATTTTTTTACCGTTTCCAAGGGTTGCACTGTATGCACGTCGGCTTCCTACTCTGATGAGATGATTGAAAGTCTCGATCGAACTAACCTCACTGAAACGGTTGATCTTCTAATTCTGGGTTTGACTATCGGCTTCTTTAACTTTACTGCACGATGTCGTATCTTGCTAGACGCTAACTTGTTCGTCTAATAAAAGTCTGTCACTGATATATTACTTTTACGATCGCTCGAACTAGTATAACGGCGACCTAGTAATTTCCTTGTTTTACTTTCTGTTACTTTGATTCGTGGCTTATTGGAGTACTCCCCAATGTCTGACTGTTCATTTGTCCACCTAGACAAAGCCTGGAACCTCGATTCCTAAATTTTATCGTACTTCGCTCTAGCCCCCTCAGTTCAGGAACACTAGGCGTTACTATTTCGTTCTACCCTGATTTGGTTACTTAACGTAGATAGAACTGTATATTTCACTGTCCTTGGGTACTTCGAAACCTTATGATGCGTCGGTTCTTTAACTGAACTATTATATTCGAGTACCTATCGCCGGTAATTTCTTAAGTCCACAGCCTAAACTTTGACTGTACTGGTGAACTTTATAAAGTCTGAAGCTTGATGATATTATTCCTATAACAGGATTCTGATGTGTCTTCACACGGCGATACTAATGACGACACTGGACGGCCACTCCCATACGGGGTGCTCGTCTGCGATACAGCGTAACACGACCTCTCACGGTCTGGTAAAGACTGCATTTAACAATGATTGTTCCTGCGTGCAGCGTCTAAGCGCTCACTAAAAATGCCTTTTGGTACTTTGCGAAACGGTATCACGCTCTCCGGCGTCTTTTATAAACTGAATGTACTTTGATGCAGCACTCCTGCACTAGGAGTTTACTTGTAGATTGTCTTGTTGTTGGTTGAAACAGCACGACCCCTCCTAAGGGTCGTGGTAGACTGAATGATACTTGTGAAACAGTACCGTGCCCCTTAGGCACCTATGGTAGACTGAATGATACTTGTGAAACAGCACGACCCCTCCTAGGGTTCGTAAGACTGAATGATCTTCCTGGCACGTCCAGGGTTTATATCCAAATCTGCGGCAAAAAGATCAAATCCGCTTCTTCTCCAGCACTAATTTCTGAAATAATTGTCGTATAATTTTGAAAAATATATCTCTTGAAAGCTCTTGTTTTAAACGTAAAATGGTTTCTTTGATCATGAAAATCGATCACACAATTCCAAGATATTAAATAATTTGGCTCCTCAGATATGTGGGTGGTGAGGTTTATTTTTCCCTCTCTCCCATCTCGGGGCTCGGGGAATAACTAACGACGTAATGCCGCGTATGCAGTTCTTTCCTGTGCAAATATTATAAACTTTTTCCACACAAAAAATCTCTATTCCAGAATGATCAACAGTGATGTGTTCATTTCATTAATTAAATGCTTGCAAATGGCTTAATTTTAATTATTTCTCTTCTTGCGTCATTGCAAGGTTGCCATTTTATAGCTGAGTAAGGTCTATTTCCGAAACTCCTTCTCCCTTACTCGTCGTGGAAAGTTTTTCTAGTTCTATTTATAACCATGCGCCAGCTTCTTATCGATGCGTCGAGCGTGATCTCATGCCCGCGTGACTAGTGGTCACCCGTTCTTGCATCACATTATAACAGCCCACTTCCTAAAATCTTTCCAATACATTCTAAAGACTGCGTTATTTCCTCTCTTCCTTTGCATATTAAATATGGATTCGACGCTTGAACCAATTGCAAATGGGTTCAGTATATACAGTCGTTCTTGCCGCCATGTGCGATACTAAACTCGCGTTTGCAGATCGAACACTTTCCTGTGCAGGTCCAATCCACGAATATACAGTACACTTTCCCATTTCGAAAGATAGCGTATTAGCTTCGTCAACACTGCCCATTATTGCATTATAAATTCTTGTCCTTATATGACTCACAGGTGATGTAGAGTAAAGCCAAGAACCACTGAAAGCAACACAAAAATTAATGTTATGGGTTTACGTCCCTTTTAGCTAGTGTGGCTTTTAGTGACGCCGGGGTACCGGAATTTTGCCCTGAAGGGAATCTTTAACGTGTCAGTAAATTTACTGACACGGCTCCCTCACATTTAAGAACCCTCAAATGTCAACTGGTTGCGCCGGGATTCGATCCCGCTATCTTGGACTCAGCAAGCGAGAACATTACCGCTGAGCCAAGCAGTCAGTCAAGAACGAAAGAAAGGAAGTAAGTACGTGTTCATTGGATAAACAGACAAGGAGATTTAAACTCATTGGTTGGTTATTTCTAAACGAGATAATCGATAGAAAAAACTCGGTATAGAATCAATTGCGTCTGCTCTCGAATGTTTAAACGAATTTCGACCTTGTGCGCAAAATTTAAATGATTTTACTTGACCAAAAAATACGGGAGAAATTCACCCGAAGAGACAGGAAATACGGGAACCGGGAGATTGTGAAAAACAGGGGTCAAGTACGGGAGATCCCGGAAAATACGGAGGAGTTGGTCAGTGTGACTTAGCTAGGAATCCAAGTATTTAATGAAATGTTTGCTAAATTTACAGCTATAGCGTTACAAAGTGCTACATAGGCTACTTGTGTTCTTCACATGGAATGTTTTTTTTTTTTTTTTTTTAATTTGTGAATTTTGCTCAAGGGGAGCCTAAGCTGTCCATGTTAATTGTCATCTTTATATTTACCATTCTCTCAGAAATTATTAGCAGGAACTAATTGCATATTCCATGATACCCTCGCCTTCATTTAACACAGGTTTTTGGAAAATAAAAACAGTTTTGATTTTTCATGTATGTTTTAAAAAGAATGGCTTAATTTTAACAGCATTTCCACGAGGCAAAATTAAACTAAAGTGAATTTTGAAAAACGCCTGTGTTAGAATATTTAAAAAAAGCTTTCCAGTCAGTCAACACAAATTTTGCCCAATTACATTAGGCGGGAATTAAGTATTTACACAGGCCTACAGTACACTAACCTGAAAAAGACGAGTTTAGGGCATGTAAACACTTGTTTCCCGCCTAATTTACAGTAATTGGGCACAATTTATGTTGACCGACTGGAGAGCTTTCTGTCAAAATTAAGAAGCAACACTGGAAAATGGCTTCTATCACTTCAATTTTGTGTTGAAATAAGTTACAACAAATGTTAAGAGGAATTACCTCTCAAATTTCAAGCTTTGCATGTTGAAAAGTTGCGGGAGAAAGAGACTATTTTAGCCTATTGAAGACTCCACGGGAAAAACGGAGTAAGTCACATTATGTAAATTTGTCAGGAGAGCCAATTTAAACTTTCAACACAAAAAAGAAATACTTAAAACACCCCAATTGAGGGTAAGCAATATAGTTATTTCGCCAAATGTATTTCTTGTAAAGGAAAGTACATGTAATACAAATAGGCTAATAACTTAAGTTAAATTATGAAAAAAGTGAGAGGATATGGGACGTTCTTTCCGTTTCCACTAAAAATAAAAACCTCTGTATCTTGGTGACTTACCGCTTTATTTGAAATCAATTTCAACTGATCTGTAGTTACGTTGGCTGGCCACCAGAATATGCCATAAACCCATTTCCGAAAAATAATAAAAATGGACTTACCCCGTTCTTTCCGTGGGGTCTTCAATTTGAAACGTGTATTTAAGCAAGCAACTTTCTTTCCGCTGGCTGAGGAAACTGCGACAGTTATAGCTTTAGGATGAGGTATGTTCCGACACCGCAACACCCGTTTTGCTTCCTCAAAATGTTTTGTGTCTATTGTCTAAAAGAGAAAACTTATGAATCTAATGTGAAATGTAGAGAAAACTAAAAATTGTGGGATTGCTAATAGGATGCAAGGTTGTGGGAAAGTTCCTCTTAAATATGAGCCATGAACAAAATAAACGTAGGGTTAGAAAGCTAAGGTCCCTATTGTAGTTATTGTTTTTAAGGGGTGGAACTACGGGGCCATCTGCCACTCTTAACACATATTAAATTATACAAATTTAGATTATTTTACTAAATTTTGAGGTGGAAGCCTTAATATTAACCCCCCAGGGGCTAATATCTAGTGGGACGTGGGTTAGCGATCACGGGACCCCAGCTGAGTCCGGCATTGCTTCCACTTACTTGTGCCGGGCTCCTCTCCGTCTTCTATCCTATCGAACACTCTTGGTCAACTCATGTTCTCTTTCGACCCCGGATATTCGGGTATCCGAGGCCTAGGGAGTCTCTTCCTTTCCCGCCTTAATTGGCCCTTGTCTCATCTTTCCTGATACCCTCATTCTACGAGGAGTCAGCATTCTTTTTCTTTTCATGTTATCTCCTGCCTTCTGCTCAAGACCCTCAAGGAGGCAGGGTGTATGTAGCCCCACCACTTCTGGTGCACCCTGGATATTACTACACCCTCAGGGGCTCATGGCTGGTGAGTTTGGGAATTGGCTATCCCGAGGGATTCCTGAGCTGGGTCCGTTTTTTCCCTTTTTCCACTGACTTTGAGGTGGTCTTTCTCCTCCTTCCCCTTTCCTGTCTGCCTTTTATGGCTCTCCTTCCTTCCAAGTCCCTCAATCCTCATTCTTCGATGGTTGAGAGCATTTCTTTTCTTCCTATCCTTTATTTGCCTTATCCTTTATTTGTTTACCATTTCGTCTTCTAGTATGTAAGTCTGTAGTTAGTAGCCTATTAGTTCTAGTTTTCATTCTCATCTCATCAATCACTATCACCCCAACCATTAGGGGCCGATAACTTAGATGTTAGGCCCCTTAAAACAACAATTATCATCATCATCAACCTAAATATTAAAAAACACCAAAAATAATAAAACAAACAAAAATTAAATTATACAAATAATTATAGACTAATAATAAACAAAAAATACGGAATTTTTTTTTTTTTTTCAAAAAAGAACAATGTCTTTGAATAAATATTCACTTGAAAATTTAGATTATTGCCCTAACCCACTTTCACTTATAAAGCGGATGACGAGATCAGCAGCCACCACGTCATCGGCTAATACAGTACCTTATAGGCCTAAGTTTGTGTGTCATGTGCGAACCAAGGTTTCTTCGTAAGTCAGTAAGATCCGCACACTCGGTTAAGCTAAGGATCCATAGCTTAAAATGACGTAAAAATGAAATATTGCTACTTTTGCTCCTTAATCCTCTAAGTTTGGTGTGACCTAAACAGGTGTGCTACTTTATGCTTTGGAAGAAATATTTCTTTATTTGCTTTCAAAATTGGCATTCGCCTATCGCAAACGCCTATTAACATGTAAAGTTTATCGGTATTCTGCATTCTTGGCCTACTCTAGATCCAGAGGTCCTGGGTTTGATTCCCGGCTTTGCCAAGACATTTAATTCTAATAATAATTAATGTTATTGGCTTTACGTCCCTTTTAACAACTTCGGCGTTTAGAGACACGGGGGTGCCGGAATTTTGCCCCGAAGGGGATCTTTAACGTGCTAGTAAATCTACTGACACGGCTCCCTCACATTTGCGCACCCTCAAATGCCAACTGGCTGCGCCAGGATTCAATCCGGCAACCTTGGAAGCAGCAGGTGAGAACACGTTACCGCTGAGCCACGCAGCCCCGAAAAATGTAATTCTGGTCAGAGGGCTGGAACTGGGTTCAGTCAACCACCTGAGGCAAACCTGGGAAGAGATGGGTTCGATTCCCACCTCAGCTGTCCTAGAAATGGTTTTCCATGATTTCCCATTTCTACTCCCGGGAAATGCCGGGATGGTTCCTAATTTAATGCCACGGCTGCCTTCTTCCAAGTCATAGCTTCAATAAAAAGTAGAGACACTAATACAGCCATCACAGTGACACAGGTTATATCCGACAAAATTCCACTCACGACCACAACGTTGAAAGCCCCTAAGTGAATCAACAACAACTTCAACAAGTTTAGTAACTGCTACACTCCGTGATATTACATAGACATCTAGTAGGCTACTTAAAAACGTAAGGTGTAAATGTGAGCTACTGTAAAAGAGGATAAGCTGTTTTATAACACATTAACATTTTCCCCCTTCTGTCTTGAGAGAGTCACCATTTGAATGAAGCGAACTAAACCAGGACTGTTGCGTCACGTACGAGTGTTATGTTACCAAAGAAAATACCAACGTAATCTTGAATCCGTCGGAACATCGCCTCTCGTGCTTACTGGCAACGATGATCCATCCACAGGGCATGCGTGGCTACTCTCTCAACGTCTAACCTGAAAACTTGAGAGTTCATTGTTTCTAGAACTGCAACATTTGAACTACTGCACATCTCATGTTATTTATAAATGAACAGAACACTACGTGGTATAATGGCTAGCATTCTTGGCTATCGCCCTAGAGGTCCGTGTTCGATTCCCAGCTCTGCCAAGAAATGTAATTCCGGTCTGAGGGCTAAAACGGCCTACAGCCCCTTGAGGAAAAAACGAGAAGAGGTGGGTTCGATTCCAACCTCAGCCATCTTGGAAGTGACTTTCCGTGATTTGTCGCGTCTACTCCAGGCAAATGCCGGGATTGTTCCCAACTTCAGGCTACGGCCACCTTCTTCCCAATTCTCACCTGGGTCCGGGACTTGAAATAAGGTAGGCCGCTATCCTGACATTTGCCAGAAGGGAGTGAGGAAAAAACCGGGGATAATCCACACTCAGGATAGCCGCTGTCAGCACCTGGATTCGAAACTACGATCTCTGGACTTGTTGCAGCTGCCCACGCGGTTGTGATGCACGATTGGTGCCTAAGACCATCGCCATCTACAATTCTCAAGCCGTGTCATAAGGTTTGGCAACATCGCCCATCTGTGATCTGAGAGGCCTAGCGCAAGCACATGGTCATTGCTAACACTGAGTAAATACATAGATTTTGACGCCAAATGTTTCCGAAAATACAACAGAACATAATGTTCGCTAAATCTACACACAAATATCACAAATAAAGGAAACATATTATCATGCTATGTAGGCCTACTGTCGATTCCCGATGAGGTAATGTTAAAAGGCTGTTCTGTACCTCAATGTCCCAATGTCTGAAGTTTCCTTTTCTTGCTGCTAAGCTCACTGCCGTCATTGACACGCTCAGAAGAGATATTGAAGACTATTCTTACGAACTTAGAGACTGCCTTTGATACCAAATTCTTCACTTTTTGTCCGTAGATGCACTCATCATAGTCACAATAGGCCCCCAAGCTTAATGTTGGCAGTCTAACAATAATACTCCACTGGTCACTTAATTTAAAAATAGGTAGCTTTCTAATGAAACCTACCTAAAGGCACTTGCCAACTGAGTACAGTTCATAATGTACTGGAATATAGAGGCCCCATGAAGATGTACACCAAAACTAAATCACCAGGCATTGAAAGTCCACCTCGCTGTAGTGATCAAAACTTAGTGATATAACCAGTTATTTTAATAGTGCTGCCATAATGTGACTTACAGCCGGGCACACAACACTTCCTAGGCATCTGAAATAGTTTAATGAAATATTAGTGAAGAATTTGTTGGTTAAATTCATTAGCAGGTATTGGTTACACATGCAACTTAATACGGGAAATACTCTCTTCCACAACTTTTATCAGGTCTGATTTACCCCGAGGAATTTCACGGGTGTTGAAATAGTTAGTACGAACTGCTTTTAGATGCTGTCATATCAAAATAAACGATATTTATGAATAAAACTTAGCATGTGGTCTTACGTGTTTATAGAACTTAAGGACTCTACTCAGTGTTGCCAAGTCTACCAACAGCACGGCTTAAGAATTAGCCTATAGATGGCGATGCTAAGGCTGTAAGGTCACACTCAAGAGAGTGGCGAGTGAAATCACAAGTTCACCAGGTGAGAACAGGAGGGAACTAAGGAAATGGAAAATGGCTGAAAGAAAAGACGAGAAGATATCCAAAACCAAAAGCACCACCAAATCAACAATTCCAAGTAGAATCTCCAGTGGCTAATGAAGATTCCCTTCCCCAGCGGAGTAGCCGTGCGCGTTAAATCACTCATCACGACCACCAGGAGGAGCAGCAGCAGCAGCAAGTCCTGAGATCAGAGGTTTGAATCCCGGTGCTGACAGTGGCTATCCTGAGTGTGGTTTATCACACTCCCTCCAGGTAAATGCCGGGATAGTACCTTATTACAAGACCCCATCCCCGACTCTAATAATTACAGTTACACACACCACTGTCTTCACCACAGAAACACAGGTTGTCAGACAAATGGAACACACACCCAAGTACACTGGAAAGATGACCAAGATGTCCCGAGCCCCTTAAATGAATTATTAACAAAAACGAAGATTCCCTCAGAAAGAGCTCGCAGAACTTAGAAGAATGTTTGCATGCAGCTTGTTCAAATTGTGAAGGACGTGGTTACTGGTGAAGAATCGTCTTTTTACCCCAAGAGCGATCGCCATCTTATCCACAGCATGGGGTAACAGGCAAATAATGCAGTGTTCTGTTTTAAGACGACGTTTGTTCAGATTTAACGCGTTTGTATATTGAAACTTCTGATGTAAGTTTTCAATTTCTCAGTGAATTAAAACGGGGATTCACACGTCAACAGTTCAGTGGTGATTAAATAAATATGCTTAACCTCGCCATCATACCCCAGCTTTCCCTACCATATTATTTAAACGCCTAACCACTTGCGTGTTTGACTAGTTATCATGACAAAGTTTCAAACTAACCGCTAATTTCCAAAACTCGATAAAACTTCTATATTCATATTTTGCGTGAGTTTGTTTCATATTGGCAGTCTACAATGTTCACCTCTAGTATCTTAAGTACGCAGTCTGCGTTTCGTCAGACCTGC
Organism: Meconema thalassinum; assembly: GCA_946902985.2. Classification (NCBI taxonomy): domain Eukaryota; kingdom Metazoa; phylum Arthropoda; class Insecta; order Orthoptera; family Tettigoniidae; genus Meconema; species Meconema thalassinum. Next base: position 853,667,466 of record OX336389.2, on the reverse strand, counting down.
AATGAAGTATTTCTTCCAGGCATTCCTCCAGGAAGGACACCTCTAGTATCTTAAGCACGCAGTCTGCGTTAGGTCAGACCTGCAAAGAAGTATTTCTTCCAGGCATCCCTTCAGGAAGGACGCCTCTAGTATCTTAAGCACGCAGTCTGCGTTTGGTCAGACCTGCAATGAAGTAGACTAAGTTATTTCTTCCAGACATCCCTCCAGGAAGGATACCGACAGCGGTAGCTACGCTCGCTAAAGTGCAGCGCTAGGCCATGGGGCCAAGCTCTTTGCCGACTCGGTAGACGAGGGTTTGAGCCCTACCGTCAGCCGTCCTTGAAGTGGTTTTCCGTGGTTTCCTAGTTTCAACTCATATGAGACATTTCCACTCTACTGTATTAGTCACATGATCAATCTATTCACGTAAACTCACGAGTCTCAAACCTCATGAGGTAAAAATAGCAGCAAATTGTAGCAAAACTCACGACTACAAACTGGTAGTTAAATTAACTTTCTAATGAGTCTTAAAATCCATGACTCCAGAGAGCACGTGCCTGCGATGACCGCATCACAGGAGGGATGAGCTGGACGGCGCACAGTGTGAGATTTTGCCTATCTAGGAGAACTTGACTCAATTTCCCGACCATGTTATTTTTCACAAAATACATGTAATTTAGTTCGTTTAATATCCCAGTCAAAAGAAAATGCTACGCACTTGTACTATAGTCACCCGCAACGTCTGTCAAAGGGGCTTAAAACAAAGTAAAGACGCGTAAGCTCTCAGAGCCCTGCAACAGCCGTGCAGTGTGCATTATGTTTATTGGACTGGTGACAAGCGCTGTGACGCAGAGTGGTCAGTGCTGTGCTTCAATGTTATTGCTGATATCTGAAGGTAAGATTTTGTATGTTAACTTAAAATTTCATTGAAGGGTTAGGTTACAATGTTGTTTTTGAAAAGAGGCTTGTCGTGAACAAAAACTACTGTAGTTTCTTGAAATTCAAAAAGGATTCTACTCGGGTGTTCCATCGTGTTCCGACCTGAAATTTGTTTCACGTTATAGCTTATTAAGTATAAAACTAGCAACGATAGAAATATCCTGCGCAAGTTTGCGTGATAACGACCAAACGTCCTGTCTGTTTCAGAATGGCACCCGTGTTTACGTGGTGTACTATGTTCGATGAGTGGGTAAAAGCTCACACAAACAAGTCAGAAGTTCTTTCAAACTCTATAATGGAACATAGAACATATTGGTTCATAGATTGCTTATTACATCCGATCCATATATTACTACTTTACGTGCTTCTCCGAAAACGAAACGTCGGTAGTCATGCCCGAAGTTTTAGAACTTTTAAGGGATCCTGTTGTAAGCGGATAATCACTCTGATGATAGCTGCAGTGATACAGACTAGATCAGATAACTTTCCTTCGTGTTTGTGCATGTTTTGTGTCGTACCTTTTCATTACGTTTTAATTTTATGGACCGAAAATTGTTTAGTTCCCATGGTCACCAAAGTTTAATCTCAATGAATCTGGCTGCATCAAAAGCCAATGGCAATATATATTTTGTATATTTGACGGTAACACTAGCCAAATTTGTGTCTTTAGTTTGTCAAACATGTATGTTATTTTTGGATGTGTAACATCTTTCCGCTCGGTTGCTGGATGGTTTTGTGGGAGTGATTTTGAAATTTGGGGACGGAAGTGGATCGGAACGATCGAGCTGGCAGTGGTGGATCGAAAGGAAGTATGCACTGCTCGCTCGATCGATCGAACGGAAGTGTACTAGCTGGCAGTGGTGGAAAACGGAAGTATGCACTGCCCGCTCGATCAATCGAACGGAAGTGCACTAGCTGGCAGTGGTGGAAAAAGGAAGTATGCACTGCCCGCTCGATCGATTGAACGGAAGTGTACTAGCTGGCAGTGGTGGAACGAACGGAAGTATAAGATGCACTGCCAACTCGATCGATCGATCCAGCGGGCAGTGGTAAGACCCAGCTGGCAGTGGTACGAGAAACAATGAGCGCGCGGTGTCGGAAATTGATACCATGATGTACTCTCGGCCATGTGGAATGTATATGACATCTGAACGGAAAACGCTCATGCGAACTCTGGTGTCAAGTGATTGAAACAAATGACATGGTACATGTTCGAAGTCTTCGTATGAGTATTTAAATGGTAAAATGCCTTAATATCAAACATTGTAAGTAGTCGGCATTGCCGGTATTATGTTTCTGCACAATGGCTATTCAAATATTAACCCACATAACGGTAATGCAGTCGTCAATATAATACAATCGTCATGGTTATACGAAAATTGAGCAAGCCTTCATGAACTATTACTGAATACGTTCTCTTTACTCACAAGAGGGCCTATTCATAAGGCTAAACTCAATTTTACGCAGGAACATTATCAAAACAAGCAAAATATAATTGAAACTTAATTCCGTATGCAGTATTATTGGAACGTGGAAGTAAGTCACCATCTTGTGCACGAAATTCGCGTAATCGAAATAGCCGTGGGGTTAGTGGTTATGACTGTGAATCTCGAGATCTTGGGTTTGAATCCCGGACGGGGTAGATATTTTTGCTAAAAGATTATCATTTTAAACGATATTTATCATATCAATATGACTCATTTTAACAGAATCCATATGAAATTACTACGTGTTGGTCTGTGAAACAAGAGGACCTGTTTATAAGGAATTTAAGGTTATTAGCGGTGTCGCGTCTATTAATCTAGTTGATCTATATCGTATTCTTTATTTAGGCTAGTGCTGGTGGAAGCTACAAATCATCTAATAAAATGAGTTCCGTATTATAAACTACACTATCTAAAACACTCCCTTTTACAATAGATTAATATTTGTGCCAATAATAGTATAAAATACCGGTGTATCAACAATTTCACGTGAGGTTTTTTCTATGGCAGATGTTACACATCATATGCGACAACTGTAAGGCTCGTTTTTTTTGACAAAAAATACATATAAAACACTTTTAATCTCTAACGACAAATTAAAAACTTTATTTTAATTCTAGAGGTACCGTAACCAAAATCTGCCACAGATAAGTTTGCATTAGCCAGTGAATAAAGTTCCCCTGGATGGGCAAAATCTCACACTGTGCGGCGACTCACACTGCCTTTCAACCCCTGTCGCGTAGGCTATACTTCGTGCGCGTTGGCACAGCAGGCCAACATCTTGATGAGAGGTGCCAATTGACAAGGGGGCACGTAGTTCTGGCTGGCACTAACAATGGACATTGTCGCACAATTCCGATTACATTTTCAAATATATCCAGTGGTTATGTGGGTAGATGAGGGCATTTATCCATTCAAAGAAGAACTGGCCCGGTTCGTGAGTTTTGAGACTGGCCCGTGTAAAGGAACCTATTATAACATACTCCTCTAATTTGGATTCGTGAGTTTTGATACTCGTTAGTTCTGAGAAGACACGATGTGTTATGCGGGTTGGCAAATTTCCAATTCTTGCTCTTATCAATGTGAATCATGGTGAGTATAAACTTATGTGACTCAGTGTAGACTTCATAACCATCTAGTAGGCTATGCGTCGTGATGTAGTGTATAGCATCGCTGGCTGCCACCCCAAAGGCCGGGTTCATTTCTCGGCTCTGCCAAGGCATTTATTTCTGGTTTTTGGTGCTGGACCTGTGAACTGAAGTGGTGTTAATTCTGAAGCTTTGTACATGTCTAATGAGCTACACGAGGTTACTTCCATAGTTGGTTGGCCACTTTAATTCAACGAAATTAAACTCCATGGTAAGGACAACAGTTATAGCCTAACTATAGCCTACCCATACATTCAAGAGAGAGTAGGCTATATGCTCTTTACTGAACATCTTATTAAACTTGCCATTGAGCTACTGTGTAATTGGATCAATCATGATTCGCTAAATTGTAAAAAGATGAGACAAATAAGCATAGACTAGTATGATAAGAATTGATATATCGACGCATTATTACAGACTACAATATTGACATTCTTTGTTTCCATCAATCAATGGATTAATAAATATGTTTATAGCCATTGTCGCTGTTTACAACGATACTAAAATGTCAATAATTAGGCAGGATTTTGTAAGCCAAATGGCCCTCTCCCCAAAGATCAATATAGGCTAACATAGGCTATGTTAACTTATTCGTCCACCTCGTGGTCAAGTGGCTAGCTTTCTCGACTGTCACCCCTGAGGTCAGGGTTCTGGTCCGAGGACCAGCCATCCTGCAAGTGGTTCTCCGTGGTTTCCCACTTCTACTCCAGGCAAATGCCAGGTTGGTTCCTAACTTAAGGCCACGGCCGTCTCTTTCCCAATCCTTGTCTCAATTACAAATACACAAACTAACTTACTACATACACTACAATAACCCAGGTTAGTCTATAATACAAATTACACACACACCCAAGTGCTTAAAATCAAACATCAAACAACAATGACAACTTTCAGAATAACACATGTTTCTGCAGTAGGAATTATCACGAAATTATGAATCATTATTCATGATTATTGGATATAGGCTATAGTACTGTAACTTACGTCATAGGAGCCTAAATTGAAAAAAGATGGGAAAAATAAGCATATTAAGTAAATGAGTAGGGAGTGGCTGTAGTCTTAGGCTATTCACAAAACAAATGTTTCAGTCTGCTGCGTTTCATGCTGTCTGTTTGCAGACGAAATTTGCACCGTGAAGCGTTAAGTCTCCAGTTGGAATGCGAGGATGAACTTTCAAGTGAGTTTCCTCACCAGATTTTAAGTTTCAGAAATTCTTAAGAAGTGAAATCTGTTGACTATCTTCCTTAACATCTATTAGGGTCAGCTAGAATTAGCCTACACTTTTTCTATTAACAATTCCAGAATGACCTCAAATACAGCAGTAGCCTAGGTTTGTTCCTCAATTTACCTGCAGCAGTCTCTATAGCCTAACCGAAACGTCGTTTTCAAAAGTTTAACTAGACAATTAATAAACGATAAGCCTATGTGGTGTAGACTAGTAACTTTTAACTGCTTTGTATTTCCTGATGAATAAACACCCATGTCCTGAGTTATTTTCACATATCTTAGTGCCATTCTACATCACGGCCCTAAATCAATTTACCATAGTCTATTCCCCCTTCTCTAATGGTCCCATAGGCTATAGGCTATTATATACGGTATTACTTTGGGTTACATTTTAAACACATGAAGGCCTACTCAAATAAGTTTTCTTCAGGGGCACACCCAGAAAATAATATCGAGGGGGAGGGGATAGTTGAACTGGATCTAGGTAAAGACTGCCTTGTGTAGGTTAGTGACTGGCTAAACGAACTTTCACTAGGGGTGATAATTCAGACTTTTAAGGGGGATACATCCCCTATATTCCTCCTTTACCGAACTTTTAGAATCGCCAATACTCGAACTACTAGGCTACTTGGTCTGTTGACAGCCATTAGGCCTACAGTGCACAGAAGTCAAACATAGGTCAATCTTTGCCATTTCTTTGAACAAACGAATAGCGTGATTCGCATCACCATAGAGATTAAAAAAAGCGATGTAAATGGATCCTTGGACTATCACAAAAGAGCAGGTAAGTCTACTTCCAAACAGCATCACCTCAATCAACTGGAATGTGGAACTAAAAAGGCGCGCTCTTAGCGACGAACCATATCGTCATTAGCACTCTGAAGGCTAGAATAGACTCTTGAGTCTTATCATTCTAACACGGGAACCAGCAACCCTGCTTATATCGATCCCACTTGACACTCCGCATACTCGCATAGGCTATATACCAGCTACAAACTTCTTCTGAATATCTCACTCACCAATTCCAAGTGGAAGAGCCTCTAATTAGAAGTTGAAATTATGCACGCAACTTCTAGTAAATGTGTCTCGTAGCTTTCAGGCAGCAAACACAAGATGTGAGTGTGGGTGGACAAGCAACTCGGAACATCTGTGCGTAAGCAGTTCGATAAAACTTAAACTCAGTTTTTATTTACACGCTGGATGCAAACTGTACAGATTCAGTTCCATCAATCTATTGAAAGGACGTGTTGTTATGGGTCAGGCCTATTTGTGATAGCACAATGTCGATGAACTTAGTTAATCTATTAAAGAAAGCTTTCCAGTCGATCAACACAAATTGTGCCCAATTACATTCGGCGGGAAAACATGTAGGCTATTTAGGCTATATGCCCTTGCATGAAAAATATTAGTCTACAAATCTTATAGGCCTATAGAACTAGGCATTATTAAAAAAAATGGATTCTATCACTTCAACTAGTTAATCCATCCTACTGAAGTTTGCAACACAGTATTTTCGTAAGAAGAATACTTCAGCTGCAAATGCAATGAGTAAGGAATAAACGTTAATGGTAATAGGCTATCGTTATTAGCTCTAGAAAATCATCCTTTAGGGGCAACTGAGAAAAATCAATTTCACTGGACATAGATGAGATTTAGGAAAGTACTGATGAAGAAAACGACAGTGATGCAAGTTAAGAATCATTTCCACTTTCCGCAGCCAGCGATTAACATCCGGATATAAAAAATGATTTATCGCCTTAGGAAACAGAAGCTCATTACAGTGCCAGTAATTAATAATTATAAATAATCAACGTCTGACTGTGCACCAAGTCCGGAGACAAAACGCGAAATGAAATTAATTTGGAATATAACTCTTGGTTGAATAAAGGGAGTGAGAAGAAATATTCCTCAAGTAGGCTACTGTCCGCAAAAATGTCTAGCCTGCTTAATTAATATAGGCTAGCATATTACCCCGCGGCATAGACGCACTCGTTAAATCGTGTACCACGGCCGCGTGGGCAGCTGCAGCAAGTCCGGAAATCGTAAGTTCAAATTTCAGCGCTGACAGCGGCTATACTGGGTATGGGTTTCCCCAGATTTTACCACACTCCTTCCAGGGAAATGCCGGGATAGTAGGCTACCTTATTTCAAGTCCCGGGGCGCCTACCTCATCCCTGTCCCAAATACAGTTAAGTTTACACACACACACTAGCCTACTACAGACTTGGCCATAAGCTTATTATTAGAATTGTATGTCTACCCCGTGTAGTTGGGTGTCAGATAGGTAGACTAACCTGTGATGACTGTACAACCGTTGACAAATTATTAGAATTTAAATAAAATTTCCAAAACTTATGAACTATTCGTAACCCTAATTAAGAATGTTGGTTACTCCTGGATTTACGGCCGTATGCCCTTCCTGACGCCAACCTCATGAGAGGAGTTACAGTAATAAGAGATGGAATGAATGAAGATGCTTGAAACTCAACAAGGATGTGGAAGGAAGCAGCCGTGGCCTGTCAGAAGGTAACGTCCCAGCGTTTGCTTGGTGTTGACAATAGGAAACCACGGAAAACCATTCGAGGACGAATGATGGTGGGGCTCGAACCCACGTTTACCAAGTCCACAGACGGCTTGGCCCCATGGTCTAGCGCTGCACATTAGCGAGCGCAGCAACCCCTGTCGGTAAGCCTATTATTAGAATAATGTGCTATATTAGTTTTCCAAACAGAGAAATTAATTATGTAGCAGTCTGGTGACGATTCATTTGCATGCCTGTGTGTGTGTTATCTTAGGTAGGCGTAAATGAATTGTTTGAGTTTTATTTAAATATTTGAGGTAAGTTCAAGCCAAAAACGTTGGAAATAAATCAACGCAATTAAATTAAGAAGTGAGGTGGTCCTGCCACGTAATTGCCCACAATTATTAATGTTAGGCTATTGGATTATAAGTGTTGCATATAGGCTAATTGCTTAGTTATTGGAATAGGCTTATTTTACAGCCTACAATTGCTTCTTTCTGGTCAATGACAAGTGTGAGTGTTTTCTGAATAAAAATAGACTAAAGAATAAAAAATGAAGGAAGAAAATGTGATAATGTTTCACAAAACAAGGCCATAGAAAGAACACATTTGGCTCAAAAATAATAAATAGCATGGAATTTAGGAATTTCGCCCTCGTAGCCTATTTATTAAAATTAAATCAGACAAGTTCAAAACACTCCCAACTACACGGAGCTGACGACCGTGATGTCCCAAATGAATTAACAACAAGATAATTAACATAACCTACATCTTTCTATCCTTTTTAGTTTTATGTACGGTAGTTTGCTTACTGTATTTCTGTTTACGTTATATTTTATCTAAACATTCCACTGATCTAATTTAAAATAGTCTATAGCATATGGATATTCTAACGCTTATCCTTTCTGCGGAGGTGGGAATTGCCCATGTGGAGTCAGATTGTAGGCCAGCAATACTAGACTACCAATGGTAAAACAGAAAACTAAAATCACTCGGACTGGAGTAGACATCAACAAAGCCGCTGAACTATCGCACTTCTCAGGCCTATTGAGTAAAAGCAGAGGAGCCACTGCATTACAGCATTCACTTGGAAATGGTCTGTTCTTCGCCGATGTTTTTACGCTTGTTCCGGGAACAATCTTCAATTTAAGTTTTCTTATACGTTACATTGGGAGTAATAAATTAGTCTACAGACAGCTTGGAAAGACGGTGCATAGCCTAAGTCTTGTCTCTTCTAGCGGCGTACAGACGACAGTACGACGGATGTTTCAAGATCAATGAATTGTGAAATTCTGTTGGAGAAAATATAATAAAGAGAAAGGAGGCAGACCGTATTTGAACGAGATTCTCAATACGCGTGTTATCACAACTGGCCGTTATCTTTTAATTGACGAGTTAATATCCTTTCAGGAATTAGTATGCCCATCTACGGCAGCGAGGAGAGCATTCGATAAACATAAGTTTCTCTACCAGCATGCCTGGAAGGTGATGGTGATGTTACAGGGTTTCACATGTTTCATCACTGTGAAATTGCTATCTCTGTTAGGGAAACAATTTATCCTTTTATAACAGAGACTACAAAATATGTAGCTGTTGTTATTCGTAAGTTTAGGAGTAGATATTTCTGGTTACGATTCTTTGTTATTTACGGATTTACACACTTACTGTAGTGCTCGATGAAACTTCATAGCAATTGAACAAGAAGCAGTGGCGACTCCTAATTTTCACAATGTGTAGGACGTAATAAGATAGGCTACTTATTAACCTAAGATAATTATTATAGCTGGGCCAAATTGAGATATTAAACTCCGTTATTCTGTCGCACAGCACTATTACGAACACATTACACAATACAATACAATCGAATACCACTCCAAAGATGTGCACACGCTGAAAACAGACTATCCATTCTGACCGCGCAAAATCATAACCAATAAGCCCGTAGTGTTGGTTTAAAATTCAACCAATAGCGAGACTTGAGGATCTCAGTCGACGTCCTCAGAATGCCATTAAACAGACCAAACCTTCCCCTTCCCCCTTAGGGGCTACCCACACATTTCTAAGGCTATAAACACGTGCTTTGAGGACGCAAGGCTTACTTCCTCACAGCTTTCTACTCCGGGTGGTGAAGGTCACACTTCAGCCATCTAGGGGTGAAATATAGAACTAGTGACAGTAACAGTGAGACAGAGCATATCGAGAGGGCGCACAAGGTGGCCCCAAAGACTATTTTACAAAACTCTTTTTTAACAGTTACAGCTAAGAGCTGACTGTAGGATGATCCTCACGTCCTACATGGAGGAATCGCCACTGACAAGAAGATGTCATGGTTCTGAACGTATCTCAAAGCTATATGCTGTGAAAATTGAACCACTAATGCCTTGCATTTTGATTTAACTACTAACATCAAGTCTGGACTTCAGTAGCGATCATATTATCATTCTCGGTCATCATAATACTGTATTATAGTAGTCAGTACGTCGTTAGCAATACCCAGCTCCCGGCTGTGGTGATAAGCCTGTAGAGATAGCGCGCCATCACGCCCTGTGCGCGTGACAGGCAAGCAGGCAGACATTTTCTCTCTGCTCACGGCTCACTTGGGACTCGGGGTTGTTGCCATGAAGCCGCCACGCCACGCTGGGAGAAGAGGAGAGAAGAGAAGGGAAGAGAAAGTGAAGGACGGGGAGATGAACAAGGCATAGGCAGAGAGCGCGAGTAGCCTCACGATCGATCATCATGGCCTTGCCGCGTCATCAAGCGAAAACAGCGCAGGCTGGTGGTGGAAATTGTAAGCTTGAAGGATCGATATACACCAACACCACCGAGAGAGGAAATAAACTAAGATGGCCGATGTCAAAAGCCGGCAAACGGTATGTTTTATGTTCACTTTTATGCAATAGAGAACTTTTTCTTGAACTTTCTTTGAACTAAAAGAATGTTGTATGTCTTTGATAAGTCCTCGTCAGCTTACTTTAGACTAAATCACTTTTAAAAGACCTTAAAACTGCGAATTTCTGCCTCTACCTTCCAACAGACTGCTGGCCCACTGTGTTTAAAGATGGCTATATGTCCCATGCCGTTCATTACATTGCATTCCGCATACATGTGCCCTTGGAAGAGATGATGTATATTCTATACATCAATCGTTCTACCGTTATCCTGAAACCTCAATGTCATTAGAATGAAGGAAATAGTCATCTTGGTATGAATTTTGATTAGGAGGTAGGATGTTGGCCGACATTTGCCCATGAGAAATATGCATCATACGGAGCTGTAGGTTGCTATTCGATACTCAGGTCTTGATTAGTCTATGGTATTTTAAATTTTGTATACTACTGGGTAGGTTGAGCACAGTACTACTGGATCGAGCCCAGGAATGATCAAAAGAGACGTCACGAGACAGAGATTTCAATTCACCCTGCACAAGAGAAGAAAGTAGCCTACGTGGTAAATAATGGTATTGTTCTTATTAAAGTAAACTAACTTAGTGTTTGACCTTTTTGAAGTAGCGTAGCGTGGTTGTTTGTTGCCAATTCGTTTAAGGCGCTTGGGACATCTTGATCATCAGCCCCTATGTACTTGGGTGTGCATTCAATTTGTCTGATAACCTGTGTTTTTGTGGTGTTCGTAGTAATGAGTGAAACTATAATTATTAGGATCGGGAATAGGCTAGGAGGTCGGGAACTTGAAATAAGGTAGCCTATAGGAGACTACTATCAGGAGGGAGTATGGAAATACCCGTGGAAATTCCACACTCAGGATGGCCGCTGGAATATGAATCTCCGATCTGTAAACTTGCTGCAGCTGCCCATTACGGTCATGGTGAGCTAAGTTATTTAACACGCATGGCTATGATGAAGCAAAGTGTTGGTGTTTCAGAGGGAGTTTTATTTGTCTCAAGGGCAAATTAGTTAGAAAATAGGCCCATTTGTGCCTCAACGTGTTTTCACTGACTGTCGTCCACCACGTGGCGTAGTGACTATCATTGTCACCTCAGGGTTTCTCCACTGTTATTCCAGACGAATGCCGGGATTGTGACCAAATTAACACCACAATCGTTTCCTACCCGAGATCTAGCGTCAATATAAATACACACACTACAGTACTGCAGTAGGCCTACAGCCATCACAATAACACATGTTATCAGACAGATTCCACACAGACGCGGGGCTTCATGACCTCGATGTCACAAAGCCTTTAAATGAATCAACAACAACAACATCATCATTTATTGTCCTTTTCAAGGGAGAATAATATAGGCCTACGATCATTGCTCTTTTAGCACGATCCGCCGTGCGCCTCGTTAGGATAGATCATGTTATTGGTTTTACGTCCCTTTTAACTACACTGGCTTTTAGAGACGCCGGGGTGCCGGAATTTTGCCCCGAAGGGGATCTTTAACGTGCCAGTAAATGTACTGACACGGCTCCCTCGCATTTGCGCACCCTCAAATGCCAGCTGACTGCGCCAGGTTTCGAACCTGCAACCTTGGGCTCAGCAAGCGAGAACGTTACCCCTGAGCCACGCAGCCAGACCGTTAGGATAGACTAGCCTACTACATTTCCTTGTTGTTGGTTTGTTGTTGTTGTTGTTGTTGTTAAATCATTGAGGGGCTATACCACATAGTGCTCATTTAGCCCCGTGTTGGCCTACATGGATATGTGTGTAGCCTATAGGCCTATATATAGCCCATAGAACTTGTCTGATAACCTGTGTTATTGTGGTATCTCTAGTAGTGTATAGGCCTAGCCTATATTTGTAATGCAGGTGAAGATTGGGAACGAGTCCACCGTGACCCTATGTTAGGAACCATCCTGGCATTTGCCTGGAGTAGAAGTGAATAACCACGGAAATCTAGACTACTCCTAGGATGCCTGAGGTGGGAGTTGAACCCACCTCTTCTCAGTTTTGCCTCACGAGGCTGAGAGGACCCGTTCCAGAATTAAATTTCTCGTTAGAGTCGGGAGCCGGTAATCGAACCCGGACCTCTGGGGCGACAGCCCAAAATGCTCGCCGCTACACCAGGAAGTAGCCTACATGTCCTCGCAAGCAGACTTTAGAAACAAGTCTCAAAAGCAATAGACAGATAGCACACAACTGAAAATGGCGTTGTCTTCCAGGAAATGTTAGATCTCAAAGCGCGTAGAGCTCAGCAACTTGAAGTGAGACCCTGGCGACAGCGCTAGCTCTGTCAGCCAGTGTGACAGAGAGGAGGGCAAGCTTGAGCGAGAGAGTGGACTGTGAACGCTTGTCAACACATCTATTGGCTCCCGGCCAGCGATGGACTACACCCCTCTGTACAGATATTGGTCTTGCTTGAGTTGGTCAGAGCGGGCAGGGGGGAAGTACTTTTAGTTCGCATTTTTTCCGGGGTTTCAGTTAGAGTTGCTGAGCTCTAGCAATGAAAATACGAGATACGATGAGGCTTATTTTCAATCTACTTTCACCTTAAGGCAATAAATGTTCCTTCCAAAAGACCAGAATGTTGCCACTCTATAAGCTAAGCCAATCGCTGTTTTAATAAGAACAATAATGGCAGGCTGCGTGGCGCAGGGGTAGGTTAACTTTCTTACCTGCTGTGCCCAAAGTTACGGTGGAATTCCGGCGCAATCAGTTGGCATTTGAGGCTCTTTAGGGAAATGCGAGGGAATCGTCTCATTAGATTTATTGGCATGGTAAAGATCACCTTCAGGTAAAGACTGCGGCGCCGTGGTGTCTCTAAAAACCGCAGCAATTGAAAGAGATGTAGGAACAGCGACACTTCTTCCCTTATTTTCGACGAACTTGATTCTCTCGCGTGTTTCACTTCAAAGTGAATCCATGACCAGAAATCACTTCTCCTAAACAACACCTTCATGCAACAGGGCCTAGCCTCTGTAGGCCTTGTTAGAAAAGGACGTAGGGCTACTTCTGTTTTTAAATGCATTCCTGACTTCCGCAGATATTAATTTCCAGAAGGATAATAACTCGCCAAATAAACAGTTGTGACAACACGCTTGTTGAATTTAAAATCAAATTCTTAAGCAGTGCTACCTGCTGCCTTCCTATTGGTAGCATTTTCCTCAAAAGCAAGATTTCAGAGATCGTTAGTCTAAACACATTCATCGTACTGACGTCTGTACGCCACTAAAATAAATAGACTAATGTCCTGACTTTACGATCTAAAATGTTCTAGGGGCCGATAACCTAGATGTTAGGCCCCTTAAAACAACAATTAACATCATCATGAACCAAAATGTTGAGGACTCTTTCTGATAAATCCGAAAGTAGCCTATAAGGAAACTGAAGTTGGAGATGGTGGAACAAGAACAAAAACGACGAACTGAATGCGGTAATGTCACCGCTAGTGGGATCCTTGCGTTACCTCAGAAATTATATATAGCCTATGTTCATATTACGCTAATGGACGTGGACAGCTCAGGTAGTTGCGACTCGTAGAAAGGTGCCGAAACGAAGGAGGCCCCTGATAGGCCGCCATTCCCCTTTCCCTTGCACCGTATAGTCACTGGGCAGCTGCTACACCACTCCATCAGTCGCAGTCCCATGAGCAGCTTCTGTGGTGAATAGGCTATAGGCTACTCGCGTCTTAAGTTAAACAAAGCGCAGTCTAGCTGGCACAACTGACAGGTTTATGAGGGATTAACCCTAATGATAACTGCTAGGTAGCCCAGCGGTTTTCTTTCGAAACCTCTATTCCTTCCTTTCATCGATCATGGCCACGGTTTCTTTAACGTATCGGGTTTAGGTCAAATTTACGGTTTTAGCCTACTAGCCGTGTTTTGCTACTGCTTAGAAGTAGCTGAACGTTAATTTTGCAATTTTAAGACCTACATCACCTGCCCGCAAACAGTTTCATGTTTCTATCACAGTGCCCCACAGTTCAGCGTAGACTATAGCCTATCGCTAGGTTTTTATTTTAGAACGACCTATAGGCTACCAAAGGTAGCTATTAAGGATAATGACCGCATATTTAGTGCACGAATACCATTTCAGGATTCTAGAATGTCCAATATATAATGCCCAATCAATACAGCAGATAAGTTACCACTAGGCTACTTTATTTCAACAGGATCCCGAAGGTAGTTTACAGCATAAGTTATTTAGGAAAGTTACGTGGCTCCACTGTGGATATTCCATTCGTAGTGAAATGCCATAATTGTGTAGATATTCCATTAATGGTAGTCTTTTGTAGGATATGGTTACTTTAAGACAGGAAGATATTACATTATCCGTTTACAGCACGGTTATTCCAACTTTTAATCATGTTTACCTTTTTACGTTGCGGCTATCCGGTCGAAAGATCTAAATATGTTGCCTACATTACCAATGGAGTAGGCCTACTGTTTTAGGCGTGCGTAGGATATTGTTCAACGTATGATGGATTAGGAGTTTTCAGATGTAGCCTACTCCATACCCACTCATCTTCTGTTGGAACAGTTGTCTCGTCAATTAATTGTATGTGAGGTTTAAAGTAGACTACAGTAGGCCTATATTATTTCTCCCTGCACTTTCGGAAGGTTTAGTCAGCTTTTTGACTAATCGGAATTATATTTGATATTTCGCTATCGGATTAGGCCCATATGCACACTCTGATTATGTAGCCTAGTCTATATCTTAACAGTGCCAAATAGACCTATTTGAAATCCTAGAAATAGCCTATAGGCTATGAGATCAGAAGTCCATCATCATGCCTCTTTTCAATTTTATCGAAAAGCTGTCCTGTCAACTTTTATGTTTGTAAATCAAACGAGTTCGAAGAAAGAAGGTTTATATTTTTCCTCTCTTAGGAATAAAGTTTTGTTAAACCTCTTCCTTATCCCTTGCCTATGAACTGAAACGAACCGCCATGCAAGATTTTTTAACTGTGTACAGCGCTCGAAGGTGCTTTAGAAAATTGAATTCCAATTCCAATTACTAATTGTTCGCCAAATTATTTTGGTAGTCTATCAGGTAGGTAAGACATGGTAAATTCAGTTAAAAAAAAGGCTCCATGTAAACAGTCTTCGTTTTGTAACAGTCGGCTAGCCTATATCAAAATCTGAATTGACCTGTGAGCTAGCCGACCATAGATATTATTTCTTTCTTCCCTTTCTTTTCTTAGTCGTTTACCCTCCAGGTTGGTGGAACTCACGGACTCAGCGAGGGAACTCACCACTACCGCCTCTACGGGCAGTGTCCTAGAGCTGGGAACATCTAATCGGAGTGGATACAACTGGTGAGGTGTGATTGGCACCTCGCCCAGGCGGCCTCACCTGCAAAGCGAACAGGGGCCTCATGAGGGAAGGTAATGGAAGGTCAGGATGGATAGGCAAGGAAGATGGAAGGAGGCGGCCGTGGCCTTGAAGAAGGTACCATCCCTGCATTTGCCCGAAGACGAAGTGGGAAACCACGGAAAACCCTACTCATTTGGAACACCCGAGGCTGAGTAGACCCCGTTCCAGTCCTCATACCACTTTTCAAATTTCGTGGCAGAGCCGGGAATCGAACCCAGGACCTCCGCGGTGGCAGCTAACCATGCTGACCGCTACGCTACGGAGGCGACCCATACCCATACAATATTTCAGCTCAATCGGGAAAGAACCTTTTTTTTTTTTTTTTTTTTTTTTTTGCATGAAAGGATTTCCAAGCAAGAATTAAAGTTACGTGAAGTCCTTGCCGAGGCTTTAAGACGGAAAAACATAATTTCTCGCAACGCCAGTAGGCCTATAGACTAGCTGAAGAAAATGCATTATTTTTTGAGGTTTTATATTTTATAACATTGAATTTTAAGTACGGTACGAGTATAGTAGCCTCACTTTCCTAGTTAACGACCGGCGACTCAAACGTTAAGTATTAGCACGAGCCGACATTAGCCATTATTTATGATTGACAAATACCTGACGGTTCTTGACCAATAAGATGCATCCTCCTTCTGTCCATGAGGAGTGCAGACAAGGTGTTGGCGCCAGTCTAGTACCTGCTCACCGGCCTAAGCCGTGAATGCCTCGGCACCCCGCAGCTATGGAATGTAAACATATCCGTCCAGGTAGGTTTCAAAGACGAGCCGGTCGTTAACTAGGAAAGTGAGGCTACTATAGCCTACATAGCCTATTCTATATTGTGGGTTCCATTTCGTCATAGATAAGTTACTAGAAATCTAGACCTATTAGAGTTACGAAGAAAATGCTTATTTAAGACCTTTCTTGTAGAAAACCTTTTGTAGACTATAGCCTATTTCGTGATAGAACTAAGTTGACCACTTACCCATTACGGTAAAAAATATATACTTTATGGCCACCATTTTAAAATGTTGTAAGCGGGGGTAACTTCGTGCCTGCCGGGTAACTTTGTGACAAGACTTCATTTTACTGTATTTTATAATTCCCGCCATAATTGACCTTACTTTTGGCGGTCAAATCGTGGCCAGTGGGATGCCATGGGTGGTTGATTAAATAAACATCTCAACAGGTCTTTGTGTTAGCTGACCATAAGAACTATAGGCGTAGGCTACCCGTGCACAATTTCAGCATACCGGTAATCACTTTAGTAGGTTTTGCGTGAAAGGAACACAGTCAAATGGACCAACTTTCGGATTAGCTTGATGAGCTCAGGGTTCATAACGTATTAGAAAAAAATATCTGTCTGGAGGTTGAAGTTCATACGGCTGGGAGGCGTGACCAATCTTAAAGAAAGTATCGGAATAGAAGAGCATTGTCAGATAGGGCCTACATGGTATTGCAAGTTAAGGGATGCTATATTATCACTAGGTCTGTACCGGGTGAGTTAGCCGTGGTCGTTACGGCGTGGCTGCAGGCAGTCGCTCACATCCGGGAGGCGAGGAGGTTCGAATCCCCCCGCCGGCAACCTTGAAGATGGTCTTCTGTGGTTTCCCATCTTCCTTCCAGGAAAATGCCGGGGTTGGTCCCTAACTATAGGCCACAGCCGCTACCTTCCAACTCCTCGTTCTTACATTCGAACTTTCCTCTCCAGACAACACTCCACACACGACGGTAGTCTACTTGTAGCTCACCCCATTGGTGTCCGCTTAGAAGAAGCTGCAAACTCTGGCGAGCCAAACATGTCCTCGGACACTCCCGGCTCCAAAAGCCATACGCTAAAAAAAACTAGGTCTGTCCTGGCTGCATCGTCGTACGGTGACACATCAGTGGGACATTTTCTCCAATGTCTCTTTGCTCCACTTCTGTCACCTCCACATCAGATAGTCTACCACTAATCTTACTCAGTGTTCCCTCTGGCCTCCTTCGGGTGATTCCAGGAAAGAAACACGTCTCAGGTTCACCAAAGGTTTTAATGTAGGCCTGCCAGTAATTAGGCTATGTCTAGACTACCCCTTATTAGCCTGTTCTTGTTTGTACAGGCCGGGGATGAGATGCGAAGAGATACGGAAGGTTTTTACGGCCGATTGTCTTCCTGACGCCAACGTCATGGGAGAGTTAATGTGAGATTTAATAAATGAGTATGAATGAAACTGGGTTAGGATGTGAATGGGAGTGGCCCTGGCCTATTAGAAGGTATCGTTGTGGTGTTTGCCTGAAGTTGCAAATGGGAAACCATGGGAAACCATTTAAAGGGCAGACGAAGCATCGAGTGCAGGCGCCATGGCCATGCCCCTTAACTAGCGCTACCGCAGTCGGGCAATTAGTCTAATGTAGTTGATGATGATGATGATAATTGTTGTTTTAAGGGGCCTAACATCTAGGTTATCGGCCCAGTCTAATGTAGAAAAATTGAAAATGTGTTACCGTAGGCCTATGTTCGGCAAGTGCTATGGTGGAGGGTTAGGATAGCACCTCTAGTTTGTCAATTTTCAGGGAGCAGCCGCTTTTCAACCATTTCGTCTCTGTATGAAAATACAAAGATAGCCTAACTTACGTGCTCATTGATAGGTTATAGGCTAGATTCCAAGAACGTTAGAACCGAGGTTTGATACCGGTGCTGACAGTGACCATCCAGAGCAACATTGAATTAAGATTCCTCTCACATACACGAAGCACAAAGCATGAAAATGCTGGGATGATACCCACCTACAGTATTGCCCAAAGCACTTTCCTTAACCATATCCCCCAAAATAATTACAAGTAGGCCTACGTACTAGTCAGGACTCCACAATAACACCGATCATTTGACAACACGCACTGAAATAGCACTGGACTATGAGGTTGCCGATTACGTTGTTGTTGTTGTTGTTGTTGTTGTTTTATTTATGGACTGAGGATAACTTAAGTTATGTTAGTCATCGGTCATCTCGTGGTGTAGTGGCTAGCACTCTTGACTGTCACCCCTGAGGTCCATGTTCAATTCCCGGCTCTTCAAATATAGGCCTATGTAATTCTGGTCTGAGGATTGGAACGGAGTAGACTAGGCCTACACTCAGCCTCGTGAGGCAAAACTGAGCAGAGATGAGTGTGATTCTCTACTCAGCCCTCCCAGAAGTGGATTTTCGTGTTTTGCCCCACTTCTACTTCAGGCAAATGCAGGGATGGTTCCTAACTTAAGGCCACGGTTGTCTCCCTCCCATTACTCACCCTATTACAAGCACACACACTACTACAGACACCACAACAACACAGGTATCAGACAAATTCAAAACACACACACCCAAGCACACGGGGCTAAATGACTACGATGACCAAGCCCCTAAAATGAAACAACCTCAGCTGAAACACGCAAAATCGTGAAACTCAGGGTAAATTTGCAATAAAACACACAAACTTGAAATTAAGTCTACCCAATATTATTCCCGTTTCTAGGGGTTCTGGGATGAGATGCGATTAATTTAAATTGTATTCCTAGATAGCGGATGGTTTTTACTGCTGGTTGGCCTTCCTGTCACAATCATCACGAGAGGAGTTAATAGAATATATTTATTTGTCAGGCAAGATTAGGGACATTGGGCTCTCTCTTCCATCTAACCAGAGATAAGATGGATCAAACTGGCCAAGGAATTGGAAGGAAGGTACCGTGTCCTATTAGAAGGTACCATCCCAGTAGCGGATATTCCTGAAGTTGAAAATGTGGAACCACGAAATACCTTTCAAGGTTCGAGTTTGAACCCACTCGCCTACCGAGTCCAGTAATAGCCTGGCCCCATAACCTTGTGCCTTCGCTGATGACCTTGATACCCAGCTCTTAAACGTAAACATGTCATTCATATACTCCCACCAACGAGATAATGGATCACCACAAATCTGGAGAGAAGTATTTCAAGGATGTGGGGCGCGTGGCCATGACGTGTTGAGCTATCAGGAGGCTCGGCCAGAGCAGGAGTGGAGGAGGTGGTATGATGCTTACTCAAGGTCAGAAAGGAAGAATGGCGCGTCGTTTGTTCCCAGCAGTTCTCGAGTCAGACGAGAAATGCTCTAGTAATACGTGGGAACAACAAGGTGCATGCTGGGATAGGGAACACCCTCTCCTCAACGCCAACGTGTCACAATCTGAACGATGCGTAAAATTGATGGCATGTCAAGTGGTATCAGAAACAATAGAAATTCCTTTAAAAAAATGCATCCAATGCATTATAAATATCATAAGAGGATTTTCAAAGCCTACAAGTCCAATATTGGTAATATAACGTAGGCTACTGGGCTTGACGAAATTCGTTCCCTTGATTCCGCTTACTGAAGACATGTTCCGAATCATCTCATTTCCCACCTTTTCAAATGTTTAATTTGCTTCTGATTTCAAAACATTTGTGTCGTTGTTACTTCACATAGATGCTCGGGATATAGGCTATTTGGTCATTAGCCACATGCACTTGTGTGTGTATGATAGTCTATTTGTCTGAAAACCTGTGTTATTGTGATGACTTTCGTTAATTGATTGTAGCTATATTAATAGTGTCGCCGGCCCCGTCTTATTGGGGTAGCGCGCCTGCCTCGCACCCGGAGACCCCGGGTTCGATTACCGACTCCATCAGGGATTTTAGAAACTGACGTGAGAGCTGAAACGGGGTGCACTCAGCCTCGTGAGGACAATTAAGTAGGCTAGTTGTCTTACGGTGAGGCAGCGCCCTGGTCACATGACTAAGATTAACGGCTGAGGAGTTCCTACGCGATGACCATGCGTCACCCCATAATCTGCAGGCCAAATGGCTGGGCAGCGGTCGCTTGTTAGGCCTAGGCCTTTATTGACTGTAACGCCATGAGGTTCGTTTTTTATATTAATAGGGTTTACGATCGGGGAAGGTGTCTCAGGACTTGAAATAAGGTGGACAATAATAGCTGAAATTTTATTGAGTTGGTATGGAAAGCCTGGGGCAAGCCACACTCAGGATGGCCACTGTCAGCACCGGTGTTCGAATCCAGAGCTTCCAAACTGCAACTCCCCATGGTAGCCGTATAGCCTGACGTAACGAACTGGGCTACGCTGTTGGGTAAACTATTTATAGTTGACATGTTATTCTTAATAGGCAACTAGGGACAGGTGACCTAGATGTTACGCCTCCTAAACCAACAATCACAACCTTATTAGGCCTATAGGCTACATAGACTAGCCTACATCTCGAGTTGAAGATCTTCTCGACACTTCCACAATGAGAATTCCGTATCAATTTTCTGTGTGCCTAAACATAGGGCCTAACTTATTTCAATACCGTAACTCATCAGTTGGCAGCACTGATATTTCGTTGTTTGTTGTTCATTCATTTGATGGTTTGCGACATGGTGGTCATTTAGCTCCGTGTAGCGTACACTCATCTAATTCCTTGGTAGGCTACTTCTTACACCCATGCCCACGTAATAAACTGACGTCTGGACATGTCTAGAGATGTCCGAGTTAGGTGTCTTACTCCCCCAAACAACTTATCTGAAGTCTCAAGTAGCCGGGCATCGACTAGTGAGGTAGAAAATGTGAGCCTACAGTCTACCATCCACAAAGTTTGAAGGTGATAACTGGGTTTGTGATGGAAGTCACGAGGCAAAATGGAGCAAATTGGATTTGTTGCTCATTTTGTGAACTCCTTACCACGAAGAGTTTCGGGTAACAGAGACTAATGATGACATTTTCATGTGTGATTCTTGTGCCAAGGAATGATCAGATGCTGATGATAACTAGGCATTAGAGCGAGTGTTAGGACTACGATTAAAACTTTATTGCGGTCGAACGACCATAGAGTATAACAGTTTAGATTACATGTGCATGTAAATATCTTTATTCCTTGCTGTATTCCTTCAGTGATTTTGTGCGCTTTTGGCACACAGTGAAATGGTAGCGCTCACAGGCCTTCCCGCAGAGGATGCATACACACATTGGTGAGGGTTCGTGAAAACTCTTTCTCGTGCATAACTTGTGATGGAAACCGTGCACTAAGAGCCTAGTTATGGCGCTTCGTAGGTCCTTGTTTGCTCCCGTCCAGTTCCTATCCAGCATCGCGTCTGTTGTATAGAAATCGAGCCAGATGTCCGATCTCTTGCTTTGTCTGTCCCGAAGTAGGTCTGACTCTTGTTTGGTCGCTGGTAGCTGTTTTCGGAACCTCAAGTCTTCTATGAGGAAGCACGTTTTTGCAAGCTCATAAGCCAGTCTTGAAGGAGTGTATTTTGATATGCCTAAAATTCTCTTCAGGTATCTTGCTTTAGCACATTCGAGGGCCAGTAGGTCTCTGTTTGTCAGGTTGTTCCATATTAGTTCAATGCCATAGGACAGGCATTTATCTTTGCGTAGAAGAGTGTTATTGCAGTGTCTAGTGCTAGTCTTGTCGGATTCTTAATGTCGTAGATGGCTTTGATGGCAGCTGCTGCCCTCTCCTGTATGTGAATTCTGTACGATGAACCTGATGGTTGTAGAGTGATTCCCAGATACCTGAAGGAATTTACAATCTTTAGCACTTCTGCTCTGTAGTATAATTTGTCTTTTACAGATGATCTTCCTCCCCTTCTGAAAGTCATTTGCACAGTCTTGTCGGTATTCAGCTGGAGTTGGTTATTCTCGACCCATTCCTGAAACCTATCTAGAGTGTCTTGCAGGGCTTTCCTATCATGCGAGCCTAGTACTATGTCATCTGCATAGAGGTACATTTTCACTGAATCCTTTTGTAATATGTCAGTGACGTCAGCCATGATGATGTTGAATAAGGTAGGACTAATCGGGTCTCCTTGTAAAACACCGTTGGTCTGTATAATGTTTCCTGAGGTCGATACGCCATCTTTGATTATGATTTCATTGTAAGTTAGCAGGGTTTTGATAGCAGCTGTTGTTGGGTTATCCTTTCCTGTCATATTTTCAAGTTTCTTCATGAGTATCTGTCTGCTCAGTAAAATCTACGAATATTGCGTAGAATTTCCGAGAAGTGTGTCTTAGAGCGTTTTGAATATCTTCCAGGAGGTTGCCAACCGCATGGAGGGTTCCTCTTCCCTTCCTGAAACCGAACTGTGTTTCTGGTATGAAGGCGTCTGTGAGTGAGTCGAGTCTTTTCGTCAGGAGTTTGGAGAATATCTTAAAGATGTTGTTCTCGAGTGCGATTCCTCTGTATGCGTTGAGGTCCTCTATGTCTCCCTTTCCTTTGTATAACAAGATGATGTTCGACTTTCTCCAGTCCTCTGGTATTTTTCCGGACGTAAGGCATTTGTTAAACATCTTCGTCCACAGCTGGGCGAGTTTTTCAAGAGTGTCTTGGAGGTTTTCGTTGAACACCTCGTCTGGTCCTGTAGCTTTTCCTTGTTTAGTGTCAAGGATTGCGCATCAATTACTTCGTCCTTGGTTATTGGTTCAAATTCTAAGTTTGATGTCTCTTCTTTTTCGTAAGCTTGTTCTAGATTGTTCTTGTTGTAAATCTGGGTGAAGTGTTGCTCCCAAACATCCATTGGGATTCCTGTCACTCCTGCTCTGGATCTCTTCTTGATTGCAATAAAGGGGTCACTTAAGGCTTCTTCCGTTTGTCTTTGAGCATCTGCTTCCGTGTAGTTTGCTTTTTTGAGCGTAATTAGCTTCTTGTATTCTTTCCTCTTTTGTGCATATGCTTTCAGATCGTCGGATGTATTTGTTTGTTTCGCCTTATGAAGGAGATGAAGGGCTTCTTTTCTCGTACGATAGCATTCTTCGTCAAACCATGGCTGAGCTGTTCGTGTTTTCTTTGGCAATTGTGCATTATGTAGACTATATACAACAGCATGGAGTCCAGTGCAGGTTGGAGCAGACCTTCTTCTATTAGACTAGGCACATTTCCTAGAAGTTCTTCTCCCTTTTTTAATGTGTCATTGTTCAGCTTCCTTGAGATCAAGTGAGAGTGACAGGTTTTCGTTGAAACGGAGTCTTCTGATAAGGCAAATATGGTGTGGACTGGAAGGTGTTTTTTCAGTGGTGCGACTGTTGATCGGTCCAACACTACTTGTGATTTTATTTTAATGTGTTTTCCTCTGTAGAAGATCAGGTCTATTGTACTGGATCCGTTGGGTGCAAGGTAAGTCTTTTCTTCCTTTTTATTGACTAGGGTGAACCCTTCTTCCTGTAAAATCTCCAAAACCAGAGCAGTTTTTTTTTTGTCAGGCTTGTCCAGTCTGCAGTTTAGGTCTCCTCCCATGATCACATATTCTTCTTCCCTTAGGGGGCGTGGTGGCGCAGCGGTCAAGCTGTATGCCTCTCACCAAGGCGGCCCGGGTTCGATTCCCGGTCTATGCATGTGAGATTTTCGATGTGAAATGCCATGTCCTGTGGTTCGGATTCCACGTAAAACGGAGGTCCCGTGGCTTATGATCGCGAGATTAACAGTCACGTTAAACTACAAGCTTCCTTTTTCTTCTTCCCTTGTTATTGAAATTGCATTAATTAACTTATTTGTTCAACAGTATCTTCAACTGATTGAGCTGGGCTTGTGTAGAGTCCTATAATAGTGAGTCCAACCATTTTTATTATGACTGTGTTTTCTTCTGTGTGTTTTAATTTGTTTAATTTTAATTAAGACTACGATAGCAACATAAAAATATCATTAGGCCTATAGTCTATTGATTATTTATTTATTTATAGTCTTAGTTAGTTATTGTTAAAGGGGCGGAACAGTGAGGTCATCTGCCCCAATTATTTATAGTCTATAGCCTAGTTAGACTAATGTAATTATCTTTTCAATAGCTGTAAGCTATCTTACCCTCACAATTTCTACTTTGAAAGGTCCCAATGTTTGGTAACAATAAATGCTTTTTTTTCTGTCTCTTAATTTACAATAAATAATAAATTATCATGGATTTAGAGTGATAGCGTCACCGAATTAAAGAGGTTACTACGGGATTAGGAGAAGTGCAGTTGTTTTTCAAAAACGTATTGCGCTCAAAGCCGATATTTTCGTGGGTTGTTAACTTGCGATGACTCCTTGAGCATAGGGCCTACACTAAACAGCAGGTAGGCCCTAACAGTTAACAAATTGTTTCATATAGGCCTAGTAGGCCTCCTTAATAGGGTCTACTGAAAATGAACTAGATTGCTTAATATCACGGAATTAGATGAGTTTACCCTACTTGTATGTGTCCGATAGTTTGTGTTACAGTGAAGTCTGTAATAGTAGGCTACTTGTAGGCCTATTTCCAATTCACACTATGATTGGGAAGGAAACGGCCACGGCCTTGAATTAGGAACCATCCCGGCATTTGTCTGCAGTAGAAATGGGGAAACATGGAAAACTAGTTCTAAGGTGGCTGAGGTGAAGATCAAACCCACATCTTCTAGTTCTGCCTCACGAGGCTGAGTGTAGCCCGTTCCAGCCCTCAGACCGGAATTAAATATCTTTGCAGATCGAGGAATCAAACTTGGACTTCAGGGGGACACCGCGGGAGGTTTAGTGATATTATAGAAAGGCGGTAATATAGGCTACTTTTAACAGTAACATTAATAGTGTCAACAGACGTTAAATGAAGACCTAGCCTATATCATGTGTCTGAAAAAATTCTTGTCAATTCGTTTACAAAAAATGAAGAAAAAAAACCGTGGCGCTACAGCACATGAAGGGCCTAGGCCAACAAGCGACCGCTGCCCAGTCATTTGTTGGCCTGCAGATTATGGGGTGACGCGTGGTCAGCGCGTCGGGTCCCCTCGGTCGTTAATCTTGGTCTCCTTGATCGGGGAGCTGCCACACTGTCAGACAGCTACTCAATTGTCCTCACGAGGCTACGTGCACCCCGTTGCAGCCCTCACGTCAGTCTATAACATCCCTGATGGAGCCGGGAATTGAACCCGGGGCATGAGGCAGGCGCACTACCCCAACACCACGGGGCTGGCTAAATTTGTTTACAATCAAACTTAATTGACAAAATATTGAGCCCGTTTGCTCCGAGAAACCACAGGGTTGGGTCTGAGATCAACCACTGTGAGATACCATTACAAACAAATACATAGGCTAACTTAAGTTATGATACTCGACACGCATTTGAGCTAGTCGCAGCACAAGACTGCTAACTCGGGTGGGTTAAGGTGTGGTTATAAAATACTAGCCCAAATTACGGAAAGGAACATTCACAAAACGACGACCTAATAATCCGAGGTTAAGATAATACTGCTATCTGACATTTTATTCTGCCAAGGAATCCTAGCCTACTCTTCTATCGGGGAATGATGTGCAAAGCTTAACTATCTAAACCCTCCTGAAAAAATAAACATCCTGCCTACTTTGTTGTCTTAAGAACCCCCTCAAGAGTTCTGTCATACAGATCGTGAAAATAAAGCTAGGATGATGGTACGAAATAAAACCCCTAAACAAATACCAGTGTAACTTAAAAATATCCTTAGAGGTATCGGGTTAAGGTGTGGTTAGTCTATATAGGCTAAAACTAGCCCAAATTACAGAAATTACCGTCGGCGCAGAAATTAGCCTAGACCCTTTGTGCACTCGAGTTTGGAGATAAGTAGTAAAAGGCCTGCAGAAAAGCAAGTAGGCAGTCATCATAATCATAGGCTAGTAAATAATATCAGGTTGATTATAACGTTGATTATGCAGGGGTGCAGCCCAAGTAGAAGAATAGTTAAAGATATAACAGGTTTGGATTTGTAATAGTTGGGTAAGTGTTTGTGTTTGTTCCCAGTTTTCTTATTTAGAATTGTGGTGTGATAGTAGTCTATATATGATAGAGTAGCCATTTTTTGACGAGTTGTTCCCTAGTTTTCTGGTTTGTCAGGTGTGACTTTTGCTTGTGATGCCACATTTTAATTTGATAGCGCAGCATTCCTATCGTTAGCTATTTTGTTGTAGTCTACCTGACAATTTCCTGATATCCACATGTGGAATTATGAGTGTTATAATGAATACTTTATTTTATCGGGAATAAAAATACAGAACCCTGGTAGTCCTTCGGGAATAATAATAAATCTAGGCCTATGTGTTTATGTTTAAAACTTAGGTCCAGTGCTCAGAGTAGGCACATAGGAAGGATCCTCCTACATACATTGTGGAAGAATACTGTTCTAAGTTTTATTTGTATCCTGATATGATTTTATGTGATAACCAGTGCGCCAATAAAGGTCTAGTAGTAATAATAATAATAATAATAATAATAATAATGCCCGTCAGAGTAGCGGTGGAAGATAAAATCAACAAGGTCGCAAATGGACGAGGGAAAAGACGTCTTGCTTGACCCGGTGCTGGGCCCAAGGTTTTCGGAGCGAGCAAAAGATGATTAAAAAAAATAAATGAAACAAATCATTGCTTATGCAATGTTCAAAAGTGCAAAAAAAGAATCTCATGAAATTAATTAAAGAGACCCCAGAGGCATGTTAATCGTGCCTTTGATACATCACAAAGACAAGATTGACGAAATCGAGATAAGGATAAAAGGGGGGGGGGGGACTTAAATATAAGAAATGAAATGACAAGGGAGCAATATTACTTAAAATATAAAATATATTAAAGATAAAAGTAAGAGCGTGTACATGAAATAAACAAATTACTTAAAACAAAGGAAAAAAAAGGCAAGCTAAGATAAGATCAGGCTGGCCCCGTGGTGTTGGGGTAGCGCGCCTGCCTCTCACCCGGACGCCCCGGGTTAGATCCCCGGCTCTGTCAGGGATTTTAAAACTGACGTGAGAGTTGGAACGGGGTGCACTCAGCCTCGTGAGGACAATTGAGTAGCTGTCTGACAGTGAGACAGTGCCCCGGTCACGAAAACCAAGATTAACGGCCGAGGGGACCCGACGCGCTGACCACGCGTCACCCCAATATCTGCAGGCCAATTGGCTGGGCAGCGGTCGCTTGGTAGGCCTAGGCCCTTCAAGGGCTGTAGTACCACGGGGTTATTTTTTTTTTAAGATAAGATCAATAATACAAAATAAACCCAATACCAAGAATAAAGAATTCAAAAACTTAAAAAACTAAAAAGCACGACAGGACCTGGGTACAGCTTAACAACATGAATCTAACGAAAAGATACGACATGGAATAAAATAAAATGAAACTTACAAGAGGCAGAGAGGAACGACAAACTTACAAAAATTCAAAAATCGAACAGTAACGAGACGCGAAGCTTTTCATGACGTTATGTAAACGTACCGGAGGGAAAGAGGAGGAGTGAAGGGGAGTAAAACAAAGGGGAGAGAGGTCTCACGGAGATAGGAGGAAGGAGAAGACAAGGGGGGGGGGGTATTATTAAGTTATGTAATATGGCGAAAATCAAAAGAGAAAAACAAAACAAAAGGAAAATGAAATACACGGAGATACATTACATTACAATTGACTTGGGACGAAAGAGACCGGTAAAAATCGAAAGCACGCTATAAAAAAAATAGGATTAGGCCTATACTCATGGCTTCCTTTAAGAAGGCCTTGTCCACACCGAATTGCAACACCGGTTCGCTGACGTCATACGTCCGGGTCCGGTCGTGCGCCTAGGGAAGAGAAGACATTGCTGTCTGTCAATACAGTAGGCTATATTAATTTGAAATCGGGTTATTGGAAAGAAGTTCGCTAATATGTATGGACGGGGGAAGGATGATGATGATGATGATAATTGTTGTTTTAAGGGGCCTAACACGGGGGAAGGTGCGTATATTGTAGATGTACTGTAGATTCTGATGTAAGTTATTTAATAATTAGTCAATAAAACGATAAAACTGATAAAATTACTTCACATGAATTTAACATGTCAGGAATCAAATAAATACTTCACATAAGTGTTAACAATTTTCTTTTCCTACTTTCACTTGAAGTAGGCCTACACGATGCGTCTGTCATCATTTTGGAGTACATTTTCAGAAGAATGTTCGATGCAATCGCAATTATTAGCTTAACAGTATCACCATTTTCTCTGCTTCGTTTGAATTCCTTTCTGTTTCCATTTTTGTCCACATACACTTCTGTGAATTCTAAATCACCTTGATGAAAGTGCTTAATACACACAACTGACCTTTCGGATGGTTCCCCGTTTTCTCGGGGAATAGCTCGAAGCTACAATTTTCGTGTTTCCTCGTCTTTTGGGAACATGAAACATTGCACATACCCTTCACTCTTAGTACTGTCATAATTGGACTTATACCCTGGAGCTACACATCTGTCCGACATCTAAAGGTAACAGGAAAGACAGAATTGTTATATTTATATTGATACCGGTACGTTGCCGGAAAACAGATTATCCTAGAAAATCACAGTGGAGACTGAGAAAATCGAAATGAGTAGACTATACTCTGTCCATATTAATAATAATAATAATAGGCCTATCGACCGGGGTAGCTACTCACGTAGTGCCGCAAGGCCCTGGGACCTGACTATCCCTGGAATCGGAAGAGCAGTGGGTTCGAATCCCATCGTCATCCGTTCTTGAAATGGTTTTGCGTGGTTTCAAATGTTTAGCTCCAGGCAAATGCCAGCCACTGACGCTTCCATCCAATTCTTCTCAGTCATTGTATCTCTCATTAACTATTCTGGTGAGGCCGGTATCAGGAAGGGCACCCGGCCGTAAAAACCATTCGCCATATTTTAAAAAAATCTTAGTTCAACACCAACCCCGTAGAAACGGCAATAATATGGGCTGGAAATAATAATAATAATAATAATAATAATAATGATGATGATAAAGCACCATTAGACTTCTGAGACATCTCTTGCCTCTGCTAATAAATTACAGTACCGTAAGTAGTTCGGTAGACTGTCTCTCCGTCATTCATGTCTGTCATTTCCAGCAGGCATTCTTATTCTGACATCATACGAAACAGAAATAGACGAAGGTGACTTCCTCATGCAATAAATTGCTATCTCTGTTTTAGTAACTAATTAGTACGCCCATATCAGTGATTTATGTGTATCTGTTTAACTTACACTGCTTAAATGCCAACGCAGACATGAGAAAAATAGCTATCGGAGGTCATGGTCGATCGAAAGTAGGCCTACTGATTATTGACGAGAATAAAGACTCTGCTAGTATCAACGTACGATTGTTGTTTCAACACATTTAAATTTTAACAAGTGTATGAAGCTTAAAAATCAATTTCGGAACAATACAGAAGAGCAACCACGTGCGATAGAATTCGAGAGCTTAATATCATTTAATATTATAGAATAACGACGTTGTCTTAGGAGCTGTACTTTGGCCTACGTTTCCCAGATGATTAGCCTTCGCTCTCGGATCTACCTTAAACACAATTGAAAGAACTGCGAGCGATAAAATATTATATCCAATTTTATGTGGACTAGCACGTTTAGCACCTTTCATCACCATGCTTACTGCTCGCCAAACATAGACGAGAGTGCGGCGTTGCCGCTCCGCTATGGACAAGGCCTGCTTATAGGAAGCCATGCTATACTCCAACATAATGCCGCACCAACGCAACATATAAAAAAAAAGGAATAATATGACATCGGAGCTGGAGAAATCCCAGTTAACCACCGTCACATATATTCTATAAACAAAAGGGACACATATTAGTGGGAGACGTTGGACATAAGTCCCGTTACCTCACATATACTGTCCGCAAACAAAGGTCCAATTGCTGCCAATCAAACGAAACGTTTGTGGTACAAAAGAGACACCGACGCAAAAGACGAGCACCAAGGCCCGACAGGAAACATACATTAGCCGAGACACAGAAACGCAATACTTTCGAATCTTACAGGTATTAACCAAAATAATAAAACTGTGAGGAGGGTACATAACAAAAGCATTAAAAAAAAAAAAAAAAAAAAAGACACCGCCGTATGACATTACGCAAGGTCCCGGAGATCTGGTTCAAGGATTAAAATACTAACAGTAACATCTTGAAAAGGAAAGAGAATTAAGCAAAAGAAGGATCATTGAACAAAAACAAGTGAATTGCGTTATATAGAAATACACTGAGCCGTACTCACATCCTGTTGCGTAATGAGAGTTGGCCGCTGCCCGAATATACACGTTCGCACTACATCTCGGCACGTCCAAGACTGAATAATCTTCTGTACCCCAGAGAGGAGAGAAGCCTCTCGGAAATATAAAATGCGTAGTTTGGGAGTGGCTCAAACTCGCGTCAAATATTGGCAAAGCCAATAGCAGAAAAACTTTCACAACAAAATACAAGGTAAGCAACAACGTTAGCCAATACGAGAGAACTAGGTAGTATGTGGCCAGGGGTTGCACAACGTTAGACAGAGTGATGCATACAGATAATTTGCGCACATTTAAACACACGAGGCGTAATATAGAGATGTCACAACACATGACAATAATAATAATAATATTCATGATGATAATAATAATTACAATAAATGCTGAAAAGTGGTTCAAATACCACCGCTTTCTCAAAAAAAAAAAAATAATTACATAACAAAGGCATAAATGAAACTGTTTCCTTTTCATAACAAAATTATATAAAATAACATTCTTCGATTAGATACATTTGAACAGGGTGAAGGAAAGAAAATTACATCATGTACACCAGATACAGACATGAAAAATATAGACATAAATAAAATGTTCTCACATTTCTCTTATTCATATGACGCAGCTTAATTAAAAGTTCTTTGAACGTCATAACTTCCATAAAAGGCTTGACGAAACGCAAGTCTCTTTTCTCATACACACATATATTTTCATACACACGTTTTCACGAATATGTTCACTGATGAGGAAAATTATTCCTTTTTGGTACGAAAGAAAATAAAATAAAATGACTTTAAAATGAAATTAAAACAACAGAAATTCAAATTATATAAAGGATCAGTACAGGCGTGAAATAAGGGCGGTACCTACCCCTACTGCACGTCAAGACGTCACACATATTAAAATGGATGTACCAAAAATAAAATAATAATAATAATAATAATAATAATAATAATCATCATAAAACGGTCAATCTTCAGTTAGACACTCCCAGATGACGTGGAGAAAGCGAAGGCTTCTTAATGGTGACCTTATGGAAATCAGTCGAATTCGTGATGTGTCGTGTTCCAGCGATGCGATGTACTCACTGATATGTTGCCACTGTTCACCTTGTAACGTTTCTTTGCTCCACGTTGAGCGTACAAGTGAAACGTTTTCTTTAGCCCTCACTTTTGCGTGACAAATGTATTGCTTCTACTGGCCCTGCCTTGCACTTTGAAATATTTACTCTGCCTAAGATATGTTGTTTTAATGGGCGCCAAGACCTCAACGCTATGTTGAAATCTAAATTTATATTTAACAACATCTAGCTCTGGTAGAACACCTTCAAGAATCTATTCACTCAGATCGTGGTATGATTTGATCATTAACCCAACAAACAATTGTATCAGGAGAAGGAATTGGTCTATATCTAATGCTACCTACTGAAAGCAAAGATTGCATGGTTAAAAGAAATGAATTTATTATATAAAACAAGTATGGCAACATTAATAGTAATAATAATGTTACGGCTGTGAGTTTGTTTCATCCCTCGCCGCATGAGTCACAACTGTCCCAGAGCTGGGCTGCTCTGCCTCAGTGTATTGCGTGTGCCTTATGCAACAGGACTACAAGGACAAAGGGATCGTCCAGAATATTCGTGACCCAGCCAGCGATGGAAGCCTCGAGAAGCCGTGAACCCTGGATGGGTCTAGAAGCATTTATTGAGTCACCGGCCTGCTATATAAGAGCGACCTGTCAAGCAGTGAGCGTTGTGTGTTTTACGAGCTAGTGCGAGCGTTTATCCTCAGCGACAGAAGTGTGGTGACTTGCGAAACCCCTAGTAAAGCCGTTTCTCTTGACAGCGAGGAAGTGAGAAGCATACAGGGGACTGCCTGTGTTTTGAGTGAGTGTGATTTCACTGAGCGTCAGAGATATTGTGGTGAAGTGCCGTGCGAGTTACGAAATCCAGTGACATTGTTTCCCAGCTCGTGAACAGCGAAGCAGTGTGTAGTAGGTCATCGTAAGTAACTGTAATTTCTGTACATAGGGAAGAGTTGCATGTAGTTCTGTCAAGGCCACCAAACTAATTAGCGAGAAGATTAACTGTTGACAAGTGAAAAGGGGCAAGAGCTCTCCATAAGCAAGAGACTTGAGGAAACTGGATTAAGGTTCTAATTGCTTGTATTTGCTGACGAGTAGTGTATCTTTCTGGCCGCAATAAAATTAATCATTTCTTTAAAGGAACAATCTGTGTTGTGCTTTCTACCCACCGTAATCCAGTTAACAAAAGTGCCACTAGGTGGGTGGCACATAACAACTGGTGTCAGAAGCCGGTTTACGAACTCAAGCACAAGCACAACACCTGACGCTCCTGGTTTCAAAACCCGAGCAGGTCATTTTCTCTAATTTTCCTGTGAGTGCATGCCCTTGACAAGACAAACAACTAAAATGGAGGCGCAATTGGCAGCATTGCTAGAAAAGTTAAGTGGCATGGAAACCAAGATGGAAGACGGCCAGAAGAAGATGGAAGACGGCCTGAAGAAGATGGAAGACGGCCAGAAGAAATTAGCTAAGGACCTGAAGGATGACCTGAAGAAGATGGAGGACGGCCAGAAGAAGATGGAGGACGGCCAGAAGAAGTTAGCCGAGGACCTAACTGCCAAACTAGAAGACGGCCAGAAGAAGATGGAAGACGGTCAAAATAAGCTAGCGGAGGACCTGAAGAGGATAGAGGACGGCCAGAAGAAGATGGAAGACGGTCAGAATAAGTTGACACAGGACCTGAAGAAATTAGAACTGGGTCTGCGTGAGGAAGTCACGGCAGTGGAAAAGAAGTTTGACGCCTTACAAGTGGAAGTTGCCGAGCTGCGCCAACGCCCGCTGATGGGGGTAGAGGAGAAATTCAACGCTTTACAAAAGGAAGTTGCCGAGCTGCGCCAACGCCCACTGACGGGGGTGGAAGAGAAATTCAACGCTCTACAAGAGGAAGTTGCCGAGCTGCGCCAACGCCCGCCCACCGTTACACCGGGAATATCAGGAACGGGACATAGCAGAGTGACGCCCCCAACCTTCGACGGAAAGGTCCCGTGGAGCACCTACTTACGTCAGTTCGAGGCGGCCTGTTCCATAAATAACTGGAACAACACAGAAAAGGCTACTGCTATCATTGTAGCGCTGAGAAGTGACGCCCTTAACGTCCTTCAGGCCATCCCGACTGGATCCCAGGACTACGCTTCACTGATCGCCCATATGGAGTCCCGATATGGAGATAGCCATCTTCCGCAGGCCTACCAGATGCAGCTCCGGACCCGGGTACAGAAGAACGCGGAAACCCTGCAGGAGTTCCAGATGGACATCGCACGCCTCGTAAGGCTCGCCTATCCAACAGCGCCGGCCGACTTTCTGGAACAGATTGCGACGCAGACCTTCACCGACGGGCTACGGGACTCGGACACTCAACAGGCGCTGCAACTCGCGCGCAATAAGACCCTAGCAGATGCGCTGAGCCACGCACTTGAGTTCGAGACGGCAAAACAGGCATCTAGAATGCACGCGCGGGTGCGTCAAGTGGACGTCGACGAACCAGCAAAAACCAACGAGACCAAGCCCCTGGCCGAGGAATTGATGGAGGCGCTAAGCCGTTTCTTCGATAGTCGCGGCACTACCAGCAACGACACAGCCGGAAGACAACCGGAGAGGCGGCCCGGAAGAGGACTACCGACCTGCTGGGCCTGCGGTAAGAAAGGCCACCTGAGCAAGGACTGCGGTGATCGCCGCCGCCGTGGGTATCCGACGGGAAATCAGTCGTCTGAAAACCGCGCGGCCCAGGGAAACGAGTATTAGCCAGCCTTGGGGGGCAAAGGTTGGCTTGTGACAGTCGTCAAGCCCCGGCAGTCCAAGTGCGTGTGACGAAGTTACGGAAGGACAATAGCAGCCTGATGGTCGACGGAGTCGTCAACGGAGTGAGCTGGCCCATGCTGATCGACACGGGAGCGTCGAGGACCATCGTCAATCCCACCGTGATCCCGAAGTGGAGAGTGCAACCCACACAAAGGAACCTCCAGCTAATAACCGCGCCCGGAGAGACCGCACCGGTACATGGCGAAGCATCGCTGGAGCTCGTCATTGGTCGACGGGCGGTGAAGCATCCAGTGTTTGTGGCTGACGTCTCAAACGAAGTGATCATCGGGCTGGACTTCCTGGACCAGAACAACATCATCTTGGACCTGAGTACCAACACTCTGCACTTCGGAGGTGAGGAACTTGCTTTGCAACCAGCACACGAGGCCGTCACCACACGACGAGTAAGGCTGAGAGAGGACGTCATCGTTCCCGCCAGGACGGAGGTCAGCGCCGCCGTAATTGTCGACGGAACTGCTGAGGGAGAGGCGGCTGTCATCGAGCCAAAATATGAGGACATCCAGACAAAAGGATTGCTAGTTGCCAAGACCCTCATTAACACGACGTCTCGGCCGTACGTCCGCCTGTCCAACCTGAACGACTACGACATTATGGTTCACCGGGACACCGATCTAGGAGTCTGCGAGCCCGTTACCTGGATTGCCCGTATCACAGATACGACGGACGGACACCTGCAGACGGACAACCGAAGAAGACGCGCACTGCCAGAAGAACTACAGAAGCTGTACCAAGGATCCCAGGACCATTTAGACGAGGAACAATCGCGCCAACTTCAGGACCTGCTACGCGAATTCCAGGACGTCTTCTCCGTGGGGAGCAAAGACTTCGGTAGGACAAGCTTGGTCCAGCACAGAATCGACGTTGGGGACAGCGCACCGATTAGGGCCCCATTCCAACGTGTCCCGCTCGCCAAGCAAGCCGAAGTCGACCGGATGGTAGAAGAGATGAAGGAGCAAGGGGTGATCGAGCCATCACATAGTCCTTGGAGTTCTCCGGTCGTGCTTGTGAAGAAGAAGGACGGTTCCACCAGGTTCTGCGTGGACTACAGGCGGGTGAACGACGTTACGAAGAAGGACAGCTACCCTCTACCCCGGATCGACGACACGCTGGACACCATATCAGGATCAAGATGGTTCTCCACCTTGGATTTGAAGAGTGGCTATTGGCAGGTGGAGGTTCACCCTAAGGACCGCGAGAAAACGGCGTTCTCTGTGGGCAGGGGGCTCTGGCAGTTCACCGTCATGCCATTCGGTCTGTGCAACGCCCCTGCGACCTTCGAAAGGCTAATGGAGTCCATTCTGAGGGGACTACACTGGAAGACGTGCCTGGTCTACCTAGACGACGTCATCGTTTTGGGGAGAAGCTTCGAGGAGCACTTCAGCAACCTGAAGGAAATCTTGATGAAGCTACGGGCTGCCCAGCTGAAGTTGAGCCCCAAGAAGTGTCAGCTCTTCCAGAAGCAGGTCCAGTACCTTGGGCATATCGTCTCCGAGGAGGGGGTGCGCACCGACCCAGAGAAGACCGCAGCTGTGAGGGAGTGGCCAGTTCCGAAGGACAAATCCCAACTACGAAGCTTCCTGGGACTCTGGACCTATTACCGTCGCTTCGTGAGAGGATTTGCCGACATC
Organism: Meconema thalassinum; assembly: GCA_946902985.2. Lineage (NCBI taxonomy): Eukaryota > Metazoa > Arthropoda > Insecta > Orthoptera > Tettigoniidae > Meconema > Meconema thalassinum. The sequence goes on along the minus strand of OX336389.2, from coordinate 853,631,385 downwards.
GCTAAACCACTGCATCGACTGACTGAGATGGACCAACTCTTCACGTGGACAGCAGAATACCACGGTGCCTTCGAACAACTCAAGCAGGCTCTGTGCACCGCACCTATTCTGGCCTACACCAGACCAGGAACAAGGTTCATCGTCGATACCGATGCCAGCGACTTTGGTATAGGGGGAATCCTGTCGCAAGTAGTGGACGGCGAGGAGAGTGTAGTGGCCTACTTCAGCAAAGCCTTGTCAAAGCTCGAAAGGAACTACTGCGTCACCAGGAAGGAGCTACTCGCCATCGTGAACACCATTGAACACTTCCACAAATACCTCTACGGGCAGGAATTTCTCATCAGGACCGACCATGCATCCCTGCGGTGACTCCTTAACGTCAAGCAGCCCGAGGGTCAACTCGCGCGGTGGTTAGAGAGGCTTCAACAGTACAACTTTGAGATCCAGCACAGGAAAGGCCAACTGCACTCTAACGCCGACACCCTGTCACGAAGACCGTGCTCCGAAGACTGCACCTTCTGTACTAGAAGAGAGGAGAACACCGGGATACAGTGCCGAAGGACTACCGTGGAACTTCAGGGGAGTTGGAGCCGCGAATCTTTCACGCGGGCACAAGCAGAAGATAGCCGAATGGAAGAGGGCCTGTGTCCCCAGACCCAGGTGGAACATTGTGAGTGACTGCAGCCCAAAGTTTAAGTCCTACTGGGCGCAGTGGGACTCGCTGATTGTAAGGGATGGCCTCATCTGCCGTACCTGGGAGAGCACCGACGGGAAGACATCTCGGGAACAAGTCATCGTTCCAAAGGCTATGACGGAGGAAGTCCTGAAGGAAGTTCATGGAGGATCATCTGGTGGACACCTAGGGATAAAGAAGACCCTGGAGAAGCTGAGAGAGCGGTTCTACTGGATCGGATGCCGAACAGACGTGGAGAACCACTGCGCGAGGTGCCACGATTGCGCAGCCAGCAAGGGCCCAGGACGAAGACGACGGGGTCCACTGAAGACCTACAACGTGGGCGGCCCCATGGAGAGAGTGGCCATCGATGTTGCTGGGCCATTCCCGTTAAGCGAGGCAGGGAACCGCTACATATTGGTCGTCATGAAGGCTAGAGGAAAATTAGGGAGAATTAAAGGACGGTACGATGAATCTTGTAGAAGGAAGAAAACCAAAGTTATTAGGGCACTGAAGTTATACAAGAGAGGAGGGGATGATACGATGAGAGTAGAATTTTGTCGTCTAAGGAAAGAATATAGGGAACTGCTCAGCAAAATGAAAGATGAATGGCAGGGTAAGGAAGCTACAGCACTAAATAAGGATTCTAAAGCTAACGACTGTAGCAAAGTGTGGAGCAGGATAAATTCTTACTGTAGGGGGAGCAGAAGTGGTGGGGGGAGCTCTATTAGTGATGAAGTATGGATTGCTTATTATGAGAATCTGTTAAATGCTGAAGATAATTGGAGGAAGAGGGATGAGTTTGGCGTCCCGAGGGGGCTGGAGGACGCTCTGCCTATGCTGGACCAAGTCATATCGATAGAGGAAATTAGGAAAGTAATAGCAAAAAGTAAGGGAGGGAAGTCAGGTGCTATTTCGGGGATAACAAATGAATTTTGGCAAGAATTGAGTAACAATAGGTTCATGATGGACAGCTTGGTAAAAATCTTTAACAAAATCTTTGAAGGAGGTAGATTTCCGCGGGCGTGGCAGGAGGGGATAATTTGTCCAATATATAAGAAGCGTGGGGACAAACTAGACCCAGGCAACTATAGAGGCATAACTTTGCTTGATAATTTGAGCAAAATGTACACCGGGGTCTTATCCAAGCGTTTAATAGCATGGGCAGAGGGCTGTTCGGTGTTCTCGAGACTCCAGACAGGGTTCAGAAAAGGGATGAGAACCAGTGACAATGTAATGGTGGTTAAAACGGTGATGGACAAGTACATAAGAAGGAAAAGAGGTAAGCTGTATATCACAGCTATTGATTTGGAGAAGGCGTTTGATTCAGTGAGCAGGGGAGCTGTCATGGCTAAGCTGGGAAAAATCGGGGTGTCACATAAAATGATACGAGCAATTGAGAATGTGTATTCCGAAGTGAAATGTGCAATTAAAACTAAAGATGATGTAATTGTAGGAGAGATAACGTCTAATATAGGATTAAAACAGGGATGCAAATTATCCCCGGTGCTTTTTTTTTGCTATTTATCAACGATATTTTCGATTCAAAGGGCTTTGAGCAACGGTCCAACCCTTGCTTGGACAATTATGATATCCCGGGCCTAGCTTTTGCTGATGACATCCTTCTGCTTGCTCTAACACCCTATAATATGCAATATAGTATTGACGATATTGTGAGATATTGTGAGGACTGGAACTTAAAAATTAACCCGAGTAAGACCAAAGTTATGGTCTGCAAAAAGGGAGTTAAACTGGCTAAGAACGAAAAGTGGGTAATGTATGGGTCGCAGTTAGAGACGGTGAAAAAACTTGAGTATCTAGGGACGACATTGGCGAGCAATGGTAAATGGACCGAACAAATTAAAAGGGCAAAATCGAAAGGGCTAGCGGCATTGGCGAATGTTAAAGTGTTAGAGCGTAGGTTACCGAATCTTGACTACAAAGTGTATAAGAATGTGTTCAACGCACTCATCGTTTCAAGAGCACTCTATGGAGTGGAAGTATGGGGTTTAGAGGAAGGAACGAAAACCCTGGACAGTATTGTAAGTAGGTTTGCCAAGATAATTTTGGGGCTACCTAGTTGCACGGCGAATTGTGGAGCGAGAATGTTGTGTGAGGATGTAAGCATTAGACAACATATCATAAAAAAGGTCATAAAGTCTTGGATTCGTTTAAAAGCAGGTGGAGGGGGGGGGGGGAAATGCTTAAGGTAGCCTACCTGCACCAAATGAAGCATCAGCAAGAGGGTTACTGGGTGGACGGGGTAAGAAGTGTACTGGAAAGATTAGGAATGGGTTATCTATGGGATAGGGACTTACAAAGAGAGGAAGGTAGGGTGTGCAAAAAAGTGTGTAGAAGGGTTAATGACGTAGAGTTGCAGGTGCTAAGAGAAGAGTGCACCAGTAGGAGAACCTTAACGGAGTTCTGCGAAATAAGGAACTGTATGAGCATAAAGCCTCAATGCCTAATGAAAAGAGAAACGAGAGGGATAATTTGGTGGCTAATGGGGGTGTATAAGAACAAAGCGTTGAGAGAAGTAGGAAAAGAGGACATTTGCCTGTTTTGTGGGAAGGTTATGGGTGCAGCGCACCTGATCAGGGAATGCAAGGAAATTAAAATGATAAGAGCAAAGTTTGTAGACAAAGCAGATCTAAACAGAATAGAAAATGAAAATGAGTATCACACTTTAATTAAATTACTAAAAAGGGAATGGGGGAAAGCAGGTCAATTAGCAAAATATTTTAATACCATCAGGGCAATGTGGAATAAGAAAGCGTCGGATGAGATTCAGAACAAAGATGCATGTAAATTAAGCATTCAAGTACAGGAGACGGCTTCCTAAGCTATAAATCTTGTTAAAGCCTAGGAGAGCCTATCTGTATTAACTAGGTAGCCTATACGATTACTACAGTACAGCCACATATTGCTGTCTGTAGATTTTTCCTGTGAGTTTGATGTTTTTTTTTCCTTACTACAAAACTTATCAGACTCTTACAGTCAGTAAGGGCTCGATAGAGAAATAAAAGTAATTCTTTCTGTGATGTGTCTCCCATGGAGAACTGTCTAAAAATGAAGAACACTGTGTCCACATTTATGATTAAGAAAGAATTTTGTGCAGTCTCCATCAGAAAAGTTGCCCAGTGATATTGTGAATGAAGATAACTACTGCAAAGCATTATTAAGTTTTGAAATAACGTGGAAGCTATGAAATGCCGAATGAACATTTGGTTTAATTATTTAACGCCATAATGTAAATTTATGTTATATATGTGTTTATTGTCTGTATGTCACGATATGACTCTCGGAGTTAAAGTGACAATTAACAAGTAGATTTGGTTTAAATAAATAAATAAAAAATAAATATTGGTCGTCAGCGACTACTTCACCAAATGGCCGGTGGCGTATGCGCTCCCTAACCAAGAAGCCGCGACGATCGCAGAGACCCTGGTGAAGGAATTCGTCAGCCGGTACGGAGTACCCCTGGAACTGCACTCCGACCAAGGGAGGAACTTCGAGTCGCAGGTGTTCCAGAACCTATGCCAGCTGCTGGGAATCCGGAAGACAAGGACAACTCCGCTACACCCTCAGTCCGATGGGATGGTAGAGCGATTCAATCGCACCATCGAGAACCATCTCCGAATAGTCGTCAGCGAGCACCAGAGGGATTGGGACAAACGTCTTCCACTATTTCTCCTGGCCTACCGTGCCGCCGTGCATGAAGCCACCGGGTGCACACCAGCCCGGGCCATGTTAGGGAGGGAGCTCCGTCTACCTGTCGATCTTGCCTTCGGCCGACCTGGGAATGATCCGGTCCCGGTGAGCCAATATTTCCAGGAACTGGTCGACCAACTGGAGGACGTGCACGCGTTCGCGAGGAGGAAACTGCGGATCGAGACCGACCGAATGAAGACCCGATACGACCAACAGACGGATGCCGGCGGATTCCACGAGGACGACCTGGTCTGGCTCTTCAACCCATTACGTAAGAAAGGCCTGTCACCCAAACTGCAGAAGTCCTGGGAGGGCCCGTACCGAGTCGTGAAACGGATCAACGATGTCGTCTACAGGATCCAGCGGAGCCCGAGGGCGAAGATGAAGATCGTGCATCGAGATCGCCTGGCAGCCTACGGAGGGACACAGACGGACCAATGATTGATCGGGACGATCAGCCTTTTAGAAAGGGGGTGGTGTTACGGCTGTGAGTTTGTTTCATCGCTCGCCGCATGAGTCACAACTGCCCCAGAGCTGGGCTGCTCTGCCTCAGTGTATTGCGTGTGCCTTATGCAACAGGACTACAAGGACAAAGGGATGGTCCAGAATATTCGTGACCCAGCCAGCGATGGAAGCCTCGAGAAGCCGTGAACCCTGGATGGGTCTAGAAGCATTTATTGAGTCACCGGCCTGCTATATAAGAGCGACCTGTCAAGCAGTGAGCGTTGTGTGTTTTACGAGCTAGTGCGAGCGTTTATCCTCAGCGACAGAAGTGTGGTGACTTGCGAAACCCCTAGTAAAGCCGTTTCTCTTGACAATGAGGAAGTGAGAAGCATACAGGGGACTGCCTGTGTTTTGAGTGAGTGTGATTTCACTGAGCGTCAGAGATATTGTGGTGAATTGCCGTGCGAGTTACGAAATCCAGTGACATTGTTTCCCAGCTCGTGAACAGCGAAGCAGCGTGTAGCAGGTCATCGTAAGTAACTGTAATTTCTGTACATAGGGAAGAGTTGCATGTATTTCTGTCAAGGCCACCAAACTAATTAGCGAGAAGATTAACTGTTGACAAGTGAAAAGGGGCAAGAGCTCTCCATAAGCAAGAGACTTGAGGAAACTGGATTAAGGTTCTAATTGCTTGTATTTGCTGACGAGTAGTGTATCTTTCTGGCCGCAATAAAATTAATTATATCTTTAAAGGAACAATCTGTGTTGTGCTTTCTACCCACCGTAATCCAGTTAACAAAAGTGCCACTAGGGGGGTGGCACATAACAATAATATATTCTGAATTTAAATTGGAGCGTTGCGATTTGAATATTACCGCTAGAAAATTACGTGAAAACGGAGTCGGATAAATTACTGATTTTACTCTTATTCCCAAGTTATGAAGTTACTGAAATACTGAAAATGAAAAAAAAAAAAGACGAGAGATTACGTAGTTCTGAGTCATTCGCACTTACCACTGGAAATTGCCGAAGCATTTCCCTCGTACTGGATGTTGAAGAGGGCTTCCCACAGCCTCCTGGACGTCGTCATCTTCTTCGTTAGTTGATGAGATACTTGTAGATATGATAACTTTATGGTCCGAACATCGGAGTCAATCACACGTACAACCACACTGGTTAAGTTTTACAAAGATAGTCGCCTTGCCTCCACGGCGCGCAAACCATATATGCACTCCACGCCCCCCCTCTCTGGAGCCGTCTTCTTCTCGCCCGCTCTCCTCTGATTGGCTGAGCCACCACGCGCTACCCCCCTCCTCAGGGTCATTACACTCGGCGCGAGGATGATGTCGATTACCGTTCCAGACTATTTCGCCTTTTCTTGAAGCAGCAACCCAGGCTTGCGTCATGCTTCTTGACAAGAATAAGCCTGTAGCCGAATTCCCAGTGAGTCATCTCTCTCATAATACCCTAACTGACAAAACTCCGTAAAATTCCGTAATCATATAATTTTCTATGATAATGTTGTTCGTAATAATTTGTTTGATAGTGTTTTCTATGACATAGTAAACCTATCTGTATGCTTATAATTTTATAAAAATGCTCCAAAAATACCTTAATAATAATAATAAGTTAATAATAATAAGTTAATAATAATAATAATAATAAATTAACATGAAAACTTCTCTTGGCTGAACAATTTGCCGCCTAAATAAATATAGAATGGCTTCCTACTGACTTATGTCAGTGGCATAAAATCCCCTCGAAAAACACGTTACAACCTTGAAGCTGGGTCTTTTGGATGTCTTGTTTACTTGAGGGACAAAACCACCTTTCCTTGGAGATGGGTTTCCTGGATGCTCGTGGTTCACACATAAAGTAACTTCACCCTTTCTTCAGGGGTGGGGGGAAACAATTCACTGAATTCCTTAAACTCAAAGAAAAACAAATTTTAATACAATGTAAATGAAGAGAAAGGTAATAAAAGGTTAATAACTTGAGAGGGGGGAGGGGGCAACGATTTCGCACGCAACCACGCGATGTGCTACCATTGCGCCGATAAAGGTCTAGTAACTGAAGAAACTGAAGAAAAGTCAAAAGCCAAAAAGGTGGGCAATAGACAGACTGAAAGAGAAGGATGTAAACGAAAGATTCAAGAAGAGTATAAAGGAAGGACTAATGAAAAACCCTAAACAAACTTCAATTGCAGACGAATGGGCCCTTTTGAAGAATGAAATAACAAAATCCGCAGAAGGAAACATTGGTAGGAAAGAAAGAATAGGTAGAAAACCGTGGATCACTCAGGATATACTAGAATTGATGGATGAAAGGCGGAAACACAAGAGTGTAAGAGATGAAAAGGGGAAAGCAGAATACAGACGTCTGAGAAATGAGGTTAACAAGAAGTGCAAGGAAGCGAAAGAAGAATGGTTGAAAGAGAAATGTGCAGGTATAGAAAATTGTCTGAAATTAGGAAAAGTAGACACAGCTTATCGAAGGATTAAGAATACTTTTGGGGAAAAGAAGACTAAGTGCTGTAATATTAAGGAAACAAATGGAAAGCCTCTAACAGATAGGGAAGAAAAGGTTGAGAGATGGAAAGCTTACATAGAGAGTTTGTATAAGGGAAAGAAGATTGAGAATCATGTAATGGAAAGGGAGGAGGAAATTGATGAGGATGCGAAAGGAGAATTAATATTGAGATCAGAATTTGACAGAGCATTAGAGGATTTAGGCAGGAACAAAGCACCAGGCATAGATGATATACCGATTGAGTTGCTACGCTGCATAGGAGATGAAGGTCTGATCAGGTTATTTCACTTGGTGTGTAGGATTTATGAGACAGGTGAGGTACCCCCTGATTTCAAGAAGAATGTAATCATCCCTATACCAAAGAAAGTGGGAGCTGACAGATGTGAAGATTACCGTACAATCAGCTTGATTACTCATGCTTCAAAGATCCTGTCTAGAATAATTTACAAGAGGATTGAAAGCCAGATAGAACCGGAGTTGGGTGAAGACCAGTTTGGTTTCAGGAGAAATGTAGGAACAAGGGAAGCTGTACTAAGTCTTAGGCTGATTTTGGAAGGTAGAATAAGGAAAGATAAGAGAACGTTCATGGCATTTGTAGACTTAGAAAAGGCTTTTGATAACGTTGATTGGACTAAATTGTTTGACATTTTGAAATCGATTGGAATAAAGTACAGGGATAGGAGGGTGATATACAATCTATACAGAAACCAGACAGCAGTCATTCGAGTTGAAGGACATGAGAGAGAAGCTGGTATTCAGAAAGGTGTAAGGCAAGGCTGCAACTTATCACCCATACTTTTCAATCTTTACATTGAACAAGCATTGAAGGAAATTAGAGAAAAATTTAAAGTGGGAGTGAAGATTCAAGGAGAAATAATTTCAACTCTGCGATTTGCTGATGACATCGTCATCTTGGCCGACAAGCCTGAGGATTTGAATGAGTTTTTGAATGGTATGGACTCCGTCTTACGAAAAGAATTCATGATGAAAATTAATGAATATAAAACAAAAATACTGGAATGCAGCCGAAATAAATCAGAAACCTCTATGGAGATCAAATTGACAGGTGAAAAGCTGAAGGAAGTAGGAGACTTCTGTTACTTAGGAAGCAGAATAACCAGTGATGGACGAAGCAAAGAGGATATAAAAAGTAGGTTGGCTCAGGCAAAGAAAGCATTTCTACAAAAAGGAATCTGCTGACATCGAATATAGATTTAGGTATTAGGAAGTCATTTTTGAAAGTCTTTGTCTGGAGCGTGGCGCTCTATGGAAGTGAAACTTGGACTATTGGTGCAGCAGAAAAGAGGAGAATTGAAGCATTTGAAATGTGGTGTTACAGGAGAATGATGAAGATCAGATGGGTAGATTGGGTTACAAACAAAGAGGTATTAAGACGAGTGGGAGAGGAGAGATGTTTCTGGCGACTGCTAATGAAGAGAAGAGATAGGTTGGTAGGACACATACTAAGACACCCAGGAATAGCAAGCTTAGTTATGGAAGGAAGGGTCGAGGACAAGAACTGTAGGGGTAGACCAAGGTTAGAATATGTTAAACAGATTGCCTCAGATGTAGGGTGTGGTAGCTATGTAGAGATGAAACGATTAGCTCAGGACAGGGAGGTATGGAGAGCTGCATCAAACCAGTCAAAAGACTGAAGACTCAAACAACAATAATAATAATAATAATAATAATAATAATAATAATAATGCGCGTCAGAGTAGCGGTGGAAGATAAAATCAACAAGGTCGCAAATGGACGGGGGAAAAGACGTCTTGCTCGACCCGGTGCTGGGACCAAGGTTTTCGGAGCGAGCAAAAGATGATAAAAAAAAAATGGAAACAAATCATTGCTTATGCAATGATCAAAAGTGCAAAAAAGAATCTCATGAAATTAATTAAAGAAACCCCATAGGCATGTTAATCGTGCCTTTATTACATCACAAAGACAAGATTGACGAAATCGAGATAAGGATATAGGGGGGAGGGGGCTTAAATATAAGAAATGAAATGACAAGGGAGCAATATTACTTAAAATATAAAATATATTAAAGATAAGAGAAAGAGCGTGTACATGAAATAAACAAATCACTTAAAACAGAGAAAAAAAGGTAAGCTAAGATAAGATCAATAATACAAAAGAAACCCAATACCTAGAATAATGAATTCAAAAACTTAAAAAACTAAAAAGCACGACAGGACCTGGGTACAGCTTAACAACATGAATCTAACGAAAAGATACGAACATGGAATAAAATAAAATGAAACTTACAAGAGGCAGAGAGGAACGACAAACTTACAAAAATTAAAAAATCGAACACTAACGAGACGCGAAGCTTTTCATGATGTTATGTAAACGTACCGGAGGGATGGGGGAGGAGTGAAGGGGAGTAAAACAAAGGGGAGAGAGGTCTCACGGAAATAGGAGGAAGGAGAAGACAAGGGGGGGGGGGGGATTATTAAGTTATGTAATATGGCGAAAATCAAAAGAGAAAAACAAAACAAAAGGAAAATGAAATACACGGAGAATTTATTGTTCACTTTAGACCATCCTCCCTTTTCATCACTTTTTACAACTTTTAACACCTTAGCTTATTGAAAATAGGCTATATCATTTATGATATGCATACCTTTCGGGGAGTTGTTGGGAGTCGTTTCACAATCTCTTCATACTTTATAGCCACTGCTGCACCGCAATAATTGTTATTTCACGGAAATAATGCAATTTTTCTTCACTTACGGAGGCCATATTCGACAGTCATGTGACACCCGAAAGTCGATCATATGACTACGTTACCAACTTGAATAAAGAAATTCACCACAAGCCTTCGCTACTAAGTTAGGCACACTGTCTTGTGGAAAATTACTGCTAGTACTACAAGCAAGGGGGTCTGGGGCGTAAGCCCCAGGTTAGGTCTGTTTTTGTATGTAAAACATTAATAACATACAATTTATGTCCGCTACTAGGTTAGGTACTGCCTGGTCGAAAATTAATGCTAGTACCACAAGCAAGGGGGTCTGGGGCGTAAGCCCCAGGTTAGGTCTGTTTTTGTATGTAAAACATTATAAATACATAAATAGACACTGTAATTGAGTTCACTTAGTAATTTCATACATCACGTGCGAAATAGTACCAAACGCGTGGGGTTGGCAATACTGACTCAGTGAGAAAGATGGGGTTGAGAACTTCGATTTCAACTATATAAGTCGTGTCGCTATTTGGGCGGGATGGTGGGTCTATGACAGCGGAGCAGTGAACATCTAATACTCAATCCTCTCCTGATATCCTCCCGACTATTAAATGAGGTAATTTCAGTTTTTTAAAATATTTATACAAAGGATGGTCTAAAGTGAACCGCTACCCACGGAGATACATTACATTACAATTGACTTGGGACGAAAGAGACCGGTGAAAATCGAAAGCACGCTATAAAAAATAGGCTTATACTCCAACATAATGCCGCACCAACGCGACATATAAAAAAGGAATAATATGACATCGGAGCTGGAGAAATCCCAGTTAACCACCGTCACATATATTCTACAAACAAAAGGGACACATATTAGTGGGAGACGTTGGACATAAGTCCCGTTACCTCACATATACTGTCCGCAAACAAAGGTCCAATTGCTGCCAATCAAACGAAACGTTTGTGGTACGAAAGAGACACCGACGCAAAAGACGAGCACCAAGGCCCGACAGGAAACATACATAAGCCAAGACACAGAAACGCAATACTTTCGAATCTTACAGGTATTAACCAAAATAATAAAACTGTGAGGAGGGTACATAACAAAAGCATTAAAAAAAAAAAAAAAGACACCGCCGTATGACATTACGCAAGGTCCCGGAGATCTGGTTCAAGGATTAAAATACTAACAGTAACATCTTGAAAAGGAAAGAGAATTAAGCAAAAGAAGGATCATTGAACAAAAACAAGTGAATTGCGTTATATAGAAATACATTGAGCCGTACTCACATCCTGTTGCGTAATGAGAGTTGGCCGCTGCCCGAATATACACGTTCGCACTACATCTCGGCACATCCAAGACTGAATAATCTTCTGTCCCCCAGAGAGGAGAGAAGCATCTCGGAAATATAAAATGCGTAGTTTGGGAGTGGCTCAAACTCGCGTCAAATATTGGCAGAGCCAATAGCAGAAAAACTTACACAACAAAATGCAAGGTAAGCATCAACGCTAGCCAATACGAGAGAACTAGGTAGTATGTGGCCAGGGGTTGCACAACGTTAGACAGAGAGATGCATACAGATAATTTGCGGACATTTAAACACACGATGCGTAATATAGAGATGTCACAACACATGACAATAATAATAATAATCATGATGATAATAATAATTACAATAAATTCTGAAAAGTGGTTCACCAGTGGATCTAAGGAAAGTGTAATGTTAGGATAAGCATTCTTTTGTTTATTGTATAGCAGGGTATCTAGTTCAACCCTCACTGTGTGTGTGTGTATGTTGTGGGGTTTGAAGCCAGTTTTTCAGTGGTGCCTTAGTAAACAAAAGTTTCAGACGGTCAACACGAATTTACCCAAAAGTGTTGGGTTATACCCTAGTCCTGAAAAAAATTACATGAGATTAATAAATAGGCCTACACTAGGATGACCAGTTTCGATCGTCAAGCGATCATCATCAGATCCATTACACTTGGCTATAAAATCTATGTTTGAAAATACGGGTGAATAGCCTATGTACACTGATTTAGTTGCAGTATTGGTAATGCAAATTGTCGGTATATGTTAGTTGTAATCTACCTATATGATGTTTGGTGAAATGCTAAAAATGGTGATAGAACTTCGGAATATGTCTGTATGGAGTGACTCTACGGTATGGTTGTTGTGAATGGTCAATTTTGATTGTACTGTATAATATAGGCTACTTATCTGATTTGGGTGTCTTCCGTACTACAGCAACGAGCAGTTTAAACTTCACTCGGGCAGTTGTAACAGGCGACTGAACGAGTATGTTATCTTGTTGAGCTGGTTCCCCCTCCCCTCCGCCCCGCATTCATAAGTACTGTCTGTAATAAGTAGCCTAAGGCTCGGATATTTAGGTGCTAAAAATCGGGATAATATTTAATTTTGATGTATAACATCTTTCCGCTCGGTTACTGGATAGTTTTGTGGGAGTGATTTTGAAAATTGGGGACGGAAGTGGATCGCAACGATCGAGCTGGCAGTGGTGGATAAAACGGAAGTATGCACTGCCCGCTCGATCGATCAAACGGAAGTGTACTAGCTGGCAGTGGTGGACAACGGAAGTATGCACTGCCCGCTCGATCGATCAAACGGAAGTGTACTAGCTGGCAGTGGTGGACAACGGAAGTATGCACTGCCCGCTCGATCGATCAAACGGAAGTGTACTAGCTGGCAGTGGTGGACAACGGAAGTATGCACCGCCCACTCGATCGATCGAATAGAAGTGTGCCCTAGCTGGCAGTGGTGGATCGAACGGAAGTATAAGACGCACTGCCAACTCGATCGATCGATCCAGCTGGCACTGGTAAGAGAAACAATCAATTGATACCATGACGCACTCTCGGCCATGTGGAATGTATATGACATACTGAACGGAAAACGCTTATGCGATTTCTGGTGTCAAGTGATTTAAACAAATGACATGGTACACGTTCGAAGTCTTCGTATCAGTATTTTTAAATGGTAAAATGCCTTAATATCAAACATTGTAAGTAGTCGGCATTGCATTGGCATAAGGCATTTTAAACTCAATGTCAGTCAAGAATATTATCGAAACAAGCAAAATATAAATGTAACTTAATTCCGTAATGCAGTATTATTGGAACGTGGAAATAAGTCACCATCCTGTGCACAATATTTGCGTAGTTGAAATAGCCGTGGGGTTATTGTGTATGACTGTGAATCTAGAGATCTTGGGTTCGAATCCTGGGTGGGGTAGATATTTTTGCTACCAGATTATCATTTTAAACGATATTTATCATATCAATATGACTCATTTTAACAGAATCCATATGAAATTACGTGTTGGTCTGTGAATCAAGAGGACCTGTTTATAAGGAATTTAAGGTTATGAGCGGTGTCGCGTCTATTAATCTAGTTGATCCATATCGTATTCTAAATTTAGGCTAGTGCTGGTGGAAGCTACAAATCATCTAATAAAATGAGTTCCGTATTATAAACTACAATATCTGTAAAACACTCTCTTTTACAATATATTAATATTTGTGCCAATAATACTATAAAATGCCGGTGTATCAACAATTTCACGTGAGGTTTCTTCTATGTCAGATGTTACACATCATATGCGACTACTGTAAGACTCGTAATTTTTTTATGTATTAAAAATACCTGAAATATGTGAAAAAGAAGTAAAAATATGTAATTATAATTTAGTTTATTAATGTGAATATAAACAATATGCAGTACTCACGAATGCAATTTATGCTATGTCTCACTGACTGCTGAAGCTTTACAATACACAACGAGATACATCTTCAGGTTGTCCATCACAAATGACTGACGATTATCGCGAAACACTTCTTCTGAAGGCGCGAAACTGCGGCAATATGTTTCTTGCCCTTGAAGTGTTGTGTAACTTCTGATCGCTGTTCTGCCTTGATCGCTTTCCCACATGGCTGGCAGAACAGAACGCTCTCATCAAAAGTAAAAGTACCTTTAAATTCTGCAACATATTGCTGCAGACGATAACTTGTAGTTGCTTTAACTTTAGGCATCGTAGAACTGCCTTACACTTCACAGTGCCAGAAATGAACTGCATGTGAGTGAGTGATACTGGTTCCAGATAGCTGGGGGGAGGGGGAGGTCAAGCACGTGGTGCAATATGGCTATGGACAAGGAAATCCCCGGCTTCCACAGTGAGTGGGACGGGCGACAAGTTAAGAATAACACAGTTGCAAGCTGACATATGCTCTGCATGAAGATTAGATAGCCCACAGGTTTTTCCTCGTTGAAGTAACACAGAACAAAAATGCAATAAACTGAAAGATTTAGCATACTGATTATAAAATGTAAATAATATGTCTTTTTATGTGCTAATAAGTGAAAAGCAGGAATTCATGTATTTTAGAAAAAAAAATGCTTTAAATAGCCTATGTATTTACATAAGAAAATATTTATTTATCTAAACATCCGAGCCCTAGTAATAAGTGCATGCGTACCTGAAGTGTGTTGCCAAGCCTAGACATGATGTATGTTTTTGTATTCAGGACGGTCTTCAACTATAAAAGACCGTGGAACAATCCTCGCCACGCATAAACCAGTAGTCCTATACAAGCGCTGCCGGTCTATGAGAATGTCCCGGCACCTTTAATACTGCCGCAAATGCCGGCCGAGGTTTATTGAAGAAAAAAGTACATCGTACATCCTGATCTAAATAACATTTGACTATTATAAACCCCCTATCCCCCCCCCCTATTTTATCTAGCTTGGCTGTATCGCTATGTTGTGTCTTGTTTCCGGCAGGGTGTGTTTTTTTAGTAGAGTGAAGAGGGGTGAACTCTCCATGAAAGTGTGTTCATTTAGATTGTTGGGGTCGTTTCTTTTGGCAAGGAGTAGGCCTATCTTGATTGCTTCTTTTATGCCTTTCGGTTCGTGATGATTTATTTTTAAGTCGGTTTCAATGTTGGTTAAACTGTGTCCCGCGTCGCACGTGTGTTCGCATACGGCTGAGTGTGTCCCGTATTTGATCGCATTTCTATGTTCGCGGTACCGTGTATCTACTCTTCTTCCACTCTGTCCGATGTAATTAGCTTGACAACCTGTGTCATGACACGTAATAGAATATACCCCCTGACTTTGAATACGAGTCTTGTTTATTGAGATCACTATTTTGCAGATGTCTACCGGTTGTGTTATTCAGTGTGAATGGTATTTTTATGCCTTTCTTTTTAAAAGATTAGTGATTTTATATGTGTTCGCATTCACATAGTCGAAACGCGCAAATTTTTTCTTATTATTGTCCGGCTTTGGAATCGTTTTATCTTTATTTTTATGTTTGGCTACAATTTGGTCTATTTTGCGTGGTGGGAAATTGTTTTCCTTTGATATTTGATTGATTATTCTTATTTCCTTATTTCCTTTCTTTGTGTGTGTATGTGTAGACAGAACTGATAGTAGTGCCAGTTGATATGGGATTGATGGACATTCTGTATTTTTCTATTCATGTCGAGTGTTTTGATGTCCCATTTATTGAACTAGGATGTACCTTGTATATTAGGCTATATACAACTCGATCTAAATCATAGGTTCCTTGCTCTTGTTTTTGAATTTGGTGCATCGCACTCATTATCTAGGAAACAATCTAGTAATGTCCCTTGTGATTGTCTATTTACAGAGTATGTTTCAAGGATCAACAAGGAAATCTAATTATTTTAAAACCACATAATCTAGGCTAATTGTTTTAAATGTTAACAAGAATCCCTATATTAGAACATTACATATTTTCTAATGTGATGTTTAGAGGAGAATTTGTGAGGATCAATGAGTATTTTGTGCATGCATTATGGATAATTTAAATAGACTGTTCAAATGGTGGGATTTCATTGTTTAGTAAGTTATAGGAGTTAAACTGGTAGTAGTGCCAGTTGATATGGGATTGATGGACATTCTGTATTTTTCTATTCATGTCGAGTGTTTTGATGTCCCATTTATTGAACCTAGGATGTACCTTGTATATTAGGCTATACGCCTAATAAATATTATAAACCCTGTGAAGTGTGTGCCTATTTATATTTAGTGTTGGAAAATAAAGTAGGCTACCTAACTCCAAGAGCCATGTCGATGTAGCGTTTATTTATTTAGCGGTCCGCGACGGGGGGTGAGTTCCCAGAAGCAAAATATTGATGGATTCAGTCCTAAAAGGCTACAATACGTTTAGCGGGAAATACTATAATTAAGGATTAAATATAGGCTAGCCTGTAGATCTCTGTCCTTCAAAACAATGACAACAATTGAAAGCATATTCCCCTGTATATAACTCGATCAGACCTTTCAAACGATATATCGGTTGTTAATTTAGTTTTCATATTAATTAATTCCCCCTGTGTCCCCAAAGTTATTGAATAAGTAGAGTCTAGTCTATGCTGTGCCTTGAAAAGTAGACTAATATAACTATCCGGAAAGTTTTATTGAGATCAGAAGAGTCGTTTGACGCCAAACTAGGTCAGACAGCTTTGAACCCCCAAATCCAATTTTAAAGATGGCCGAGGTGTGAATCTTAATAATAATGTTATTGGTTGCAGGATCGAATCCTGGTGCAGTCAGCTGGCATTTGAGTGTGTGAAAATGCGAGGGAGTCGTGTCGGTAGATTTACTGGCACGTTGAACATCCCCTTCTGGGCAAAATTCCGGCATCCCGGCGTCTCTAAGAGCCACAGTTGTTAAAAGGGACGTAAAAACAATAACATTATCTATAGCCTACAGGCTATATTTAAAACACTAAGTTTTTTTTTGTTACCACGAGATTGAGAAAACGGCTGAACCGATTGACTTCGTAAATCACTCTGACGAATCTCTTGGTCTGTAAATTTGCAGAGTGTTTATAAAGGAAAATATATGTTACGCTATATTTTTAAATTATTAAAGAAAAATGTATTATTTGTGGCTCTCGCGCGTGCGCACAATGGTTTCCCTCCACGAGAGACATGGCGGATAAAATATCCACCGCGTCTAACTGGGATCTTTGTTTACGAGAATTAAAAAGGGAGGTGGGGATATTATTTATGATGTTTCCACGATATATACTGGAATAGAATGATTAAAGAAGGGGCATATTGAATAACTTAAACTGGCAGTTGAGTGTGGATGCTGTTTACCCAACTTAAATATTGCGCTGCCTTTCCATTCTCTGGGTGGCTCAGGAGCTAACGTTGCAGACTTTGAGGTACATTATGCATCGTCGAAGGATTTCGAATCCAACCTTTGATATGTTGACGATTAAAGCCAGCTACTTCAGTTTCCTAAAGAATTCTTTAATTCCTTTGATTTAAGAGATTTGCCTCCACATATTCTTACTCTAAAAGTTTGAGCCATAGGCTAGTTATGCTCCTTAGAAATCTGAACATTTCCCAAGGGCTCGTTACTTGTAAGAAATATGTATGAAAATTGCTTGGATTTCGAAATAATAAGTGCAGATAATATTAGACAGAGAGAACTAATTCTTCGTCTTGATTTAACACCATCTGATTGAACACTTCCATTTTCTTTGAAGAGGCACCAATTACCAATTCGCTTGGCATACTTTATCACAATCAATAAAGCTCAAGTGGAAACTCTGAAACGTGTAGGTCTCTATTTGCCTCATCAAGTTTTCAGTCATGGCCAGTTACGCTATATACGCTATGTTGCAAAGTCGAGAGTGCGATCTTTCGATGGCCTTAAATTTGCAATAGTGCAAAAAGTAATCGTACAAAGAATGCTAATAAGAAAATGTTTCAGGAAATATTTTTCCAATAACCGTCATGTTTTGACGGGTTTCAACTAGTTATTATTAAATTTCAAAATGGGCCTACACACAATAATACAGTCATCACTATGACACAGATTATCAGACAAATCCTACACACACCCAAGTACACGGGGCAAAAAGACCTCGATGTCACAAGCCCCTAAATGAAACCAGCTTATTGTTTTATTGGTAGCCTATCATTGATTACCACGATCCTTATTTCAGCAAGTGATTGCTGAAAAGACACGAGGTACAAAATGCCGCAGTAAATTCACAACCATATTAGGCTATCATTATTATTATTATTATTATTATTATTATTATTATTATTGAAGCCTACGTGGCTTAGGCGGCAGCACGACGGTCTCTCACCGCTGGGTCCGTGGTTCAAATCCTGGTCACTCCACGTGAGGTTTGTGCTGGACAAAGCGGAGGCAGACAGGATTTTCTCCGGGTACTCCGGTTTTCCCTGTCACAAATTCCATTCCAGTAACACTCTCCACTATAATTTCCTTTCATCTGTCATTCATTTAATCACTGTCCCTGGGGAGTGCGACAAGCTTCGGCCGAAGCCTGTCGCACTCCTCTGGGGCAATGATTAAATGAATGACAGATGAAATGAAGTGATAGTGGAGAGTGTTGCTGGAATGGAATTTGTGACAGGGAAAACCGGAGTACCCGGAGAAAATCCTGTCTGCCTCCGTTTTGTCCAGTACAGATCTCACATGGAGTGATCGGAATTTGAACCACGGACCCAGCGGTGAGAGGCCTGCGTGCTGCCGCCTAAGCCACGGAGGTTCGGATTTTCATTTACATTATTGTTATTATTATTATTATTATTATTATTATTATTATTATTAGATTATTATCAACCGAGTGACTTTTGCCTGCAGTGAACGATTCAGTCAGCTACAATTTAAAATGAAAACACACTGTAAACAGAGAGATGATCGTTTCGTAACTTAGAATAATACTGCACTACAGTATGTTGTTACTCCGACTGATGCACATGGCTGAGGCGAGATGTTCAATCATGAGTGTCTTTCATAGATTCACATCATGCTGTAAGTAATATTTTGCGTAGCAGGAAGTGACTGTTGAATAAAGCGTGGACGAGTAATTCACAACCATGGAACGTGATGCACACTCAGTTCTTGTCACGCTGTAAGAGCTAGGGCCGAGCTGACAGATCGTCCTTGGGTACAAACGGTGGGCGTATGTAAATTGCGACTTATATTATTCTTTCCGACTATTTGGTGTAGATGATAGAACAGGTTTCATGCAAACTGCGATTGAACGTTGACTGATGGGAAGGTTGAATTCGGCAGTTGAAGATTGAAGTTCATTGAGCCGGCAATTGAGTTTATCTCCGAACGACCATTAGCTTGCTAGTCGTGAGTAACTTACTAGTAAGTATGATGATACTGTATAACACGACATACCATAACATGACATGACATGACAAAGCACGACATGACAGAATATTATTGTTATTATTAGTCTTATTCCCCCTCAGCCATCCTCGAAGTGGTTTTCCGTGGTTTCCCACTTCGTCTTCGGGCAAATAAAGCCGGGATGGTACCTTCTTCAAGGCCACGGCCGCCTCCTTCCCTCTTCCTTGCCTATCCATCCTAACCATCCCTTACCTTCCCTCATGAGGCCCCTGTTCGCTTTGCAGGTGAGGCCGCCTGGGCGAGATGCCAATCCCACCTCACCAGTTGTATCCCTTCCGATTCGATGTTCCCCGCTCTAGGACACTGCCCGTAGAGGCGGTAGTGGTGAGTTCCCTCGCTGAGTCCGTGGGTTCCATCAACCCGGAGGGTAAACGACTAAAAATATATATGAACAACATATTTACAACATATTTACAAATTAATGTCCAAGTTCCTCAAATAAACCACTGAATCTGGAGTCACACGCACAAAATTCCCGAGGGCGGGTGCCTGGATATGCCCTCAGAGAACAATCACGTACAATACGGGAGATAGTCTGTCTCTCATCACCACAATCACATGCAGGAGATGGTAATTTGTTCCATTTGAACATCGCATCAGCATAAACACCATGGCCAGTCCGTATTTTGTTTAGTCTAGTCCATGTCCTTCTGGGTAGATTGAATCCAGGGTCCTTCACAGTTACGGATGGCATAGCCTATCAAGGAGCTGGGCAGTACAAGTTGAGTTCCAGTCCGAAGTCATTGATTCATGACATCAAAGTTTGCATCCACAAGTATCTGAGCTGTATGTAATGGTGGACTCCTCGATTTGAGCCTCCTAAGAAATATCAGGATGAATAGGCAACTGTTGATTAATTGATAGCCTATGATGTTCCCTTACCAACGCATGATGTCTGCGAATTCGTGGAGGAGCAATGCGACTGAGCACAGGAAGCCATTCAGTTGGAGTTGCCATTCAAGAGATTATTCTCTTGGTATTATTGAGTTGCACATCAATTTTCTTTACATGTGGGCTGTTCTATCAAACAGGGGCACAATACTCAACAGCAGAAAATACTACACCAATAGCCGAACACCGAAGGGTAGTGGCATTTGATCCCCAAGTTGTGCCACAATGCTTGCGGAGGATGTTATTCCGAGTGTTTAGTTCGGCAGCATTGCATGTCAGATGATGCTTGAAGGAGAGTGTTCTATCAAGAATAACTCTCAAGTACTTGGGATACCTGTTATACTTTAACAGTGTATTCCCAAAATAACGATAACTCTTTTTGACTCACGATTGTTAAGATGAAAAGAGGAAACTTCTGTTGTGGTCAAACTAGGCAGGAGACTCCATTCACAGAAGACATTTCTAAGTTTGGAGATATATTCAGTAAGAATATATTCAGTGGCTTCAAAGGTGGAGTTCCTTGTAGCTATTGCCCAGTCATCCCCATAACTAAATTTTCTGAACCTCGTCATATCATAACTTGACATAGCATGACATGACATAACATGACGACAAAACATGACATACAGTAACATAACATGTCATGACATGGCATGATATAACATGGCATAACATAACTTGACATAACATGCCATGACATTACCTGACGACAAAACATGACATACAGAAACATAACATGTCATGACATGGCATGATATAACATGGCATAACATAACTTGACATAACATGATATGACATTACCTGACGACAAAACATGACATACAGAAACATAACATGTCATGACATGGCATGATATAACATGGCATAACATAACTTGACATAACATGACATGACATTACCTGACGACAAAACATGACATACAGAAACATAACATGTCATGACATGGCATGATATAACATGGCATAACATAACTTGACATAACATGATATGACATAACAGGACGCCAAACATGACATACAGAAACATAACATGTCATGACATGGCATGATATAACATTGCATAACATAACTTGACATAGCATAACATGACATAACATGACGACAAAACATGACATACAGTGACATGACATGGCATGATATAACATGGCATAACATAACTTGACATAACATGACATGACATAACATGACGACAAAACATGACATACAGTAACATGACATGACATGGCATGATATAACATGGCATAACATAACTTGACATAACACGACGACAAAACATGCCATACAGTAACATGTCATGACATGGCATGATATAACATGGCATAACATAACTTGACATAACATGACGACAAAACATGACATACAGTAACATAACATGTCACGGCATGGCATGATATAACATGGCATAACGTAACTTGACTTAACATGACATGACATAACATGAAGACAAAACATGACATAACATGTCATGACATGGCATGTTATAACATGGCATAACATATCTTGACATAGCATGACATGAGATAACATGACGACAAAACATGACATACAGTAAGATAACATGACATGACATGGCATGATATAACATGGCATAACATAACTTGACATAACATGACATGACATGACATTACCTGACGACAAAACATGACATACAGTAACATAACATGTCATGACATGGCATGATATAACGTGGCATAACATAACTAGACATAACATGACATAACACGGCGACAAAACATGACATAACATGTCATGACATGGCATGTTATAACATGGCATAAAATATCTTGACATAGCATGACATGAGATAACATGACGACAAACATGACATAAAGTAACATAACATGACATGACATGGCATGATATAACATGGCATAACATAACTTGACATAACATGACATGACAGAACATGACGACAAAACATGACATACAGTAACATAACATGTCATGACATGGCATGATATAACATGGCATAACATAACTTGACATAACATGACATTGCATGGCAACAAAACATGACATACTGTACAGTAACATAACATGTCATGACATGGCATGATATAACATGACATAACATAACTTGACATAACATGACATTACATGACGGCAAAACATGACATACAGTAACATAACATGTCATGACATGGCATGATATAACATGGCATAACATAACTTGACATAACATGACATGGCATAACATGACGACAAAACATCACATAACATAACATGTCATGACATGGCATGATATAACATGGCATAACATCACTTGACAGCATGACATGACATAACATGACGACAAAACATGACATACAGTAACATAACATGTCATGACATGGCATGATATAACATGGCATAACATAACTTGACATAGCATGACTTGACATAACACGAGGACAAAACATGACATACAGTAACATAACATGTCATAACATGGCATAACATAACTTGACATAACATTACATGACATAACATGAAGACAAAACATAACATGACATGGCATGATATAACATGGCATAACATAACTTGACATAGCATGACATGACATAACATGACGACAAAGCATTACATACAGTAACATAACATGTCATGACATGGCATGATATAACATGGCATAACCTAACTCACATAACATCACAAGACAAAATACGACGAAAAAACATGACATACAGTAACACAACATGTCATGACATGGCATGATATAACATGGCATAACATGACATGATATAACATGACGACAAAACATGACATACAGTATCATAACATGATATATGAACTGACTTGACATAACATGACATAGGCCTACAGTAACATGACATGATATATGAACTGTCTTGACATAACATGACATAGGCCTACAGTAACATAACATGATATATGAACTGTCTTGACATAACATGACATAGGCCTACAGTAACATAACATGATATATGAACTGTCTTGACATAACATGATATATGAACTAGCTTGGCATAACATGACATGACATGACATAACATCACATAAACATAACTGATGTAGCATGTTCTACTGTTCAATTGATTTGAAACATGGGCATAGTACCTAAGATAGGCTACATTTAAGGCTGGAAACAATGAACTACTGTCGATATTCGTAATTCTGTAACGAGACCATTTTGTGATAGCGACACATGACCGATCCAAATTTATTTCTTATTTCTAAATCTGCCTGTCCAAACTCTGGAAGAAAGTGGGAAGGGACCTGCTCACTCTGACTTTGTTTGAATTTGAATGCTCCCCAAGAAAGTATCATTAATGTAGCAATTTATATTGAACCCATGTACTGTTGGTTCAAGCGCCGAATCCATCATTTATTGGCAAAGGAAGGAAGGAAAAATACAGTCCTTAGAATGACTTGGAAAGATTCTATGCAAGAGGACTGGTTTAATCTTGTGCAAGAGTATGAGACCAGATGGCCAGGAAATGATATCACGCGTGACGCACCGATAAGGAGCGATCATGGCTATAATTAGAATGAGAGGAACTTTCCGTTCGGAGTGAGTGAGAGAGGGTTTCGGAAATTGAGCTGACGTTGCAGTAAAATGGCATCCTCGCAGTTGTGCAAGAAGAAGAATAATTAGATTTAAGCCACTTGCGAGCATATAATTAACAAAAGAAATACATCATTGTGAATCATTTTGGAATAGAAATTTTTGTGTGGGAAAAGATGTTATAATAATTGCCCAGGAAAGAAGTGCAGACGCGGCATTACGCAATTAAAAGTTCCAAGAGACCCGAGGTGGTAGGGATTACAAATAAAAATCAACGCCCACGTCACTGAAGAGCAAAAAGCATTTAATATCTCGGAATTGTACGATCGATTTTTATGTGCCAAGAGGTCAGTTTACGTTTAGAAGACGAGCTTTCCAGAGATATAATTTTCAATAGTGTGCGACTATTGCTTCAAAAGTTGGTTATGAAAAAGACAAGGATTTGATAGTTTTGTCGCCGTTTTGTATAAAAGCCCTGGCCGGGCCAGGCAAATCATGCAGTACTTACTAGACCTCGAGAGGTCGTGATACTCTGTATCACCAACGAGCACCCGTAGGGAGTGGCCGAGTAGTATCATCATAGTATCGCCATGTGAAGACTTAGGAAAATCCTAGTACAGGATTTAGTTCAGCCAGCATCAGTCTTTATAGTGAAAGTTCCGAATTACAGTCAAAGTAGGCTGCGAACTTAAAGAACAGGCGATAGGTCTTCAAATAACAGTTCAGTAAAACGACAGAAAGTATCGTAACGTTTGAAGTACCAACGATAGAGAAACAAACAGTTCTATAAAAGTTAAGGAACCCGATTAGGGTCGGACAAAAATAGTAACGCCTAGTGTATCAAAAAGATAGGAACTAGAGCGCCGAAGAAAATAAGAAGGGAAAATTTAATCCAAGTCATTGTCTAACATGAGACAAACGAACAGTAAAAGCATTAAGCTACGAAACTAATTAAAGGAATAGCCGTAAGTGCTAGGGAATCATAGGTCACCGATAAAATATTCGAAAGGCCGTAACAGAACAGACTGTAGCTAGACAAATTAAATAGTGTCTAGAAAGAAGCGATTTCGAGCTAATAAAATTAGAAGCCGATCGTCAGGAAACCAGATTTGAGGAATAGCCGTTCCAGGGAGGGGTAGATTGATTGAGACTTTCATCATCTTGCCAGATAGGAAGCCAACGTCTAAGAGTGTCAACCCTTGGAAACGGGAAAGAAGGAATCACGTGTGTAAAGGCAAAAAGCAAAGCCTTAGTGATTAAAATCAGTGTAGTGTAAATATAGTTAAATCCGTTTAAGTGTTATAATTTTTAGTGAATTTATTTGTGTATGATAAAAGAATACAAAAATGTATTCAATATGTTACCAGTGTTGAGGTAAATAATATGTTTGTGTATCAAGAAGTGTCAATGTGTGAAATGGAATTAGGAAAGATGGCTTAAACACATTCAAGTGGGCAAAATGAAACATCGTTGGAAAGTTCGGTCGGTGACCGACATATCATGTGAGTAACCATTTCATTATGTAATGTGTTGGGAGGATTTGCGTACAAACCACCTGAGAACGAAAAGAATAGGGATGTTTTTAAATAACAAAGAATAGAATAATAGCACGATCTGAACGATAGAAAAATGAGAAAGTATAAAATAATCATGTGAAATAAATAAATACCTTTGGGGTAATGTAGGAAATAAAATATCAGTGTAGTTGATAAATGATTTAAATATGTGAAAGCAAGCGTAATAATAATAACAATAACAATTATATGAATGAATAAAGTTTATAATGAATTATATGAAAATAAGAGTTTGTGAGCTCTTTTAAAAGAATTAATACTTGTGGTGAACACATTGTTTTGAGATAAAGCGATTATTGTCAGGGGAGAGGAGTAATATAAAATTGAGATATATAATCAAATGTTGATTTTTGAATGTATCAGTTCATTGAAGGCAACTTGGCTCAGTAACATGTAAGCGCTGTGAAGCGCATTAAAGAAATTTGTCACGCTGGGAACGCGTTTGAATACTCGGTAAATGTAATTATGAGGGGCAGTTGGTCGCGGTAATCGAGCTATGGTAAGTCCTCTGATCACGAGGCCATGTGTGTGTTATATTGTAGAAGGGTGTGAAATATTCGTTGTATTATGAGCGCAGGTTATAGACAAAGGTCGCCCTAAGTCGCGAATGTTGTAAGTCCTACAGTATGGGATATGGTTCCCGAGGCAGTGAAAGGAATCGAACCCAGGTTCGTCTATTATTGAAACCCTTAAATATTTGTTGTTGTATTGAATTATTCTTACCCACCAATGAGGATACTTCATAATTAATAAATGCCGAGTTTAAGAGAATAAGGTCTTGTGAACCTCAATAAAAATAGTATAATGAAAGCCATGCTTGTTCAAAGAACTACATAATGAAACAGTTGTGTAAAGCTAAGAGTCGTTCGTCCCGTGTGGGCGACGACCGTAATGTCTGCCTCCCCTGCAATACATCGCGCTAAGTGGCCAGGCCAGACCCCTCGCCATTGATGTTGTGGTAGGTTTGAATAGCCGTCTGTTTTGAAGTTATAATTAACAGAGTGTTTAGAGTTGGTTTCAACGACCCGGTCTTCGAACCGAGGTTCCTTTAGTTGAAGATTACCGCTTGCAAGTTCAGATCGTTGCTTTATTATGAGATAATGGTCTTTTAAGACAAATAACGATAAGTCCCTAATGTAATATAATGTAGGAATTCACGAGTTCAGTGAAGACAATTAGATTTCGGGAGTGATCTTAATTTTTGACATGTTCAAGTAGTCTTCTGAAGCTCGGGAGTACGCAGATGTTTTCCCAATCACAGCAGTGAATTGTTGACTGAGAGAGATGGTAACCCATGAACATGTGAAAGCCCAAAATTTAAGTAAATGAATAACAGTACTTTAAGGAGAATTATATATTGTTTTAATTATAAGATACTCATATAATAGGAAGTGAGGTGTTGTAAAAGTATAACACAGAGTATATAAAAAGTATCGAGCCATTTGGAGCTCTTGATTTTATGGAATTTTAAAGGGATACTTTATGGAAGTGAAAAGAAATGTAAGTTTGTTGGTTTATAGGAAACCATTTATTATGATTTAACCTTTGTTTATTTATGTATTCCTTGTTAACTCTGAACAAGTTAGAATTGGGTCAGTATTTTATTTGTTTAATTTGTTGTAGCGCCATATATTTGGTTAATTAAATGTTTTATAGTAGAAGTTGATTTTGTTTATTATTTTGGAAGTGTATCCTCTATTTAATCCGAAATGTGTAATTCACAGAGTGGGAGAACATACCATAACCCCGAAAATCCCGATTTGAGCATTGCTGGCATACTGTGATTTGCATATTTCATGCTAAATGGGCACAGGGGGGCATAGAAGTACTGTGCTTGGATTAATAATTAGAGGAACACTTAAGACGGTCATATCATGTTAAAGTAATGTAATGATAGAAGTAGCTACAAAATATAATGTTAACTGACCGCATGGGACCCTGGAAACTCACACCGAGCAGCCCTCAATATAATTAACCCCTAGCAAACACGACAAATGGAGCCCAGTACGTAGGGATGAGTTTTCCTAGGGAAAACCCGAGTTTTTCTTGAAAAATCAAAATTTTCATCTATTGAAAAAAAAAATGGTTTTTCGAAATTTTTGAATTTTTAAATCACTTCCATAAAGGGTTTGACATTGAATGAGTATATCAAAAGGGTACGTTTTAGTAAACACCCGTACTAAGGTAAAAATTTGGAAATTGGGACACAAGAGTTCGGAGTACCATCTCTCATGCATGATCTAGCGATGTGGCATAGTATCCCACTGTATTCTTATATTGTGGATAAGATGTGTACGATGATGGAGATAAAGGACTGTTTGGATGAGCATTTCCAAAAGACTAAGGAGGAGATGATAAGAATAAGTACGGAAAATAACAAAGTTTTAAAAGCCGATAGCAAGGAAAGTTTGGAGGCCATAGACAATAAATTGGACAGCCAACAGAGTGAAAATAAAAAGGATTTTGAATCCATAAGCCAGAAGTTAGGATCTATCCAAGCCGATTGTATAAAAATGAACAGTGAACTGAAGGCTGAGATAGAAAGTAAAGTGGATAGTATAAAAATAGAGAATTCAAATCATTTTTCAGCACAATCCAAGGATTTGGAAGATAAATTAGGAGTCATGGAAGGTAAATTTGAAAATAGATTACATTCGTTTCAGGAGAAAATGATAGCTGACAATTCTCTGAAAAGTCAAGCCATGAAACCGAATTAAAGGCCATGGAGACTGAAATACAAATTAATATAAATGAGAAATTAGAAGAGACAATGAATAACAAATTTCAAGGTTTTGACACTGAATTTGGGAATAAGTTAAATGAGTTAAAAGGGGGAATAAAACAGGGATCAAATGAACTCCGAGAAAGTATAGAAGGAAACATAGAGTCAAAATTTCAAATATTGGATAAAACATTTGGGGACAAGCTAAAGGCATTTCAAAGTGAGAATAACACACTAAATGCAGGATTGAAAATCCAGATAAGTACTATAGAAAAAATAGTATAGAATCCAAAAAGGAGTGTCAAGATAATTTTAAAATTTTAGAGGATAAAATTGGTTCCATGGAAAATAAATTTGGTTCAATGGAAACTAAATTAAGTGAAATGGAAAAAACTTGTAAAGAGAATGTAGATGCATGTAAAGATGAACTTGTAACCCAGATCCAAGGTGTGCAGGAAAACTTAACAGCTCAGATAGAAACTAACATGAGTCTTTGTGAAAAATCCCGGGATAAGATAAAAGAAAGTGTTGACAAGCTAGGAAATAGATTTAAAGGGGTGGAGAACCAAGTAGAAAAACTCGAGGGAAAAGTCGAGAAAGTTCAGGCTGAGATAAATGACGTTAAGAAGCAAGGTGAGGCCGATGCCGGTAGAAGGGAATTGCAATTTAAAGCATTCACGGGACAGGTGGATGAATGGTTGAGGAAGCAGGAGGAAGAAATAACCACGAAGTTAAATAAATACGAAGGGAATCTTAAAGATGAAAGCACGCAACGAAAAACGGATCGTGAGGAACAACTCTTAAAATTAGAGAGGATAGATAAAGGGGTTACCGGAATTCAGGAAACCGTAAGTGGACTAACAAAACAGATGGGAAACACAAAGGGGGATATAAATAAAGTTATGACTGACATAACAATTATATTCGATGAACAAGGAAAGGCCCGAGAGGATATGAACAAGATCCAGGATAAAGTCTACAAAGGACAAAAGGAGATGGAGAAAAAGATAAAGGAGATCCGAGAGGACTTAGATACCAAAGGTGACGTTAAGCCAGAAATTATAGAAAAACAGGTCATGGTCATCAAGAAAGAGGTAGAAGCACTCTTAGCTGAAATGAGGGATAGTTTCAGGGAAGAGAAATTCCAACTTGAACAAGACATGGAAACCAGTAAAAAGAATCAAGAAAGAATTCAGAATGAATTGGGATCCCGGTTGGAAAGGACTGAACACAAGAACAGTCAAATGGAAATTCAACTCATGGCTCATGAAGAAAGTGCCCGAAGAGAAAGGAAATTAGAATTTGAAAGTCAGGATGAATTTCATAAGACAGGATGGGTAGATCCCCATGAAAGAGGCACTAATCAAGATAGGGACTTAGGAGGGGAGAGCCCTTATAAAAACCCAGGATATCCAATGGCGATGTCAACCCCTTATATGAACCAAACAAATGGTCAAATAATAAACATCATCAAGTCAAATGAGGACAGACCAGTGAAGTTTACGGGGAATAATATGTCGATTACTCCTAAATACTGGTTGAAGGAGGTCGCAGAGTACTTGAATGAAATGAAAGTTCCTCAGGATCGGAGACTGAGAGCAATTGAGAAGCAATTGGCAGGTGATTGTCTCACCTGGTTCAGGAGTTTCAGGTATACATTTGATACGGTGGAAGGTTTTAGAGATGCTTTTCTGAAACGATATTGGGCAGCAGATGTCCAAGAGAATCTGATGCTAGATCTGTACTCTAGGAAGTATAGTACAAATGCCCCCACTAAATACTCAGAATTTTTCACCGCTCAGCTGTGTAAATTCCGGGAACTTGACATTGCTCCTGCTGAGAACGACCTGTGTGCCGCCATTGCAAGACAACTTCCATATGAGATACAGAGGTTGTTAATCTCATCTAAAGCCAGAAGTGCTGTGGAAGTGGAGAGCGTCTTAAGTCAATTAGATATGACGACTTCACACGTTACTCCCAGGCACCAAAGACAAACTGAACAAGTACATATGGCTAGTAGTCAAGAAGAGAAAGAGAAACCATTGACCAGAAATCAGTCCACTAGTACTCAGGGACTGGGTCGAGAATATGGACATCAAGAGCCTCGGGGAATACAGCCATACCATAGAGGAGGATATCGGGAAAGAAATCCTAGAAATACGGGTTATAGGCAACAAGAGAACCGACCGTATAACAATAATAATCAGAGGCAGGATAACAGAAAGAGATGGGAGAATTATCCCAGAAGGAATGTGAGACCGGAGGATAAAGACGATGACTATCGGGCCGAAATAGAAGAGAGATATCAGGAAAGTCTTCGTTACATGAATGAACGAACAGACGAACCTGAAATGCAAAGAGTCCGTTGGAGTGAGGCAATAAAGAACCGAAAATCACCCGACCGACTAGAAGGAGCTCAAAGCTTGGAGTTACAAGCTCAATTGAAGAATGAGGGGAAAGGAAACCCTCAGGATAAAAAAAACTCCAAATTTAAATCATCAAAAGTGGAAACATACCAGGAGCTGGGAGGAGGTTGAGATTGTAAACTGGATAGCAAGACCAGATGAATCAATTAAAGAGGAGGTGGAAGGAATCCCACCTGTTAGAAGGGAATTACCTATCATCATGTTAAGGATAGAAGGATTACTGGTCAGGGCATTAATTGATACTGGATCAACCATAAGTTTAATAACGCAAACCCTCCTAAATGAATTAGAAACACGAGGTCGCATATTGAAAATTCCCACCTCAAGTGTGAAGATAAGAGAATTATTCCGGAAAAATCTTTGACATGTAAATTTCAGGTATACATTGATTTGATCATGGGTAACACTGAAATTTCACAATGCTTTTTGCTGGTAAATCAATTGCCATATAATGTCATATTGGGTATTGATTTTATCCGTGAGTACAAGGTCATAATAGACCTAGCGCAAAATTGCATTCGGATTCAAAGAGAGGATGTGGATGGACAAAACATAAATCTGCAGGAACAGGATGCAAAAATAGGAGAACAGGTATGGCATGTGGAAGAAGTGACCGAGGAAGGTTGTAAGGACATAGAAAAAGTATTTGAAGTCCTAAACATAGAACTTGAAGATAGTGTGGAAACCGAGTTCGAGACCAACCTGTCAGGAAAAATAGAGGAAGCTAAAGTTAACCTAGAGAACAAGGAAAAATTAAAGGAATTGATATTAAAGTACAGGGACGTATTTGATTCCAAGCCAGGAAAGATTCAAAATTTTAAATACGCTTTTCAAGTAAATGATTGGGCACCGTTCAGACAAAAACCATACCCGGTTGCAGAAAAACATTACACACAAACAAAGAAAACACTACAGGAGATGAGTGATGCAGGTGTTATAGAAAAGATGGCGACACCATATGTTAGTCCATTAGTTATTGTGAGTAAACCGGATGGCTCAGTAAGGGTGTGTTTGGATGCCAGAAATTTGAACGCGAAAATTATACCAGAAAATGATTCGGCACCTCCCATAAAAGAAATACTGAGGAAATTTAAAGGCAAGAAGATTTTTACAAATATTGACATGACTTCTTCATATCATCATCTCGAAATTGAAGAGAAAACCAGTCTTTTAACTGGATTTCAGTTCGACCAACAAACGTATTGCTTCAAGAGATGTCCGTTTGGCTTGAAGACCGCGGGATCCGCCTTAATAAGAGCACTTGATCGCAACCTGTCAGAGGAAGTAAAGGATTGCACTATCCGTTATGTGGATGACATATTGCTTACCTCGGAAAACATTGAGGAACACTTGGAAAAGTTAAAGAAATTATTGGAAGATTTAAGAAGGGCTAACTTTAAGATTAACTTGAAGAAATCAAATTTTTGTCAGAGACAAGTTACATTTTTGGGGCATGTGATTGACAAGGATGGTGTCAAAACAAATCCATGCAAATTAGAATCAATAAGAGATTTTCCCAGGCCTTTGAAGGTGAAAAACGTTCGCCGGTTTTTGGGATTGATTGGATTTTTCTCAGGACATTGTCCATCATATACCAAAACTGTTGCACCATTACAGGACCTTCTGAAGAAGGGGGGCAAGTGGAAATGGACGGAGGAAACAGAAAAAGCGTTCATAGAGGCCAAGGAAATGCTTTTGAATTATGTGAAGCTAGGATATCCTGATTTTAATCAGAGATTTGTAATACAAACGGATGTCATCCTAGATTGGAATATGGGCAATGCTATATCAGGAAAACCCGGATAACCCTGAGAAGAAAAATTATCTAGCTTTCACAAGTAGGAGACTGAAACCACACGAGAAAAATTATACAATCAGCGAGATCGAGCTGTTAGCGATATTGCACGCGTTGCAATATTGGCAAAAGATTGTATATGGGTTTCAAGTCACATTAAGGACTGATCATAAAGCCTTAACCTTTTTGATGAAGACGGATTTATCCAGTCAAAGGTTGATGCGTTGGGCTTTATACATACAGCAGTTCGATGTAAATATAGAGTATTGCCCGGGAAAAGAAAATGTAGTTCCAGATTATTTAAGTAGACAGCCAGAGTCCACAGAAGAGGAAGTAATGGCTATTGATTTGGAAGACAGGGATCAGCGCACTTTGAATGAATTAAGAAGCATTGGTCAACGACAACGTGAGAATCCATGGATGAACATGCTCATACCTTTCTTGGAAGGGAGTTTGATAAGGGGAACACCTGCGTATACTGAAGCTAATAAGATAGCTCAGGATTACACGTTCTTTAATGGACTATTGTATAAGTTTGCGGACTCTGACCATACACGATTGAGGATCGTGGTACCTGCTATTCTGCAGAGGAAAATGTTATGGTTAGCCCATAGATCGTTCGGACATATGGGAGTCGACAAAACAGTCTCGATGCCGAAAGAAGCATTTGTATGGCCGAGACTGAGAGAAACTGTAAGGGATACGCTCAAGACATGTGACCTATGTCAAAGGATCAAACCAAATGCGTTTTTGATGAGACAAAAGCCAATACAATTGTTGCCCGAGAGGCCAGGTCAAATTATTTCCATTGACAATTTCGGACCTTTGCCAAAGGCTAGGAGAGGAAATAGACACATAATGGTGGCTATGGATGTTTTCACA
The DNA here is from genome assembly GCA_946902985.2 of Meconema thalassinum. Classification (NCBI taxonomy): domain Eukaryota; kingdom Metazoa; phylum Arthropoda; class Insecta; order Orthoptera; family Tettigoniidae; genus Meconema; species Meconema thalassinum. Next base: position 853,598,313 of record OX336389.2, on the reverse strand, counting down.
AAAATGTTTGTCCTTGCTCCCATACAGAAGACTAGTACCAAACAGGTGTTAAAACGACTCAAAGAAAAAGTGATACCTATTCTGGGCAAACCAGAGAATTTGTTGTCGGATCACGGTAGTTGTTTACAAGTGTAGAATTTAGACAGGAATTAGAGAGACTTGGAATACGTCAGATACTGTCTAGTATTCGCCATCCTGAGGCAAATCCTGTGGAAAGAGTGATGAGGGAAACATCCAAGTATTGTAGGATATACTGTGCCGAGGAAAATTGGAAATGGATAGATATCCTTGATATTATCGAATTTTGTATAAATAATACCATCCATGAATCTACGGTAGAGATACCAACAACGTTTCATCGGAATGAGCAACCAGAGAGACCTTGGAATCTGGTCATTCCTAGGCCAACCGATGCTCAGCCTGGAAGAGATGTACGAATACGAAGAGCTTTTGAGCATCTAAAAGCTCAAGCTGATAGAAGGCAAAGGAGAAACAGGCATAAGAGGTATCATCGACCATTAGTAGCAGGAGAAATGGTGTTAGTGAAAAGACCAGCCATTTCGGATCCAGGAAACCGTGTGTACAAGAAATTCCAGAAAATGTACCACGGACCTTATCAAATCACAAGAGATTTAAGAAATAATGCCTATAGAATTCGGCACTGTGAAACGAATCACGAAGTGACCATGAATTCAGCAAATTTAAAAGTATATTACCCTCCCGAAGACTTCGATGAAGCAAATGAACAAGCCCTGGTTATGGAACAATTTAGAGATGATAAATCCACTTTTGATAGAAACAGGAGTAAGTTAGAACGAAAAAATAGAGCTCAACCATTCAATTGTGAATGTGAATTAGAGAAACTGTATTGGGAGATAAGAGAAATAATTGATATTGTTGAAGAAGAAAATTTCAATTTAAGACGAGAAAATGAGGAAATAAAGAAACGGGTAGGGATAGACCACACCCGTAACGAAGAATTATGTTCTGTAGACTTTTAGTCCAGAAAAATAAGAGAGGAAGAACGGGTAGGGACAGAGCGTACTCAACCTACACTATTACCGGATATGACTTAAAAGGTGGAAAACCTAATTATCATGGGATTCCATGAGAAGAGAGACTAAAGGTACTGAGAAATGTTATGATGGCTTCGACATTAAAGAAAATAAGATATTTTACAAAAAGGATTTAAATAAATTTCCTCAAAATTTCGAAAATTTATTTATCTAAGGAGGGGAGATTTGAACCCATGTACTGTTGGTTCAAGCGCCGAATCCATCATTTATTGGCAAAGGAAGGAAGGAAAAATACAGTCCTTAGAATCACTTGGAAAGATTCTATGCAAGAGGACTGGTTTAATCTTGTGCAAGAGTATGAGACCAGGTGGCCAGGAAATGATATCACGCGTGACGCACCGATAAGGAGCGATCATGGCTATAATTAGAATGAGAGGAACTTTCCGTTCGGAGTGAGTGAGAGAGGGTTTCGGAAATTGAGCTGACGTTGCAGTAAAATGGCATCCTCGCAGTTGTGCAAGAAGAAGAATAATTAGATTTAAGCCACTTGCGAGCATATAATTAACAAAAGAAATACATCATTGTGAATCATTTTGGAATAGAAATTTTTGTGTGGGAAAAGATGTTATAATAATTGCCCAGGAAAGAAGTGCAGACGCGGCATTACGCAATTAAAAGTTCCCCGAGACCCGAGGTGGTAGGGATTACAAATAAAAATCAACGCCCACGTCTCTGAAGAGCAAAAAGCATTTAATATCTCGGAATTGTACGATCGATTTTTATGTGCAAAGAGGTCAGTTTACGTTTAGAAGACGAGCTTTCCTGAGATATAATTTTCAATAGTGTGCGACTATTGCTTCAAAAGTTGGTTATGAAAAAGACAAGGATTTGATAGTTTTGTCGCCGTTTTGTATAAAAGCCCTGGCCGGGCCAGGCAAATCATGCAGTACTTACTAGACCTCGAGAGGTCGTGATACTCTGTATCACCAACGAGCACCCGTAGGGAGTGGCCGAGAAGTATCATCATAGTATCGCCGTGTGAAGACTTAGGAATATCCTAGTACAGGATTTAGTTCAGCCAGCATCAGTCTTTATAGTGAAAGTTCCGAATTACAGTCAAAGTAGGCTGCGAACTTAAAGAACAGGCGATAGGTCTTCAAATAACAGTTCAGTAAAATGACAGAAAGTATCGTAACGTTTGAAGTACCAACGATAGAGAAACAAACAGTTCTATAAAAGTTAAGGAACCCGATTAGGGTCGGACAAAAATAGTAACGCCTAGTGTATCAAAAAGATAGGAACTAGAGCGCCGAAGAAAATAAGAAGGGAAAATTTAATCCAAGACATTGTCTAACAGGAGACAAACGAACAGTAAAAGCATTAAGCTACGAAACTAATTAAAGGAATAGCCGTAAGTGCTAGGGAATCATAGGTCACCGATAAAATATTCGAAAGGCCGTAACAGAACAGACTGTAGCTAGACAAATTAAATAGTGTCTAGAAAGAAGCAATTTCGAGCTAATAAAAATAGAAGCCGATCGTCAGGAAACCGGATTTGAGGAATAGCCGTTCCAGGGAGGGGTATTTTGATTGAGACTTTCATCATCTTGCCAGATAGGAAGCCAACGTCTAAGAGTGTCAACCCTTGGAAACGGGAAAGAAGGAATCACGTGTGTAAAGGCAAAAAGCAAAGCCTTAGTGATTAAAATCAGTGTAGTGTAAATATAGTTAAATCCGTTTAAGTGTTATAATTTTTAGTGAATTTATTTGTGTATGATAAAAGAATACAAAAATGTATTCAATATGTTACCAGTGTTGAGGTAAATAATATGTTTGTGTATCAAGAAATGTCAATGTGTGAAATGGAATTAGGAAAGATGGCTTAAACACATTCAAGTGGGCAAAATGAAACATCGTTGGAAAGTTCGGTCGGTGACCGACATATCATGTGAGTAACCATTTCATTATGTAATGTGTTGGGAGGATTTGCGTACAAACCACCTGAGAACGAAAAGAATAGGGATGTTTTTAAATAACAAAGAATAGAATAATAGCACGATCTGAACGATAGAAAAATGAGAAAGTATAAAATAATCATGTGAAATAAATAAATACCTTTGGGGTAATGTAGGAAATAAAATATCAGTGTAGTTGATAAATGATTTAAATATGTGAAAGCAAGCGTAATAATAATAATAATAACAATTATATGAATGAATAAAGTTTATAATGAATTATATGAAAATAAGAGTTTGTGAGCTCTTTTAAAAGAATTAATACGTGTGGTGAACACATTGTTTTGAGATAAAGCGATTATTGTCAGGGGAGAGGAGTAATATAAAATTGAGATATATAATCAAATGTTGATTTTTGAATTTATCAGTTCATTGAAGGCAACTTGGCTCAGTAACATGTAAGCGCTGTGAAGCGCATTAAAGAAATTTGTCACGCTAGGAACGCGTTTGAATACTCGGTAAATGTAATTATGAGGGGCAGTTGGTCGCGGTAATTGAGCTATGGTAAGTCCTCTGATCACGAGGCCATGTGTGTGTTATATTGTAGAAGGGTGTGAAATATTCTTTGTATTATGAGCGCAGGTTATAGACAAAGGTCGCCCTAAGTCGCGAATGTTGTAAGTCCTCCAGTATGGGATATGGTTCCCGAGGCAGTGAAAGGAATCGAACCCAGGTTCGTCTATTATTGAAACCCTTAAATATTTGTTGTTGTATTGAATTATTCTTACCCACCAATGAGGATACTTCATAATTAATAAATGCCGAGTTTAAGAGAATAAGGTCTTGTGAACCTCAATAAAAATAGTATAATGAAAGCCATGCTTGTTCAAAGAACTACATAATGAAACAGCTGTGTAAAGCTAAGAGTCGTTCGTCCCGTGTGGGCGAGGACCGTAATGTCTGCCTCCCCTGCAATAAATCGCGCTAAGTGGCCAGGCCAGACCCCTCGCCATTGATGTTGTGGTAGGTTTGAATAGCCGTCTGTTTTGAAGTTATAATTAACAGAGTGTTTAGAGTTGGTTTCAACGACCCGGTCTTCGAACCGAGGTTCCTTTAGTTGAAGATTACCGCTTGCAAGTTCAGATCGTTGCTTTATTATGAGATAATGGTCTTTTAAGACAAATAACGATAAGTCCCTAATGTAATATAATGTAGGAATTCACGAGTCCAGTGAAGACTATTAGATTTCGGGAGTGATCTTAATTTTTGACATGTTCAAGTAGTCTTCTGAAGCTCGGGAGTACGCAGATGTTTTCCCAATCACAGTAGTGAATTGTTGACTGAGAGAGATGGTAACCCATGAACATGTGAAAGCCCAAAATTTAAGTAAATGAATAACAGTACTTTAAGGAGAATTATATATTGTTTTAATTATAAGATACTCATATAATAGGAAGTGAGGTGTTGTAAAAGAATAACACAGAGTATATAAAAAGTATCGAGCCATTTGGAGCTCTTGATTTTATGGAATTTTAAAGGGATACTTTATGGAAGTGAAAAGAAATGTAAGTTTGTTGGTTTATAGGAAACCATTTATTATGATTTAACCTTTGTTTATTTATGTATTCCTTGTTCACTCTGAACAAGTTAGAATTGGGTCAGTATTTTATTTGTTTAATTTGTTGTAGCGCCATATATTTGGTTAATTAAATGTTTTATAGTAGGAGTTGATTTTGTTTATTATTTTGGAAGTGTATCCTCTATTTAATCCAAAATGTGTAATTCACAGAGTGGGAGAACATACCATAACCCGGAAAATCCCGATTTGAGCATTGTTGGCATACTGTGATTTGCATATTTCATGCTAAATGGGCACAATATACAGTAGTCAACTTCAGATTAAATACAATTAAGTTGCAATGATAAAACACCCTCATGGCAGAAGTGATCCATTCATTTTGTCCTTTTTCCCAGCTGCATGATTTCAACCAGCACAGCACAATAATACTCCGGGCAACAAGACTTACAAACAAGATACGAATAATGATTCTCATTTCTGGAAACGAGCTCAATGTTTCCTCTAATGAAATTGTCTAACATACAACATCAACAGACTCAAGGCCGCATACGACAAGTAGTTGAATATCTGACATGCTATTTACACTGAGTTGGGTTCACCTTTCTCTCCAGAAATATAATCATCGTAGATTTTTCTCAAATTCAGAAGAGTTGAATTCCTTCCTAGCAGTGGTTGGTGACTAGTGACATGACTGTATAAATAAATTTAATTCCTTCTGAATTTGTAACTTTTATATTGATATTGTTAAGGAATTTTGGTCATCAGCTCAGGACTCAGTTGGATAAAGTGTTTACTTATTGAATATCAGGTTACGTGATCGAATCGCAGCACACAGTTGGATGGCATTTAGGATCCATGTCAGTAGATTTACCGGTAGTTCAAAGGGTGAATTCCACTATCCCGGTGCCTGTAAAAGCATATCACTTAAAAGTAGCTTGCCACGGTGGGAGAGTGGTTAACGTGTCGGTCTACTAACCCCAAGCTTGCAGGTTCGCTCCTGGCCGTGGTAAGTGATTTCTGAAAGGCGGCAAAAATTACGACACGCTTGTCATACGATGTTGGCATGTCATTTCTCTACTAGTGTGCCAATTTCAACAATGAAATATGCAAATCACAGTTAGCCAGCAATGCTCAATCGGGAGTATCGGGGTTCATGGTATGTTCTCCCACTCTGTGACTTACACACTCTGGATTAATCACAGGATACACTTCCAAATATGAAATAAAAATAAAAATCCACTATCAAAGCATTTAATTATTCACAAATCTGGCGCTACAAAAATAACCATAAAAACAACTGAAATTACACTTCACACTTGTTCCAAAGACAAACAAGGAATTCAAAATATGATTCACAAATATTAATTAATGGTTATCCAAGAACCAGACAAAAACATCATCTGAGTTTCACTCCCATATAGTACAAATCCTAACTTCCTGCAAACGAGCTCCAAATGGCTCGGTGAATCTTACATGCTTCGTGTTAACAAATAAACACACACCATTTAGTCTTTAAATGAGTCTATCTAGATTTGGTTACATTATTATAGTATGGCTACTTATTATTTATTTTGGGCTCCCACAATGTTCAGTTTGTTACCATCTCTCTTCTCAAGCTACCAACTCACTACCGTGCTTGGAAAAATCTGCGTATCCCCGAGTTATAGAAAACTACTGACAAAGTCAACTTAAGATAACTCCCAAATATCTCAAAATTCTCATCATAACTCGTGAAAAAATTAAATCATTTAATAATAAAGTTAGGGATTTTATTATATTGTCTTCAAAGACAATTATATCTTAAGGAAGCAACGATCTGAACTCTGTAAGCGATAATAATGAACGTAAAGGGACCTCAGCTCAAATACTGGGTCGTTAAAACCATCTTAAACACATCCGTGTAACATGAACCATACAGCTCTTTCCTGACCTTTCTCTACAAGAGAGTTTCTAAGAGTGTGTCACAACACTCGGCTAATGTATGGCTTTGAAAGGAGGAGACCACAGTCTCATCCTCTTGAGACGGACTAAAAAGCGCCTGCTACCGGCCGCACCAATACGTTTCTTTCGAAAGACAAGGCATGTTAATTCAAATCAACAACAATACACTATTAGGTTCTACAGACCTATTCTCCAAGCTTCTGTAAAGTATAATTATGAAGTGTCATCATTAGTGGGTAAGATGATCGATGAAACAACAAATATATATGGGGCTTCGACGTAAAGGAATCTGAATTCGTTCCTTTTAAAATGCCTCGGGAACCACATCCAGCTTTGAGAACTTACAACCAAGAATTACAAGACCAGTGGTATCAGACCAACTGTCCATCATATTTGCGACTTAGGGAAGGTATTCGCACTCATCCAGCGCTCACAATCAACATAATTAGCACCCTTTTCCAGTATTGCATACAACCACATCATATTCGCGACTTAGGGAAGGTATTCGCACTCATCTCGCGCTCACAATCCAACATAACTTCATTACCGCGACTAATTGTCCCTCACAATTATTTTACCGAGCATTTCAACGCGTTCCTAGCGTGACAAATTACAGCAAATGCGCGACATGGCGCTCATTACATCAAATAGCCAAGTTGCCTTTCAAAAAAAATCAAATCAAAATGTTATCCTCGTCTCAAAAAGAATATAATCAGCATTAGCCTCCATCAACAATAATGAGATTTAACTTTAAGAACATTACTGGTTCCTCAATATATCAACATTTCATATAAGGAGCTTCTGCAGCTACTACCTATCCCAATATAAAATTCATCACATAATTAATGTATTTAATTATTATTATTATTATTATTATCGTGCTTGCGTTAAATAATTATATTATTTGCAATTATACTAATATTCCACTGAATATTTTCCACAAGGGATTAATTAATACTTCAAATTACTTATATTTCAATCAAATTAATCGTTCAGATCGCGCAACCTATATTTTCACATGTTTTCATGCATCCCTATTTCAACTTCTGAGGATTTTACGCAAATCTTCCCAAAACACATAAAACTGAAATTATTACTCACATGATCCTTCCAATCAGAAACCGGGTTTTCCAACGATGAAACATTTCACCCACTCGCTGATTCTTACGCCATACTTATGATCATAATTACACTTGGTAACACTCCTTTAAAATAACATAAAAAATATACACTGATCATATTTAATCTAGAGAATACCCTTCTGGGATTCATTTTCACTCAAAACACAAATTCACCAAAGAGATATAAATTACACTCAAAAATTTCACTAAAATCAAATTACATATAAATTTATCACTTCTGGCATTTATTACATTTGCCTTAACACACGTGATTATCTTCTCTTTTCCCGTCTCCAAGGGGTGTACTTTGTTTGCTTCGGCTTCCTAATCCTATCGGGATGATTGAAAGTCTCGATCGAACTACCCTCACTGGAACGGTTGCTCCTCCTATTCCTTTGGTTTCGACTATCGGTTTAATGAACTTAATGCTCGATATCGTATCTCGCTCGTTGCTAAATTGTTCGTTTAACATAAGTCTGTCACTGACGTTTTACTTCTAGGTTCGCTCGAACTATTATAACGGCTTCCTAGTGATTTATTTCTCTGGTAATCCACACGTGGATTTTACTTTCTGATGCTGCGGTTCTTTAACTATTGGAGTAATTCCAATGTCTTGCTGTTCGTTTGTCTTAACATAGACAATGCCTGGAATATCGATTCCTAAATTCTGTCGCAATCCGCTCTAGGCTCCTCAGTTCAGGAACACTAGGCGTTACTATCACGTTTTACCCTGATCTGGTTATTTAACGTAGAGATAGAATTTTATAGTTCACTGTTCTCGGGTACTTCGAACTCCTATGATGCTGATACTTTAGCTGAAATTATTTAGGCTCGAGTACCTATAGCCGGTAATTGCCTAAGTCCACAGTCTAAAACTTTGACTGTATTTGTAGAAATTATAAAGTCTGAAGCTTGATGATACGTTTCCTATAACAAGGATTGTGATGCTTCTTCTCACGGCGATACTGTTGACGATACTTAGACGTCAACTCCCATAAGGGCTGATCGTCTGCGACACAGAGTAACACGACCCATCACGGTCTAATGAATACTGCATACACTTCCTGGCGCTTCCAGGGTTTATATTCAAATCTGCCACAAAAAGATCAGATTCGTTCCTTCTCCAACCCTAACTTCTAAAATAATCGTCGTATAATTTGGAAAAATATATCTCCAAAAAGCTCTCATTCTAAATGTAAAAAGGGTTTCTTTAATTACGAAAATCGATCATACAGTCACATGATATTTAATAAATGAGCTCCTGAAATGCGTGGGTAGTGGAGTTTTTTTTCCCTCTCTGCCAGCTCCGGGCTCGGGGAATAACTAATTGCATAGTGCTGCGTAGACACTTCTTTCCTGTGCAATGATTATTAACTTTTTCCACACACAAAAATCTCTTTCCCAAGATTATCAACAGTGACGGAGTCATTTCTTTAGTTTCATGCCTGCAAATGGCCCAACTTTAATTATTTCTCTTCTTGCGCCATTGCGACGTTGTCAATTTACTGTTGAGTAAGGGCTTTATCCGAAACTTCTTCTCTGTCTTTCAGGACGGAAAAATACAAGTTCTATTTATAATCATGCGCCAGCCCTTTATTGCTGCGTCAACGGTGATCTCATGCTTCGGTGAATCGCTGTATCTAGCTCTTGCGTCTCCTTACTAGAGTCCAACTTCTTATTAACCCTTCAGAAACCTTTAGAAATCCATTCTTAAGTCTGCCTTAATTCCTCCTTTTTCTTCATACAAGGGTATGGGTTCGATACTTGGGCCAGTCCACATGGGCACACTAAGAAGCGCTATAGTGTTCAAAGTTAGATTTCTAACCTTCTTGACTTTCATAGTGCTTCAAGGAACAACGAAATTCGACATGCAAGCTACCCTCTGGGTGTCAAATAACAAAGCTTGCACCCGTCATCCAAGGTCATACGATATTATTATTATTACTTAAAAGTGATGTTATACTCATAGCTTGTAATTGAAGGGTTTCGGTGCAAGAGAGGGGTAACTCTAGAATTCGTGACAAATTATTTATTGTACTTAACTGTATGGTAAAATTACTTGCATCTTTGGTGCAAGAATGAGGTAGATCCTCTGGAAGCCGACGGTAATGCATGTGATTACACTTTTACTCCCTCTTGCATTTGGAGCAAGAGAGAGGTACCTCCAGGAAGTAGGTCTCTCTGGCCCCATAGTGGTTCATCAATTGTTCGGTAGGGAGAAGCAAAGTCTGACTCTCCTGCATGTTGGTAGATTGGAAACCAATAACCACAGGATTCCTAAACCAGGTCATCATGATCTTATGCCCTGTAACAGGCAGCCAATTTTGATCTAATCGAGAAGAATACTCGAAGGATATTTCTGCCAGAGGAATATGAGAAAATTGTGAAGAAGACATCGAAGTTCCATGCAATCACCGTGAACACTGGCATTATACGATACTTTGTGAGTCATCTAAAACCTTACTTCCAAAAATCTTTAAAATCGAAACCAAAGATATGTTTCCTGTAGCCTATGTGAAATCATTAATCGTGTTAATATTTTGTTGGCGGGTCCGTGTTGATAACATCATTATTATTATTCTTTAAGTATTGATCAAGGCGTATTTTTCATTGATCTCACATAGGTTTCTAATGTCTAATTATCGTATGGTTCGTTACATTTAATGTGCTAGAATGTAGTGCGTCTATAAGCATGTCTGTCTTCTGAAAATTCAGGCCCCTGAAGCAATCTCCAAGTTTTACTCTAACTGCTTCATGTACACACCAAGGAAAGCAGCAACCCGAAAATCTATAAGACACGATGACATTGGTGGAGCAGTATGTACCATGTGGTACCATGAAGCACTGAAGGGTACCTCAGCTGTGGCAAGTTGAGACTGTATTGACTCCGTTGCAGAAAACGAAGTCGCCGCTTAAACGGAACATTATACTTAGGTAACTATTGTGATTATTTTTGTTTTATTGTATTTGTATACTTGCGTTCAAAGAGCACAAGTTTTTATTCTACATTCGCTTTATCATCTTACAATTTAAATGAAGAGACATTCTCAAATATTTGAACTTATTTTTGATATTTTGGTACAAAACAGAGGTAACTCCCTTTGAATTCTATATCAATACACAATAAATAATATGAATCGGCCAGAACTATCCTTGATTTACCGCCTCAAAATAAGTGCTTCAAAAATGTATCTCTCAGAAGTGTTCAATCTAGCCTAAAGTACTTATACAGTATGGTCCACCAGCCCCTTATTATTTAGTTTTATGAAACGCAACTAACATTACGGTTCTCCCGATGGTCGATATTGTTCTGCGCTCTACCTTTGTGACGGCAATGTATTGAGCCATGGGTCTAGCAAGGAAAAGACGACCCTAAAGATTGCCGCGCCAAATACTAAGGACCATTCTACTAACATGTGATTTATTGCTCCTTGAAAGAACACATATAGGCATACACGAAATACGATCGAATTAATTGTTACGCTACGTGATCTGTAATAGTAGAAAGTTAAATTAACACCATAAACCATGATTGATGACTTTTACATGGGTAATAACGTTTGAGGTGGGATGCCACTATAACTAGTACACGTGCAGCACGCACAATCCATGTTGTAGTAGTGGCTGAATCGGTAAGGTTCCGGCTGGACGTGGTGGGTGATAACGGGTTGAATGTTGCTTCAAATCCAGTCGTAGGCATACTTTTTGAACGACAGCCCGTGCTCTATTTTGGTGGGGATGTAATATTAAGCCACACGTACAAACTCACATTGCCACATTTATTAACCTACGTGTAGTTTTGTGAAGAGTACGTTGAATATTTTTTATTTTATTTATTTTTATTTAGTCAATTTACCCTCTAGGTTGGGGGTTCCCACGGACTCAGCGAGGGAACTCACCACTACCGCCTCTATGGGCAGTGTCCTGGAGCTTGGAACATCTGGTCGGGAGGGATACAACTGGGGAGGTGTGATCAGCACTTCGCCCAGGCGGCCTCACCTGCAAAGCGAACAGGGGCCTCATGAGGGATGGGAAGGGATGGAAGATTGGGATGGATAGGCTAGGAAGAGGGAAGGAGGCGGCCGTGGCCTTACAGTAGGTACCATCCTGGCATTTGCCCGAAGACGAAGTGGGAAACCACGGAAAACAACTTCGAGGATGGCTGAGGTGGGAATCGAACCCCCTCTACTCATTTGGGCCACCCGAGGCTGAGTAGACCCCGTTCCAGTCCTCATACCACTTTTCAAATTTCGTGGCAGAGCCGGGAATCGAACCCAGGACCTCCGGGGCGGTAGCTAACCATGCTGACCGCTACGCTACGGAGGCGACTATCACGTTGAATATTGCTTTTTAAAAAGAGAATACCATCGAATCAGCAGGTTGAGCCACGTGACCTGTAATGGCAGAAAGTTGACATGGATATTAACATAACAAATCGAAGTGTTGCTCCGGAGATTCGGGTTGTATTCCCAGCTCTGCCAAGATATTTAATGCTGTTCTGGGGCTGGAACGGGGTACACTAAGCCTCGTGGGGAAAAACTGAGAAGAGGTGGGTTCGATTCCCACCTTAGCCACACTGGGAGTGTTTTTTTGTAGTTTCCCACTTCCACGCCAGGCTAATGCCGGGACGGTTTCTAACTTAGGGCCACGGCCACCTCCTTCCAAAACCTCACCTTAATTGCTAATACAGACCCCGCTATAGCACAGGTTATCAGATAATTTCTATACACACACACACACACAAGTACACGGGTCTAAATTACTGCGATGTTCTAACCCCTCAAATGAAACAACAACTACATATCGAGGGAGATTCTGATCGCCAGTGATCGCATCGAAGTAAACATATTCCTGAAAAATTCTCTTGGTATTATTTTGCAATTAAATTCAACAAAAAGAAGACAACTCTATTTGAGGTGTACATATTAGGACGTTTGGTGTAATACCGCATTCGAACACTACATTATGTAACGTTCATGGAATCAAACCTGAAAATGCATCTGCTCGCTATATTACTTGTGTCCCGTACTCAATAATTACGGTAATTGTGACCTCTTGTATAATTAATGGCGTAAGACATTGGCAAAGTGGTCGACACATATGATAAAACATAACGAAAACAAATTTATAAATCTCCCCGTAACAAGTATCGAACCCCAAATTTTTCAATCCGCAGTCCAACATGTTACCATTTCAGCCACGGTCGCTTACACACTATTCGAAGATAGAACGTGTGAAATTTTTGCGTTGGGTGTGCCACCGCCTGCTCAATCGCATGCTCAGGCCACCTGATCATCATGGGATACAGAGGGCTTTTATTTGGCACAGCGTATGAATAAGGAAGTCGCCTCCGTAGCGTAGCAGTCAGCATGGTTAGCTGCCGCCCCGGAGGTCCTGGGTTCGATTCCCGGCTCTGCCACGAAATTTGAAAAAGTGGTATGAGGACTGGAACGGGATCTACTCAGCCTCGGGTGGTCCAAATGAGTAGAGGGGGTTCGATTCCCACCTCAGCCATCCTCGAAGTGATTTTCCGTGGTTTCCTACTTCGTCTTCGGGCAAATGCCGGGATGGTACCTACTGTAAGGCCACGGCCGCCTCCTTCCCTCTTCCTAGCCTATCCATCCCAATCTTCCATCCCTTCCCATCTCTCATGAGGCCCCTGTTCGCTTTGCAGGTGAGGCCGCCTGGGCGAAGTGCTGATCACACCTCCCCAGTTGTATCCATCCCGACCAGATGTTCCAAGTTCCAGGACACTGCCCATAGAGGCAATCCGTGAGAACCACCAACCTAGAGGGTAAATTGACTAAATAAAAAATAAATAAATAAATAAAGTATGAATAAGGAATGGTTAAACCTGGTGTTCCAGAAGGCCTTGACGCGACACTTGCGGCTGCCTGAGTAGTCTGAGTTTCCTTTAAACCAAGGTGGTCAATCAACATTTCGAACACTTGCTACCCTGAATATACAGAGTACCTTGCTACGTACCTTCGGATAAAAACGGTCCTTTTCAGGACCAAATAAAAATCACTCGTTGGAACAGGTTGATACGAGTATGCATCCACTATAAACGACATAAAAAAGTACTAGCTCGGGGTTTGAACATGCTACTTACGAGCTGCCGTGACTTCATAAATGCTTGATTTACCCACCTTAGCTACTGAGAGCCATGGCATGTATTGAATCTACTCATTGACACTTCCTGTCCAAACGTAAGGTGGAGTTATTCGAAGCTGTGATCGTTTTAATCATGCATTATATTTAAGGTCATTGAAATAACATTGCCGCTAATGATTTCTACTATATTCCCGAGCTTGAACTCAACGGTCAAGTTTTACTAAAGCCGTAAAGGAGCAGGTAGGCTACTAATAATTTTAGGATGACTGTGATATACGCGTTAGTTGGGTTGCCTTCCTAAAAAAAAAAAATAATAATAATAATAATAATAATAATAATCAGGGGCTGGTGGACCCCTCTGTATATGAAATATGTTAATCAGTTCTGTGTCTCTCCTAAAAGAGGTAAAATGGAGTTACCTCCATCTTGCACCAGACCTTTCAATTAACATTGTTGTTGTTGTTGTTGTTGTATCCGTAGATATGTAAACTATTATAGTTTATTGGGGTCTATGATTAGGAAAGGTTAGTTGAAATAAGATAGGCTACATGTTTTGGAGAGTGTGCCAAGGAAACAGGATGGCCTCTGTCAGTAGTGGGAGTCAAACCTGAGATCTGCAAACGTTGCAGCTCCCAGGTTCTTTTGTGGTGCGTGTCTTAGCTCGCTTGGCTATGGAGGTAGGTGGTAACCGAAGAGGAGGAACACAGCTGCAGGCTCTTGACATGTGCTTGATGACACCGCGATGAGGCGTGGAGCACATCTTCTTGACGCACAAATTCTTAAGAAGTCACAATAGGCTATATATTTTTCATCACTTAAGTCTAGTTAGCCTACTTCTTCAGAATTTGTGTGTTAGCTGATTTTACGTTTCCATTCACTAGACTAGGTGGATCATTCACCTGGGTTCATGGGCGCCCATACGGGGGGGGGGCAGGGCGGGGCCGCTCCCCCCCTGGATCCCTGAAAAATAAAACGATATGAAAATCAGACTGAGAACAAACGTTTTTTTTTCAAAAGTGCATACGGTATTCTAATTAATTTATACTAAACATAAATACTTCAGATATTTAACATTCCGACAGGCCAAACATTAAATACTGTATAGAGGCAGTGGGCGCATTAAGCCTGTCTGGCACACCTCAGAAATCTGAATTTTTAAAAATTACAATATTTGCTGGTCGCCTCCGTAGCGTAGCGGTCAGCATGGTTAGCTGCTGCCCCGGAGGTCCTGGGTTCGATTTCCGGCTCTGCCACGAAATTTGAAAAGTGGTACGAGGACTGGAACGGGGTCTACTCAGCCTCGGGTGGCCCAAATGAGTAGAGGGGGTTCGATTCCCCCTCAGCCATCCATGAAGTGATTTTTCCGTGGTTTCCCACTTCGTCTTCGGGCAAATGCCGGGATGGTACCTTCTTCAAGGCCATGGTCGCCTCCTTCCCTCTTCCTTGCCTATCCATCCTCACCATCCCTTCCCTTCCCTCATGAGGCCCCTGTTCGCTTTGCCGATGAGGCCACCTGGGCGAGGTGCCAATCCCACCTCACCAGTTGTTTCCCTTCCGATTCGATGTTCCCAGCTCTAGGACACTGCCCGTAGAGGCGGTAGTGGTGAGTTCCCTCGCTGAGTCCGTGGGTTCCACCAACCTAGAGGGTAAAAAAAAAAACAAAAAAAAAACAACAATATTTGCTGAAGAATAGTTTTGCTTCAATTAGTGAATACGTACTCGTTCGTTCTCTATATAGTCTATTACGTAATGGTGCTCGAGCGGGCGCAATCTGCCTCGCATATCACTTTTGCAACAACAGCAAATGTGTAGAAGGGACATTGACAAACTGGCCGATGTGGACTTGAATGTCGTGTGGAAAGACGTAACTACTGAAAGGTAGTTGACGAATATGAGATAACAATTAACTCGTGCGCCCGTCATATCAGTAGCACCCACAGGAAGGTTAAAATCATCCTACATATTATGTCAGTTATGCAATAGTGCTGGAGTGCTTTCGCTTTAAATTACACACTTGAGTAATATTACAAAGGAATGTTGTAATTTATATGCGCGTAGCCTACATTCCATTCGTGTGTATTGTGTTCACTATGAACGGCCGCCTAGACAGTGTCTGTGTGCTTACAGTATTATTTATTAATTTTGTGTGCATCGTCTACGAATGGATTTGTATTTCATTTATAGGTAAGTCATGCAATCTTTTCTTATTATACAGGGTGTCTTTTATGTACCTTTGGAGAATGATAGGTCGTGTAGGGGACGGGTATATAAGTAATTTGAGATAGGGAACTTGGGGTCGGAGCGGCCTCCTTAACCCCTGAAATAAGGGTTGATTCAGGCCCTCCACCCAAGCCTCTATTACCTTTCTCAATCCTTTAACTCTTGGCAAGATTCATTTCACCATGTGACGCTGGCGTAATGGGTAGCGTTGCGGTGCGAAAGGCCGGTAGTCCCGGGTTCGATTCCGGGCTTAGGCATTTTTTCATGTTATTGATACCTGCGGTAAATTAAACCGATCTTTGTGCACTTCGTAGCATTAAATTGTTTAAGTCCGTTATTACGTCTAAATCACGTTGATTTGCAAGAGATAGTAAGGGTTAGCTAGGCTAGGCATACTTAGCTTAATATTTGCCGTAGGGTAATCATTAGAATGCACGATCTTAAAACTACCGCAGTTTTTTAATTAGTTACAAAGTTCCTTTAATAGGTAATACAATTACAAAACAACAATGTAGCACCATACTGTATCATGTGACTACAATACGACAAATAACATAAGAAAGATTTTGCCCAAGCCTGGAATCGAACCCGGGACTACCGGCCTTTCGCACCGCAACGCTATCCATTACGCCAGCGCCACATGGTGAAATGAATCTTGCCAAGAGTTAAAGGATTGAGAAAGGTAATAGAGACTTGGGTGGAGGGCCTGAATCAACCCTCATTTTTGGGGGTTAAGGAGGCCGCTCCGACCCCAAGTTCCCTATCTCAAATTACTTCTATACCCGTCCCCTACACGACCTACCATTCTCCAAAGGTACATAAAAGACACTCTGTATATAATCCAAAAAGGAGGTACTCACTCGTTAATCACCGTATCTTTATAACTACAAGGGCTATGAAAATGAAATTGTGCATGTTGATTACACCCTGAGGCGTCAAGAACCCTAAGTATGGGCCTGACTGTATTATACTCTCGCCATATTACGCCGGCTCGCCTTTCCGCGTTTGTTATTCGTGTCGCAAAATGCTGTACATTTTTATTTTAAAGGTGTGCAATAGTACGGTGGCTCATTTCTTGAGAACAAAGCGATTATTGCTACGAATGAACAGCAATCTAATATTGCAGTTGTAGATTCTTAACCTGCAGTGTTACATTTTCTACAATCGAAGCAATTTATAATACAGTAGTTAAATTATCCTGCAATGTTTGTGCCATAATCAAAGTGACTAAGATTCGCACTCTTAATCGAATATAGACAAAATGGTGAATTCAATAGTGATAGACTTCGTAATGTTGTGTATGATTTCAATGGAACCCTCTTGCAAGGCAGGCAATTATGGATGCGTAACATATGAGACATAAATACATAAATTAAAAAAAACTAAACATTATTTGATTTAAATTGGTTAGACAGTATATTATTCACTGAATAAAGATTAAGCTCGACTTGATGCTTAATCGTAACAACCAGCAATTTGAAATGGGTACGGTACTTCAACAAATTCAGAAAGATATCTGATCATCAGTAAACATAAAGATCATAACTTTCATATTTAGGCCTAATATGGGCCTTAATTAGCCTGACAATTCTGGGAAATAGTGTAAAAAAAACTTATAAATAAAGGGTGTAAAAATGTACGTTCCAAGTTAAACGGCTGGGTGAGTAGCGCTTTTCTTTTCCAGGCTACTAACAAAAATCTGGAAGACATGAACACCATAGATCAGCTATTTTGCCAAAATGTCACCAATTCGATGTTAATCCATACGTGGCATGCATTGTAAGAATGGACAGAATGTAGTAATTTGATCTTTAAGCCCATCTGTGTAGTTGAGTACCTCAATTTAAGCTCCACGATGACAACTGGTTACTTAAATATTCGAAATTTGATTGCCGACGCTGACAGCAGCCATCCCTAGTAGGCCTACGATATTTTCAACACTACCTTCAGGGAAATACCACGTATGTATCATGTTTCATGTTCCGGGGCACTCATCTCAAAACTACGGTATCAGTACTCTGAAATAACATTACTTATACACACTCGCCTAATGACACGTTATTACATAAACCGGAATTTCACTCAGAGTCCAAGTAAAAGGGGTGAGGTTTAAACCTGTTTACTAATAATGCAACAACATTTACAGAAATACCAGTTATTGAATATAAAAAGGTTAATTTTCCCCTCTTTGAGGGTAGCCTTAACACACATACATTTAAAAAACTCAAAATGTATTTGTATTAGATTGGTTAGAAAGTATATTATTTACGTCACAGGTACAATAATACGGCGAAATATATCACTTGTTAATTTATAAAACTCTACGGAATTGTACAATATATGTTAGTTTCATTTTATCGTCTATTATTTTCATAAACAGAGAAAAGCTTGAGCACAAGGCTCAATTACACATTGAAAGAAGTGGTTTGTTTACGTTCGCATCACCTTTCCTCTTGTTTCAGTCGAGAATGCGAATAATGGTAGTAAGAAGTACGTGATATAGTGGTTTTTATCCATTTTACTTAGTGGTTAGTAATAATCAGGCGAAATATTTTTATTGACAAAACTATTTTTTACTAAAACCATAGGCTCGAGTTTATCAGTTCGTAGGCTACAAGTGTTTCATGATTCTAATAAGAGCAATGCGAAGTATTTCCGATTGGTTGTTTAGAAGTGGAAAGACGTGGCGATCTGCTGTAATGGCCAGTACAAACTAGATACCGTAGCCTACCTTTTTTGGAAACAGTACTATTTAAATAATTGGGCTGATTCAGATGTTGGGATATTTCCACAGTTTAACTTAGTGATTTGGGATCATGTGAAAATATGTCCAGTTATTTAGAAAGTTGGCGAACTGGATTAACGATACCATTTTAATGAACTACGGTACTTGATTTTTATTTTTGTCGATACCACTAGTTTTTTCCTGTTTTTAAGAACTGAACATTACGAAGTTGAATCTCGAAGAAAAGCGAACGTTAACGGACAAAAACTCAAAGAAAACATTCCTCCCATACTTGCCACAAAGTAGCCAATGGTTTCAGAGGAGTAAAATAATGAATTTCACGAAGTAAGTAAGAAATGAAACCTTCTCTTTGTGTGTGTGGGGGGGAGGGAGGGGGAGGGGGAGGGGGAGGGGAGGTGCGTGGGAGGAGTGGGGGGGGGGGGGGGGGGCAAATTGGTAGTGAAACGAAAATATTTACTTGACCCCCCCCTCCCCCCCCCCCTGGAAACAATCCTATGGGCGCCCATGCCTGGGTGGGTACATTCATAGTAGCCTCAGAATTATTGCAGAGTTTGCATATTGTAAGAGGCCTACGGGCTAGGAACGTCATGGTCGTCAGTCTCGTGTGTAAAGTTCCGGGTCGGTGGTTGGGTGAGCAGCCACGTGACCTGGTCTTGAGAACTGTCTTATGACTATTGTTGTTACTCTAACTCCACTTCCTAACCAGCACATAATCCTTGCGAAGTATAGCCGTGTACGACGTAAAAAAAAAATCACGGATGCTGGTCAATCAGGTCTAACAAGTCGGACAAACCATCCTCGGCTTCCCCTCTCCTACTACTGTATTATCGGGAGCGTTAAGGTGAGATGTGTATACAATTCCTTTGTTTTCGTACCGTTTGAGTCCATCAGCGATAGGTACTGTACGTCAAGCTATTCAGTTAATGAAAGCCCAGATTTTAGTAGATAGTACTGTCCCCGTTTACCTGGATAGTAGGCTGTCAGATATCCGCCCCCTCAATCGGATTGCCAATAGTCAATTGCACCGGCTCAGCTACATCAATGAAAATGGCACTGACAGATACTATCGAGATAAGAGCACAGAAGTACACCGGAAATCATTGTGGAACACACCAAAATAGACGGGGGTTCATACTTACCGTTACTTACCTCTTAATTATCTCGGGGTTTGAGTTGACAACAGGATCACTAAAAGTCTGTTCACACAATAACCTCCACCATGACATTTAAAAATGAACCAGAAACGAAGACGAGAACTTTGAACTGTACAAAAGCTTTATTTCTAATAAAGGGTATGATTTTACTAACACAACAAAATAAACGTGGCTATCAGTAGCCCAAGTCAATCTGACTACGTCCTCAGTAGGACTTGCAAAATAATCATACAACATGATATAAAACATTTTAGCTCCCAAGAGCTCCAAATAACGTAATATTCATAACACTATTGGATTGGAAAAGGACGTCAGGGTGTGACATATATAGAGCATTTGGTTTCCTTTTAATAAACATGAGAATGGTATTTATAGTCGCAAGGCCGAAGTGCGGACGACCTCACTCTCTGTGAACCAGATGTTGGCCCAGCTGCGAGCTACCCTCGAACCTGTTGCATACTGGTCAAATGCACTCCCTTCTCACGTGCTAAGTTACGTAAGAGTATAGCTTGCTCTCTCAAGCTTTTAAATGTCGACAAGACAACTCACATTATATTTACGCAAATCTTTCAAGTACTTTGCTCACATCCTAATGAATCATTATGTTAATTCCTTAAACTTGTTAAGTTCAATCCAAATGTTTAATTAGCTCTTAAATGTTTATAACAAAATCACATAAATTATTTATAACAATTAGAAATTGTTTATAATATTTGTCAAAGACAATAAAAATATTATAAGCACGTCTTTAACATCACTCTCGTTTTACATTATTTTCAAAAATATTTACAGCAATTATTTACAATATTAACATTTAAATTGTTTAAATTATTAATTTAATAAATACATTGACCACATGTTCATTCGTTTGGTAATTTTCATAATCGTGTTTAATATAATCGACCAATGAAGGTTAGTTATACATGTTAATGTCACAATCAGGTTTAATAAAGTTTTTAATAATGATTTGTGACGGCAACCTTCATTCAAAATCTTATCTCAAATTCTTTCAAAACTCGTGTTAATTATAACAGTAATTCACTTGATTTATTTTCAACGAACTATGACAATCTTACTCCAGCGGAAAATCCTTCGCTAACAAGTTAATGCACAAACTGCATTAAAAATATGCCCAAAATCATCATATATTAATCTATATGGCAGAGCCTCCGTGGCTTAGGCGGCAGCACGCCGGCCTCTCACCGCTGGGTCCGTGGTTCAATTCCCGGTCACTCTATGTGAGATCTGTGCTGGACAAAACGGAGGCAGACAGGTTTTTCTCCGGGTACTCCGGTTTTCCCTGTCACAATTTCATTCCAGCAACACTCTCCACTATCATTTCATTTCATCTGTCATGCATTTCATCATTGCCCCAGAGGAGTGCGACAGGCTTCGGCAGCCGGCACACTTCGAATCCTCGCCGCTAGATGGGGGCTCCATTCATTCCATTCCTGACCCGGTCGGAGACTGGAAGCAGGCAGTGGATTTTCATTAATCTATATGGCATTCAACTTCCACATAACTTACAAAACTTCCACAAATAATTCTTTAACATTTATTCCTGTGGGAACTTCCTTCATATTCAAGGGCATTCTATCTCAGCGACTTTCAACACGCGCTGCACTATCGATTATACATTCATAGTTCCACTTAAATTTTTTTATAATCATTACTTGTTTCAAAACTGTTTTTCTATTTAACCTTCGTGGATTTCATTCATGAACCGAAATGAAGTCAAAACTTGCCAATCACAAACAAATTTAATAGTGAATACGCTTATATACGCCTGTCTGGTCTATCAAAATTTAAGATTAACATCTTAAAAGAAATTGTAGTATGAAAATACTATCTTCAAATAAAGTGCGACTAAAATGCAAAGTAGTCGAGTAGAATCCAATTAGACTGGGGAATGCAAACATCGTTATATGACTCTCTAATTGAGAAAAACACCTAACAAAAGTACTTGACTTTAATGCATTTCATGATTCATTATTAAAGTTACTCTTTCACAAAAGTGTCTATGATGCAATGTTCATTTATAACTGACGATAAATGTCTGTGTTGCAATCAATTCAAATAACGACTAGTATTTCCAAGATCGTCGACAACGTACGAGATTTTAACGCTCTAAAATCATTTAAATGTTCTTCCTTCTTGATGATGACAGAAAATTGGTCAAAGTAATTAAACAGGGGTAGAATTACTTTAATAAAGTGACACGCTGTCTGAATTTAAATCTGCCATAAAAATCATTAACTTACAGTCAAATCGTGACTACAAAAAAAAATATTAATTACTGAAAAATCTAAATATCAGTCTCAACTGATTCAAAATCATTAACAATGCCCATGACATAACAATGTCTTAATAAATCGTCGAAAAATGCAAAACTCAACAAGGTGTACTGAGAATAAGAATCTCAACAAGAAAATAGGGCAAAAATACATGAGGATAAAAATATGGGAAAAATGGTTGCTCAAACATCATTAGTAAACTCAAATACAATAAACGTTCACGACTACCTTATCTGCCGATTGACGTTCCAGAGGAAAATTCCCCAAAGAAGACTGCTGATGGATCCATTTCACCACGTTAGAGCTGAGCTCCATCCTCGAAATAGGAAATAGCACCCTCGGAGAATCGAACTGCTTCCTTCTCCGTGAATCGCTCTGCTCCTCGAAGACGAATAGACATCCTTCCGGCAATAATCTTCTTTGTGAGTCGGGATATCCCTGACCTCTCTTGAAAAATTCCCTGAAGTTCCAGTAGACAATCGCCATGAAGTTTTGTAGAAATTTCCGAAGAAATTATTCATATTCAGAGTATGAAATTGCTTCTATGGCTGTTCGATGGTATTCAGCCTTTAATTACGAAACATGGGTGTAGATGGTATTCACCGCATGTTCGCTTGTGTGGAATAGCAATTAGCGAAGTTCCATGTCGCTATCTTACTCCGTTGAAGTATGTCCCAATTGCAATAAGCTCCTTAGCCTTCCATCTGCTCTTCGGTTGTAGTGTTAGAAGAACAAACTGCCGTATTTAATTGCTCCATTATACTGTATCGTTCTGTAACAAAGCACTCTGAAGTCTTTCTATTCCACTCGCAGCGTCAGCCGTTGCGTTGCTTCTGGCTATACAAAAGTGCTTCTCTTGTGGCGAGATAATCACTTTTCTCAGTCGTATAAAACTGCTAATATCTTTCGAACTAATCGGTCGAAATTGTTCAGCTTTTCTCTATAACTGCATGTAGCACTGCACAATACAATTAGCTTATCGTAGACCGCTAACTGTTCGAAGCTAAACTTGTAGAAGCTTTCTAAGGTCCGTTTCAACTTCACCTAGTTTGACTTGGATCTCGTTAATATAGTGGCCTCGCCACACGTTATAAAGACGATTCTTTTCACTGCTGTTCACTTCGACGTCTCACTATAATGAATGTATAAGAAAAAAAACTTTCACAAATATACTTCGATGCTCTGAGAATGAGATCTCAGAATGATCAGAGAACGAAAGGGGGCTCCTCTCTTCTGCGCAAGCCCTTTTATTAACTTCACGAGGGGCGTTTCCATCCCTTCCAAAGCGTGGTACTGCGTCATCGCTCAAAGTTCCAACTTCGTTAATACATGACGGATTTTCAAAATTCAAAAACTGAAAATAAATTTCACCAAAATTCCAAATCAATGCTTTTACTGCAAATGGATTTCCACAATTCTGCATTCCAAAAGTAATAAAAATACCATAGTTTCAGCAATCTCCGTCTTCCTTTAAACTATCGTTGATTGGTTCATGCCTCTCCTCCAATAGCATAGTTTCTTCCTCAGCAGAATTCCTCGTTTCCTGCGACTGCGTCGTAAATCTTGGAACATTCTCGACTAAATGCTGACGTCACTGAGAATCTCAGCTCAAGTAGCCTGCTGGTATAACATTTACGTCATCCGTGCTTACGTCATGACTACCCACGTCATAACTATGACAACCATAACTCTCCTTATAATTTCAAATATAGCCACCGTGGTCTCTACATAATTCAATTACGGGGGCATTCTCCTCTCACCACGTTTTAAAAACAGTTGCAAATTGTTTTTAAACTCAATGTTACAAGTATCTCAACTCTCTTGAACACGAAATTGAATTATTACTGGCTTACTCTAGGATAGTATCTTTTTAAATTTCCAGCATTGAACTTGCCGTAAACGACATTATTCTCATCATCGTAGAGTTCATAACAGTTGTTTCCATAAGCGTTCGTAATCCTAAATGGCCCCAGGAACACTAATCCAAATTTGGGGTAGATTTTCTTGGACATATCAGCCTTGACAGGTCTGCGTAATAATACAAGATTTCCAACTTGAAAGGGTGTACCAAAACGTTTTCCAGCTACTCTTTTCAATCGTTTTTCTGCTGCTTTCTGGAGTTGTTCCTTTGCCTTGTCAATCCTCTGCTGTCTTCCTATGTCGGGATCTCTCGGTATGTGGTTGAAAAGATTATCCCACGGCCTTTCTGGGTTTCTTCCTAGATGAAGTCGCATTGGCACTTCTCCTGTGCTCTCCTGCACTGTAGAGTTCAGACATTCCTCAATAAGGGGTACAAATCTCACCCAACCAGAATGATCATTTGGACAGAAAATTCGACAGAATTTCGAAAATTCAGCCATATATCTTTCTGAGGAATTCGATTCAGGGTAACGCACGCTTGAAAATAAGTGCTTAATGCCAAGCCTTTCCATATCCGCTGCAAATTCCACGGACGTAAACTGCGTTCCATGATCTGACAGTAGATATTCCGGTATACCAGCTTTAGGAAATACAGCATTTTCCAGTCTGCTTACTACGTTCCTCGTGTTAGCTTTCTGCATGGGACTCATTGTAACAAATTTTGAGAAAACATCCACGGTCACCAACAAGTATTGGTTACCCTGGTATCCCTTCGGACAGGGGCCAAATATATCCGTCGCCATGAGTTCGTTTGGCTTAGAAGGAATCATCGCCTTCGGTTTTCCCTTTAGTAAAGCAGAAGCATACTTTGCTCTTTGACATTTGTCACAGGATCTAATAACCTTGGCAATACTGGAACGCATGTTAGTCCAGATAAATCTCTCTTTAAGTGTATTAAGAGTCTTATCTAAACCGGCATGTCCAGTTGCGTGATGAGCTACCCACACCAAATTGACAACAAGTTTAGGTGGCACGACTATTCGGAGTTTTGTATGCGCAGGGTCAGCATACTTGCATACAATGTCTCCACTCAAGACAAAGTGTCGTGAATTTCTCCGTGTAGCTTCATAGTCAACATCTGTATTGTCCATGTAACCCTTGAGGAACCTGTACATTTTCCTTATTGGAGCGTGTCTCTTCTGTGACACACCGATTCGGGCTAACCTCCTAATGGTTTCTTCATCTTCTTGCTCCAATTGTACATGGTGTATCTGCACATTTTTAATAGGGTTACGTGATAGAGCATCAGCCAGTAAGTTATCTTTCCCAGGCTGGTGGACGATAGTAGCGTTAAACTGTTGGGTGAACAAAGCCCAACGTGTCAATCTATCACTTGACATGTCAGTTTGCAACATAAACTGTAGTGCTTTATGGTCAGTAATAATGATGACCTTATGTCCCAGCAGGATTTTCTTCCAGGCTTGTAAAGCTGTCACAAAAGCTAACGCTTCAAGCTCTGTCGTGAAGTAGTTTTCCTCGTGCTTTTTCAACTTCCGACTAGTGAACGCAATGTAGTGCTTGTTGCCTGCCTCGTCTTTCTGGTATAAGACTGCACTAATGCCTATTCTTGACGCATCAGACTCAATATAGAACACCTTCTCAAAGTCTGGGTACTCCAGTTTCACATTATTTCTGAGCATTTCTTTTGCTTTCTCAAAAGCCTCGTCTGCAGCGGTACTCCATTTCCATCTGTTGTTCTTCTTGAGTAAGTCATACAGAGGAGCCATAATTTCCGAGTATCTTGGACAGTGGCTGCTAATAAATTGGCATGCACCTACAAATTCTCTAACTTGTTTTACCTTAGTTGGCTTTGGAAATCTCGTGATCGCATCTACTTTTTTCATGTTTGGATGATATCCATCTTTATCAATAGTATGCCCCAAATAATTTATCTCCTTCTTCAAGAATTGACATTTTCCAAAGTTCACCTTGATGTTGGCCTCTCTTAAATTCTCGAACAACTTTCTCAAGTGCACTAAATGTTCTGCGGCGCTGGGTGAAGATACGATTAAATCGTCAATGTAGCAGATTACATTTTCTTTCACTTCGTCAGTGAGCTTACTATCAAGTGCTCGAATAAGTGCTGGTCCACTGTTAACCATTCCAAAAGGCATTCTGGCAAAGACCCATGACGTCTGGTCAAATAGGAATCCAGTGTACTGCATACTATCCTCTTCTAGTTGAACTTGATAAAATGAAGACGTCAAGTCAAGAACGCTGAAACAAGCTCTTCCTTTGAATTTCCGAAGCAGATCTCTAATCTTGGGTGGTCTGTCATTTTCTGGAAGAATCTTCAAGTTGATGGTCCTGGCATCGAGACAAAGACGTATCTGACCATTACTTTTCTTTACTACTGTGATGGGGTTTATATAAGACGACGCCTGTTTTCTAATAATCCCGTCTACCTCCATTTTTCTGATTAACCCTCGTACTTCTTGATAGTATTTCTCAGGAATGGGGTATATTCTCTTCTGGTAAGGGGTTTCATCTGTCAGTCTTATCTTGTACTTATAATCCTTAATCAAACCAGGCTTTTCATCGAAAATATCTTGGAATTCCTTTATCAGATCCTCAAATTCCCCCAGAATTTCTTCAAATCCTTCAGTTTTTCTACTGGGTATTTCTTCTAAATTTTCCACTTCATTAATTATTGTATTCAAAATTTCTTCCCTAAGGTCTATTTCCAGCCTGTTTTTCACGTCCTGTTCTTCTATCTCTTCTGTGATCATGTACCCATCATTAAAGCTAATACTTCTGTTCTTCATGTCAATAATAGCTCCGACCTTCGATATAAAATCGATTCCAAGCACCATATCAAAATTGATCTTGCTCACCACAATGAAGATCTGTTCATAATTCCTTCCATTGATCTCAAAGTTCAATAACACTTGAATCTTGCATTTCACTGCCTTATCTTGGAATATCCCTCTCACTTTGACGGTAGAAACAGGTAGAACTGTCATGTTCTCTCCTCTTAGCAGACTTTGATAACATTCCTCTGAAATGATGGAAATAATGGCACCAGTATCCATCAGGGCTTTGTACTGCTGTCCATCTATCCGTACAGCAATAATTGGTAATGCACATGGTCTTTCCTCTTTAACAATACCCCTTTCTTCTAGTAAATCTTCATCGGTAACTTCGTATATCTCATTAATCGTAATCAGGTGTGGTGTGGCAATGTATTTACAGGTTCTCACTGACGTTGAGAAATCGGCGTTTTTTTTTGTGTTACCGACCTCAAAATTCTGCTGGCTCGTAGAAGGCCCAGGATCGATTACAACATCCTGCCTTTTCTTTTGATTGTCAGCTTCTTTATCCCTTAATTCCTTTAAGTATTGCTGGCTTTCCTTCTCTCTTTGCTGATACTGATCAGGTGTCATAACCTGACTTTGAGTATTCTGGTTTCTATTTTGGTTTTGGTTATTCCTATTATAGTTACGGTTATACCCATTATTGTTGCAATATCTGCCTCTTCCATTGTAGTTTCCTCGGTTGTAGTTCCAACCTCTTCTCTGTTGATACGGTCGGTAACCTTGTGATCTGTAATTTCTAAACTGATTATTCCTGTGAGGACCTACATTGTCATTTTTCTCCTGCTCTGGCTTGTCAGTTTGTTGGACTTGGTCCATATATACCGTATTGATTTCCTTAAATTCCTGCCTTTGACCTTTCTGGACTACGTTAGGCATTGGACTTGTGTAGTCTAATCTTCTTAGTAATTCATCCATGCTGAATAAATCCCTGATGTTGGACGAAATTATAAGTCTCCTCACCTCAACTGGCAGCATACGAGAAATCGCATCTATTAGTTGCTCCGTGGACAATGGGGGTTGCAAAAATCTCAAGCGGGACAACTGACTCGTAAAGAAATCAGCGTACCTCGTTGGAAGAGTACCTGAGTATTTTCTTGAATACACCTCCGCTCTTAACGAATTCTGCGCTTCTATAGACCAAAATCGCTTGATTAATGCCTCTGCAAACTCATCAAAGTTACTGAATGTGTATCTAAATGCGCAAAACCATTCGAGGGGTCCTCCAATCAGATATCTCTCTACTATCTTCATCTCTCTCTCTCTGGGAATGTGAGCTTCGATGAAATAATCTTTGAGATTCCTTACATACTCTATAGGTGTCAAACTATCAGTGTTACTGAATTTTTGTGGTTTGTCTTCGAAATTCCTGATGACCGTCACGTTCCTCGGATATGAATCCGGATAGTTTTTCCCACTCTCTCGGTAGTTCCACTCAGGTTCCATATTCCTCTCGTCATCCTCCTCTCTGAATCTGGATACACGTTCTTCAGGAGTCACGTCTCTTTCTTCTGGCTCTAGGTTATGTCTTCTAGCATAATTCCTATTCAATTCGCAAGCTAAGCCTTCTGTATCCTTGTCGGTGATTTCTGTAAAGACTTTCTTGATAATCTCTTCTTTGTAGTTCTCCATTAAACTAGCCTCTCCTAACTTCAAATTTTTCAGTTTACTCGTCGTTTCATTTACATCCGAGACAACTTTATGAATTTGATCCTCTAATGTAGATTTTAAAGTTTGCATATCCTGATCTAGTTGTGTTCTATCGTCAACTTGTTTTTCGGATAGCGAATTTATCCTGACGCTTAAATCTTTCCTAATCTGTACTACTTCATTGTTAATTTCTATCTGCGTACTGGCAAGTTTTCTTTCAATCCTTTCCTGAATTTGGGTTACATGTTCCCCACTTGACTTATTCCACTCGTCTTTCCATACCGCTACGTTTGCTGTTAACATTTCGGCTATGTCTACTTCGATATCCTCTTTTAATACTCTATTGTGGTCTAATACCTGTGTTCTCATGACCTCTACATCATACTTCAACTCTGCTAAAGACGTTGTTGTTCTAACTGATTCATCGACTAACCTAGTCGCTAATGCAGTTATATTACGCGTACAAAGAGTTTTTGAGTTTTCGATTTCTTCCCTGACTTTATTTACGTCAGTTTGGACTTTAGTAATATCTACGAAAACTGTGTTGACCTCTACCTGAATCTTAGTTATGTCACTTTGCACCTCAGTTATATCCGCATGAATGTTATTAATGTCTACCTGAACATTGGATACATCAGTTCTAGCTTTTTGAATTTCTTTTTGGACTTCCTCGACCTTGTCTTGGACAGTCGCTACATCGTTTTTGACAACAACTACTTCGGCTCTAGCACAAGAAATATCCCCTCGGACATTAGCTACATCTAGATTTAACATTGTAAGGTCTCTCTGTACCTTAGACACATCAAATTTAACATCATCAACATTTTTATGCACATTAGATACATCTGTGCGGATGTCCGTTA
The DNA here is from genome assembly GCA_946902985.2 of Meconema thalassinum. Lineage (NCBI taxonomy): Eukaryota > Metazoa > Arthropoda > Insecta > Orthoptera > Tettigoniidae > Meconema > Meconema thalassinum. Next base: position 853,568,927 of record OX336389.2, on the reverse strand, counting down.
CAGTACTCTCAATTCCTAGGGTATTAATCTGTAAACGCGACATATTATCCTCCAAATTAGCAGCACTAGTCTGAAGAACCTTCAAACTTTCACCCATGCTAGCTGTCAAATTAGCAGACAAAGTACTAGCATTCTCCTCCATTCGACTAGTATTCCTAGCTTCCATCTCCTTCATACTACTATTCAAATTAGCAGACATATTACTAGCATTCTCCTCCATCATCTGCTTCATGTTAGCGGACATCTCCTCTAACATTTTCTTCAAACTTTCATCTGCCATTACAATATTATTCAAAATGGATTGCTGTAGGGACATACATCAAAAGAGCAAAATAACAACATTTGAGCAACACTTTTCACCATATATAATTTTGATCAATTTTCTGTCTTAAATCTAACTTATAACTACCTTATAATTAATTTTCGACGATACTTCATGTTGAAACAAACTCAAGCACATGTTCAAATTTCTCTGGCTCATTTTAAAATATCCTAACACAAATAATTTACATTTACTATCCATATAATTAATTTTATCCTTAATATGACTGAAATGTCATAAGCCGGTCAAATAAAATAAGATTCCAGATTATAGGCGATTTTTCTAAGTTTCCAGCCTATTTAACCTTTCTCAAGTTGTATAAGATCTGATCTTTTCTGAGTGTAATTTTCCTAATACAATACAACATTTAATTCCTATATAATCACACTCTTAAATACTACAATTGGCCTAGACATCTAATAAAGAATCAACCTCTTTATTTGAGTCTAATCGAACCCTACGTTTTAGGTTTGCCACTCTTACTGGCGTTCAACCTGGTAATCCAGTTATGTTGAATCGAGCCCCAACGTTTTAGGTGCGCCAATCTTTCTGTCCCAGTTTACCTGGATAGTAGGCTGTCAGATATCCGCCCCCTCAATCGGATTGCCAATAGTCAATTGCACCGGCTCAGCTACATCAATGAAAATGGCACTGACAGATACTATCGAGATAAGAGCACAGAAGTACACCGGAAATCATTGTGGAACACACCAAAATAGACGGGGGTTCATACTTACCGTTACTTACCTCTTAATTATCTCGGGGTTTGAGTTGACAACAGGATCACTAAAAGTCTGTTCACACAATAACCTCCACCATGACATTTAAAAATGAACCAGAAACGAAGACGAGAACTTTGAACTGTACAAAAGCTTTATTTCTAATAAAGGGTATGATTTTACTAACACAACAAAATAAACGTGGCTATCAGTAGCCCAAGTCAATCTGACTACGTCCTCAGTAGGACTTGCAAAATAATCATACAACATGATATAAAACATTTTAGCTCCCAAGAGCTCCAAATAACGTAATATTCATAACACTATTGGATTGGAAAAGGACGTCAGGGTGTGACATATATAGAGCATTTGGTTTCCTTTTAATAAACATGAGAATGGTATTTATAGTCGCAAGGCCGAAGTGCGGACGACCTCACTCTCTGTGAACCAGATGTTGGCCCAGCTGCGAGCTACCCTCGAACCTGTTGCATACTGGTCAAATGCACTCCCTTCTTACGTGCTAAGTTACGTAAGAGTATAGCTTGCTCTCTCAAGCTTTTAAATGTCGACAAGACAACTCACATTATATTTACGCAAATCTTTCAAGTACTTTGCTCACATCCTAATGAATCATTATGTTAATTCCTTAAACTTGTTAAGTTCAATCCAAATGTTTAATTAGCTCTTAAATGTTTATAACAAAATCACATAAATTATTTATAACAATTAGAAATTGTTTATAATATTTGTCAAAGACAATAAAAATATTATAAGCACGTCTTTAACATCACTCTCGTTTTACATTATTTTCAAAAATATTTACAGCAATTATTTACAATATTAACATTTAAATTGTTTAAATTATTAATTTAATAAATACATTGACCACATGTTCATTCGTTTGGTAATTTTCATAATCGTGTTTAATATAATCGACCAATGAAGGTTAGTTATACATGTTAATGTCACAATCAGGTTTAATAAAGTTTTTAATAATGATTTGTGACGGCAACCTTCATTCAAAATCTTATCTCAAATTCTTTCAAAACTCGTGTTAATTATAACAGTAATTCACTTGATTTATTTTCAACGAACTATGACAATCTTACTCCAGCGGAAAATCCTTCGCTAACAAGTTAATGCACAAACTGCATTAAAAATATGCCCAAAATCATCATATATTAATCTATATGGCATTCAACTTCCACATAACTTACAAAACTTCCACAAATAATTCTTTAACATTTATTCCTGTGGGAACTTCCTTCATATTCAAGGGCATTCTATCTCAGCGACTTTCAACACGCGCTGCACTATCGATTATACATTCATAGTTCCACTTAAATTTTTTTATAATCATTACTTGTTTCAAAACTGTTTTTCTATTTAACCTTCGTGGATTTCATTCATGAACCGAAATGAAGTCAAAACTTGCCAATCACAAACAAATTTAATAGTGAATACGCTTATATACGCCTGTCTGGTCTATCAAAATTTAAGATTAACATCTTAAAAGAAATTGTAGTATGAAAATACTATCTTCAAATAAAGTGCGACTAAAATGCAAAGTAGTCGAGTAGAATCCAATTAGACTGGGGAATGCAAACATCGTTATATGACTCTCTAATTGAGAAAAACTCCTAACAAAAGTACTTGACTTTAATGCATTTCATGATTCATTATTAAAGTTACTCTTTCACAAAAGTGTCTATGATGCAATGTTCATTTATAACTGACGATAAATGTCTGTGTTGCAATCAATTCAAATAACGACTAGTATTTCCAAGATCGTCGACAACGTAAGAGATTTTAACGCTCTAAAATCATTTAAATGTTCTTCCTTCTTGATGATGACAGAAAATTGGTCAAAGTAATTAAACAGGGGTAGAATTACTTTAATAAAGTGACACGCTGTCTGAATTTAAATCTGCCATAAAAATCATTAACTTACAGTCAAATCGTGACTACAAAAAAAAATATTAATTACTGAAAAATCTAAATATCAGTCTCAACTGATTCAAAATCATTAACAATGCCCATGACATAACAATGTCTTAATAAATCGTCGAAAAATGCAAAACTCAACAAGGTGTACTGAGAATAAGAATCTCAACAAGAAAATAGGGCAAAAATACATGAGGATAAAAATATGGGAAAAATGGTTGCTCAAACATCATTAGTAAACTCAAATACAATAAACGTTCACGACTACCTTATCTGCCGATTGACGTTCCAGAGGAAAATTCCCCAAAGAAGACTGCTGATGGATCCATTTCACCACGTTAGAGCTGAGCTCCATCCTCGAAATAGGAAATAGCACCCTCGGAGAATCGAACTGCTTCCTTCTCCGTGAATCGCTCTGCTCCTCGAAGACGAATAGACATCCTTCCGGCAATAATCTTCTTTGTGAGTCGGGATATCCCTGACCTCTCTTGAAAAATTCCCTGAAGTTCCAGTAGACAATCGCCATGAAGTTTTGTAGAAATTTCCGAAGAAATTATTCATATTCAGAGTATGAAATTGCTTCTATGGCTGTTCGATGGTATTCAGCCTTTAATTACGAAACATGGGTGTAGATGGTATTCCCCGCATGTTCGCTTGTGTGGAATAGCAATTAGCGAAGTTCCATGTCGCTATCTTACTCCGTTGAAGTATGTCCCAATTGCAATAAGCTCCTTAGCCTTCCATCTGCTCTTCGGTTGTAGTGTTAGAAGAACAAACTGCCGTATTTAATTGCTCCATTATACTGTATCGTTCTGTAACAAAGCACTCTGAAGTCTTTCTATTCCACTCGCAGCGTCAGCCGTTGCGTTGCTTCTGGCTATACAAAAGTGCTTCTCTTGTGGCGAGATAATCACTTTTCTCAGTCGTATAAAACTGCTAATATCTTTCGAACTAATCGGTCGAAATTGTTCAGCTTTTCTCTATAACTGCATGTAGCACTGCACAATACAATTAGCTTATCGTAGACCGCTAACTGTTCGAAGCTAAACTTGTAGAAGCTTTCTAAGGTCCGTTTCAACTTCACCTAGTTTGACTTGGATCTCGTTAATATAGTGGCCTCGCCACACGTTATAAAGACGATTCTTTTCACTGCTGTTCACTTCGACGTCTCACTATAATGAATGTATAAGAAAAAAACTTTCACAAATATACTTCGATGCTCTGAGAATGAGATCTCAGAATGATCAGAGAACGAAAGGGGGCTCCTCTCTTCTGCGCAAGCCCTTTTATTAACTTCACGAGGGGCGTTTCCATCCCTTCCAAAGCGTGGTACTGCGTCATCGCTCAAAGTTCCAACTTCGTTAATACATGACGGATTTTCAAAATTCAAAAACTGAAAATAAATTTCACCAAAATTCCAAATCAATGCTTTTACTGCAAATGGATTTCCACAATTCTGCATTCCAAAAGTAATAAAAATACCATAGTTTCAGCAATCTCCGTCTTCCTTTAAACTATCGTTGATTGGTTCATGCCTCTCCTCCAATAGCATAGTTTCTTCCTCAGCAGAATTCCTCGTTTCCTGCGACTGCGTCGTAAATCTTGGAACATTCTCGACTAAATGCTGACGTCACTGAGAATCTCAGCTCAAGTAGCCTGCTGGTATAACATTTACGTCATCCGTGCTTACGTCATGACTACCCACGTCATAACTATGACAACCATAACTCTCCTTATAATTTCAAATATAGCCACCGTGGTCTCTACATAATTCAATTACGGGGGCAGTACATCCTCACCACCACCACCCCCACCACCACTCTCCAACGATGCCCATATTTGGTGAAGACTTGCTGAGTTTAAAGCACACCTGAATAATCGGTAGTCATTCTTCTTCAATATGCGATAAGAAATTGTCTTCATTTTTGGGTGTTGCAGAGAGACGTCCTTATTGTCTCGATATCGGCTTCTGTATACTGTAGTCATAGAACTCAAGAACCAAGTCACCAGGTTAAGACAAGACGTTTCCGTTTGGCTCTGTTCCAAACATTGTTCTCCATTAGCCTATCTGTTCTGACGCACACATTCCATTCAGCTTCTTCTGTGCCTACCTCTGTCTCTACAACCCTCCACTCTCCTTCCCACACAACATGACCATACCAGAGCAGCAACCTTCACTCTCTTATATTGTGACTTAACTGGTGCCCAGGTCTCTGCTCCATATAGCATTGCAGATCTGGGGTCATTTGCATTCACTTGAGCATTTATTCAACGGCCCTAGAAGACTTCTGATAATCGTCTCCAGTTCGATGAGTTTTCTAGGACTCTGCGAGTGATCTCAGAATACAGTAGATTGAAGGTACCTGTAAGCATTCACTTTTTGTAAAAATTCTCCATCTAATTCAACAGCTATCCTCCAAGGCACTAGTACTCACTTTCATTCCGGTTAATTTCAAGACCTCAGTCCTCTAGGTCTTTTCTCCAGCCTTTCAATTGGTGTCTGAGTTGCTTGATACTAGTATTTTACAAAACGATGTCATCTGCAAATAGCATGGACCACAATGCTGGTTGTCTTAAGCTTTTAGAGAGGACATCCGCTCTACGATCAAACACATAGTGACTCAGTGAGGATCCTTGATGAAGACCAACTTGAACTGATATCGATTCCGTCAACCCTACCATGTTAACCTGTGTGTTAGCTACCTCGTACATCTGCAGCAAGTCCGAAGATCACATGTTCGAATTCCGGCGCCAACAATGCCTAACAATTGCTACCATTGCGTTAGCAGCTGGCCCTCTTTGTGCAGAAGAAGCAATAATGCCACTTCTATTTCCTACTTTCTGCGTCCTATTTCTACATAACTACTTCTCTTTTAGTTATGTGACCTAAACTGTTCACTCGATTTCTCAGCACTTTTTCTTCTAGTGATGTTCCAATTGGGGGCTGTGTGGCGCAGTCGGTAGAGGCGCTGAACTTCGAACTGAAAGGGAGTCGGTTGGATCCCCACACAGGTAGTGGGTTTTAGAAACAACACTACCACTTTCGGAAACGTAAATTGCCCTGGGGTTCACTCAATCTACACCAGAAATGAGTACGAGGGTAATTCCTGGGAGCAAAGACGGTCGGGCATGGAGCTGACAACTCCATCCCATCTAGTTCTGTAGTCACAAAGAGTGGAAGCCTCTACCTTCCACTACTCCCAGGTCCTCCGTGGCCTCTACGGAGTTGACTTTGCTTTGCCTTTTGCTGTTCCAGTTAGCTGCTCTAATGACTTATTGTCTGCCTTTACTTTAGTCAGTGTCTCATTAGACTCGTCATAGATTCCCTGCCCCCACCCAGTGTCAGCTGGAAAAGGGGAAATGAATGAAGAAGAAGACAGATTCCCTGTATGAAACAAGATTTGCTCAATAATGAAACCTATTTTATTACCCCCATTATGCATTTCAGGTGGCCAAGTTATCATCTGTCTATTAAGAGCTATAGTTAAGTCACTTATCATTCTTTCAATCCTTATTTCCCCGGTCAGTCATGCTTTCGTTACGTTACTACTTACTGGCAAATACGAGGATCATTTCAGAAGTTATGGCAACTATATTTTAACCAGCAATAAAGCTCCCGGAAACAAAGATCAGGATATACGTTGGAAAGTCGCTGGAATGTTCTTCGCAATGCTGGTACTACATTGGGATTCGGGTACACGGGGCTATGGGTATGAGACATTGAGATGCGTAAATAGAGATCATTGTTTTATTCGTATTACATATGCTCACAACAAAACAGTACGCGTAATATTCGTACTCATACGAGCGAACAACCTTCAAAATAATCCCCCAAGGCGTGCACACATCGTTGCCGACGGTGAGGAAGGAGCTGAATACCATCCGCGGTGTGTGGTGCGTCTATGCGCTGTTCCGATGTCCTCCCTGTTTGCAATCCGCTGCCCACGCAGCGGCGTCTCCAATTTGGGAATGAGATCAAAGTCGCACGGATTGAGATCAGGGGAGTATGGAGGATCTTCCAAGATCTCCCACCCTCGCCGCCGCACAAGGTTCTGGACCCAGGCTGCAGTTTGGCTTGTTGCATTATCACGGACGTTTCCCCCGCAGTGTACGACACAGAGTGTGCAGCAGGAATGATCTGTAGTAGGCTACGTGGCAGGGACAGTTTGGCCATCACGAACAGGATGACACACGAGAATACCCTGGCTGTTATAAGCCAAAATAGGCAAGACCTTCGTGGGGAACCACGGCGACGCCATTTATTTGATTGTCTCTTAAGTTCCGGTTCATACGCTCGTGCCCATGTTTCATCAATTGCAATAATGCGATTCAACATCTCATGTCCTTCATGTCATAATCGCTCCAGATGGATACGGCATGTCTCGCATCGAGTCCATTTTTGCACCTCAGTTAAAGCATGTGGCACCCACTTTGCGCAAACCTTGCGCATCTGCAAGTCAGTCCGTAAAATGCGGAACACTGTCGATGCAGATATACCCGTAGGTATGTGCGGCTAATTCCACCACAGTCCAACGCCTTTCATCTGCTAAACAGTTTTCGATAACAGCCACGTGCACCTCTGTGTAAGCAGACCAAGGAGCATATAATAACAGAGTAGGGACTCTCTGGTATATCTGCGATTCGTTAAATTCAGAATGATTGCGTCATTGTTTGGGCTCCAACTCAAACGCACATGCTGCACAAAGCTACTAAAAAGCCTTGCATGGTGCGCACCACGTGGTGAATTCCAACGCCACTAAGATGCAATACCTGGCCGTAGATTGTGCAATAAATATAAGTGACCGAAGGATCTAGGTTGCTTTCGCCGAGTACGTTAGCCAACTTAAGAAATGAGAGGAAATGGAATCGAGTTTTGTCCGTTGCTTTAAAGCAACTACGTTCTCTTTTTGAACGACAATATATTACTTAGATGGAATATTAAGAGGCATCGGACACCCTAAAATTAAATTTTGTACGTACATTCTGTTCTATAACGTTGGTATGGTTTTTAGAAAAAAAAAACGGACTGTCGATTATTTATTTCCTACTTTGTAGTTTTTTAGCCCTTTTATTACGTGTTAAGTACAAGCGATTGGTCTTTTTGAAGTTCCAACGTTAAAAAGAAATCCATTATGAAGTTTCATGCAAGTTTGCAATATTATGGTACTATAACCTCAAAATGACCGTACCTATATTGCGACCCAGTACGCCACTATGACTGATTTCATGTCTGATATACCTCCTTCTCTAAATAAGTTGGATATGCGCTAGAATTGTCATTTCATTGCAATTTACTTGCCCTCAACGGTTAAATGATTTTCAACTGTACTGTACTGTATCTACAGAAAAACTATAGGCAGGGTACAGGATTGTCAAGGAAACGAGACAGCTGATTTTCCAGGCAGTTTCAATTGTTTTATTAATGTATGTTCAGTCATGGTACACATTGTACATTCTTTCACATGTGAGTCATAACTTCTGATGTGTGAACGTCAATGGCTTAGTCGACTGGAGACAGGATTGAAGACCATGCCGGGCTGCACTCAGATGATCGGCTACGCTGCAGGACGGTGGAAAACAGTCAAGTACACTCCAACGCAGGAAAACCTCTTGGCTAGCTCCGATCAATCCTCAGGCTGAAGAAGCTGTAAACTCAAACAGGATTATTTTTGGTGGACATGAATTTTCAGCCTGTAAAGCAACACAATTCCAGTTAACGCAGCATTTCTTGCAAGAAATAAGAGGGAGGGGACATTTGGAAGATGTGGTTGAACGTAATGGTGCAACACATTACCAATTACATTCAATACCCCCCACCTCAATTTAATGGCATTTAAAACCTGTTCCGGGCATGTTAACGGGACCCCTGCAGGCCAAATGTACGGAGCCACATCATATTACTGTTAAATACACAGAAAAAAAATCTGCATCACAGGAATATTGAGCCCATTGTATTAAAAGAGAGAGGGGAAAGAGTGTGTCCTACAGACAAGTTGTCAATATGCTTGAAAATATTCTATGCCCTTTAAATATAAATTTACATTGGTCTTTAACCTCACCCATTATCTCACAACATGTATGTTTTGAAATGCGCACATTACATGCTAAAATCTATCGTATTAAAGTTAGGCAATGATGACATTGTTGCTTTGTTGAAGAAGGACTGGTGAAGTTCAAAACATGTGCACGTATAGCCTACCTACCCCTTTTATCTTTTTGGTCGTGTGGCCTCCTGAGAGGCCGAGTGCAGGTCTTTCTAGTCAACACCCGTGAGCGACCTGCGAACCGGAATGAGAGATGAATTAATGAAACTGGGCAGGATGTGGATGGAAGCGACCGTGGCCTATCGGAAAGTACCGTCCCAGCATTTGCCTGGAGTTGAAAATGGGGAACCACGGAAAACCATTTCAAGGATGGCCGATGGTGGGGCTCGAACCCATGTCTACCGAGTCAGCAGAGAGCTTGGCCCCATGGCCGAACGCTGCGCTTTAGCTATCGGAATACCTACACCTAATTATTATTCTTTCAGAGGGATCGGAGATGAGATACAATGAATTGCTATAAAAATTGAAACAATATTTCAATGATCCGCCATCCAATACACTACCACCATTGAAATATTTAATTAATTTAAGTCGATGCTGTTCCACCTAGCCAATGTTTACAGCCGGATGTCGTAACAGATGGCAACATCACAAGGAGCTGATAAAAATACTAAATAAATGAATGTGACCAAGCATTTGGAATGAAGCGAGGTACCGGCCTCGCCATTGGGAGATATTGAAAATGGTAAACCTGACAAAAAAATCCAAAATCAGTCGACAGAAAGATTGACCCCATGGCCTAGCACTGCACTTACATGAATGCAGCTACCAAATATGTAAAAACTTTACATTAAACTGTACACAGTATAGGCTAAACACATGTACTGAAAGTGCAATGTAAATTTTTTTAATCTCCTTTAGAAATTACTACAACATAAACTTACTGTTACACCAGATTATATATATTTCCAGAATACCTTCACAGCACGTGTGCCAACTGTCCAACTCTGCCTGTGGGTGTATTCCATCCCTCCCTCCCAGGAGGGGCGGGAGGCGCAATTCATAAGACAAGTAGGAAACCTCAAAGAATAGCCAAGGTCGTTCCTTTTAGTCGCCTCGTACGATAGGCAGAGGATACCATGGGTGTAGTCTAAACCCCCACCCACAGTGTTGAAGCCACCCAAAGAAATTATATTGTGTTGTTGATTCATTTCGGGGCTTTGCGACATTGTGGTCAAGTGGCCCCGTATACTTAGGTGTGTGTGGAATTTATCTGAAGGCTGTATTAGTGTGTGTAGTTGTAACTCAGATAAGGATTAGGAAGGAGGCGGCTGTGGTCTTAATTAAGCATTCGCCTGGAATAGAAGTGGGGAAACCACAAAAAGCCACTTCCAGGATGGCTGAGGTGGGGTTGGATGTCACCTCTTCTCAGTTTTTGCTTCATGAGGCTGAGTGTACCCTGTTCCAGCCCAACCCTCAGGCCAGAATTAAACTTCTTGGCAGAGCTGGGAATCTAACCCGGGACTCCGCGGTGACTACACAATGAGGCAGACAAGAAGTTATGTAGCCTATACGGTCAGTCACTGTGCATAGTTGATGTGCGACAAGTGGCAGTATACCTGATGTGGCAATTGGTATCCGGGTTACAATAGCAGTGGCATCCACGATCACAATTGTTCCAATTAAGAATTGTCTACCTCTGAAGGGAAAAAGCTCCAGAGGCATTTTGTAATAGTAGCAAGTCTATGAATTCATCGCTACAAGTCCAGATATTACAACCCACCAAACAGCAAGGCATTTGGGAGGAGGGAGTTAAGTACACGATTATCTGGGCCCTGCTTATAACTTATCACTAGGGTTCGGATTTTTAGGTAAATAAATATTTTTAAATGTATATACACATTTTAAGCATTTTTCTATAAATACATAAATTCCTGCTTTTCCCTTCTGAGCGCATAAAAAGACATAATATTTACATTTTTTTTAAATCAGTTGGATTTTTGTTCCGTGTTACTTCAACGGGGAAAGACCTGTGAGCTATCTAATTTTAATATAGAGCGTATGTCAGCTTGCAACAGTGTTTTCTTAACTTGTCACCCCGTGCCACTCACTGTGGAAGTCGGGGATTTCCTTGTCCATAGCCATATTGCACCACGTGCTAGATCTCCCCCTACCCCCTAGCTACCTGGAACCAGTGTCACTCACATGCAGTTCATTTCTGGCACTGTGAAGTGTAAGGCAGTTCTACGATGCCTAAAGTAAAAACAACTACAAGTTATCGTCTGTTGCAGAACTTAAAGATAATTTTACTTCTGATGGGGGCGTTCTGTTCTGCCAACCATGAGGGAAAGCAATCAAGGCTGAACAGCGATCTCAAGTTACACAACACCTCAAGGGCAAGAAACATATTGCCGTAGTTTCGAGCCTTCAGAATAAGTGTTTCGCGATAAACGTCGGTCATTTGCGATGGACAACCTGAAGATGTATCTCGTTGTGTATTGTAATGCTTCAGCAGTCAGTGAGACATAGCATAAATTGCATTTGGGAGAACTGCATATTGTTTATATTCATATTAATAAACAAAATTATAATAAAATATTTTAATATTTGTCACATATTTCAGGTAGCCTATTTTTTACACATAACAAGTAAATATTTTCTCGATCTTTAGCACCTAAAAGTCCGAGCCCTACTTATCACACTCCAAACAGTCACAAGCCTAATTTTTTGGCTCTATGTTAACCGTGGAAACTTGCAATTAAATGTATAATTCTTTCAAGGTGTTAACATAGACATAATGATCATGAGTTGTCAAACCGGAAACACAACTTCATCAAGGAAAACAGCTGGGTGAAGCTTACGCTATCTACTGATAGGGGCAGATGACCTCGTAGTTATGCCCCTTAAAACCTCAATAACTAAGTTATCTACCTGACTGATAATAGCTTAACTACAGGGATGAACAGACACAAATTTACATCACAGATAAAGGTGACTAAAATGGACAATACTGTACCTGGTTTATACAAAGGATTTGTATAAAAATACTACCATACGGTAATACAAGGGAAATCTACACAGGTGCCTATGCTGGTTTGTCGCCATCACACTCCACAGCAGTAATTTACACGACCTTCTTGCCAGCACGGTAATTCTGAAATAAAGTGACAGACTATTCATCATGAACAATAAGTGAAAGAAAAGTTTGAGAAATGATGAGAATGTAGGCTACATGTAGAGAATAGAGAGGATGTTCATCCTTCCCCTAAATATAATGCACACAATTAATCCCAATAGAAAACTAGTCTAGGAGGGGCAGATGACCTCGTAGTTCCGCCCCTTAAAACAACAATAACTAACTAAACTAGTCTAGGCCTACTGGTATGTGTTAACACATTTTCAAGATATATAACAATTTCTCATTCATACGCGGGCAGATTTTCTAAATGTCTAGCCAATGGCTGGATTACGAACAACACACATCACATCCTTCATTACTTCTCAAATAATGAAGAGCTTAAGGTCGGTTAACCTATACAGGATCTCTTTAAGTCTCTATTATTATAAACTTACCACGACCAAAAACAGAACTTAATTCACACACAATCAACCAACAATATACTGAAATTTTATTGACTGAAACTACCATTACCTTTCTGTAAATCACCAAATGTCAAGACGTAATAATTACCTTCATTTGTGAACTCCTCATCACATGTATCCATCACCGTCCATGATCACGTTGCCATGGCAATATAATTTTCCCAAGGACCAACAAAATAAAGGAAAGCCCCTAAAATCTAGTGACAAACAAGGTTGGTAACAAAGGTTACCTAGTTCGGGCCAAAACACAAGAATAATTATTTAACGGACGGAGAAAGTGCTATGGAGTTTCTTAGGCCTGGAGCAGACGGTGGACGTCCATTGCGCGACAGCTCAACAGTTGCTACCCGTCCACGTTTGAAGGCCTCCACCCAACGTGCAACGTGCACCCAGTGCTTCTCGTAGCTCGGCATGACACGAGCATTTCTGCCACGTAGACATGCGACTTTTACATATGCGCGCTGTTCAACTTTAGTGATAACTAGAGCTGGGATTTCTATGTAATTATATATTTTACATATTTTTTCATATTTGTGGGTATTCTACATATTCTTAGTGATATTACATAAAATTACATATTTCAGAGTTTTCCTGTTTTTATATGAAATAAATTGCTGAATTGAAGTTTCACGCTTAATGTGGGGCTGTTGTCTGTCCTCTCAACAGGGGGATTAAGGTAATTATGAGTGACAAGGTATTTGAGAGGATGATAGGATGATAAGTGCTGTGCATGGGGAAACTGGTGCAAGTGTATTGAGTAAATTGCAAAAAGTGTTGAAGAGAAATCCTGGTTATTCAACATTTCACAGTGTGTGCCGAATTCTAAATGGAGACGACGTTGATCCTCCCGAGGACATTTTTCCAGCGAAAATTCCTCTCCTAAAATTTGCCCCAGTTACATCATGTGATGTTGAAAGGTCTTTCTCAGCATATAAGAACATCCTAAGTGACAAACGCCTTTCTATGACCCCAGTGAACATCGAAAAATACTTAGTAGTTCACTGTGCTACAAAATTTAATGAATAAACGTGCTCTCAGTTATGAAAATAATAATTTTCTATTGAATATGTGTGTGATATATTCATATACTATGACTCCAAAGAACATTGAAAAATACTTAATTGTTCACTGTGCTACAAAATGTAATAGGAAAGCATCATTAGTGTATTGTAACTGAAAAAATAGTAAGTTTATATTCATTATATGATATTACATATTTTGCCTAATCTACATATTTTGCTACATATTTTGGTGCTTTTTGTTACATATTTATGTACATATTATGCCACTTGATATTACATAAAAATCCCAGCTCTAGTGATAACCATCTCGGACACAGTCTCTAGGATACTAACGTTTGCATGTGTTGTTTAATTGACACCAAAGCACTCAAGACGTCATCTGGTGGTCGCATCCCGTATTGTGTACACCTTGTTTTCAAATAGATGTAGTGCAATAACCCCATATGCGGTTATTCTGAATATATAAAATAATTGCCATGATTTCTGAAATGATCCTTGTAACTTGTTTGCGTAGAAACCTAGAGTTCTTTGAACGGAATGATTTGATTCTAATTTGCCTTTAATGGTTTCCCATGTCTAAAGTTCTTCTGGTATCATTCGAAAACTTAACATCGTTTTATTGCGTCTTTGGTTATGTGAGATAATAGGAATTATTAAAAAAGTTGGGTAATCATTGGGATTTAAAATACTTTGAACATCCTCATCGCTATCAATAAATTCCTGCAATTTATTTGGATTGCCACTACAGGTGAGATTTTAATAATTTAACTGCAGTGTTTCCAGATACTATTCGATATTGAATTCACTGATCAGCAACAGCTCTGGAGGATGAACATCCTACTGAATCTCTTGATTCGGGCATATTAAATATGGCTCGACAAATTACTGCACTTTATTTAAGACAATGCCAGATACAGTATAACAATGTTGTGAACTTACTTGGAAGGATGGAAGGGAGAAAGGTTACCACCGATGACGAGCACCACCAGGAAGGAGGAAAGTTGAAGGCTGCTGAATGTATAATGTCCCCTCGAGGAACCAACTGGTAATTGGTCGACAGTTGAGTGAGACCTTTTTGACTCTAGGTTGTCTCGGCTTTCGGTTAGACGAAGATAAAAATGTTCACAGTCATCAGGTGGTGAGGACCATTAATGCGTTGACAGTCGGATACGTCGATGTAGACCACCGAAGAAATTTGAAATTTAGAAATTGTAGATATGACCAGTATAATAACATTGCATTGTACCAGTCAGTGAAGAAGTCTTCTTGTATCCCAGCCACTGCCACCAGAATACCATGCTGCATAGTCAGTTGTGACGCTCATTCAAATTTTGGATCGTTAAGATTCAAGGATTTTCTTGGGTAAGGACTCGGTCGAAACTCGGGCCTACGAAAGAACAAGTCCAAGATTCAAAGATGATAGTTTAAGACATAAGTTTAAGAAAGTCTTCAGAACACAGTACGATATGCAGTAGCCGGTATTAGTGGTATAGTGTCACATGCTACTGCCAGTATATATACATCTCTCGTGGAAGAGTTTGTGCCCGTGGGCCAACCTATGACCTGATTACACAGTGATTACAAGACACTAATGGACAACATACTTGTCCTGAAGGCATGCAGAATGGTGTTGGGCCGGAACAACAATTTAACTTTAGAATATAATGGGCACGATAATATTCTGAACATGACAAATATTTTAAAGTACCGTACCTGACAATCAAAATAGGTATGCTAACATAAACCAGGAAGTGAGGCGATGTCACAGTTGTTGCGTGCGTTTGTAATTAGGGCTGGGAATGGGCAGGAGGCAGTCGTGGCCTTACGTTACGTACCATCCCGACGTTTATCTGGAGTATGAATAGGAAACCACGGAAAACCGCTTCTAGGATGGCTGAGGTGGGAATCGAACCCACCTCTTCTCAGTTCTGCCTCAAGAGGCTAAGTGTACCCCATTCCAGCCCTTAGACAAGAATTAAATTTTTTGGAAGAGCTGGGAATCGAACGTGGGCTTAAGAAGTGACAGCCAAGAATGATAGCCACTACACCACGAGCGAGCGTGTCGGGGAATCAGGTGCCTTGGCTTGATTCATTCTGTTAATAGGGCCATTTTCAAATTTTTGTCCGATTTCATCACCCAAAATTAACAAGATGGTCAAAAATTAAATGTCGTATTTGCTTGGAAGGGGGCTCAAAATTTTTGAAATATCCTTCTGCACATCAAGATGTTGATGGTCAGACAGGGAAATAAATTTTGAGACCTGTAATACTGTAAAATGTAATACTGTAAAACTCATGAGTGACACAATATTAATTATTTTTATTTTTCCTCAGTTTAAAGCGATTTGTTCACTCATTCTCTTTTAATAATGAACTACTGCAACATTAAACTTGAGTTTTCATGCTGTGCCACCAAAAATATTTGATCCTACTGTGCCCGTTTAGACCGGAGTCCGCACGACCACATATGCATTTTACCAAGAATCAGTCAGCACGAGAGTCAAAATATCCCGGAGCGCCAGATGGGTTAAAGCTAATCGCAAAAACGACATCAAATGAAAAAAAATGCTTTACTGATTTTTGGCTCAATGCAACAATAAGGATAGAAGGAGATTCAACTGGGCATAACACATCATGTAAAATTATCTCATTTTATTCTGAAGTTAAAATTGACTGCAAAATAATAATGCTCAAAGCGGCATCATTCACGTGTGGCGACCCACATCACTATTTACACAATGTACAGAAATTTTCCAACACATTGGACAATTATCTTTGGAAACACAAGTCTGATTATCAGTCCTGTAGACTGTGTTCCAAAACTATATTCATTATTTAAGATTAAATCCAGTTCAAATTTAATTGTCTCTACTGGAAATATCGTAGTTCACTGATTGAATTTTTATATAATATTAACACTCGTAGAATAATTGTTCATAGAATTTTTAACTTTCACTTATTTTTCCAGTTTCAAAAAATTTTTGTCAAAAAATATTATTATCTTTGAATCAACACAAATTATGTACACATATTAATAACATCTGAAAAGTATTTGACCATTGAGCATAGCATCGAAGAACTGTGCGAAGCACAACAAAATTAATTGTTCTTCCGACATTAAACATTTCGAGAAGTGACTCGATTATGAACTTCAAGTTCCTAACAAAATATATGATTTCTGAATCATCAACTTGATCAATAAATTGTTGGACCATTCAACTATTCGATTCTCCACTTGGAATCATTACTAAGAAAAATATTTATATTTGTGGCCCTTTTAGTAACTTTCACAACTTGCAATTCTTCGACAGAATGCGGAAATAAGAATTGTAGCTTCATAATAAATTCATTTAGTTCATGGCACTAGGATTGAAAATATCCTTCAAATTATTCGTGGTTATAGAATTATTTTTAATTGGCAGTGGCCCATTCTATTATTTGTGTAAGAACACAACATTCCAACAACAACGGCAAAGGTCTTCCTCTGAAGAAGAATAAACTACTATCATGACAAATCCGGGTTCTAGCAAAATCAAAGTCTAAATGGAATCCGTAAACAAGGTTGAAATAAGAACTGATGGTTTTTAAGAAATAACCTTCGGGTCATTCATACGACGCAATGTGTAGTTCCAATACTCCTTCAACACTGAGTCATCGAACCTGCTATTTGATTGATGCTCAAATAAAAACCTCCTCATTCCTGCGACTTAAACATGCGCACCTGGGAATGGCATTTCAACTACTCCACACACATAAATTTTCTTCCCAAAATTTATACAATAAATCAAGCCTCTGCTTGTTATCAACACTGGAAGATTAATAAACTTACAAGTTTATTTTATTTTACCATTCAGTTCAACCCGTGAATTTACCATACTTATGATAATCTTTATTTCACTTTCGAATGTGTATTTACGTCATGATTTTATATAAATACAAAAATATCCTAATTGATACAAATATTATTTGCTTCCCGTTTCATGCCTCTCCGGGTTATCTGAAAAATATACTTTGCTCATTGCAAATATTAACTGTTCAACCAGAACTGAAATGTTGGTTGAATGCGGGCTTGCGCTAACCACTCCCCTTCGGAAAATCTCCTGTTCCAAACTAGAAATGATTAAACTACTTCATAGGCTCTCTCTCAATAAATGTGATTATTAGAAAATATAAGATCCAAGAATTATTTAGAAAAATTATGAAAATCATTATTATTATTATTAGTGGATTATTATTATTATTATTAGTTATATTATTTTAAATGTGTTTAATTATTATTTCATTATGTGAGAATCCACATGTTCGATTCTTCGAATATGGATAAAATATCCATCTCTCAACAAAAATAAATATTAACTTTACAGTTACATCGGTTGTTTTCCGTGATTTCCCAAAAATATGAAACATTCAAATAAATGCTCGTTCTGCTCGGTCATCGATCCTAAACTGTTCTGAGTGCTGAAAATACTCAGAATAACCCTAATATGTCTTGCGTAAATCATTGCAAGATTTAAATACGAAGAAAAAAATAAATGTGTTGGTCATCTGCAGAAAATTGAGTTTGTTCCAATTAGCTAGGCATAGTATAAAGTCAAAAGTTGCTTACATTTCTTGATGGTCTTGAAGGGTAGTGAACCTGGTTTGTACCAGATTTATCCAGATACATGCCCTGTCGGACAAGCACGTATAATCCTTGTATCGGCCGCCATTATATACCCACAATCTGTCTAACACGACATAGTGGAGATATTGCTTGAAGTTTGAAGTAACTGCTGATCCATTTTAATGTTGACTTCTATTAAAGCCATAGCAGTTTGCTTAAATGGGGTCAGATCCAAGTGATCTATTCTCAAATATGTCAGTTGTAACATAACTCACGGTAATCTCTTCAGTACAAGAAAACTGACAGTCTAAACCAATCAACGGCTGTTCTGAAGATCGTTCCCTGGGCATGGCTTCACACCATCTACCATGCGCGAAGCAACATGTAGTTTCCCTGCGTTGGCTAATGAACAACACCGTGATAGACTGGTCTTCAATATACTGATAGATCGGAGTGGTTATTAAGTTACAATTATGAAACTGACTAAATTGGACTAAAATATCCAAGTATTTAGTTATTATTACTGGACTGTGACAAAGTACTTTTCTAGACAAAGTCTAGCATATGTCCATGTAGAAATAAAATATTTCACCAGTGTCCGTCGAAAAATACTATCACCTTAGTGATTCTCCCTGCCGGAAACTTACTAAGTTCCACTTGTAGCGCAGCACTTTTGTGACTATCACAATTTGAAGATATGTTCTGCGTAGATCCGGCAACCATGTGCCTTGGCTCAGCGTAGTAGCACCTTGCTAGGCAAGAGCTTGATTCGAAGTGAGCTAATGATGCCTGTGCCGGCCGGCTTTTATTCAAAACGGTCAGGGTCACGCCGCATCACGCTGAAATCTAGAAATCCTCATATCTCTGGTATCCCTGGTCCGATTTACTTGATACTAAGTGCATTCTCTTTCATTTGGCCGTGCCAGTAATCTGATCCAAGTCTCAAGTCTCTACTCCATGGCTAACTATTTAATCAATAAATAGTCTCGACCACTGCTATTACTCGCTACGTCACTTGACATGCTCTTGGCTGTAAATTCTTTCCATTTCCTTCTGGAAGCAATGTAGCGCGATATTCAAATATCTCAACTTTCAAAAGCGGCTGTAGCCTTTCCCTTGATATCTAGGTGTCTGAATCTTGGAATACCCATTCCTAGAGTTGGGCACACTACCATGTATTGTTTCTCATGAGTGATATTGAATCTAATATCATCGTCTTGTCTTTATTTTGGTAACTTCTCTAGGGCGTACAACTTAAGTTATTCTTAAAGTAGGATGTTGCTCATGCTTCACCATTTCCAAATATACCACTGGGTGTTAGGTTTGAGATTTGAGTTGTACAAAAAATGGATTTGATAACAGTGTCACTCATGAGGTTGTAGGCAGGGAGACAAAAAATTGTATTATTTCAAAATAAGTTTTTATTATTTCTTTATATGTTATATAAGGTAACATCCTTCATTTTATGATTGCAGTCTCAAAAAACAATAAATTATTATGCTTAACTTAGGTTGCACAATGCAGTCTTTAAATCTTTAAACTTAAGTTTTACTTTTACTTTAGGAGGTAATTTGACCTCGCATATCGATTCCACTTTTGCGTTACAAGCTGAACGGCTTTTCTACTGGGAGCCAGAAGTTGGTTTTCATTGGCAGTCTTAGATAATTCACGTGTCATTGCTAGATTGCTCAAGTACCTGTATCTTTATTTTGAGTGTACCAATTTCCAACTTGGTTGTCTTTCTGTTCCGTCATACTTGCTTCAGTATGCTCCTTTTTGATGGTGGTGTAAAGAAGTTGACAGTATTGTCGTTGCCTGGAATTTCAGTCTAATCAACCAAAACTGCAACATTGGACTCCTGGTGCTGACTGAAGATCCACTACTGGTCATCTCCGATAGGTTTGATCGTTGCATCCCTGGTAAATTATGGGATTGTTGGCCGACATTTTTTCTGATTAGCTTCGCTGGAGCCTCAGTGCAGGGCTGTCTCTAATCCTGACAAGTCGATGGACTAGGGATGGTGCTGGGATGTATTTTGCTCCTCTTATTGTTATCCCACACTCTCCAATTTCTCCGCACTTTTCTTTGTTTCGTTGGACTCATGACTGAGTTTTTTCGTCGTTGGGAATTCTTAAATATCGAAGAAAGTTGAAAATAAATAAAATAAAACAGAAAAAGATTCCATATTGCACGTAGGTATATGAAACTATAAAATTGGTGTTTCGGTAGGTGTACCTACCTCCGAAAATGCTTTAGTTTGTATTCTCTTTCCCATTGTAAGTCTTCTTTTCTTTTCTCCCCCTACCTTTTACATCTCTTTGCATTCGATAAGGCCTAATGCATGACAAAAAGGTTATGAGTAGACATTGTATTAATTAAAACAGAACATATACTCATGTGTAACACAGTAACACATGAGCAACATGTCCGCAATTTTCCTCTAAAGTGTCACTCAAGAGCATGGCACTCATGAGAACCTTACTAAGTTTTGAAGAGCGAAGCCCACACAGCACATGCCTCTCCACGAAGGCGAAATTGAAAACACTGAAGAGCAAGCTCCCTCTTCAATGACTCAAAATCTTGAACTCCCCGAAACAAATGACTGAAGTGCTGCTACTCCAACACAATTTCACTCCTAAGGTTGTTTTTTGTGAAAACTGCGGGACAAATTCATTTTTAGCAAAATACCTTTTAAAGAGTATGTTTAAATATTTAGCAAAGGCACAGCATAATCTAGATTGTGCTGAATGAAAGGAGCGTTTTAGATTTCTATTTCCTTAACCTTGGTAATAAATAGGCCTATAGGTGTTCAAATGTTCCACATATAATATGGGTGGGGACAGTGTCACTCATAAGGTTTTGCTAATTTTGAAAAGTCGTGAAAATTAAGTTTTTGACAAAAATAAGCTTTAGGTGTGTAAAATACTCTTCAGCAACCTGACTATGCCAGGGAAAATTGATACACAAAAAATGCATTTCTTCTGGGTGAAATATAGTTTAGAAACCTGAGGACATGGAATCGAAAAAAAAAATAAAAAAAAAAATGGCGCGCTAGTCCCTAAGCAGTAGTAGGCTATGATGGCGCTATTGAAAGAGGCTATTTGAAGCCATTTGTCAGTGTTGCCGAAGTAATCTTTTAGTAGCAGCTTTCCAGTCAGTCAACACAAGTGTGCCCAATTAGATTGGACAGGGAGCTACAATTAATCAACGTCCTAGTGCCTGAAAGAAAATCTCATTATATAATACGCTAAGGTGTATGTTTCACAAAACTCAAGCTCCTAAACCAGAGGGAGTTGGAAGGTGTGGTTTGTACCATAATCTTCCAAATCGTCTCAATAGTACAGGAAAAATCTTGCATTTCTTGAAAAGTCAACGTAAATATGTTTATTTGATTATGAAGTGCTTTAAAACAAATAAACAAGACGATAGCCCTTGTGTCGCGTACAGCCCGCATAGCACTAGAATCCGGGCGGGTAGTCTGTACATATGGGGCGCAGACAACCCATTATGCGAGAGTTCTCGCACGGGTCCGCTAGTACATGAATATTAATTATTTATATATCAATAAAACACTTCTCACACAAGCCCCCCCCCCCCGATATTATGACACTACCATAAAAGCTCACGGCATAGCCATGCGCGTTAAATCGCGAGCCACAACTGCGTTGGAAAGTTGCAGGAAGTCAGGAGATCGTTGGTTCGAATCCTGTCGCTGACATCGGCTATCCTGAGTGTGGTTTCTCCCCAGGTTTTCCACATTCCCTTCAGACAAATGCTGTGATAGTACATTATTTCTAATCCCTTGGCACTTGTTGCACATTCACTGACCCCAATAATTGGGCTACAGTTACACACACTCCGGGATGAATACAAGGGGTGGCCCAGAGGAGCAAGTCCCTCGGAGAAAATTTAAAATCTATTTGTAAATATGTATACTGTACAGGATGTTTCATGTGGAACAGTAAATATTTTAGGAGGTGATAGTATAGATGAAATGCAATAAAAATCCATATTACATGTGTCCCATTTGTATCGCGTACAAAGATACAGCTGGTAGTATTTAACCCAAACAAATGTAAAGCCATGGCAAACGAGGGAGTTCAAAAATTATTTTCAAAAATTCCACCACTAATGCATTTTGCACTTCTCTTGATAACACCCCGTGTAGCTCCTCGGAGGAGGTCTTGGCGTTCTTTGAGGAGGGCTGCGCTATGCATCATCCGAACGACCAACTTAGCTCGTGTTAACTTTTTCCTTTTAGACTTAGCTTTTTAACCATCCCCACAAGCAAAAATCCAAAGGGGTAAGGTCCGGGGACCTTGGTGGCCAAGAAACGTGCCCATATCTCCCGATCCATCTTCCGGGGAATGTTAGGTTTAGATGTTGTATCACCAGACGACTAGAATATGCAGGAGCCCCGTCATGCTTGAAGAACATACGCATTCTTGTAGCCAAAGGAATCTCTTCCAATAATGCTGGAAGTTCATTTTCAAGAAAGTGTAGATAATAGGAACCTGTTAGACGATGTGGCAACACAACAGGCCCAATCAACTGATTGTCAATCAACCCACACCACACATTTACAGAGAAGCGTTCCTGATAATGTGTGTCCACAATGGCATGTGGGTTTTCTTCTGACCACTGATGTTCATTACGAGTGTTATTGATGCCGTCACGAGTGAACGTAGCTACATTAGTGAAGATTACAAATGGGATTACGTGGTGATTTGCACGTATCCAACGACAAAATTCCAATCGCCTATCTGCATCTCCTGTTCGAAGGTGTTGAACGGGCTGATAATGACACGGATGCAACCCGTGCATACGTAATGTCCACCATACTCTTGTATATGGAACACCGATACGTGCAGAAAGTCTACGTGTACCAACACACGAAATGACAACTGCTCTGGTTACATACCAACGTCTGTATCTCGGTACGCAATAAAAATGGGACACGTGTTATATGGAATTTTTTATTGCAATTCAACTATACTACCACCTCCTGAAACATCCTGTATATATATAGCCCATATAGTATATATATACAGGGTGAACAGAAATTGCCGCATTTGGAGGTCGGCATGCTGTTCCTCGTCGAAATTCACGACAAAAGTTTATGTTGCAAAACCTAGTCCCGCCAATAGGTTGAACAGAAATGCGTGTTAAGAAACGAGGCTCTGGCAACGTTGTAACTGCATGCAGCGTGGCCAAAGACAGGTCCCAGGAACACGTCGCTCTGCCGGAGCTTTCTCTGTACATTCCGATGCACTGCAGAATGTGACAGTGTTGCCAGCTTCTCGTTTTCATACTTGTGTTTTCAAACAGCACCCGATCCAATTTTGCTATAGAAACTTTTGTCTTGCAATTGGATGAGGAATCGCATGCCGACCTCCAAGTGCGGCATTTTTTGTTCACCCTGTATATATACCGTATATCTATTAATGAAAGAATAAGAAGAAGAAGAAGAAGAAGAAGAAGAAGAAGAAGAAGAAAGAACTAACAGTGTTGGAAAAAGTAAAATCTACGTACCTAAAAAGGATATTAGGAGTCTCAAAGTATACACCATCAGGGTTAGTCTAAATTTTGGCAAAGGAGACTCTCCTAATTCAAGACCTGCCGTACCAGCTGCTGCTACCTTCCACAGCTGGGTATGAAGAGTTGCTGAAAGACCTGCTAGAAAAGAGGATGGATGTAGATGACGACTTCTACGCCATGAGCGACAAAAGCTGGACGGGGACCTGCCAACGATTGAGGAATGTCGTCAATAGATTGGCGGTGCAGGGCTTCCGCCACAAAATGAGCAGCCCGAAACTTTTCCACTCAGTGTCAAAAGCATTGCACATTCTGCGGGATGAGCTGCAGCGGTTACCACGTACTCTGGTTCACGAAAAGTGAGATATCAGTAGGGATCGGTTGCGAACGGAGTCGCGAAGAGTCGAGACTGCTGCCCCTGGAACCGATACGCTCGACTCCAGTGTCGACTCCACTGATGCACTAACGCTATCTAACAACTGTTGTAGGAACTGCTTGAACGTATATGCCATATAGCGCCTGCAGCAACGTTGTATGCCATCAATGCGGCATTTTACAAAACAGCTGACTGAATCTTGCTGCTAGCTTGACAGTGATATTTTATTGTATTGAAATGCATGGCAAACTATTATAATCTGCAAAACAATTCAATTTACGATGAATACAAGTGGATTATTAGCCAGCAAACATGGAAGATTGCTTCGGGTTATTATCATCGGTTATGTTGTAGGTGTAATTGTTATTGTTATTGTGTATATTATGATTATTATTACTAATAACAATAATAGTAATACATCCTGCCTAAAGTGCAATATTAAAACAATTTGGTACAATGATTGTAAATATTTTTTTCTTGTCGCGTGGCCTCCTGAGAGGCCGAGTGCAGGTTTTTCTAGTCGACGCCTGTGGGCGACCTGCGCGTTGAAATGAGAGATAAGATGAACGGATGAAAGTGGACAAGGATGTGGAAGGAAACGGCCGTGGCCTGTCAGAAGGTACCGTCTCAGCATTTGCCTGGTGTTGAAAATGGGAAACCACGGAAAACCATTTCAAGGACGGCCGACGGTGGGGCTCGAACCCACGTCTACCGAGTCAGCAGAGAGCTTGGCCCCATATACTAACGCTGCACTTTAGCGAGCGTAGCCACCACTGTCAGTAATAATAATAATGATAATAAGAAATTCGGATAAAATACTCTTAAAATTCACCAATATGAATTGCGATTGCATAAAAGCTAACAACATTGAGTACATAGAGTAGGCAATAATATCGTAACCGTTATTACCCGTTACTGTTAATAGCAATAATAATATGACGATACAACTCTCAAATAGTCAATAATTTGGACTTAAATTGCGTAAAATTACATACAACAAGACACCGGTAAGAGTATAAGATTACATCTAGTTATTTGGCCACAGTAATAATATATTCTGACTGACAGATAACTCTACAATACTGAATACATCCCTCAACAGAGGATAGGTGTCAGGAAGAACATCCGGCCGTAATAGTCTTCATGCGAAGCGACCCCGCAATACTCATCAGGGGAGCTTGGAGTCGCGAGTCTTCATGCGAAGCGACCCCGCAATACTCATCAGGTGAACTTGGAGTCGCGAGTCTTCATGCGAAGCGACCCCGCAATACTCATCAGGTGAGCTTGGAGTCGCGAGTCTTCATGCGAAGCGACCCCGCAATACTCATCAGGTGAGCTTGGAGTCGCGAGTCTTCATGCGAAGCGACCCCGCAATACTCATGAGGTGAGCTTGGAGTCGAGAGTGTTCATGCGAATCGACCCCGCGATATTCATCAGGTGAGCTTGGAGTCGCGAGTCTTCATGCGAAGTGACCCCGCAATACTCAACAGGTGAACTTGGAGTCGCGAGGCTTCAATCGAAGCGACCCCGCAATACTCATCAGGTGAGCTTGGAGTCGCGAGTCTTCATGCGAAGCGACCCCGCAATACTCATCAGGTGAGCTTGGAGTCGCGAGTCTTCATGCGAAGCGACCCCGCAATACTCATCAGGTGAGCTTGGAGTCGCGAGTCTTCATGCGAAGCGACCCCGTAATACTCAACAGGTGAACTTGGAGTCGCGAGGCTTCATGCGAAGCGACCCCGCAATACTCATCAGGTGAGCTTGGAGTCGCGAGTCTTCATGCGAAGCGACCCCGTAATACTCAACAGGTGAACTTGTAGTCGCGAGGCTTCATGCGAAGCGACCCCGCAATACTCATCAGGTGAGCTTGGAATCGTGAGTCTTCATGCGAAGCGACCCCGCAATACTCAACAGGTGAACTTGGAGTCGCGAGGCTTCATGCGAAGCGACCCCGCAATACTCAACAGGTGAACTTGGAGTCGCGAGTCTTTATGCGAAGCGACCCCGCAATACTCATCAGGCGAGCTTGGAGTCGCGAGTCTTCATGCGAAGCGACCCCGTAATACTCAACAGGTGAACTTGGAGTCGCGAGGCTTCATGCGAAGCGACCCCGCAATACTCATCAGGTGAGCTTGGAGTCGCGCGTCTTCATGCGAAGCGACCCCGCAATACTCAACAGGTGAACTTGGAGTCGCGAGGCTTCATGCGAAGCGACCCCGCAATACTCAACAGGTGAACTTGGAGTCGCGAGTCTTCATGCGAAGCGACCCCGCAATACTCATCAGGTGAGCTTGGAGTCGCGAGTCTTCATGCGAAGCGACCCCGTAATACTCAACAGGTGAACTTGGAGTCGCGAGGCTTCATGCGAAGCGACCCCGCAATACTCATCAGGTGAGCTTGGAGTCGCGAGTCTTCATGCGAAGCGACCCCGTAATACTCAACAGGTGAACTTGTAGTCGCGAGGCTTCATGCGAAGCGACCCCGCAATACTCATCAGGTGAGCTTGGAATCGTGAGTCTTCATGCGAAGCGACCCCGCAATACTCAACAGGTGAACTTGGAGTCGCGAGGCTTCATGCGAAGCGACCCCGCAATACTCAACAGGTGAACTTGGAGTCGCGAGTCTTTATGCGAAGCGACCCCGCAATACTCATCAGGCGAGCTTGGAGTCGCGAGTCTTCATGCGAAGCGACCCCGTAATACTCAACAGGTGAACTTGGAGTCGCGAGGCTTCATGCGAAGCGACCCCGCAATACTCATCAGGTGAGCTTGGAGTCGCGCGTCTTCATGCGAAGCGACCCCGCAATACTCAACAGGTGAACTTGGAGTCGCGAGGCTTCATGCGAAGCGACCCCGCAATACTCAACAGGTGAACTTGGAGTCGCGAGTCTTCATGCGAAGCGACCCCGCAATACTCATCAGGTGAGCTTGGAGTCGCGAGTCTTCATGCGAAGCGACCCCGCAATACTCATCAGGGGAGCTTGAAGTCACGAGTCTTCTCCAGCCCCCCTGCTATACTTAATGGCCAGGGAATTCCTGTCTTGAAATACTACTACAATACAGAGACAAGGATGAAAATGAAAATCCACAGCCTGCTTCCAGTCTCCGACCGGGTCAGGAATGGAATGAATGAAGCCCCCATCTAGCGGCGAGGACATGAACTGTGCCGGCTGCCGAAGCCTGACGCACTCCTCTGGGGCAATGATTAAATGAATGACAGATGAAATGAAATGATAGTGGAGAGTGTTGCTGGAATGAAATTGTGACAGGGAAAACCGGAGTACCCGGAGAAAAACCTGTCTGCCTCCGTTTTGTCCAGCACAGATCTCACATGGAGTGACCGGGATTTGAACCACGGACCCAGTGGTGAGAGGCCGGCGTGCTGCCGCCTGAGCCACGGAGGCTTAGAGACAAGGATACATTCACGAAATAGAGAGGCAAATTAATGGAATTGCCAAGGGTCGAAAATGTCGGCAGCATTTATCTAAGGAGTGCGACATACCACCAAATACAGGAAATATGTAGCCTACTTACGAATAAATTCGCCATAATGTGTATAAAAGAACGGCAAATATAAATAGAAATTATTTAGTAAAATTAAATATATATAAACACATAACTATCCGGGCTTTACTCATCAGGTTAGCTTGGAGTCGCGAGGCTTCATGCAAAGCGGCCCCGCAATACGCATCAGGTGAGCTTGGAGTCGCGAGGCTTCATGCGAACCGAGACCGGTGTTCGGAGTCGATCGAGTCGACACTCTCGATTCCAGGCTTCAGTCGCGCCCATCCCTAGATATCAGTGACTGAACTAAGTGCAGAAGACTGAATCTCTCTGTGTCTATGTAATATAGGAAGTGGCCTTTATGTTGTAACTATGCACACTTGTGCGCTTTCTTAATGTTAATTAATTAATGAAAATAATGTAATTTATGGCTTATATTGGTGTCCTAATGGCCTTGGGTGTAAATAGAAATCGTTATGAAACTATATGGATCTGTTCGCATGTGATGCGCGATCGTAGATACAAACTTACATACAGGAATCGAATCATTCCATAGTTTCGTGATTATAACAATGTACAGACATAATTGTTACACAAGCACCATATGGTCTTTCATACAGTAGCCTACTCTGTTGAAGGCTTAATATCTCCATCATAAAATGTGTTCTTGCCAGGAGATCTGAACAGATAGGCCTAGTTTGGGCACCAAGTTAAGTCATCAACCAAGGTTGATGTTGAAATCAACAACACTAGGCTATACGGGAATCATTAAGTGCACTCCTGCCCAATGGCTGCCAATTTGAGCCATATTCCTCCGTCGCACCTTCGCAGGAGTAATGTTCTCACTAGATAATGAAACATCGGGACCTTCCAATTCATGCTGACATACCTTCTGCTTGCCTTACAAGGTGCCCCCCATTGAAGACAGCTGAGAAAATACTCAACGAAAACTCGACATAACTATCGAATGTAAAGATTTTGAGCTTTCATATTCCGTATTCCGAAAACCTACACAAACTTCGCATGCAATTGACAATCAATCCAATCACCCCAGTACGCATAAATTAGCGGGGTTCACTTCAATGGTGCACAGGGCTTTGAACATACCCATGTCAAAAGACAATTACAATAAGGAAATCAGAATAATCAAACAAATAGCAAAGGAAAACAATCTTCCGTCCAGAAAAAAGATCAAATTGTAGCCCGACATAAAAATAAAACGATTCAAAAGCCGGACAATAATGAGAAAAAATTCACGCGTTTCAAGTAGCCAATGTGATTGCGAATACATATAAAATCACCAATCTGTTCAATAAACAAGGCTTAAAAATAGCATTTACAACGAATAACACAACCGGAAAGCATCTACACAATGTAATCTAAATAAACAAGACCCGTATTCAAAGTCAGGGGTATATTCCATTACATGCCAAGACACAGGGTGTCAAGCAAATTAAATCGGGCAGAGTGGCAGAAGAATGGATACACGATACAATGAACACAAAAATGCGATCAAATACGGGACGCACTCGGCCGTATGCGAACACATGTGCGACGCGGGCCACAGTTTCACTAACATTGAAACTGACTTAAAAATAATTCATCACGAACCGAAAGGGAGAGAGCTCTTGAAATAAAGGAAGCAATCGAGATACACTTAGCTAAAATAAACAACCCCAATAATTTAAACGAACACACATTCATGGAGAGTTCACCCCTCTTCACTCTACTAGAAAGCACACCCCGTCAGAAATAAGACACAACATTACGATGTAATGTAGCTAAGTTAGATATGGACTTGATAAGGGAAACATGTTATTGGATCAGGATGTACGATGTATCCTTTTATTTAATACACCGAGGCCGGTATTAACGGCAGTATTTAAGGTGCCGGGACATTCTCATTAGACCGTTTGCACTTACAGAGGGCTATTTAGCTTATGCTTGGCGAGAATGAAACCAGGTCTTTAATAGTTGAAGATTATGCTGAATACAGTAACATACACCACATTAGGGAGACTAGACTTGGCCACACACAGTCACATTTGTACGACGAACACAGAAACGTAGGAATGCGAGAGGGAAAATGCCCAGGTATATAAGAGACCCTGGCACACAGGAAACTCCCCCAGTCGAGAGCAGATAGTGACAAAGATAACTGCTCTCAACAGAACAGCGCAAGACTCAATCAGATAAGTAGCCTACACAATACAACCTGAATTGACCATTTAATTAAAATCTCATATTCACTCTAAACAGGCAAGTTTGAAGGTCAATCACCACTTTCAGTATTTTAACAAACCATCACATAGACTATAACTAACAAACACCGACGAGTTGAATTACCTCAACCAATACTGCGACTAAATACGTGTACATATTGTACATATTTTCACCCATACTTTCAGACATACATTTTAAAGCCTACGTGTAATGGATCTAATGGTGATCACTTGACGATCGAAACTGGTCATCCAAGTGTATTTATTAATCTCATGTAAATTTTCTTCAGTATTAGGGAATAACCCACCTCATTTGGATATAATCGTGTTGACTGACTGAAAAGCATCAAATTTTTGTATATATACAAGGTTGTGCTATAATAAAATAATGGGATGTAATAATAATGCTTAAAGTAAAGAATATATTGTAAACATCTTAAGCAGTTACATGGAAAATTATGAGCAGAAATATGAAATATAACAGCCGATAATAAAATAATGTGACTAGATGAAAATAATTATTTTTAAAACAAGGAAGGTTGTATAATTTAGCTGTGATAACAATATAATTTGGAGATGTAAGAAGTGCTAACAAGATTGTGGATAAATTCCAAATCCCTTTCTTTATTGAACAGGAAGATTAAGCTAAGTATTAACATGTTGAATAACCGAATGTAAGAGAGAATAAGATACAGATTAAAGTAAAGTGAAATATTCAAATGGACTCCAGAAATTGGGAAAATTATAAAATACCGTAACTTAAGAATGCAGGTATTCTGATAATATTTTTTATTGCAAAAGTGATGAGAAGAGTGTAAATATCTAGGAAAAAATAATCTGTTTAATGAAAATGTATTAAAGTGTATTAGAACGATAATAATAATAATAATAATAATAATAATTAAAAGAAAAATATCCATAAATAATTTGAGAAAAATGTTTAATGAGATAATTACAATTGTTAACAAGGACGAGGTGATTAATTGTATAATTTTAATTTCAATGATGTTTGTGAGAATAGAAAGGTCACCAGGAGAAAGTGATAGTGTTTTTATTTTTATAAAGAAGTGGTGATTTAATGTCGTATTAACACAGTGTAGAAACATGCAATAGGTGACGGATGAACTTTATTTAGGAGTTTCTAAACTTTTGAAAATCTCCTCAAGCGTAAAAACACTTGATAGGAAAATGCAAGCATCTTGATATTAAATGATATTCATCAAGAATGTCAATAATCATCTTGGAGATTGTTATACGTATTTTAGGGACAATTTTGATTAGGATTTGATTGTTCTAAATGTGTTTAATATGAATAAATGCGGAGTAAGGTTTTGCGATTTTTTATAAAATCTTGGACTTGCTTATTCATTAGTTAGAGTAAATTCATGCTATGAAATATTGATTTGAGAAAACTCACTTACCTGTAATCCCTTTAACCCCCTGAGATATTTGAAACGAGGAAGGAAGTTTTTAGTATAACGTGAACGTTAAACATGCGATCCTGAGCCACGCTGAGATAATATAATGGTTCCCCACTCTACCTTATTGGAGTTTTATTGCCGAGTTGTCTAGTATTTATTTCTTCTTTCATAGCACAAATACAATAGGCCCTATTTAATGGATGTGTATTCGAGTTGTCAGCGGTGTGCGATGATATTTAGCCGGGTTCATTGCGTATGTGCGATCCATTCCATTTAGGATATGATGGCCAAGAATACGGGTACAGTACCGGTTAGAAAACTTAGAAAGGGAAATGGATAGGTTAAGGTTGGATTTGGTTGGGATTAGTGAAATACGCTGGCAGAAAGAACAGGACTTTTGGTCAGGAGGTTATAGGATCATTGGCACTAAATCAAACAATGGCCAAGCAGGGGTTGGTCTCATATTGAGTAGGAAACTTGGACAGCGGGTGGAATATTATGAGCAATATAGTGAACGGACTATTGTAGCAAAAATCAATACAAAACCTACGTGCACCACAGTGGTACAAGTCTATATGCCTACCAGTCAAGCTGTTGATGAAGATTTTGAAAAGGTCTACGAAGAAATAGATGAAATCCTGAGGCATATTAAAGGTGATGAAAATGTCATAGTAATGAGAGATTGGAATGCTGTGGTAGGAAAAGGAAAAGAAGGTAATATAGTAGGAGATTTCGGATTAGGTGAAAGGAATGATCGAGGAAGCAGGCTGATAGAATTCTGCACCGAGCATGAGTTGGTCATAGCTAATACCTTATTCAATACCCACAATAGAAGAATATATACATGGATGAGACCAGGAGATACAGGTCGTTACCAAATCGACTTAATTATGGTCAAGCAGAGGGTTCGAAACCAGATTTTGGATTGTAAAACATATCCCGGTGCTGACATAAACTCTGACCACAATCTGGTTGTTATGAAATGCGGATTAAAGTTGAAGAAACTGAAGAAAAGTCAAAAGCCAAAAAGGTGGGCAATAGACAGACTGAAAGAAAAGGATGTAAACGAAAGATTAAAGAAGAGTGTAAAGGAAGGACTATGAAAAACCCTAAACAAACTTCAATTGCAGACGAATGTGGACTTTTGAAGAATGAAATAACAAAATCCGCAGAGGAAAATATTGGTAGGAAAGAAAGAATAGGTAGAAAACCGTGGAACACTCAGGATATACTAGAATTGATGGATGAAAAGCGGAAACACAAGAATGTAAGAGATGTAAAGGGGAAGGCAGAATACGGATGTCTGAGAAATGAGTTTAACAAGAAGTGCAAGAAAGCGAAAGAAGAATGGTTGAAAGAGAAATGTGCAGGTATAGAAAATTGTGTGAAATTGGGAAAAGTAGACACAGCTTATCGAAGGATTAAGAATACTTTTGGGGAAAAGAAGACTAAGTGCTGTAATATTAAGGACACAAATGGAAAGCCCCTAACAGATAGGGAAGAAAACGTTGAGAGATGGAAAGCTTACATAGTGTGTTTGTATAAGGGAAAGGAGGTTGAGAATCATGTAATGGAAAGGTAGGAGGAAATTGATGAGGATGCAAAAGGAGATTTAATATTGAGATCGGAATTTGACAAAGCATTGGAAGACTTAAGCAGGAACAAAGCACCAGGCATAGATGATATACCGATTGAGATGCTACGCTACATACGAGATGAAGGTCTGATCAGGTTATTCCACTAGGTGTGTAGGATTTATGAGACAGGTGAGGTACCCTCTGATTTCAAGACGAATGTAACAGTAGTTACGCTGGCTAAAGCGCAGCGTTAGGTCATGGGGCCAAGCTCTCTGCTGACTCGGTAGACGCGAGGGTTCGAGCCCCACCGTCGGCCGTCCTTGAAATGGTTTTACGTGGTTTCCCCATTTTCAGCCCCAGGCAAATGCTGGGACGGTACCTTCTGATAGGCCACGGCCGCTTCCTTCCACATCCTTGCCCAATTTCATTCATCTTCATCCATTCCATCTCTCATCCAGACGCGCAGGTCGCCCACGGGCGTCGAGTAGAAAGACCTGCACTCGGCCTCTCAGGAGGCCACATGACAAAAATCCCTATACCGAAGAAAGTGGGAGCTGACAGATGTGAAGATTTCCGTACAATCAGTTGATTACTCATGCTTCAATGATCCTGTCTAGAATAATTTACAAGAGGATGGAAAGCCAGATAGAAACGGAACTGGGTGAAGACCAGTTTGGTTTCAGGAGAAATGTAGGAAGAAGGGAAGCTGTACTAAGTCTTAGGCTGATTTTGGAAGGTAGTATAAGAGATGATAAGAGAACGTTCATGGCATTTGTAGACTTAGAAAAGGCTTTTGATAACGATGATTGGACTAAATTGTTTTGACATTTTGAAAACGATTGGAATACAGTACAGGGATAGGAGGGTGATATACCATCTATACAGAAACCAGACAGCAGCCATTTGAGCTGAAGGACATGAGAGAGAAGCTGGTATTCAGAAAGGTGTAAGGCAAGGCTGCAACTTATCACCCATACTTTTCAATCTTTACATTGAACAAGCAATGAAGGAAATAGGAGAAAAATTTAAAGTGGGAGTGAAGATTCAAGGAGAAATAATTTCAACTCGGAGATTTGCCGATGACATCGTCATCTTGGCCGACACGCCTGAGGATTTGAATGAGTTTTTAAATGGTATGGACTCCGTCTTGAGGAAAGAATTCATGGTGAATATTAATAAATGTAAAACAAGAATATTGGAATGCAGCCGAAAAAAATCAAAAACCTCTATGGACATCAAATTGGCAGGTGAAAAACTGAAGGAAGTAGAAGACTTGTGTTACGTAGGAAGCAAAATAACCAATGATGGACGAAGCAAAGAGCATATAAAAAGTAGGTTGGCTCAGGCAAGGAAAGCTTTTCTACAAAAAGGGAATCTGTTGACATCGAATATAAATTTAGGTATTAGGAAGTCATTTTTGAAAGCCTTTGTCTGGAGCGTGGCGTTCTATGGCAGTGAATCTTGGACTATTGGTGCAGCAGAAAAGAGGAGAAATGAAGCGTTTGAAATGTGGTGTTACAGGAGAATGATGAAGATCAGATGGGTAGATAGGGTTACAAACGAAGAGGTATTAAGACGAGTGGGAGAGGAGAGATGATTCTGGCGATTGCTAATGAAGAGAAGAGATAGGTTGGTAGGACACAAACTAAGAGACCCAGGAATAGCAAGCTTATTTATTGAATGAAGCCTCCGTGGCTTAGGCGGCAGCACGCCGGCCTCTCACCGATCGGTCCGTGGTTCAAATCCCGGTCACTCCATGTGAGATCTGTGCTGGACAAAACGGAGGCAGACATGTTTTTCTCCGGGTACTCCGGTTTTCCCTGTCAAAATTTCATTCCAGCAACACTCTCCACTATTATTTCATTTCATCTGTCATTCATTTAATCATTGCCCCAGAGGAGTGCGTCAGGCCTCGGCAGCCGGCACAGTTCATGTCCTCGCCGCTAGATGGGGGCTTCATTCATTCCATTCCTGACCCGGTCGGAGACTGGAAGCAGGCTGTGGATTTTCATTTTTTTTCATTTATGTAAGGAAGGGTCGAGGACAAGTACTGTAGGGGTAGACCAAGTTTAGAATATGTTAAAGAGATTGCCTCGGATGTAGGGTGTGGTAGCTATGTAGAGATGAAACGATTAGCTCAGGACATGGAGAGCGGCATGAAACCAGTCAAAAGACAAGATTCAAACAACAACAACCGGTACCATTCCAGTGATTTCCCATGGCAAATGCCGGTATGGTTCCTAACTTAAAGTCACGGCCGCTTCCTTCCCAATACTCACCTGAATTACAAATACATGCACTGCTACAGATACCACACCTACACAGGTTATCAGACAAAACCTACACACACACAGACAAGTAAGTTACATGGACTACATAACCATGATTTTCAAGCCCTCAGATGAAACAACAACAGCAAACATATGCACCTGCATTTCCTAGAAAGTTAACAAAGAGTAAATTCTAGCATGCAGTCAGAGGAGGGCATGGCATTTAGAGATGGTAGGGGTCATGGGATATAGTGGGATATAGAAATGGTGCGCACTAGGAATGTGATTTCACAAAAATAATAAAGTACTGTATTTCATGTTGTAGGCCCAAACATACCATAAGAAAACGAAAACACATTAAAACGAAATAGGCTACGCAATTTTTGCGAAACATGAAGTCGACCTATGTATTCTTCTATAGCCTATTATAACATAGAAGGTCCTGGCTCCTCAAAAAAGGTAATAAAAAGAGGGATAGAAAGTTTAATTGATGATCATGTCATTAAAAGATATGCCGTAAAAATCGTTGACGCCTTAGTTTATGCTATAGAATACGACTGTAGGCTAATATTTTATTTATTTTCATAATTTCACTGCATGGAATTACATAACTAGGGACCAGATTTTTCGAAAATGCCTATGCGTATACTCTATGCAAATGCATATTTTGTGGGTTTATTAGTTTTATTGCATATTCTGAACATACCAGCATATTTTAGCATATACATTTGAAATTAATTAGGCCTAGGCTATAACTTAAAATATCTTGAACAAAATTGGTTACGCCTGTGTGTTGGACATCCCTATAAGCAACTTTCTGAGCAACAGATAACGAGATAACAGTATTTTACGCAAACATGCTGCCTGGCTATTTCAAGAAGGGAATGGGGTGGGACATTCTTTTAACCATCTCGGCAGCCAGTAGCCCGGAGTTAGTTATGTAAGGAGTTTCTTCAGTTAATGTGTTACGTTATTCTTAGTCTGCATATCCTTCACTCAAAATGCCTAAAGAGAAGAGCTGCAGAAAATATTTCTTAAATCAGTGGGTGTCAGGTAATAGTGATTATTCAACTGGAGGCGTTGTCGTCTGTTCTCAAATATGCTCGAAGGAAGCGAAATGTAAAAAGGAATTTCAACTTGAACAACATGCAGAAACGACTGCACATATTACGGCAAAGTGAATATTTTTCAATTTTTAATCCATACTTTCTACATTTTTAGTGCATAATTGCATGCAAATTTGAATCGTTCTTAGTGCATAAATGCCCGGTCCTTATAACATAACGTAGATTAAAGTAAATTAAAAATATCAGCATCGGTGTTTTTTTTTAAATTATTCTTACTCAAAATTGGAAGTATTATGGCAATCACTCTCTCAGTTGGGAAGTCCGATACCTCTCTCTCAGGAAAGCGGCTTGATTCAGCATTGAACACACTACTACAGCCACGACAGAAACACAGGTTATCGGACAAATTCAAGACACCCTAACTGCACGGGGCTGATTACCGATATTCCCCAAGCCCGTGAAATGAGTTAACAACAATGCCATAACAGTATTGTGACAGATTGCCTGCCAACCACAAAGTGGCTTCGGGTCTCTCCGTGCTCATGTTTGCCGCTTGTGGATAAATCAATAATCCCGCTGGGAGTGAGTTTCCCGCGCTGCCAACTGCTATGGCGGGCGCTCGGGGAAGCACGGGCAGAGCAGTGCTGCCAAACTCACAGAAGTGACGATCAAATTGATTGTGTCATACTAAGCCTATATCAACGGTGGGCTTGCAAGACCTCATAGTCATTTCCAATCTGTACCTTATGTCAGGACCACCTCGTAGTCAAGTAACTAATACTTTTGGGCTTTGGCTGTCACCCCTGAAGTCCGGGTTTGATTGCCGGCTCTGATCTGAGGGTTGTAACGGGGCACACAGTTGATACAAAACTGAGAAGAGCTGGCTGGATTCGATTCCCACCTCCGCCAATTCCATGGTTTTTCACTTTTACTTCAGACATATCGTGGTGGTTCCCAACTTAAGACCTTCCCAATCCTCACCTCAACTACAAATAAACACACCAATACATACACCACAACAACACAGGTTATCAGACAAATTCTACCTTCACACGACGTTCGCCGAATGCAAATGTTTCACCCTCATACTGTATTATGTTTATTATTAATAGTATATTATTGTTATTATCATTATCATTATTATTATTAGTCTATTATTAGGCTTATGTGCTGAAAATAATATTTCAGACCACCTCGTGGTCTGTAGGCTAACATTCTTGACTGTCGCCCCAGGTGTCTGGGTTCGAATCCTGGCTTTGTCTAGAAACTTAATTCTTCTGTAGTCAGAGGGCTGGAGCGAGGTACAATCACCAACATGAGCAAATCCTCTGTCATCCAAGAAGTGGCTTTCCGTGGTTTCCCATTTCTGCTCCAGGAAATTGACGTTATGGTTCCTAACTCAAGGCCCAATCCTTGCCTCAACTACAAATACATTTACACTAATACAGGCACCGCAGTAATGCAGGTTATCAGACAAATTTTACTCACACATGACACTATCCAAATGTAAATGTTTCAGTGGTTTCATTATTATTATTATTACTAGAGCCAACGGCCTGGACATGTTGAAACACCGGATCCCATGAGAACTCCGCAGTTAAGCAGCATTGGGCGTGGTTGGACCTTAGATGGAATGCCGGTTCAGTGGGACCACACGCTGTTGGCCACGAAAGGAGGAGCGGAAAGGCCCTGGCCATCCTACCACACGTCAACTCCAGCTGAGGATCGCCTCTTCGGAGGCACGGACTTGCCCTCGGGCAGAATACCAATAATAATAATTATTACTAGCAAGGTACCAAGCCTCCGTGGCTTAGGCGGCAGCACGCCAGCCTCTCACCGCTGGGTCCGTGGTTCAAATCCCGGTCACTCCATGTGAGATCTGTGCTGGACAGAACGGAGGCAGACAGGTTTTTCTCCGGGTACTCCGGTTTTCCCTGTCATAATTTCGTTCCAGCAACACTCTCCACTATCATTTCATTTCATCTGTCATTCATTTAATCATTGCCCCAGAGGAGTGCGTCAGGCCTCGGCAGCCGGCACAGATCATATCCTCGCCGCTAGATGGGGGCTTCATTCATTCCATTCCTGACCCGGTCGGAGACTGGAAGCAGGCTGTGGATTTTCACTAGCAAGGTACCCCTTCATCAAACGGCCTTTGCCACTTCCCAAACCCCAATTGTCAATGTATCAATGTAGTTGTGTAATTACCTGCCTCTCACCAAGGCTCGATTCCCAGTCAATGCATGTAGGATTTTCGAAGTGAAATACCATGTCCTGTGGTTCAAATTCCACGTAAGAAAGGTCCCGTGGCTCATGATCACGAGATTAACCGTCACGTTAAACTACAAACTTCCTTCCGTCCTTCATTAAGATATCTCAATGGTAGAGAATTGATAGCGTTTTGTGACACTGAGGCAGAGGAGAGTGAAGTACGGTAAGTTAATCTTCTAACAACTATGATCTTCCAAACTAAATAACAAAGCATTTCATTACTTTTAAACATGGAGGCGAAACCCACATCAAGAAAATCAAGAAAACACAACAATCAATCCCAACCACCTGTTAAATAAGCCATAAGAACGACTACGATAATTATGCATTTGAGATCAAATAAATTATTTCATAATAATTGCTCAAGTGATTGGAAGGGACATGACATTTTTATGCCATTAGAAAGGTTTGGTAGTCGACAATATTGCTATGAGAAGTAGGCGTATGTTCACTCTTGGGCCTACTCAGCAAAATGGGAGATTCAACATTGATAGAAAGAGAGGGAAAGCTCTTTTCAAAGATTCTTCCGACTTGAAGAATCCTTAAATATCCAGTACTCTGGTTCATTAAATTAATTACCTAAGTTAGGCCGTGTGATATCGATGAAGGTAACCTCATTAGGATTGATCACTATTCGTTTAATATTTTCTCAACATAGGAGCACAAATTTCTGCATTTAGATTTCTGCATCGTGCAATTGAGATTCAACAAAAATTCTACGTTTTTATCC
Organism: Meconema thalassinum; assembly: GCA_946902985.2. Lineage (NCBI taxonomy): Eukaryota > Metazoa > Arthropoda > Insecta > Orthoptera > Tettigoniidae > Meconema > Meconema thalassinum. Next base: position 853,529,698 of record OX336389.2, on the reverse strand, counting down.
CAATCTAAGGTGTTCTCGATGGAGATATGACAAAAAGTCATATGACCAAAATTGTAGAGCTTTACAACTTGGATTGGGCTGCCAGGTTTGGATGCTGTGGAAAATAGCACAAATCTAAAATTCTTGCTTTGTCTAAATGAGTCATAACACTCATAGGACTACACTTGTAGATCTCGCCTAATCGGATTCTGTTGGTGCAATCGTGTTGAGATTAGTCTTACCGTTTAGCAGGAATAGACCCAAGTTTCGTCCACTATTTTGAATATTGTCGAAAAGTTTCAGGATTTTTTTCGCCAGTTACAAGCTAAAAGTAGCAAGTGACAAATTTAATTTATAGCTCATCTGGAAGTAGGTGAGAATTTCTATAGATGAGTTCCACATGCGGCTGTGTAGTGTACCCATGTGAGTAATCTCGATGGTAAATATGCATCTGCCTCCAGCTAGCATCAGGTCTCAGGCGTGTACCGTCTCCCCAATTGAGCAGTGCATATTTTGGATTTGAGGCTATAAGGTATCAACTCTACAATGATAAGGCACAACTCTATTCTAAAACTTTAATTCAGTAAATAAAATCATGGCTTCAAACACAAAGACAATTCCCAAAACCATAAAAACAAAGCAAACAAAAAATTTACTTCCACAATCCACAAATAAACAAAAATGAAATCATAATAAAATCATATTAAACCATAAAGCTGTACCCTTATGTGAACTACATAAAGATATTCTAGTGCGCTGATGCACCTACGACTTCAAAACAAACTGTACATTAACATAACAGTCATACAATGTGACTTCTTTAATATCACAAATTAATTATTCCTTAAACCTCTTGGTTTTAACAATTATGTGTGTCGTGCGTGTTTTGATTTTTCTCTTCTCACCAAACAAATGCTTTCATGCATTACCTATTCGGACGTTGCACCGCAATCAACGTGCAACTCCATAATTATGTAAGCTACCCCTCCACTTCCTCTATTTATATGGTTCCACTGCATGCTGTCTGTGATTCCTACATAAAACGTTACGTTATAGCTTGTGTCGGATGGTACAATTAGACTACCTTGCGCTCGTCGCCTTTGGCATCTAGTAACCAACTTCATAACTTGGTTTCAGTGACAGTACAAATACATCGTCTAACTATTCGTCAGATAGCTAAAATAATGAACCATCAGGATAATCTATAATTATCCATGTGTTCCTAAACCACATGGCTACATTACTCAACATAACAATCTTTCATTATATGTCATTTACCAGGGTCTAAAATCTTTTCCTTTCAACTTGCCTTGACGGTTCGAGTGCCCGCCTGCAGACCCTCGGCTAGAGGAGTCAGCACACAATAGAAAGTGGGATGGGTGTTCCACCAATTACCTCGACCCTCCTTAAAGGTTTGAATGCTTTCCTTTCTAAGCAGTAAAGATTTACAAGACAAATACTGTTGTCTGACCGACACACATATCCCAAAGGATCTTAATTGACTATTATGCAAACAGGTATTGAATGAGCTTTTATAATTACTCCTACACAGAGGATATAATAATTACTGGCCTCACACGGGTCCATTCAACATGAAGGTTCGGGGTTCGTAATGCATTAGTCTAACGGGTGACCGATGTCTCAAGTAAAATATAGGCGCTCACCGCAGCTGTCGCCATGAGTTTCGCTACCACGAGCGGAAATAACTCATCAATAAGTTCTCGGGAGACCATAGAGTTTCGAGGTGTCCTCGTTTTCCTCGTCTCTATCACAGGATTCCAACCCGGAACACTTTCATATCCTTCCTCAGAGCTAGGGTGCACACTACAACTCTGGCATAAATTATATCTCCACTTATGCCCATGACATAGGAGATTTCATACGTAGAATAGACCACCTGGCCCCTTACTCAATGCTACGACCTCCGACCTATATTATTAAGAGAAATCTATCAATTACTCTATAAGCTTCTCACATAAGCTGCAAATTCAATTCACTAAAAGCTCTTTCATGCCTGGCATCATTACTGAATATATGAAATATTCTGATATAAAACTTCTTTCCTTAATTACTGTAATGTAATCTTACTGTATCATCTTACTGCTTAGATTGATAAGTCTTGCAATTAGCGTAAATCTCTCGCTTACAACATTTATTTGTTTCCTGATGTGTTCATTCATACTTTTAATATTCATTATTATTATTACCATTAATCTCACTGACATAAATGACCAAAATCATTACTTTATTATTATTCTCACATAAATTACCAAAAATCCGACATAGCTAAACGTCTTAAAATCCGAACAATAGTGCTCGTCACATTTACATAACTGATTGCCATTCTTAATTCATAGTGGGAATAATTACTCCACTTAATGATGCAAATTAACATCTCAACTCTATAAAAATCAACACAATAATGATTAAACATGGAGGATCTCCCTCCTAAACTGATTTTTACTGGCATCTTTAAGGAAATCACAACATGCAGTGGCCCATATTTCTACATAATCATAACTTGTGGGGTACTTACATCTCTATAGGCGTCTTATGGTGGCTCCGACCAATCATATTTCTCCATGTCGCCCGCCATTAGCAGGTTTAACGCGACATATTCATCTTGAATACACACATTTTATAACACATAATTTTCATCAACAACACGGCACGTTGCATAACTCTCAGGAAGCTATCGCTCCCACACATGTGAAACACTTATCTAATCACTACTTTAAAGGATATTTTACATATGCTGTACACTTAACACACGTCACTTTATACACTTTTCAATGCTGAAATTCCCTAGCAAAGATCGAAATTGCAGGTGTCGACGGCATCTCCCGTGCTCCTATCAACTCCTGATTGAAAGTCTGTTTTACCTGCTCTCGGAATTCACCAACAGTTTTTATATTTCCTACTCCTACGGTAAGCGTCCTGCGTTGCATAAATATGCTAGCTCCCGTCCTGAGTGTTATCATCTGGTACTCTCATGACATTACCAAACGCTTCGTAGAGCTTCATTTAGCGCATTACCATCGTAATTACACATATACGATCAGTCAATACTTTACACATTGCGCTTAACACTGTCCAATACTTTACACAAATAATTATTTACAATAGTTCTGCCATTAGCCTACATGGTGCTTCGTAACTGAACACGGCATAGTTCGTACTGCTGATTATGCCTATAGCACGACTATTATTCATACAAGCTTATTAACTGCTTCATTTACATGTACCAGTCTTTGTTCGGCGTCTATTATGAGTAGAACCGCCATGCGTTCTGCCTTGACGAACTTGCTTCAAACTGGCTGTAACTGACTGAAGTTTCACTCGAAGACTGCTCGTACCTTACTTGAAGACTGCTGTATACTGCTTACATACTGTCTCGTACTGCTGCATACTGACTGCAACTTACTGCAACTGTGCTACAACTGGGTAACTTCTAACGTCGTGAAGACTGCGTAAGACTGCAACTTGGGCTGTAACTGGCTGTAACTGGGCGTAACCTTCACGTGAACTGCGCGTAGACTGAGCTTGAACTGCCTGAGACTGAGCGCTCCTCCAAGGGTCTCCTTCCTTATATCGGATTCCCACGGAAAGTAGGGCGAAATCTTCCCGCGTAATCTTGGCTCCTCTCCCAGCATGATTCTGGTCTCCAAACCATGATCATTGGGTTCCTCTCTCTTCACAGATCCCAAAACTATCTGCGTGCAAAGGAATCGCTCGTCCAATTAATTAATATTAATTCCCTTCTCCATAGCGTGGGACGCTATCTTACGGGTATTCCCCGGCAACATTCTCAAATCTATCCGCGGACAATGGCAGTTTTACAGTCCTTCCGCACTTCGTTAAATATGCCTCAATTTCGCAGGTAAAAGGCTCTAAAATTAGCCTCCTGCCAAAAGATTCACCTGTGGGCAACTCTCATCTCAATTCGTTGCTCCAATCATGAGTAATCAATGATTTTCCTGGGCATCTCTCCTCCCCCTACTCAAACCTATTCTCCGTCGGGGAATAACTGGGTCATTATTCAGGCCTCCACCCTGCTCCAGACGACAGAATGGGGTCACAGAGATGGACATGGCTCCACTGGGGCCCTCCCACAATCCTGGGCTAATTTGTAAAATGTCAACTCTGCCCTCTCCGTGCTTCAAGCCTCGTATAGCCTACACCAAGTAGTCTAATAATGCTGTAATCTGCTCATTATTCCCTGCATTATTTTTAATAAATAATGTCATTGCACCAAAATCACACCAGTGATTAAATATACACTTCTTTCGAGGGGTTTTTACCATGAAACTGCCTCTACAGATCTCTGGTTCGTTCCCTGGTGGAACCTTTATACTGAGATCACAGTCTCTGAGAACCACGTTCGATTCCCGTCAGCATAACCTCCTCGGGTTCAGTAGATAGATATGATACGAAGATTTGCATATTCATCACACATTATTTACTTTTTTGACACACTTACGGGGTGGCTAGAATCGTTCAATTTGGCGTGCATGTAGCTGTTGGATTCACCAAAAGGCTCGTCAAATTTCACGATTCTAGCTGCTCTACAAGTATGTAAAAATGAAAACAATAGACTATGTGGAAAATGTAACAATGAATGACACAAAATTTACGGTTTTAGCGCAAACTAAGGTGTAATCGATGGGGACACGACAAACAATCATGGGACCAAACTTGTAGCCTAGATCTCGCCAAAGACGATTTTGTTGGTGCAATCCGCTTTTAGGTTAGTCTCACCGTTTAGCAGGAATAGACCTCCGAAGAACACCAACATTTAAGTTGCTTCCGCCGACAGCGGGGATATGCTTCTTGGAAATATCTCGGAAACGGTGTGTTCTAGAGCCTTAAAGTGTGATTTTCTGATTCCATTTGGGAACTTACCGAGTTGTGTTTCCAACATCGAGGGGCTTTGTCTCGTCCTTCTGCGATAATTTTGATATTTCCCCTTTATTAGCATGTATTTTGAGGATGATCCCATCATAGCCACCCATTTATGAGAGATCCAGTGAAAAGTTATATAAATAATTGGTGCCTTGTCTGTGATGGATACTCTCGCCAAATTTTACGATGATCCACCCAGCTGTTCTCGAGTTATAAGCGTGCAAACAGACAGACATACAGGCAGAAAAGAATTGTTTGTCGCGCATTCGTCAGCTACACTGAGTGTGATTTCCCCACGGAATGTTCCACACATACTCCAGGTAAATGCTCGGCAGTGGCGAAGCTACATTCATGCAACTGGGTATTGTAAACTTCATAGCTTATAGTTTTTTGGAGATAAACTCCAGTCGTCGTGTTTTTCGCTCAGTAAAGATATCAATGATGCATTCTTTGAAGATATCATCCATGGAAAGATAGTTCACCAAACTCTTCTCAATAGCCAGAGTACTCACATTGCTCAGTCTAGAATCAGACATGGAGTTCCTTAAAAATGTCTTAACTCTCTTCAATGCACTCGTACTTCGTTCTATCGAAGCAGTAGAAAAGGTAAGAATCAGTCTTATAAGGCGTACTGTTTCTTGATATATTTTTTCCAGGCCGTTGTTCAAAAAATATTCTCTTCATAGGACAACGAAGAAAATGGTCTTGATTTTAAATACACTATTAAATCACTGCACTGATCCATGTTTTAAAATTCACAAACGAACATGCATACCCTGAAATACCGCTTGGAGCATAGGTTCTCTGCTGACGCATTCAGATATCGACCTTCCGCTTGGCGCCTGTCCCGCGCTGAGAAGCTGGCTACAATCCCACCGTGGTTACAGAGAATAATACCGAAAACTAGAGATTTAATTTGCCTATGCCAATGAGAAATGTGAATATTTATATGTTCATATTCCTTAAGAATGAAATGGGTACCGGTATTCTAAGGCTCAAAGATTCCCCTCCAGCTTTGCCACTGATGCTCGGATATTACCTTATTTCAAGTCCCGGGGCACCTACACCATCCCTCTCCTTAATAGAGCTACACACGCTACTACAGAAATACAGGTTACCAGACAAGCTTAACACACACCCAAGTACAAGTACACGGGATTGATGAACAAAACTGCCCCAAGACCCTGAAATGAATTAACAACAGTAGTCAGGATTATGGACTGAAAATAATATTTCATTAAACTACAGAATCACATAGCCCAATTAATTTATTAGTCTATTTTTATTATTATGTCACCACAAAACTAAACAAGTTCTCCCATTGAGGTTCACAAATGCGTTATCCTACTGTAAAACTTGAAACATGAAGGAAGCTGCTCCTCCAACACACTTCTAATTCAAGAATCTGTGAACATGCCCATCAAATTGACGTTATTATGTTATAATAATATTATGGTCTCTAATTTATTATCAACATCGCTAATTTTCTATTATTATCAAAATGACATACCGACGGTGGTAGCTACGCTCGGTAAAGCACAGCGCTAGGCCATGGGGCCCAAGCTATTTGTGGACTCGGTAGGCGTGGGTTCAAGCCCCACCGTCGGCCGTCCTTGAAATGGTTTTCCGTGATTTCCCCATTTCAACTCCAGGCAAATACTGGGACGGTACCTTTTGACAGGCCACGGCCGCTTCCTCCCACATCCTTGCTCAATTTCATTCATCTTCATTCATTTAATCTGTCATTAACTCCTCCCATGAGGTTGGCGTCAGGAAGGGCATCCAGTTGTAAAAACCATCCACCACATATAGCCTACTTCCATCGCACCTCATCCCCGACCCCGTTGAAATACGGGAATAATAAGGGGTAGACATACAGCCTCAAGGGGAGCAATCCAGCTCAACTCTGTGCTGGTTCCAAGGCCGGAGAAATGGGGAGGGTGAATGGCTGGTTGAGGAGTCCCAAACGGAGATACTGATGCCGAATAAGTATCTCTGGCAAATTTTGGGAAGTACTCAAGGAAAGGAAGAAAAGATGAAAGCAATGGTGTTTGCAGATGATTTGATGATTTGGGGAAACAAGGAGGAGGAGGTACAGGAACAGTTGGACGTGTAAGAAGGAATAATACAAGGGTATGGGATGAAAATTAGCATAAATACGAGTGAGATGGCGATTACAAGAAGGAAAGAACCACAACAGGAATACCAATTGGTGGGGAACAGCTGAAGAAAGTGGAGAGTTTCAAGTATCTGGGAAGCCTGATACAAGATAATGGAAGAAACGATAGAGAAAAAAATGAGCGGGGGAGACAGGCAGAAGCATTCCGGAGGAGTGTGAGAAGCATGTTATGGAGCAAGAATGCCCCTCATATATCGGACGTACTATGTCCCTATCCTGACGTACGCCTCAGAGACCTGGGTTATGAAAGGAAGGGAGAGGAGCAAAATACAGGCCAGTGAGATGAGGTTCTTGAGAAGCAGTATTGGAGCTACAAAGAGGGACAGAATAAGAAATGAGAGGACCAGAGAATTAATGGAGGAACCATTACAGGATGGTATAGAGAAATCTAGACTTAGATGGTATTGTGCCCAAATCCAGTTGCCTAGATTGAAGGTTACAAGCCGTGAGCCTAGATTTGAGGGAACAGGCCACGATGATAAGTCCAGAATGGGATGTTTGAATAGCGCGCGCCGAACCTTCTTAGAAGCTTTTCGAAGGTTATGACAGCCAAGAAGTGGGTAAGTGACGTAGGACGAGAGCATCATAGTCGAGACTATATGTCACTAAATATTTTCCGATGAGATGCAAACATGAAACCTATATCAGATTACTGGCATGGACAAGGGAAGAAGAATGAGCTTTGTTTCAAAGAAATTGATCGAGCGGAAGCCGAATTATGAGCTGTTTTAGTTTCAGCATTTTCTCCGCATTGACCTCGAACCGGCCAGCCGAGGAGTATATAAGGCGTGTCTCCCAGGCACATGTATGTTCACTTCGTCATCAGCACTCCGTTGCCTTGGACGTGCTACTCTACGTAAGCGCTCTAGCCGCTTAACTCTCGACAATCTACGAACATCGTTACTATCGCCAAGCACATGGTTGCTTTAATCTTCGATTTACAGCACAAGCTGTGGACTTTGAAATTTTCTACAGTACATGGTTACTGAAAGTGTTAAACATTTCAAGTGAGTTTCGAACTTTTCAACGTTATCACCGAGGTGAAATAAGTCTGTGGCACTTGGTAATTTCTTACCGCTACAACTTGGACATATGATAGACTTTGTCTATATTTCTTTCTACAGTCCACAATCACTTATAGCTGGATTATTTATATCCAACAGTCTAGGGACAAGTTTTAGTCTTGTTCGTTGGACCAGCCAAGATAAGTCAGTAATCTTAACACCATTCTTGCATATTACAATTCAAAAGCTGATGATGGGAATACAGGTTTGCCATGTGTGACCTGAAGAGTGAGAAGCTCTGCCCAACCAACTCGACAGAATTCGTAATTGTGCTGAATAAGATTGTGAGCGTACTAGAATACTGATTATATCACAGTTGGGTCATGGTAATTATTTTCAACATGGATCGTTTAGATCAGACCCCTGTCAACTTCACTTCAGCTTTTGAAGCTGCCAACATTTTTCTGCAAGATATTATGAACGCCACTATGTCTGTGCAGACAGCTTGTGGGTATCAAATGGAAGCCAATACGAGATTATAAGTACGCGTCCAAATGGGACAGACAGCAGGAAGACTGAATAATCTGGTTCAGTCCAGACTTCTAACATCAAGACCTACAAGAATGTAAGCTGCAATTTACATTAATTCTATGCGTAGTTAGTTGGATTTTCTCATATTTTCTACAGTCTTGCCAACACATATTTTTTCCTAGTCATCGATATGTTTATTTGCTGTTGCAAATATTTTTCTTTCGAAATTTGAGCTTGGATCTGAGTCGTTTATTACTCAGACTTCAATGATTGGACATTTATGGACGAGCAGAACGAGCATTTTTTTTTGATATTTTTTCTTATTGCTGTCATTAGCCGCCGTAATTTGAGATTTAAGAATTAATCTAAGTTCAGGAATGGATAGTTATCCATTATTTGGAAATCGAGGGTGATATTCCCCGAACAGTTTAATAACTTTAAACCCAGTTTTGGTTGAAAATATAATAATAATAATAATAATAATAATAATAATAATGTGATTTAATAATAATTATTTTCTATTTTCTGAAATAATAATAATAATAGACTAAACATTGGTGATTTATAATAATCATTTTCTGGTTGTATGATTAATGCAGTTGACATTTGAAGTCATATTCTAAATCGGATATTTGTTAATTCCGAAGGTTAGTGGTTAACGCATGCCCACATATAAATAACAGATTAATTCAGTGTAATTATTTCACGTTTGCATTACATATTAAAGCTTTGTGAAGACACGGAAAGAAGTGAAACGGGAAGCTAAGCATGTATAAAGCAGGGTTTTTGCTAGAGTTTATATAAAATAAAATTATTATGGAGCAACGTCTTTCAAAACGTTTTGCTAATATTAACACAGTGTGGATGTTTCAAACTGATGGTAAAATTATTGTTAATATTGTCGTAAACTCATTGGTGAGGTTTACTGATTTCTGAATCTTCCATTTGTCGTAACAAGCAAAGGCTTGATTATTTTGTATAATTTGGGAAGATGTCATTGTGTGTGTGCAGAAAGTTATATGCCATTCTGAGTGCGCAATCTAAGTCGCAGGAATGAGGTTGTGTAAAATGGAGCACCAATTGTATTATAGGTTGGGTGCCTTTGATGTAGTAGAGGAGTCGTTTTTAGCCACACTTTCGTCGTAATATAACCACAGGTTATTTTGTTGAACCATCATTATTAATTTACAGTTGACCCACGTGTTTAAAAAAATATTTCTAGTAATTGCTTACCCGAATATTGTTATTGTTCTACTAGTTCCTTTCATTCAGGAAAACTTTACCGTTGCTAAATTCTGATTATAATTCTGTGATTTTTATCACGTGTAAATCGTATGGGCCGATGCTGTTATTTGAAATTGTTACTTATTAACAACCACTATAAGCTGAAAGGATTTTCAGATCCTATAAAAATAAATACACATTTTTGCAAATAAGATGATGCTTAACATGTTTGACACTTTGTCAAAATTATTTTGATAATAATAATAAATTGTTTCATTATAAAATATTCTGAATGATATTTCAAATTTCCTAATTAATATTTTCAAGGGATAATTAATTGATTTATTGATTGAATCCATGTGGAATGGAATTTATATTTTTGATAATTATATTTTTGATTGAGTCAAATTTTTGAATAGACTTTGGATTGAGATCTATGATTAAATAGATATTTTCCTTTCTTCGAATCTAAAAATGATCAAAGTCCATGTAAATTATATTGTATTCTATTTATTATGATCAACTTTGTATTTAAACCAACCCTGATATTACTGCATCCTGAAAGTGTTAGTAAAAAAAATTAATTGCTACGATATTTTTGAGAAAAGAACAGTGAAAAGTGATAAATTTTTCAACAAGTGATAATTTTTCTTATTGATCTTCAACGTGTGAATGCTAAATGATTTAGGGATCAGTATAGACGATTGACTTTGCGCTGATAAAACCCTACCCCTGTATATAATTATGTTGAACGAAGTCAACAGGACTGATATTTTGACCTCTCGTCTCAACTCTTTTAGTGTTCATGTGTTGGCGACATTGTATTTTGTGTATATAAACTATGCTTCTCCAGTCATCTTTTGTGCCATTTTGGGCATATTTTTCCTGTCATTTTAAAATTTTCACATAAAATGAGATAATTTTATGGTATGCAAACCCGTTTCATAAATCTCCTTCTATCCTTATTGTTGCATCGAGCCGAAAATCGGTTAAGCATTTTTTTTGTTGGGTCTTTGTATTCGACTTTAACCCATCTGGCGCCCCGGGAAATTTTGATTCTAGTGCTGACTGATTTTTGGTGAAATGCATATGTGGTCGTCCGGACTTCGGTCTAAACGGGCACAGTATGGACATGTAAAACTAATGGAGGAAAAGAGGATACCCAAGAGGATACACGAGATGAAGTGGGAAGGAAAGAGACCAAGAGGGAGACCGAGAGACAGGTGGCTGAAGGGGGTGGAAGAAAGCGTGAAGAAGAGAGGAGAAGACTGGACAAGGGTGGAGGCTGAGAGATGGTGGTAAGACAGAAGACGTTGGAGAGGCTTGTGTTCCAAACAGACCCGGCTAGTGGCTGGAAACTGTGCAAGATGATGATGATGATGATGATGATGATGACTCAAGTTGGTAGGCTTGCTTACCTACGAAACCAGCAAATCCTACCCCTCACGGGGATGGGTGAGGGCGAAGATCTAGCGCCTTAAATCGGGTTCATTTCGACTAAGGTATGGTAACCCTAACAGAAGGTTCTCTGGTCCTCAAGGTTGGGGGTTGAGCGCAGGGCTAACAATCCGGCCACGAAAACAAAAGTTACGAGTCAACACTACAGAGATAGCCGGACACATAACCTGATCACAACCAAGCGTTAAAAAAGGAAAACGAGATGTAATATTTGGGACGTGGAATGTGTTGAGCCTGCACCGGGAAGGAGCATTTAGGAATCTGAAAGAGGTCATGAGGAGTTATAAGGTATCGGTCACACACTGCAGGAAATGGGTTGGAAAGGAACAGACATACTGGATTCGAAGGACTACACCGTATTCTACAGTGGCGGCAGTAGAAATCAGCTGGGAACAGAATTCATGGTGGACAGCTACATGAAGCAAGCAGTCATGGGATTCAGGCCAGTGAATGAGAGACTGTGTTCCCTGCGTCTGAAATTTTCCCTGTTCAATGTGACAATATTCAGCTGTCATGCACCAACAGAGGACTCCGATGAAGACATGAAGGATGCATATTATGCCTCACTCGATAAGGAATATGGGGCTGCTCCACGACATGGTGTGAAGATTGTCCTTGGAGACATGGATGCTAAGGTAAGGAGAGAAGAAGTGTTTAGACCAGTGATCGGGCATGAAAGCGCTCACACTGAAAGCAATGGCAACGGTCTTAGACTAGTAGATTTTGCAACTGGCCATGAGATGACAGTCAGTAACACGTACTTCTCTCGGAAAAACATCCATAAGGTTACATTGAAAACACCATATGGAGCAACTGAGAACCAAATTGACCATGTCCTTATTGATCGCAGACATGCCTCAGACGTTATGGGTGTTAACACTAGTAGAGGAGCAGATGTAGACTCGGACCACAACCTAGTGTTAATGAAGTACAAAGGATCTCAAAAGTGAGGAAGGTTCATGGGAAGATGGCAACGAAGCTCGATACACAGGTCCTGAACAGGAATGAGGATGCGAAAGAAAGTTACAAGAAAGTAGTGTGTGAGAAACTTAAGGAGCAGAAGCAGGAAACCCAAGGTGCGACAGTGGCCCAACAGTAGAAGGTGATACAATTAGCACTGGAGAACTCAGCAGTGGAAACAGTGTATGCAGCGAGGGAGAAAACACTTCAGAGAAGAGTAACAAGAGCGAGTACTGAGAACTTCCATCAAGCCAGGAGGGAGGCGAAGAGGATATTGAGAAGGTCGAAGAGGCAGTGGGAAAAAGAAAAAAACTAGAGCAGATCGAGGAAATGCAAACCAAGAAAGAAGTTAGGGCTATGTTCCAAGGAACGAGGGAAATAAAGACAGGGTTCCAGCCAAGAACATTGTTTTGCAAGGATAAAGCTGGTAATTTGATTGGAGATGTGAGCGGTATAATAAAAAGATCGGCAGGACATTTTGAAAACCTTCTAAATGCTGACGAGGAAGGAACCAGGTAATAGATGACCAGATTGACAGCTCTGGCGAAGAGGAAACGGCTCCAGATGTGACTCGAGAAGAGGTAAATGAGGCAATACCACTCATGCGTAACAAGCGCGCACCAGGAGAGGATGGCATCCCAGCAGAGCTCTTCAAGTATGGAAGGGAGGAGGTGAACAACAGCATGTACACTCTCATTCATTCAGTATGGGAAAACGAAGACACTCCAGATGATTGGAAGACAGCTGTAATCTGCCCCATCCACAAAAAGAATGAAAAGACGTTTTGCAGTAACTACTGAGGGATTTCTCTTTTGAATGTTGGATACAAGATCTTCTCGAAGGTGCTGGCCAGGAGGCTTGAGACATACGCGGAGAGGGAACTAGGCGAATATCAGGGTGTGTTTCGGCGCAACAGATCGACCTTAGACCACATCTTGTCATTGCGAATAATTTTGGAGAAATGTTATGAACGTAATGTCAGCATACACCATCTCTATATTGACTACAAAGAGGCGTATGATAGTGTCAATAGGTCTAAACTACAAGTGATATTGGAAGAAATGAGAGTACCAAAGAAGGTCATTAAGTTGGTATGCATGACACTAAGCAGCACCAGGGCCAAGGTCAAGATCCAGGGACAGCTAACAAGAGAGTTTGAGGTTTGTAAAGGACTGAGACAAGGAGATGCACTTTCTACGACCCTCTTCAATCTCTGCCTGGAGCATGTCATTCGAAGGATACCACTGAACCCACGAGGAACCATCTACACCAGATCCCTCCAATACATGGCCTTCGCAGATGATGTGGTCTTACTTGGTAGAAACTCGAGAACATTGGTGGAAGCAATGCAACACATGAGAGAGGACTCCCGGCATTTAGGGCTACGAGTTAACAATGAAAAGACCAAGTACATGGTCAGCACGAGAGAAAACGAAAGGTTCCGTGAGGTGAGTCACTTGGATTGTGAGGAGGGAAGGTATGAGAGGGTCAGAGAATTTAAGTACCTAGGGCCACTGGTAACTGAGAAAAACGAGGTCAGTATAGAGATAAAAGCACGAATTGCTGCAGGAAACAGATGCGTCTATGCCTTTAGTAAACTACTAAAATCTTCAACCCTCTCCAGATGGCTCAAGCTTACCATATACCGCGTCATAATTCGGCCAGTGGTGCTTTATGGGTGTGAAACGTGGACACTCGTAGAGAGTGGCAAGAATTTGTTCCGGGTGTGTAAAGGAAGGTGCTGAGAAAGATCGTCAGGGCGATTTGTGAGGATGGTGAGTGGCGTATTTGAACCAACCAAGAAGTATATCAGCTCTTTGGGGACATTGACCTGGTTGCTGAGGCAAAGAAGAGACGGCTGCGTTACCTGGTGCATGTTATAAGAATGGAGGGAGATAGAATCCCTAGGAAGCCATTCGACCATCAACTAGAGGGCAGAAGGAAGCCAGACCGGCCGAGGAAGAGGTGGATTGACGACGTCAGAGGGGATATACGGACGCTGGGGATCTGGAGCTGGAGGAGATGCGCTGCAACCAAGAAAGAATGGACGGCAGCTGTAGGAGAGGCCAGGGTCTTTCATGGACTGTAGTGCCAGGAGAGTGATACATACAGTACATACATCATCAAGACATCGTATATATAAAACGGTAAAGTGTATGTTTCACAAAACTCAAGCTTTAAACCAGAGTGAGTTAGAGAGGTGCAGTTTGTACCTAAATTTTATCAATAGTACAGAAACAATATTGCATTTCTTGAAAAGTCAATGTATATATATTTGTTTATAAAGTGTGTTTAAACAAATAAACAAGATGATAGCCCCTGTCAGAACTGAGTCACGTCAAGTCCGCATAGCAATGAAGTCGGGCGGGTGGTATATACTCATACGAGTTTTCTCGCATGGGTCCACTAGTTATTTATCATAACATTAATTGTTTGTTATTTATTATCATCGTTATTGGCAGCCCCATTGTGACAGCGGTTATTATTATTAGCATCCTTGCTATTGTTATTATCATCTTAATTAGCATAGCTGATCGTGAACATGACGATGTGATAATGCAACATTAACCTATGAGGCAGGGGCTACCCTCACGAATATAACTCGCCGATCCAGGAACTAACAGGAGTGCACTATTACAACGTAGACTGAAACATCTCTAAATACCCCTTTCATGTGCTTATGGTGTAGAGTACAAATGTAGCTCTAATTACCTTAAGCTTTCCCAGCTCTTCACATGGGCTATATCTCCCCTGTCCTCGTTTTGTCGGGATGCGGGGATCAATATACCATATTTCGAAGATTCGTCGTTAGAGTGAAAACCTCATGCCTGCCCTCCACTACATGTAGTACCTGTCCATATTCCATCTGGGGAGGGTGGGGGCGTGATGGTGCAGTGGTCAAGCTGCTTGCCTCTCACCAAGGCACCCGACTTCGATTCCCGGTCAATGCATGTGAGATTTTTGAATTGAAATATTACGTCATGTGGTTCGGATTCCACGTAAAACTGGACGTCCCGTAACTCAGGATCGCGAGATTAACAGTCACGTAAGACTACAAGCTTCCTTCCTTTCCTTACCGTCCTTCCTTCCTTCCTTCCTTCTATATTTAATCGCACATTATTGCACGTTACTTGACACATCGTAGTTTGACACATATTCTTCGAAGCATAACTTACCTTCACAACTCTTGCCGTCTATTGTACTCGTTCCTGTCCACCTGCCCCTTACACACACGTGAACAATATGCGGTAGAGCTTCGCCTCGCTACCACAACCTAACCTCATTAAATTCTCGTCAGATATCACAATATTCCCATTAGTAGACTATTGCGTTCAAAATATCACACAATCAGGGCACTGTTACCATTAATTTTTCTAAATTAAAAGGAAAACAAAGTCACAGATCCTTCCAACTTATATAATTAAACGTGTTAATCAAATCAACTGATAAAAAACTAATATAGGCCTAATGGAATTTCATAGTTTCCTTCGGGCATAATTACACTGATATTTGTGATTTCATGTGGTCTACCTAATTAATCCGGATCTATTCATTTGTCTTACACTACCACCTTCTTCATAAACACTGGTTTCTTTCCCTTTTCATATTATGTTGGTACGTGCATATAAAAAATTGTTCCACTCATTTGTTCAGTGACTGCGGCCGATCCTGGACATATTGGCCCCTGTGTACTTCATCACACGATAATTTGTTTGGTGTGGCCTATCTTATACAAACTGTGCCACCCTTATGTGTCTCTTCTCTGTCCTTACTACTTTCACGATTTCAACTTGGTGACTAAGTTAATATTTATTTAATTACTGTAGT
The DNA here is from genome assembly GCA_946902985.2 of Meconema thalassinum. Taxonomy (NCBI): domain Eukaryota; kingdom Metazoa; phylum Arthropoda; class Insecta; order Orthoptera; family Tettigoniidae; genus Meconema; species Meconema thalassinum. Next base: position 853,513,633 of record OX336389.2, on the reverse strand, counting down.
CACTATACCGTCATATATTGTCCACGAGATTGACTCTCGCTATGATTAATCAAACTGGTAATGCTTTGATTACTTCATTGTATGTTTTCGTGAGTCGGACTGTCACAGGTGCGCATCGCGAATGATTGATCGTAACTGGATGATGAGTGATATGACTAGGATGTTTTTATACTGTCTTTTTGAAAATAATTCCTTTAGTATCGACATCTTGAACTACCTTGGCAGGCTCTTGACCTTGGCCATTACTAGTGTAGAATATTCTTCTGATTTCAAAGGAATGTAATTGTTCAGGATCCGATCGTACATTAATTAATTCATTCATGTGCGTCACCTTCCTCTTCTGATCTAAAGCGGGGATTGACCAGGGTGCCCTTCGCTGATTGGGGGACCTCCACACGGAGGAGCACGACTTGTTGTGTACCTACGTAATTTAATTAATTTAATTTGCATCAGAAATGTAATTATGGCATACTGTAATTATCTGCGCCTTTTTCTATAATACTGTAGTATTGGACCTCTTCCATAATTTCCACTACTTTGTGGCAGATATATTAATAAAAGAAACGTGGCCTCCCCCTGCTACTAGGCATTCAGTCTTCCTCTCGGCTCCTTGAACAAGGGAATTGAGTCACAGCCGCGAGGTGATCTCCACAACTTTCCACGTTACCGCTAACTTGCGCCGAGAATGCTCTCTTGTCTGACTTACTTTCCGTATTAGTTCTGCGTGGCCTGCCTTTATTCCTTTGTACGTTTCAAGATTTTATATTAACTAGCGAACCCGTGCGAGAACTCTCGCATAATGGATTGTGTGCGCCCCATGTGTACAGACTACTCGACCGCCTCTAGTGCTATGCGGGCTGTACGCGAAACAGTTCTTGCAGGCACTAACGTCTTGTTTATTTGTTTAAAAGCACTTTATAAACAAATAAATATATTTCCGTTGACTTTCCAAGAAATGCGAGATTCTTCCTGTACTATTGAGGCGATTTGGAAGATTTTGGTACAAGCCGCACCTTCTAACTCCCTCTGGTTTAGGAGCTTGAGATTTGTGAAACATACACCTTAGCCTTAGCGTATTATATAATAAGATAAAACTATGCTATTTAATTGTTTCTATGTAGCTCTAGGCTCACGACCAGAGAAGTGCAACGGACACACGGATATTTGGCCCGTGTAGGTTTCATAAGTAAGGCTAGGAATTTTATGTAATATCAACATGCAAAATAGGCCTATGTACTGTACCCAATCGTCATTTATGTAATAATATCACGTGAAATATGTAATATTACATTATTTTGAAAAATAAAAAATAAAACATGAAATAATAATTTAATTTTTATATAAATGGAATACTACACATACTATTACTTGAAGATTCCTCGTTTTATTCATTATATTTTTGCAAAACAAAGTGTAGTACAATAATTAATTAATTAATTAAGCATGTCCATATTATAGCAAATTTAAAGAAATTCCATTATTATGTATGAGAAAATGCGTACGAACTCAATAATAAGTAGCCTACTTTGAGGGGCAATTTTGTATGCGGGGTAGGAGGAAATATCGCAGTCTTTCTAAACAACAGGTAGAAAAGTAGAGTCTCAGGCACTGACTGGACAACTGAAATAAACTGAAGTCCAGCTGCTGAGCCTCCAGCAGGATGTGACGTGAATTCCCATACCCTTATCTCCACTAATATATTTCTTGGAATTCATTCCTGGCCCTTTCTCAGCAGCATATGATTTGCTTCGAAAACCCGTTTCATGTACCTGAGTTTCTAGTGAATAAAATATTCTCAAACAGACTGTTTTGAATTACCACAAAAATATATATATTTTTACAGTAAGAGACAGAATATCTAATTTTTCACTAAGAAAGTAAAAGTATGTAAAAATGTCATTATGATCAAATACGTGAAATAAAGAAACAGAATATGTACTTTCAGCCTATTTTCATTTATGAATAAATAGGCTTATGGGATCACCTTTTGTGTGTGTGTGTGTGTGTGTGTGTGTGTGCGTATATGTGTGTATGTGTTGTAACGGTTCCTCCCTCTCAATAACTATATACACTATTACTTGAAGATTCCTCGTTTTATTCATTATACCTGTACGGTATTAGCAGCAGCAATATACATTCACACTTAATTATTATGGCCACCTCAGAAATAAAAACACTCGAAATCTGGTAAAAATCTTACTCTATTCTCATACCAGACATAAAATGCACTTTGCAGGATCCTCGTCTTACAGACTCTACTAACACTCCCTATCATATTAACACAGACACATATGACATTGATGACCCTTGGAAGTAATAATGACTGGTACTTACAGGCGATTACTTCAGCAGTGATGGCTAAGTGTACTGATTCTGGGGTTAGTGTTTCCAAAGAATCAGTCCTACTTACTCGCAACACAATTATGATATGTTTCACGCGTAAGTTTTACAGTTATGAAGAATGTGTACATTATTCGATTGATGGTCAGAATCCAACGATTTACTTCGCTTCGCGGATCTGATTATAATGAGGTGCTTCAAATCCGTGTGTTGAATTGTCGCGCCTATTCCGTTCCTGAATTTACTAACACGTAGCATATTTTACTAGTGTTCTCCGTACAATAATTTGCCGTTATGGTCTCAGAAATATGGTACACAGATGTTAATTCACAATACTTTATGCGTTTCGAAACAAACAATCTAGGCGATATGTTTGAGACTAGACTCATCATTCCCTAGAGAACTTACAGTTAGCAACTCAGTAATTGCACATTAAACACAAACTTGTGATCGTCTGGAATACTGCCTCCTCCACAAAATCACACAAGTCCCAAAATGCAAACTCTACTCCCTTACGGGGTCTGAAGAAAAATACAATCAGGCATTTCACATAGCTTCCGATCCTTCCTTGTTTCCAGACTATCTGTTTACAATCAGGCATTTCACATAGCTTCCGATAACTTTCTTCACCTTCTCTGTCAATCCTGGAACGTAGTACTGCTGTTTGATCTCCTCCTGTGTTCTCTTCACCGCGTAGTGTCCTTTGTCATGAATTGATATGATGATCTCTTGCTGCATCGACTTTGGTACCACTAGATGTTGTCGACCGTCCACAAACTAGAATAACATCTGGTCTCTCAACACGTAATCTTCATAGGGCCCATCCTTCAGGATAGTCTTGATGGCGAGTAGTCCTTCGTCCTTGTCTTGAATCCTCTTGATTCTAGCAATCAGACTATCAGCGAATACGAAAAAGGCTGCGGTACACCGACTCAAGGCATCAGCATGTCGCATCTTCGTCTAGAACGATGTTCGATGGTATAGGAGAATTCTTCAAACGACAGGGCCCATCGAGCAACGCTGGGTGTTAGATCTTTCTGTTGCATAGACTTTTGGAACGCCGAGCAATCTGTCACTATTTTAAAATATACTTCCAAAAGGCAGACTCTGAATTTGTTCAATGCTCGAACAACGGCGAGGACTTCGAGCTCGTAACTGCAATATTTTTCTTCTTGCGGCGTAGTCTTCTTGCTTATGTATGAGGCCGGGTGAAGTAGACCATCCTCGGGTAGCTTCTGCAGGAGCACGGCGCCATAACCGAACTTGCTAGCGTCTGTATGAAGCTCAGTCTCATTTCTGGGGTTGTAGATTATCAACACAGGACTGGATGACAAGATTCTTTTCAACTCCTCGAATGCCTCTCTCTACTTATCTCCAAACCGGTAGTCGTGCCCGGTTCTGAGCATATCGCTCAAAGGATTGGCGATTGAAGCGTAGCCTGGAATACATTTCTGGAAATACCCTGTCAATCCCAAGAAGCTTTCGAGAGCTGTGATCGTCTTCGGCACCGGGAAGTTTTGTACAGCTGCTGTCTTCTCATTTGACGGTTGTATCTTTCCTTCCTGGATTTGGTAGTTCAGAAAATGAACCTTCCTTTCCAAGAATTGACACTTCTTGAAATTTATCAGGAATCCCTAGTCCCGTGCAATGTCAAGTACTTCAATTAACAATTGAATAGCTTCCAGTACAGTTTTCGTCGGAATTATCAAATCGTCCATGTAGATGAAGATGAGTACTCTCTTGATCAGCTCCCAAAACACAGTGTTAATAAATCGTTGAAAGACAGAGACCAAATGGGACTTTCTTGAACTCGTACTGACCTGACTATGTGACAAACGATGTATACTTTCTACTCTCTTCTTCAACGTCTATATGGATGAAACCGTTCTTCTAGTCAAGAGTAGAGAATACACGAGCATCTTGGAGTTTGTCAAGCAAGTCTTCGATGAGAGGGAGAGGGTAGTGATCCTTGATGATGATTCTATTTAGTGGTCTGTAGTCCAGGCAGACACGATGTGAACCGTCCTTCTTTTTCACGACTACAACAGGACTGACGAACTCGGATGCACTTGGTTGCACAATCCATCTTTCGGCCATGTCTGAATCTGCTTCTCAACCACCTCCTTATCTCTCGGTGCCAATCGTCTCGGTCTGCTACATATCGGTTCTTCTGTGTTGACAACTATCTTCATCTGGATATACGTGGATTTGATTTTAATCGGTGTGTAACTCGCTACGATGTGCTCGACTGTTGCCTTGGCCTCGTCAGATACAGTCTTCTCAATGTACAGATCCTTCTCGTCTTCACCAGCGTCAATGAACATGACCAACGTATCTTCTCTCTTTTTCAACTGAACGCCCTCTCTAGAAATCAACACCTCAGCATGATCCAGTAAGTCGATTCCAATGATCATAGAAACTGGAATAGCTTCGTCGGGAACAACGTGGACGTCGACACAAAAATAATGGCCATCAACGGTGATCGTCGTGTTGAACCATTCCAGCACGGTCGCTTTGCTTGCACCCAAGCCAGTCAGGATCCAGTCACTTGGTTGCAGCTCTGGGGTGTCGTTTTCTATGTCCTTGTAAGCGTCCTGCCTCAACAAGTTGAATTTTTTTTTTTTTTTTTTTTTTTTTTTTTTTTTTTTTTTTTTTTTTTTCGTGTAGCCTCCTGAGAAGTTGAAATGACAAGCACAATCTACCAGGGCTGATAAATTGTGATTGCAGATTTAGACGTCCTTGTATTCGTAATTACTGACAGCTTCCTTCGACGTGTTCAAGGCCACCGTCTGTTTCTTTAATTCTTCATCTTTCTTTGGATTGGTAAAATCTGCGGAGATGTGTCCAAATTTGTTACACTGGTAACACTTCGTACTCTTGTCCTTATCCTTGCATTCACTGGATTTGTGACTTGACTTGCCACAGTTTTAACACCTCTGCGCCTTGCCCTTATCCTTGCCTGTATCGTCATCCTTCTGTTTATTTGAATCTGATCCACTGGATTTCTTCTTCTTGTGCTGCGAAGACGTGGAAGACTTCTTCGAAGTATTCCTTCCCGCTGCTCGTTCATACTGACGTAGTTTCTCTTTAAAGTCTCTAAGCGACTGAGCACCGTACAATAACTGCTTGTTGCCAGAGACATCCTCTATTCTGTCTATCACGTACTGCATGAGTGAGTCATCGTCCATATCTCCTATACTTGCTATCTCCTTCATCGTAAGGAAATATTACTGGAGCGACTCGTCCCTTTTTTTTCCTTCGTCTAAACAGCGTCGAATGGATCTCCGCTGTACTCGTTAGTACGTCAAATTCCTCTCGAAGAGATTTCATCAACGCCGTCCAACTGGTAATTCCCTTCTCGCCTTGGATGAAGAGTTTTGCCAAGCCGATCAGAGATTTCTTCGCGAAGATCAACTTCTGCAGTTTGTTCCATGCAATCAACGTAGCTGTTTCCTCAAACTCGGTGATCCATCGGTTGACTGGATATCCACTACTACCATCGAATGACCTGATGGAACCTTCGATGTCAAGAAACGTCGAAGAAAACTTCTGGGAATAACTCGATGCTTCGCTACCGTCACTTGAGCTGTCTCCTGGATCAGTCTCGTCGTCGTCGAGTTTCATTCAATTTACCTTCATTTTTGTTTTCGCCACTGTCAATTCCCTCTTGATAGTGCCACATAACCTCTTTGTCTTTCTAGATCCGCTTTGGAGAGCGCTGCAGCTTTAGCTTGTTATTTCTTTTGTACTTGTTCGTCTTCTTCGTGCACGACGTCCGACGATTTCTCAATCATCTTAATGTACTCTGAAAAATGCCTCAGGTGGTGACACATTGTCACTGCCATTTTCTCCGGTCATTCATTCATTTCCGTGTCCGATCATTTCCAGAATGTAGCAACTCCGATGGCCTTGTTGTTTGCTTCGATCAGGTCCTGGGTAGTGCAGGGTTGTTCTAGTAGTGGACAAATGAGCAGGTGGGCTGGGTCTTGTGTTGCTCCACACTCGCAGGACGTGTCTCCATCAGCTGGAAGGATACCCCATTTCTGCATGTTGGTCTTGCAACGAGGGACGCCTACCCTGAGACCCTCGTCTATGCACAGGATCGCCCAAGATGCTTGCAGTTCCTCTTCCGTCAATTCTTTTGTCACAAACTCGACCTGCATAATCCTCTGAATCTGGTTCGAAAGTAAAACTTGAACATTCTCGCAACCTCTTTCTATTGTTTCGATCATCTGGAGCGTCTTCAAATATAATCTTATGTACAGTTTTACAGCTGCCACTGAAACATTTGAGATCAATATCTCCTAACGGCATCATTTTGGAAATGTTACTTGCCTGCGTCAACACCGATCCCAAAGCTCTTTTGTCGTCTTTCTCAAATCGTCTTCAACTTTTTACGTCTTTATCCAGCTGCAAACCTTTCACTGATGAGATAAGCCTTCAGTCTCAAACATCCGTCGACAATTCGAGCTGAATTCGTCGTTGGTCTTTCGTCGTTTCGTCGTCAGCAAAATTGGCAGGTGAACATAACCTCTGAAATGCGTCTTTGATTCAATCCCTGACGTGCCCCCAATTTGTGGGAACCGGTGTCAAAAAACACTCACGTTTGATTTGTTGAAAATCAAAAGAATATTTGTTTATTTAACAAATGATAATACGAGTACATATGAAAATAAAGAATACGTTGTGGTGAACACCAATGCCTTCTCAGCTCCAAAGAGCAATTATAATGAACTCCATAGCAACTCTTTTTCTCTATGTCCGCGGGCCCCCTCTATCACTCGCGGCTAAACCTCGAAACTCCTGACCGTCTTCCCCCATATATATTGAACCCTTTATACTCTGATAGTATAAATGATTCTATGTTTTATTTCTGCAATATATAATATTTCTACCAGTATCATGAACACCAGACAGAAATGGTGAAACTATAGGCATTGGTTGGAGACAGTAAGAGTGTACCTGGGTGCAGAAAGACAAAGCTTAATCCCTAGTGGAATTTGTGAAAGGGACCAAGCATAGTGATGAATCAGAAAGCAGGTGCTGGCTGGCTTAGAAATAGGAAGACGCGAGATGACACATGCGTTTGGCATTTTCCTTGTTCTGTTTCGCGCCTAGCCAAAAGAAATGCAATGATATGAGAGGCTGATTGATCAACTAGACACTCCTACAGGGCGGGGTGCTGTAAGACAAATCACGAGGTCTACGTGAGTGTGAACCAATAGGAGAAGAATGCTACTTTAACGCGGCTGACCCGGCGTCATGCTCAAGAGCACGGATTACGGCGGGAAACTAGACACAGATTATCCCTATGATCGATTCTCGATTAAATTAGCATGACTTTGACCTGCGCATTTCTACGAGTTTAATGATGTTTATTACATGTCTGTAAGACAATTATTATGGAAAAGATTTTTATTTTTCCCTCTCCATAGGCTCTCAGCGAACGATTCATATATAAGTGGCGTGAGAAGCCATGAACACTGACTTTATTTTTGTGTGTCGGAGGACACAGGTTAGACTTTAATTTGTGCGTCTGAGGGCGTAAGACTTTATATTGTGTGTCGGAGGACACAGGCTGATAACTTTTAATTTGAGCGTCCGAGGACGTTGGCACTTGTACTTTGTGTGTCATGAGGACACAGATTTTATTGAGCCAAATGTGTTGTAAATTCAGTGTTTGATAGATAGTCACTGTACTATTTTGTAGGGCCAGTATCTTCGACAATTCGCCAACAGACTGTTTTGGGGAACTAAGTACTCAAACAAGGTGAATTTGGTAGACAGAAACCGAGTGTGTATTAATTTGACAAACATTTTTGTATCAGCACGAGAGATGGCAGCGTCGATCATGGAAGCAGTCTGGAATCATCATCACTTCGTTGAAATGTTTGCCATGAGCTAAAAGCATTTAAGTTGGGAGATGGCTGCCGATGTCCGATGACGCTGAGTTGCTGAAGGATGAGTACTGAATAATATTTTATTATTGACAAGTCAATTTATGGTATATGGGACCAATTTGTGTAAATATCTTGTTTGCGTGTTATTTACGTTGAGTTTATATTTGTCTGATACACAGTAGTTGCATGGAAACAGCTAGATTTTGTAGATATTTGTATATTTTGATTGTTGTAATGTACGTAACTATGTTCACTGCCATGTACGCATATGTTAACGTAACGCCGCTAAGTAACGTAGATCGGAGTTTTGTAATGAAAACAAGTAGAACTGAATTAATATAATATAAAATAGACTGGGGGTGATTTTGATCTTTGTGTAGAGTTTACGATTGATCAGATTCATTGTTGTTAATTGCCATTGTTGTAATGTAGTTTTGTTGCGAGTAGCAATCAACTAACTCGAGAGTTTAATCTTGGTAATAAAGTTTTGAGCGTCTTGCACGCGAAAGTAGGAAAATCTGGATCAAACCGACCTCCTTGATGTGATTTTTTAAGTCAGTCCAAGATATGGTATCATGTGTGATTTATACAGGAATTGTCTGCGGGAAATTCAGCATGGCGTCTGATTTCCGTCATGCCGCAATAAGCCAGATTCATTCATTTTGCGACCTCGCGAGGTGCATATATGGATATGATGTTTTCTTGCCATTTGTGTAAAATGGGTGAGATTTGTTGCTGTTGATTCTACGATGTTAACGAGGCCACTGGGTCAAATCGTTATTTTAAGACACGCTTGGGAACTGACAGGTGATAGAGATGTGGAGGGGAGTGAGTAACCACATCTTGAGGCGGGTTGATCAGATAAGACGGCCATGGTCATTAGCAGAGGCAGAGCTTGTTGGCCTGTTCATTATAACATTTTGTATTCAGAAAAGAAATGATCAATTGTAAATAATATTTGAGAGTAAATAGGGTGTTGTCTACGTCGTACTATAATCTCCGAAGCGTTAGCTTATCGTGCATTTTATTCATGTAAAGTAATCTCAGCCGGCGAGGCTTTTGTTGTTGTTGTTGGTTTATATTTCATGTTTATGTTTCGTGTCAGTGACCCGTGTAGTCACGCGCGACGCTGCTTTTCCTTGTTTGTTGCGTTGAGCAGTTGGCCTTGCTGGAAAGCTCATTTGTCAGATGCGTCATCGCACTGAGGGGGAGAATCTGGGAGATCTTTGTAAATATTTAGACATTTAATTTTTGTGTGTGTCAGAATTAATTTATTTGTTTTTATTAAGTGTAGTGTCCTATACCCATAAATGTTGACTTGCGAGATGGAGGTTCGTGAGCACCGTGGCTGTTACCCACTGTAAACGAACACTCATCCAAGTACTCATTCCTTTTAGTTTGTCAGAACGCACACATACAATTTCTTATACGAGTCGGTGGACCTGGTATCCACAGTTTCTTTATGAGGAGTGGGTCGGAGTAACCCCTCATTTTTATTATGTTGATTTTTGTTGAGGAGTGATGTCAGGGAGGAATTCGTTTGTTATATATTTATTTGTTTATGCATATTTCAGTCATTAAATTTTGTTTACTTTACATCTTATTCATTCTTTCTTACTTTAGTGTTTTTACCATGTGACCCTTCAACCAGTAGAGCATGTTGTTTTGTCGAACATATTATAGCACCCACTGAACTGAGCACGACCCCGAAGAACAGATTCTTGCAGATAAACACGGCGATACTGAAGGGCTCAATATATATATTGAATTTATAAGAGATTACAAGGAATGTTGATTATGTGAGTATATGGAATTAAGTCGTGATTTAAGACATGGAAAACTTAGTGAATAATATTATGAGAAATTATCATGCTGTGAGAAATACATGATCATATATGGAAGTGAGAAATACATGATCATATATGGAAGTGAAAAAATATTGTAAGATTAATTTTTAATGATGTTAAACATGTTAGAATAAGGAAGAATTAGTAAGCGTAGCTCACGGTGGTACTTTTTATTATCATTATTCTCTATTTGACACGAATTTGTAAGATACATTTGAACTTAATTGCTCGGTCAAATAGGCCAGACTATGAAGTAATGAATTTACCTTAAATTATTTTTTGATCGATATCAATTTGTTTAGTAGGTTTTCTTTTTTGTTTTGTTTTTATGACTAAATTTCACTGTTCTTATGAAACAGAAGATGATAATGACATTTGATGATGATCTCAGTGTGCTAAAATTAAGTTGTGACGACGAATGATATTGATATCGATTATTGTGAAAAGATTAGAATTATTTTTGATGCTTGAGAAAGATTCATGAAGTATGATTATGAGAATTATGTGTAGCCTATATAGTATTGGGATATGTCTACGTAATTAACGAAATATGAAATAACTGATTTACGATTGTTATATGAAGATTAATAGGATTACCAGTATCATGATTGCCATATCATGGAAATTTATGTATACATTTAGAGTGAGCGTTGTTTATTCTTAACAGAACGCTAATGTCTACGCGAAGTTGTGGTATTTTCAATTTAATTTTGTGAATGTATACGTTGCAATCGTGAAACTTCAATATGACGTAGATAATGTCGTGTGTTATGTCATTTTGTTCTTTTTGACAGGGGAATTAAATTTTTAATATATCAATCTTCGATTCAATAAATTTAGTCCTGTTTCCGGGAAGGTTGACGTTGTGTTTCATAATAATTTGTGTTAGATTGTGTTATGAAGACCAGTGTTGGGTGTTATTCCCATATTAGTCCCATTGCCTTGAGATTATATTTTTCTTGTTTCTTGATTTTTATCGACTGGGCTAGTTTATTTGCTATCTTCATTGGTTCTTTTTCATAACGCATTCCTTTTAGGAAAGTGTTCTCTTACATGTAGTACATGTCGGCAGGATTTTGAGGGTTTTTCTAGCCAAGGAATTTCAGGTTCTACGATCAAGCTGTCCCATCGGATTCGACAAGTACTGCTCATGTTTATTCGGGCACAGTACCTACCGTAAGGCCACGGTCGCCTCCTTCCCTCTTTCTTGCCTAACCCTCCCAATCTTCCCCTCCCTTCCCATCCCTCATGAGGCCCCTGTTCACTTTGAAGGTGAGGCCACCTGGACGAGGTGCTGGTCCAACCTCCCCAGTTGTATCCCCCATACAGGTGTTTCAAGCTCCAGGACACTGCTCTGGCGGCGGTAATGGTGGGATCCCTCGCTGAGTCCGAGGGAAAGCCAACCTGGAGGGTAAACCGACTAAAAAGATTATCATATACGAAAAGGCCAGGCCATTTGACAGCCGTAGCGCAGTAGGTGAATGATGGTCGAACTTTTACGGGCCTGAAGTGCAAATGTCCAAGAACCGAACTCAAACAACACTTCCCTGCAGTGGACCAAAACGTTGGTAGCCCTGCACAAATGATTTCGAATATAAAAACGCTTACATAAACTTGTATATTATAATTAAATAGGATGTCATGAAACACCAAGTATACAAATTAAACAAAAATTGGCAGGCGAAAATAAACTGCTTCGATGGGATTCGAACCCCCTGAACCATAACACTACTTTACGAGTATAATGTAAAACAACTTGATAACCTGTATAAGACAATCGTGTTGACCGACTGAAAAGCATCAAACTTTCGTTTACTAAGGCAACACTGAAGATGGCTTCAAACACCATAATAACATGTATAAGCTTCAAATGGGGTGTGTAATGTGTCTTCGATAATTTCGTACGAAATCTGTCTGTAAGAGCTGAGCTGTTGTTACGATAATAGGCTACATTCCTAGGTTTATTTATGAGTAGGCCTAGTTGGCTGAGCGCTGAGCACTGTGGATTGCCTAATGGAAGAAATTAAAACTACGCTAACTTCCATTACTGCAGCTTGACGAGAAGAATGACCGTGATGAAATGAATATTCGCAGTTATTTTAACACACGGACGACAGAATCAAGTATGTTAGAGCTCAATGGACAATGGATAATAAAGCCAAAAACATTGTCATAGCACAGTTACTTGTCATGATATTTAACTTTTAGTAACTAGGGAAGCTGTACTAAATCTTAGGCTGATTTTGGAAGGTAGAATAAGGAAAAATAAGGGAACTTTCATGGCATTTGTAGACTTAGAAAAGGCATTTGATAACGTTGATTTGAGTAAGTTGTTTGACATTTTGAAAACGATTGGAATGAAGTAAAGGGATAGGAGGGTGCTGTACAATCTATACAGAAACCAGACAGCAGTTATTCGAGACGAAGGACTTGAGAGAGAAGCTGGTATTCAGAAAGGTGTAAGGCAAGGCTGCGACTTATTACCCATACTTTTCAATCCATACACTGAAAAAGCAATGAAGGAAATTGGAGAAAAATCCAAGGTAGGAGTAAAAATACATGGAGAAATAATTATTTCAACTCGGAGATTTGCTGATGACACCATCATCTTAGTCGACACACCGGAGGATTTGAATGAGTTTTTAAATGGTATCGACTCTGTCTTGAGGAAAGAATTCATGACGAAAATTGATGAATGTTAAAAAAATCTTGTAATTCAGCCGAAAGAAATCAGAAACCCCTATGGACGACGAATTGGCAGGTGAAAAGCTAAAGGAAGTAGGAGACTTCTGTTACTTAAGAAGCAAATTGACCAGTGATGGACGAAGCAAAGGGGATATAAAAAGAAGATTGGCTCAGGCAAGGAAAGCATTTCTAGAGAAAAGGAATTTGTTGACATCGAATATAGATTTACTGTAGGTATTAGAAAGCCAATTTTGAAAGCCTTTGTCTGGAGCGTGGCACTCTATCGAATTGAAACTTGGGACTCTTGGTGCAACAAAAAAGAGGAGAATTGAAGCATTGAAAATGTGGTGTAACAGGGTTACAAATGAAATGGTATTAAGGCGAGTGCGAGAGGAGAGATATTTTTGGTGACTGCTAATGAAGAGAAGAGATAGATTGGTAGGACACATGCTAAGACACCCAAGGTAGGTAAGCTTAGATATGGAAGGAAGGGTCAAGGACAAGAACTGTAGGGGTAGGCCAAGGTTAGAATATGTTGAACAGATTTCCTGGGATGTAGGGTGTGCTAGCTATGTAGAGATGAAACGATTAGCTCAGGACAGGGAGGCATGGAGAACTGCATCAAACCTGTCAAAAGACTGAAGACTCAAACAACAACAACAACAACAACAACAGTAAAAGGCGAAATGTGACCTTGAAGAAATTAATGTTCGTAATTAGTCTATGGTAATACACGAATTACATAATTAAGTAGGCTACACAAGTTGGGGCTCAATGGATAATGCGTCATAACGTGCATAGTGTTTCAAGCCAACAAACGTAGTAGAATTACTTGTCAAAATATTTCCGGTTTAGTACTGTAAAAGGTGAAATTTCTTCCCAATTATTTTAATATAATAAGATTTCTTCCGATTGTATTAATATAAAAGATGAGGCCATTTGACAGCCGGAGCCCAGTGTGCGGGAACCAGGAATATGGGACACAAATGATTCCTAATATAAAAACGCGTAAAAGAATTTGTATAGGCTATTATAATTAAATAGGATGTAATGAAACGCCAAGCATAACAATGCAACAAATTTGTCAGGCACAAAACGCCTGCTGAGGTGTGACTCGAACCACTTGCAAATCGTTTATTAAACAATTGTCGAGCATACTGCCCTCTTCACCACCTTTACACTAGGGCTGTTACTTTTAATCGATTAATTTCAGATTTCGATTAATCGATTATAGAAACCGAATAATCAATTAATTATCGCAAATAACGATTAATCTATTAAGCTAATAATCTGATAACTTAATGGTTTTCAGAAAAATCGATTAATCGGTTATACAAATAATCGATTAATCGATTAATCGGTTTTTGATTTGTTTTGTCGATTAATCAATGTACATGTATTTCGCACTTTCAACTACGCTCTCACAGAATCAACAAACTATGACACAACTTGGTTTCTTAAGGGGAGACGTGCACGAAATCCTTCTGAAATATGATTTTTTGTTGTTGCTGAAATTGCAAGCTTATTATCTTGTGAATCTACTCCCAAAAGGATTTGGTTGAATTCAATGCCTAAGTCCATTTAAAAATTGAAATTCCTAACATATGCGCGTCAGGTGCCACACCCTCTTTTCAATGCATTGCTATTTTTCATAGAGCCTCCGTGGCTCAGGCGGCAGCACGCCGGCCTCTCACCGCTGGGTCCGTGGTTCAATCCCGGTCACTCCATGTGAGATCTGTGCTGGACAAAACGGAGGCAGACAGGTTTTTCTCCGGTTACTCCGGTTTTCCCTGTCAAAATTTCATTCCAGCAACACTCTCCACTATCATTTCATTTCATCTGTCATTCATTTAATCATTGCCCCAGAGGAGTGCGTCAGGCCTCGGCAGCCGGCACAGTTCATATCCTCGCCGCTAGATAGGGGCTTCATTCATTCCATTCCTGACCCGGTCGGAGACTGGAAGCAGGCTGTGGATTTTCATTTCTATTTTTCATCTTTGCTGAACACTTTACGTCATTTTAGTCAGGCAGTTGGTGGTATCACACTTGGGTATATTGAAGAAGGCTGTGGTGCGCACTTCCGGTTGATCAAGCATGGCGATTACCGCGGAAAGTCTGTTTTGGTTTCAGAGATAGAGTGCGAGGTAGGGAGTTGTTATTTCTTCAAAATTTGTAAGAGACGTTATTATTAATAACAATGAGCAGGTCTGCTAGAGTGTTCAAGAAAGTTAAAAGATCTATTGTACTGAATACAAAGAAAACTATACCGGGCTTATCTAATTTATTCCAATTGTTTACATACCTGAAGATGGCGGCTGTGCTAAATTTTGAAATTATTTTTTTATTTCTTGTGTCCTAATCATACGATCGAAGTCAACGTTTGATTAGTCTATTGATCCTACGCAATAATCGTCATCTAATAGTATATAACTCTATGGCCTACATAGGCTATATCAAAATCCAACATGGCAACAATCCAAAATATTTTGACGGTTTTCAATATCTACGAATCTATTAGGCCTACAGCAATCAAACTGATTTTTTATGTTGATCGAGGCAATTAACGTAAGTAGGATGTATGAAAATAGGCTATTTAGTTCTTCACGGAACTACTATTTCGGCTGTGAGTCGCTCGCTTCATCATGGATAACGTTCTACAGGGCATCGACAAGAGGCGTAGTGATTCTGCAAACAAGGCTGTTGATGACATCCATAAGGAGGCCAGGCAAAAGAAAATACTTGGGAGGAAAGCAGCTGAAGAGGTGGATGATGAGCATTATGGATATGGTCAATTTTGATGTCGTTGAGTCGAGACAAGTAGCATGTCTACCTTGCTAAAATTCAATTGTCATTTCATGGACTTCCTTTTTCCAAAACAAATGTACCTTTTCCACTTGAACTACTAAAGATACCAATTCAAAACTTGGTAGAGAGACAGGTTAAACATTGTTACACATTTTACTGGAAGAGAATTACAAAATATGTAATTTTATGGATTTCCGAGGTTCATATGTATGCATTTTTTGTGAATTTTTCAAATTCAAAAGTTCTTTCATTTTCAAAAAGTCTAATAAGGCATGGAATTAAAAACAGCTCCAGGGATTGCATTAACAAGGTTATAGAAACCACTAAAATGAATTACAAGTTCCAGGACCTTAGTGTTGCTGAGAAAAAGGTGCATCTATGTGACCAAAATTCAAATTTCAAAAAAAAAAAATATATATATATATATATTCAAAAACGTTCTACCCAAATTCACTGATTAATTTTAGTAGCAAATACCAATGCATTTTAAATCAGTGAGCAAAGCTTCATGATTCTAACTCAAATAACGTCCAAGTTATAGAACATTTAGAATGTCAATGCATTTTCGTGCACGTCTCTCCTTAATCATTCGACATGTTTACCCGGGGCAGTCCCATGATGGATGATGTTTTTGATTCTTTTAGGGGCTATGCAACATCGTGGTCACGTATCCCCGTGTACTGGGGTGTGTTTAAGATTTGTCTAATAACATGTGTCACTGTGATGTCTGTACCAGTGTGTGTATTTGTAATTCAGGTAGAATATGGCTAGGAACCGACCGTGGACTTAAATTAGGTACCATCCCCGCATTTGCCTGGAGTAGAAATGAGAAACCATGGAAAATCACTTCCAGGATGACTGAGGTACGAATCAAACCCGCCTCTTTATCAGTTTTGCCTCACGAGGCTGACAAGTGAGTGTACCACGTTCCAGCTCCCACACCAGGATTAAATTTCTTGGCAGAGACGAGAATCGAACCGAGACCTCTGTGGTGACAGCCAAGAATGCTAGCCACTGCTCAACGCCCGCTTTGAGGTTTCATTTAACTTCACTCCAAGGATTACCGTGTTGGAAGCCCTTTTTCAGGCTTGCCTTAGAAATCGAAATTTGTTCACTAATCCTGAAAAAATACTAAGTTACATGATGTTAATAAATTCACTTGGATGACTAGTTTCGATCGTCAAGTGATCATCATCAGATCATTTACACTTAGGCTATTAAATCTACTGTAGATGGAGAAGTATGGCATGGTAATCACAATATATACACTTATTTATTTGCAGTAGCAATTAAACTAGCAAACTAGTCAAGATATGTGCTTTTTGTTGAGATAATGATAGTTATTAAATGGTACACTTGGCAGTTTGAGCGATGTGTGGTCCGTTTTTGTGCACAACGTGTGGACGTTATTGCTGAAACAATAACCTGACAATTTAATAACAATCACAAAATAGCACCAAGCAAGCAAACATGAAGATAAATCACCACTATCAGTATTTCAAAAAAAAAAAAAAAAACAAGAAGTTCCGTGACGAACTAAAGAGCCTACTTTTCTTAAAATTTAAAATTCATGCCAATGATTAATCTATATATGGACCTATATAGAATAATGACAAAATTAAGTTGGTAATATCGAAATTTCTAATTAATGTAGCCCAATAGAGCACTACAGCCTGGTGACTGAATATATTCTTAGTTCCATCTCTTAAGGTACAGAATACACATAGGCTATAAAATTTGGTTGAAGTTCAATGGATAGCATGGCCATTACATGCAGTTAGACATTGGATCTATCAGCGCGCGTAAAATCATGTTGGCAACAATGTCATGCATATGTAGATCAGAAATAATCTGAAATATCATGATCTCTTGTTGTGCCAATTTTGGATGAAATCCATTTGTTAGTATAGAAGTTACATGTATTTTAAAATTGGACCTATCAGCAGGCTTAGAATCATGTTGGCAGCACTGACGTATATTAGTTTCTTGAAATTAATCTAGAATGTCAGGTACTATACGTGTGCAAAGTTTAGAGCATACTTTCTGATATATTGATATTAGGGTAAAAAAATAGAGACAGCATTTACTAACAGTTGGTGGCCCAGGTTGCTCTTAAGGATACGCATAGTCATATCTGTTATGGTACATATACCACATACGAAAGTTGGTTGAAATCCAATTGATAGTATAGAAGTTACATGTATTTAAAAATTGGTCCTATCAGGAGGCTTAGAATCATGTTGGTAGCACTGACGTATATTAGTTACTCCAAATTAATCTAGAATGTCTTGCACTATACGAGTGCATATTTTAAAGCTGGCGGCTTGCATACTTTCTGATACATTGGTATTTGGATAAGAACATAGGGAGAGCATTTATTAACAGTTGACAGCCCTGGTGGCTCTTAAGAATACACTCAGTCATGTGTGTTTATGTACACATAGTACATACGAATTTCGGTTGATATCCAATTGATAGTGTAGAAGTTATATGCATTTAAACATTGGGCCTATCGTCAGGCTTAGAATCATTTTGGCAATACTGCTGTGTATGGTCTCCTGGAAATTAAATTGAAATTTTATTATCTATATGTGTGCCAATTTTTGAATAGTTCCCATGCATACCTTCCAAGATATACAACATGGAGCTCAAATTTTAATTACGTTTTTTCAGCAGATGGTAGAACTGACATCATTTTCAAATATGGGCTTGGGATATTCAGGTATAGATTGATATTCCCCGCGACCACCTGCAGCGCTGAAGGAGTATTTTCAATTGCTGGAAACATTGTGACTGCATAGCGGAGCTGCCTCGCCCCAGAAAATGTGTACTTGGTAGTATTTTTGCACCAAAACAGACCGTCAATTGAAATATATTGTCACATTTACTTATAAATAATGCATCTTGTTTGTGAACTGTCGAAGCCATTCCTTCAGTGTTGCCTATACAAACTGTCAGTTGTAACTCTTCAGTCGGTCAACACGAATTTGTCCAATGACTGTGCGGGGTGCAATGTATATATAATATGAGTAATAAGTGAATAAACTCCTTGAAAAATTACACGTATTATTTATGATCACAATGACCCCGGCGGGAGTAAGCAGGCAAAAGCGTAACAACTGTACGACCAAGGCTCCGCTGAGATACGTAACCTTATGCATAATAGAATTCAAGTGCATGCTCTAATTTTATTTTATTTATTATATTGTGTTATTCTTATTTGTATACACGATCATAATACTCATAAGTAATTCACAAACCCTTATTAAACAAACTAAATGTATACAGTGCTCAAAAAAGGTTTCGCATATTGTGATTTAGTAACTTGTTTATTTTGCTATGTGTAAGTTATCATATTATACACAATATGGGGTACGTATAAAGAAAAACCACACACATCTGCTTTGCAAAAGAGACAGAAACACACAACGAATAACAAAAGTGATAATGTGGGACTCAACACACATACGTCCTTTTCATATTGGGACATATCAATACCGTGTATGGCCACCACGAACTATAATCCATGCTTGCAGACGACGAGGCATACTGAGCACCAACGAATCCAACGTGGTTTGGGGCAGATTACCCCACTCTTGGACATCAGCTTCAATCAGTTGCTCTTTGTTTGTTGGAGGATTGGGACGGTGCGAAATTGCCCTCTAGGGCTCTTTCCATGCATGTTCAATACAGTTCATGTCGACAGAATAGGCAGGCCACTCCATTCTCTGTATGACATGCAGGGAGGCGAGAAGAGTAATGGAGTGGCCCCTCACCGCAGCTAGCCTGTGGAGAAAGTGGGCCCACTTCGCAGGGTTGGGAAGCCTGAGATGCCACGCCCACTTGGCACAACCGTGCGCTACTGAATGTGGGAGAATGCTGCTAAAACTAAGTGTTTTCTTCCTATTCATTCTCTCTTGGGCGGGCTGCGTGGCTCAGTGGTAACGTTCTTGCCTGCTGTGACCAAGGTTGCAGGATCAGATCCTGAGAAGAGTAATGGAGTGGCCTTTAGCCAGGTCAAGCACAAGTAGGGTGACCAACTCTAAACTCTAAATTTTCAAATGGAGGACAGACTCGTAATAAAAGGAGGACTTTTCATAAAAAACGTTCTAAAAATGGAGGACAAATGGAATTTTGATATTTACATGCAAAATTTAGTATTACATACCTTATAACTGTTATGTTGATGAAGATGCGGAAGTTGTAGCTATTTGATGCTGATACTTATCGACTGCACCCACTTTCAACAGCAAAGATGAATTATTTTCTTGTAATAAATAATTGTAAAACTCTCCACATGACATGTTTTTAAAGTTGTACTTCACTATTATAATACCCTTAACCGACTCGGTCAGCAAACGGTTTCTTTCTTCTGACCACTGTGTATTAATCAGGGAAAATAATCTTTCAACGGCTGCATTGCAACCTGGAATAGCGAAATAAAACTGACACATTTTAAGCAGCTCACTAAATGTTTCAATGTCAGGGCTATATTTGAAAAATTCACACCACTGCTTATCTAATGTTGTATGTTTAACTCCTAGTGTAATTCTGAACATTGCAAAATTGGTCAAAAAGTTTAGAATCGTCTATCTCCACACCTTTAGATTGCAAATACTCGAGACAAGGAAGAACATCTTCAAACTTAATGTCTTTCATACTATGAAGCTTCATCCATTGGAAGCATTTAAATTCTTCCATCATAGGGTTACACCACTTTAACAGGTATTGAATGCACGTTTCATAAAAAACAACAACATGTTCTACAAATGCAATGCATTCTCTTTCGAAGCCATTTTCAGTGAGGGATTTCAGAGACTTTTTGACTTTAAGAAGTATGAATTTATTTTCCATCCTATCATTCAGTGTGGCCAGAGCTGAACCTAATAGACTATATCACAAACTTCTGCTATAGAGAGCATTTCTTTTTCAATGTATGAAATTTTGTTGTGAAAAATGTGCATAGTGGAATGAACAAACCACAGGTAAAGCTCAGAAAACTCGTTTTCAAAGAAGAACCTAATTATAGCAGGAACAGAATTTGAAGGCTGAGAAAGAAAGTACGACTTCAGAGCTGCAAACAGTTTTAGCATTCTTTCTACTGCAGGAAACAAACTTAACCACCTTGTTTTGCTGTGACACAAAAGCTGTTCATAATTTATTTCAACAAACTCGCAGAATTCTTTGAGTTGTACAGTGCGAATTGTATAGATATGGAAATAATTGAAGACTTTTAAAATTATACTCTCTACATCAACTGGCAGTACATCAGCACCGTGTTGCAAACAATTATGCAGTACATGTGCTGGGCATCCAACCCCGATTATATGTTCATTTAATTTACTTTTTAGTGCTGAAAATACGTTTTTGCCTTCTCTACGATTAACCCCTCCAAAATTTACATTTGCATTGTCTCCAATAAAAGCAACGCATTTAGCAGAAATATTATGCTTCTTAAAAGTCTCGGAAACATAATTGGATATTGTCTCTGAAGTTTCATTAGGACATGTTTGTATTCTAAGACTTTAGTTTGAATACCATTTTCTTTATAGTAGAAATATTGTATAACAATAGGAAAAAGTTTCAAAGCCCCATGGTTGCTAGTATCAGTACCCACTCCGAACAAAGGAATACTATTATTCTATGTTTTAGTGATAATGTCAATGGAATGAGGGGCGATTACTTTATTTATGATAGCTTCAGTTTTGGTTCTAGCGCATGATATTTTGTTAGCAATCTCAGAATCTGCAAACAGCACTTTATCCAACTTTGATGTGCAGTCCATAGACCTATACGACTGATGGTGAGAAACAGTGTGACATGCCAATGTTGCTTCAGTTGCCCGAACTTTCCTGTCTAGTGGGGAATGTTTAATCGGGAAAAATGAATCAATATTACTGCTAGAAGAACTGCTCCTAATTCTTTTTCTATGCTTTTCACTAGCAATATGTCTCTCGAGATCACCTGCACCTTTATTTCCAACAGTTACATAACAGTCACAAATATAACATTTCGCCTCACTTTCATTACGCCCCTCTCTAAAACACGGGTACTTCTGTTTCAATTTCTCCGAGAACTTACATTTCCTTTTTTTTTGCCTCGCCACTTTTGAGTGATGACATACTGATATTATTCAAACAAACACTCCACTCACTCAGAAGGTAAGAATCCAACTAGCACAAAAACAAAACTACGTAATACCGCAGCCAGCATTACTTGACTCGTGAATCCCCGCCGAGAATTCCCCGACCCCGACCGAGCACGTTCATATCACGTCGGGCAGTGTCACCACTTTGGTGACAGGCCCTTCAGACAGCTCTAACTTAAGATTTGATTTATTATTAAGTGAATAAATGACGTAGTCTGATAGGGGTATTCAGAATAGGCTATAGACTGAGATAGAGGAAATGCAACAAAAATAGCTTTGCAACAGAGAAAACAATAGGAAACTGAATGACTAAGAATACAATATGCAAAAAGCCGGACATTTAATAGCAAATAATAAATGCCTGCCGGATAGAGGACAAGCATGAAAAAAGGAGGACATGTCCGGCAAATGCCGGACGGTTGGTCATCCTAAGCACTAGACACCTAATTATAATATGCTACACTGTACACAAAATAATGACATATAAAACTGTACATTTCATCAAATTAAAGCCGCTCACAGACCACAAATTGACAAGAATAAGCACTGCAATCACAGTCCAACTGTGAGCATTACTGTCCTTTGAACTGCATAACTTTGGTGAAATGTTGTCTAATTCTTGTTCCCTGGATCTTTTCATTTTGCATTCTGAATAAGTGTCTTACAATTAGTCGAATGTTGAAATACAGTTGACATATTAGCCTAATCAGATAGAGAACATGATTGTCTTCTACAGACTGTTCAATACAATGTTCATTCAACTCAGTGAAGACAGATTCATGCAAAACGTCTTTTAGCACTTGCGACGTCATGAAGTCTAGCGTATTTCCCGTCACTCTATTAGCGGAATTTTGCACTTCCCTTATCCTTTTCTCAGCTCGCCTGCACACACCAATTACGTCTTTCGATGGGAAAACCAAGCCTCCTCTATTCTTAATCCTTATCAGGTGACAGTTAACACCCGCATTTTCAACTTCTCTCAAACAACTAATTCATTGCTCACGTGCTATTTTCCGCTCAATCTGAAACCAACAAAACCAGCGATGTGTTTCACAACCTCAGATGAAAATTCACTGATATCACTGAAATTTCCTCGAGATAATGATGATTCGATTCAGTGTCATTTTCCGTGCCAATTTCTTCGGTGTCAAAGCGTGGAGTCGAAAAATGTAGCCCCTCGACCGGGTTCTTCTCAGACGCGGATCTAGAGTTTGGTTTTGGAGGGGGTCAGAGATTCGATCTAGAGTTTGGCTTTGGGGGGGGGGTCAGAGAATCGAAATTGTTAAGAAAAATTGTATCACTAAAAACGCAATCACAAAATAACCAAACGTACAAAACCAGACATTTTTTTTGCAAGCTTCATGGATAGAAATTTGATGCGTTTAGCGCACCAAAAATATTCGTACAAATTGCAACGGCGTGTTTTGCGACTTTTACATCGAGCTTCGAGAAAAGGATCAAGGTACGTTACAGTTTCGGCAAGTCGAGTTGATACCGACAAAGGGAGAAAGTCACAGCTTAAATTGCCAACCAAGCTTGCAGTTTGGACGTCGGCAAAAATTTTTGGTGCGAAAAAAGCCCCAGTTTCCTATCCGTGCATTGCTGCACATTCATCGTGATATCACTATAAACATCGATTCGGTAATCACAAGGTTTGCTAAACAAAATAGACGAGTTGATTTTGTTGTATAACTAATAGTTTTTATACAAGAGGTTTGAAGTTGTAAATATGTACAGTTGTAACAGAACATAAGAATTCCAATAAAGATAATTTAGTATTGAATAAAATGAAAAAAAAAAAACTGTTTTTCAGTTAAAATTCGTTAAGTTTTATTTGTCTGGTAATTGTGTTTTCGTATTTTGAGTTTGCACAACAATGTGGTCTCCGTTTGGGGGGGGGGGGTGTCATGACCCCCGTGACCCCCGTGACCCCCCCCCCCTCCTTGAATCCGCGCCTGGTTCTTCTTCACAGTAATAAAATAGGAAATGTTCTCACCTTTTGTACCTGAACAGTATTAAGGGCACTGGTAGCCCCATCCAAAACGATATTACTTGGCTCGAGGGTGTCAACATCCCTGGATCGTGGTTCCTTACTTTTCTGCAAACCATTATTATTTAGAATGACATCCAAACGGAACAATAAAATATAAAGCAGTATCTTAATTTAAGTCGTCAAGTGATAATTACCTTAGGAGCTGAAGGCTGTAAGTAGCTTGGATAGGCAGGGAATACGTTCGGGAAGGCATTCTCTCTCAGTCTCGGCCCGGATAAGTATGTATTATTCACTTGGTCAGGGCTAAAGTGCTCCGTACAAATGACACTATGAACACCAGGTGTCCAGTTCTTCCTCTTAACTGGGTTCTGAGGGAACCTACACCAATCCACATTTCAAAACAATGACGTTCTCTCCATGAAAAAATATACATGCGTGTCTACGTTTAATAGCTTACGAGAAGAATAACTTACCGATGAAAAGCAATGCCGGGTTTTCTGTTCCTGTCACTTCTATTGTTGCACCCATATACACAACAAAAACCCATAATAAACAACAGTTACATTAGGCAACTTGTCGCAGGTAACTAACTCACTGGGTGAATACAAACTTACGACTACTGTCGACCAAAGTATTATGTGCACTCAAGTTTGAAGGTTGTTTGTGAAGTAACCAATAGACCTATATAAAATCCAATAACATCATCATTTTCGTCGTTCTATTTTACGTTAGTTCATGTAGGTTTGGAGTTTTTATTTTATAGTTTTATATTTTTTATCGCAGTTGGAACACAAAAAGGTGCACGATTTTAAGCGGTTTCAACCATGCGTCACATTTAAGATTTATTATCTCAAAAATCTGTCATCAGATCAAATCCAAATTTTAACACAATATACAATGGAATATTGTATAACTGGTTTATTAATTTCAACATTTTGTGTGTCCAAGAAACAAAGTTGTTATCATTTTTTGTAAGGTAACATTTTCTCGGCTCAGGGTGGTTGGAAAATGTAGTTTTTGGTTGCATTTTAATCCTTATACATCAAAACATTATGCTGTATGACTGTGACATACCTAAATTAATTCAATTATTTTATATCGGTTTGTATGTGTACGGGGAAATAACACATGGTTGAACAGCTAGCCACTCCGGAAAAAGCAGTACAGCGTTGCTGAGATGGAGCCCATCAATTCCGAGCGAGGCGCGCTATGATGCGTGATGGGCTCTATTTTGGCAACGCTGTACAGTTTTCCCCGGAGCGGCTAGCTAGTGAACCATGTCTTATTTCCCCCTACATATACAAACTGATATAAAATAAGTGAATTAATTTACGTATTTCACAGTCATAAGCATAACGTTTCGATGTATAAGGATTACAACGCGACCAAGAACTACATTTTCCAACCACCCCGAGCCGAGAAAAGGTTACCTTACAAAAATGATAACAACTTTGTTTCTTGGACACACAAAATTTTGAAATTAATAAATTAGTTAGGCTATACAACATTCCAATGTATATTGTGTTAAAATTTTGGTTCGATCTGATGACGGATTTTTGAGTTAATAATTCTTAAATTTCACTCATGGTTGAAACACACTTAAAAACGTGCCCTTTTTGTGTTCCAACTGCTATAAAAATACAAAAATATAAATTTAAAAATCCAAACCTACATGAACTAACGTAAAATAGAACGACGAAAATGTTGATGTTATTGGATTTTATGTAGGTCTATTGGTTACTTCACAAACAACCTTCAAACTCGAGTGCACATACTACTTTGGTCGACAGTAGCAACTAGAACGCACTGCTTCCCAGCTAGCTGTGGTGCCAAACAATATGGCTGCTGCTTCCAAGGGGTGGTCCCGCTTGACCTGGCTAAGGGCCACGCCATTACTCTTCTCACCTCCCTGATGACATGCATCTGAAGGAACTGATTGACCACTCTAGCTCGATGGGCACGAGCATTACCGTCTACTAGTGTAAAGCCCTCACCCATTGTGGCAGCAAATCCTGTAACGACAGGTTCAAGGATGTTGTCTCTATACACCAGACCAGTCATGTTACCGTGGATAGGAATTAAAGGCGTACGTCGACCGAACATGATTCCACCCCAAAACATGACTGAACCTCCTTGCTGTTGATGGCTTTCCTGGATGAAGGGCTCGTGAAATCTCTTACCCACTCGGAGCATTCGGAGTGTGGCAACGTAATAGTGATAGTGATTGTAATAGTGATCATAACTAACACATGTAATGTTCCCAGGAGTGTTATTTACTTATAATTCATCTATTTTATACATTGGACTCCACCCAGTCTTTGGGCAAATTCAAGTTGACCGACTGAAGAGTTACAACCTACAGGCCTTTGTGGAAATGAGGCTAAACCCAAATAAAACAAAAATGTTCCTGTCCTAAATTGTAAACAGCCATCCCAACAAAAATTGAACAAGATGCAAAAGCTTTGCTGAAACCTCCTCGTTTTCTTTTCCTGAAACCCTTCCCAATTTGATTGATGTTTGCTCTTCCACGGTCACTGACTGTTATTTGGTTATTGTTAACATAAACAAGGAAGGACACTTATATTTACGCAAAATTTAACTTTTATAGATTTCCATTCATCATTCCGAAAATAAGCCTAACTCGACTTAAGCGATGACTTCTCATTTTAACCATTTTCAAAACTTATTTTCTTATCTCGTGTCTACTAATTAATTAATCGATTATTCGGTTAATCGATTAATCGATTTTAAGAATGTTCGATTAATCGATTAATGGTTTCCGAATAATTTCAAATTAATCGATTAATTGAAAATCGATTGCCAGCTCTACTTTACACGATAGAACCGCATGCATGTAACATGTCTTGCTATCATGTACAGTGGCTAAAAGTGAAACTCGTACAGTGATCTAATGACATGTAGGCTATACCATGCACTAAATATAAACAACATGCAGTACAGTAACGTAATAAATA
This sequence comes from Meconema thalassinum, assembly GCA_946902985.2. Classification (NCBI taxonomy): domain Eukaryota; kingdom Metazoa; phylum Arthropoda; class Insecta; order Orthoptera; family Tettigoniidae; genus Meconema; species Meconema thalassinum. The sequence goes on along the minus strand of OX336389.2, from coordinate 853,486,940 downwards.
TTTGATAAGACTAGAGTGTATAACTTTCATACAATCAATACGTAGCATTTCATATTTTGGAACAATGCAATAGCAAATTACAATGTGGCACAATAGAACAGGTTTTGTCTCAAAATAAAACTCGTAGGCCTACACTTTCTTGCTACACACAAAAAAAAAAAAAGACTGCGAAACGACATAATTAATTCACCAGCTTTTCACAGTACAGCACAGGACAGGAATCTTGTTCCATTCTTCTAAAATAGCTTTCTTCAAGTTATTCTTGTTTTTGGTAGAGTGCTGCTGTACTTTAACTTGGAGCTCGGACCATAGATATTCTATTACATTAATATACGGTGATTGGGGTGGGGTTTCTAATACCTTTGGGCACTTGTAATGAAGCCAGGTGTTTCTGATCATTATCCTGATAAAATTTGAATGTACTACCAATCCCAAGTTTTTGAGCACTGGGCTGCACATTCTTCTGTAAGGTGTTTAAATATACTGTACATTTCGGTCCATAATGTTCTCTATGAACTCTAAATTACCCACCCCACTCGCAGCCATACACCCCGATTTCATTTCATTTCATGACAGAAAGTTATCACAATGTTTCATAGATTGTCGTAGATTCTTCTCGTGAAGGTCGGTATGTAGCTTACGCCACATATAATCCCTCCCATCGGATCCAAAGAGGTTTACCTTACACTCATCGGTGAAGAGAACTGATTTCCAAAAGTCCAAATCCTTATTTAGATGTTCCTGAGCAAATTCGACTATCTTCTGTCTGTTGACTTCTGTAATGTAAGGTTTCTTCCTAGCTACTCGGCTGTTATAATTACGTTTCCGTAATACATTTCGCACTGTTTCATGATTGCATGTCTTCCATAACCACCTTTCAGCCTCTAAAGTTAACTTAGGAGCCGATAACTTTGGATTCTTTTTCACCTCATTAAGTAACCAGCGTTCATCCCTTTGACTAAAGATTTTTCTGGAGCTCGCTCTTATCTTGTTGACTAACCAATTGCGTTCTTTGAAACGTTTTATGATAATGTGATCTGGAATATGATCTATTAACGACTTTAGCTAGTTCTCTTAGTGATTTACCTTGTCTATGATGATGGACGATAAGTTGACTTTCCACCGGTGATGTTTGCCCATTTTGCCGTCCCATTGCATGTCTAGGTCTACTGTATCGTACCTACTGTAAGCTGCTCTCGGAATGAAGCACGTCTGACCTGGGCACAAGTCTGAGTAGGACTGAGGGAGTGAATAGGCTGTGTACTGTACACTGTACGAGTTTCATTTTGACCTGGTATGCCGACACCTCACACAAAATATTTATTTTATATTTAATGTATAGTTCCATGTGATCGGTATTTTTTGTACATCATCTGTAATGTCTACGGCATTAGACAGTCCAGATGTCGTTTCCCTTTGCATCCTAGTTACCTTATTGCCAAGAGCAATACGTGGTAATAGGCCTAAATCACTGTCTGAGTTTCACTTTCAGCCACTGTAGGCTATAAGCTTCAGGTATTGTACCAAAGGTCGTGGAGCATTTGCCTTTATTAATTTCGGACGCAATCTGCCTATATAGCTGTGCCACTATAAAGATTATAGGCCTACATCCTTAGGTTTATGAGTGCTGTATTAGGCTGGAATCAGGAGACAGTCAGCCATTCCTACGACCTTTCATCACAGGGGCGTTGGGTACCACATGGCGGTCGAAAGTGGAACTTCGCTAACTTTCATAACTCAGCGTGCCCAGAAGAATGACCTTGGTGAAATGAATATTCGCAATTATTTCAATACACAGATGACACAATCAAATAAGTTGGATATTGCGTAAAATGAGTCATGCTCAAGCCAACAAACGTCATCGTGTCACAGTTACTTGTCAAGATATTTCAGGTTTAGTAGAAGGTGAAATGTGACCTTGGTGAAATGAATACTCTCAATTATTTTAATACACAGATGTCAGAGTCAAATAAGTTGAGCCTGGGCCCTTCATGGGCTATAGTGTCATGGTTCTTCTTCCTTTCTTTATTTCTTTCTTTCTTTCTTTCTTTCTTTCTTTCTTTCTTTCTTTCAACACACAACGTTCGAAACCTGGCGCAGTCAGCTGGCATTTGAGGGTGCGCAGATGCGAGGGAGCCGTGTCAGTACATTTACTGGCACGTTAAAGATCCCCTTTGGGGCAAAATTCCGGCACCCCGGCGTCTCTAAAAGCCAGTGTAGTTAAAAGGGACGTAAAACCAATAACATTATTATTATTATTATCAACACACAACCTCCAGATAACTCCATGGATAGTAGGCCTACCTTGTTTCAGGTACCGAGAATCTACCCCCATCCTAGACCGTAAAACTTACAGTTACAAACACTACTACAGTCAACACAGACACATTGATTATCGGACAAATTCAACACACACGCAAGTACACGGGGCTGATGACCAAGATGACTCAATTCCCTATAATGAACTATTAACAACAACCAACATTCCTTTGAGGCTAAACTGCTGTAGTATTCTGTCTTTTGACTGGTTTGATGCAGTACTCCACGCCTCCCTGTCCTGAGCTAATCGTTTCATCTCTACATAGCTACCACGCCCCACATCCAAGGCAATCTGTTTAACATATTCTAACCTTGGTCTACCCCTACAGTTCTTGTCCTCGACCCTTCCTTCCATAACTAAGCTTGCTATTCCTGGATGTCTTAATAAATGTCCTACCAACATTTCTCTTCTCTTCATTAGCAGTCGCCAGAAACATCTTTCCTCTCCCACTCGCCTTAATACCTCTTCATTTGTTACCCTATCTACCCATCTAATCTTCATCATTCTCCTCTAACACCACATTTCAAACGCTTAAATTCTCCTCTTTTCTGCTGCACCAATAGTTTCACTTCCATATGGCGCCACGCTCCAGACAAAGGTTTCCAAAAATGACTTCCTAATACCTAAATCTATATTCATTGCCAACAGATTCCTTTTCTGTAGAAATGCTTTCCTTGCCTGTGCCAACCTGCTTTCTATATCTTCTCCTACTTCTCCTACTTCCTATAGTTCGTCACGTGCCAATTTGATAACAATAGGGGTTTGTGATTTCTTTCTTAGAGATATGTACCTCTCTATGCTCCTCATTTCACCTAGTGGAGGGGGGGGGGGGGAGAGAGGGGGGAGGCAAGTAAGGTGGAAGATAATCAAAAGGGACTGAGATTTACAATTAGTTATCACTAGTGAACTACTACTAAGTACTAATCGCCTAAATAATTCATTCTTATAGCCATTATACGAACTTATGAATGATCATACCGGTATTAGCTACTAAAATTACGTAAAGCCAGTAAGTTCACGGCAAAAGTCGCTAGTTACCTCTATAAACAGATGTTTTTATTTCAGTAGCTAAAGGCAATTATAACAATGTCAATATTTATACCTTTGAGAGCATAACGTAAGGCATTGCTGAAGTTGTGTTTTTTTATTAGGCCTTGGCTATAGCTCAAGACAGAATATTTCAGTTCTTATTTTAGAAAAACTGGGAGAGGGCAAGGGAGTGACCAAAGTCTCATTTTGGGATGACTCGTGCCCACCACAATCTACCCAGTAGCGATACCTCAGCACACAGGTTCCTATATCTAGTATTTTCTCCCGCCTTCCGTGGTATCGTGGTACGTATTGAGATTCCAGATCCAGAGGTTGTGGGTTCTTTTCCTGGCTCTGGCAAGAAATTCAATTCTTTTCTGAGGGTTGGAACGGAGTGCACTCAGCCTCGTGAGGTAAAACTGAGAAGAGAGGGGTTGAATTCTTTCCTCAGATGGCTTACCTCCTTCCAAATCCTAACCTCAATTACAAATGCGCACACTATTACAGCCATCACAATGACACAGGTTATCAGACGCACACACACACACACACACACACACACACACACCCAAGTACACGGGACTACAAGACCAACATGTCGCAAAACCCCTAAATGAATCAACAGCAACACACTCTTTTAGTTCCACTGAACATCGCATGGGGTCTTGTGATATCCTAGCCATCGCCTTCATGTACTTGGGTGTGTGTTGACTTTATCTGGCAGTGGTGTATGTACCAGCATGTGTACTTGTGATTGGGGCTAGACAGTCGTGGTCTGTAGTTAGGCACTATTCCAGCATTTGCCTGAGTAGAAGATGAATAGCTGAGGTTAGAATAGAACTCAACGCTTCTCAGTTTTGACCCACAAGGCTGTGTATATCTTCAAAATAGCTACAATTTGAACCCAGGACCTTTGGAACAGGAGTCTCAATACACCACAGATTCATTGTTTCCAAACATTTCAGGTACTTGCACTTGGACTCGTTAGAAAGTGGACGCTGCTCTGTTAACCTGCCAAACCGGTATGAAAACTACTGCACATAAGTTAACTCTTACGTAAGGTGCACGTTTTCGCGAGACTGAGAGAGCGGCTTGTACTTAATCCCATATACAGTATATTCTAGTCCAGTCATTTGAGACATGTGGTCCTCAATGGCAAGCATGTGGGCCTTGAGAAGACCTTCACCACCTACAGTATTTCATACATCCCTTGAAATGCAGAACGTAAATAATGCTTTAAATGTAATTTTATACAAATAAAGGACGTTATAATTTTATTAGCAGTGCACTACTCATCCCTTAAAAGGCAAGCTTCATCAGGTCCCTTTGGGCTCCTATAGATTCCATTAGGCTCCATTGAGCTCCAATTCTGTAGATTCCATTGAGCTCCATTAGGTTCCATTGAGATCCATTAGGATTCATTAAGCTCCAATAGGTTTAATTATGTTCCATCAGGCTCCATTACGTTCCATTAGGTTCCACTAGGTTCTATTAGATTGCATTCATTTCCATTAGGTTCCATTGGGTTCTAATAGGTTCCACTAGGTTTCATCAGGCTCCATTAGTCTCCATCATGCTCCAATAGGTTCTAATATATTCCATTAACTTCGATCAGGCTCCAATAGGTTTCATTAAGTTCCATTATGCTCCATTAGTCTCCATGAGACTCCAATAGGTTCCATTAGCCTCCATCAGGCTCCAATAGGTTTCATTAAGTTCCACTAGGCTCCATTAGTTTCCATGAGGCCCCAATAGGTTCCATTAGCCTCCATCAGGCTCCAATAGGTTTCATTAAGTTCCATTAGGCTCCATTAGTTTCCATAAGGCCCCAATAGGTTCCATTAGCCTCCATCAGGCTCCAATAGGTTTCATTAAGTTCCATTAGGCTCCATTAGTTTCCATGAGGCCCCAGTAGGTTCCATTAGCCTCCATCAGGCTCCAATAGGTTTCATTAAGTTCCATTAGGCTCCATTAGTTTCCATGAGGCCCCAATAGGTTCCATTAGCCTCCATCAGGCTCCAATAGGTTTCATTAAGTTCCATTAGGCTCCATTAGGCTCCATTAGTTTCCATGGGGCCCCAATAGGTTCCGTTAGCCTCCATCAGGCTCCAATAGGTTTAATTAAGTTCCATTAGCCTCCATTAGTCTCCATGAGGCTCCAATAGGTTCCATTAGCCTCCATCAGGCTCCAATAGGTTTCATTAAGTTACATTCGGCTCCATTAGGCTCCATTAGTTTCCATGAGGCCCCAATAGGTTCCGTAAGCCTCCATCAGGCTCCAGTAGGTTTAATTAAGTTCCATTAGTCTCTATTAGTCTCCATGAGACTCCAATAGGTTCCATTAGCCTCCATCAGGCTCCAATAGGTTTCATTAAGTTCCATTAGGCTCCATTAGGCTCCATTAGGCTCCATTAGTTTCCATGAGGCCCCAATAGGTTCCGCTAGCCTCCATCAGGCTCCAATAGGTTTCATTAAGTTCCATTCGGCTCCAATAGGTTTCATTAAGTTCCATTCGGCTCCATCAGGCTCCAATAGGTTTCATTAAGTTCCATTTGGCTCCATTAGTCTCCATGAGGCTCCAATAGGTTCCATTAGCCTCCAACAAGCTCCAAGAGGTTCCAGTAAGTTCCATTCGGCTCCATTAGTCTCCATGAGGCTCCAATAGGTTCCATTATCCTCCATTGCTTTTCACTAGGTAAGATGTTGGCATCCATTGTTGCGGATTGTACAACTATCACATCTTTGTATGATATGCCTCGTGGTTTAGTGGTTAGCAGCTTAGCTACCACCCCAGTGGCCAGGGTTCGATTCCTGACTGCTAAGAATTATAATTCAGGCTTGATGTATTGCAACGGTATCGTTGACGTGCAAATTACCCAGGTTATGTCAATTTCGATGACTTGCAGCAGGCCAGTTGTCTGCATGAGATTACTTTATCTTCGTATCGAAGGCTGTATGTTTGAGGATCGACATATTGAGTGAACATGCACTCTTAGTAAAACACGCATGTTGTTGACACTATTGGGAAAGTATGATTTGAACTTTTCAATAAGGAGTGGTTATACCTTGGTTCCATCAATAACCCAATGGCACCAATGCACTTGCAAGCATGTACACAACTCCCACAGTGTTTAATATTCTAGCATTGAGCTTTCTTTTCGAATCAAGCAACAATTCATTTGTTACCACATTGCTACTCGTTCATATGAGAAGAATGGACTGACATTACTTTCACCTGCAAGGATAACCTTCCTGCCGTAGCCTACTATTGGCTGTCAGGCATTAGCAAGTCAGTCTTTCTGCTAGACTCGTTGGTGAACGGTGAGTGTAATAAAAGCGATCGTATACATAAAAAAATTAAGATTATGGGAAAGGATCAATTTTGTCGTTAATTCATCTTTGGGACTTGGGACATCGTGGTAAACCCCCAGGGGCTCACTTCTAGTGGGCGTGGGTTGGCGACCACGGGGCCCCAGCTGAGTCCGGCATTGCTTCCACTTACTTGTGCCGGGATCCTCTCCGTCTTCTTTCCTGTCGACCTCACTTGGTCAACTCTTGTTCTCTTCCGACCCCGACGGTATTAGGGTATCCGAGGCCTATGGAGTCTTTTTCCCGCCTTCTTTGGCCCCTCTCTCATCTTTCCTGATACCCTCCTTCTGTGAGGGGTCAGCCTTCTTTTTTTTCCCTTTTACCTCCTGCCTTGTGCTCAAGGCCCTTAAGGAGGCCGGGTGTATGTAGCCCCACCCCTTCTGGTGCACCCTAGATAATGCTACACCCTCAGGGGCTCACGGCTGGTGAGTTCGGGAGTTGGCGACCCCGAGGGATTCCTGAGCTGGCTCCGTTTTCCCCTTTTGTCCCTTACCATTGGGGCGGACCCTCTCCTCTCTCCCCTCTCCTCTCCTATCCTCTTTTCATTATATTTCCTTTCTCTTTAAGATTCCCGCACTGTTTTTGTTACTTGGTTCACCGTGTATCTAAATTCCCTTTTAGCGATTTTTTAAGGTATTTTTAATCTACGTTGCATTTTGTAAGTTTTTTCGATCTAAATTACATCTCGCGATTGTTTTCAACTTCAATTGCATTTTGTAAAGATTGACAATCTAAATTGCTATTTGGTAAGTCTTTCAATGCAGGTAGCCGGGCCTTTTAGTGAGAATTTTGAATTTCAATTGCATATTGTAAGTATTTTCAACCAAAACCGCATTTCGCACGAATTTTGAATCTAAATTGCATTTTGTGGGTATTTTGAATCTAAATTACATTTTGTCAAGTATTTTCAATCTAAATTGCATTTTGTAAGTATTGTCAATCCACAAGAGTCGTTTGAATCTACCGTACATTTTGTAAGCATTTTCAACTTCAATTGCATTTTGTAAGTATTTTGAATTTCAATTGCACTTTGTGAATAATTTGGATTGGAACTGGGATATTTCAATCTGAATTGCATCGTGTATTTTCAATTTCAATTGCATTTTGTAAGTATTTTGAACCTCAATTGCATTTTGTACGTAATTTCGATCTCATTTGCATTTTGTAAGTATTTTGAATTCCAATTGCATTTTGTAGGTATTTCGACGCTACATTGCATTTTGTACGTATTTTGAACCTAGCCTTCATTTTGTGGGTATTTTTCAATCTATTCCTTTTGTGAATCTTTTCGTTCTAAATTCCCTTCTGTAAGAACATTTTGTGAGTTGTTTCAATCTGAGTTCCTTTTTGTAAGTATTTTCCGTCTCACTTAATTTTCGTTCCGGTTTCCGTTTCATTATCATCTTCGCTATCACCCAGATCATTAGGGGCCGATAACCTAGATGTTAGGCCCCTTAAAACAACAATTATCATCATCATCAACATCGTGGTAATAAGCCCTGTGTACTCGGGTGACTGTTGAATAGGTTCTAATAGGTTCCATTAGCCTCCAATAGGTTTCATTAAGTTCCATTAGGCTCCATTAGTGATAATCCATTGATAATCTGTGTTTCTGTATAGTCAACACATCCGTCCTTTTCAATGTGTTGGATGGTTTGGGTATCATAGCTCTCAGTCCTTAACAATGTGTTGGATGGTTTAGGTATCATAGCACCCAGTCCTTTACAATGTGTTGGATGGTTTGGGTATCAAAGCTCTCAGTCCTTAACAATGTGTAGGATGGTTTGGGTATCATTGCTCCCAGTCCTTAACAATGTGTAGGATGGTTTGGGTATCATAGCTCCCAGTCCTTAACAATGTGTTGGATGGTTTGGGTATCAAAGCTCTCAGTCCTTAACAATGTGTTGGGTGGTTTGGGTATTAAAGCTCCCAGTCCTTTACAATGTGTTGGAAGGTTTGGGTATCATAACTCCCAGTCCTTATTAATGAGTTGAGTGGTTTGGGTAACATAGCACCCAGTGCTCTTCAATGTGGTGAATGGTTTGGGAATCACACATGGGGGAGGAAGATTAACCCTACTTTCAACTTGATGGCTCCACAGACTCCATATTATGGTCGAATTCTGTTAATGAGCTTTCCAGACATGAAGTGCCAGCTCCATAACCGCCGGATCTTTTACAGTGTCTACAGGATAATCAAACTCATGGAAGACTGTAGCATTTCATAACTCTCCCCACTTGTTATTTTATTTGTTTTTTCATTAGTTATTGATGTTGAGGCAATTTTCTGCTAGCAAGATAGGAATACATCGAGATCTTAAAGGACTCTTCTTAGAACAGGTATGTTATTGTGAATCGGGAGCTCGGGATTGCGATTGACCCTTATATATTAGGAAATCCAATGTCGGTGGAGAAGCGTGGTTGTTATACATCATTTTCCAATCCTCATTGTTCTATTTAATTTACGAGGGGTGTTCAGAAACTAAGGTTAGAGTAATTGTTGTTTTAAGGGGCGGAACTACGAGGTCATCTACCCCAAGAAACTAAGGTTACACGGCTGATAGTCCGAAGGTTCGTCTGTTATACAGGTAGAGAAATTAGTAGGTTGGGGTAATTCAAATACATACGGTTGGTAACTGTGCAGAGTTTCAGCCACCCGCCACCTACAGCGCTAGTTGTAGGTAAACAACTAATGCCGGCTCGTTTGCAAAACTGGTCTCACGAAGAGATCCGCTCAGTTATTCGATTTCTGTGGGCGAAACTTGTAACCGTGGCCAGGACTTCTCACCGAGGGCGTCATCTCTCCTCATAACAACACGCGACCTCATACAGCCCAGAGGACCACCAAGCTGTTGAAGCGGTTTCGCTGGGACTTCATTTTCCACCCTCTCTAGTGCCTGAACCTCGCTCGAAGCGCTTTCACTTCTTTCCTCACTCGAAGGAGCACCTAGGAGGTCAACGATTCGCTTCCGACGAGGAGGTGAAACACTTTGCGACAACGTGGGTGAAACATGCAAGGTCAGGATTGTTACCATAAGGGAAGATTCCATCTTATCCCACGAAGAGGCAAGTGCCCAAACCGATACGGGGAGCTCTAGCAAGTCCGGAGATTGTAGGTTGGAACCCCGGCGCTGACAATGACAATTCCTTATGTGGATTTCCTCGTTTTTTCTACACTCTCTCCAGGCAAATAGTAGGTCGTTATTTCAATTTCCGGGGCACCTACCCCATCCGCGACACCAATAATTACAGCTACACACACTACTACAGTCACCACAGAAACACAAGTTATCAGGCAAGTTCAACACACACACAAAAGTGCACGGGACTGATGATCAAAGATGTCCCATGCCCCTAATACGAATTAACAACAACATCTATTTGCAAACAAAGAATTAGAATTATTGAGTTGACACGACTTTTGAAATACCTTTCTTATCTGATCCTAGACTTCTCTGCTCGTACACCCAAAACAGGTGTTCTTCAGTGGAGACATATTTCATGATGCATGTGAACAGGTGGTAGTCCATTTAATCGACTTTTTCCTACGCAATTTCTGAGAAAAGTTTCTGGTACCTCAGAGTAGAGAATGATGTCTCATTTGTCTCATTGGTACTCGCAGTTTACAGTAAATCCCACAAACATCAGTTCCTCTTCCTATGCAGGATATATACAACGGGATGTGTTGGTTTTCGCTCTAGAAAACAGCAGTAGGGTCAAGTCTTGTAATACGGCCAGTCTTGTATACGGTCAGAAATAATTATTTGAATTCTACCGCCCTACTAGTTACTGATAGAAACGACAGAGTGCCTCAGAAGCATCGCCATATTTGTTGTATGCGTGCTGCGCGTCGTTCTGAGAAACATCTGGCAGTTTTGTGTAAACTATACGGGAATATATCATATCGCGTATTGAAAGGTAAGTCAAACGAAGCCATTTTCCTTTCCTGTGCTTGAGGGCAACAATTTATTATAGCACTACGAGTTTTATGTGACAAAATATGGGTAGCGTTAGTAAATGTGTAACCTTCGAGGACTATAAGCGTATTGCCGCATGCGTGATTGGTGCTTCCACCTATGGGATAGGTCATGAACTCCATGAACGTGTATTGTCTTGTAATATGGCCAGCTACTTGGCCGTTTTACAAGATTCGTTAGACTTCACAATTCTTTTTGTAGTTTTTGTTCTTACAAGCAGTTGAAATTTATGTAGCAGAACAGTGAATGTATCAACGATGTCTAAAGTTATAAGAGGATTTATCTATTTTTAATAATTCATTTCCTTTATTTTTTATTTATTTTTCGCTTAGACTTAACTGGAAGCAGACCTAATTTCTACAATTTTAAATGCATTGCAAGTAACTTTTTATAAAGTAACTTTAGTTACTGCTTGTTATTTGTAGGCATATAAAATGAGAGTCAGGACAACGCAGCGTCAAAGCTGGGATATCCAACGAATGCAGGAAGCAGTAGATGCTGTAAAATCAGGTCGACGGGCTCCTTCAGATGCGTCGAAGTTCTATGGTGTTCCACGGACTACTCTACGCAGACAGCTGCAAAATAACGCCGTAGAAAAGAAGATGGGGTGAAAGCAAGACATCCCACCGGAAATAAGAGCAGTTACTTGTCGACCACATTCTGCTCATGGAATCAAGAGGATTCGGGATGGTGATCCGGGACGTCGAATCTCTGGTGTACAAACTGGCTGCGAAGAAGGGACTAAAAGTGAGGTTTTCTCAGGAGACGAAGAAGGCAGGGAAGACATGGTTCTATGCGTTTTGTATGTGAAACATGCTCTTGAACATAATTTTTGTGGGTGGCCAAATTACAAGGCTGTCCTTTTTAAAAGGCCAATTCTGCCTTGTAAATAAAGTTATATATTATAAAATAATGCTACATATAAATTACAATTCTACATAATACTTATGTTACAGTTACATACCGGGACGTATAACCCCCGCATGAAATGTTCATTGTCCTCCTACTGGTTTTCAAGTAAATTACAAATATTAATTTTGGTGGCCATATTTCAAGACTTGACCCTAATCATTAGCACCATCGAAACTCTCACATTCAGAGCTGTGAATAACACACCAGGAACTATGAACTGATTTCATACAAACAGTGAGCTGCGTCGATCCACCAAGCCTCGCGATAGCTCCGTTGGAAAGAATGCTGTTGGTGATTAAATGGCCAGGATAAAGTGCGAGAAGACAGGTTCGATTCCTGGTCCGATACCCTAAAGCTTTCCGTTATCGCCTATTATCCTGGATGTGACAATGGGTGATATGAATAAAATCGAGTACATGCACATGCTCAACAATTTTGGAGTATTATGATGTTTGAAGCCATTTTCAGTGTTGCCTTAGTAAACGAAAATTTGATGCTTTTCAGTCGGTCAACACGATTGTACCCAAATGAGGTGGGTTATTCCCTAATCCTGAAAAAAAACTTGAGATTAATAAATACACTTTTTCCTTTCGCGAGTAAGGTGTTTGAGACTTACCAAATAGCCTACTGCAGGATAGTCGCAGACGTTCCTCACAAATAACAACACAGAAACTTTAGAAGTATCATCACATTCATCCCCACTATCAGTCTACAGCATACGACTGGTTTGCATTAACAAATGGCGCTTACAACAGTTGTCTGACTAAGATCATCGGCGAAACGAGAGTAACTTCGTGGCACAAGTTAAGTATATAGGCTACTCCAAAAGGAGGGGAAATGGTAGTAATTACACTGTACATTAAAAAATATTTTCCAATCGGTCAACACAAGTAGTCAACTGTTATTGTTATTCACAGTTGTTTAACATCCGTCCTCAATTCTACTTCTTAACAGCCGCCGGGGTGGCGGAATTTCGTCCCGCAAGCCTTCTTTAACGAGCCGGAAGCCAAAGACATGGGGTTGGCACGTGTGAACACTTGTAAACGCCACCGACGTGTAAAGGTAAACGGTATTAAATGAGTAGCATGTTGCTTGTAACTTGTGACTCGATCGTTTCCGTGCTATGGTTCCTGATCTCACATTGATCAATTTGCCTTCCTCCATCATCCCTGAAAGTTTGTAACATCACCACGGATACACTCTGTATACTCAAAACTGATGAACATGCTCGAAGTACAAGGTGTCCGGGTTAAAGGTATAATAATATAAAATTTAATAACATGAGAAGTAGTGGAGATAATCATTGGCAGTTTGTTTCTACGAATAGGGTAACTCAAAGTGTTTCTTAACATACCTAATACATCTCGATATGCGTACCATTAGTGACGCTACAGACATCTAATCTGTATTCCAATTCTCTCCAAGTGTTCTGCAGCATTGTAGGCGTAACATTTGCAATAGCTGCACGAATGCGATGACTCAGATTTGGCAGATCACGAACTGGTGTCTGGTACACTTGATTCTTGACAAACCCCCACAGGAAAAAATCAAGTGGCGTAATGTCGGGGCTTCTAGGGGGCCAAACAAATGATGGACTACCTCTCCCAATCCAGCGATCTCGGAACTCACGATTCAAGAAATCCCATTTCTTGATTGTTACGTAAGTGGAAACATCATCAGTTGGTAACAGTCCATACTAACGCCGAAATCTACGTTATACTAGTGTAACGGATTTTAGCTCCGCGAGCGAAAGCACACAGAACACCTTCTGCTGTGGAGTCCACATGGCTACTGGCGCGCTTCTCGTGAACAATGCAGTTACGCACATGCGCAGGTGGTACCACCGCAAGCGAACACAGAAGACATTTTGAGTTACCCTAGTTGTAGAAACAAACCGCCAATAAATATCTCCATTATTTCTCAAGTTATTAAATTTGATATTATTATACCTTTGACCCGGGCACCTTGTATTTACTTTGAAGTTTATGCTCATTTTTATTCATGTCACCCAATGTCTCATACGGACTCTTTTCCAAAGAATGATTTGATCGTATTGCATGGCTTTGATCGTATTTTATATAGGTGAGTTGTACTAGAATGTTAGGAAACAGGGTCCTCGAGTTAGCTATTGGTTTAACGAAGTAACTGCTTGAAATGATGACAACCTTTGTTTATGCAGAACTGAGCACGGCGTTGTAAAGTCAATCTTGTACGTTGCAACATCTGAAGTGAAATGGATCTACAGGCCTCGGTGGTGAGCAGTCGAAGATGACCAGAATTTTCCAGCTCCTGTGCATACACTATTTGTTTTAAATGACCCCATAGGAAAGAGTCAAGTGGCGTTAAGATCGAGCGATCTGGAGGTGTAGCAGAAAGGTCTTCCATTTTTTTCCACTTACCAAGCAGGAAACGTAGCATGGATATTAGCTCCGGACGACCACCGACGAGTGAAGTGGAGCTAGAACCACCTTCCCAATCGGTATTGATTAGTAACACATTGTGAGAGTTCACATTGGAGAAAATTAAGACAACGTGCTTCCGTCCGATGGCCTTCAAATAAATGAAGTCCATTGAAATGAACAGTTGCGATTCCACCCCATACATACTCCCCAAACTTGAGACGCTGCCTGTCGAAACCATTGGAGATTATCCATACTCTAGTAGCGCATGTTTTGGCGAATAATGGTTTCAACTATAGGATTGTTGATTTAAGAAAACGGGCAGCATCCTTGTCCACATCGACATCCATCGATATGGACTTGCGAAATCATGACTGTGGAGTTCCTGATGTAATTGAAGAAGAAACGGGTGCAATGTATAATTATGCAATATTCGCAAACCGTAACTGATGTTGGTCTCTTGTGCAGGTGTCCGTATGTTCGTATGAAGATTATTCAGGACTGCGTCCAACACAACCTCTCTATTGCAATCAGACGTCACTGGATTATCTCGATCAGGGCGTGTCTTTCCAAGGGACATGGTTGCACGTAAATGTCGCCCTACAGTAAGCAAGTATTTGGCTGTTGTTTGTCTCCTGTTAAAAACAGGATATCTATCTTGATACAGTCGTTTTGGATGCAATGTGTTCTCGCTTGTTTCTCCAAAGATCAGTAACATAGCAACATATTCGTAGTGGAATGCATCGCGAAGAATGAATAAGCTTTGCGTTGTGACCTGAGTCGAAGGAGTGGCCTTCACGCAGTCATAATGTATTATTGTCGTTTCAATGGAGCATGTTTTGCTATATCCTTCTACTACGTTGTTGTTGTTGTTGTTGTTGATTCATTTACGGGCTTTGTGGCATTGTAGTTATGTAGCCTCGTGTAGGCGGGTGTGTGGAATTTGCCTGATAACCTGTGCCATTGTGATGACTTTATTAGAGTATTTGTAATTGGAGGGATTGGGTAGAAGGCAGCCGTGGCCTTAATTTAGGAAACATCCCGGTATTTGTCCGGATCGGAAGTGGGGAAATTATGGAAGACTACTTCTAGGATGGCCAAGGTGGAAATCGAACCCTTCTCTTCTCACGAGACTGAGTGTACCCCGTTCCAACCCTCAGATCAAAATTAAATTTCTTGGCAGAGGCGGGAATCGGACTCAGACCACAGGGGTCCAAGAATGCTAGCCATTACTCCATGAGGAGGTAATTTTTGTACTAGGAAGCTGTGAAGTAGTTAACTGGAAATCGGGTAGTCTTGTTTTCTATCTACACACCACCATATTCTAGTGTGACCCCGCTAAAAATACGTTGAAAACAGGGCCAAATTTAAAAGAAAACACGATGTATGGATAAACAGTAGTTAGCCTATAATTCTTTGACCTTACCAAGGAGTAGAATTGAATGTTCTTGTGATGAAAGTTAAGTGTTGTACCCTATACAGGGTGGGTGTAGTTTAACTTCGTCAGCCAGGAACATATTATTCCTTAGGTCAGGACGCACCGAAACACGTGAAAAACGTATAGTGAAAGGTGCATGGTTTAGAGGGGAAAATTAGCTTAGTGACATTTTTTAAACATGTCTAGTAGGCGAATCATTGGTCCTCTGACTTTGAGATTGCACAATGCTGTGCAGCATTAAAAAAACGAAGAAATAATGTCTGGGGTGAATCTGCATACGGCGAGTGATTCTCAAACAATTCAATGTTACGACAATCACTGGCTATTTGCAATATCGAGGCCGGCAACATCGCATCAGTTGACACGTGTACATGTCTTATCTTAGAGGTAAAGGGAAGCATATTCGGAACTCTTTTGTTCCTAGTCTGTGAGAATTGGTTGTGCAAGTTACCTCCCCTCCGTAGAACTGACCATCACTTATCAGTTGTCTGCGAAACCTACCCCGTTGAATACCGACTGTTCTGTCAGTCCAGTGACACTTCCTCGATCCGGTCTTGTATACAGTAGCAAGCAGTGTTGCCAAGAGTGACGTACTTTTGCTCGTGTTTTCTCCTAAACCACGCCCCTTTTACTATACGTTCTTCAAGTCTTTCGGTGCTTCCTGACCTGGGGAATCGTATGTTCTCGGATAACGGATCTGACTCCACCCACACTGTTTAAGCCTCCCCGTTTACTAAGTTTCGTTGTAATTCCGCTTTTGCATCCAGAGGAATGAGTTGGAACATTAGAAAAGTACGCTCATTCACCATCTTGCATGCATGGAATCCTTTATCTTGTGCTTTCTGCAGAGAAAGCCTTTCATGTGAAACTACACATTTGCTGCGTTCCATCATTGGCACTGTAATAAAGAGTGGATTATCGATATTATTGTCATATAATCAAGATGCCAACTACGTGTTATATCCAATGTGATAGTCTTATGATTAATGCAAGCAAAGTATCTGATCCGTTTCTCCCATCTTACAAAATTTCTTGATAATTGCGCAATTGGATCCTCATCTATTGATTTTGAAGTTTCAATAGCATGCTCAGCCACCATCTTGAATATATGGGGTAGAGTGTCCTTTTGCCTTTTTTCATACAAAGTCCAAGTATGGTTCCACAATAACTGTTGTTTCTGTCATATTACAGAAAACTACATTAGTAGAAACAATATCGCAGCTTATTTTATGAAATGTATGAAATTTAAATCGAAAAACGTTGTTGTAGGCTCAGAAAATCGTAAATAGGTCGTAACGTGGAAGTAGCCATATAGGCTCTATAAAATGTAATTACCGTGACTGTATGCACGTTACACATAACTACCACGGATAGGCTTGATAGGAACTTACTCAAAACAATAGGTATAAATCTAAATATCAGATGTCTAGTCATAATGAGTGCACTCATTCTAACTCAGCTATTGCGAGACGTGGCAAAAGAACAGCAGTTCATAGCTTTCATGCACACGTCCTGTTTTAACTTACGTGTTCTTTGCAAGTGTGATCTCTTAATTTCCAGTTTCAAACATTTAATTAGCATTGGCGCTGACGATTCCTTCTGTTTTCTAGAGTGTAAGCGGAAACATACCGGTACGTGGTATTAATCCTGGATAGGACGAGGGTGTGATGCTTGTAGGATTTTACTATTAGCGATGTGCTACATAAACTTAAATTGTAAGGAGCTGGTATACAAATTGTGGCACATACGAATATTATTAAAATAATTATTATAATAATAATTATAATTAATTATAATAGAACAATAATATTATTATTATTATCATCATCTGAAAAGTGGTCTGTTAGTCTTTTGTGTTTATTTCAGGCAAAATCTCCTTAACCAATTGAATTTAAATTTTACACGGGCGTGGTTTTGGTGGTCGTATTTTGATCTAGCCGACCATTTTAGAATGGCGGCCATTTATATGCAGTGTTTTACTAAACTTGGTCATGTCTTCTGCCTATGTACCATCTCTTGATGAATGCAGTACATTTGAATTTGTCTGTCGGCACAGGCTAGAGTAAAATGTGGCTTTTCACCAATGTCTCAGTCTCATTCATGGCTGTGATCAGGGGCGGCTTTAATTTTTGGCGCCCCTAGGCAAAATAAAAATTGCCCGCCCCCTCCCCCCTCCTAATTTTTTAGGCTCGTGTGAAAATTGAGTGGTAGTTAGTAAGGCAACCTATTAAAAAATTCGAGTTTATTTTTTTTTACACGAATAATTAAATTTTATATGTAGGTATAACTTAAGATCTAGATGTGCTAACAAAAATATTTCTCCGTGCTTTTCTTACAGCAAAAGTTTTGATAATATCGTCAAATTCCATATCGGACATTAATTCTGCTTCAATTGCCAAAATCATTGGACAAACCAAACGGTCCAGGCTCGTGGTTGAGCTCAAATAGTCTTTTATGCACTTTAAACATAGAAACGAGCGTTCGGCACTGCAGTTCAACACGCGGTAGGCTATTTCAACATTTGGAAATACTCCGTGTAGATCATTATGTCGATTAAATTTTAATATTTCTAAAGGCGGTTTATTTTCATTATTTTTTTTACTTGGCAATATGTTTGAAAGTGGCACAACTCGTTTATAAATATTTGTTCTATATCATTTGGAAAATATTCTTGTAATGTTGCCGCACATTTCCTTAATTCAGGTTCATTCAACGTATCAAATTCGATAAGCGCGATGAATTTTTGAAAAATTCTTTCATTATCGGCGCATTTGTCCTTCAAATCTGTATAGAGTATATCCAAAATTATATTGAAAGTATTTACTCTGAAATTCTCTCTTCCACCTAGCTTAACATCATCTTCATACAATTCATACAATTTCTTCGTTTCTTCCTACGAACGTCTTTTTCAAACTCCTGGGTGGTAGAAATTTTCCGTGCAGTTTCTTCATAAAGTTCAAAATTTTTCCGAGCATCTTCTACAAAACCAACCAACGATTTGTACAAATCCAATATATATGAAATGCTGGTATCCATGGTTTGTAATTTCTGACTAGTAGCATCGAATCGTTCAAGTAAAACAGACCAAATACTTAGCATAAATGCACTTTCTAGTCGTTCCATATTATTTCGAAGGCCTGTAGCTTTATTTCGAACTATTGCTTTTTCGTTGGGATTTTCTTCAAAAGCTGATAAAGCATTTATTATTTCGTTCTAAAATTCAACCAGAACAGAAACCGCATCAGCACGTGCAAACCAACGAGTTGTAGACAATGATTTTAGTTTCGCAAATTTTGATTCAGCAAAATGCTGCAAAACAGACCATCTTTCTGTCGAATCTGAAAGAAAAAAAATGCAACTCCTGGACCAATTCAAAAAACTTACTCACTTCTATACAACTTTCTGCAGCGTGTATACCAACCAAATTCAACGAATGAGCAGTGCAAGGTGTGTACTCTGCGAGAGGATTGTCGTTTTTATGCTCGTTTGAAGTCCCGAATATATGTCCTTCATGGCAGCATTATCGTAAGATTGCCCTCTCATATCAAGAATTTCTATGCCATGAGATTTCAAAGTAGATGTGACTGCATCATATAAGTCTTCACCTTTGTGGCCGGGATTGTCTAGTAAAGTTAAAAAACGTTCAGTAACAGTGCCGTCTGGTTTTACATATCGTAAAATGAATGAAAGTTGGTCAATAAGAGAGATGTCTGGGGTCGAATCCACAATGATAGAATAGTACTTCGCAGTTTTGATTTCTTCAACTATTTTAGACGTCACTTTTTTAGCCATAATTTCGATGACTTCTTCATACACTGAAGAAAATGGAAATTGCAACACCCAGAACATTTGAATTGCAATTGAACATGCAGGACGAGTGTTCGGTTGTGATTCGATGATTACACTTTTAGGTCCCTCTGACCGCAAGTTTGGGCAACAATCAATATAGGATGTGCCCACCACGAGCTGCAATACATTGATGAATTCGGCGAGGCATGGAGTCTATAAGGCCCTGGATCGCTTCCTGAGGAATTGTGGCCCATGCTTGCTGCACTGCATGGGTCAGCTGTTCCAGAGTTGTGGGTGGCTGAGGACGGTTGGCCAGTTGTCGACCCATCATGTCCCACACAAGCTCAATAGGACTGAGGTTCGGGAATCTGGCGGGCCATTCTAAGGTTGTGATGTCGTGGAGAGCTTCTCTGGAGAAGCGTGCAGTGTGAACCCGAGCATTGTCCTGCTGAATCATCCCATTAGCATTGTTCGCCATCATAGGGACAACCACTGGATTGAGTACCCTATCAACGTACTGTCGAGCAGTCATAGTGCCCTCAAAAAGCACTAATTGTGATTTCACATTAAAGCCGATAGCTCCTCAGACCATAATGCTTGGTGTTGGCCCTGTGTGCCTCTCGACAATAAGGTCTGGGCGGCCCCTCTCCCCAGTACGTCGGCGCATATGATTCCGGCGATCACTGCGGGCAAGACAGAAGCGCGATTCATCACTAAAGACGACCCTATGCCATTCGTCGACCCACGTCGATCGTTCTCGACACCAGGCCAGCCTTACACGTCGCTGTTGTGGGGTCAATGGAACACCTTCTGCAGGGACACGGGACCGTAAGCCAGCTGCACGCAGGCGATTACCAACTGTTTGTTGTGTAACGTGGGGTGCCACAGCTGCTCGAATTTGCGCTGCTGTTGCATGGGGTTCAATCCGGGCCATCCGAATGATGTGGTGATCCTCTCTCACAGTTGTCTGTCGCGCTGGGCCTGTGCCAGGTCTACGAGTGTGGGTACCTTCATTTGACCACTGCTGCCATACACGTTGTACCGTAGATGCCTGTCGGCCAACTCGTGCAGCGACAGTCCTTAGCGATAATCCAGCCTCACACAGCCCAATTATCCGAGCCCTCTCAAACGGCGACAGTTGTTGATAGCGTGCTCTTCTCTGTCATCGAGGCATGTTTGACGGAGAACACTTCACTGCACAGACTGCAAGTCAACTACGCTACACCAGAGTCCGTATACTGGAGTTGATTCCTCCGCGACCAATCACGTGGGGAGACCTGTAGCAACAATCCAATGGGTCTGAAACTTTGATCGTTTACATACCTACATGCCATCGTTCCATATCTTGAAAATCAACACAAACGACCAATGCCTTCATGGTGTTGCAATTTCCATTTTCTTCAGTGTAAATAATTTGGATAGGTAGCTTGTACTACCACTGCCTTTATCTCCATAATTACGAATGTCATCATCATCATCATCATCATCATCATCATCATCATCATCATTTCCCCTTATCCAGCTCCTGCCGGGTCGGGGTATTTATGGCACTTCTCCACTTTCCTCTTTCCTTCCACCATTCTTCTTCCACGATCTTGTCCCAGTCCAAATTTCTTTTTCTTACGCTGTTCTTCACTGAATCAATCCACCTTGTTCTAGGTCTTCTTCTTGCTCTCTTACCCTTGCACTTCGCCTCCAGCATCTGTCTTGGTATTCTATTTTCCTCCATCCTCTTTACATGTCCAAACCACCTTAGTTTATTATTCTTCTCAATTCTCTCATTTAGTTTTTCCATCCCAACTTCCTTCCTAACATCTTCATTCCTCACTCTGTCTTTCCTTGTCTTTCCTATCATACTTCTTAGGAATTTCATTTCACTGGCTTGGATTCTACTCTCTTGCCTGCTTGTCAGGGTCCAAGTCTCAGCTTCATAAGTTAATATGGGAACATAGTTCACTTTATACATTACCTCCTTGCTTTTCCTTGGTACTTCCTTATCCCAAACAAGTTTTCTTACACTTTGATAGAATGCATGGCTCTGCTGTACCCTCCTGCCAATCTCCATGTCCAACCTACCAGTTTGCATCAATTCACTTCCTAGGTATTTGAACGTGTCCACAATTTCCAAACTCTGACTTCCAATTTTCACAGTGCCCTTTCCTTATCTTTCCCCTCTTGTCATCACCATGGTCTTGCTTTTCTCTATACTTATTTTCAGGCCGTACTTCTGAATATTTTCGTTCAGTGCATCTAGTTGTTTTTGCAGTTCTTCGGTGTTCCTTCCCCAGACCACAATATCATCTGCAAATAACAGTAACTTCATTTCTTTATGTCCATATGCTTCCTTTGTTTCCTTTACAATTTCATCCATCACCATTATGAACAAGAGAGGTGACAGCACACTCCCCTGTCTTAGTCCAGTCTTGTTCCTAAACCAATCTGTCTTTCCAACTGGGGTCAGTACCCTGCTAACACAGTTGTTGTACATTGCTTGCACCATTTCCAACATTTCTCTTCCCAGTCTCTTCTTAACCATGGTTTCCCATACCTTCTCTCTGGGGACACTATCACATGCCTTTTCTAGATCTATGAAAGTCATGATCAAATCCTCTCCATATTTCCCAGTTCTTTTCCATCACCTGCCTCAAGCTAAAGATTGGGTCCACTGTGGATCTTCCACTCCTGAAGCCATACTGTTCCTCTTACAATTCTCCTTCCACCTTTCTTCTCATTCTTCTTTCTAATATCCTTTCCAGTATTTTTACTATCTGTGATATGAGGGTGATCCCTCTATAGTTATCACACACCTTCTTGTCCCCCTTCTTAGACACTGGTATTATTAGCACTTTCTCCCAGTCTTCTGGTACACATTTCCGTTTCCACACACACTTTAGCAGTCGATACAACCATTGCATACCAACAGGTCCAGCAGCCTTTATCATTTCTACACTGATTTCATCCACCCCTGTTGCTTTTCCCATCTTCATTTTCTGTTCTGCTAATTCCACCTCCAACATTGTTATATCATCTTCTGTTATAGAGTCGTCAGGTTGTGTCACTTTCATCTCACCAGTACAATTGCTCACATTCAATAGCTTATCGAAATACTCCTTCCATCGTCCCTTTATCTCTTCTGGGTGTGTTAACAACTCTCCATCTTCCTTTTTCACTAGCTTTGTGGTTACTCTTTCTTTCCTCTTACTTCTTAGAAGCCCATACAGCATCCTTTTACTGCCACTTACATCTGTTTCCATTCTTCGTGTAAATTCTTCCCAACTTTTCTTCTTTTCTTCTCCTACCACTTTCTTACACCTCCGTTTGCTGTCGTGATACTTCCTTTTGCTTTCTTCTGTTTGATCTCGTTCTTTCCATGCAGACTTCTTTTCTTTCACTGCTTTCCTCACTTCCTCATTCCACCACGGTGTCTCCTTCTCTTTCACTCTTGTTGACGTCCTACCACAAGCACTCTCTGCTGCACCAACAAATGCCTTTTTAAAGTGGGACCATTCCTCTTCTATGTTTTCCACTTCAGTAACTGGGATTTGTTGCTTCAATCTCTCCTGAAAATCTTCCCGTTCAGTTTTGTCTTTCAATTTCCATACTTTTATTTTACTTTCTCTGATCTCCTTTAGGTTTTCCAATTTTTCCCACCTAAATTTTTCCACCACAGCTCTATGGTCCCCATCAAATGCTTTTCCTGGTTCAGCTGTCACATCTTTCAGCTTTCTGCGATTAGTCCTTTCCACCAGAAAGTAGTCAATTACTGATTTTGTTCTTCTATCGCCCCAACCATATCTCGTAATTTTCCTGCTGTTTTTCTTCCGAAACCATGAATTACCCACTATCAGTCCATTCCTTTCACAAAAGTTTACAAGTTCCTCTCCTTCCCGGTTCTTTTTCCCATATCCATATGGTCCAATGACTTCTTCCTTTCCTTGTCTCTCGTTTCCGACTTGTGTATTCATATCTCCCATGATCACCTCTTCTACATCTGAAATTACTCTTTCTACATCCTCCAGGAATACTTCAATATCTATAAAAGGATCGAATTGTCTTAAATATTCTATTAACATCAGGAAATTTCCATTGTTAGGAACGCCGGAATGCTCATTGCTGCCTGTGGCCCTAAATGCGAGTCCACGACTTGCCAAGGTTTTGACAGTAGCAACAACTCTTTTAATGACTTCTTTCCAGTACGAAATTTCTTCTTAAAGTTGTTGTACTAAACCATGATCTACTCATCCATGTACAGTATATTAGCTCTTTCAAACAATTTTAGGAAAGATTGTTTATGATGATCTGAATTTTCGTGGGCAAAAGCCAAGTCATGGATGTTTTTCCAATCATTGAATCCATGTCTGAACGCAAATTCGTCAGTTGTGTCTCCAAAGAGCAAACACGGTGCACAAAAAACAGAAAATTTTCTCTTGGAATAAACAAGCCACTTACGATTCCCTATTTCCCCGTTATGAAGTTTTCTTTTAAACACGATTTCTCATCAGAAAATGTAGGTAAATAAGAGAGAGCTGTATCTGGTACATTTTCTTCAACACTAATATTCTCAGGTACAGAGTCAGTAGCAGTCATGATGGCAGAAGTAGAGGAAGGGCAAGAAGGAGGAACATCTGAAGATGGTTGTTGACCTATACATTTGCACATTAAAACGTCAGTTCATTGCATTTTAAAAACTTATTCTTTACATTATTCAAATAATATTTAGAGCAACTTACTTGTCGAAGTTTTAAAAAATGTATCAATTTTTGGCATTTTAGCCAAAACGTTTTCTTGTTTTTGCACCTTTCCAGATGCTTGCTTTTTACATTAAGCAACACTTAATCTTTTACGTCCATCAATTTTCAATTTTTAAACGAAAAATGAATGAGTTGTGACGCGCCAAATTTGAGCTCTCTCAGATAATTCGAATTATAGACAGTTAACTGTAGTTCAATGATGTGCAATCCATTAGATAAATTGACAAAAGAGATCAACATCAAAAGACTTCAAGAGACTCGCAATAAAGAAGGTGAATAATAGTTTATAAGCTGGAAACAAAGACCAGTCTTCACAAAGAATTTGGTGAGGTTAGATATACCAAACTCCGGCAATTAACAACTCGAAAACTGGGAGAACAATTTCTGTGAATGCCCTCGCACACAAGACGCACACATAGCAGTCTAGCTTCGTATGAAACTTAACCATACCGGAAAACAATTTCTGTGAACGCCATCGCACAAAAGATGCATACATAGCAGTCTAGCTCCGTATGAATCATAACAGTACCGGACCGAACCCAGTCTTCTGTTAGAAACGTAACAAGGCTTTTATAAGCCTCACATGAAGTAAATCCACACTGGACCGAGTCCAATCACCTGTTTCATCAAAAAGTCTGCCCCTCCTCTGTCACCGAGAATGCAAGAAAAGGACCCTACAGAGCTCTGCAGAAAATGCAAACGCAGCACAGAAGAAGATCGGGACTCAGCTACATGCGAGGCATGCGAAAGAAGGGAACATAAGAAATGTGCGGGTCTGACGCAAGGCGCTTACGAGGGCTTACTGCAGACTCACATGGATATGCAAAGAATGCAAACCAATGCTGCGGAAAGCAGGGAAACAAGATGACCTCATACAAAGCCTATTAACCTCTATAGAATCCATGCAAGCATCCATAGAGCAAATAAAACAGAACATGGAAACCACACTCATAGAAAGAGTACAAGAAGCGGTAGCCAGGGAGATGGGAAAAACCCCTCTCTCCCCGGCAAGAACCAAACACAGCAGCCACAATAAGCCGGACGACCATAGAAAACATGAGCCCTCCATGCAGACGCAACAAAAGAAATCAGCAAACTACCACGATAAAGTCACCAGCCATACAAAACATGATAGAGGTACCAGCCACGCAAAACAACCAGAGCGCCCCCCCCCCCCCCCCCCCCCAGGATAATCAGACCAGTCTCCATCTAAACGAAGCTTCGGCCACCAACGCGTAGCACACAGAGACGGAAACAGAAGACCCACTATTTCTCAATCTTATAATATGTCACATGGGTGGTATGGGATTGTCTTTAAGGGGCACTCATTACTCTTGTAGATGCATGAACATATTCAAATTTGAAATTTTTATTTTTTAAATAATATATATATATATATATATATATATATATTTATTTATTTTAATTTAAAAAAATACTCAAAATTCTCCGCCCCCTACAATCTGGCCGCCTATACAGACTATACGTAAATCCGTCCATGGCTGTGATTATATGGAAGCTACTGAGGTATGAATGGTGCTGAGTAATGGACTCAGGGCACAGCTAGTGCCTGTGGGTGTTGTGAAAGGTTCTGCTCATAGGGTTAGTACAGCTGTACTGACTAAGTGAGGAAAGCAATGGCAAACTATCTCATTCCTCACCTTGCCTAGTACGCCTCAATATAGTGCTGCCTCGGATTTGTGGGTTTCTACCACATAACCTATGGTGGTGATTTTTGAGGATCCAACCAGCTTCCAGGCTAACTACCTAACACACACACAGACAGACAGGTCATGCCTTATCGACTAAAAAAACAAAAGAACAGGTAAACTATTAATCCTACCATGAAATGAGTTCTTGTTGTTTCATTTGAGGGGATTGGACATAAAGGTCATTTAGCCTCATGTACTTGGGTGTGTGGAGAATTTGTCTGATAACTGGTGTAATTGTGGTGACTAACATGAAAGGAATCCCACCACGTGTACTCAACATTTAATTTTCCGTAAGTAAGGTCATATACATTTTCTTCATATCGTTAATAATTTTCCAGGAAATCATAGTTTTCCATGATAAAGCCCCGTCAAGCGCTGCATAGAACATGACATCTTGCATGGTAGTCCCTTCCACACAAAAGGATTCTTAACGGATTGAGCTGGTTTCTCTAGTCGGCTAGAATTTGATATAGTCACCACTTTAAGACATCAACCTTTAGCTTTTTACTAAACGTGCTCATGTCCTATCTACTAAAACCGAATATAATGGGTAAACTGTTAGTCCTATCACAAAATAAAGTGACTGGCTGCGTGGCGCATTGGTAACGTTCTCGTCTGCTGTTGCAGGATCGAATCCTGGCGCAGTCAGTTGGCATTTTAGTGTGCGCAAATGCGAGGGAGCCGATCGGTCAATTTACTGGCACGATAAACATTCCCCTTGGGGCAAAAATACGGCACCACGGTGTCTCTAAAAGCCGCAGTAGTTGGAAGGGACATAGGCTAAAACCAATAACATAATTACAAAATAAAACTCACCAAACTGTACTTTAAATTCCATTTTCTAAAGACCCTTCGAATGTTACACAAAACTGAAAAAGATTTGCATGGCAGTTTCTCTCTGTTCATAGGCAAGGGATACGAAATGGATTTTACAAAATGTTATTCCTAAGGGGTGAAAAATAGTAGATGAAAAAATCCAGACATCTCCGAAACCGTTCGAGTAACAAACAATAAACTTGACATGAGAGCTGTTTGCTAAAATTGGAAAGATACGTGCTTTAGGAATTTCTGAATTTATGTAATTGTAGTGGTGAAAATGTGTATTGCAAAATCACTTAGCATTGCGGACAAGATATGTAGAATCATAGTGCACATACAGTACAGTGCAATAGTGAAATTTCACACATAGGCCTAACTCGTCGTGTCAAAAGCTGACTTGTAAAGAAACCATCCATAAATGCAGCTGGCAGGGAAAAAATATACGAGCACTTAAAAAGGAATCACATGCAATTCATTGATGAGACAATAGTTCAAACAAGAGATGCGTGTGAATGGAGCATATCTGAATACTCCTAATTCATCTCCTGCTTAGGCCTACTACATTACTCCAAGGTATAGGCCTATGTAGGACACATCTTCAGGTCCATCAACCAGATACCCGTAGCTGAAGAAGGCAAACATGAATGACAAGTAAATAAAGGTTGAATAATCATGCTGTAAACCACCTTAGGGATCCTCGTCCTTGAAACAGAGTAGTGGTATCCGCTGTATTGTTTGGACCTTATCACATGTTCCACAATCTTCAAATGGCATTCGTGCATAAAATGTGTGCATTATCCTGATCGCTCATTCAGGGAAAATACCGCAGCGATCATGGGTCATTATTACATGCGGTGTAGGCCTAACTTCAATTAAACACAACTTTTAGTCATTTGTCACTATTAGCGAAGCTTGGGTGGCCTATTATGAAAAACAAAACTGTGGCACTATAGCCCATTAAGGGCCTTAGCCCTCCAAGCGATCGCTGCTCAGCCAGTAGGCCTACAGATTACGGGGTGATGCGTGTCAGCGCGACGGATCCCCTCGGTCATTAATCTTGGCGTTCTTGACCGGGACGTTGCCTTTCTGATCAGATTTAAATAATCGATTTAACTCACGATGCTGAGAGCACCCCATTCCAACCTTCACGTCAATTTCTAAAATGTGTGACGGAGCCGAGAATTGAATCCGGGACCTCCTAAGTGAGAGGCAGTCCCACTGCCCCTGCAGCACAGGGGCCAGCCACCGGTATTATCGCTGATGATGATGATGATAATAATACAGTAATAATAGAACCTCAGTTAGCTTGATCGGTCTATTCGTGACTGACAACGCCGCTCGAAACTCTCGCAGGCAGGGCGAGCAGTGGCGTCACTAGAAGGGGGAGGGGGAAGGGGGGATGCGTGTGCTGTGGTGATTGCGGGGGATGCGGGGCGTACCGGGTGACACCATCAAAGGGGGTGACACCAAATTTAATTTATTGTTTTTGACCGTCCAATGATTGGGCACAGATTGCGTTGTATTCTTTCTTTTCAAACACAAATAACTGTAGAAAAAAGGAAAAAGAAAAGTCCTCAGTGGACGGCCTCAAAAGATAAAGAAAACACTCCCTCCAAAAGAATAAAACCTTAAAGACAGATTTAAACACATATCATATAAAAAATTGCATTTTAATGGGAAGATTTGCCATAATTGTTACCATCTGGCATCCCTGAGACGGGAGGAGGTCCATGGGGGAGGGGGTGTCACCATAAGTTATCGCACCGGGCGACACCAATACTAGTGGCGCCACTAAGGGTGAGTGTAATGAACTGTACTGTAAGGGGTTGCGTACAAGTAGATAAAAACAAACTTGTTTTCCGTTTTCTGACAACCAATCTTTTCATGAACATGGGAATTCTCTCCTAAATTTGTATTGAGGTTCTCTCTGCTCTTAGCTACACGAGGAACGTGTCTGCTCCCCGCTCTACAATATACGAAAAAGTTTCCGTATGGAGAGCTCACTCCACCCCAACCCTGCTTCGGTGGATCGATGAGCGACGCTGGCTGGCACTGTTGGTCGTACTTGCAACCAGCCAGTGAATTGCTATCTGCTAGTCACCAAGTGACCTGCAATCATTCCCAATATTATCCTGACAGCATGACACCTGAACAACTGGACTGCAAGACCAGAAACTGAAACATCTCATATTACTCTGTAAGACCACGCTTAGCACTTTCTTTTAATCAAAACAAATCAATCCTATCAGTACCAATTTCTGGACCCATTACAAATACATGAATTTTTCATATCTATTGATTTCTCCATGACCTAAAATTGTAGTCGATTGTTTGCTATTTTTGTGAAGATAAAAGTGAATGTCCCATGCGCGATGTTTTTGATACGTAGTGTATGACAGCCCATACAAGATATGGGTACAGATATTTTGTAAGGATGTGTCGGGTAGTCGTGATGCCATTTTAAGTTCTCAAGTACTCTAGGGTCAGCCAGCTACGAGCTACCTCCCAATCAGTATCAGTATCCCTTATATTTGAGGAGCTCAGGAATAAAATCCAATTAGTCAAACAAACCCTTTATTAGATAATGTAATG
The DNA here is from genome assembly GCA_946902985.2 of Meconema thalassinum. Taxonomy (NCBI): domain Eukaryota; kingdom Metazoa; phylum Arthropoda; class Insecta; order Orthoptera; family Tettigoniidae; genus Meconema; species Meconema thalassinum. The sequence goes on along the minus strand of OX336389.2, from coordinate 853,457,834 downwards.
AATAGGCTACTGACAACTTTGTGGAATTTCAATCGACGTTTAAAGTAGATTTAGCGAATTTTGAAGGAGGATGTTTGTAGCAACTTTACTGAAATCATATTTCACCCAGAACCATAAAATCGTGAATAGGCTACAGCAAAAGTGGATTTATGGGTTTTTGTTCCGATGCTCCTCATTTGCTATACCTTTAGTTGCTTCTGATCATAGACTGAATTAGTGAATAATACATACATTAATGTGAAAAGTTACACAGGTCCCAGTAATCAGTCGCGCACATCTTCCAACCAGTAATCAGCCATCAAACGCTGTATTTCTTAATTAAAATGAACTATGTAGATAATGATATGTCCCGGTGTCGGTTCAAGGCAAAACCATATCGGACATTCAAATTCAGTTCAACCTGGTCAGCAAAAACCGTACTGCCTTATTATAAAAAGCTGCGGACTCAGGTCAGAGAGGTCAGTCAAGCACTGCAGAGACGGAAGTCTTCCAGACGGAAGTCTTTCCGATTGGGAAAACCGGCAAGTTGGGTGGTCGAACGCTCGTTGAGCAAGGGGCACGGAGCTGAGGCGGTACTTGGGAGCACCATAGCTAGCAAAGCTGAGAAAGTAGGTGAGAACCAATATTTCTATTTCATTCATTTTTAGCCTATTTTTATTTATGAAAAATAGGCTTATGATATCACCTTTTGTCCATGTGTATGTGTGCGTGTGTGTGTCCCCCTAATAAAATCTAAACGGCTCAAGCGCCTTCAATGAAACTCGGTAAGGACATAGCACTATTTCGTCCGACCCCGGCCGTACCCTTCAAATTTTATTACGTCTCACCAATGCAACATAACGGCTGTGCAAAATATTTCACCGGCATTCTATATCTCCGAACTATTACTGATATCACCCCGAAATTTTTTACGGTGATAAAGGGCACTACTAGAAGTTCACCTATGTGACTCTCAAAGATCTGTTAAATACAAAACGAACATGGCGGCCAAGCAAAGATGAAACATTTTAATAGACTTTTGCCGCGATTTAACCAGCCGAGCGTAGTGAAACATGGTACAGCAAATGTTTATACACATTGTAATGCACTGACATCTAATTTCATTCAATTGTTTACATAACCTCAAGATGGCGGCTGTGCGAAATTTCAAAATATTTTTCTTATTTCTTGTGTCCTAATCATGCGATCGAAGTCAACGTTTGAATAATGAACCTACATACAAATCGTCATCTAATAGTACATAACTCTAAGGCCTACATATATAAGAATCTAACATGGCGACCATCCGAAATATTTAGATGGATCTCAATACCTACTAATCTATGACAGCAATCAACCTGACATTTTGTATGTTGATAAAATCTATTGACATAAGTTCGCCTATGGAAATTTCAATAACCTGGTCAGCACAAATACAACATGGCGGTGACGCGAAATTTAAATATTTAAATGGACGTTTCTCGCGATTTAACCATTCAAACACAGTGAAACTTGGTACGGTAAATGCTTATGCAAATTTTAATCCACTGCCATCTAATTTATTTCAATTGTTTTCATAACTCCAAGATGGCGGCTGTGCGAAATTTAAAAATCTCGTCTTGATTTCTTGTGTCCTAATCACGCGATTGAAGTTTGAATAATAAAACTATGCATTAGTTTTCATTTAATAGTGCATGGTCTACATATATAAAATCCCATATGGCTACCATCCGAAATATTTCGACGGTTCTCAATATCTACGAATATATTACAGCAATCAAACTGAAATTCTGTATGTTCATAGAGGCAATTAATATAAGTAGGACATATGAAAATAGGCTATTTAGTTCTTCACGGAACTACTTGTTATCAATTCAATCTTTGCATCCATGGTGGCGGATCCCTTTACTCTCTTACGGAGCAACCTGGGAGTTAAGCTTGGAATCACTTTCATTGGGGAGCATTCCCTGATTCCTTAATCTCATCCCACTCCCATTTCCTTGTGTAGTAGGGGTGTACTATAATCCCCGTCAGTAGCTATCGGTAAGGACACGATAACGATCCTGGTACTTAATCTTGGAGGACCCCTGATCGGCCTATGGCTTAAGTCAGTGCCATCAGGTGGGGACACAACAATATCAAACTATCTTGGATAATATTCTTACCATCAAATGCTCCATCATCATTACTAAACACGAGGGCAAAATTCAAAGCTAGCCACTTTAGGAATGAGCCACAAACAACTTGAGATGAGTGATTTTGTTACAGAAGCAGGATTTATTCCTTCCTGTATTCTCATTTACTTCACGTCTTACCATCTGGAATTATCAGCAGATTTTATTTTTATTGTTTTTCAGTTTCATTGGCATTAAGGAACTCTTGCAAAGAATTAGGAAACATGTAGCGCTGTTTGGAGTTTTGTTTCTAATGGGGTTTGGATCCAAGGGAAGTTTATCAAAACATTGAGAAACCTCAGGAAACGTCTTAATGGTTGCGTTCATGATAGCAAACAGTTGATCAACAGCTCCAAAGCTGATGCATCGGGAGCGGGATCATGTTTTACGTGTACCTGTGAACGGTTTGCTCCATCTGAACTGTAGCAGCGCGCGTTGCTCGAAAGTGGACAAGGGCGATGTTGAAATGATCAGATAATCTTATGAGAGTGAATGCTGATATTAGATCAGTACCTAATTTACCTTTAGTTTTGCAACTCGGAACGAAATTGCTCTGAAACTATGTACCGAAGGCTGTGAACATGTATCAAACCATACCTTGCTCCCGATAATATTAGGCCTACGTGCGTAAATTTCTTGTCTTTCTGATACGGCATTTATTGTGTTATGCTAGTTCGGCTACGGTAAAGAATACTTGACAGTTTAACGTATGGTAGAATATGGTATATTAAGGTGGTATATCTCAAGATTTATGATAATTGAAGTCATTTTAATCCCTTCAAATTGAACACGGTAGGTTAGGCCTACGTCTCAATAGACGAATATTTATTCAAGAATATCAATATACGTAGCTTTGATTTTATTAATGTAGGGTTATATCATATGAGAAGGGTCAAGAGTCTGTAAGTCTAGCAGTAAACCTCTTACCAGTCATCCACACATGATGACTTCATTATTTGTTAGCACTGCTTCATCTATCTAATTTGTTCCTGCTTCTTATATTTGAAGCTTTTGGATTTATTCATCCGCTTAACTGTGCTGTACAGTTTTTAGTTACTGTACTATACAAATTAATTGTATTTACAAAAATTCAGGTTAGATTGCAAAATTAATTTGAAACACTACAAGAATATAAAACACATTGTCCCTACCTGTCAACTAGGGGTATTTATCTGGATCATTACCCTTCCCCTATCCAATAAGGTCAGATGACCTCAAGGTTCCACCCTTTAAAATTATAACCAGCATCTAGAAATAAAATTTCTGGGTCCCTCATCTAAAGCAAAGGAAATCATGGTACGAGCCTGTATTATCCTTGTTATACCGGTACCTTACTTGTTTACACTCCAATATTAGTACTTAAAGAGAAAGGCACAACATGAACTGTTGATGGATTACCTTAAATATTAGTCTCTTACTTGGCAGTCCATTCTCCTCCTATCAATACACAACTGGTTTCCATACCATATTCCCTATAGGCTACTGTTCATCTAATGAAAATGAAAATGAAAAATGTTAGGCTACAGATTTTTGGTTGAAAACAGTTGTCTAAAAGATGCTTTCACAATTGATTTTTCAATAGATCATGTCAACAAATGGTCCAGTAACATAGAAAGAATTAAGGAAAGTAGGGCATTTTAAAATTATTGCAACCCAAGTCTGGACAGTATAGAATGAGGTAGAGGAAACTAGACTGCAAAAATATAAACTGAAAAAAGTAAGATGTAAAAAGCAGGAAAGTACCAGGATGAATGACTCCTAGGAACAAATATAAATGAAGCAGTGCTAAAGAATACATTTTTCTGTGATAATTTGAAGCCATTCTTTTTTTTCAGCGTTGCCTATACAAATTATATTTGCTGCTTCTCAGTCGGTCAACATGGGGTACAAAATTATAAATATGTAAACACACTCCTGGAAACAATTACATGTATTAGTTGCCCATTGCCCATTTAGGTGTGATAACTAACTAATTTAAAAATTTAATTGGTATTCTGCCCGAAGGCAGGTCCGAGCCTCCGAAGAGGCTACCCCCAGCCGGAGTTTACTTGCGGTAGGGTGGCCAGGGCCTTTCCGCTCCTCCTTATGTTGGCCAACAGCGCGCAGTGCCTAGAACCGGCATACCATCCAAGTTCCGACTGCGCCCAATGTTGCTGAACTGCGGAGTTCTCATGGGATCCGGTGTTTCAACACGGCTAAGCCGTTGGCCAACTAACTAATACATAGGCTGGCTGCGTGGCTCAGGTGTAACGTTCTCGCTTGCTGAGCCCAAGGTTGCAGGTTCGAAACCTGGCGCAGTCAGCTGGCATTTGAGGGTGCGCAAATGCGAGGGAGCCGTGTCAGTACATTTACTGGCACGTTAAAGATCCCCTTCGGGGCAAAATTCCGGCACCCCGGCGTCTCTAAAAGCCAGGGTAGTTAAAAGGGACGTAAAACCAATAACATTATTATTATTAACTAATACATGTAATTTTTTCCAGGAGAGTGTTTATATATTTATAATTTTGTACCCGAAAAGCAGCGATGACTACATTTTATCTTGAATTTCAGTACATAATCATTACCAGCTGCTTGATGTACGATACTGGTACTTCAATGGGGCTTGGCTAGTGGGCTCGCACAATTGCATACCATTACCGAAGGTAACATTCATGACTCAACACTCTCTTAAAGATATTGATACTTGGTTACTAACAATTCCCTTTGTTGCTCAATATGTGCCTGGTATATAGATGGTTGGTACGAATCAGCAAACTAAATGTTAAAAGAAGTAATATCTTCCACCTAGGCTCATTGCCGTACCAGATTGAATACAAATGAAACTACAGTACAAAAGAACTATACCGTAGGTGTAGTTTTGTAACAAACATAGTTCATTCAGTCACCGAACAAGAACATCAGGTCTTCTGTGGTCAGCAGCAAATACTGCTGTGTGAATGAATATGCAGATTATAAAGTGAAGCATCACTGTAATGAGCTGTTAAAACTCAGGCAAGCTGCGATAAGGTAAGAAAATATTGGACAAACTGGGTAAGTGCTGTGTTGAACAGTGCTCAATCTTCTCTGCTTGTGTAAGAAGAGAAATATATTATATTTCTTGAGTTTCAGTACATAGGCCTAACCATTACCATCTTCTTGGTAGCCTACTGCAGTGAACCTAGGCTAGTGAGCTTGCCTAATTGTAGCCTATACTGTACAGTACTAGTAGGTATTATTCATGACTCCTCACTCCCTTTAAGTTATCAATTTACTAACAATTTCCTCAGCTTGTAACTTAAAGCCTCCTTCCCAATCCTAGCCTCAGTTAAAAATGCATGCACTACTACAGACACCATAGCATTTTGAAAGGTATCCTGTACTGTTAAAATAGAGATGAATATGTACCATAACATACTGTACAGACAAGGGAGTGAGTAAAATAATTCAGCCTTATGTCACAATTTCTAAATCCATTCCCATAATTCATTTTACATATTAGTCAGCTCATATTTGAGTACAGAGACCGAACCTGTTCCCTGAGAGAAAATCATCCCTCGTTTGACAAAAGGAAGTCATGGATGGAAATTATGGTGTTGGATTAATTGAAGCATGGACAGAATACAGTATGTGCAAACAATAACTGTTACAAAATGTTAATACTCAGGCAGGTTGAGATAAGGTAAGGAAATATTGGACAAACTGGGTAAGTGCTGTGTTGAACAGTACTCAATTTTCTCTGCTAGTGTAAGAAGAAAAATATATTATATATCTTGAGTGTCAGTACATAACCATTACCAGCTTCTTGATGTACTGGTCGCCTACTGCAGTGAACCTAGGCTAGCAAGCTTGACCAATTGTAGCCTATAGCCTACTGTACAGTACCAGTAGGTAATATTCATGACTCCTCACTCCCTTAAAGTTTTCATTTTACTATCAATTTCCTTTACAGGTTACTAAGCTTGTAACTTAAAGCCTCCTTCCCAATCCTAGCCTCAGTTAAAAATACATGCACAACTACTGACACCACAGCATTTTGAAATGTATCCTCTAGCCTAGGCTACTGTTAAAATATAGATCAATATGTAGCATACACCCAAGAGAGTGAGTAAAATAAATTAGCCTTATGTCACAATTTCTAAATCCATTCTCATAATGCATTTTACTTAATAGTCAGTTCCTATTTGAGTACAGAGTCCTAACCTGTCATCAGAGAGAAAATCATCGCTCGTTTGTCAAAAGGAAGTCAAGGATGGAAATTTTGGTGTTGGATTAGTTGAAGCATGGAAAAAATACAGTATGTGCATACAATAATTGTCACAAAATGTTAATACTCAGGCATGTTGAGATACCGTAAGTGAAGGAAATAAAGGACAAAGTGCTATGTTGAAGAGTGCTTAATTTTCTCTCCTTGTGTAAAAAGAAATTTATATACAGTATATATGTATTATATCTTGAGTTTCAGTGCATAATCATTCCCAGCTTCTTGATGTACCGTACTGGTAGCCTACTGCAGTGAACATTGGCTATTGAGCTTGCCCAATTATAGCCAATGGTACGGTACCAGTACGGTAGGTAATATTCATTACATTGAAAGGAATGTGGATGTTTAATCTAGACCTGAACAGCAACCGAGAAGCAAGATAACTGTTAAGACTGCTAATGCCATGAAAAGAAAAGTAATGGTTACCGGTACTTGAAATGCTTACCAAGGGAAGCTGGTTTCTTTCAAACATAGAAATATATTTATAGGCTAGGGCCTGTACAAGACCAAACTGACTTCATTCAGTCCAAGCTGAAAGCAGGGAGGGGGTCTTGCGGTCTGATAATGAGCTGTGTGAATTTAAAATACCGTACAATTTAGTGAAACATTTACGATTGTTTCAAGAAGAAATATTGGCCTAGTGAATAGGTTTTTCAACATTCTTGAAAGGAATGTGGATGTGTAGGCTAATCTAGACCTAAACAGCATCCAAGAAGCAAGAGAACTGTTCAGATAAGTCTGATAATACCATGAAAAGAAAAATACTGATAGGCTACTAGTATTTCCCAGTCATTACATTCTGATCAGCCAAACACTTAGTTTTCTATTGGAAGAATCACCTAATAATGCAGGCACAAACAGATCTACGGTAATTCTTATATTCTATTGCATACAAATCCTTAACCCAACAAGTACCGGTAGCCAACGGTATTGAAATAATTTATTTTTGAGTCAAGACTCTTGACAATAGGTGGGGTAGGCCCAGTTCAATGCAGGTATTTTATAAAGTACTGGTAGTCTATGCTTGCTCCAAATGAAAGGTATTTTTATACAGTACCGGTAGCCTAGAAGTTTGATTCTCTCTATACTGCCTACACAATAATATATTCATCGAGATACAGTATTCAGCCCAAAGCATAGGTTAAAATCGTATTTTCAGACCAAATTACCCCAGACAAGTGATGAAAAACGCTGAAACATCGATTTAAAAACTTTAAAAATGCACATTGCCACTAAAAATGAAACCACACACCTGAATTCATATAATTTTTAATACTTGTAACAAAAGAAAGAATGTAACATCCGATATATCAGGTTATGTTGTTTCACACATAGGTTAAAATTTGTCGCAACTGCGGTCCGTAAATCGGAATAAAGATTTATCACGAATTTAACACAATGCAGGTCATTTTATAGGCTATAGAGGGACCGTGATGTTGTGTTCTTCATTATTATTTCAGTATTCATCAGTTTAGGAACTATTTTGAGCGATTTCCACAATGTTTACATTTGTTTTTAATTCTACTTCATGCTACGCCATGTTGGATTTAAACATGTTCCGTGGATGGAGCGAAGTTTTTCTACGCTCCATAAAATGGCGTCCGCTCCATGGAACAAGTTCAGGGAGCGCTCCATCACACCGCGTTCACAGCGTACTTTCTTCAACAGTTGATCAACTGTTTGCTACCGTGAACGCAACCAATAATTCCAGCACTCATCATAGGTCTATTACTGTAGAGTGACAACATTTAAGGAACTGTGAATAAACACACCATCATCAGGATTGTCTGAATGTGTTTTGTGCGTGGGCTCTCTCACCCCAGCATCACACCACGAACCCCTCACGGATCACTTTGTTGTTGTTGATGATGATGATTCATTTAGGGACATTGCGACATCATGGCCATGTTGCCCCGGGTACTTGACAGTGTGTGGAAACTGCCTGATAGCCTGTGTATTTGTGATGTCTGAAGTAGTGTAGGCTATGTGTTTGCAATTGATGCTAGGATTTGGAAGGAGGCCGCTGTGGTCTTGTTAGGAATCAACCCAGCATTTGCCTGGATTAGAAGTGGGAAACTACTTCAAGGATAGCTGAGGTGAGAATCAAACATCACTCTCAGTATTCCCTCACGAGGCTGAGTATTCCCTGCTCCGACCCACAGGCCAGATTTAAATGGATCACTTTGAGCAGTGAGATTTCCTTTCGGTAAAGAGAACTAACAATTTGGAAAATCACTTACAAACGTACTTGTGACAATACATCTCTTGAAACCCTTTTGAGAGGTCCTGGCGTCATTTCAAGTATAAGCACTTTACTTGTCCCCGTACTTAAATGGATTTCCCAGCTATCTGCTTCAGTATTTTCCTGCATAGGGAGTTAAGCAAACCTTTCCACATTTGATTCAGTGTCTCGTTTAATGCAGATTCTACAGGCTGATGAATATATTGGCATCACTTGCTTACTGAATTAGCCTAATATTTCTGCATTTAGCATCTAAAACATCAAATTGTGCCATTCATTCCACATCAGTGCTTAAAATTAGCTTATAATTAGAACATGATATTTGTGTCATTTGTTATAGTGTATTTATTTCCTCATTATGCCAAACATGTCTAATGCATGTATGACCACCTCGTGGTGTAGTGGCTAGCATTCTTGGCTGTCGCCCCGGAGATCCAGGTTCGATTCCCGGCTCTGCCAAGAAATTTAATTCTGGTCTGAGGGGTGGAACTGGTGATCCTCAGCCTCGTGAGGCAACTGAGAAGAGGAGGGTTCGATTCCCATCTCAGCCATCTAGGGAATGGTTTTCCGTTACTTCCCACTTTTACTCCAGGCAAATGCCAGGATGGTTCCTAACTTAGGTCACGGCCACCTCCTTAACGATTCTCATCTGAATTACAAATATACACACTAATACAGCCATCACAATTACACAGGTTATCAGACAAATTCCACACCCATCTAAATCAACAACAACAACCACCTATCTTGCATTCATTATAAATAAAATTTAAATCCTATTTTCACCTAATTTACTCAAATAATAACGTGAAACATTTAGGGATCCTTAGAAATCTGTAGTCGGCCATAGCAACTGTAGGTGGTTGACTACTGTACTGGGCAGATCAGCAAAGTACCATTTATGTGTGGTGTTGTATTGGGCAGGGTATAACATACTGTGTACTCACATCTCAATAAGTAGGGCTGGCCGCAGCATTAGAAGCTTTGGGAAATCAGATAGACAGTAAGTTGAGTTGGCAACTTCTCTGCTGATGTGCAGCAGGACGATCGAGTCTAATAAAGGTGAAAGATTCGGCTGACTGATTCTAGAGTACAGCGTCTAAAGTAGAGAAGTTGTAGATACATCTTATTTTTTGAAGCTCCTATTACTGTAAGCAGCCCAACTTACAGAGCTGTTAGTATCTGCTATACCATGTTATACAGTTAACCTCCTCATATTGTTTGCTGTATAAAATACAAACTAGCGAACCTGGGCTTTCTATACAGCACTCAGCCTTCCTCAGCTGACTACTGGCTTTCATGGCCATAGTAGTAGGCCTATCTTAAAATCATAGCCATCAAATTTGTTAGTCACTTAAGAATGGTATTACATTTTTATAAAGCACTGTATGCAAATGTCAAACGTACTTGACTAGAATTGTTTTGTTACGCTCCGTGCGGAACATAGGGCATCCAAGATTGATTTCCATCTGACTCTGCTGCCGAGTTCTTCACTTCTCTTCAAGACTTTCCAGCTTTCCCGGCTTCCTCTTCAATGGTACGTTTCCAGGTCTTCCTTGGTCTTCCTCGTCTCCGAGCCCCTTGAGGATTCCAGTCTAGAGCTACCCTTGCTATTACATCATTCTGTTTTCGCAGTGTATGCCGGATCCAGCCCCATTTCCTCTGTTTAATTTGGACTTCTACATGTTGTTGGTTAGCCCTTTGCCACAGTTCTTCGTTTGGGATTATATCAGGCCATCGTGTACTTGGCGCAGTCAACGATGAATGGATACTTGAAGTTGGTGGCTAATAGGATTGGTAACTTTCCATGTTTCACATACATACAATACGACAGCTTTCACATTGGTATTAAAAAGTCTGATTTTCGTCTTCCTGGATATGTTACGGTTTCTCCAGACTGGTTAGAGCAGTGCACAAACCCCATTTGCTTTTCGTATTCTGCTCTTGTCGTTCTCTGTAGCTCCTCCACTTCTCGTTAGCACACTTTCCAAGTATTTCTACATCTGCTCCTCCCACAGTGAGGCCAGCCGGTATTGTAAGAGTTCACTCTCAGCTCACTTGTCTTCTTGGAGTTTATCTTAATCCCAACCTTAGCGGCTTCAAGTTCTGAGTTTGCCAGTTTTCCTTCTGTGTCTCAGAAGCGCTGTGCTAGCATACATAAAATGTCAAACTTACTCAACAGAATAATGTTTCTTCGAGTGAAATATAGACTGATGACTAGAAATTAACACATAATGTATTGGACAACAACAATGCAGAGATGACAGTTCGAGGGAGTCTACAGATATTCACCACCACAGTTTAGACACCTGTCTCACCGCGGGACATACCCTCCACGAAGAAGAACGCTGGTTGGTGATGAAAACACTCTTCCACAGCATCACAAACCGCTTGATCAGTGGTGGAACGCTTACCCTTCAAGGACTCTTCAATGGACCAAACACGTGATAATCGCAAGGAAAGAGATCATGACTGTAGATCGGGTGAAACCGATGTTTTCTTCTGTTGCGGTGGCAGCGTGTGGGCGTGTGTTTCAGTGATCAAGCGTTTCGTGATGCTGTGGAAGAAAGATTTCACTACCAACCGGCGACCTTCTTCGAGGAGGGTGTAGGGAAACCTGTTCGGCGTTGGTACAGGTACCTGAACAGTCAACTGTATCAGCCGTGATATTGTGTATATTATAGGGCCTATTCATTTCTAACCATCAGTCTATGTTCCATTTGAACAACCCTTTTAAAACGAGTAGTTCAATTTAACAGCTCACAAAATCACAAACCAATTTAAGTCAGTCCGTTAATGGACCAGGATGGTTGGTTGGTTCCTTAGGTTAGGGGCTGCAACAACGTGGTCATGTAGCCCCGTGTACTTTGGGTGTGTGTAGAATTTGTCTGATGACCGGTGTTAATTGTGATGGCTGTATTAGTGTGTGTTATCTGTGATTCAAGTAAGGACTGCGTACGATCAATTTTCAAGTAGTTCCAACTTTTGCTACCAAAAGCTACCGTGCACGACACTTAGTTGCGAACTTGGCTACAAGATGCCACCGCAGCCAGCACCTGGCGGTGAACGTAGGAAATAATATAGCGTTATCAAATCCAACCTACAAGTATTAGCTTCACACAAGTTTAGTTAGTGGGCCCGCCGGCTTTACTTCCCCTCCGAAGGAAGGCATTCTAAGGAATTTTTAACGCTCTTAAAAATCCGACGACTTCAGCCGGGTATGACCCCGCGATCCTGGGCATAAAAGCTCAGCATGCAACCAAGTACGCCACCTGAGCCGCCAACAAGGTCTCCATAGTCCCTCAACTTTGAGATTGAGCATCTACTGTACCAGTGCCATGTCAATCCAAGTAGGCTACTGTAGTTTGTTCACCACTGGGGACGCTAGCTTGTTATTGATGTTGTTGTTTCATTTGAGAGGATTGGACATCGTGGTCACTTAGCCCCGCGTACTTGGGTGTGTGTGTGAATAGATTTTGTCTGATAACCTGTTTTATTGTGGTGTCTGTAGTAGTGTGTATATTTGTAATTCAGTTGAGGATGGGGAAGATGGCAGCCGTGTCATAGTTAGGAACCATCCCAGCCTTTGCCTGCAGTAGAGGTGGGAAACCACGAAAAACCACTTCCAGGATAACTGAGTTGGGAATCAAACCCCCTCCTCTTCTCGTTTTTTTTCCTCACGAGGCTGGGTGTACCCCGTTCTAGCCCTCAGACAAGAATAATTTAACTTCTTGGCAGAGCCGGGAATTGAACCCAGACCTCCAGGATGACAGTCAGGAATGCTAGCCGCTTCAACAGGCGATATACTGGGGATGCTAGACTTGAACACCTCAAAATAAAAGGTTTTGATCCTGAGTGGCTGCTTATTGTCGAGTGGCTGAATTCTGGAGCAGTTACACTATTACCCGAGTGGGCTACCTGGCCATGTTGTACGCAAGATAAAATCTGGTCCCTAACTGCCGTATGTCACAAAATTACTAACGAATCGTAATTATTCTTCCGCTAATGAAACTAACAATATTGACCCACTTCAATCAATGCCTAAATTTATGCCAATACAAAATCAGCTTGTGAAACAGATAAATATTTCAGTGGTAGGTTTCAGTTCCACGGAATAACTGATCTCACCTGCTTTGATAAAAAAAAATAACCTCCCAGTTCAATTATTCTACCGACAAGATTCTTGAGGCTTTAAAATCCACTAATTATCAACTTACTGAAATCATTCGTCTGTTTGATGAATTTATACCGTAGGCTATATTATCATAATTTTAGGCAATATAATCCGTAGCACAGCATTACTTCCTTCATTACAGCGAGGAATCACTGAGATTCGTCAGGAATTCAGTGAGATGTGATAGTGTCAATGGAGTGTTGAATAGCGGTAAGACGTTTCCTGCTGGTATGCGCGAGAAACCTATTAGACACAAGATGACCTAATGTCCTGCGTGTATAATCGTGAACAGGATTCATTGAAGAAACAGAGATAGCCTAGTGATACGTGCAAAAATTAGGTGCATAAACATTCAAGATAATTGCAGGGTGTCCCTGTATTTATGATGTGCCGAGGGATGATATGAAAACTACAATTACTAAAGAACAGGTTGCACTAATATGAAAACTTGTAGGGACGAGGATAAATAGAAATAAAGAAGCAAAAATATGGGGAAAGTTTGAGATAATGCGAATTTTAATGGAATTATAGTTGACGTAAGTAACCTGAATAATGAAATGAAATGAAGGAGCTAGTAAATAGTTTGAGTAGCCAGATGATGGGTTAAGTAAGACATTAGATTAGCTATACCCAGAGAGATAGTTGCTAACAAAGTAGGTAGGTAGCCAGTAGAAATTAGGAGATAGTTCAATTAACGAGGAAAATTATTTAGCTATCCTAGTGAGCAAGTCAGATGTCCAGATGACAACTCAAAATAAGAGTTTCAAGACGAAAATTAGTAAAATTCACGCAGGACCGAACGAAATAAATGAGTGAATTACAAGTCAAGCTGTGGAGTTGAATATGAAATTTTCTGAGGTACAGAAGAAAGGGAAGGCTCAAAAGCAGGAAGGGATAAGTTAAGGCTTGTTGAGCACAAATTTAACTGCATTATAGCAAGGTATTTTGAATAGTGGTCACATTACCAACGTAGGAGGGGAGGGTAGTAAGAGGGATGCCAGCTAAATTAAGATTAGGCCTAAAGGCGAAAATTAAATCAGAATAGTTTGTTCATTGCGCTGAGCTTAGGGAGACTAGACTACCTAAACTCAATGGCAAACAGTTCAACTCTATAGAACCCCTCATCTCAATTACACTAAAGGGACACATAACAGCAACTTCACAATTGCTTGAGGTTCCCTAGGGCCAACCGTTAGTTATCATCTGGAACTTGAGAAGTGATTAATCTCTTATTAGCATCATCAACCCCTTCCTCTTTAGACGTATTTATTGGTTGCTGACGAACGTTATGTTTCTCTTTATAAGGAAATTGCATTTATTATAACCTTAGTATCTAATTTTATATGAATAACAAGTAGTTCCGAAAATAATTAAATAGCCTATTTTCATAGTGGTTTTCTCCATTAAAAACTCCCCCGGCTAATAAGTTAAAAGGATTTTCCATGTGCTGTATACTAAATAGCTTTTGATACACGACCTACTGTATGTCTCCACCAACAGCATTGCATTAAGAAAGTATGTGCTAGAACAAGGGAGGACAGGCGGTGCTGGTGTGACGTCTGCTCACAGCGCTGTACATGCTCGAAGCGACGACGAGTGTAACGAGTGACGTCATCGCTTTGTACGGCTGTCGCAGAGGACGAGGATTTAGTTTGAGGCATGTGTGAGATGCAGCAATGTAGGAAAGACAGGAAACATATATCTGGTGTTAATAACACAAGGAACTGAACGTCTTGGATGTCGTAATGTTAATGCTCCTTGTCGCAATTGATCACAGGTTATAACCAATGCCATTTTGGCTCTTTCCTCTCAAAAAATATGTAACAAAAGTAGTTAATGTGAAGTACAGTCATGCTATAACGTAAATAGAACTGAACATAGTGCCATTTCCCTGAACATTAGAAAAGGGCCATACAGAACAATACAATCACGGGACATTTTCCGACACTTTCTGTTTCGTCTTTCTCGAACTAGTGTATCAATATTAGGACTTGGTGTCTGGGAAAGATGTAATCGAAGGCTGCATGTTAGGTTGCGATCAGACAAGGTACTTCGAGATTTGGACTTATCCACTTTCATAATGGAAAGGAATTGTTCTCACACATATTATGTCGAACCGAACATACATAATATCCATGCAGCAAGTGCATACAACCTGTTCGCAACGAGAGCTCTACAGCGGACTGACCCTTCCAGGTCCGTACGCACAGCGCCGTTGCTCTAGACAACATGGCATTACACGACTCTCGCCTGACGTCACATGAATTGATAGGCTCGCCCTTCGTTTCGACACGTCACACCGCTTGAAGCTGTCTTCCCCTGTGCTAAAATATATAACTTTCAGCAGGCCTATCGCCCGCAAGATGGCAACTTTCTCGTAACGCATCACGGGAGTTTAATTTAAGTAAAGTCAAATGCACGGCTTCTATGATTTACGAAAAGTAAGCAACATAAATTAGTGTCATTACATTATGATTGTTATAATAACCCAACATACGAATCCTCTCTTCAATCGCTTGGATTAGGTACGTGAATTTTAAAAAAAAGTTTAAAAATTTCGAACTGATACCATCTTGAATTTTTGAAAACAAATTGAACATTGAGATGTGTCTATGCTAAGCTCTGAATAGAGAATCGCAGTTCTTAGCAACACTTCTCTCCGGTGATTAAATCGCTAGAAAAATCATTTGAAATATTTAAATATCACTTGGCCACCATGTTGTTTTTGTATTTCTCGGGATTTGGAAAGTCACGTGTATGTACTTAGTTAATAGTCCTATATCACCATACAAAAATTCAGTTTGATTGCTTAAATAGTTTCGGAGATATTGTGACAGGAGGAATACATTGTACGGACGCCATGTTGGATTGATTCATATCTACCGTAGGTTACAGAACTACATGCCAGCAGATGAATATTCTAATGGTAGTTCATTATATCAACCTACATCCCTATTGCTTGACTAGGGCACGATAAATAAAAACGAGATTTTGAAGAATTTGCACAGCCACCAGTTTTAAGTTCTCATCAAATTCCATAAAATTAGACGTCAGTATATTAAGGCTTGTATGAAGACATACCGCGCCAAGTTTCACAGCGCTCGGTTGAAAAGTCACGAGAAAAATCCATTTAAATATTTAAATTTTATTAGACACACACACACACACACACACACACACACACGGACAAAAGGTGATCTCATCAGCCTATTTTTTCCCATAAATGAAAATAGGCTAAGAATACGTCTGCCCTGATGGGTCAAGGTCTTTACCTCGGCCCCTGAAAGATGTTGCCTGCGGGTACCGATGATCGCTTAGATCACCAGTTTACTGGAACCGAATTAAGGAGTAGGAAAATAAGCAGATTTTACACACACACATTTAGAATCTTAGTATCAAATAGGCATGTGTACTCCTTTCGAGCCGAGGTGACCCGACGTGCTAACCACGCGTCACCTCGCAACTCGAGGTTGATTGGCTGGGCAGTGGTCACTTGGTAGGCCAGAGCTGTGGTGCCACGGGTTATTTCTTTTTCGAAAGCTGGCCCATATCTATTCACCATACTGGGGTGAGAGATAGACTACTGTATTTTCAATCTTTAATTCCATAGGTTGTCACACCCCGCGACGTAGCCGTGTGTGTGAAATCCCTCACCACAACTGCTGCAGCAAGTCCAGAGATTAGAGGGTCGAATCTTGGGGCTAACAGCGGCCATACTGAATGTGTATTTTCCCCAAGGTTTTCCACATTCCCTCCAGGTAAATGCTAGAATAGTACCGTATTTCATGTCCCGGGGCACATACCTCATCCCCGACCATAATCATTACATTTACTCACACTATTACAGACAACGCAAAAGCACAGGTTATCAGACAAATTGAACACCTGCCCAAATACACGGGGTGGATGACCAAAATGTCCCAAGCCCCTAGAATGAATTAACAACAACAACAAACAACCTAATGGTCATCTTTTTAGTGCACGGCAGCCTTGATCGCGGACCATCTATTGTGTCTATTGGCACCAGACCAAACAGTGTCAAACTCTTTGAAAATCCTTGACAAGCTGCCCGAATTTATATTATCTAGCTTCTATTTTATTACCAGTGTCGATATTTTATGTGCCCACCCACAAAAGATAGTTGTACAGCACTGATGTAGGGTCTTTGTGGTATCGTGGTACTTGGGTGTGTGTGTGTAGAATTTGTCTGTTAACCTGTATTATTGTTTATCAATAACAACTACAGTACTTACAATGGGATATTTATTCATGTCCACCAGAGTTCAGAAATTGCTTGAAGTTACATAACATGATTTCAAAGATATATATATTTCCTTGGAGATTTAAAATTTCCATTTCTAATTCTTCAAAATTACAATTTCCGTTGATTTCACACATTCTACCTCCAAGTTCAGTAATGTCAACTATAACGAATGGATTATTGATAAGTAGAGAGCTTGCTTCGTGGAGATCGAAACTTAAGAAAACCGTTCTTGCGATTTACAAAATTCTTGGAAAAGTGGTTGTATGTGTTTGTAATTGTAGGGGGGGGGGGGGGGGTAGGAATGGGTAGGATGCGTCTGTGGCATTAATTTTCGTACCATCCCGGCATTTTCCAGGAGTAGAAGTGGGGGAAACCACGGACAAAAACTTCTAAGATGGCTGAGGTGACAGTCGAACCCACCTCTTCTCAGTTCTGCTCATGAGGCAGTGCATCTGACTAGAAAAGGAAGAAGGTTTATAAATGAAAATTGAGGAATTATTCTTATAGGCCCCGTCGACAGTCATTTCCTGTTAGATTAAGATACGGATACAAGGCACTCAGATTCTCTGAGTGCATTTTGTTGTAGTCATTAACTGTTTAATTGTTTCAAGTCTTGGTGTTTTAAACAAGGCTACGGATTGACACTCAGGACTTCGTTGTTGGTGGTGAAAACCAAGCTTTCCCACCAGGGGCTACGCTTACAACTGAAGTACTTGGGAGGACTGCAAGTGTTTAATATTTATTCCTATGATACTGCTAATATAGTCTAATAGAACTATCCTGCGTAGCCGTGTTCGTTAAATCGTCTACCGCGACTGCGTGGGCAGCTGCCGCATGTCTGTAGAAGTAGAATCGAATCCCGGCGCTGACTGTGACTATCCTGAGTGTGGTTTTTTCCCAGTTTTATCCACACCCCCTCCATGCAAATGCCAGGATAGTACCTTATTTTCATGTCCCGCGGCACCTACCCCATCCCTGTCCCTAATACAGGTACACACACTACTACAGTCATCATATAAATACAGGTTATCAGACAAATTCTATACACAACCAACTACATGGGGCTGATGACCAATATGTCCCAACCCCCACTAAAATGAAGTAACAACAATATTTTTTTTTTAATCGTTTCGGTCGTCTATGAACCACGTTATTTCAACTGCCTTTTCCCTCGTTCTTTCACATTGGCCCAGTATTCGCGCATTCTTCTTCGGTGAGCTTCCCTTCGTTCTTCGGTCCACTTCTTGCCAGTTTTCAATATAGGTTTTGGCTGAAAACTCCGTATCTCCCCAAGTTTCTTCTTCAAAGAGTCACGTTCCAAGATATCCTCATGTGATATCCCCAGTTCTTGTAGGTCTTTTTCCACCTCTGTAAACCAGATCCCTTTGGTTTTCTTTCCCACAAAGTAGGCACAGATTCGATTGGACAATCTTCCGGAGTTCATTCGTGTTAAATGGCCATAAAAGGAGAGTCTTCTTTTGCGAATGGTGTCCGTTATTTTCTCCACATGTAGATAGAGTTCATCGTTGTGTCGTCTTCTATACTCTCCTCGTTCCTTGACCGGGCCCAAGATCTTCCTCAGAATCTTCCTCTATTTGGCTTCGAGTTGTTCTGCCAGGCCTTTCTTATTCAGCGCCAGGCATTCTGATGCATATAACGCCTCCGGGCGAATAAGGGTAACGAAGTGCCTCAGTTTGGCCTTGAAGGACATTGATCGTGATTTGTAAATGTCTTTGGTTAAATGGTAAGCCATTTCCATTTTGTTAATCCGTGCCTCGAAGGATTCCTTTTCACGAATGTTGGGCTCAATCCATTCACCCAGGTATTTGAATTTCTCTACCTGTTTTATTTGTCCTCCATTCACCGTAAGTTCTCTGGGTTCCGACTTGATGTTCGTTATAAACTGCGTTTTCTCAAACGAAATCTGAAGACCTGCCTTTGCTGCTTGCACCTGTAATTGATTGATTTGTTGTGTGGCTGTGTCAAGAGAATTACAGAAAATTGCAACATCATCTGCGAAAGCTAAACAGTCGATTGTCAGGTTTTTGTTCTTACAACCTAGTCTGACCCCATTCTCTATACCATCCTTACACAATTCTTTACGCCATTCTCGAATAACTTTCTCAAGAACACAGTTGAATAAAAGAGGCGAGAGCCCATCTCCCTGTCTCACCCCTGTCCGTATTGCGAAGGATTCAGAAATCTCTCCCCTGAATTTCACTTTGGAAGCCGTATCCAATAGGGATTGGTGAATGATTGCCCTTGTCTTATTATCTAAACCAAATTCTTCTTTTTATTATTATTATTATTATTATTATTATTATTATCATCATCATCATGAGTAGTGCCACGTTCAAGGCCTCATAGCATTCCCTATACCTCTAGTCATCTCAAGACCTAAGCGGTCCCTTTGATGTTTGGCCTGTGAAGAGGCTAACGCGCCAGAAAACAGTTCACACATTTTTCTGCTTGTATTTGGCGCACAGGATTTTCCAGCCCGTGTTATAGTCTGGGACAGCTTAAATGAGTTACTAGATCAAGACAGGGTAGACAACATTAACAGCCGTCCCCTATGCCTACGTAAATGTTGGTTTATGGTTGCATTTCTTGAAGGTAAGTTGTTTTCAGGTGCGAGCACATTGTCGCCAACCCTGCTTAAAATCCCGCCATCTCCAAAGACCATAATACCAGTAAAATTCCGTACCACACAGTTGCCGACATGTTTCTGGCAATAACTCCCAGAATGCATTTTTCACAAAGTCAGCCAACATTATAATTACGACTGTAACTAATGACTTATTATTTAAATAATTTCACAGTTTTCTTTGGAAATTCAAGTCTAATGAAGTTGTAACAAGTTGTACAAGGTAAGTACTAGTAATATACATCGATTAAAACAGTTTTTACAGTTATTATAGACTCTTGATATGTGTGTGTGTCAAATCCACTTGTCTGAGATGTTTCAAAGCTTTTATTTAATTAATTTTTGGATAAATTCTTATTTAGATTTCATCATGACGCCTAAAAAATACGAGAACAAGATTGGAGATGGATTGGAGTAACTCTACAAAGATCACTACAATTTAAGTAAGTAGGCCTAGCCTAGACCTACACAATTTAAAGTACAGAGTTATTTAATCGTTGTTTTATTTATTTTTATATTCAGTCAGAGCACAAATAACGTAATAAAAATCCTTAATGGTCTTTGGAAATTTTGAAATAGTCTTCCGACTGCATTTTCCGTACAGGCCTAATTCAAACATAACCTAAAATATAGCCTATGTAAGTTCTCTCTCGGGAATGTATTCTTAGGTTCAATTCGCCTTCTAATATAGTAATGTATATTATTCTCGACTTCCAAATGCCGTCAGCCATAATATTATAATACAGTGCACATGTACTGGTAACTCTTAAGCTTGGAAGTAGGCCTAGTCTATGATTCGCACTCGGTTGGTGGTAGTGAATGTATTGGTGATAATTTATGAAGCTTATAACTTATGTACTTGGCTACTGACCTATAGCCTACTTAGTAGTAGGCAGATAAAATATTTATATTAGGCCTATTTTTATTTGTTTCAGTCATGGTTGCGACAGAGTAGTGTGATGCCCTTCGACGAACTTCAAGGGTTGTGCAACATGAATCAATCATCATTCTGAAGAGCCATATACTCACATGTGCATGGTATATGCACTGCGCTAGAGTCACATATGCAAATTTTCAGAGAAAACTAACAATATCTCATAGCTCTCTTTTAGTTCTCGACATAAGTTACTGCGCCACTGAATGTCTGGGTGAAAATTACTGATGTACTACTGTTGGGTGAGACAAAGTCATTGTTCGCTACTTGGTTAGATGACACGGTTTGGGCGAAGCCACTGGTTGCAATAAGTTATAAATATTGGTCGCAGCTATAGCCTACTTGTATTATTAATTCTGAATGAAAGTAGAAAGTGGCTTATACACCTGCATCGGACATGATTGTGACTGTATGCTGTGATGGCTGCGCTAGAATTAGTAGCACACAGGTAACGATATTTGTAGGCTATACATTATACGGTAATAGAAAACTAAAAATTTCATAGATCTCGTAGGCCTATACTACACAGCTTGGACATTGGACGTGAATAATGAAATAAAAGGCAAAACCATTGGTCTGGATAAAGAATATTGATGCTTGACTACCACCACTGTGCATGACAAAAACCGGGGGTGTTATATATTAGCTAACGCGGCCCGCGTTACCTCAATTTTTCATATTAAAGCATTGTTGTTGTTTCTTATGGCTAGCCCAGATTCCAATCCATCAGCTTTCTTGCATTCCAATAGAGTTGTGTGAGGTTTCCTGAAGTTCTAGCAGTCACATCAAGTTTGTTGCAATGTGGCAGGTGCCCCTTATCCATTTTACTTCCAGGTTCGTGACAAAGTGTGCATTTTTCAGATCTCAGGATGTCCCAAATAGGATCACGACTTATATAGATGGAATTCCAGCTGAGTCTGCCATTTTCGCTGTTAATTATGCACAAGTACAGTATTGCCAATCCCACACTTACGGGACTACTTTGTATAAGCGTGGTACCATGAAACAAAATAGCGCCAAGTTTGAACCAGTTCGCAATGGATTGTGCAAGCTGTTTTTGTCTAAACCAATAATTGTTAATTCATTAGGCCATACAAACACCCCTGGATTTTGTCACGCACAGTGGGGGTAGACACGCATCAATAATTTTCATCCAAACCCATGGTTTGTGCCTAGACCAATAACTTTTAGGCAGTGAGGCGCTGGTTTTTTCCCGATTAGTTCGAAACATGAAATTCTTGCGATCAGCGTTCATTACAGTGGTAAATACTGTTCTACATACAAAACAAACCTAACCTGGGGCTTATGCCCAGACCTCCTTGCTTGTAGTGCAATCGGTAATTTTCGTCCAGACAGTCGACTAAATAAGTAGCGACCAATGGTTTCGTCCAGTCAGTCGTCTAACCAAGAAGAGCTCGTTTATTTATTTTTCTCACATAATTACAACATTACATGTGTCGTCTAATGTAGGCCTATTTAGTATCGGATATGTTGGTAACTAATGACGTCAATGTGATCGCTCACTGCGGCAGTTTCACATACCAAATATGCTGTCGAACATGGCTGCGGTTGTTAAATATACAATAAATAAAAACACATGTTTAAGTGATTTAGCACATATATCCGGTGCAGAAGTGATCAAGGTTAGTAGTTACAATTGATAATGTCCCCCCCCCCTCCCGCCAGAAGATGAAATAAGGTATGAAAATGATATATTATCAAAGTGAAAGCAAAAAGAAAAAAGAGTGACACATGTACAGAATTAATCTGAAATTTCACTACAGTATATGTCGTTTTATAAAAGGGCATAGCGGGTGGGTTACAGACAGCTAAGGAGAAAGCATCTATTAGGACATCACTTCCATAATTATTATTCATCATTACACAAGGTATTTAGGCTAAGTTAAGTATTCTACTTGGTTCATCACTCCTGAAGTGTTACCTCTATTACGTATGTCGTTTTGCCTTGAACATTTTTGGTTGAAGGCAGGCTATTATTTTATTTTAGAATATGCACTGAAAATTTGATGTAATCAGCGTAACCGCAGCCTTCGTAAAGAGGTTTACGCAGGCCAGCGCGTATCCCAATTTTGAACAGCTGACTGCGGTTGACTGTAGCGTTGGGGGTCTGCACCACTAGCGCTGGCCAACAGCGGGGCACACTTGAACTCGGTCAGTGATAACACTATTGCCCGAGTGCACCAACCTCGGTATTCATCAGTGTTTACGAAACCGTGGTAAAACTTTTACCGTGGTATTGTCGTAAAAGCAGTGCACCATTACTATCGCTCGGTTTCGTTACCTCGGTTTCTTGACGCTTGCTTTTCTCGCTATTATTCCCCTCGGAAGAAATTCGTTAATTTCGATAGTCACTTGTCTTCAGTTTATCCAGACGGCAGTGATCGTTTCGACAGTCACTTGTCTCCCATACTGTTTACATTTTGTCTCAACGCGAATAATCAGCTGTGCAAAACAATGGAAAATAAAATGATGAAACGTCCTAGATCTCCCAATTTCAGCCCTCACGAAAATTTCGGGAACTCGAGTAGTATACGTTGCCCGCTGCCATTGAAATCCGAAAAATTTTCTATAGAAATGGCCAATGTTACTAATATATATATATATGTATATATATATATATATTATCGCTAGAGGGTGTTACTGAATTTTTTCAGAGTGCCAACATTATTGTTTCCAGACCAATATTTTCATCCAGACCAAAGGTTTTCGCCTAGACGCGCTCTCAGCCGATATTCGTGAAATATGGTGCTATCGTGAGTCGAACCTGGCCATCTTGCTACTATATCTCTTATCATGAGGTTCGAATCGCTCACAGTTTGCATGTTTAGAGAGAAATGGCCTTTCCTGTTTTTAAATACCTCCCCATTTTTACCTCGGGAAGACTGTATTCTCACATGAGTGCAGTCCAGCGCACCCAATACACCTGGGAACCCAGCTATTCTGTGGAAGTCTTCCATAACCTCTCTTTGTTCCCATTGGGTAAGTGGTAGTTTAATAAACTGTGGCGGTAACGAGGTAACTACATTAGGAACCTTGTGTATTATGCGGCATGCTGTTGTTCTGTCAACATCACACACGTCACCGATCACTCCCTGAAATGTCCCAGTTGCATAGAACCGCAGTGCTATACGAAGATGATTTCTAGGCGATTTCGGATAGTTTCTCCCAGTAGAGAATTTCAATTGTTCTCCAATTATGTCCAAAATATAACTTACTACTGTCTCCTTCCGTAATCGAAATATTCTCTGGAATGAAGCATCGCTCAGTTCTTCGAATAAATCTCGCCTCTGTTCTATAAACCTCCCTTCATTCCTTTCAAATCGATTAAGACACTGGAGATATAACCTGTAGTTGTTAAGCTCCATTTTGGAATCTTTACCACAGAATACAAATGAAGAAAACTTTACCACGGTTTTCTTAGATAACCGCTCCCTCACTGGCGGTAAACATTTTACCGCGGTAAATCTCGAAACCGAGCTTGGTGCAACAGAAATACGACTTTACTCCGGTAAACTAGGAAGTTTACCGCGGTATTCTCTTTACCGAGGTTGGTGCACTCGGGCATATGTATTGTATTCGTCATGATAATGCTATTATTATGATCATGTAGAAATGAGTGGAAGTGTAGAGGACGTAGCCTACCCATTCGCGACAACGCTGCCTCAGTTCAATTCCCTCTCATATATTCCGCTCTCGCGATTTAAATAACTCAGCTCTCCACAGAAAATTGTTTAGTGTTTATATCTTATAATTATAATTTTCAAGATATTACTCCGTCGATAAAGCTTGCCTTTCAACGCCTGTACTTAACTCGTCAATTTCTCAGTGAATTCATTGAATTTTCTACAAGTGGCTTTTAATGTGCCTGTTGATGAGAGGTCAGGAGACTATTCTACCAACCATCTCGCGTTGTGCGGCTAGCATTTTTTGGCAGTTGGTCCAGGTTCAATTTCCAGCTCTGCCAAGAAATTTTAATTTTGGTCAGAGGGATGGAACAAGGCACACTCAGCCTCATGAGGCAAAACTGAGAAAAGGAGGGTTCGATTCCTATCTTAGCCATCTTGGAAGTGGTTTCCACGCTTCTACTCCTGGCAAATGCCGGGATGGTTCCTAAATTAAGGCCATGGCCACCTCGTTCCCAATCCTCATCTGAATAATAAATGCACACACTAATCCAGCCATCACAATAACACAGGTTATCAGACAAATTCCACATGCCCAAGTACACAGATCTACATGACCATGATGTCACAAAGCCCCAAAATCAACCGACTGCTGCTTTCTACCATTCCAAGACGAAATCTTCGAGTTGCCATTAGTCTAATGCCCCTAAAATCCACGACTAGTTCGAATGGTTTTAGGCCTAAGCATTGGATCAACCATCTTCTTGCATCTCAATAGGGATTTGCCAACAGGCTTTCAACAGCTTGTCTCAATTCTGCCTTCATATATGTAGGCCTATTGGCAACTCCAGCTATCTGATATGGCATCTAGCGGTAAAAATTAGAAACTTACCAAGTAGGGTACATTTGTCACGTGGTGACTGGTTGTATATGGTTTCTTGTATTCGTAAGCAGATCGAGGTAATTTCTTCGTATACATAAGTAATAAGTTTTACTCGTTGATGGAGTGTAAAATGAGTAAAAGCAACGTATATTGCTCAGTTTACGGCTGTAAGTCGATGCATAAAAGAGGGCTGCGGATATAAGTTTTCATCACTTTCCAAAAGATGTAAATAGCAATAGCCAAAAGGTGACGATACCAAATAAATACGGGCAACAGGAGCGGGTTGGACCACTCACCACTACACTCACTGACGACAGGACGGGTTGTTCACTGTTTACGCCGAGCCAAGCCGTACCAAGACAGCTAGGCCTACACCAGCCGACTACAGCCAAGCTTCATCAGTCAGGTGTCCTTCCCCCTCCCTAGTTCATTTCCAATTACCCTACCAATCGCCATCACCTCGCTCTGCGATATCCGAGCCATTCCACTACGAGTCATATAGGCCTAATTTGACTTCGCAGGGTAAATATCTACTCTGCGAGAACCTGCTACCAGTCCGATATTCTACACCAAACCCACCAGCTAACCATCTAAATCAAGCAATTCCTGTGTCCCCCGAGCTTTAATACAAGTTAAACTCATCCCTTCGCCCTACCAAGCAGCAAATAATTTCTACAGTCTATGGTACAGTGAGCAAACTCAAATATAGCTTTTAAAGTAACAGCGCCATGACTCGAACTGCTCAAAAACAGATACCAGCAGACAACCGATGTTGACACATAAAATCCAGTGGAGCACACAAAATAGATCACGTGTATCGCACAGTTATACATATATACAATCAAAATAATAATAATATCGTATGGCCTCGGGTGCCTGGTGCAAGCTTTTTTAATTGACACCCAGAGGGTAGCTTGCATGTCGAATTTCGTCGTTCCTTTGAACGCTATGAAAGTCAAAGAGGTTAGATATCTAAACTCCTTGACACTAAAGCGCTTTAAAGTAGAGAATGGAGGAACTTTGTGTTGGCGGAAAATCCCGAGATTAATTTTGCCATTGAACACGGCCTACTGAATTCAAATGGGTTCTTTAACATGCCAACAACGTATGACATGAGTGTCGTGATTTTTGTCGTCTTCAAAAATCACTTACCATGGTCAGGGGCGAACCTGCAATCTTAGGGTTGGTAGTCCGACACTTTTTTACAATCAAAAATAACACCGTCATTATTTTAGGGATCACATTTACTGATTTTAACCGAAAAATAAAAAGTGTTCCATATCAAACGCGTGTTATTGAGTATTTTTACCCTACTTATCCAGACCGACCGCAGCGCCCCAAGTGTTAGTTTGAGTTGCCAATACATGCAAGAAATGAGTACGGTACTTATCAAAAATAAAGAAATAATAAGCTAATATGTACCCTACTATTATATTTCTCTCCTACTCCTAAATCCTTCTCTGAACAATCATCTTAAAACAGAATGGTCTGCATTTTTGGACTAATTATAAAAATATAGCCTATTGGCAACTCCAGCTATCTGATATGGCATCTAGCGGTAAAAATGAGAAACTTACCAAGTAGGGTACATTTGTCACGTGGTGACTGTTTGTATATGGTTTCTTGTATTGGTAAACAGATCGTGGTAAATTGTTCGTGTATTTATACATAAGTAATAAGTTTTACTCGTTGATAGAGTGAAAAATGAGTAAAAGCAAAGTGTATTGCTCAGTTTACGGCTGTAAGTCGATGTATAAGAGGGCTGCGGATATACCTTTTCATCACTTTCCAAAAGATGCAAATAGCAATAGCCGAAATGTGATGATACCTAATACCTAATAATAATACCTTTCCACCCCGGGAAGGATCTAACACTTGTCGAGGTAGACAGACAGAAGACCTGCGACGTAAAGCCAGCGAAGGTTATTCAGTTTAAAAACAGCTGTTACGATGGGCGCGCTGGTAAGATTGAAGTTACTTGAATAATTAATTAAATAATTAATTATTGGCTGCTTGGTAGGGAGAAGGGATGAGTTTAACTTGTATTAAAACTCGTGGGGCGACAGGAATTGCTTGATTTGGATGGTTAAAAGGTGGGTTTGGTGTTGAATATTTGAATGGTAGCGGAATCACTCATTCTACAGTGCCCACGGGGAGGCAAATTAGGCCTATATGACTGATAGTGGAATAGCTCGAATATCGAAGAACTTAGCGATTACGAGGTGTAGGCTTGGAGGAAAGGCTGGCGGATCATCAGTTTGACATCAATTCACGATATAAGTCGGAGCTTGGAACAGTGGCGTCTGGTTTGCGTGGAGGCTAGTCTCGGAATGATAAAAGTAGCACAGCTTCGGTGTGTTATTTATTTGTTTATGTACCGTATTTCTCTATTTGAATGTCCTCGGCGTTGACTCAGGATCGACATTTACATTATATTGCGCATAATAGTACCGAAATAATGTCCGAAGTGTAGCCCTGTGTAAATTTGAATCAGCTGATCTACATCAACCATAAAAACTGATGCTTGATAATATGCAAATGACACCAAAAAATCCAGTGGAACACACAAATTAGATCACGTGTATCGCAAAGTTATACATATATACAATTAAAAATAACACTGTCATTACTTTAGAGACCACATTTACTGATTATAACCGAAAAATAAAAAGTGTTCCATATCAAACGCGTGTTATTGAGTATTTTAAACCTTACTTATCCAGACCGACCGCAGCGCCCCAAGTGTTAGTTTGAGTTGCCAATAAGAAGAAATGAACATGCTCATCTTTAGCTCCCTGGCGAAAATAATTGAGTAAGTATTAATGTTTCTGTTCTTATGCATTTTATATGATGCTTTAAAAATCAATCTAGAAGAGATAATTTAAGTTAACTTCACTACCATAATACTGCTTAAGAGTTACTGTCGAGGACTGATGGCCAAGATGTCCCTAACTTGAGCAAGGACTGCTTCACAACTTCATGTAAAACGTATTTTCGTAAAAGAGCCTTTACTTAGTTTGGATCATTTGCGATACGTGTTACATGGATGTGTGTGCTGACTTTTTGGTGTTAAATGATGTAAGTTGGCAACACCAAATGTGGCGGCCATGTTGGTTTTCTAGTAACTTATTTAAGGTGTCCTGGACTATACTATGTTTCCATAAGCTGGTTACTTTCCAGGATTTCCTTTGTAAAAATCTATGAATAAATTTTTCATATTCAGGTTAATTGGGAGCTTTTCCAACTTTGCTTTCCATGTGATGAATTGTGTGTGTGAACATAGTTCTGAGTGGTATTTCGAACTATAAGCAGAGTAATGAGTACGAATTTGATATCCCTCCCTATATTATTCTGCTAAGGTCCCATTCCAGTTTTGTACCGAAAATAAGGTCCCATTAACACCAACCTACACATATGGGGTACCTACAGGTTCAGCATAACCCAATGCGTAAGCGAAACGCACTCACTTACTCTTTAAATGCCTCACAATTAAATAAATACCTTAAAACATGTATATTTACAATGAAATAAGGAAAGAATGCAACACGGTAACCATGGTAACAGAATCTCACAGGTCCATCTATTTCTGTAAGACGCAATGCAATTCCAATTATTACATTACTGTGAAAGTTTTCAGACGGTTATAAGGTTATCACGGAACCAAATTAAGCTGTACAATTCATCAATACATACAGTATAATGTGCTTAAGGGGGTCAAGGGGCACTCTAGATTTTTTTCACACCATTTTCACGTGTGAGTGTGGTACGAAAGGTCTTTTTCACCCGACTATAAAGGGTCTCCGAAACCCACATTTAAAGGCCCTTAAATTAACAGTGTCTGTGATATTCCCAGAAAACTAACTTCGCTCTGATATACCTATGAAGGAATGACAAACCCCTAACCACTGCACCAGTAGCTGAATTGATAAAGTCTGATTATTCACACCAAGGATAAATCAGTCATAGCATTCATGATTGAGATTTTACTAAGTGTACTCTTTACAACTAGAATATTCGCGGGCGAAGCCGCAACGGGTAATGCTAGTATTATATATATTCATTTTGTTTTGTACAAATCTTTTGAGCGGCAAAAGAGAACACGAGTAATTTGATTGTATAGCGAATCAGGCTCAAAGGTTGGAAACAATGTTACGAATTCCCAAAGTTCAACATGGTTTCCTTAAGTAGACGTGTTCAAACTGGAGTGTAAAGCTTGAATCACCAATAAATAAGGTACCGTAATAGAACATGGTACAAGAAGAGAGAGAGAGACATAAAATTACTTGGTACAGCAGGGATTTGACTAGACAATCAGTGGTGGACTACATTCTATGCGGGAAGGAGACAAAGAAGAGTATCACGGATATAAGGGTAATACCTTCAGAAGCCCTGGACAGTGACCACCGTCTGCTGGTCGCCAAGGTGAGAGGACTGAAGGAAAAGAGGAGAACTGAGAACCAAGAAAAAAGAATAAGGACATGGAAGCTGAAGGAGGATGGAAATAAGGAGAAGTTCCAGATATTAGTTAGGAACAAATTACCGAAGGATGATCCGAGAACAGGTGAAGAAGAATGGAATAGGTTCAAGGACGTGTTGGTAGAAGCAGCGGAAGTCGTGTGTGGCAGATGGTTACAGGACATAACGTACCACGGACATAACGTACCACTTGGCCGGCTGATTACCTGCGAAAACTCAGCTAATGACCTTAAAATATTTAGGAGAGGACATAACGTACCACTTGAAAGAGCGGGAAGTTTTTAGGGTGCATGAAACCCTAACCGCACGGCCACTTGCTCGGTATTGCTCAATTAATCTTGGTAATAAATACGTGGGTAATAACATAACATAAACTAATATAAAATATGATAAGTTTTAGGTTTCCCATCACACTTGATCTAGGCTTTGGACTGGCAAAATGTTTATAAACATTTTGGGGTGTTTAAAAGTTATTTTTTTAAATTGTTTTTTGTGGGTTTTATATCCTAGCGAATAGCAAGTTCGTCATGATATGTTTCATTCTAAAAAGTGAATAGCGTGTTCGCCATGTGAAGTTTCATTCCAAGTTCTGCGAATATGAGAGAGCTCTCAAGCAAGATTTCAAGTTTACATTCTCTTCATACCGCTTCATTATTCTGTCAAGCCGTTCATCATACTTGACACATTTCTTCTTTCTCTTTGAACTTTCAATGTACAATTCGTACTTCATCCGTCGAAGTGTGCACATAAACCGCCCTTATTCGTTGTACACAACTCCATTTTACAATACCAAAATGTTTAAAGCCGCACAGTGTGATCGCCACTGATGTTTATGTGGTAATGAACCTGAAACTGAAATGCCCGTCTGATATCAAGTGGTACATTATGTCCTAGCGTAAATATTTGGGGATTACGGCAAAACCGTTCTTATGTAGATAACGACCTAGGTGGTACGTTATGTCCTCGAAAATCAGGTGGTACGTTTTGTCCGTGGTACGTTATGTCCGGACACCGTGGCAGAACTAGTGGAAAAAAAAGGTGGAAGGAAACACCATGGTGGAACCCCAGAACTAAGGAAGCAGTGAAAAAGAAAAATGAAGCATTCAGGAAATGGTTCCAACAGAGGACAGGCAGAACAAGAGAAGAATACCAAGAGCGGAAGAAAGAGGCAGGAGAAGTAGTGAAGGAAGAGAAAACGAAATGGCTGGAGAAATTGACAGAAATGATGGAGGAGGACTGTGATGGCAGTAAGACAATGCTGTATGGAATGATAAAGGCAAAGAGAAGAGATACAGGGGAAAATGTCAGAATGGTGAACAGGAATGGAAAGGAGGTTGAAAATATGGAAGAAGTAAAGGTTATCTGGAGAGAATACTTCAAGGAACTCCTAAATCCAACTAAAACCAGCGTAGTGGACATTGTGGAGGAAGAAACAGACAGTGACCAAGACATTTCAGAGAAGGAATTGACATGGAAAGAAGTGGAGGAAGCATTAAAGAAGATGGAAGGGGGAAAGGCACCCTGAATAGACCAAGTGAGTGTGGAGATGGTGAGAGCAGCAGGGGTGATGGGAACACAGTGGCTCTTTCGAGTAATGAAAGTGATATGGAGGGAGAAGAGAATACCAGAGGACTGGAAAAGAGGGATAATAATACCCATATTTAAAAAGGGAAGTAGGAAGGAATGCAAAAACTACATGAGAATTACACTCATGTGCCACTGCGCCAAAATATTTGAGAAGGTACTGGAGAGAAGAATTCGGACAGAAGTTGAAAATGGGCTGAGGGAAGAACAGTATGGATTGAGGCCAGGATGGTCAACAGTTGACCTCATCTTTGCTGTAAGATAGCTACAAGAACACCATTATGAATATGGGAAAGATCTGGTGATGACCTTCTTGGATATTGAGAAAGCATATGATGGTATTAATAGAAACAAGGTATGGGAAGCAATGAGAGCAAAAGCAGTGAACAAGGAGACAGTGGCAAGAGTGAAAGCAATGTAGAAGGGAAGCAAAAGCTGTATAAAGGTGGGAAGAGAGAGAACGGAATGGTTTCCACTGGAGAGTGGTCTGAAGCAAGGAAGTGCCCTCTCACCCCTGTTATTTAGAGTGGTGATGAATGAAATCATACGAAAAGTGGTAAATAGCATTGGGGAAAGGAAAATGAAGGCAATGTTGTTTGCTGATGACCTTCTGGTATGGGGAGAGGATGAGGAAGAAGTACAAGAGCAATTAGATGATAGGGAGAAGGTAGTGTTATCATATGGGATGAAGTTCTCAGCACAAAAGAGTGAAGTGGTCATCACAACGAGGAGGAAGAACAGACTTTATATGGGCATAACACTTGGAGGACAGCAGTTGCAGAAAGTAGAATGCTTCAAGTACTTGGGAAGCATAATTGAAGAAAGGGAGGCAATAGGATGGAAATAAATGAAAGGAAAAGGTGCGCAGATGGATTTTTCAAGAGTGTTAGGGGGATGATACGGAATAAAGATGTACCAAAAAATGTAAAGGAATCATCTACAAGACCTACTTTGTGCCAATTTTGACATATGGTTTAGAAACATGGGTGATGAAGGAAAGGAACAAGAATAAAATACGGGCCGCGGAGATGAAGTTCCAGAGGAGTAGGGAAGGAGTGACAAGAATGGACAGAGTAAGGAATGAGAGAGTCAGAGAGATGGCAAGAGAGGAACCATTGCAAAATAGAATAGAGCGATCTAGGCTACAATGGTATGGACATGTGAGGAGGATGCGAGAGGAGAGGATACCGAAGAAGATGTTTGAAATGGAAATGAAGGGAAGGAGACCAAGGGGAAGACCAAGGGACAGATGGACAAAAGGAGTTAAGAAGAGTGTGGAGGAAAGAGGAGTGTGCTGGAACACAGTGAAAGACGAGAGATGGGGGATGGACAGGAAATGGTGGAGAGGCTTATGTTCCAAGCAGACCCGACCAGCGGTCGGAAACTGCTGAAGATGATGATGATGATGATGAATAGAAAAGGAGAGATGTTGAGTGAGAGGAGCAAACGAATGATTTTATATGTACTGTATATAGTAGGTTGAAGGATGACCAGTCTACAGTTTCCATGCCGGAAACACAAGAAATAAGAGAGAGAGGAGATGCGCGGAGGGATATTTTCCTCAGGACCTGACCTGACGTTTGGTATAGAAGGACCTCAAACGAACAATGCTTCGTTTACAAGGACAGAAACACTGCTACCTAATTTAATTCAAGAAAACGAAGACTTCAAGACTAAGCCTGTTGAGAGAAGGACAAAGCAGACTGAAGAGTTCGCAATTTACGCTGGCAAATAAAAACACAGGGTTCCCCAAAACAAGTATAATATAAATAGATAGTACACACACATTAAAATAGTGGAGCACTGCCTACCACTTAAGGCCCCAGGAGGGCATAGTATACAAGACAATAGGAAAGAAAATACATTAACTCGTGGTTAAACACCCACAAGAAAAATAAGAAAGCCCCCCCCCAAAAAAAAACGACAAAATGAATAATTGACTGGCCAACAAAAACTAAGGAGGGAGGGAGATTGTAGTTTAACGTGACCGTTAATCGCGAGATCATAAGCCACGGGACCTCCCTTTTACGTGGAATCCGAACCACAGGACATGGCATTTCAATTTGAAATTCTCACATGCATTGACCGGGAATCGAACCCGGTCTGCCGTGGTGAGAGGCCAACAGCTTGACCACTGCGCCACTACGCCCCCTCAACTAAAACAATTAAAAATATAATTAAATTGCTAGAATGCAACTAGCCAAGAGAAGTGAAATGAATAAGATTCAATCACGGCAGGAGCCGTTAAGCATGACCACTGGCTCCGAACGAACAAAATTAGACTCCCTAATAGCCGCCGATCGCGACACGTTAAATCCAAAAGACAAGGCAATAACCCACCAACCCTCGAAATATAAAAGAGCGAAATACAACTATTCCCTCCCAACAAAAAGAAATTAATAAATACATACAAATGAATCTTACACTGCCAATAAGGTTAAACTACACTTTGTGATTAAAATTTAATTAGGACGGTGCCTTGAAAGGTAGATATCAGGGTGACCTCGTGGCTCCATGATTTGTGGCGTTTCCACAATTGCAAAAGAAATTTACATAAAGAAACAACAGAGAGAAAATAAACATAAAATCAACAAACAAATCGAGCCAACCAAATTTATCATTTCGGATTTACAACATCGAGCCAGCCAGACCTCTAATACCCCTTAATTATTGTCCAATGGCGCAACAACACGCACCTCACACCGGTGCTCAAACAAAACAGTTCAATAACAGTTCGAAAGTCCATTCATTTAGCTGCCCAATGCTCCAAAGTTTAAACATGTCACTGTTACATACCTTTGTCTCTACTCCCCCAGAACCAACACGTGGTTCCAGGGAAGCCGACCACACCTCAGCCCACTGTGAATCGAGCTGGCAGAATAATCGAGACTCAAATCCCCAGCCGAGACACATGCAGATTAACCAACCTGACCTAAAGAAAGTGACCACAGGGAAAGGGTCACAATACAATAAGTTTTCCTTTGACATTTTTGGCAGTTCTTACTTACTGTTCGGTGTTGCCAGATATGCCACAGAACTTTCCAGAAGGAAGGTAATTGCGCAGTTATAAAACTGACCGTCGTTGCCAGATATGGCTTAGAAGGTTCCCGAAGGATTTATATTATGTACTTAATATAATTGGCCCGTGTAGGGAAACCAAACAGTGCGCTCCAGGGTTGTCCAAGTTGCAGCATCAGGGAGAGGCGAGGTAATGCAGCAGCTAGAGAATGTAATTTGAAGTCCCAGCTTCAGATTCCGTGCACAGATGAATTTTGCACGGACCAGGGCTCAAACTCGTGCCTACAGCCTCTCCCCCTCCCTCTCCCAAGGAAGTCCAGGGGTGGGAGCAGCCGAAGATGATGGAGGTGGACAGCTGGACACCATGGCAACCGAGGAAGGCCTCCCCAAAATCCACCAGCAGATATTGTAGACGTACCCTCGGGATGAAAGGTGCCATCGGACGATAAGGAATGGTACTTCCAACCCAGCCCTAGGTTGGGAATACCCCACCGAAAATAGATCACTCTCCCCGATATCCAGCTGAAACACACCACATAGCCTAGCAACCAGCCATAGGACACCCTCACGTGGGGACGAGCACGTCACCGACTACCACACCACAGCCACACGCAGATAAGATTCCCTTACAGGGAATAATTGCTCCAGTCTAGCAGGCTAGACTTAAGCTAACGTCACTTCTGGAGATTCCTGACAAGGTTACAATTCCTTCTCACTCAGCAAAGGCTTACTAAATTTTGCAGAACTACTTTAGACCTCACTAAAGAGTTTCCAAAAATAAGGTAGGTGCACTTCTGGGCTTCTGTAAAGGTCCAATACAAGAAGCTTAAGACACTTTCGGGCTTCGTTAAACGTCCCCGAATAGGCGAATTCAACACGCAAGGGGCAAATAGACAAGCACCAATTACACTGAAGTTAGCATTAGAAGTGCATTTTTTAAAACGGCAGTAACATTACATTAATAACCTTCAAAACGAAACACACCAACATTACAATTAACCATGAGAAACCACAAGAGAATTTACAGGTAACCCAAAAGCGCAGGGGACCTACCAGTTACCCTTCCAAAACAGGTGAACATTTCAAAAATGCAGTTAATTCACTCAATGGTCACACGTACTCTGCCACAGGTAACCCAAAAGCACAGGGGACCTACCAGTTACCCTTCCAAAACAGGTAAGCATTTCAAAAATGCAGTTAATTCACTCAATGGTCCCACGTACTCTGCCACAGGAACCAAGTGCTGCACTGGACGCGAAAACAAAACCTATAATTTGCATAAAATACCCAAAACAACACCTACCGATGGACTCGAACCAAGGTTCGTCCCATAAGCAACACCGACACACACATTACAGTTACATTTACATTTATAAGGTTTGCTTTGCTCAACGTCATTTGCTACTGCTCCTACCCGCCTACGCTGACATCACGCAAAACAGAAGAAACAGCAACCACACACCACCAAAATACATACAGAGAGCAAGAAAACAAAGGGACAACGACACTACATGCAACATCCAAACTCGCACCAAAACATAACCAACACAGGGATGAGGATTAGACCCAGAAGCACAAGATACACACACAAGCCAGGGGACAGGCCCTAGGGACCAGATTCAAGCCAGGGGACAGACCCTAGGGAACAGATTCACACAATACTGAAGAGTAGCCCCAGCAAAAACAACAACATTACACAAATTTGCACCCAAAAACACCCCATCAACGAGGAACATATTAAATAGCCGAAGAACAAGCCCCAGAAAACCCCACAAGAAATAACTCCACCAAAATACATTACTGACAAGCAGGATTAGCCCTTTAGTTACAACCCACAAGGAGCCCTAAAGGGCGACATTTGTACTCAAGACCCAAAAGCACTCAGCTCAGGCCAGAGAACAAAGTAAACAAGGAACAACCCTATAAAATCCAGAAATACACCTAAAATGACCCTACCAAAAGAATAGCACTGTAACAAGCAGCAGGCTGAGCCCTTCTAACAACTCAAATGAGCAAAGGAAGGGGGACGTTCATTCTCGGGCCACTCAAAGGCTCCTAACCCAGGCTTCGAGAAATGAAGTTCTAGCATACAGCACACGCTAAGCCCTCTTGTTATAACTCGAACTGAGCCCAAGAGGGGACACTCCCTAGCTGCTACTTGCCACACACAAAACAAAATAGCTCAGGCAGGAAGGAGGAAACATTTTGCCCTGTACACAGGCCGAGCCTCCTATTTACAACTCTGAAGGAGCCCTATGAGGGGACATTCAAGCTCTTCGACCCAAAGGCTCGCAGCCCAGAATAATTTGAATTTACTGCACCATCACAAAGCCAAAACACATAAACACAACAATACAACTCTACAGTCACACAACAACCATAACAAAGCACCTACAACACCAACTTCATACAAACACATAATACCAACACACCAAAGTTAACGCAGCCCACCTTACCAAATCCACAATCCAAACAAAACTCTCACACACAAGATGTCACAAACACAACATAACACCTAAATAACAGCCCCAGCGTACAGAAGAGTATTACATAACTACAAGGTACACCGGCAGGTGACACATGACACAATTCAAAGGGGAACGATGCAATTAAAATCCTCAAACACAACTACGGCACCTTCTAAATCACAATGACTTTTCAAAATGCCACAGCATAATGAAATACACACAACTACATAATCACCGAGGTGACAAATGATACATTTGAAGGTGGAGCAAGGCAATTAATGTCCTCAAAACAAGATACACCTGACACAGAACACAAGAAGTCTCCCACCAGAACAGCATAACACACCAAACTGAAAATTCCAAGGAACATTTCAAGAAGACACAACCTCGATGCACCGAACAGCAGATCAACACCTCAACCGCGACACCACCCAAAACAGCTGATATCCAAAAGCCAACTATAAGTGGGCCTACACAAAATTGTACACGGACACTGCAATTTGTCCAAGTTGCCAACACAACCAAACACAAGCACTCTAACAGAACAAGCTGCAGATTATTATAAGTAATCAAACATAGCCTGATACACTCCCAACCTAAAACAATTGCAGACTTGAAGGTTAGCCAAAACCAAACTCGAACAATATCGCCCATTTGACATGTCAATACAACAGCACAGTATTAAGATTTTACAAATACCAGTCCTACCTACCCAGAAATTTCCAAAGTTGCCAACCACTCAAACCAAAACAGGCGCACAAAACTAAGGTTGAACGACCAGTTACACACCCCATACAGACACGACAAGCAAGTACCCAAACAGCAGAATCAGAGAAACTTATTCATGAGGATTACACAAGATTTAAGAAACAGATGTAACATCAGCGAAACAACTAACTAGTGTTCACAATGCTAGAGCACCATCCACACAGAACACAAGAAGTCTCCCACCAGAACAGCAAAAAAAATCAAACTGAAAATTCCTTACCTTACATGACATTCTACCAACAACCGCAAACATTCACTCCCCCCCCCCCTAAAGCAAACCAATTTCCCCTAATTACAACTAGGATGCCAAAATGAGTCGTCGAGACCCCAGAAGACAAAACACTTCAGACGACAAATCAACGTGCCACATCTCCATCCCATATCGGAGACACACGAATCATGAAAACCCTATTTACACCCTAGGCGAGCATTGAACCACGGACAGATCCCATAATCTAATCCTCCCAAACAACCCCACCTAGTAGGTGTCCCAACGTAACACACACTAACATATTGATATCTGAAACACCAAGAATTCCTGAGCAATTTGGATGATATCTTAACGTTAAAATCCCATGAAAACAACAAAGCATGTCCCTTCCCATTAACTAACCAAAGCTAAATTCCATTCGAAACACCAACTAAACATACATCACAACTCGTCTGGCCATAAAAAACACAAATCACACACAAACCAACACTCAACAACTTCTAAAGAACAATTACACGACGCACATATTTACAGCAACACTCGATCACGCCGAAAATAATTTCAAGTTAAATAAATAGAAAAATATAAAAAATTAAACACGCACACTATCTAACGGAACAGCTGAACTAACTAACAACGTGTCAACATCGTCACCAAACATTATCTACAGCAACACCATAATAAATGCTTAAAAACAACTGAACAGCTGACAATTGACCAAAACATTCACTCGCGCCGTCAGTTGAATTCACGTTCGCCAAATAGCCTGAATATCTGATCACATAACACGACAATATATCTCATCATCTGCCCCGCTAACAAATCAAAAGGTTTTACTTGAGAAAATAAACCAGCTGACAAGTCACAATAATTCACTTACACAACACGCATCGTCACACGAACAAGCACGTCACGCTACTCCCCATACACTCGGCTGTGTTCGCCACAAAACATCTTACCAAAAGGCATTCCCAATTTTACAGCTGATTACACTTTTAATATGGGCGTAGACTGAGTACCCCATCAGCATGAACCCAAGTTACACAACACCTATCATCACCATTTAAATTACAGAGAGACGAAAAAGATTTAAAATCAACATTTGTCATTCGCCAAAGGGAATTGACAAGTCGCACACCATATTCACTCACAACATTACCAACACACGAAACTACAGAAGCATCGGCAACACTGGTATCACGCTCAACCAGCTGGTAATCAGACACGTGACCTTCCACCGCAAACAGGGAAACTAGGGCATTACACCAAACAGAGGGAAACGCCGGCATTTTACTCACGGCGCAAATTGAATTTAGACTTAAAGAAGTCACACGAGAAAACGATGAAAAAAACAATATAGAGACTCGGTACTAGGCAGCGCCTTAGGTAATTTTAAAATAACAATTAACATAAGGTCACAAAATCCCTGCCTGCTCTGTGAAACCAAAATACGCGGCAAAAAATGATCAGGCCTATGAACAGAGGCATCTAAGATGTCAGAAAAAACTAAAAAACAGATAAGAAACGCGAGCCCGTAACCTATGATATTGAGCAGGACTACAAAAAACAACTGACAAACCAAAATTAACAACATCAACCATAGCCTTTACAGAATTGCATATGCGGGACTCACCCTCGCTGAATACGGTATCAGAAAGCGCCTGGCTCGAAACAGGAAGATGTGCGGCATACCACATCATCTGACGTGCAACAACAGAGTCCCTTCGCACATATAAGTCCTGTATCACAAGTTCATACGCGACTTCATCTTCGGTTTGGTATTTCACCAACCATATTACGTGGGCCATTGTCACAGGTAGTTCATAAAAAAACATAAAATTAAACACTATCACAAACATGCCAACCTACAGGAAAAAGAATTGAAGAGGAACCCAGAATTTAACAAAATATGATAATATGGTACAGCA
Source organism: Meconema thalassinum (assembly GCA_946902985.2). NCBI lineage: Eukaryota > Metazoa > Arthropoda > Insecta > Orthoptera > Tettigoniidae > Meconema > Meconema thalassinum. The sequence continues at coordinate 853,418,203 of OX336389.2, read as the reverse complement.
GTCAGCAATGGCGAAACAAAAAACCACGCTCTGCTACCAAATTACTGTCACGTTCATGGCCTCATAGCATTCACTAGAAGGACCCCAAATGAACAGTGCTTCGTTTACAAGGACAGACACACTGCTACCTAATTTAATCCAAGAATACGAAGACTTCAGGACTAAGACTGTTGAGTGGAGGACTGAGCGGATTCAGAGTCCGCATTTCACGCTGACAAATAAAAACACAGGGTTCCCCAAAACAAGTATAATATAAATAGATAGTATACACACATTAAAATGGTGGAGCACTGCCTACCACTTAAGACAATAGGAAAAATAATTCACACACACGAGGTTAAGCACCCACCAGAAAAATATAAAGCGCCCCAAAAACACGACAAAATAAATAATTGACCGATTAACAAACACAATTATGTATAAGATTAAATTGCCAGAAAACAACTAGCCAAGAGAAGTGAAATGAATAAGATTCAATCACGGCAGGAGCCGTTAAGCATGGCCACTGGCTCCGAACGAACAAAATTAGACTCCCTAAAGGCCGCCGATCGCGACACGTTAAATCCAAAAGACAAGGCAACACCCCCTCCCCTCCCCCCCCTCCCCCGAAATATAAAAGGGCATAATACAGCTTTCTGCCCCCAACAAAAATAAATTAATAAATACATACAAATGAATCTTACACTGCCAATAAGGTTAAAATACACTTGCTGATTAAAATTTAATTAGGATGGCGCCTTGAAAGGTAGATATCAGGGTGGCCTCGTGGCTCCACGATTTGTGGCGTTTCCACATTTGCAAAAGAAATGTAGAAAAAAGACAACAGAGAGAAAATAAACATAAAATCAACAAACAAATCAAGCCAACCAAATTTACAATTTCGGATTTGCAACATCGAACCCCTTAATTATTGTCAAATGGCACGACAACACGAACCTCACACCGGTGCTCAAACAAATCACTTCTTAAAATAACAGTTGAAAAGTCCATTCATTTAGCTGTCCAATGCCCCAAAGTTTAAACATATCACAGTTACATACCTTTGTCTCTACTCCCCCAGAACCAACACGTGGTTCCAGGGGAGCCGACCACACATCAGCCCACTATGAATCGAGCTGGCAGAATAATCGAGATTCAAATCTCTCTCGGTTGATATCCCCCCCCAGCCGATGCACATGCAGGTTAACCAACCTGACCTAAAGAAAGTGACGACAGGGAAAGGGTCACAATGCAATAAGTTTTCCTTTGACACTTTTGGCAGTTCTTACTTACTGTTCGGTGTTGCCAGATATACTACAGAACTTTCCAGTAGGAAGGTAATTGCACAGTCCAGATCGTTGCCAGATATGGCTTAGAAGATTCCCGAAGGGTTTATATTACGTGGTTAATATAATTGTCACATGTAGGGAAACCGAACAGTGCGCTCCAGGGTTGTCCAAGGTGCGGCATCAAGGAGAGGCGCGGTAATGCAGCAGCTAGAGAATGTAATTCGAAGTCCCAGGTTCAGACTCCGTGCACAGATGAAATTGCACGGACCAGGGCTTGAACTCGTTTATAGATGACAGTGTGACGACACAATCGTTACAAGTAGTAATATATAATAATTAATATAATTATTATTATCATGAGTAGTAGTACAACCTCAAACTATTCACACCTGTTACTACAGGGAGTTTAGTTAATGGCATCGTGGTGGAGTGCGGAAGAGTAGGGGCACAGGGAAGCGGAGACATCAAGCGCAATGCGCACAATGGCCAGCAAAGGCGATCGGACATAATCGCAATGATTATGCGTATAGAAAATAGATTAGACTTAAATTCACCAGCTACATACAGTAGCCTACGTGTACAGGATAAATAAATAAACAAATAAAACTTAACTTACCAATATTTACAGAAGATGTCGAAAGTGGCCCATGGCTTTTTAATGAGATTTCGAAACACTCATTGCAGTACATGGACACTGATAGAACGCACAATGTTCCTAACTTAGATTTTTAATTCATCAGCAGTTCGATAATTATTCCTGTAAACTTTCCCTTTAAGATTTACACATGGATAAAAGCCCAGACGATTAAATACGGCAAACGGGGGAGGGGAGTTCAATCCTATACTGATGATTTGATCATTATCCAACACTTCCTGTAACCGTCGTATAGAACTACGCGTCATGGGTCGTCGCACTATCCTGATGGAAATAGCAGTACTTTCTCTTTTCTTTAGTCAGTTCAAGGAAAAATAGTAGGACAATGATGTGAATATATCGGATGGAAGTAGGCTAATCGCGTCCTGAAGAAACCTACCTACACATATTGCAGAAGTTTCGGGTGAAAAAGGGGTTAGTTCTTTGTATCCCAAATCCTGCTGTTTTATGAATCAACATATCGACTCAAATGAAACCATGCTTTGTCACTCATAAAAAATATATATAAAAAACACGAGTCTTACAGTAGTCGCATATGATTTGTAACATCTCACATGTTATCCTACTATGAAATTGAGATGAAATATATGTGAAGTCAATATTTTTTCGGCTGTACTCCTCCAGTTTTTTGTCGATAATTTCGCATAGTCTATATTCTGCTCTGGATTTACCCATCGCTGCAGATCACAAAATCATGAAGAAAGGAGCGTCACCCCGAGTCCTACAACACCTCACACAACTCCCTAGCATTATTGGTTCGCGAGATATGAAAAAGCCGATGACCTATTAGTTTTGGGTCCTTTGGTTAAATTAAGGGGGCTATAGGAAAAGAGAGGGCGTCACCTCACGCAAAATGGGTTGGCACCATCTCACAGCCATCTCTCTTCCACCAAATCTTGGTCAAATCAAATAGCGCGCGCTTCCCCAGTTTCCTGTTACACATTTCCGTCCCTTTTCCAAAATCACTCCCATAAAAATATCCAGCAACCGAGAGGAAAGATGTTACACATCAAAAAAGTGATCCACGATCCCATCGTGGACACTATTCATTAGCCAATTGCAAACTCTTATTCTTGAAATGAAATCTGCAGGCTGTATGTTTGGACTGAATGAGACCGGTAAGATCGTAAATGTAATAGTTTAGTTTCATTACGAGCTGATGAATGTGAATCACCAGTTTCCTGAGCTACTCTCCGTAGCGACTTACGTGGACTGACTTGCAATCTTGCTTGCATATCGTCTAACCTCTCACGTGTGAAAGCTGTCCTCATTCGTTGTTTTTCCTTATTATGTTCGGAGCCACATCTACGCCACTTGTGAACGAGTTGTTGAATGTGTTTTGGTGGTAAGATGGGGCCGAGAAATTGTCTACGCAGTTATCGAAGGCACGTTTTAACTACTGTAGTATCTTGTTGTGATAATAACACTCGACGATAATATTGTCTGTGTTTTCGTTTACTTTACCATCGCGATAATAACCTTACAACACACCTTAAAAGTCCAATAGTTACTAGCAAACTGAGTGAGAGCAGAGCGAGAGAACTGCATGTGTCGCTGCGTAAACTGTCAACACTTCTCATCAAGCGAAGCGTGTCAGCAATTGTAAAACTAATACAAAAACTACGTTACAATGTACCGAAGGGTCCGGATAATATTGTTAGTGAAGTACTTAAACTAGGAGGTAGGACCGTGGTACGATACTTGGAGGTGATGTTTAATGTGTCCATAAACAATGCGCAAATCCCAGATGACTGGAAAAGAGCTACGGTAGTCCCAATATTTAAGGGAGGAAGCAGACTTGAATTGGGCAACTATAGGCCGGTTAGCCTTACGTCCATCGTTTGTAAACAGATGGAGCATCTCATTGCGACTACTTGAGAGAACAGTGGGAAACATTATCATGGTTTAATGATAGGCTACATGGATTTCGGAAAGGTTACTCATGCGAGAGTCAGATGCTATCACTTTTTCAAGACATTAGCGAATCGTTAGACGATGGAGTTTCAGTCGATGCCGTAGTTATAGATTTTGCGAAGGCATTTGATGTCGTGCCGCATGACTTGCTACTCCATAAATTAGCTTCGACGAAGATTGATAGAAGAGTAATTTTATGGATACAAGAATTTTTGACAGGTCGTTCTCAGAAAGTGAAAGTCGAAGGCATATTCTCGGATGAAATTACCGTAACGTCGGGTATCCCTCAGGGCAGCGTAATCGGAACTTTGTTATTTTTGGCGTTTATAAATGACTTACCAAATGGGATTCGCAGTGACTGTTGATTGTTTGCGGATGATTGTGTAATATATCGAAATATAGATGACTCACAAGACAACGCAGTGCTTCAAGAGGACCTGAACCTGGTCTATAAGTGGGCGATTGAAAATAAAATGAAAATAAACACAAGAAAATGTTGTCTCTTAAAAATAGGGAAAGTGCGAAGGCAAGATTTTCAATATAACATTGGCTCGGAAATACTTGTAGAAGAAGATTCTTGCAAATATTTGGGCGTTCACGTAAGGAATAATATGAAATGGAGTAGTCATGTAGGATGTGTAGTTTCTAAAGCTTACAAATCCCTGCACTTTGTAATGAGGGTATTAAAATGAAGTAGTACCGCTGCTAAAGAATTAGGATATTTGTCACTTGTAAGACCTATTCTGGAATATGCCTCGGCGGTTTGGGATCCATATCAAGTAGGGCTCATCAATGAGTTGGAATGGTACAAAGAAAGGCCGCTAGATTTGTGCTCAGTGACTAATCCCAGGAGCAGTGTGAGCCGTATGTTAAAGAAACTTGGGTGGGAATCACTGGAGGCTAGGAGGATGAAATCTAGACTCTGCGCTATGTACAACACGTATACAAATCAACTAGCATGGGGTGAGCTTAGCAAATGAATGGGAAAGCCGACTTACATGGGTAGGAGCGATCATCCTTTCAAAGTTAAGGGCCGACCACAGCGAACAATTTATGGTAAATATTCTTTCGTAAACCGTGCCATTGATAACTGGAACTCTCTGCCTGCCGCAGTCTTAGAGCCTTTTCCCAAACATATAGGTGCGTTTAAGAAAAGACTGACTACTGTATTTGTGTAAATACACCAGTTTAATTGTTATTTAATTGTTATTGAATTGTTATGTATAATTATTTATTTGTTATGTATATCCAATTTGCCACCGGGGGACACACCTCCCATTGCAAATAAATGAATGAATGAATGAATGAATGAATGGTACACGCCATATGGTACTCGCTCGGGGATTCCCACGGGAGGCAGCCTGAATTGCTTTTGGGATTCCTACGGGTCGCAGCCAGAAATGCGAAGTCTTAAACTATACTCCCTGTAGTTTACAGAGGGTTATAGGTAAGACTCAATGGTTGGAAGACATTAAGTTACCCTTTTAAAACTCCCATATGGCATTGCTGTTTGAATTTCCAGAGCATGCGCACCACCTGGCGGAATAGAAATAAGCTATTTGGTCTCAGAGTTTATCGATTTATTTCATAATTAATCGATGAAGTCGTTAACCTCTGCAAGCCGTGTTCTTTGGGCAGGAACACTCTGACTGAGCTTAATGCCCGGCTCTGAGCCATCTCCATTTAGCCTACTCTCTTGCTTCGCCTGTCGTGCGAGGTTTGCTCTGAATGGTGCCCGGCTAATAGCCTGTGTATCCTCCCAACATGTTCTCCTACACCGAGCATGTAAGTGGTTAACTCCGCGTCGACCAAAGAGCAGTTGAGCTGGAGAGTCATGCCCTTAGGCATTACATTTAGGGAATTATGATATACTTTATTATGTAATATGTTTGGTAGGGTAAGTTCAACTACGAGAAAATGAGCAATGATCAAAAACGAAGCACAACCTAAGTCATCACGTTTTCCTTGGAAGTTTATTCGGAACCCAGAATATATTTGGAAATGTAAAAGAATGTTTATTTTAACTTCTTAACACTTAAACTCCGTCAAAAACAACACTAACCATTTAAAATTCTCTTGTCACATACTTGTTTAACTTCAATTAGGGGATAGGGACACGTTGGTCAACAGCCCCATGTGTATGATAACAAGGGTTATTGTATTGATTAGAGTAGTGTGTGGATCTAGGTTTGGGACTCCAGGACTTGAAATAAGGTACCATCCTGACATTTTTCTGGAGTGAGTGGTGAGAAGTCGAACCATCACGTCCTAGATCTACCTGTATTTTTTCAGCCTCTTTAGCTGAGTTCATCCTTCTGTGGTCCCGGGGTAGGCCAACGTATTGAGACTCTGATCCCAAAGGTCCTGGGTTCGACTCCCGGCTCTGCTAAGAAATATAATTCTGGTCTGCGGGCTGGGAACGAGATACACTCCGTGAGGCAGCATTGAGGGGTTCGATTTACAACTCAGCCTTCATAGAAGTGGTTTTCCATGGTTTTCAACTTCAATGTCAGACAAATGCCGGTATGGTTCCTAACTTAAGGCTAAGGCCGCCTCCTACCCAATCTTAGTCTCAATTACCTAAATACAGACACCACAATAACACAGGTTATTAGGAAAATCTTCTTCACGCACCCAAGTACACGGGGTTGAATGACCACGATGTCACATTCCCCTAAATCAACCAACAAAAATATATCTTTTTCTATTCACATCACATGGTCCCACCATCTGAGTCAGCTCATAGGAACAGTCTAAACGAAAGTGTTCATTTCTAACTCACTCTTAATCTTGTATTACCAATACCCTCCTGCCATTGTTCCAATCGGTTTTACCACATAAACTATTCGTGCAAACTTCATAACTGCCACCTCCCGCGTATGCAGGAGATATCCTTTATCCACCAACTCACACTCCCATACATCAAAGTTTGTCTGGATTCTGAACGATGCGATTTGGAGGAGTGAAATTTGAACATTAACTTCTTCCTTTCAGAACACAGTAGATCGTAACTGAGAACTCACTGCGTTGACTTTACAACACCGTGACTTTGCTTCCGGCCTTATGCTGGTCACCGAGGATAATACCCAGCCCAAGTACTTGAAATTGTCCACTGTTAGAACTTAGTACAGCTGATTGGATATTTATAAGTACATTTCCAAATCAATAATACATGGAACTGACTGCGTAGCGCAGTGATAACGTTCTCACCTGCTTTTCCTAAGGCTGCAGGATCGAATTCTGGCACAGTCAGTTGCCATTTGATGGTGCGCAAATGTGAGGGAGCCGTGTCATTAGATTTACTGGCACGTTAAAGGTTCCTTCGGAACAACGTTTCGGCAACCCGGTGTCTCTACAAGCCGCAGTAGTTAAAAGGGACGTTAAGCCAATAACATTATTATTATTAGGCTATTGAAAATCCACAGCCTGCTTCCAGTCTCCGACCGGGTCAGGAATGGAATGAATGAAGCCCCCATCTAGCGGCGAGGATATGACCTGTGCCGGCTGCCGAGGCCTGACGCACTCCTCTGGGGCAATGATTAAATGAATGACAGATGAAATGAAATGATAGTGGAGAGTGTTGCTGGAATGAAATGTTCACAGGGAAAACCGGAGTACCCGGAGAAAAACCTGTCTGCCTCCGTTTTGTCCAGCACAGATCTCACATGGAGTGACCGGGATTTGAACCACGGACCCAGCGGTGAGAGGCCGGCGTGCTGCCGCCTAAGCCACGGAGGCTTATTATTAGGCTATTATTATTATTAATACACATCATTCAAAATGATATTTCTGGTTTTGAATATTATTACGCCACATTTAAAATGTAAAATAACATAATGCAATACAATTGTTGGTACACGAAAGTTTCTTTAGTCATAGTACTAGTGTTCAGTGTAACGAACAGGGCAGCTAGGCTATAGGTCTAGGCCAGGTGTTCCCAACCTGGTGCTCATTAAATTAAACTCGGTGCTCGTGAACACCATAATAATCATTAAAAGAAACTCGGTGCTCTCGTCATACGAGCCTAAAAGTGCTCGTGAACACAAGCTCCCCTGAGATCCATTCTTCAATTTGAATTCTGTTGTGCGAACGAGAATATTAGTGTTTCCAATACGAGTTTTGATATTCAGAAATTATAGTCTATCATTTTGTGAAATAGTATTTTAAATCCACAGTACAGTAAAAATAATTGGATATCTCTCTTTTGTGAGTAATACAAAAGATGTGCTAATTCGACTCGACTGCCTACACGTAAATGTATCGTATATGCATGATTTATGCAAGCAGTTTCAGCATGCCTGGCGAGCGGCAAATCCCTAACAAATTCAGCACTTTTGAGGGAGATAGCGATATTCAAAGAAAGGAAAAAGGAAGCTTGTAGTTTAACGTGACCGTTAATCTTGAGATCATGAGCCACGGGACCTCCTTTTTACGTGGAATCCGAACCACAGGACATGGCATTTCACTTCGAAAATCTCACATGCATTGACCGGGAATCGAACCCGGACCGCCGGGAGAGGGCCATGTTTGCTGTATTATTATTACTATTATTATTATTATTATTATTATTATTACATTATTATTACATTCTATTTAATGGTGCTCGGGTACTTGGTATTGCATGAGGGTGGTGCTCACAGTCTGAAAAAGGTTAGGAACCCCTGGTCTAGGCTATCTCCGGACTCGGACAACGGGTGAGTTTGGATCCTTCATCCTTGAAACGGTTTTCCGTGGTTTCCCAGTTTCAACTCCAGGCAAATGCCGCTTCCTTCCATCTCCTTACCCAGTTTAAAGTTAAGCAAAATCACTAAACGAGGCCATACCGCCTGATAGGAATGTCAGACGAATTGCTGAACAAACGGAAGCTGAATCACCCACCATATGTCACACAACTTGTCCAAAAAGCAGTGTCAGAAAGGTTCTGATAGCCAAGGTACACCTTCGACAACAACTAACCAAACTTGGCAATGTCTTCCACATCAATACGTATGCTGTTAATAGGGTGTATGGGTACCCCTAACGGTCACACATGCTTCGCAGCGACGTGGCATGCTCTCTATCTGATGGTCCAAGAGCTCTTGTGGCAGTCGATCCCATTCCTCCGAAAGGGCAATGCTAAGGTCTTGGAGGGTCCTTGGTGGAGGTTGACGGGATGCAATTCGCCTCCCCAATTCATCCCAGGCATGTTCTATAGGATTCAGATCCACAGACCTCGCAGGCCAGTCCATGCTATGAATGTCTTCCCAAGCCAGAAATTCATCCACCAGAGCAGCGTGGCGCGGTCGGACATTATCGTCCATTAAGAGGAAGTCTGGGCCAACCACACCTCTGAAGAGTCGAACACGTGGTCTCAGTACCTCATCCCTGTATCTCCAAGCGTTCACAGTGTTCCTCGGACCACCCCTGAAGATGTGAAGGTCCGTACGGCCATTCAACATGATGCCGCCCATACCATGACGCCACCACCACCACCACCACCACCATACTGGTCCCGTTCAACGATGTACCAGTGGTTGTATCGGCTACCCAGTTCTCTCCAGATTAATGTGCGACGGGAGTCGTTCTGCAAACTGAAGCGGGATTCATCTGTGAAGAGCACATGCCTCCATTCATTCATGGTCCAGTATTGACGTTGACGGCTCCACAGTAAACGGGCCCGCTGGAGTGAGCGGGACGCACGCTGCTGGACGTCTGGCAAACACCCCTGCTGTTCTGAGCCTCCGGTACACAGTTTGCCGGGAAACGGCAACCCCTGAGACGGTTGCAAGCTCCGCCGAGAATTGTCTTGCAGGTGCACTCCGATTTCGTCGGCCAGATATCGGTCCTGCTGTGGGGTGGTTACTCTTGGTCGACCTGGTACTTGCCTACGACTAACATCTCCTGTGACTCGAAATCGTCTCCAAAGCCTGGAAATGACACGTTGTGGCACATTCAAGGATACGGCGACTTCGGTCTGTGTCTGGCCTGCTTCAAGGCGGACGAGTATTCTACCCTGCAAAACGGGGTCCAAATGGCGTCGTTGTGCCATTATGTTGTCACGTTCACCACGAGCCTACACTCCGCACACTATAACAGGGCAAATACGACTGAGGGAATATGGAGCGCAGTCACTGGCTGTGTTTACCTTGCGGTTACGCCGCTAGTCAAAGAAGGTATAATAATGTTATTGGTTTTACGTCCCTTTTAACTACACTGGCTTTTGGAGACGCCGGGGTGCCGGAATTTTGCCCCGAAGGGGATCTTTAACGTGCCAGTAAATGTACTGACACGGCTCCCTCGCATTTGCGCACCCTCAAATGCCAGCTGACTGCGCCAGGTTTCGAACCTGCAACCTTGGGCTCAGTAAGCGAGAACGTTACCCCTGAGCCACGCAGCCAGACAGTCAAAGAAGGAAATACTCCTTTCCTATACAGAGCGAACACGTAAGGTTGGTAGGTGCATATGACGTGCTATTTACGGTCTATTTTCTGTTGCCCTGCTTATTCGTAACTTATGCTTAACTTTTGGACACTAGTGTATTTCATCTCTGATTAGGTTGGTGTTTGGAAGGGCATACTGTCGTGAAAACCATCCACCACATTGCTAATCAAGTCACCTCATCCCCATCGCCTTAGGGTTAGAAGCACATTACTATTGTTTCTGTGTGTGCACCACACGTCACATGGCACTATCGAGCCGATAATCAATCTCTATGTAGCATGCGAGGAGGGAGAGGGGGTAGTCAATCACTGAGATGGCTGCTGTGATGAGCATGCGCAGATCTAGCAACTGGTTGTACAAACACGCGACTCTTGGAGATACCCTTCTGAATCTTGCACGGACACTACTACCTACTGCAGGTGTACCAGCAGGCCCGACGAGAGTGAGGGGCAAGCGGGGCTGCAGCCCGGGATGGCTTACAGTTGACAACTTCCCTCAAATTCATTTCTAAACCATTTTTATACAGTATGTTCAATGTAAGTGCAACCAATGAATAGTATCCAAAACATTACAAGGAGAACATAATGAATTTTAAGAATATCAGTTGAGGTTTTGTTTCACAGCCGCGTTGACAGAGTAGTTCGTTTAATTTGAAGATTGAAGATGAAGATTATCTTAGTTTCTAATTCAATCACTGTGATATATCTTAGTTTCTAATTCAATCACTGCGATATATCTTAGTTTCTAATTCAATCACTTTGATATACTTCATACATTTATGAAAGAAGTTCGGCTTATTTTCGTGGAGCCCGAACACGGTGTGATATAACGAAAATGAAATTTTAAATGCACAGTGATTAAAATCTTGGAAGTAAAACAACACGCTATGAGAGACAAAAAGAAGAATGGCTGAAGAACTGAAAACCAAGTAAACTGATATTCAATATGGACACGCTAAATTCCACGGAGTTATTTATTTTATGGCTTAAGCAAATTCAAGCTTAACATCATACTTCCACAATAATGTCACAGGTTGAAAAAAAAAGTAGAGGGGCCCGGTAGCCCTCAACCTAGGGCTCGTGATCCGTCTGTTCGGCCCTGTGTACCAGTCACCATCGACAGTTACAAAATGTGACCCCCAAAGTGTATGAATATGCACGCCAAAAATATGTTATTTGAAACATAAGTTCCTTCGAAAACCAATTTTTTTACCAGTCCAGAAGACAAGTGTCACATACTACTTGTACCTACAGTAGGTATAGCCTATACGGTGATTCAAAGTGCATTATTTTGAGAATTTCTTATATTTGAAATAGACTACTTTTGGCATAGCCTACATATTAGGTGTCGCATTGCCTGTTTAGCACACCTGCAGTAGGTAGTAGATAATATTTGTCAACTTTGTGAAGAGCTGACTATTGAACTTTCAACTTATACAGGAGATATCCTGCATCCACCGAACTCACACTCCAAAACATCAAAGTTCGTCTGAGTTCTGAACGATGCGGTGCCATTTCAATGTGAGAGTAGGCTACTGTTTGCTTCAACCTGTCTCTGTGAACAGACGCCATTCAATACCGGTATTATACTATTTAGATCATTCGTTCTTAACCGGTGGTCCGCGGCCCATAGGTGGTCCGCGAGTGCCTCGGGAGTGCTCCGCGGGAGAACTGGGTCCACCAGCACGTATATAAAAAGTGGTCAATAAATGGGGATTTCGAAAACGATGGGCTTTGAACGAGAATCATCCGAATGTATACGCGGCGATGGCTATCAGGTTTTGAATTGAAATATCTTTAAAATAAGTGTTTTGAGGAAGGGTTACAACTGATAAGGTGTATTGGGGGGGGGGGGGGGGGCGTACATGATTCAATTTCAGGCTGAGTGGTCCGCAGACTTCTACGGGTTCAGAACCACTGATTTAGATCTAAGCTTACAGTATTAGCCTACATCTGTTGGTTTCCACTTGACATTTGGCATCTCTTTCTAGATCAGAGTGTCGATATCAACCTGTTGATTTTATTTAGATGTAATTATTTAGTTGGAGGATAAAAGCTCCGTTTTCAAATATCTGTCCCTTTGGCCACGGTTCATTCAATGGACCATCACGAATTGTATGTATTGACAAGTGGCACGCTCTATTGACTTTAATGTGAACTTCATGTAAGACAATCACCATCTCAGGCGCCGTCGACATTTATTACGTAATCAATCACAAAGAGGGGTGGGGTTTCAAAATGATTACCTTGATGGAAGAGGCTGATGATTTCAAACAGGAGTGATCTCAAATGTAAACAATACATGACATTATGACAGGTCTAATTTGTAGTTACGTAAATGACTTGCATATTGTGTGCGGTATATTTTTGTTGTCATAGCGCAGTATAGGATACCGCAGGGATTAGTTTTTAGGAGTTGGCTAAATTTAACTGTAAATCATGGTAGTGATGGGCGTCATAAACTCGTTAAGGATATTTTGATTATTATATTTATTGAATCCAGTCTTTCTAAAGAGGGCACTTTATGGATCACGTTTTCGACCGATGTAGCATCAATGTCACTTTCGAATAACATGTTATTATTGTAGGCTATTTTAGAAACGGGGGTTTCTTTTCTTTCACCAATAACCTAGTGTTGCTTTGTTTGTATTTGTTTGATAGGACTTCTCTGAGAAACTTTGTAAGACTTACAGATCCCGGCCTTGAGAGCTCAATGGTAGGAGAGGGGTGTGAGGAGGTGTATGAATGGTGCCAAATATTTCCCTGTCTAAGAATTTTGACGCGCATGTTCCCTTAGACGCTACTATTCTAAACCAGTGCCACTTAGCGTGAAAAATGTTTTACGCTGCAGTGGGATGGGCAAGTGCAGACCTAGCTGCCAGTAACTGTGCAAGTAGGATGTTTTCTTTTTCAGGAAGGTCATTGAGCTAGGCATTACTTTATAATTAAGCTTCACACTCCAGCGCTCAACATGAGAGTAGGATAGTGAACATTTTAATAGAAATTAGGATATATTAATGGATCTACTAGCTAGAATAATAAAATTGCTTTGGTTTTTTTTATTTCCTAGATGTTGTACATAAACGCAGGTTAAATAAATCCTGTTGGAATTTTTATGTTTTTTTGAAGGGTAAAATATAAAACTGGAGTACTAATTTATATTTTTCTTGTGTTGATGGTAGCCTGTATTCTGATCTAGCCATTTTCCAAACCCTTACCCGTACGCCCTGAGACAGGAATCTTGTCCCTTAGGCCTAGTTCAGATGCATGAGGGGTGTTGTGTATGGTTGTGCCAGGACTTTGGTGCATATGGGATTGGGATACCACTCCGCCGTCCTGGGCATACATACAGTAGGCTACATAACACGTACCTGGGGCGGTTTTAGTACAAGTGCACGCGGTCGCGTGCCCCTCTATTGAAAATCTTCCCTGAGTCGTAATCGTATTGATAGTCCTATGGCAACGGCTCTTATGTCATGACTGTCTTGCTGTTCACTTCTCCAACAGTAGGAGCATGGGGCAACAAAGTGCAGTACTCATATAAATCCTGCTGCCAGTGTTGCCACATGCTTCCACTTTCTGGCTCGTTAACCTCATCCCTTCCATTTCAGCGAGGTAAGGTGACAAAGAGATGATGTGTATTTCCTAGCCTATTGCCACAACAAAACTACGACAGGGGGTGTAAACCAGATGGGAGTTATCTGGCACCACCGAATTAGTATGGCGGCCATACGCTTGGAGTGCTGAATGTTGTGTTGCCAACATATACATGATAAAATGTTGTAATTATAAGTAAAAATATCCCAATATTCAGTTAATAAATTTACTGAATATACTCTGAAGTCTTAACCGACATTTCCTTGCAGTTATCGTGCACATATACAAGAATCATACTTAGAACAATAAATAAACATTATTTCTACTGGGTTGGCGGCATTGGCAACATGGCCGCTCTGTTTATGTGTTGAATGCTTGGTATAGCTGCATGTAACACAATATTGGCCAAAAGAAGCTGATGTCGCTTTCATTCCCATCTTTCTTACACCATTCGTATTCCTGATAATTAGAAGTGAACGGTTCTTCTTCTGCTACGGCAAGTACGCACGTTTATTTTAGGAATTTAAGTTAAAACGTGTTTCCATAGTACCAGTATGTGTGGAAAAAGCTACCTTTCCTATAATTTTAATTGATATTAGTCGCCCGTGTAGGTGTTATCTATCGTAGATGTAACATTCTACTAATCTTGACATATCAATTAACGTTCACTATTATTTATTCCATAGGTAACAAATTCTGTGAACTGTGCTCTATCACTCGAAGAAAAGAAAATCACAACAAATCGTAAATTGTTGTTTTTCGAAGTGGCAGAGGAATATGGCAATATTTCTCCTGAGAAATGATTCAGGCTGTGACCAGGTAAGAAGTCTATGTTACCGTAAAGTTTTTGCTATGGAGCTAGGCAGTTAAGAATGCAGTGGGTACTGGAACTACTGTGGGTTCTCGTTATGGACCTATCTTAGAATATTCTTTTAATAGTCCTAATGTACAACAGTGTTCAAGATGGACACGATTGGGTTCCAGTAACCATTGCAACAACTTGATTACAGCTTGCAGAGATATGTAAATGAGCCTATTGCATATTTGTACTCAAGTTCTTGAGGAGTGTTGATAAGTAATTTTATATTTTATATCGCAGTAGATTATAAATGGCATGTAGGGTAATCTGTGGCTACGACGGCAGGACGACCGTGACCAGTCGTAGTGAAGGTAGCGGTGTTTAAGCGCACCGATAGAGGGCAGGCAAGTACACAGACAGCACATTTTTCCACACTCTACAATTTGTCACCAAATTAATATATTGTACGGTACTACCCTCTGAAGATGAATTTTTAAGGAGCAAAATCAACACGTGTAGTAGGTCCTATACCCTGAAACAGAAACATTACATTATGCACGTAATGTACCGTGTTATAAGGTCAAACTTGAGAAAAGTTATCTTTATCTAGGGCACTAATTCTCAACCAGTGGTGAGCAACAACCTAAGAAGTGGTCCGCTGGACAAGAAAGTCCGGCCGGCAGCACATATAAAAATGTCTCCAATAAAACGGGATTTTGAACGCGATGTGCGTTGAACGAGAATGGTCAGAAATCGTCCATGCCAATGACTATCAGCTGTTGAATTAAAATATCTTTGAAATAATATTCATTAGGTTATGAAACAAAATAATTTTCAAAACTATTGATTAAATGGGGCAAATGAACTTTCAGGACAGGCAGCAGTGTTCTCAACTTTATTGTTGATTAAAAACAATCAAATAAATCGGCTAGGTGCAAGCAGTGATTTGAGATTAGTTCTGAGCAAGAGCGTAACTCCTACAATTCCTCAGCTTGTCTAAGAAATTCGTGCATAAAAGTCAAACTGAAAAAAACATTGACTTAAAAAATCCAACAAAATGGTTTTTTCACCATAAATTTTTAAGAGACATTCTATATTATGTAGGCTATACATTATAATAAAAAGAATTCTGATTTATTAAATAATTTGTAATTATGCTGTACTAATACCAAGATTAACGGCCGAGGGGACCCGACGCGCTGATCACGCGTCACCCCAATATCTGCAGGCCAAATGGCTGGACAGCGGTCGCTTGGTCGGCCTTAGCCCGTCATGGGCTGGATAGTGCCAGGGGTTGGGGTTGATACACTAATTAATAATAATAATAATAATAATAATAATAATGATAATAATAATGTGTTCTAAAAACTATTTTACTTAATCATCTTTGAATTTTGTCATGCGGAAGGCGCTGAGAGAGGAGTACAGCTGATAGGGGGATGGGGTGGTCAGTACATGATTAAATTTCAGACTGACTGGTCCGCAGACTTCTACGAGTTGGGAACCACTGATCTTGGGGAATAAACTGCGAGACAACAGCCCTGCTTCAATACTTGGCTGCGATATTGAGTACTAGTTGTGTACCAGTGCGGTGGTCTTTTGCAGTGAATAGTAGGCCTAATATTAATCTTACCGCAGATGTTATGGGAAGCGTGTTTTGTGAGGTAGGAATAACGCGTACCAGTGTTCAAAATAATTGAACAGGTATTTTGTCATACGAGGTAAGCGATTAATTTTTGCATGTCTTTCATTATGTGCAACTGTGTTGTTAGACTGGAACTGGAATGCTGCGACGAATTCCTTAATCATTTTCGCTAAATGCACAGGCATTGGAGGTATTCCTGTTAATTAACGAAACCATGAAATTAACTTGGTAAAGAGCTTACAAAACAGAAACCTTAATTTATGAGGACAGACTGTTAGCAGAGGAATTATCCCCACCGAAACCAGATCTGTGCATTAATCAAGTATTTAAAGATAAAAGCAGAACATATAACAAGGTTTCAATAAATACGAGTATGAACAAGTAGCCTAGTTCCGAGAAGAACTAAGAAGCCTATTTTCATATATCCTACTTATATTCTATTAATTGCCTCTATCAACATACAAATTTTCAGTTTGATTGCTGTAATAAATTCGTAGATATTGAGAACCGTCTAAATATTTCGGATGGTCACCATGTTGGATTTTTATATACAGTATAGGCGTTAGAGTTATGTACTATTTCATGAAGACTATCATGTAGGTGTTTTATTCCAAATTCAAACGCATGATTTGGACATAATAAATAAAAACGAGATTTTAAAATTTCGCTCAGCCGCCATCTTGTGGTTATGAAAAATAATTTAAATGAATTAGACGCCAGTGGATTAAAATGTATATAAGCATACACCGTACCAAGTTTCACTGCACTCGGATGGTTAAATCGCTAGAAACGTCCATTTGAATATTTGAATTTCGCGTCGCCACCATGTTGGATTTGTGCTCACTAGGTTATTGAACGTCCCATAGATGAACTTATGTTTATAGACTCTATACACATACAACATTTCAGTTTGATTGCTGTCATAGATTAATAGATATTGAGAACCGTCTAAATATTTCTGATAGTCGCCATGTTGGATTTTAATATATGTAAGCCATAGAGTTACATACTACTAGATGAGGATTATTGTGTACGTTCATTATTCAAACTTTGATTTTGATCGCATGATTAGAACAGAAGAAATAGAAACTTAATTTTAAAATTTCAACCAGCCGCGGTCGCCGAGAGCGTTAACGCGCTATCTCGTGTCTCGCTGGCATCGGGAGAGCGTGGGTTCGAATCCCACCTCGGTCGTCCTGAAAATGGTTTTCGTGGTTTCCCATTTTCACTACCAGGCAAATGCCGGGACGGTTCCTTTCAATAGGTCCACGGCCGATTTCCTTTCATAATCCCTTCCCTGACCCGTCCCGAAAAGAAAAAAAAATACATGGCCATTGGCTGCATTAATAAAATTATTAATTTTAAAATTTCGCACAGCCGCCACAATTTAACTAAATTAGATGCCAGTGCATTCAAATTTGTATAGTTATTTGCTGTACCATGTTTCACTGCGTTCGGGTGGTTAAATCGCGGGAAAAGTCTATTTAAATGTTTCAACTTCGGTTGGCCGCCATGTTCGTTTTGTAGTTAACAGGTTTTTGAAAGTCACATACGTGAACTTCTAAAAGTGCCCTTTATCGCCGTCAATGCATGTGAGATTTTCGATGTGAAATGCCATGTCCTGTGGTTCGGATTCCACGTAAAAAGGAGGTCCCGTGGCTCATAATCACAAGATTCATGGTCACGTAAAACTACAATCTTACTTTCCTTTATCGCCGTACAAAATATCTGGGTTATTTCGGTAATAGTTTCGGAGATATAGAATGCCGGTGAAATATTTCGCACAGCCGTATTGTTATATTGGCAAGACGTAATAAAATTTGAAGGGCACGATCGGGGTCGGATGAAACAGTACTATGACCTTAGCGAGTTTCACTGAAATCGCTCCAGCCGTTTAGAAGTTACTAGGGGGGGAGGACACACACACAGGGTTCTCAAAATCCTATTTCTTCATGAATGAAAATAGGCTAAAAATGTGATTGGATATGCGGGTGTCCGATAATAAATGCATTCTTTTGTTTTCCGTGCCTGTTATTGGGCGGCGTTGACACATGGACTAAGACTGGTATTAAAGATCTGAAACATATGCCTGAAAGGAAACATCTTTCTGGAAAATAAAAGAAACGGGTATGGATTTGAACATGTCACCACGTGAACAGAAATATGGTGTTTAATTAATTATTTTGTTGAATCCGCCTTGTCAATGCTATATACAGTAAACCTATATGATGTTTATTATTATTTGAACGTACTATACCCGGATCGTTCACACGTCCGTGACATTGTTGACATTCTTATTTTGGAAAGAGGAGTTGTTAGTTGAAGAGGTTGAAGGAATGGATGATTTGAATAACGCGCGGAGGAGGCTCAAGAGTGCTGAGGGAAGCATACATCACAGGGGCGAGTGACGCGAGATTATGACGTGGAGCCTGAATACGTCATGAGAAATAATTTTTTAGAATTACCTTAAGGAGAAGAGATGGACGCTAGGAAATTAGCACACTTTTCTGGCTATATTTATTTATTTATTTATTTATTTATTTATTTAAACCAAGTCTACTTGTTAATTGTCACTTTAACTCAGAGAGTCATATCGTGACCTACAGACAATAAACACATAGATAACATAAATTTACAGGAAAAATCTACAGACAGCAATATGTACAGATAGGCTCTCCTAGGCTTTAACAAGATTTATAGCTTAGGAAGCCATCTCCTGTACTTGAATGCTTAATTTACATGCATCTTTGTTCTGAATCTCATCCGACGCTTTCTTATTCCACATTGCCCTGATGGTATTAAAATATTTTGCTAATTGACCTGCTTTCCCCCATTCCTTTTTTAGTAATTTAATTAAAGTGTGATACTCATTTTCATTTTCTATTCTGTTTATATCTGCTTTGTCTACAAACCTTGCTCTTATCATTTTAACTTCCTTGCATTCCCTGATCAGGTGCGCCGCACCCATAACCTTCCCACAAAACAGGCAAATGTCCTCTTTTCCTACTTCTCTCAACGCTTTGTTCTTATACACCCCCATTAACCACCAAATTATCCCTCTCATTTCTCTTTTCATTAGGCATTGAGGC
The DNA here is from genome assembly GCA_946902985.2 of Meconema thalassinum. Lineage (NCBI taxonomy): Eukaryota > Metazoa > Arthropoda > Insecta > Orthoptera > Tettigoniidae > Meconema > Meconema thalassinum. The sequence continues at coordinate 853,398,817 of OX336389.2, read as the reverse complement.
TTTATGCTCATAAAGTTCCTTATTTCGCAGAACTCCGTTAAGGTTCTCCTACTGGCGCACTCTTCCCTTAGCACCTGCAACTCTACGTCATTAACCCTTCTGCACACTTTTTTACACACCCTACCTTCCTCTCTTTGTAAGTCCCTATCCCATAGATAGCCCATTCCTACTCTTTCCAGTACACTTCTTACCCCGTCCACCCAGTAGCCCTCTTGCTGATGCTTCATTTGGTGCAGGTAGGCTACCTTAAGCATTTCCCCCCCTCCACCCGCTTTTAAACGAATCCAAGACTTTATGACCCTTTTTATGATATGTTGTCTAATGCTTACATCCTCACACAACATTCTCGCTCCGCAATTCGCCGTGCAACTAGGTAGCCCCAAAATTATCTTGGCAAACCTACTTACAATACTGTCCAGGGTTTTCGTTCCTTCCTCTAAACCCCATACTTCCACTCCATATAGTGCTCTTGAAACGATGAGTGCGTTGAACACATTCTTATACACTTTGTAGTCAAGATTCGGTAACCTACGCTCTAACACTTTAACATTCGCCAATGCCGCTAGCCCTTTCGATTTTGCCCTTTTAATTTGTTCGGTCCATTTACCATTACTCGCCATTATCATCCCTAGATACTCAAGTTTTTTCACCGTCTCTAACTGAGACCCATACATGACCCACTTTTCATTCTTAGCCAGTTTAACTCCCTTTTTGCAGACCATAACTTTGGTCTTACTCGGGTTAATTTTTAAGTTCCAGTCCTCACAGTATCTCACAATCTCGTCAATACTATATTGCATATTATAGGGTTTTAGAGCAAGCAGAAGGATGTCATCAGCGAAAGCTAGGCCCGGGATATCATAATTGTCCAAGCAAGGGTTGGACCGTTGCTCAAAGCCCTTTGACTCGAAAATATCGTTGATAAATAGCAAAAAAAGCACCGGGGATAATTTGCATCCCTGTTTTAGACCTATATTAGACGTTATCTCTCCTACAATTACATCATCTTTAGTTTTAATTGCACATTTCACTTCGGAATACACATTCTCAATTGCTCGTATCATTTTATGTGACACCCCGATTTTTCCCAGTTTAGCCATGACAGCTCTCCTGCTCACTGAATCAAACGCCTTCTCCAAATCAATAGCTGTGATATACAGCTTACCTCTTTTCCTTCTTATGTACTTGTCCATCACCGTTTTAACCACCATTATATTGTCACTGGTCCTCATTCCTTTTCTGAATCCTGTCTGGAGTCTCGAGAACACCGAACAGCCCTCTGCCCATGCTATTAAACGCTCGGATAAGACCCCGGTGTACATTTTGCTCAAATTATCAAGCAAAGTTATGCCTCTATAGTTGCCTGGGTCTAGTTTGTCCCCACGCCTCTTATATATTGGACAAATTATCCCCTCCTGCCACGCCCTTGGAAATCTACCTCCGTCAAAGATTTTGTTAAAGATTTTTACCAAGCTGTCCATCATGAACCTATTGCTACTCAACTCTTGCCAAAATTCATTTGTTATCCCCGAAATAGCACCTGACTTCCCTCCTTTACTTTTTGTCATTACTTCCTTAATTTCCTCTATCGATATGACTTGGTCCAGCATAGGCAGAGTGACCCCCAGCCCCCTCGGGACGCCAAACTCATCCCTCTTCCTCCAATTATCTTCAGCATTTAACAGGTTCTCATAATATGCAATCCATATTTCATCGCTTATAGAGCTCCCCCCACCACTTCTGCTCCCCCTACAGTAAGACTTTATCCTGCTCCACACTTTGCTACAGTCGTTAGCTTTAGAATCCTTATTTAGTGCTGTTGCTTCTTTACCCTGCCATTCATCTTTCATTTTACTGAGCAGTTCCCTATATTCTTTCCTTAGACGACAAAATTCTACTCTCATCGTATCATCCCCTCCTCTCTTGTATAACTTCAGTGCCCTAATAACTTCGGTTTTCTTCCTTCTACAAGATTCATCGTACCATCCTTTAATACTCCCTAATTTTCCCCTAGCCTTCACGAGCATTTTCCGCCCTGCCATCATAATTGCATTCTCAATCATACGTATTACCCCTTCAATTTCATCATTACTGATCATTAAACTTATTCCTACCTTTATCAGCTCAAAATTTTCTCCCTGGAAGTAGTTCTGGAACTCTCTGCAGTTTTCCTCCCTCCATCTGAATCTATTCACTTTTCTCTCTATAGCTTTAACTTGTGGGTTCCCTTTTGATTTTGTCACCGCTCCCTGCATGTTGACGACAATTGGTAGGTGATGTGATTCCCCCCATTCTTCAACAGTGAACCTCTTAATTAGGGCTAGTGCTCCTCTAGAGCATATTGCTAAATCTATTACACTTCCTCCAATCTCTGTTATATACGTCAGGTTACCTTCTTCATCCCCCACACAGACACCATTTAATATATATAGCTCTTCTGCACCACATAGTTCCAAAATCTTTTCTCCGTTCTTGTTACATTCCTTGTCTTTGCTGTGCCTATCACCACATACGGCCTCGGCAACCCCCTTGCTGTAAAGGGGCTTTCTGTCTGCAACCCTCGCATTGAAATCCCCTAACAGTACAATCTCTGCCTCTTCATATATATTTTGAATTCTGTTTATTTCAATAGCTAACTCATCGAAAAAACTTTCTCTTGCATACGGGGAATTCTCCGGAGGGTTGTAGACAAAGCATTTTGAGGATTTTGAGCTATCAAGCGTTAAAATCGGTCCAGTAGAAGCCGAGATACGAGATGGAATGATCTCGAACAATGTCTCGCTGAACTATAAAAGGCCACGTTGCTGAGCAGAGAGTCATCATGTCTTCAAAGCATTTGCTTATGTTCGGAACTACGCTACGTGAAAGTGACAGTATACACGCCGAAATTCTGACGGTCGGAGGACTTAGTCGCCGTACCAGTGGTCAGCACGACTTAGTTTTTGTTCAAGTGAACGAACTTAACTTTTGGCAGCGAATGGACTTAGAATATTCACTGACTTTCAGGTCACTTATTCTATAGTCAAGTGTCCAGTAGTGTCGAAACCATTCATAGAAGTTAGCCTACAGAACGATGTATTTCTTGTGGTGACTATACATCAGGCACTTCGAATTCATCAGGAGAAGTTTACTTCATTTTGTTCGTTTAAGCAGCTAATAGGTGTTCCTATCTTAGCGTGCAAACGAAACCGCATTATTGGAACATTAGATTTTTTCTCGAATCTACAGGAGTACTGTACCAGTCTATGACTGAGCAACGTTTTGTCATGTTACACGGTACTAGTGATAACGGGAGTTATTTCGAACGGATGACTGCGAACATCATCATGCGCCGCTGAAACTACTCGTAGGACTGGAAGGACATGGCGACGAACGAGGTATTTGGATACGGCAGATGGCCATGGGAAGACACTGTGGGAATAGTGTACACCGCAGGACACGCCCGTCATCTACATCAAGAATGAAGTAAGACAACCATTTCATGTACTATCCACTAACCAGTAGTATTAGAGAATTCCATATTATTGAAGAGTCACGATCAGAAATCAACATACATTTTTCACCATAGCTAGATATGAGCTAGATCTTCGATTGTATTAGTCTGGATGACAAATGGAACTGCTGTCTGACAATTTATTTTTCGATCTAAGAGTTTTGTTAGGACAGGCATTAGTTCATGTTTCGACATGAAATATTGTGCCCATTTAGCATGAAATATGCCAATCACAGTATACCAGCGTAGCTCAATTCGGGATTTCGGGGCAGTGGTAAGTTCCCCCACTCTGTGACTCACATATTTTGGATTAATTAGAGGATACACTTGCAAAAATAACAACAAAATCAACTCCTATTTAAACATATTTAATTAATAAAATTAATGGCGCTACAAACATTTTTACACTTTAATTACTGACCAAAATATCAACTGCTTGTTCCAAATGAACAAGGGATCACAAAATAAAATAAACAAATACTGTATTCAACCTGTGGTTTCCACATAAACCAACAATTCTTACTTAGTCTCACTTCCATAAAGCACTAACATTAAGTTTACATAACTCCGAGCTCTTTGGCTCCATGCATTTACATTATTATGGTGTCATTCTTGTACACCTCAAACATTGTCTTTTATATTTTCTTATTTCTCAAGAACAAATATATAATTATATTTAAAATCTATGTTAATTATCTAATTCAATATTTTTGGGCATGTCCACACATTCAGTTGTTATCATCTCTCTTTACTTCACAAACATATTAAGGTAATCAGAAAATCAATTGTGTACTCCAGAGCGTGAAGGTACTTGACACAGTCAAAAAACTATAGTTACTCCCGAACTCAGTTGCCTTCAATCAACTCGTGGAATCCCACGTCCATACATTATTACAATAGGGATTGTTATTTATCTCTTATGTCTTAATAGACCATTATCATATAAGAAACTACGATCTGAACCGGCAAACGAAATATCCATCTTTAAGGACCTCGGTTCAACGCCCGGGTCGTTAACAACTCTAAACACTCCTGGTGTATTCGTCTCTCTTTACAACAGCTTACGAGACGGTCTCTGTTCCATCTCGCTTTAAAAGAGCTAGTCTCTACTACTGGGGTGCGATTTATGACCTGTTAGGGTGGTGGAGATTTCCCGTCTGACCCACCATTTTAGTAGCTTATTTTCAAGGCTTTCAAAACAAACCTTTCCATTCTATCCAGTTCTGAGGAGACCAGGCTTTATTGTACCGTAACATTCAAACAACTATTCTTTGGTTCACAGACCATTTTCATATCCTTGGCATTTATTAATTATGAGAGGGTCCTCATTGATTGGGAAGATTAAATACACATACGACGACGGAGAATTTCAGGGGCTTTTATCATAAGAAGATCCTGCATTCGAATCTCTTCAGGTGCCTCGGGAACTAATCCCATACAGAGGGCTTATACAAAATGCGATTTAGAGTCGGCCGTGGCCCATATGACATACGCTCAATAATAACATATATTAGCTCCCTTTTTAAATACATACACAATGCCTCGTGATACTAATGTCACAAATAGAGGACTTACACAATTATCAATTCACTGCAATCAACTACCCTCCATAAGAAATGTACCAAGTATTTTAACCACTACGCGTTCCTAGCGTGACACTTTAATATTATATTTGCGCTCATTATGCGCTATGCATTATTTTAAGCCGAAAATGTCTTCCCAAGAACTGATAAAATCTCTTTAGTAACAATTCAATATTATTTTAATTCACATATTAATCTTTCCATGGTCGATAAATCGTTCCCTGTTTTAAAATATTCCATTGAACCTCATTTCTTACACATACGTTAAGGCTTAACGTTCTTATGTTCATATCAATTTATTTGATTTTTATTTAACATTTCCATATTTAATTATTATTATTATTCTTTATTCTTTATATAAGCTCAAAAGCTATTTCTTTCATATCTCAACTTTACTTTATTTCAATGTCTTTCATGATATTTAACTGATATTTCGCTTGCTCTTATGACATTTGTTAAATACTTTAACCCTTTATTCACCTATTACCTCTACGGGATTTATTCTTTACATAATTATTCATAATTTCTCTATTTATTTTATTATTGTTCAGACCGTATTCTTGATTATTCAGTATTTATTCATTAAAACACATCCCTTTCACTCAAAACTCCGGTGAGTTGCACACAATCAATTTCTGACACCAAAATAAAAATGAATTTTGTACTTACATATTTTCAGATCATCCCATGATCTTAAATCTGGTGTGGTGTTTCATTTTTGGGGCCCACTTTGAACTTTTTACACCATATTGAAGGTATTCATCTTACGTAGAAACACTTTTTGACCTATATCTAGAACACTTAATATTGACGACATTTTTATATACTAGTGTGTCCCTTTTGAACACATAATAACACTAAAAATATTATCTAACACACAATCTTGATTATTTTACACTTCACAATTACTCGATCACTAGGCCGTACTTCTGAGCCTATCACACGTGATCTTCTTTAATTCCCGTCTCCAAGGGTGAGATTTATCTGATGTCGGCTTCCTATTCTGAAGAAATGCGAAAGTCCTGAAACATCTACTGTTCCCTGGAGTTCAATTCTGCTATTCCTATCCTGGATAACTGGCTATTATCTAGCTTGAACGGCTTCTCTGTCGATCTGTCTATTGATCCTAACGAGAGTCTATATGGATCGAGGTCTCCTCTAAGACCTATAGATTTAGTTTCTAACAGCTAGCACTTCTTGATTCTAGTACTATTAAAATTGTTCGCCTGATATCTGGAGCTAATGTTTATAGTCTCCTATTCTATTTATTTGAACTGTTTTAACGCTCCTACGTTCGAACCTTATTCTGTTCTTCCTTTTTAGGTTGCTTCAATTTAAATAACAGTTTATCTGTCTGGTACGATACTTCCGTACGTTATGATCTGTTCGTTCGCACATTTAACGACCTATCGCCTTTAAGTCCGACGTTCGCAGCCTGCTCTGACTATATCTTGCGAATTTTCACTTTAACTTGTATACAGTCGGGCCTAAATCCTATAATTAGGATTTTCCTAATATTTCACAACGGCGATACTTTAAAATCTCGCCTTGAATGCTCCTTATGGAGGCAAGCAAGTCGTTACTACTGTGACGCCTGTGGCTATCGGATCTTGCTTCGGCGGTGTTAAACAGCGTTTCTCCCCTCAAGGAGTACTGGTAGCTGTTATCGATGTAACGCAGAGTTACGTCCCCTCACGGGCTCTCAGAATAACTGCATGTGCTGATATAACTTCACGTCCTCCTGGACGGATTCGTGATGCGTGATGCGTGGCGATACCCCTCGGGCCGTTCGAATACTGCATTCGGTGCTTATACTTGTTGCGCAGTATGACCTCCCCTGAGGTTCATACGTTTGAAGACTTTGATGCAGCACCTCCGTTCACGGAGTGCTCGTTGTAACTGCATTCAATGATGATCGTGACACAGTGATGTGATACAGCACCTCCCCTCAAGGAGTCTGTCGTGAACTGCATGATTGGCTTGGAAACGCCCGAAGCTTTATACTGTTTTACTACAAAAAAATAAGACTCTAGCCTTTTCTGTGGTCAACTTATAAAATAATGGTGCCACAAATATAAAAATTATACCTTCCGAAAGCTCGTCTTCTCAATGTCAAATGATCTTATTGCACCTAAGAATCGATCGTGCAATTTGGAGATATTAATTAATTTCTCGTCCTCAATTGTGTGGGAGTTGCATTCTTTTTGTTCTCTCCCCTCCACAGAGGCTTAGGTAATTCACCGATGACGTCGTCTTACGTCGGCAGTTTATTTCTGCACAATTATTACATGGTTTCTCTATACTGAAAAATCTCTCATTCCAAATGATTCACTGTGCTGTGCTTGTTTACTCATTATTATGCTCGTAAACGTGTTAATTTTAATTATTCCTCTTCTGGTGCATATGCGACGTTGTCAATTTCCAGCCACGTCAGCTTGAATTCCGATTCAGGCTTCTCTTTCTATCACGGTGGAAGATTCCACTCAGTTATTAATACTCGTGACCATCCCTCTCTGGCATGTCGAGTGGGGTGATCTCATCTAAGGAGCATCTGTCCCTAGTCGCTTGCACAATGTTAAGCTATATTCCTGGCTTAAAATCTCTCTCCGTTCCTTTAAGAAACTATACGTTTCTTTCATTTCTTCCTTAAGGACATTGGTTCGACCGTCATGGACCCGATGGCCCAAGGGTTCATCTCTCCTCTCCTTAGGTAAATAAATTTTCGAAAATTTTGAGGAAATTTATTTCAATTTAATTTGTATTTCCTTTCCGTCGAATCAATCATAACGTCATCCGTATTTACTGTTATTTTATTTTCTTAAGGTTCCTTCCACTAATTGTGTAGGTTGGGTGTGCTCAATCTTTACCTTTTTTTCCTTTAGTACATTTAAATTTTCCTTTTCAATAAAATCAATTACTTCTTTAAAGTTCCTTTCCTTTCTGGTCTATGTTTAGGTTGGGTCTTCAAGAGTTCCCATTCATTCATTTATTCCCTAGTGGTCGACTTCACTCAGGCCATAAATCTCTTGTCACGTTCAGTGTTTACAACTCTCTACCCTCGTCTGGCGCGCGCCTCCAAACTCGAGTCAACAGTTGGTTTCCTTTCTTCTTTTCCCAGGTCAGACTTCAAATCGGTCTGTTCTTTATTCATTATATTTCTTCAACTTAATGACTTTATGTTAATTATCTTGCGGGTGCAATTAGCTTTACCCGTAATTTACTTCATTACAGTTATCAGACTTCAAGTCTGTTACACTTCAATTAAAATTTTTAAGAGCTCAGTCTGACTTCACCTGACTCTTTCTGGTTCTCTTCCCTATTCCTCATCTCTCTTTGAGATGGTATTTCAGCACATATTATACTTATTTCTCATATTCTTTGACGGTTGCAGATATCTTTACCCGTTTGTTCAAAAGAGATAATTTTCTTCTTATCCTTTATGTCTCCATCTTACGTCTCCCGTTATTATCATTTCTCCTTGTTCTTCTTCCTCATCTTCTTCTTCTTCTTCTTCTTCAGGGTCTTCCTCGAGCATATCTTCCATTTCCATAACTTCTTCCCCTCCTGCTCTTAAATCTTCTATCATTTCATTTTCCCATTTTATCAGCAATTCTTGCGCTCGTATATTCACGTCCCCTCCTTGTTCGTGAATACTTTCAACCGTTTCTACCACCTTCATTTCTATCAACTGGCGAACAGTTATGGGTAAATGTTTTAATATGCTTAAACAATGCAACAAAACATTTTCATTTCCCATACACCTTTCAATGGCTTTCTGATAGTAGATGATGGAGTTTGTCAATTCCATACTTTCGTATCCTATCATTTCTTGTTCTTCTTCTTCTTCTTCACTCTCATTCTCATCGATTTCTATTTCATCGACTTCTTTCTCTTCACCTTCGAATTCTTCGTCAATTTCATTCTCTTCTATTTCCATAGTATTTCTTTCCGTTTCTTCACTTTCGCCTTCTTCTTCATCACTTTGGTCTTCCATTACCATTTCCTTCCAAAGTTTTATCAAGGCTCGGGATACATCTCCTACCAAACCGTTTCTTTTTCTCATACCATTTACAACCTTGCCAATTCCAGTCTTCTCCAGATGTTGAACGTTTATTGGTAAGTTATACAATTGTTTTAAACAATGCATCGTTCTTTCTTCATTCCCTTCACATCTTTCTATAGCTCTAATATAATGCTCTATTTTCTTTATGACCTCAGCATCTTCCTGACTCTCTTCATCCCTTACTCTTCTTTCCTTACATTCCATATTCTCTCGTTTCCTTATTTCTATATAAGTTTTATTCCTTTTTTTCCACACTCTGTATCTCTTTTGCTTTATAAACCATCTCCGTCTTCCCTTCATCCTTGTCCATAAACGTGCTCTTCTTTTATCTCCCTTCTTCCATTTTTCCTTTCTTTCATTCCTTTTCTTCCTACGGAGTTTCCAGCTGACATATGCCTGGGCATCCTCTTTCTCCAAGACATCGTTGGTTATTTCACCTCCTTTCCTTGTTTCCATGGGGTATTCATTTCCTGGTACACCAATTATCAATGGCGGTTTTCCTCCTTTTGGCTCTTCTTCAGAGACGTCTCCTCTCATTTTTTCATTGCTCCCAACAATCTCATCTTTTTCTTTTAGGGTCTCTTGGCTCTTATTAGCACCTTCCTCCATTTCTCTAGTCTTTCTTTGGCAATCAACACATTTAATCATTAATTCGAGGATCTGGGCTTTCAATTTTTCCTCTTCTTCCTTTAATGCCCTTTTATTTTCCTGGTCCTGCATTTCTTCGAAGTTTTCCTTTTCCCTTTCTGTGAAATCTTGAACCTCTGTTTCCATCGGTGCTTCATTGATATTTTCTATATTTTTTTCCTTTAATTTCTCTACTTCTTCTGGAATTATCATTTCCGTTTCTTCAACTATCAATTCCTTTAGTATCTCCTGTTCCGAGATTACTTCTTGTTTTTCCAGCTCGACCTTTTCATAAAAATGAGTCTCTTCAATTTGGAGCTCATTTTCATTTTGGCTATCCTCCTGTTCTGGAGTTACGATTTCTTCCTGGATTTCCATTGGTTTCTCTGGAAGGATCTCCAAGTTTTCTTCCATTTCCACGGGAGTCATGATGCTCTCTATTTCTGGTTTTTCTTCTTTAATCTCAACGTTGGGCTGTTCTGGTACCGTGATTTCCTTTTCTTCTTCACCTTCAGCTTGGGCAACTATTTCATTTGCCTGACGATTTTTCTCCAACATGTATTCCTCATATCTTTTCTGAGCAGCCTCTAATATTTCTTGATATTCTGGAATTTTGACCTGTCTTACTTCAGCTAACTCTTGAACGCTGATTATCCCTCGTTCATCATACATACCCAAACCGAACCAGTACATCTTACTCTTTTCCTCTGCCATATAATCTTTCTGTTCCTCAACATACTTTTTTCGGTCGCGCTCTTTGCAAGGGATCTTCCACCATATCTCCTCCCATGCATCTCTCATTTTCCATAATTTCTCCCCTATTTCACTTACTTCATCAACAAATGTAACTATCTGTTCCCACGGAGCTAATTTTATTTTTCCTTCCTTCTCCATACGTTTCGCAAATTCCCTCTTCGTTTCTCTTAAGGACCATTTAACATTAGGAATTTCTTTGCACAATTCCTCTAATTCCTGTTTAGATATCTTATACCAATTTTTACAGGCCCTTTCACGGAGCTCAGATATCTTCTTTATTTCCTCGGAGATACCTTCCCTTTGCTCCTTAATTTTCTCTTTCTCCTTTGAGTCTACATCTCTAAATTTCCAAAGTTCACTCCTCATCTGATAATGTTCGTCTCGTATTTCATCAATTTTATCCAAGAATGTTTCTACTTCCTTCCATTCCGCCATTTCTACCTTTTCCTGATCCTGAACGTCAGTACTATCGCTCTTTTCCCCTTCGTTTTCTGAGCCTACCTGGACCGACATTACTATGTGAGATTTTGTATTATCCTTATTCTTATCATTATCAATTACATTTTCCCTTGGAATTGGTTTACAACTTTCCTTTTCCTTTCCGAGCTCTATAGGCTCAACATTTATTACCCTTTTGTCTGCAGACATGTTACCATCTCTTCGTGTAACTATGTCTCCAGGTGCACGCATGCTTTCTACAGAAACATTTATCATTTCTTTGGTTGGGTACTCTTTCTCACCTGTAGTTTTACCTTTCCCTGGGCTCTCGGCCCTTACATTCTCAGAGAGCCTCCGCCTCTCTTCACTTAACAACATCATATTAAAATACAGTGGGCCTCTAATGCCACCACACTAGTACATGTTTGAGAGATGATACTCTGAATTCGTGTGTCCCAATTTCTTTTAAAATATTCCTTTGGTACGGGTATTCACTTACAACGTACCCTTTTACTACTTTTATTCAATTTCATAAACCTTTATGGAAGTGTTTAAAATTCAAAATTTCGAAAAACCATTTTTTTTCAAAAATGAAAATTTTGATTTTTCGAGAAAACTCGGGTTTTCCCTAGGAAAACTCAGCCCTGCGTACTGGGCGCCATGTTTAGTTTTGCTAGGGGGTTTAATATATATATATTCATATATTCAGGGCTGCTCGGTATGAGTTTCCAGGGACCCATGCGGTCAGTTAATATTTTACGTTGTAGCTTTTCCTATCATTACTTTAATTTTACATGATATGACCGACTTAAGTGTTCCTCTAGTTATTAATCCAGCACAGTATTTATACATCCCCCTGTGCCCATTTAGCATGAAATATGCCAATCACAGTATACCAGCGTAGCTCAATTCGGGATTTCGGGGCAGTGGTAAGTTCCCCCACTCTGTGACTCACATATTTTGGATTAATTAGAGGATACACTTGCAAAAATAACAACAAAATCAACTCCTATTTAAACATATTTAATTAATAAAATTAATGGCGCTACAAACATTTTTACACTTTAATTACTGACCAAAATATCAACTGCTTGTTCCAAATGAACAAGGGATCACAAAATAAAATAAACAAATACTGTATTCAACCTGTGGTTTCCACATAAACCAACAATTCTTACTTAGTCTCACTTCCATAAAGCACTAACATTAAGTTTACATAACTCCGAGCTCTTTGGCTCCATGCATTTACATTATTATGGTGTCATTCTTGTACACCTCAAACATTGTCTTTTATATTTTCTTATTTCTCAAGAACAAATATATAATTATATTTAAAATCTATGTTAATTATCTAATTCAATATTTTTGGGCATGTCCACACATTCAGTTGTTATCATCTCTCTTTACTTCACAAACATATTAAGGTAATCAGAAAATCAATTGTGTACTCCAGAGCGTGAAGGTACTTGACACAGTCAAAAAACTATAGTTACTCCCGAACTCAGTTGCCTTCAATCAACTCGTGGAATCCCACGTCCATACATTATTACAATAGGGATTGTTATTTATCTCTTATGTCTTAATAGACCATTATCATATAAGAAACTACGATCTGAACCGGCAAACGAAATATCCATCTTTAAGGACCTCGGTTCAACGCCCGGGTCGTTAACAACTCTAAACACTCCTGGTGTATTCGTCTCTCTTTACAACAGCTTACGAGACGGTCTCTGTTCCATCTCGCTTTAAAAGAGCTAGTCTCTACTACTGGGGTGCGATTTATGACCTGTTAGGGTGGTGGAGATTTCCCGTCTGACCCACCATTTTAGTAGCTTATTTTCAAGGCTTTCAAAACAAACCTTTCCATTCTATCCAGTTCTGAGGAGACCAGGCTTTATTGTACCGTAACATTCAAACAACTATTCTTTGGTTCACAGACCATTTTCATATCCTTGGCATTTATTAATTATGAGAGGGTCCTCATTGATTGGGAAGATTAAATACACATACGACGACGGAGAATTTCAGGGGCTTTTATCATAAGAAGATCCTGCATTCGAATCTCTTCAGGTGCCTCGGGAACTAATCCCATACAGAGGGCTTATACAAAATGCGATTTAGAGTCGGCCGTGGCCCATATGACATACGCTCAATAATAACATATATTAGCTCCCTTTTTAAATACATACACAATGCCTCGTGATACTAATGTCACAAATAGAGGACTTACACAATTATCAATTCACTGCAATCAACTACCCTCCATAAGAAATGTACCAAGTATTTTAACCACTACGCGTTCCTAGCGTGACACTTTAATATTATATTTGCGCTCATTATGCGCTATGCATTATTTTAAGCCGAAAATGTCTTCCCAAGAACTGATAAAATCTCTTTAGTAACAATTCAATATTATTTTAATTCACATATTAATCTTTCCATGGTCGATAAATCGTTCCCTGTTTTAAAATATTCCATTGAACCTCATTTCTTACACATACGTTAAGGCTTAACGTTCTTATGTTCATATCAATTTATTTGATTTTTATTTAACATTTCCATATTTAATTATTATTATTATTCTTTATTCTTTATATAAGCTCAAAAGCTATTTCTTTCATATCTCAACTTTACTTTATTTCAATGTCTTTCATGATATTTAACTGATATTTCGCTTGCTCTTATGACATTTGTTAAATACTTTAACCCTTTATTCACCTATTACCTCTACGGGATTTATTCTTTACATAATTATTCATAATTTCTCTATTTATTTTATTATTGTTCAGACCGTATTCTTGATTATTCAGTATTTATTCATTAAAACACATCCCTTTCACTCAAAACTCCGGTGAGTTGCACACAATCAATTTCTGACACCAAAATAAAAATGAATTTTGTACTTACATATTTTCAGATCATCCCATGATCTTAAATCTGGTGTGGTGTTTCATTTTTGGGGCCCACTTTGAACTTTTTACACCATATTGAAGGTATTCATCTTACGTAGAAACACTTTTTGACCTATATCTAGAACACTTAATATTGACGACATTTTTATATACTAGTGTGTCCCTTTTGAACACATAATAACACTAAAAATATTATCTAACACACAATCTTGATTATTTTACACTTCACAATTACTCGATCACTAGGCCGTACTTCTGAGCCTATCACACGTGATCTTCTTTAATTCCCGTCTCCAAGGGTGAGATTTATCTGATGTCGGCTTCCTATTCTGAAGAAATGCGAAAGTCCTGAAACATCTACTGTTCCCTGGAGTTCAATTCTGCTATTCCTATCCTGGATAACTGGCTATTATCTAGCTTGAACGGCTTCTCTGTCGATCTGTCTATTGATCCTAACGAGAGTCTATATGGATCGAGGTCTCCTCTAAGACCTATAGATTTAGTTTCTAACAGCTAGCACTTCTTGATTCTAGTACTATTAAAATTGTTCGCCTGATATCTGGAGCTAATGTTTATAGTCTCCTATTCTATTTATTTGAACTGTTTTAACGCTCCTACGTTCGAACCTTATTCTGTTCTTCCTTTTTAGGTTGCTTCAATTTAAATAACAGTTTATCTGTCTGGTACGATACTTCCGTACGTTATGATCTGTTCGTTCGCACATTTAACGACCTATCGCCTTTAAGTCCGACGTTCGCAGCCTGCTCTGACTATATCTTGCGAATTTTCACTTTAACTTGTATACAGTCGGGCCTAAATCCTATAATTAGGATTTTCCTAATATTTCACAACGGCGATACTTTAAAATCTCGCCTTGAATGCTCCTTATGGAGGCAAGCAAGTCGTTACTACTGTGACGCCTGTGGCTATCGGATCTTGCTTCGGCGGTGTTAAACAGCGTTTCTCCCCTCAAGGAGTACTGGTAGCTGTTATCGATGTAACGCAGAGTTACGTCCCCTCACGGGCTCTCAGAATAACTGCATGTGCTGATATAACTTCACGTCCTCCTGGACGGATTCGTGATGCGTGATGCGTGGCGATACCCCTCGGGCCGTTCGAATACTGCATTCGGTGCTTATACTTGTTGCGCAGTATGACCTCCCCTGAGGTTCATACGTTTGAAGACTTTGATGCAGCACCTCCGTTCACGGAGTGCTCGTTGTAACTGCATTCAATGATGATCGTGACACAGTGATGTGATACAGCACCTCCCCTCAAGGAGTCTGTCGTGAACTGCATGATTGGCTTGGAAACGCCCGAAGCTTTATACTGTTTTACTACAAAAAAATAAGACTCTAGCCTTTTCTGTGGTCAACTTATAAAATAATGGTGCCACAAATATAAAAATTATACCTTCCGAAAGCTCGTCTTCTCAATGTCAAATGATCTTATTGCACCTAAGAATCGATCGTGCAATTTGGAGATATTAATTAATTTCTCGTCCTCAATTGTGTGGGAGTTGCATTCTTTTTGTTCTCTCCCCTCCACAGAGGCTTAGGTAATTCACCGATGACGTCGTCTTACGTCGGCAGTTTATTTCTGCACAATTATTACATGGTTTCTCTATACTGAAAAATCTCTCATTCCAAATGATTCACTGTGCTGTGCTTGTTTACTCATTATTATGCTCGTAAACGTGTTAATTTTAATTATTCCTCTTCTGGTGCATATGCGACGTTGTCAATTTCCAGCCACGTCAGCTTGAATTCCGATTCAGGCTTCTCTTTCTATCACGGTGGAAGATTCCACTCAGTTATTAATACTCGTGACCATCCCTCTCTGGCATGTCGAGTGGGGTGATCTCATCTAAGGAGCATCTGTCCCTAGTCGCTTGCACAATGTTAAGCTATATTCCTGGCTTAAAATCTCTCTCCGTTCCTTTAAGAAACTATACGTTTCTTTCATTTCTTCCTTAAGGACATTGGTTCGACCGTCATGGACCCGATGGCCCAAGGGTTCATCTCTCCTCTCCTTAGGTAAATAAATTTTCGAAAATTTTGAGGAAATTTATTTCAATTTAATTTGTATTTCCTTTCCGTCGAATCAATCATAACGTCATCCGTATTTACTGTTATTTTATTTTCTTAAGGTTCCTTCCACTAATTGTGTAGGTTGGGTGTGCTCAATCTTTACCTTTTTTTCCTTTAGTACATTTAAATTTTCCTTTTCAATAAAATCAATTACTTCTTTAAAGTTCCTTTCCTTTCTGGTCTATGTTTAGGTTGGGTCTTCAAGAGTTCCCATTCATTCATTTATTCCCTAGTGGTCGACTTCACTCAGGCCATAAATCTCTTGTCACGTTCAGTGTTTACAACTCTCTACCCTCGTCTGGCGCGCGCCTCCAAACTCGAGTCAACAGTTGGTTTCCTTTCTTCTTTTCCCAGGTCAGACTTCAAATCGGTCTGTTCTTTATTCATTATATTTCTTCAACTTAATGACTTTATGTTAATTATCTTGCGGGTGCAATTAGCTTTACCCGTAATTTACTTCATTACAGTTATCAGACTTCAAGTCTGTTACACTTCAATTAAAATTTTTAAGAGCTCAGTCTGACTTCACCTGACTCTTTCTGGTTCTCTTCCCTATTCCTCATCTCTCTTTGAGATGGTATTTCAGCACATATTATACTTATTTCTCATATTCTTTGACGGTTGCAGATATCTTTACCCGTTTGTTCAAAAGAGATAATTTTCTTCTTATCCTTTATGTCTCCATCTTACGTCTCCCGTTATTATCATTTCTCCTTGTTCTTCTTCCTCATCTTCTTCTTCTTCTTCTTCAGGGTCTTCCTCGAGCATATCTTCCATTTCCATAACTTCTTCCCCTCCTGCTCTTAAATCTTCTATCATTTCATTTTCCCATTTTATCAGCAATTCTTGCGCTCGTATATTCACGTCCCCTCCTTGTTCGTGAATACTTTCAACCGTTTCTACCACCTTCATTTCTATCAACTGGCGAACAGTTATGGGTAAATGTTTTAATATGCTTAAACAATGCAACAAAACATTTTCATTTCCCATACACCTTTCAATGGCTTTCTGATAGTAGATGATGGAGTTTGTCAATTCCATACTTTCGTATCCTATCATTTCTTGTTCTTCTTCTTCTTCTTCACTCTCATTCTCATCGATTTCTATTTCATCGACTTCTTTCTCTTCACCTTCGAATTCTTCGTCAATTTCATTCTCTTCTATTTCCATAGTATTTCTTTCCGTTTCTTCACTTTCGCCTTCTTCTTCATCACTTTGGTCTTCCATTACCATTTCCTTCCAAAGTTTTATCAAGGCTCGGGATACATCTCCTACCAAACCGTTTCTTTTTCTCATACCATTTACAACCTTGCCAATTCCAGTCTTCTCCAGATGTTGAACGTTTATTGGTAAGTTATACAATTGTTTTAAACAATGCATCGTTCTTTCTTCATTCCCTTCACATCTTTCTATAGCTCTAATATAATGCTCTATTTTCTTTATGACCTCAGCATCTTCCTGACTCTCTTCATCCCTTACTCTTCTTTCCTTACATTCCATATTCTCTCGTTTCCTTATTTCTATATAAGTTTTATTCCTTTTTTTCCACACTCTGTATCTCTTTTGCTTTATAAACCATCTCCGTCTTCCCTTCATCCTTGTCCATAAACGTGCTCTTCTTTTATCTCCCTTCTTCCATTTTTCCTTTCTTTCATTCCTTTTCTTCCTACGGAGTTTCCAGCTGACATATGCCTGGGCATCCTCTTTCTCCAAGACATCGTTGGTTATTTCACCTCCTTTCCTTGTTTCCATGGGGTATTCATTTCCTGGTACACCAATTATCAATGGCGGTTTTCCTCCTTTTGGCTCTTCTTCAGAGACGTCTCCTCTCATTTTTTCATTGCTCCCAACAATCTCATCTTTTTCTTTTAGGGTCTCTTGGCTCTTATTAGCACCTTCCTCCATTTCTCTAGTCTTTCTTTGGCAATCAACACATTTAATCATTAATTCGAGGATCTGGGCTTTCAATTTTTCCTCTTCTTCCTTTAATGCCCTTTTATTTTCCTGGTCCTGCATTTCTTCGAAGTTTTCCTTTTCCCTTTCTGTGAAATCTTGAACCTCTGTTTCCATCGGTGCTTCATTGATATTTTCTATATTTTTTTCCTTTAATTTCTCTACTTCTTCTGGAATTATCATTTCCGTTTCTTCAACTATCAATTCCTTTAGTATCTCCTGTTCCGAGATTACTTCTTGTTTTTCCAGCTCGACCTTTTCATAAAAATGAGTCTCTTCAATTTGGAGCTCATTTTCATTTTGGCTATCCTCCTGTTCTGGAGTTACGATTTCTTCCTGGATTTCCATTGGTTTCTCTGGAAGGATCTCCAAGTTTTCTTCCATTTCCACGGGAGTCATGATGCTCTCTATTTCTGGTTTTTCTTCTTTAATCTCAACGTTGGGCTGTTCTGGTACCGTGATTTCCTTTTCTTCTTCACCTTCAGCTTGGGCAACTATTTCATTTGCCTGACGATTTTTCTCCAACATGTATTCCTCATATCTTTTCTGAGCAGCCTCTAATATTTCTTGATATTCTGGAATTTTGACCTGTCTTACTTCAGCTAACTCTTGAACGCTGATTATCCCTCGTTCATCATACATACCCAAACCGAACCAGTACATCTTACTCTTTTCCTCTGCCATATAATCTTTCTGTTCCTCAACATACTTTTTTCGGTCGCGCTCTTTGCAAGGGATCTTCCACCATATCTCCTCCCATGCATCTCTCATTTTCCATAATTTCTCCCCTATTTCACTTACTTCATCAACAAATGTAACTATCTGTTCCCACGGAGCTAATTTTATTTTTCCTTCCTTCTCCATACGTTTCGCAAATTCCCTCTTCGTTTCTCTTAAGGACCATTTAACATTAGGAATTTCTTTGCACAATTCCTCTAATTCCTGTTTAGATATCTTATACCAATTTTTACAGGCCCTTTCACGGAGCTCAGATATCTTCTTTATTTCCTCGGAGATACCTTCCCTTTGCTCCTTAATTTTCTCTTTCTCCTTTGAGTCTACATCTCTAAATTTCCAAAGTTCACTCCTCATCTGATAATGTTCGTCTCGTATTTCATCAATTTTATCCAAGAATGTTTCTACTTCCTTCCATTCCGCCATTTCTACCTTTTCCTGATCCTGAACGTCAGTACTATCGCTCTTTTCCCCTTCGTTTTCTGAGCCTACCTGGACCGACATTACTATGTGAGATTTTGTATTATCCTTATTCTTATCATTATCAATTACATTTTCCCTTGGAATTGGTTTACAACTTTCCTTTTCCTTTCCGAGCTCTATAGGCTCAACATTTATTACCCTTTTGTCTGCAGACATGTTACCATCTCTTCGTGTAACTATGTCTCCAGGTGCACGCATGCTTTCTACAGAAACATTTATCATTTCTTTGGTTGGGTACTCTTTCTCACCTGTAGTTTTACCTTTCCCTGGGCTCTCGGCCCTTACATTCTCAGAGAGCCTCCGCCTCTCTTCACTTAACAACATCATATTAAAATACAGTGGGCCTCTAATGCCACCACACTAGTACATGTTTGAGAGATGATACTCTGAATTCGTGTGTCCCAATTTCTTTTAAAATATTCCTTTGGTACGGGTATTCACTTACAACGTACCCTTTTACTACTTTTATTCAATTTCATAAACCTTTATGGAAGTGTTTAAAATTCAAAATTTCGAAAAACCATTTTTTTTCAAAAATGAAAATTTTGATTTTTCGAGAAAACTCGGGTTTTCCCTAGGAAAACTCAGCCCTGCGTACTGGGCGCCATGTTTAGTTTTGCTAGGGGGTTTAATATATATATATTCATATATTCAGGGCTGCTCGGTATGAGTTTCCAGGGACCCATGCGGTCAGTTAATATTTTACGTTGTAGCTTTTCCTATCATTACTTTAATTTTACATGATATGACCGACTTAAGTGTTCCTCTAGTTATTAATCCAGCACAGTATTTATACATCCCCCTGTGCCCATTTAGCATGAAATATGCCAATCACAGTATACCAGCGTAGCTCAATTCGGGATTTCGGGGCAGTGGTAAGTTCCCCCACTCTGTGACTCACATATTTTGGATTAATTAGAGGATACACTTGCAAAAATAACAACAAAATCAACTCCTATTTAAACATATTTAATTAATAAAATTAATGGCGCTACAAACATTTTTACACTTTAATTACTGACCAAAATATCAACTGCTTGTTCCAAATGAACAAGGGATCACAAAATAAAATAAACAAATACTGTATTCAACCTGTGGTTTCCACATAAACCAACAATTCTTACTTAGTCTCACTTCCATAAAGCACTAACATTAAGTTTACATAACTCCGAGCTCTTTGGCTCCATGCATTTACATTATTATGGTGTCATTCTTGTACACCTCAAACATTGTCTTTTATATTTTCTTATTTCTCAAGAACAAATATATAATTATATTTAAAATCTATGTTAATTATCTAATTCAATATTTTTGGGCATGTCCACACATTCAGTTGTTATCATCTCTCTTTACTTCACAAACATATTAAGGTAATCAGAAAATCAATTGTGTACTCCAGAGCGTGAAGGTACTTGACACAGTCAAAAAACTATAGTTACTCCCGAACTCAGTTGCCTTCAATCAACTCGTGGAATCCCACGTCCATACATTATTACAATAGGGATTGTTATTTATCTCTTATGTCTTAATAGACCATTATCATATAAGAAACTACGATCTGAACCGGCAAACGAAATATCCATCTTTAAGGACCTCGGTTCAACGCCCGGGTCGTTAACAACTCTAAACACTCCTGGTGTATTCGTCTCTCTTTACAACAGCTTACGAGACGGTCTCTGTTCCATCTCGCTTTAAAAGAGCTAGTCTCTACTACTGGGGTGCGATTTATGACCTGTTAGGGTGGTGGAGATTTCCCGTCTGACCCACCATTTTAGTAGCTTATTTTCAAGGCTTTCAAAACAAACCTTTCCATTCTATCCAGTTCTGAGGAGACCAGGCTTTATTGTACCGTAACATTCAAACAACTATTCTTTGGTTCACAGACCATTTTCATATCCTTGGCATTTATTAATTATGAGAGGGTCCTCATTGATTGGGAAGATTAAATACACATACGACGACGGAGAATTTCAGGGGCTTTTATCATAAGAAGATCCTGCATTCGAATCTCTTCAGGTGCCTCGGGAACTAATCCCATACAGAGGGCTTATACAAAATGCGATTTAGAGTCGGCCGTGGCCCATATGACATACGCTCAATAATAACATATATTAGCTCCCTTTTTAAATACATACACAATGCCTCGTGATACTAATGTCACAAATAGAGGACTTACACAATTATCAATTCACTGCAATCAACTACCCTCCATAAGAAATGTACCAAGTATTTTAACCACTACGCGTTCCTAGCGTGACACTTTAATATTATATTTGCGCTCATTATGCGCTATGCATTATTTTAAGCCGAAAATGTCTTCCCAAGAACTGATAAAATCTCTTTAGTAACAATTCAATATTATTTTAATTCACATATTAATCTTTCCATGGTCGATAAATCGTTCCCTGTTTTAAAATATTCCATTGAACCTCATTTCTTACACATACGTTAAGGCTTAACGTTCTTATGTTCATATCAATTTATTTGATTTTTATTTAACATTTCCATATTTAATTATTATTATTATTCTTTATTCTTTATATAAGCTCAAAAGCTATTTCTTTCATATCTCAACTTTACTTTATTTCAATGTCTTTCATGATATTTAACTGATATTTCGCTTGCTCTTATGACATTTGTTAAATACTTTAACCCTTTATTCACCTATTACCTCTACGGGATTTATTCTTTACATAATTATTCATAATTTCTCTATTTATTTTATTATTGTTCAGACCGTATTCTTGATTATTCAGTATTTATTCATTAAAACACATCCCTTTCACTCAAAACTCCGGTGAGTTGCACACAATCAATTTCTGACACCAAAATAAAAATGAATTTTGTACTTACATATTTTCAGATCATCCCATGATCTTAAATCTGGTGTGGTGTTTCATTTTTGGGGCCCACTTTGAACTTTTTACACCATATTGAAGGTATTCATCTTACGTAGAAACACTTTTTGACCTATATCTAGAACACTTAATATTGACGACATTTTTATATACTAGTGTGTCCCTTTTGAACACATAATAACACTAAAAATATTATCTAACACACAATCTTGATTATTTTACACTTCACAATTACTCGATCACTAGGCCGTACTTCTGAGCCTATCACACGTGATCTTCTTTAATTCCCGTCTCCAAGGGTGAGATTTATCTGATGTCGGCTTCCTATTCTGAAGAAATGCGAAAGTCCTGAAACATCTACTGTTCCCTGGAGTTCAATTCTGCTATTCCTATCCTGGATAACTGGCTATTATCTAGCTTGAACGGCTTCTCTGTCGATCTGTCTATTGATCCTAACGAGAGTCTATATGGATCGAGGTCTCCTCTAAGACCTATAGATTTAGTTTCTAACAGCTAGCACTTCTTGATTCTAGTACTATTAAAATTGTTCGCCTGATATCTGGAGCTAATGTTTATAGTCTCCTATTCTATTTATTTGAACTGTTTTAACGCTCCTACGTTCGAACCTTATTCTGTTCTTCCTTTTTAGGTTGCTTCAATTTAAATAACAGTTTATCTGTCTGGTACGATACTTCCGTACGTTATGATCTGTTCGTTCGCACATTTAACGACCTATCGCCTTTAAGTCCGACGTTCGCAGCCTGCTCTGACTATATCTTGCGAATTTTCACTTTAACTTGTATACAGTCGGGCCTAAATCCTATAATTAGGATTTTCCTAATATTTCACAACGGCGATACTTTAAAATCTCGCCTTGAATGCTCCTTATGGAGGCAAGCAAGTCGTTACTACTGTGACGCCTGTGGCTATCGGATCTTGCTTCGGCGGTGTTAAACAGCGTTTCTCCCCTCAAGGAGTACTGGTAGCTGTTATCGATGTAACGCAGAGTTACGTCCCCTCACGGGCTCTCAGAATAACTGCATGTGCTGATATAACTTCACGTCCTCCTGGACGGATTCGTGATGCGTGATGCGTGGCGATACCCCTCGGGCCGTTCGAATACTGCATTCGGTGCTTATACTTGTTGCGCAGTATGACCTCCCCTGAGGTTCATACGTTTGAAGACTTTGATGCAGCACCTCCGTTCACGGAGTGCTCGTTGTAACTGCATTCAATGATGATCGTGACACAGTGATGTGATACAGCACCTCCCCTCAAGGAGTCTGTCGTGAACTGCATGATTGGCTTGGAAACGCCCGAAGCTTTATACTGTTTTACTACAAAAAAATAAGACTCTAGCCTTTTCTGTGGTCAACTTATAAAATAATGGTGCCACAAATATAAAAATTATACCTTCCGAAAGCTCGTCTTCTCAATGTCAAATGATCTTATTGCACCTAAGAATCGATCGTGCAATTTGGAGATATTAATTAATTTCTCGTCCTCAATTGTGTGGGAGTTGCATTCTTTTTGTTCTCTCCCCTCCACAGAGGCTTAGGTAATTCACCGATGACGTCGTCTTACGTCGGCAGTTTATTTCTGCACAATTATTACATGGTTTCTCTATACTGAAAAATCTCTCATTCCAAATGATTCACTGTGCTGTGCTTGTTTACTCATTATTATGCTCGTAAACGTGTTAATTTTAATTATTCCTCTTCTGGTGCATATGCGACGTTGTCAATTTCCAGCCACGTCAGCTTGAATTCCGATTCAGGCTTCTCTTTCTATCACGGTGGAAGATTCCACTCAGTTATTAATACTCGTGACCAGCCCTCTCTGGCATGTCGAGTGGGGTGATCTCATCTAAGGAGCATCTGTCCCTAGTCGCTTGCACAATGTTAAGCTATATTCCTGGCTTAAAATCTCTCTCCGTTCCTTTAAGAAACTATACGTTTCTTTCATTTCTTCCTTAAGGACATTGGTTCGACCGTCATGGACCCGATGGCCCAAGGGTTCAATATTTCGATTATTCCAAGGGATATAAATATTTTTCGTTAATTCTGATTATGAGAACAGAAGTAATTGAGGCTTGGATTATTTAAATAATTTGATTTATTTAATAATAATAATAATAATAATAATAATAGAGTGTGAAGTGAATAAGTTAATAATAATAATAATAATAGAGTGTGAAGTGAATAAGTTAATAATAATAATAATAATAATAGAGTGTGAAGTGAATAAGTTAATAATATTTATAAAAAATAGCAACGCTATTTAAAGTTATAAATAATTAGGGAGTGATAATACCGAACATTAGGAATTAAATTAAATTTTGTTAATTGTTTATTGCGATTAAATAATTAATGCATTAAATAAAAATTAATAGGAGACGTTGATAATAATAATTCACAAATGAGACTTAAATATTTATTTATTTGAAAGAATAGGGCGATAATAATCATTTGACATTGATGATGCTTAAATATTTCTTGTGGTGATGATAATAATAATTTGTGGATGAATTTAATTAGTTGGAAGGAATTAAATTAAATAACTTTGTTTGGAAGTTTAAATAAATTTAAATGAGTTTATGGATGAAGAGAATGAAGTATTAGATTTTTGAGCTCAGAATTATTTTTTCAAAAGCACTTAAAAAAAATTCAGATAAAAAGAAGGGAACGGCAGGTATTTAATGTATCAAATGGGAGAATTTATGTAAATGGGAGGCAAGGAGATATTGACCAGAATTTATTTAATTGGTAAAATAATACTGAAGAACCACAGTCTAGTAATTGACAGAATATTACAAGAAAAAAATATAATATGTAAAAAAAAATATAATAGTAATAATATGATGCTGTGTGCAGAATATTCTGGTGATGATTTTAGTGTGCGTTTGGCGACACTTAAAGTTGTGGAGGCCTAGGGGTTCATTCAAAAGTGGGTTTTATTCCCGTAGTTGTGGGCACAGAAGGATGTGCGGATGTTTGAAGGAGCCTGTGGGCTATATTTGTAAAAGAAGGGTTAGGCGATGTGGATCGCCCCATATTCTTGTCAGATTTCACTATTCTGTTAATCCAAATTAGCACACTTTCCTGGCTATAACAAGAGGAGGAATGCCTAAATAAATAATTGAAGAACTTGAATTTAGATTTGTTGAACCTGACCGAGGAGAAAAAAAATAAGATGAAAAGTGCAAATGAATTAAAATAAATAATTAATGATTTTTATTTTTGAATAACAATAATAATAACATTGGAAATGAGCAAATAAAATATTCATCATGTGAGAGGTTGAGAAAACTTGTAATAAATAAAGTGAAGGGAAAGTTTGAAATTAATTAATTAATAATAATAATAAATTTTTTATATTAATTTTTTTTGTGAGATTATACGAAAAGTTTGGTGATAGAAAATGTTGTTAACATAAAAATTTGGTGAAGAGTTAGATGATTTAATCCGCTGATGGTGGATAGAAATAACAACATTGTTTACAACAATTTTTGTGTAATGTCAATAACATATGAGAATAATTTAAAATCGTTTATGACATTTAAACAAATGAAAGTGATAAAAGAAGAAAGTTGAATTTTGAAAATATTATGAAAGTTTTTGAACAATTTTTTTTAAATTTGAAAATCTTTATGAAGAATTATTAACATTCGACTTCATGTCAGTCGGGTATTGATATTGTTATGAAACAACGAATCAGTGGATATGATAATTTTCCAAATAAGTTTAATTTTGGAATAACACCGAGTGAATCAAGTGACTTTTTTATTTTGAGAAATTTTTGCTACGAATATTTGATAAAATCAAATTGCAATCTTTGTAAAGTGAACTAAGAACGTGTAAATAGTAGGGATCACTCAGAACTCTTTATTGAACAGTGATTACCGAGTGTAAATATTCTTTTTGAATTTTTTATGGATATCAGAATGGACTAATTAATTTTTTTCTGATTATCACTTCTACGACAATTCTAATAATATTATAGGGACCGTTGATTTCTTATGTGTGATGTGTTTTTATCTTTGTTGAGGGTTTTTACCAGTTGAATCATACATTTTATTTATAAATAAATCGAAAATTTTAAGGAATGTGCTAGTTCAAAAATAATTTCTCACCTTACCTTACTTGCGAATTACCGAGATCAGGGATGCCATATTAGACCCAAGTATTCACCTAGATAGACCCTGAGATATATTTTCTCGTGCTGATCTGATTTCGGTATTTTACAAAATGTGGTCGTTGGATCTCGGTCCAAACGGGCACAGTACATGTTTCGGTATTCAGTGATACCTTCTTCAGCGTTTAAACTTAATGAAATGGATATCCTTACAATAATTTTGAACAAAATAAAAAGTCCCAAAAACAAAATATAATTTTTCCAAACACTAGGAAGAAGGTGTCTAAACTGTCCCCTTGGAGTTGCGATGGATTGTGGAGAAATTATAAACATTTTTTTAGCGTATGGCTTTTAGTGCCGGGAGTGTCCGAGGACATGTTCGGCTCGCCAGAGGTTTTTGTAGCTGCTTCTATACGGACACCTATTGGGTGAGCTACAAGTACCGTCACGTGTGGAGTGTTGTCTGGGTAGGAAAGTGTTAATGTAAGGACGAGGAATTGGAAGGTAGCGGCTGTGGCCTATAGTTAGGGACCAACCCCGGCATTTGCCTAGAATGAAGATGGGAAACCACAGAAAACCATCTTCAAGGTAGCCGGCGGGGGGATTCAAACCTCCTCGCCTCCCGGATGTGAGCGACTGCCTGCCGCCACGCCGTAACGACCATGGCTAACTCACCTGGTATTATAAACATTGATAGAAGGAATTAAGATTTCTACCTTCAACATCTGACAAAGTCAAAACCTTAGTTGCTGGCTTATTCTCGTTGTATTTGTTCGAATTGCTTCCAAAAATATTTATATACTTCATAAGGACTTAACCATTCCGTGTTGTTATATGAGTGATTGATTCCTTGTATTAGAAGTTTTACTCAAAACTAATGCTATACTCTCTCATGTCAAGCAGGTTATATTTGCACCGGAGTTGAAATGAATGGTATTGTTCAAACGGTAATTGTAGCCTATCTTGAGAATTTCCTGTTATTAGAGGTATTACAATGTATAGACTTATCATATTATTGTGTACTTACAAACGCAAATGTTGGTTGTATAGTATAATGTAACTGGTAAATTATTATTGAGTGATTTAATTATTGAGATACTCTTAATTCAATACCATTGTTTTCTGATAACAGTATAGGGTCCATATGAGTTTTTTCATTTTTATGACAGGGATATATTATATTTATCTTGCCCAGTTTATTATAATGAAGGTTAGAGGCACGTTGTTGTACGGATTAATTACCCAGCCTGTGACCAACATTCACTAACTCAGATTCGGATTTCAAACAGTTGTTGTTTGGGAATGAATCTGCAAATGTTTACTCATCGTAGTAGGCTATCTTAAGTCACACCATACAAACAAAATCAACAGACGACAGTTGTTGTTATTGTGTATTTAACTTCATTCATTGTTTTCTTCGTGGATGGACAGAGTAACTTGTTTGTTGTTGTGTAATGTAAGGTCCTGATGACCATATCTTTTGAAATATTTTATTTGTTGATTCAGTGGGATTTATTGTCCAATCCGGAGTGTTTTGTGAGTGATTATCTTTTCATTTTGTTGTTTAGTTTGTATCTTGTACAGATGAATAAACTTGTTAGTTGAAGATATCCTATGTGTGTTGATTGTAGTCAGCCCTTATGATCTCATAAAAGAAATGCCTAGGGCTGTTTTATTGTAAGTAGTGGACTGAACGCCCCCAAAGTAGAGCCCTGGCCCAGAAGGTCCTGCGATGGGTGCAGTACATTTTGACCTCGTAGTGTAGTGGCTAGCATCCATCCCTGAGACCCAGGTTCGATTGTCGAATCCGCCAATAAATGTAGCCTATTTCTGGTCTGAGAGTATGAATCCAACCTCGTTAGGCCGACACCGGTGGCTACGCTCGCTAATGCGCAGCGTTAGGTCATGGGGCCAAGGTCTCTACTGACTCGGTAGCCCCACCGTCGGCCATCCTTGAAATGGTTTTCCGTGGTATCCCATTTTAACACCAGGCAAATGCTGGGACGGTACCATCTGACAGGCCACGGCTGCTTCCTTCCACATCCTTGTCCAGTTTCATTCATCTTCATTCCATCTCTCATCCCGTCGTGCACCCGCCCACGGGCGTCGACTAGAAAGACTAGCAGTCGGCCTCTCAGGAGGTCACACGACAAATAAAAATCTCGTAAGGCAAAAGTGAGAAAATGTATGCTTGAAGCCTACCTCAGCTATCCTAGCAATGCTTTTCCGTGGTTTCCTAATTCTACTCCAGTTAATTGCCGGGGTGGTCTGACTTAAGTTCATGCCCACCTCCTTCCTAATCCTGTCCTCAGTTACAAATACACATAGGTCTCTTACTACAGACACCACAATAACACAAGTAACAGACAAATCTGCACTCACCCAAGTGCATGGGGCTGAAGAATCTCTAACTGAAACAACAGCATGTCAGATAGTGATAGGCCCCTGCAAAAGATTACGAAGAAGAATTAACGATTGTTTAATTAACAATCATGAAATAATTTTGGGGTACAAATGTATTTTAGTTTCATAACTTTCAAAAGAAACGAAAATACCATAAAAGTATATTAATTAAACCTCAGCACTGTAATATTATTACAATGATATCGTACGAAGTGGTTTTTTGTCCCCTTTTCCCCTGGTATAGTGTATTAAGTAATCGTCCGAACAATGTGTTTTCTAACACGGTATACTATATGTTACGCGATTGTGTAGGGTGAAATAATAATGAAAATCTGCCCCCCTCCAGTACCCTGAAATTCTTGGGCATAAGGCACAATTCATCATGAGTCGTGGACAATCCTTAAGTCATAGGGTACTGGAAATTTCATATTGATAGACTTTCCATCTGTGCGACTTTAATTGCGAATATACTAGGCTATAATGCTTGAGTTATTTCTGTATTATGGAAATTACAACCGAAGTATACAGTCATATACACGACTGTTGCCGTAAATATTTGCTTTATATTTGAGAACTGTAGCACTCTGTGTGCTTGTTTCACTCTGTCCTTCCTTGACGTATGCATGCGCTTCCTGGCGCCATGACAGAGTGGCTCAACTGAGACTGGGAAGGATCTCGCCTGATAAGTGAGACCTCAGCCGGCCGGTATTGATGACAGTGAGCTGTTGTTGATTTATTTAGGGGCTTGGCGACATCGTGGTCATGGAGCCCCATGTGCTTGGGTGTGTGTGGAATTTATCTGATAACCTGTCTTGTTGGGATGGCTATATTAGTGAGTGAATATTTATAATTCAGGTGAGGATTGGGAAAAGGACGGCCGTGGCATTAAGTTAGGAACCATCCCAGCATTTGCCTGGAATAGAAGTGGGGAAACCACGGAAAACCACTTCCAAGATGGCTGAGGTGAGAATCGAACCCCTCTTCTCAAGTTTGCCTCATGAGGCTGAGTCTATTTCGTTCCAACCCTCAGACCAGAATTAAATTTCTTGGCAGAACTAGGAATCGAACCCGGATCTCCGGCTAGCCAAGCATGCTAAATAACCGCTACATTACAAGGTGATCGACAGTGAGATGAGACTCATAGCCATGCCTGATGAGCGAGACGAGTTAGAGCCGTGCGCTATTCTATTCATCACTAGTTGAAAACCTCCAGAGGAGGTGGGAGGGTGTAAATGCTCCCCTTGAAGGGTAGTTACAAGAAACACCACAGTACTTGTAATGAAGGGATGAAAGGTAAGTTGCGAATCAACACATTTAGAAAGACTGTTTGTACGAGCCGGCATCGTTGGTAATGCCATGTGATAGCCTTAAAAGTTCTGAGAAGAATATTCAGACCCAGGACATGAGAGGGGATCTTGGAGGTGCTTAGAAATTAAAGATAGCCTAATGAATTAATAAAACATGCCATTATATGTCCTTTTCATGGAGGGCTTTCTGTCCCCTTCCCCTTCCCCAACACAATGAGCCCTTTCAGTTGTGCTTGGGCTGTCCGATAGCACGTGTATCGACCTCACAAGCGGCCCAGTGGCATCTCAATTGCCTGGAGCCCGTCTCGTCATTTCTGAATCACTGGGACAACGTAAGTAAAATAGAGGGGAATTGGGCAAGAAAGGAAAGAGTTTTCCTGCTGAATATCAAACACTGTGTGCCTATAAAACAGGAAAAGTATTGTCATTTGTAGCTCTTCAATCCGTCAACATGATTATACCCAATGAATGGGCTGATTACAAGATATAAATAAGCAAATACGCTCCTGGAAAAATACATGTATTAGTTAATTATTATTATTAAATGGGGCAATCCAGGACTACGCGTTTTGACCATCATCAGATCCTGATCACTGTGTTGAGGTTAAAAATTTACACTAAAATAATTACGCTACTATCGTAGTAGTTTGTCTTTGGTGTATTTTTACGATTCACATATGAATCTCGTTACCGTATATGTTAGGTTTGTTTTGTTTTATAGGTTTTATGAATTACGTAAATAAAATGTATGTACACGTGTGTCCAATTTAGAAAACAATGTAGTAATTAGTCAATAAAATAAACAAACAAGAAGTTCCGTGACGAACTAAAGAGCCTACTTTTCTTAAAATTTAAGATTAATGCCAATGATTAATCGATATGGATCTATCTAGAATAATGACGAAATTAAGTTGGTAATATCGAAATTTCTAATTAGTTCGAAATACTGTATACTTGGCATAATGTAGCCTAATAGAGAACTACAGTTGGCAGCCCTGGTGACTGAATATATTCTTAGTTCCATATCTTAAGGTACAGAATACAACATTTGGTTGGAGTCCAATGAATAGCATGGGCGTTACATGCAGTTAAACATTGGATCTAACAGCGCGCGTAAAATCATGTTGGCAACAGTGTCATGCATGTATTGGTCAGAAATAATCTGAAATAATATGATCTATTGTTGTGCCAATTTTGAAAGAAATCCATTAGTTAGTATAGAAGTTACATGCATTTTAAAATTGGACCTATCAGCAGGCTTAGAATCATGTTGGCAGCACTGACGTATATTAGTTACTCCAAAGTAATCTAGAATGCCAGGTACTATACGTGTGCAAAGTTTAGAGCTATTGGCTTGCATTCTTTCTGATATTGATATTAGGGTAACAAAAATAGAGACAGCATTTATTAACAGTTGGCAGCCCTGGTTGCTCTTAAGAATACGCATAGTCATAGCTGTTGTGGTACACATAGCACATACGAAATTTGGTTGAAATCAAAATGATAGTATGGAAGTTACATGTATTTAAAGTTGGTCCTCTCAGCATGTTGGAAGCAATGACGTATATAAGTTACTCCAAATTAATATAGAATGTCATGTACTATACGTGTGCATAGTTTGAAGCTGTCGGCTTGCATACTTTCTCATATATATTGGTATTTGGATAAAAGAAATTAAGAGTATTTTTTAACAGTTAGCAGCACTGGTGGTTTCATAAGAATACGTTCAGTCATATCTGGTTATGTACACATACAACATACGAAATTTGGTTGAATTCCAATTGATAGTGTAGAAGTTATATGCATTTAAATATTGGACCTATCAGTAGGCTTATAATCATTTTGGCAACACTGCCATGTATGGCCTTCTGGAAATTAAACTGCAATATTATTATCTATATGTGTGCCGATTTTGAAATAGCTCCCATTCATACCTTCCAAGATATCCAACATGGAGCTCAAATTTCAATTGCGATTTTTCAGCAGTTGGTAGCACTGACATCATTTTAAAATATGGCCGTGAGATATTCAGGTATAGATCTTTACTCCTACCAAATTTTATTTCGATTGCTCCAGCCGTTTAGGAGTTGATAGGGGGGGACACACACACAGCCAGACAGTCAGAAGGACAGACAGACAGACAGACAGACATTTCCCCGGATCGATCTCATAAGACTACTTTTTCCTCATTTTGGCAAAATGTGAAAAGTAGGCTAAAAATAGCATACACTAGAAAAATAAGCATGGTGCTTATTGTTCATCTGGCTTAAAGTGTGTAGCCTATAGTTCCCCCTTTTTACTGTCATCGTTTTCACCTGACTATGTGTATATTTCGTAACAGAGCACAGACTACAAATGAAAGCAAGCAGTTCCATGAAGAACTATAAAGCCTATTTTCATTTTACTACTTATGATAATTGCCTCTATCAACATACAAAATTTCAGTTTGATTGTTGTAATACATTCCTAGATATTGAGAACCGTCTAAATATTTCGGATGGTCACCATGTTGGATTTTTATATATGTACAGTAGGTCTTAAGAGTTATGTACTAGGGGGCGTGGTGGCTCAGCGGTCTAGCTGTATGCCTCTCACCAAGGCGATCCGGGTTCGATTCCCGGTCAATGCATGTGAGATTTTCGAAGTGAAATGTCATGTCCTGAGGTTCGGATTCCAAGTAAAAAGGAGGTCCCGTGGCTCATAATCACAAGATTCACGGTCACGTAAAACTACAATCTTCCTTTTTGTTTAGTTATGTACTATTACATGAAGATTATTGTGTAGGTGTATATTCAAACATCGATCGCTTGATTAGGATCCACGAAATGAAAAACAGATTTTAAAGTTTTGCAGAGCTGCCATCTTGTGGCTATCAAAACAATTGAAATAATTAGATGCCAGTGGATAAAAATTTGTATAAGCATATACCATACCAAGTTTTACTGCGTTCGGATGGTTAAATCGCGAGAAACGACCATTTAAATATTTAGCCTATATTTCGCGTCACGGCCATGTTGGATTTGTGCTCACCTAGTTATTGAAAGTCCTGTAGGCGAACTTATGTTCATAGCCTGTATCAACACACAAAATGTCACTTTGATTGCTATGATAGATTAATAGATATTGAGAACCGTCAAAACATTTCGGTTGGTCGCCATTTTTTATTTTTATATATGTAGGCCACAGGCCCCGGGCTATAAACGGGTATACTGGGCATTTGCCCAGGGCGCCAAATTTTAGGGGGCGTCAAAATTTAGGTGATGCTGAACGCAGAAAAAGGTTGACCCAACAATCCCAACATTAAAAATAAGTATGAGATGGAAATCCTTCAAAAGTAGGATAATATAACTATAATTTACATGAATATAAAATAAAAGTGGCCTCCGTGGCTTAGGCGGCAGCACGCCTGCCTCTCACCGCTGGGTCCGTGGTTCAAATCCCGGTCACTCCATGTGAGATCTGTGCTGGACAGAACGGAGGCAGACAGGTTTTTCTCCGGGTACTCCGGTTTTCCCTGTCAACATTTCATTCCAGCAACACTCTCCACTACCATTTCATTTCATCTGTCATTCATTTAATCATTGCCCCAGAGGAGTGCGTCAGGCCTCGGCAGCCGGCACAGTTCCTATCCTCGCCGCTAGATGGGGGCTTCATTCATTCCATTCCTGACCCGGTCGGAGACTGGAAGCAGGCTGTGGATTTTCATTTTTTCATAAAATAAAAGTAATATTAAATATCACATACATTCGTAGTATTTATGTTTAATCATGATTATAATATAATCAGTATTATCTGTAAAGAATACTAGTGTTGGCAACAATGCAGGCAGTGATGCATGGTTGACGCTGTTGGCAATACTCGTGGATTTACAACTGGCGCATGCACCGCGTGATCTTGTCAACTTCCTAACCTCAACGGTTGTTTGTTTGTATTACTTGTATTGCGTGTCAACTGTGATTTGTGAAAATGTGTCTACTTCAGTTATTTTAAAATGAACAAAAACTTAAGTGGATCAGAATTCAGGAAACGTGCTGCCAAGAAGAAAAGTGACGAACAAGAACTTTTAAAGAAAGTGCCTAAAATTGCATCGTTCTTTACACAAAGAGCTACAACTATCACGCCTACTGCCACTTTAAGCAAGGAAACTCTAGGCCTAAACGATCTCTCTCAAGGTACGCTTACTTTGACTTTTCCCAATAATGAAGCTAATACAGACAACTATTTCCAACAATGATGAAAATTCAGAAGACCAGATTATTTCAGAATCAAAATCTGATGATGTGTTGGCTTCTACTTGTAACAACAATGACCCTGCAACATGGGACGTCACTTTGCCTTCAACTATAGAATCTACTGCGAACAATCCCCCAAAACAAAACTTTCAAGCGGATTTTTCTAGATCTGACCGTATTTACAATGACGGACGGAACTAAGCGTACACTTACTGCAAAACTGTTTAAATGTACACTTTCCAATGGTGAATCTTATGTTAGAGATTGGCTGATCTACTCACAATCGTCTGGAAATGTCTTTTGTGTTCCTTGCTGCTTGTTCCAGCCGTTGGACAAGAAAACTGGATTTGCATCCGGGTTCAATCATTGGAAACATGGAAATGAGTTGATTAAGCAACATGAACAATCAGCAGACCATCGTTCCAACGTGCTAACTTACATTAATAGACAAAAACACAAAGAGAAAATACACTGAATAAAAAAAATTAAAAAACGACGCACCGGGAAGGCGTTGTCCGATTGTAAGGAAATTACGTATGCAAAGACATTCGGACCGAACATGCAACCGATTAAAGCTTCGTGTCCAATGAATGAATAGCGGGAGCTCCCACGCATCTGAACTGCGCATGCATCAGGTGTATATAAGGCGCGATTCTGAAGCGTATGCTCAAAGTAGCTGTTGCATTTGACTGCGATACCTGAACGTCGACTGTAAGAATACCACGCCAAAGGATTCGTGCTCATTACGAGCAGATGTCAAGAGTTTGAAAGAGTTCGTGCGATCGGATTGAAAGACGTTGGTTGCTCGAATCGAGCTGTCGCTGGACATTTGAGTCGTAGTGATGCGGCAATCAGACGATGCTGGCAAGCGTGGGTCAGCAACGGCATGCATCAGCGTCAGGACGGCAGTGGTCGACCGAGGGCCACAACAGCACGGGCAGACAGAGCGATTGTCAGAACAGCTGTCACAGTACCGGAGTCGTCGTTATCAACGATCCAGCGTGTGACCCATCCACATGTGTCCACCATGACCATCAACAGACGCCTGAGCGACAGGAATTTGCGCTCGCGCCGCCCGTTACGCCACTTACCACTCACGCCTGTTCACCGTCAAGTCAGATTACAATGGTGCTGCGCTCGAGCAACGTAGAACGGCGCTGACTGGGGACGTATAGTCTTTAGCGACGAGTCCCGTTTCTAACGGTGCCCTGACGACAACCGCAGACATGTTTGGAGACGTCCAGGCCAGCGTGGGGATCCTGCCTTGACTCTCGCACGCCACACAGCCCCACATCAGGGGGTGATGGTCTGGGGTGCCATCTTCTTTGATAGTCAGACCCCTCTGGTGTCATTCCTGGCACACTGACATCACAGCGGTATGTTGATGACATTCTACGGCAGGTTGTGTTACCGTTCCTTCAGCGACATCCAGGCCTTACTTTCCAACAGGATAATGCCCGGCCGCACCCGGCACGTGTTGCTATGGACTGTCTTCAAGCTTGCCCTATCCATCCTTGGCCAGCTTGGTCGCCTGATCACTCTCCCATAGAGCACATTTGGGACGTCATGGGGAAATAACTCCTGTATCTATTTCTTCCTTTCTGATCTCTTTATATGGATTTCTTGCGAATTTACAAGGACCTTTATCAATACTTAACTTATCTCTTTGTTATCATCTAGAATTAGAATAAGTAGACTGTACAAAAACTTATTTAATAAAATAACTTAATTGAAAAGCGATACTAACTGTTAACAAAAGTAATATTCCTTCGTTTTTTAAAGAATTTTGAAAAGTTGCAACTTAATTCGATTGTATTGAGTGAAAATCCACAGCCTGCTTCCAGTCTCCGACCGGGTCAGGAATGGAATGAATGAAGCCTCCATCTAGCGGCGAGGATATGGACTGTGCCGGCTGCCGAGGCCTGACGCACTCCTCTGGGGCAATGATTAAATGAATGACAGATGAAATGAAATGATAGTGGACAGTGTTGCTGGAATGAAATTTTGACAGGGAAAACCGGAGAACTCGGAGAAAAACCTGTCTGCCTCCGTTTTGTCCAGCACAGATCTCACATGGAGTGACCGGGATTTGAACCACGGACCCAGTGGTGAGAGGCCGGCGTGCTGCCGCCTAAGCCACGGAGGCTTCAATTCGATTGCATTATTTTAATCAATTTTGAAAAATTACAACTAAATTAGATTTAATATTAACGAATAATGTGTTGTATATAATTTAATTCATAAAACTTAACTGCCATTTGCACAATTTGGATATGTCACCACGTGCGCATAACGTTCACGCTCTCTCTCTCTGCACATTGAACCAAGAGGTTGATTTTACGCCCTGCGTCGTTTAACTTTGTCAGTGTTGAACAGGCATGGTTGCTGAGCTCTGGGAGCACATATAGCTTTGGGGGCGGAGTAAAATCCTATGGGCGACAGTCACTTTGACAAGTGATGTGCACGTTGTACCATCACAGCGTAGGGCTGTCTCGTAGCTGTAATTGCGGAGTGAGTGCGTGACATGTTTACTCTACAGGAAAGGTATTGTTGCTATTGATAATGATGATGATGATGATAATAATAATTGCAGTACCCTACGCCAGTTCTCTGCATTGAAATACAGCGAACTAGGAGAAACAAAACTAAGACGAGCATAAATATTGCAAGTTTTAACTTTGCCTCGTCTCATTGATTTAGTAAGGGATGACTTTGATAACGTTTTAACATTACATTACTGAGACCATATTACTCGTAACTACTAGAATCTTTTAATTCCTTAATCATTCGTATCACATCCTTTGTTCGGTATGAACACACGGGGCCTACTTCATTCCATTTGAAAACTAGAAGCTACAAGTAGTCTATGTATGTACTAGTTCTAAAATGGCGATGAATGCAACCTCATGTGAATTTATCGTTCACTTTTATGCAGAGATAATTGGGCTGGAGGTGAACGTGGACAAGACTAAATATCTTGGAGTATCACGTCGTCGCGTTCTCCCTCCTTACATTGTTGTAGACGGACATACCTTCGAACGAGTTGAAGAGTTCAAGTACCTGGGCTCAATATTAACCAACAAAAGTGAAGTGACGAAAGAAGTACATCAACGCATAACAAGTGCTAATCGCGTGTTCTTTAGTCTGAACAATATCTTCAAATCTCGTCTGATATCTCAGAAGAACAAAGTTCATCTGTACACGACACTGGTGAGACCAGCACTTTTATACGGTTGTGAAACTTGGGCGACATCAGCAACGACAGAAGATTCAATATGTGCTTATGAAAGAAAGGTGCTTCGAAAGATATATGGGCCCGTCTATAATAACATGGAAGGTAAATGGGAGAGAAGAAAGAAAGAAGACCTGTACCAGAGGTTTGGAAAGCCACACATTGGACGGATAATGGGACAGAGGCGACTACAATGGTTTGGACACATCTTACGAGCGGACGGATCCCTTCCTAAGAGAGTCCTCCAATCTCAACCCACGGGAAATCGCCCGAGAGGACGCCCAAGAACACGATGGAAGGATCGAGTGACGACGATCCTTCAAGAAGTGGAACCAACAGCTGTGGAGGATGATGCTAGAGGCCGGAAAAGATGGAGTGCCATCTGCAGCAAATACCTCCTCTCATGATTTACTGACTTTCCTTTCATTGGATCCTTTTTTGTGTTTTGTAATAATTTTCCCTTTGTAATATTGTTTTTTGGTTTTTGTAATATTTGTAATATTTATCTTTTCCTTTTGTTATTCTACTGTAGGCCTCAATGGCCTGTTTAATGCAATAAATGATGATGATGACTTTTATTGTTATTATTACTGTAGTTGTTGTTGTTATAAGCAGTGAATTAAATATGGTACTTTACAGTGGTAGCCGGCCCCGTGGTGTTGGGGTAGCGCGCCTGCCTCTCACCCGGAGGCCCCGGGTTCGATCCCCGGCTCCGTCAGGGATTTTAAAACTGACGTGAGGGTTGGAACGGGGTGCACTCAGCCTCGTGAGGACAATTGAGTAGCTGTCTGACAGTGAGACAGCGCCCCGATCACGAATACCAAGATTAACGGCCGAGGGGACCCGACGCGCTGATCACGCGTCACCCCAATATCTGCAGGCCAAATGGCTGGGCAGCGGTCGCTTGGTCGGCCTTAGCCCGTCATGGGCTGGATAGTGCCAGGGGTTGACTTTGTTGTTGACTTTACAGTGGTCGTTACTGTTGTTTTTTTAATAGACCTATGAATTCTCGAGGTGCATCGAAAACTTTGCCACCTTATTTAATATCATTGAATATTCCTTGTTTGGGGGAGGGATGCAGATGACTTTCAAGGAAAGTATCAGGTAAGACAGGTCGAAACTTATCCTGAAACTTTGTGGACGCAATCGTTGTACTATAAGAGGATAACGTGCCGAAAATCAGCCGCCAGATTGAACTGCAAGACTCCGAAATCGTACCTGACATCCTGGTTCGCAGCCATGACGGCTGGATGAGCTGGAAATCCCTGCAGCACTCGGGCAGGGCGTATATGATGACTGGAGCGTGCGGCTGCTTCCCATCGGCCTTGAGTGCCTGGACTGTCAGGGCTGTCCCTTCCAAAATGTACGGTACTCGTTACTTCCCATTGATTTATATGAGAGATTCGATACATGATTTCAGAGGCTTGCAGTTCAATCTGGCAGCTGATTTTCCGCACGTTATCCTCTTATAGTACAACGATTGCGTCCACAAAGTTCCAAGATAGGTTTCAACCTGTCTTACCTGATACTTCCCCTGTTAGATATTTCGCCCCTTAAACTACAATCACTACCACTTCCTTATTTTAAATATCATGATTTATATTAACATACTACAGTATGTTCACTCCCGCACAAAGACTTACTTTTAGTATAATCTAGATTTTATTTTTTGTTGAAGTAGAAATATAATAAATGGACATACAGTACGGTATATTACTTTTTGATGTTTGACACCGCGTAGCTCAGCGGTTAGTTCTCGACTGTTGTGCCCAAGGTAGCGGAATCGAATTTCGGCCTATTCAGTTCGCATTTGAGGGTGCTTAAATGCGAGGGAGCAGGGTTGCTAAATTTCGCACGTTGAAGTTCCTCTTGAGGGAAAAATTCTGACACCCCGGCGACTCTAAAGCCACAGTCGTTAAAAGCAACGTTAAACTCATTATATTGTTATTATTACTATTATTATTATTATTATTATTATTATTAACTTTTTGTTTATGATTCATGATTCTGATTTGCCGTCTTGATGTATTTTTTCTGTACACTAAAATTTCCTAGTGTTGGAGCTGTAGATTGTTGTAATGGGCCGCCTCGTTGCGTAGTGGCTAACATTCTTGGCTGTCACCGCGGAGGCCCGGGTTTGATTCCCGGCTCTGCCAAGAAATATAACTCTGGTTTGAGGGCTGAAACAGGGTACACTCAGCCTCGTGAGGCAAAACTGAGAAGAGGCGGGTTCAATTCCTACCCCAGCAATCCTGGAAGTGGTATTCCGTGGCTTCCCACTTCTACTTCAGGCAAATGCCGAAATGGTACCTACCTTAAGGCCACGGCCACTTCCCACTCTAATCTTACCTCAATTACAAATACATAGCCTACACTAGTACAGACATCACAGTGACACAGGCTATCAGACAACTTCTACACACAGCCAAGTAGGCCTACACGGGGCTACATGACCACGATGTCGCAGAGCCCGTTAAAGAAAGAATTAACAACAACAACAACGATTTATTAATGGTGAAGGTAATAATTAGCATCATAGTCATTCACAAAAAAGTAAACGACTTCGATGACATTCTAACAGGCAACCAAGCCTCCAGGTTTAACAAATAGGCCGCATTTCTTGGATTTAAAAGTAGTCTATATTTAGGCTACGCCATTTGTTTACAAAGAAATGAAAAGCAATCATTGTTCTTCTAAGTCTCTTCTTCTCACCACGTGACATTGATTTTTACTGGTAGAATGGTGCGTTCATGAATAACATTCATGATTTGCAAGTTCTAAGAAAATTACTTTAATCCACTTTGTTTGAAATATAGCCTAACTCCTCAATCCCTATCTCTTGTAAGGATTATCCATGTTACCACACCCAAGCGACAGGTGATAATATGTTTGAGGTAATTCTTATAACATACTGTGAACATAAATTCCCAATAACATTTCTGGGCAGATGACCTTTATGTTACGCCCCTTGAAATAACAACTAGAAACAAGCAATTTACTCAGGCTGGACTATTTTCATTACTAGCACGAGCAGTTATAAGACAGCACTGTGTTTTAAAAAGCTTGCATGTTATTCAGTGACAGCGTACTCAGGCGGTGCTGGTGTGACGTCACCGCGCTTTGTACGGCTGTCGCCGAGGACGAGGATTTAGTTTGAGACATGCGGGATGCAGCAATGTAGGAAAGACAGGAAACATACTGGTGATAATAACACAACGAACTGAGCGCCTGGGATACTAATGTTAATGCTCCTTGTTGCAATTACACAATTGATCACAGATTATAAACAATGCCATTTCGGCTCCCTCCTATCAAAAAAGAAGTAACAAAAGGAGTTCATGTGAAAAGGGCCATACAGAACAGTACAATCATGGGGACATTTTCCGACACTTTCTGTTTCGTCTTTCTCGAACTAGTGTATCAATATTAGGACGTAATGTCTGGGGGAGTTGTAATCGAAGGCTGCATGTTAGGTTGTGATCTGACAAGGTACTTCGAGATTTGGACTTAGCCAGTTTCATAATTGTTCGCACACATAGTGTCGAACCGAACATACATAATATCCGTGCAGCAAGTGCATACAACCTGTTCGCATCGAGAGCTCTACAGCAGGTCCGTACGCACAGCGCCGTTGATCTAGGCAACATGGTATTACACGGCTCTCACCTGACGTTATTACTGCTCGATTCCAAGCTCTGTGAACTTGCGGGATGAAGAGCAGAGGCAGGGTAGGAGCAGGCGAGAATTGAGAAGCCTGCCGACAGCTCGCCGTGTTACCTGACATTCTCGTCTATTCCAATACTGCTAACATAAGGTCTTTTCTGAAACCAGTGTGGTGTTACGAATAAGTGGGTGAGTCACCGACCAATGTATTTGGTTCGGTACTATGCACGGACTGAGAAACCTCATCACTCGTCAACACCATTTCTCACAGACCGCGATGCACATTCCTCTCAGGTTCGAGCAGTAGCAGGGCGCGGATGTTGATGCCGTAAAAAAGTTTAAAAAAATGCACTTAATATTTTCAAAAATGACTGTAATAAATGACCTAAAAATTCGAAAAATGCACTATAAAACGGAGAAAATGATCTTATAATAGTAAATTCAGATACAAGTTGTTTTAAATGCACTGACACACTCGGTTTTATTTTAGGCATTTTGAAAGCGGCAATGAACGATATCTCTCGCCGTGAACTATGCGGAACTGAGACAAGAATATACACCTCTTCCCCTTTCTACCCCGCCACAGCTGACCTTGGTCAGCCATTCCGCTAATAATTGGTTTGCGACGACAACAAGAGCATCTGTATACCTACGGTACCGTTCTTCTGCATACAAGATATATATTTGTCTACTAATAGCAATAGGCCTACTGACATATTTTATTTCAATATTTTAAATTATCTTGTATCAGCTACTAGCTTCTTCTGAGACGCAACTCCCTCACATAAAGCTGTGACATGACTAAATTGCGGAAAAATTACCTTAAAAGGCCGATTTCTCTAAAATATGACCAAAAAAATCTACCAAACTTACAAAAAAGCTCTTAAAATGGAAAAATAGCAAAAAATTCAAAACGATGCAAAATAAAAATGACATATTTCAAGACGGGGTAGCCCGTACGGAGATTCTACGTACTTCAGCATTGTTTTAGACAGCTCAGTAAAAAGATGACATGTCATCAACATCCGAGCCCAAGTTATTAGCCTTTCACGAATTGATTGCCGGCGGTCGAGATAGGAACTATTCTCTGTTTACTTGTGTCACACGTCACTCTGCTTCGTTGACAGGTACAGTTGCGCGAATAGGATATGGCTCAGCTACAGTAGCTATCCGTGGTG
The DNA here is from genome assembly GCA_946902985.2 of Meconema thalassinum. Classification (NCBI taxonomy): domain Eukaryota; kingdom Metazoa; phylum Arthropoda; class Insecta; order Orthoptera; family Tettigoniidae; genus Meconema; species Meconema thalassinum. The sequence goes on along the minus strand of OX336389.2, from coordinate 853,356,677 downwards.
ACATGACGCTTATCTGCGCTTCTAAGACAGGTAGCGCACGCAATGCTGCTTGACTTATGTGCAACTTGCACTGTGTCATCACTGTGTCCTTCTCCTTACCCCGCGGGGCTCCTGCTACAATAATCAACAGATGGCGAAGCCAGGCTCAGCGGCAATCAAATGTCAAACGGGTAATACAAGAACTGATAGGCTTGCCCTTCGTTTCGAAACGTAACACCGCCTGAAGCTGTCTTCCCCGGGCGTACATACTCTGTACGCAACGTTGGACAGCCCTCGAAGCCTTCCCGCCACCCATGTCCACTTCCCCTACCTTGACGGCCAAGCTACTGTCGACCAAAAATATTGTTACGTGCCACCCCTAGTGGCACTTCTGTTAACTGGATTACGGTGGGTGAAAGCACAAACACAATTGTTCCTTTAAAGAAATATAATTAGCTTTATTGCGGGCCTGAAAGATACACCACACAAATAGCAAATACAAGCAATTAGTACCTCACTCCAGTTTCCTCTCGTAGGGGACACTTGCCTTTCACTTGTCAATAAGCCACAGAAGTTAATCCCTCCTAATGAGTCCGGTGTCCTCGACAGAACTACCTGCAACACTACAGTTATTTACGATAGCCGGTCACTCACCACTACACTCTGCTTCGCTGCCCGCTGGCTAGGGAAACAGCCCCCGGTGCTTTCGCAATTCACCACACTAACCTCTGCTGCACTGGAAAACACACTCTTTCAAGACACAGTTTCTCTGTAGGCTTCACACTCCTTCGCTGTCAAGAGAATCAGCTTCACTAGGGTTTCGCAAGTCACGTCGCCAACAACTATCGCTCAAGGTAAACGCTCGCACTAGCTCGAAAAACACTGTCCACCCCGCTTGCCAGGTCGGTCTTATATAGCAGGCTGGTGACTCAATAAATGCTTCCAGACCCGTCCAGGATTCACGGCTTCTCGAGGTTTCCATCACTGGTTGGGTCACGAATAATCTGGACCATCCCTTTGTCCTAGTAGCCCTGTTGCGTAAGGCGCCCGTAATACACTGAGGCAGAGCACAGCCCGGGGCACATGTGACTCAACCGGTGAGGCGACGAAACAACTCACAGCCGTAACACCACCCCCTTCCTAAAAGGCTGATCGTCCCGATCAATCATTGGTCCGTCTGTGTCCCTCCGTAGGCTGCCAGGCGATCTCGATGCACGATCTTCATCTTCGCCCTCGGGCCCCGCTGGATCCTGTAGACGACATCGTTGGTCCGTTTCACGACTCAGTACGGGCCTTCCCAGGACTTCTGCAATTTGGGTGACAGGCCTTTCTTCCGTAATGGGTTGAAGAGCCAGACCAGGTCGTCCTCGTGGAATCCGCCGGCATCCGTCTGCTGGTCGTATCGGGTCTTCATTCGGTCGGTCTCGATCCGCAGTCTCCTCCTCGCGAACGCGTGCACGTCCTCCAGTTGGTCGACCATCACGACAATACTGGCTTACCGGGACCGGATCATTCCCAGGTCGGCCGAAGGCAAGATCGATAGCTAGACGGAATTCCCTCCCAAACATGGCCCGGGCTGGTGTGCACCCGGTGGCTTCATGCACGGCGGCGCGGTAGGCCAGGAGAAATAGTGGAAGATGTTTGTCCCAATCCCTCTGGTGCTCACTGACGACTATTCGGAGATGGTTCTCGATGGTGCGATTGAATCGCTCTACCATCCCGTCGGACTGAGGGATGTAGCGGCGTCGTCCTCGTCTTCCGGTTTCCCGGCAGCTGGCATAGGTTCTGGAACACCTGCGACTCGAAATTCCTCCCTTGGTCGGAGTGCAGCTCCAGGGGTACTCCGTACCGGCTGACGAATTCCTTCACCAGGGTCTCTGCGATCGTCGCGGCTTCTTGGTTAGGGAGCGCATACGCCTCCGGCCATTTGGTGAAGTAGTCGCTGACGACCAATATGTAGCGGTTCCCTGCCTCGCTCAATGGGAATGGCCCAGCAACATCGATGGCCACTCTCTCCATAGGGCCGCCAACGTTGTAGGTCTTCAGTGGACCCCGTCGTCTTCGTCCTGGGCCCTTGCTGGCTGCGCAATCGTGGCACCTCGCGCAGTGGTTCTCCACGTCTGTTCGGCATCCGATCCAGTAGAACCGCTCTCTCAGCTTCTCCAGGGTCTTCTTTATCCCCAGGTGTCCACCAGATGATCCTCCATGGACTTCCTTCAGGACTTCCTTCGTCATAGCCTTTGGAACGACGACTTGCTCCCGAGATGTCTTCCCGTCGGTGCTCTCCCAGGTACGACTGATGAGGCCATCCTTTACAACCAGCGAGTCCCACTGCGCCCAGTAGGACTTACACTTTGGGCTGCAATCACTCACAATGTTCCACCCGGGTCTGGGGACAAAGGCCCTCTTCCATTCGGCTAACAGTCCCAGGTCATCATCTTCCGCTTGCGCCCGCGTGAAAGATTCGCGGCTCCAGCTCCCTTGAATTTCCACGGTAGTCCTTCGGCACTGTATCCCGGTGTTCTCCTCCCTTCGGGCACAGAAGGTGCAGTCTTCGGGGCACGGTCTTCGTGACAGGGCGTCGGCGTTAGAATGCAGTTGGCCTTTCCTGTGCTGGATCTCAAAGTTGTACTGTTGAAGCCTCTCTAACCACCGCGCGAGTTGACCCTCGGGCTGCTTGAAGTTCAGGAGCCACCGCAGGGATGCATGGTCGGTCCTGATGAGAAATTCTTGCCCGTACAGGTGCTTGTGGAAGTGTTCAATGGTCTTCACGATGGCGAGCAGCTCCTTCCTGGTGACGCAGTAGTTCCTTTCTGGCTTTGACAAGGCTTTGCTGAAGTAGGCCACTACTCTCTCCTCGCCGTCCACTACTTGCGACAGGATTCCCCCTATACCAAAGTCGCTGGCATCGGTATCGACGATGAACCTTGTTTCAGGTCTGGGGTAGGCCAGAATACGTGCGGTGCACAGAGCCTGCTTGAGTTGTTCGAAGGCACTGTGGCATTCTGCTGTCCACGTGAAGAGTTGGTCCTTCTCAGTCAGTCGATGCAGTGGTTTGGCGATGTCGGCGAATCCTCTCACGAAGCGACGGTAAGAAGTACAGAGTCCCAGGAAGCTTCGTAGTTGGGACTTGTCCTTCGGAACTGGCCAATCCCTCACAGCTGCGGTCTTCTCTGGGTCGGTGCGCACCCCTTCCTCGGAGACGATATGCCCAAGGTACTGGACCTGCTTCTGGAAGAGCTGACACTTCTTGGGGCTCAACTTCAGCTGGGCAGCCCGTAGCTGCATCAAGATCTCCTTCAGGTTGCTGTAGTGCTCCGCGAAGCTTCTTCCCAGAACGATGACGTCGTCTAGGTAGACCAGGCAGGTCTTCCAGTGTAGTCCCCTCAGAATGGACTCCATTAGCCTTTCGAAGGTCGCAGGGGCGTTGCACAGACCGAATGGCATGACGGTGAACTACCAGAGCCCGCTGCCCACAGAGAACGCAGTTTTCTCGCGGTCCTTAGGGTGGACCTCCACCTGCCAGTAGCCACTCTTCAAATCCAAGGTGGAGAACCATCTTGACCCTAATATGGTGTCCAGGGTGTCGTCGATCCGGGGTAGAGGGTAGCTGTCCTTCTTCGTGACGTCGTTCACCCGCCTGTAGTCCACGCAGAACCTGGTGGAACCGTCCTTCTTCTTCACTAACACGACCGGAGAAGTCCAAGGACTATGTGATGGCTCGATCACTCCTTGCTCCTTCATCTCTTCTACCATCCGGTCGACTTCAGCTTGCTTGGCGAGCGGGACACGTTGGAATGGGGCCCTAATCGGTGCGCTGCCCCCAACGTCGATTCTGTGCTGGACCAAGCTTTCCCTGCCGAAGTCTTTGCTCCCCACGGTGAAGACATTCTGGAATTCGCGTAGCAGGTCCTGAAGTTGGCGTGATTGCTCCTCGTCTAGCTGGTCCTGGGATCCTTGGTACAGCTTCTGTAGTTCTTCTGGCAGTGCGCGTCTTCTTCGGTTGTCCGTCTGCAGGAGGCCGTCCGTCGTATCTGTGATGCGGGCAATCCAGGTAACGGGCTCGCAGACTCCTGTGTTGGTGTCCCGGTGAACCGTAATGTCGTAGTCGTTCAGGTTGGACAGGCGGACGTACGACCGAGACGTCGTGTTGATGAGAGTCTTGGCAATTAGCAATCCTTTTGTCTGGATGTCCTCATCATTTGGCTCGATGATAGCCGCCACTCCCTCAGCAGTTCCGTCGACAATCATGGCAGTGCTGACCTCCGTCCTGGCGGGAACGATGACGTCCTCTCTCAGCCTTACTCGTCGTGCGGTGACGGTCTCGTGTGCTGGTTGCAAAGCAAGTTCCTCACCTCCGAAGTGCAGAGTGTTGGTATTCAGGTCCAAGATGATGTTGTTCTGGTCCAGGAAGTCCAGTCCGATGATCACTTCGTTTGATACATCAGCCACGAGCACTGGATGCTTCACCGCCCGTCGACCAATGACGAACTCCAGAGATGCTTCGCCATGTACCGGTGTGGTCTCTCCAGTCGCGGTTATTAGCTGGAGGTTCCTTTGCGTGGGTTGCACTCTCCACTTCGGGATCACGGTGGGATTGACGATGGTCCTCGACGCTCCCGTGTCGATCAGCATGGGCCAGCTCACTCCGTTGACGACTCCGTCGACCATCAGGCTGCTATTATCCCTCCGTAACTGCGTCACACGAACTTGGACTGCCGGGGCTTGACAACTGTCACAAGCCAACCTTTGCCCCCAAGGCTGGCTAATACTCGTTTCCCTGGGCCTCGCGGTTCTCAGACGACTGATTTCCCGTCGGATACCCTCGGTGGCGGCGATCACCCCAGTCCTTGCTCAGGTGGCCTTTCTTACCGCAGGTCCAGCAGGTCGGTAGCCCTCTTCCGGGCCGCCTCTCCGGTTATCTTCTTGCTGTGTCGTTGCTGGTGGTGCCGCGACTATCGAAGAAACGGCTTAGCGCTTCCATCAATTCGTCGGCCAGGGGCTTGGTCTCGTTGGTTTTTTGCTGGTTCGTCGACGTCCACTTGACGCACCCGCGCGTGCATTCTAGATGCCTGTTTTGCCGTCTCGAACTCAAGTGCGTGGCTCAGCGCATCTGCCAGGGTCTTATTGCGCGCGAGTCGCAGCGCCTGTTGAGTGTCCGAGTCCCGTAGCCCGTCGGGGAAGATCTGCGTCGCTATCTGTTCCAGAAAGTCGGCCGGCGCTGTTGGGTAGGCGAGCCTTACGAGGCGTGCGATGGCCATCTCGAACTCCTGCAGGGTTTCCGCGTTCTTTTGTACCCGGGTCCGGAGCTGCATCTGGTAGGCCTGCTGAAGATGGCTATCTCCATATCGGGTCTCCATATGGGCGATTAGTGAAGCGTAGTCCTGGGATCCAGCCGGGATGGCCTGAAGGACGTTAAGGGCGTCCCCTCTCAGCGCTACAATGAGAGCTGTAGCCTTTTCCGTGCTGTTCCAGTTGTTTATGGAACAGGCTGCCTCGAACTGGCGTAAATAGGTGCTCCACGGGACCTTTCCGTCGAAGGTTGGGGGCGTCACTCTGCCCTGTCCCGTTCCTGATATTCCCGGTGTACCTGTGGGCGGGCGTCGGCGCAGCTCGGCAACTTCCTCTTGAAGAGCGTGAAATCTCGCTTCCATCCCCGTCGGCGGGCGTTGGTTCAGCTCAGCAATTTCCTTTTGTAAAGCGTTGAATTTATCTTCCACTCCCGTCAGTGGGCGTTGGCGCAGTTCGGCAACTTCCTCTTGTAGAGCGTTGAATCTCGCTTCCATCCCCGTCAGCGGGCGTTGGCTCAGCTCAGCAATTTCCTTTTTTAAAGCGTTGAATTTCTCTTCTACCCCCGTCAGTGGGCGTTGGCGCAGTTCGGCAATTTCCTCTTGTAAGGCGTCGAACTTCTTTTCCACTGCTGTGACTTCCTCACGTAGGCCCTGTTCTAATTTCTTTTGGCTCTCCTCTAAGTTCGTCAGCAGACACCCTTCCAGATTTTTCTGGCCATCCAGAAATTTGGCGGTTAGGTCCTCTGCTAAATTATTCTGGCCGTCCTTCAGGTCCTCTACTAATTTCTTCTGGCCGTCTTCCATCTTGGCTTCCATGCCACTTAACTTTTCTAGCAATGCTGCAAATTGCGCTTCCATTTTAGTTGTTTGTCTTGTAAAGGGTATGCACTCACAGGAAAATTTGAGAACTGTGGTAGAATGACCTGCTCGGGTTTTGAAACCGGGACCTTCAGGTGTTGTGCTTGTGCTTGAGTTCGTAATCCGGCTTCTGACACCAGTTGTTACGTGCCACCCCTAGTGGCACTTCCGTTAACTGGATTACGGTGGGTGAAAGCACAAACACAATTGTTCCTTTAAAGAAATATAATTAGCTTTATTGCGGGCCTGAAAGATACACCACACAAATAGCAAATACAAGCAATTAGTACCTCACTCCAGTTTCCTCTCTTAGGGGACACTTTCCTTTCACTTGTCAATAAGCCACAGAAGTTAATCCCTCCTAATGATTCCGGTGTCCTCGACAGAACTACCTGCAACTCTACAGTTATTTACGATAGCCGGTCACTCACCACTACACTCTGCTTCGCTGCCCACTGGCTAGGGAAACAGCCCCCGGTGCTTTCGCAATTCACCACACTAACCTCTGCTGCACTGGAAAACACACTCGTTCAAGACACAGTTCCTCTGTAGGCTTCACACTCCTTCGCTGTCAAGAGAATCAGCTTCACTAGGGTTTCGCAAGTCACGTCGCCAACAACTGTCGCTCAAGGTAAACGCTCGCACTAGCTCGAAAAACACTGTCCACCCCGCTTGCCAGGTCGGTCTTATATAGCAGGCTGGTGACACAATAAATGCTTCTAGACCCGTCCAGGATTCACGGCTTCTCGAGGTTTCCATCACTGGCTGGGTCACGAATATTCTGGACCATCCCTTTGTCCTAGTAGCCCTGTTGCGTAAGGCGCCCGTAATACACAGCCCGGGGCAGCTGTGACTCAACCGGCGAGGCGACGAAACAACTCACAGCCGTAACAATATTATGTGCACTCGAGTTTGAAGGTTGTTTGTGAATTAACCAGTAGACCTACATAAAATCCAATAACATCATCATTTTCTTCGTTCTATTGTACGTTAGTTCATGTAGGTTTGGAATTTTAAATTTATATTTTAATATTTTTTATCGCAGTTGGAACACAAAAAGTGCCAATTTTTAAGCGTGTTTGGTCGACAGTAAGCAGCCCATCACTTCCGAGTGAGGCGCACCAAGACGCGTGATGGGCTCCATCCTTGCAACGCTGTACAGCTTTCTCCGTATCGGCTAGCTGCGGAACCATGTCTTATTTTCCTGTACTAATACAAACCGATATAAAATAAGTGAATTAATTTACGTATTTCAAAGTCATACAGAATAACCTTTTGATATATAAGAATTACAACGCGACCAAGAAATACATTTTCCAACCATCCCGAGCCAAGAAAATGTTACCTTACAAAAATGATAACAACTTTGTTTCTTGGACAAGAAAAAAATTGAAATTAATAAACCAGTTATAAAACATTCCAACGTAGGCTATATGGTGTTCAAATTTAGATTCGATCCGATGAAGGGCATTTGAGATAATAATTCTTAAATATGACGCATGGTTGTAACACGCTTGAAAATGGGCACTTTTTGTGTTCCAACTGCAATAACAAATATTAAAATATAAATTATAAATTCCAAACCTACATGAACTAACGTACAATAGAACGACGAAAATGACGATGTTATTGGATTTTATGTAGGTATATTGGTTACTTTACAATCAACCTTCAAACTCGAGTGCACATAACATTTTGGTCGACAGTAAGCAGGCCGATGCTCTCCGAACCTCCCGTACTTCTCCGGGAGCACTAGGCTGCGCATCACTGTTTCAACTGTTGGTATGCAACGCCAACACCTTCAGATTCTATTTTACCGTAAATAAATTTATAATGTTGTCGTATGTTGTGCTTTTCAGCATGACTGAACGAACAATGCTATAATATAGACATTATATGGATGGTTGAAAAGTGAGACCTGGTACCTCTAATGTGTCAGTTTGTCAGTTCGCCCGCTTATCTTGTGTTGTTAATGTTAATATATTCCCACAATACCTTTCATGATAGCAAGCACGCACTAAAAACGTTTGAGTGGCCTTAACGGTTTCAAAGCGAGGTCATACGTAAAACACAATCCCAGCGCGTACATATTCAGTCAGTGGCCGCTTTTCCACCATACAGCACAGCGTCAATATCAGTAGCGTAACGAGGGTTTGCTTCCGGAGGGGAATGAGTTATTAATTCATTTAGGGGCTTTGTGACATCGTGGCCATGTAGCCCCGTGTACTTGGGTGTGTGTAGAATCTGTCTGACAACCTCTGTTATTGAGATGGCTGTAGTAGAGTGTATTTCTAATTGGGGCAGGATTTGGATACGAGGCGGCGTGGCCTTAAGTTAGGTCCCAATCCGGCATTTGCCTGGAGTAGAAGAGGGAAATCACAGAAAACCATTTCCACGATGGCTCATCTGCGTGACCTTCACCTGAATATCAGCTGATTACAAGCCTTATGTCCGGCTCCGTGGCTAAATGGTTAGCACGCTAGGCTTTAGGCCGATGTGCCCCAGTTTCGATCCCCGGCCAAACCTTCAGGGATTTTATTCTCCTGGGGTTAATTCCAATGGCTCGGGGACTGGGTGTATGTGACGTCTTCATCATCACTGCATCGTCATTACGACGTGCCGGTGGCCCACGGGCGTCAATTAGAAAGACCTGCACTCGGCCTCTACGGAGGCCACACGTTTTTTTTACAAGCCTGTTACGTGTTATATTGTTAACGTTTCTCAACCCAAAGTGGCATTTCCTGGTTTACGCACAGTAGTAGGCTTCCAACCGAAGTTGCCGAATGCAACGTACAATACTTTTCTCCCCGTTTTCTTCACTAAGCCACGCACCTCTTACTATCCGTTTTTCAGGTTTATGCGCATCCTGACCTGGGGAGTCGTATGTTCCCGGCTGCCTACCCACCCTGTACTATACTGCAAAGTGTTCTCAGATCTAAATCTAAACAATTATCACTAAAGCATCTCATAGGTTTTTTTTAGCGTATGGTTTTTAGTGCCAGGGGTGTCCGAGGACATGTTTGGCTCGCCAGAGTTAGTAGGCGCTTCTATGTGCACACCCATGGGGTGAGCTATAAGTACCGTCGCGTGTGGAGTGTTGTCTAGGGAGGAAAGTGTGATTTAAGGACTAGGAATTGGAAGGTAGCGGCTGTGTCCTATAGTTAGGGATCAACCCCGGCATTTGCCTGGAAGGAAGATGGGAAAACACAGAAAACCATCTTCAAGGTTGCCGGCGGGGGGATTCGAACCTTCTCGCCTCCCGGATGTGAGCGACTGCCTGCAGTCACGCCGTAACGACCACGGCTAACTCACCCGGTATCTCATAGTAATAAGAACCGACAGTCACTGAATACACCAATAATGGAAGGCCACCACTGTTTGTGAATAACAGCTAGCATTCTTGGTTGTCAACCCGGAGGTGCGGGTCCGGTTCCTGGCTCTGCCAAGAAATTTCATTCTGGTCTGCGGGTTGGAACGGGATATACTCAGACTTGTGGGGAAAACTGAGAAGAGGCTGGTTCGATTCACACCTAGGTCATCCTTCGGTTTACCGTAGTTTCCCACTTCTACCCCAGACAAATGCAGGGATGGTTCCTAACTTATTGCCACGGCCACTTCCATCAAATTCATCGCCTCAATTACATACACACAGACACAACAATAACACAGGTTATCAGAAACATTAAAAATCAAACAAAAAACACATCCAACTTCACAAGGCTGAAATGACAAAGATGTCTAAGTACTTAATTGAAACAACAACAACAACAACAACGGTTTCCAATAATACTGTAAATAACACTGACGACGTCAGTTATAATAACCAATTATCTTGCAGCTTATTATGAACATTCCTAATACAAAACTTAGAAGATTACTTCCCCAGTTGTCATTTTTAGCCTATTTTCATTTATGAGAAAATAGACTTATGAGATCACCTTTTGTCCGTGTGTGTGTGTGTGTGCGTATGTGTGTATATCCCCCTCCCCCACCTCCAGCCCCTCCCCCCTAAAAATCTCAACGAATGAAGCAATTTCAATTTCGGTAAGGTCATAGTACTATTTCGTCACACCCCGACCGTGCACTTCAAATTTTATTACATCTCACCAATCCAACATGGCGGCTGTGCGAAATATTCCACCTGCATTCTATATCTCAAAAACTATTACCGATATCATCGTGAAATTTTGTACGGTGATAAAGGGCACTACTAGAAGTTCAAATATGTGGCTTTCAAAAACATGTTAAGTACAAAACGAACATGGTGGTCAAGCGAATTTAAAACTTTAAGATAGACGTTTCTCGTGATTTAACCATCCAAGCGCAGTGAAACATGGTACAGCAAATTTTTATACACGTTGTAAAGTACTAAAATCTTATTTAGTTCAATTGTTTCATAACCTCAAGATGGCAGCTGTGCGAAATTTGTAAATTACTTTTGTATTTCTTGTGTCCTAATCATGCGATCGAAATCAATGTTTGAATACTGAACCTATTTGTTTAAATTATGTATCTGTAAAATGATATGGGCATATTTGTGCCCAGACTAACATGGAAACTCAATTGAAGGGACTTATGAGAACCCAATTTGTGGAAAATAGTATGGTGGAAACACGTATTCAGTTCTTGTGCTTTACTTTGAAGGGACATTCAGACGCTAAATCTGAAAAAAGAAAGGTTAAAACTTGTTCAGGGTGGCTTAGATTTCATGATGACTGTGAAAGTATTTTACATCATAAGTATGATTAACTTTGTCTGTATTAAGTTGACAATATTTGAATTCTTTTAATAGACTAAAATATGAAAAAATATATAATATTCTGATTGGGTACATTTGTAACGCGCTTGGTAATCCGTGTGTGTTCTTAATGTTAATATTAGGAAGGTTAGCTTTATTAACCTTAATCTGAAGATGTTCACGTGATGAACGAAACATTTTAAGTAGTGACGTGTACAAGCCATAGATGTGTCTTTTATTTTAGGTGATTGTGTAGAACATTAACATCGCAAGATAATTGGGCTCCCCTATGTTTGTTGACCAACTGAAGAGCATATTTACCTAGAGTCCAACAAAGTAACACTCAAGAAATGAATTCTAGATTTTCTATAACGTAACCACACATGTCTAGACAGGGCTCTAGGTCCAAGCGATGTATCCAGCCTGCCATGGCTAGCGTTAGGTGGAGGGCTGCTTTTCTGACCGTAAGCACTGCGCAAAAACAAACATTTTGATAATTTTAAGGTAGATTACTTCCCGAGGATAATCACAGCTAACATCTTGCATGTAAACTTCAAATGAAAATTACTGAGCGTGGGAAATATGAAATGGTGTTTATATATGAGCTCTTTGTCAGTTTCAGCTGGCTGCGTGTTTCAGCGGTAACGTTCTCACCTGCTGTGGCCTAGGTTGCAGGATCAAATCCTGGCGCAGCCAGTTGGTATTTGAGGGTGCGCAAATGTGCGCAAAGTAGATTTACTGACACGTTAAAGATCCCCTTCGGGACAAAATGTCGGCCCCCCGGTGCCTCTAACAGCCGCAGTTGTTAAAAGGGAGGTAAAACCGATAAGATTATTATTATTATCATCGACAGTTCTCTTGTGAGTGTGGCTTCATTTCAGTTTTTCCCACATTCCCTCTAGACAGATGCTGGGATGGTACAGTACCTTATTTCAAGACTGGGGACACATACCAAAATCCTAAACCCAAATAATTATAGTTACGTATTGTTATACACTGTCCTACAACTACGAATACAACTACCCCCTATCAACCCCCTACTCAGCATGCTTCACCCCCAATCTCACACCTAAAGCCACAAGGAAAGCAACAGCTACACTATCTAATTGCAACATCCCAGACAGACCTGGCAGACTAGCTACACAAATGTAGCAATCATTACGACATTACCAAAACACAGGCAGCAGGGGCTAACTAGGACACGAATGTGTCAACTTTCATATTCAGCAGTAACAAATATTATAAATAGTCCTTTAACCCAAAGGAGGGGCTCTGTCTGCAAAACTACCAGCCCACGAGCAGGCCGAAGGCTATACACGTCGACCAGCTGATCCAAGTAAGTGTACAAGGGTATTTCCATACTTTTCCTCTCCCCTTCAAACCTTTAACTTTGTAACCATCTTCACTACTTATTATACACCGCACTTCGTCAGGTACAGCTAGTGAAGCTTGCTCACATCATTACAAGCTTATCATTAAACCTTCTACATTTTATTACAAGTTGATCTCTGTTTTAGATTATTAAAAGCCTACCCCAACTTGCCGCTTGTTAATAAACACGACTCTAAATCCGCTGAGTCAACTTTATCGACAGCTCGCTTGCTAGCGTAACCTTTCAGCAGAGCCGCACTCATTCCCAACAGCAAGGTCGCTTACTCAGCACTTCTTTGACTAACCAGCTCTCTTACTTGTAATGCATTAGAACATTTATTTAGGGGACCAAACTAATTAGTCATTAGTGGCTAGGGTCCCTTTCAACCCCCAGTAAGTTACTAAAGTCGCCAAGCACCTAAAGATCTCAACCCCCAACAATTGATTAAGCCGTCAAGTAAATTCCAATCATCTCGGGCGGTATTTACCCCATAATCAACACACAGTTAGGGAACTAAATAAATTCCAACCCCTAACAATATACTGTAGGCTACTATAACAGTCACCACAAAAACGCAAGTTATCAGACAAATTCAACACTCTCCTTAGTACGCAAGGTTGACGACCAATATGTCCCTAGAGAAAGAAAACACATGATGCTAAATTTTTGTTTGGGTTTACCGGCAGGCACACGAAAGCATACAATATGTTTTTTCTAGTGAAAAACGGCTTTAAAGAGAAGCATATGCATTTAACAAACCCCCAAATATATGCAGGCTGCAGAAAAAGTAAGCCGCAATTTACATGCTATTACACCATAAAGATGGTTTCACACTGTGGATGCAGACCACCTCGTGGTGTAGCGGCTAGCATTCTTGGCTGTCGTCCCCGAGGTCTAGGTTTGATTCCCAGCTCTGCCAATAAATTTAATTCTGGCCTGAGGGATGGAACGCCACACTCAGCCTTGTGAGGCAAAATGGAGAAGAGGGGTGCGATTACCTCCTCAACCGTCCTGGAAGTGGTTTTCCGTGGTTTTCCACTTCCACACATGGCAAATGCCGGGATGCCCACTAACTTAAGGCCACGGCTGCCTCCTTTCCAATCCTCATCTGAATTGCAAATACACACACTAATACAGAAACCACAATAACACAGATTAACAGATAAAATTTTACACACACACACACACCCGTGTACACGGGACTAAATGACCACGATGTCCAAGCTCCTCAAATGAAACAACAATCACACGAAGGATGCAGAATATTTAATGTTATACGTCACAATTTCATGTTGTAGGTTTTTCTTTATCCAATCCTATAGGCCTAACGTATAGGATCTGCCGCCAGGTTGCAAATGATCTCGGAATTCTGTTGTTGTTAATTCAATTTAGGGCCTTGAGACAACTTGTTCTTCATCCACGTGGAGTTGGGTGTGTATTGAATTTGTCTGATAACCTGTATTTATGTGATGACTTTAATAGTATGTGTAGCTTTATTAGGAACAGGGGTGAGATAAATGCCCCGAGCCTTGAAATACAGTAAGGTAATGTACACTTTAAATAGGGCCAAGACAGGAAACTTTCTCTAGGGCTCTTTCAGTCCTCTACTTAACCTACTAATATCTGTCTTGGGTGGTACTAAAACTGAGATCATAGGGCTGACTCCGACATAAACACATACAGGTAAGCTTTAACACAATAACAACTTATTTACTATACAAGTGCAATTCAATTCGAACAAAATCCCTTGAAAATGGACATGAAAAATCTCTAAAATTTACTGAAAGCGAGGGTCTTAAAAGATCCTGTCCCAAGGATTACAATTTAAACAAGTTAAGATGTCGAAATGTCCATCAATACAAATAAATCAACTTAGGTCTACATCCACTGAAGCCTGCTTAAATGTCTACTGTAGTGTGAGACTGGGATGCAGATAAATAACCATTACTGATACATAACTCCCTACCCTTCTAGTCAAGACTGGATCGGTATCAGTTAGCTATGCTCTAGGGGTAGGTAAATACCACAAAATATTCTTTTTAAAAATCAGTGCCTCTAATTCTTATATCAACTGTCTGCATTAAAGCATCTTTGCCTCGTACCCATGAGTATCACGGTACTCACGTTACGAGAACACACAATGGCCCCAATGTGATATTTAGGACATACCTATCTAGGTTTAATTCATCACATCCAAATTCTTCTAGCACAGCATATCACTTCTAACATAATAGTAGAATAAAAATAAAAATCACTAAACAAAAACAAACCACAATGATTTACAAGAACCTGAGCTCGACGTATAACCCCTCACACACGAAGAAACTCAAACTGGCATGAACAGGATATCTCAATATTTAATCTGCCAATGCAGTAAGTTAAACCTTCTTACCATAAATAATAATAACAATATATTCGATCTAAACTATAACCCGCACCTAACCATTTTAACGGCGGGAACGCATAGCTAACTACAGTATACAAAATTGGCACGGGTACGAGATTACTTGATGCTTGAATCAACAAAAATGTTTAATGGCTGGATTAAAAATTTAACCTCAAACAATTTTAGACATAATTCATATTAAAATAAATATGCAATATTATTATTAAATCCCCAGATAAGAATGCGTTAGTGATCCTCGGGTTTCCTAAACTCACGCGACTACCTGCCATGCCTGCTGGTTGACCTCTTGACAGTATGAGTGGGTGGTTTTTTTTTTTTAAATTTCCAACGTCACAGTAGTGAGTGAGAAACCATGCCACTCAACTCGAAGACACAAACACGCATACAGGTTTACCTCACCTTTCTCGAAAAACACCTATTGTACTTATACTGTATCATGGGTGGATACTGGACCTTACCAGGCACCAATTCGTAGACAGCATAATATGGTGCAAAATAACTAGATACCACCAGCCACCAATTCGTAGATACACACCAATATTAGACATGTGGAGAAAGGAACAGAACCTCCATCCACCGACGACAGGGCAAATACGCCCCCGTAGAAATTCATGAACGCACCGTACCAAATACCCCACTGGTCAACAAATACCAAAACAATCTCGCTGAGGATACCATATGATCACTATCTGATAGCCATTCTGACAGAAAATCATGAGACGACCCAGTTCACTGGTCGCTCAACATTTATTAAATAAACATTTCAAATTAACGAGGCTGATGACTCATGTGTCCTTAATCAAAATCATCACGTTTCACTGGTCATATAAAAACCACTTTAATTTACAATGAACTTTGGTCTAATACCATAATTTACGTCAGTTACGCTCAGATAAAATACTTGTTCCTACCGAAACACGAACATCTAGGTCAATAAATATCACTAAAATCAAACAAGGGGTTATAACACACGTCTAATCGTGATATGCTGGCTTCTCTGTCATTATAGGTAGACTACATATTACACTGAGCTATCCAAACTTCACTAATAAAACACTACGTTATTGAAAACAATTTACCCCTACAGTAAGCTACTGATGTAAAAAAAATGTAATTGGTATTCTGCCCGAAGGCAGGTCCGAGCCTTCGAAGAAGCTATCCTCAGCCGGAGTTTACGTGCAGTAGGGTGGCCAGGGCCTTTCCGCTCCTCCTTATGTTGGCCAACAGCGCGCAGTACCTAGAACCAGTATACCATCCAAGTTCCGACCACGCCCAATGTTGCATAACTGCGGAGTTCTCATGGGATCCGGTGTTTCAACATGGCCGGCCCGTTGGCCTAAGCAATTGATACACTAAATTATTTTGAATGATTACTTATCTAACCATCCTCCATGATTCAAACGTCGTCCACGGCCACCCCCAGCATAGGGTAATTATGCCATGGTACAGCTGATGATCGTAGTCTTAGAATGATGATCCCAAGGTGATGATGTCTTCATTCTTCCAGTTTATATTTAACACATTTTGTTTTTCTTTATGGCCTTCTATTATCATTTTGCCCTCATTAATACTCTGGCCATGTTTCAGTCCTGCCACGCGCATTCACGAACCTACTCGGCTGCGATCCGCGTATGTAAATTACACTCTTCATTCTTCCAGTTTATATTTCACACATTTTGTTTTTCTTTATGGCCTTCTATTATCATTTTGCCCTCATTAATACTCTGGCCATGTTTAAGTCCTGCCACGCGCATTCACGAACCTACTCGGCTGCGATCCGCGTATGTAATGGTAACTCGGTAGGTTTCTACACGCACAGGGTTTAGCGTAAAGATTATACTCACTCTTTATAACTGAAAAATGTTCACTTCAATGATATTCGCTCACTCGCTATTGCCTGGGTCCAGGATGACATAGGTCTAAGTTCCCCTCTGAAATTCTTCAGAAGTTGTACTTTAACTATAGCGCAATCCACGGTGCTGAGGTAGGTAACTTCTCCTACAAATGCTAACAGAAAATCCGTATAATATTCGAATATAATGTTACTTCTCCTCCCACTAAATTCGGGGAGCAGCCTGTCATGATGCTCAGTCCTCAGCTGACATTTTAAAAACTGACTTCGGACTAAATTCAGGAATCAACCCGCTTTAGTGCTCAGCCTCCGGCTGACCCCAAAACACTGGCTTCAGACTAAATTCGGGACTCAACCCGTCTTGTGCTCAGTGCCGCTGACTTCAAAATACTCTCATCTGTGACCTGGTACGAAGCTATCTTCTAACTTACAGTGTTCCGCAACCGGTGTGCCGTCACAAGGTGCAAGGTGTGCCGCGAACTTTTACCTATTGAAAATGAAAATCCACAGCCTGCTTCCAGTCTCCGACCAGGTCAGGAATGGAATGAATGAAGCCCCCATCGAGCGGCGAGGATATGAACTGTGCCGGCTGCCGAGGCCTGACGCACTCCTCTGGGGCAATGATTAAATGAATGACAGATGAAATGAAATGATAGTGGAGAGTATTGCTGGAATTAAATTTTGACAGGGAAAACCGGAGTACCCGGAGAAAAACCTGCCTGCCTCCGTTTTGTCCAGCACAGATCTCACATGGAGTGACCGGGATTTGAACCACGGACCCAGCGGTGAGAGGCCGTGCTGCCGCCTAAGCCACGGAGGCTTAACTTTTACCTATTATTGTAATAAATTAATTGTCGATTTTATGTAATAAGGTGCTTGTTTATTATGTATTACATGTTGATAACTGTTATGTTTTCGTAGAAATTAAGTAATTTACTTACTCAATATTTTATACAGTAGTTTTCTTAAGTTATGGGTTAGGGTATTTGTATTCTTGCATGTAATATTGGGCCGGTTTGATAGGTTGCAGGCGGCATGTTGTGTCGTCGCCGCAGGGAAACCCCGTAAGACTCTTAGTACGTCTTTTAGCGGCCCGCACCAATCCTACAATAATAGACTTGACGTTCAACACTCCATAACAAGAGAGTGCTTTTTAACGCCGCGTCTTTTCTGTATAGCTGCCCGTACGTGCTTGTAACTAAACTTGCGGGGATTACCAAATAGCCTATGTCCCTCTCTTTTATTATTAAATTTCCTTGTTTTAATATTACAGTATTTCAGTACAGTCCTATCAGAGCTATGCTCTACAGAGGTGTGAATATTGTGATTGCTATGCTATACCAATCTTACTATCTACTACTACTGTGTTAGTAAACAATTTTTTCTTTCCATTTTCGATGTGCATAAGTTTCTTGTGCGTAGTAGTCAGTCCTCGAGTGCATGTAGTGAAACCATCGAGCCCGAAAACAAGAAACAGAAAGTAGTTTACCGGCAATACGGTAATGATTATTTATCTTACGTTTTTTTTGGTGTGGTGACAAAACATGCCCAATCCCCGAGTGTGTTGTGTGTGGTGAAAAACTCAGTGATGCTGCTATGGCTCCCAGTAAATTAAAACGACTCTTGTCAACAAAACATTCCTCTCTGTTAAGTGAAAATGAAAATCCACAGCCTGCTTCCAGTCTCCGACCGGGTCAGGAATGGAATGAATGAAGCCCCCATCTAGCGGCGAGGATATGAACTGTGCCGGCTGCCGAGGCCTGACGCACTCCTCTGGGGCAATGATTAAATGAATGACAGATGAAATGAAATGATAGTGGAGAGTGTTGCTGGAATGAAATGTTGACAGGGGAAAACCGGAGTACCCGGAGAAAAACCTGTCTGCCTCCGTTGTGTCCAGCACAGATCTCACATGGAGGGACCGGGATTTGAACCACGGACTCAGCGGTGAGAGGCCGGCGTGCTGCCGCCTAAGCCACGGAGGCGTTCTCTGTTAAGTAAGGATGTGAATTAGTTTCGTCGGTCATTGGAACAAAAGATACAAGATGTTCAGTAAAGAACATATAGCCTACTTTCTCCTAAATGCATGGGTATTATTATAACTCTTTGTCCTTTTCAAGGAGTACAATTGAATGTTGGTTATAGTAGCTTGTTGAAATACAACGTACTATAGGCTACGGATATTAAACGTTGATTGATTGAATCCTCACCTGAATTATATAGACTATACACTAATACAGCCATCACAAAAACACAGGTTATCAGACAAAATTAAACACTCGCCCAAGTACACGGGGATAAATGACCATGATGTCCATGCATCTTGAATGAAACAACAACAACAACAGCTTCCTACCCAAATCCTTCCTCGTATAAAAGTACACACACTAGTAAGCCTACAGACATCACAGTGACATAGGTTATCAGACAACTTCTATACACACCTAAGTAAACGGGACTACAAGACCAAGATACCGCAAAACCCCTAAAGAATCAACAACAAAAACAACAACAACAATAGTCTCCACCGCGGATCAAGGTCAAACAATATTAATAGCTGTATTCGAGTGTTAAAATATGTGGTGTTATAAGTATATAATATTTTCGATTGCAAATACACACTATATATGCTTAACATTATAACGTGTGAGTAGTTCTAAATCAATAAATACCACAAAAAAGTAAGAATTTTGAACCTGCAGGGATTTGATCCACGAACCCCCAGACTATGAGCCCAAGTCGCTACCATTACGCCACGGATGCGCTACGATAATTCTTAATAAACAACTGCTTTAGTATAACTGTATCATATTTAGTGTTGAAATCAACGATTTCATTAGCGTTTTCTGGCATTTTTATAAACCATTTGATACTAAATATGTATCATTTTGTTCAGAGCATTCCTAAAAGGATATAAACTTAGGAAGTTACGGAAATATATGTAGACCTATTTACGAGCAATAATAGCGGCCATTTTGACAACAAGATGGCACGGGCCGACAACGATATGGCACGGTAAGCTGACCTGTTAGTCACTTCTACGGTTGCATATTCTATTATAGACTAATATGCTAATATCCTACCGGTCACCTCTTTGAGGACAGATTAAACCTCCCTATGTACGATAAGCTGAATTGTTGAGGGCAGGCCTTGTTGAATCGTAAGTTATGGTTATGCTATAACACTTGCGTGGTTCATGCATCCACCACTTTGAAACTATTTGACTGATGACCTTGTAGTTTGGGTAAAAGACGCTTCCCACATTAAGGTATATTGTTGCAAAATTTGGTAGAGATGGGATGATTAGGTTAGTCATAATTTAATTCAAGCTTTGAACATTTAAATGGCCACCATTACGTTTCCGTCAAGATGGCGGCGATATAGAACATGAATATGAGGTACCCTTTGCTAGTGCTACCTCCGTACCAAATTGCATTCAATTCGGTTTCACCGTGTTTGAATTGATAGGGGGAATCGATTTGCAAACATACATGGCCGCCATCTGCATACTATTGGGCTATGACCTTGTAGTTTGGTCAAAAGAAGGCTTCCAACCTAAATGTATATTGTTGCAAAATTTGGTAGAGATCAGATGATTAGGTTAGTCGTAATTTGATTTATGCTTTGAACATTTGGGTGGCCGCCATTACGTTTCGCTCAAGATGGCGGCGATATAAAACATGACAATGAGGTGCCCTTTGCTAGTGCTACCTCTGTACCAAATTTCGTTCAATTCAGTTTCACCGTGTTTGAATTGATAGGGGGAATCGATTTGCACACATACATGGCCGCCGTCTGCAAACTATTGGGCTGATGACCTTGTAGTAGTGGTCAAAAGATGCTTCCCACATGAATGTATGTTGTTGCAAAATTTGGTAGAGATCAGATGATTAGGTTAGTAGTAATTTGATTTAAGCTTTGAACATTTGGTTGGCTGCCATTACGTTTCCATCAAGATGGCGGCAATATAAGACATGACACTGAGATGCCCTTTGCTAGTGCTACATCTATACCAAATTTCGTTCAATTCGGTATCACCGTGTTTGAATGGATAGATGGATTCGATTTGCACTCATACATGGCGGCCATCTGCATACTATTTGGCTGATGACCTTGTAGTTGGTAGATATCAGATGATTACTTTAGTCGTAATTTGATTTAAGCTTTGAACATTTGGGTGGCTGCCATTACGTTTCCGTCAAGTTGGCGGCGATATAAAACATGACAATGCTAGTGCTACCTTTGTACCAAATTTCGTTCAATTTGGTTTCACCGTGTTTGAATTGATAGGGGGAATCGATTTGCACTCATACATGGCCGCCATCTGCATACTATTGGGCTGATGACCTTGTAGTTTGGTCAAAAGACGCTTCTCACACAAATGTATGTTCTTGCAAAATTTGATAGAGATCAGATGATTTGGTTAGTCGTCATTTGATTTAAACTTTAAACATTTGGTTGGCCGCCATTACGTTTCCGTCATGATGGCGGCGATATAAAACATGTCGCTGAGATGCCCTTTGCTAGTGCTACCTTTGTACCAAATTTCGTTCAATTCGGTTTCACCGTGTTCGAATTGATAGGGGGAATCGATTTGCACACATACATGGCAGCCATCTGCATAGTATTGGGCTGATGAACTTGTAGTTTGATCAAAGGACGCTTCCCACATGATGTACTAAACCCTTTGGAAAATAGCATGTAGACAAGATTCAAAATTTCGGGGTCGTAATGGATTCTTGTGAATGTGATTTAGAGGTTTTGCTATCAACATAACTTCCAGGGTTCATAAGGTTAACTTATTATTATTATAAAGCCAAGAAAAACAACAGGATCTACTAACAAATGAAATTTATTAACTGAATCAAACATAAAAAAAGAAAACTATAACCACCCTTTTATTGTTCACTCGCGTGAACAGATCTAACACTGACCAGCCTGACGTACCGTGACGACACGGCATGACAGCTGTCAACAAGCATTGTGACTGAAATGTCACTTAAGTCAGAGTAACAAAAGAAAACGGATCACAAGATCCAAATATAACAAACAAATAAAATAGTACAAAAATTTAATATTTATGAGCGACACGGGTTTTAAGACTAGTTCAAGTAATGAGCATTTTGACGGGCGCTCGTTTCCGACCAAAACAGTTGGTTCGGGAACGGACTCCGTACTGCGAAGGACGAATTACGGAAATGTGGGAACAACAATTACATATTTATATACACTACTGACATGCTCTAACCTTAGATTACCACAACCAAATACACGTGTGTATTATTTAAAATAAGGGCTGCGGAATTACCGTCTTATACCTTAAACACTAGGAAGGCATAACATGACATGAACAGGTTTGGCCGGTTGCCAAATTATATTTATATGAATACAATGGCCTTGAAAATAAGAGCCAACAACAACAAAATATAACTTTTAATTTTCACGCCGGAAAGTTTGGCGTTTTAAAACAATGAACAAATAAGTCGTAGTAATGATAAAAGAAACTTGGATCGACAACATGGCAACTTCCCAAATTAAACCAAATAAAATAACCTTAACTCATTAGGCTTTAAAGCAAACATAACGTGTCATAACGAGCTGGAGACAACCGGGCCTGTTATCGCATCACCGAGAGAGTGGCTGATTTCTTCCCCCAAGTAGTAATTAGTGCCATGCTAAATATAGATTCTGGCCCATAGCCAGCGTACAGCACCTTTGCTAAACGCCACCTGTTAAACGCGTACAAATAAATAACACATTATCTCAAAACATCCTCTCAGGGATTTTTAAGAATACATTTCCAGGTCAAACTTATCCCCACGGATAACTAGTTTGCCGGAATGATATCGCAGTCATGGACAGGCTTTACCTCTCCTCATCATCATCACTTACACCCAAAAATACGTGGCACATTTCTCGAAGATCACGTCGTAGCATTAATCAGCACACCTCTCAGATAATGACACACAACATGTCCAAATGACAATAAAGAATAAATAACAGGATCAGTCCTAGCCCGAGTTATCAAAGCAACAAAACACTAATTTTCCCCCCACGTAATAATTAGTTTAACATATCATTAAATCAGTCCATTTATCATTGTCGTTCCTAGGTTCTCATTCATGGCTACACTTTTTATAGATACGTTAATCGATGCGGCCGTTTCGCTATAAGAATTACGTAACATAAGGACCACATTTAAATTACAAAATTTACTGTACAACATAATTGTCACGCAATGCCAAAATTTACTACACGCATGTCAGTTAAGAAATCAAACCCTGAAATTTAAATTAAACCACACAAATAAAATCTATACAAAGTTCCACACATCTCTCGCGATTCCCCTCGTCCAAAATCAATAAATCAATTTTTTAATACTCATCACTTAAACTGCTTTCCAGAGGCCTCCCGCCTCGTCAATTCCCATCATTAGGCCGTTAGCCCATAACACTGATGGTAATGGAGGATGAAGCTTGCTGTCTTCTCTCCATGGTCGACATTTTGCTGCTGTTAAAACACAATTAAATCAAAGTTTTTAAACTGTTCTATCTGCGTTCTAAGTATTTTATTTCCTCAGATCGTCCTATGCAGAATCGTCGACTTTCCCTATTCTATGGCTAATTGCCATCTCACAATTTATGAAAATTTCCAACTTCGTTGCCGACACACAACTATAATTTTAAAACCATATCGTCTTAAGGACGTCTTAAATGACTGTCGAAGAATAATTAGGAGTGCCCCGGTTCATCTCAGACATTTGTATATATACAGAAAGCCTAAAGTTTCAATGGTGGGAGAAAAACAGCTCCTCAATATTTTAAGTAATGGGCCTATAATTATGTGTGACCTCTCAAAATTCTTGTATTTTCTCACAGGTCGCGAATCTGCCGTCGAACAAGCAAACCGATCGCTAGATCTTTTTATATCCGATTGCCGCGCAAAACACACTGACGCTATGTTCTGGCGTCATGTTTTCTTATTGGTCAGATAAGTTGGCTTCGGAGTTCTGACCTTACAAATCCCGCCCTTATATTGACGTCACGACTATTCTCCTCTCTCTCACTCCTTGCCTTGTACGCAGCGTTTTGCCCTTTTATGGTCACGTACGCCACAGCGTCATATCTGATTTTCTCAGAAATCCAAGAATAACATTGGTTGTGAAACTATTGGTCATTTCCAGCCAGCACGTAGCATGTCTTACCAAGTCCAGATTTCTTGCTACATCAATATTACTCAAATATCCAGCATATCATGTATTTAGTATTTCCATCGTTTTTATTAATATGAAACATTATTATTGGACACAATGATAAGGGTTCATCTGACCCCTAGTTGATGAAATTCGAACTCAAATGAAGTCGAATTTCACATCCCCTACTTTTCTGGCTCAAATTTGAAGTTGCTGGTCACCCTCAAATATAATGACTGTCCGCCTCTGTCTGTTTCAGTAGCCGTCTCGTTCCAAACTCATTAGGAAATTCCTGTATACTTATGCCCTCCGGCCTCTTTCCTTGCTACTCGTCTCCCCTCTCACTCTTTCAAAACATCAACATATTCATTAACGACTTCCGCCTGAACTTGTAAACACGTCAGAGCTGTCTTTTGAGCGCTTTCACCACTCGAATACCCCCGTATCTTTTGTTGTATGTTATCACGCGAATGTTTAATTTGCTGCAGTAACATTATTTCTCGGTTCGTATGGCTCTCTCTGATGATACAATTTTAAATGTGAACTATTATACACTGCCATGTTTCCTGTGCTCACCTCTCGGACTCTGTAGGCGTTGTTACCTAAGTTCGTAACCCCTAGTTGAACTTCCTTAAGCCGCTCCTGTCTCTTCTCCATTTTACCGTGATGTCATCTCCTTCTTCTCCCCCGCGTTGCCATCTTCTTCCTTCTCCCTTCTTCTTCTCCGATTCCCGTACAATAACTTTTTTTTACCATATTTCGAGACCCTTGCCTGACACGGCCTGCGAATCTCTCCTGCTATTCTTCTGTTTCCTATTGTCGGCTGCTCTATTTTCTTCTTCTCCATGCAGCTCCTCCAAATATCTCTGGGTTTCTACATGCATGGCCTCC
The DNA here is from genome assembly GCA_946902985.2 of Meconema thalassinum. NCBI lineage: Eukaryota > Metazoa > Arthropoda > Insecta > Orthoptera > Tettigoniidae > Meconema > Meconema thalassinum. The sequence continues at coordinate 853,332,097 of OX336389.2, read as the reverse complement.
AACATTTGATGTGTTCCGTTTTCCTCCTCGTGGTTGTCGGGATTCTTCCGCCGATCTATCGCTCTTTCCCATTTATCCTTATTTCCTTCCATGTTACGTGGCTCCTCCAGGTACTGTTGCGGGTCAGCGTGTCTCTCGTTCCAATTTCTCTGATCATCCCTTGGATCCGATTGCTCGTTAAACCGCTGGTTTTCTTGTGCGTTATGTTGCTGGTTGAAACGCCTATTGTCTCTGGGCCTATATTGTTGATTATAGTGTCCTCCACGCCATCCCCGATTGTAAGGTGCGTTATTATTATTATTCCTATTGTATGACGTTTGGTATCTCCTATTATCTCGCCACTGCTGATTGTTTGTGTTCCGGTAGCGGTTAGTTTCTTCCTGATTGTTATGGTTTCTGTCCCTATTTTCGTATCTCGGTTGAGATCTCGGCTCATATTCTTCGGTGCTCTGCCGTCTTTGGTTATCCCCAGTGTTTGTAGCTTGCGACCTCGTGTTTTTGTTCGGTGTCTTGACTACTTCGACTGCATTAACTAACTCTATCTGTCTCTTCTCTCTCGGGTTGATGTAATTAGTGGTTTCATCTATCTTCCTTAATACCTCTTCTGCCTGGACCACGGTCGTAATATTTGCCGCCACCAAGAATTGCTGAACGCTAATAGGCATCTGCTTTCCTATAGTAGTTATTAGCTCCATTTCGCTCGGGGGATTATCAAGATCCTGCAATTTGACAAGTTGCATGGCGAAAAAATCTGCATATTTCGTCTGATGCGTGGAATGGTATTTGCGCGAGTATAAGTCCATTCGCAAGCTTTGTTGATACGACCCACTCCAGTATTTGCTCAGGAAGGCCTTGTGGAAACCTTCCATTGATTTAAATGTGTTCTTAAATCCAAGATACCAGGTAAGTGCTGAGCCCGCCAAAATTTTTTCAACCATTCTTAATTGTCGCGTTGAGCTAACATTTTGGTCCGAAAAATATTCTGTCAGTTCCCTTAAGAAAGTTTTAGGTGTCCCTCCGCTCTCTGGTAAAAACTTATTCGGTTTAAATTCGTTTCCACGGATGACTTGTATAACTTGCGTGGGAAGTTGTGTGTTTTGAGGTGTCGAGCTACGACCCTCATAATTCTGGAATGCTTGCGTGTCTACCGTTCTTGGACTTTGCCCAAGCTCGTGGCTGTCTATTGTGTGCTCTCTTTCCGCATTCTCCCCTTTCCCCTTTTCCATTAGTGTCGCAAACATCGTATTATGTCCAAGTGACTGCAACTCCGATTTTATCATGCGGTCCTCTTGAATTTGAAATCTTAACTTCATATTTTCTTCTAACGCCTGTATTTTCGCGTTATTTTCCCCTAGCTTCTTGCTTACTGCGAGCCGTTCATCTTTCGAATCAGCGCTCATCTTGGTCCAATCTTTCCTAATAGTATCCTTCAATTTAACAAAGCGTTTTTCGACTTCCTGTTGATTAGCCTCCTGATTATCTTCAAGTTTATCTATCCTTTCTCCCAGAGAAATGTTGTTCTGTTCTAATGTTTGTTTAATTTCTTCCTGGTCAATTTCTAACTTTTTCCATTTCTTAATTGATTGTATTTCTAATTTGTTGAGTTCCGTCACTAAGCCCGTGATATTGTTATCTACTGTAATTATCTGATCTTGCATACCCTGTGTCCCTCGTTCGATCATCTCAAACCTTTTTTCTAAGTTTGTGTGTGCTTCTTTAATCTCAGATGAGTTGGTCAAACACGCTTGCTCGATTTGTGCTAGTTTTGCCATAACAGTCTCATCCATTCCTTTTATTTCCTTTTTAAACGAATCTTCGATACCTTTTATTATTCCTAATTGTTTGGTATTGTTAGTGCTAACGTCCTTTGCTAATTGGATTAGCTGTTCTTTTGTGTGCTCTTTGATTTCTACCGTTAGCGCAGCTAGATTTTGAGTGTTCCTTTCGTCTTGTGCGTTTAACATTTCATTGTTTTTCTCAGACTGCCTATGTAATTGCTCACTAACCAGAATGTTTTGTGTAGCGATTTTCTGATTTATATTCTCGTTAACTTCAGATAGTTTTGTGTTTAACTGTGTCTGTATTTCTTCCGATTGTTTATTTATAGCAGCTAACTGTGTCTGCGTTTCTGTCGATTGTTTATTTATGGCCGTTAACTGTGTCTGCGTTTCTGTCGATTGTTTATTTATGGCCGTTAACTGTGTCTGCGTTTCTTCACTATTTGCCGCTAACTGTGTCTGTATTTCATTGGTTATGTCTTTTCTCATCTCACTAAGTTGTTCTCGCGTACGAGCGGATGCTAGTTCAATCACTTCGCGAATTTCTCCCAGAGTTGCCATCACAACAATAATATATTTGAGACATAGGGAAATGACATAAGGGCGGAGCCCTGGATACGCGCGCTCACATATATTAAATATACACACATTAACCCCTTACATACTCTGTTCATTTACTTTAAATTACTCCCACAAACTATAGCATCACTGAGTATAATTTACTTATTATTCCATTTAATTTTAACCCTTTGATTCAGTTATAATCTTCCTGACTTTACTTTACTTACAATTTTTTACCAATTAATAGAGTATTAATTAGTTTTTAAGGTCTAACCTTCCTGTCAAACAATTCTTTGAGTTTGGCTTTTCTACACAAAGCTAATTTAATTTTATTGGGCGCCTGGAACAGTTTGTTCTAATTTTAATCAAAGTTCAAACACTTAACTTGTTCCACATTTACTTTATTGCAAACTCCATGACTTTATATTTTCAAACATTTGGCGGTACTATCTTCGCCTAACTTACGTTAATAAACTTATCACATGCCGGTGATCTATTTTTTTACTCTAAAACACAAATGCCACACGTTCGGAAGCCAAAGTAACTCTTATAAACCCTTTGGAAAATAGCATGTAGACAAGATTCAAAATTTCGGGGTCGTAATGGATTCTTGTGAATGTGATTTAGAGGTTTTGCTATCAACATAACTTCCAGGGTTCATAAGGTTAACTTATTATTATTATAAAGCCAAGAAAAACAACAGGATCTACTAACAAATGAAATTTATTAACTGAATCAAACATAAAAAAAGAAAACTATAACCACCCTTTTATTGTTCACTCGCGTGAACAGATCTAACACTGACCAGCCTGACGTACCGTGACGACACGGCATGACAGCTGTCAACAAGCATTGTGACTGAAATGTCACTTAAGTCAGAGTAACAAAAGAAAACGGATCACAAGATCCAAATATAACAAACAAATAAAATAGTACAAAAATTTAATATTTATGAGCGACACGGGTTTTAAGACTAGTTCAAGTAATGAGCATTTTGACGGGCGCTCGTTTCCGACCAAAATAGTTGGTTCGGGAACGGACTCCGTACTGCGAAGGACGAATTACGGAAATGTGGGAACAACAATTACATATTTATATACACTACTGACATGCTCTAACCTTAGATTACCACAACCAAATACACGTGTGTATTATTTAAAATAAGGGCTGCGGAATTACCGTCTTATACCTTAAACACTAGGAAGGCATAACATGACATGAACAGGTTTGGCCGGTTGCCAAATTATATTTATATGAATACAATGGCCTTGAAAATAAGAGCCAACAACAACAAAATATAACTTTTAATTTTCACGCCGGAAAGTTTGGCGTTTTAAAACAATGAACAAATAAGTCGTAGTAATGATAAAAGAAACTTGGATCGACAACATGGCAACTTCCCAAATTAAACCAAATAAAATAACCTTAACTCATTAGGCTTTAAAGCAAACATAACGTGTCATAACGAGCTGGAGACAACCGGGCCTGTTATCGCATCACCGAGAGAGTGGCTGATTTCTTCCCCCAAGTAGTAATTAGTGCCATGCTAAATATAGATTCTGGCCCATAGCCAGCGTACAGCACCTTTGCTAAACGCCACCTGTTAAACGCGTACAAATAAATAACACATTATCTCAAAACATCCTCTCAGGGATTTTTAAGAATACATTTCCAGGTCAAACTTATCCCCACGGATAACTAGTTTGCCGGAATGATATCGCAGTCATGGACAGGCTTTACCTCTCCTCATCATCATCACTTACACCCAAAAATACGTGGCACATTTCTCGAAGATCACGTCGTAGCATTAATCAGCACACCTCTCAGATAATGACACACAACATGTCCAAATGACAATAAAGAATAAATAACAGGATCAGTCCTAGCCCGAGTTATCAAAGCAACAAAACACTAATTTTCCCCCCACGTAATAATTAGTTTAACATATCATTAAATCAGTCCATTTATCATTGTCGTTCCTAGGTTCTCATTCATGGCTACACTTTTTATAGATACGTTAATCGATGCGGCCGTTTCGCTATAAGAATTACGTAACATAAGGACCACATTTAAATTACAAAATTTACTGTACAACATAATTGTCACGCAATGCCAAAATTTACTACACGCATGTCAGTTAAGAAATCAAACCCTGAAATTTAAATTAAACCACACAAATAAAATCTATACAAAGTTCCACACATCTCTCGCGATTCCCCTCGTCCAAAATCAATAAATCAATTTTTTAATACTCATCACTTAAACTGCTTTCCAGAGGCCTCCCGCCTCGTCAATTCCCATCATTAGGCCGTTAGCCCATAACACTGATGGTAATGGAGGATGAAGCTTGCTGTCTTCTCTCCATGGTCGACATTTTGCTGCTGTTAAAACACAATTAAATCAAAGTTTTTAAACTGTTCTATCTGCGTTCTAAGTATTTTATTTCCTCAGATCGTCCTATGCAGAATCGTCGACTTTCCCTATTCTATGGCTAATTGCCATCTCACAATTTATGAAAATTTCCAACTTCGTTGCCGACACACAACTATAATTTTAAAACCATATCGTCTTAAGGACGTCTTAAATGACTGTCGAAGAATAATTAGGAGTGCCCCGGTTCATCTCAGACATTTGTATATATACAGAAAGCCTAAAGTTTCAATGGTGGGAGAAAAACAGCTCCTCAATATTTTAAGTAATGGGCCTATAATTATGTGTGACCTCTCAAAATTCTTGTATTTTCTCACAGGTCGCGAATCTGCCGTCGAACAAGCAAACCGATCGCTAGATCTTTTTATATCCGATTGCCGCGCAAAACACACTGACGCTATGTTCTGGCGTCATGTTTTCTTATTGGTCAGATAAGTTGGCTTCGGAGTTCTGACCTTACAAATCCCGCCCTTATATTGACGTCACGACTATTCTCCTCTCTCTCACTCCTTGCCTTGTACGCAGCGTTTTGCCCTTTTATGGTCACGTACGCCACAGCGTCATATCTGATTTTCTCAGAAATCCAAGAATAACATTGGTTGTGAAACTATTGGTCATTTCCAGCCAGCACGTAGCATGTCTTACCAAGTCCAGATTTCTTGCTACATCAATATTACTCAAATATCCAGCATATCATGTATTTAGTATTTCCATCGTTTTTATTAATATGAAACATTATTATTGGACACAATGATAAGGGTTCAGTACGTTGTTGCAAAATTTGGTAGATATCAGATGATTAGGTAATATGATTTAAGGTTTGAACATTTGGGTGGCCACCATTACGTTTCCGTCAAGATGGCAGCGATATAAAACATGACACTCCCTTTGCTAGTGCTACATCTGTACCAAATTTCGTTCAATTCGGTTTCACCGTGTTTGAATTGATAGGGGGGACAGACATGCAGAGTACACACACTATTTTTACCATTTCCTTACACGTGGGCATTAACAACGTTTCTGTTCTTGTGTGTGGTTTCTTGGCCTTTACGATAAGCTCGGCTACACACAGACAGACACACAATTTTTGGCCCTGTGATGATCTCATACGTCTACTTTCATTTTTTGCTAAAATCGAAAATAGGCTAAAAAAAAGTAACGCTGATGACTACGCCGGTACGCGTTTTTCAAAAGGCACAGGAAGCTAGCTATAAGGTAGCCGAGCTTATCGTGAAGGCCAAGAAACCACACACAAGAGCAGAAACGTTGTTAATACCCACGTGTAAGGAAATGGTAAAAATAGTCCTGGGTTTAGAAGCTGCTACTGAAATTTCAAAAATTCCTCTCTCTGCTGACACAATCTGCCTCCGAGTTAGTAACATGTCCAGTGACATCGAAGGCATTATGAAGGAGAAAATAAAGAGCAGTCGAAAGTTCTCACGAGTCCCCCGATATTGGCGGTCACCCTAAGAACTACCCGAGCGAGCAACTGGTGAAGAAATATTTCGTCCGACTAATGAATATGTGGTCCGTAATTAATTAATATGGGAGGATTGCATGAGTGTTTGTACAGATGGAGCCGCTTCTATGACAGGCCGAGTGAAGGGATTCGTGGGTCAAGTACAGTACGCGAAGTAAATCCTAACTTGCGAACTGACCATTGTCTCATTCACCGCGAAGCCATTGTTGCTAAGTATTTGCCATCTCCTCTGAAAATTTTGACGGACGAAGTAGTAAAAGTCTTTAACTTCCATCAAATCGCGCCCCCTAAATATGCGGCTTTTTAACGTTTTGTGTCAATAAATGGGATCAGAGCATACAGAAGTACTGTACGATGGTTATCTCGAGGTAAAGTGTTAACGCGAGTGTTTGAACTTGAGGAGGTACTTGCATTTTTTTTACTATTGAGGGACATGAGTATACGCATGTAACTTATTTGCAAATAATGAATGGGTATCTAAGTTGGCATATCTTTCCGATATTTTCGTACACTTGAATGAACTAAACAGAAAAATGCAAGATAGAAACGAAAATATTCTGTCTAGTATGGGAAAGATTTTATGATTTATTAATAGTCAATGTTAAGTTTGTGGAAACAGACAATTGAAAATGGATCGTGTGGGAAGTTTCCAACTGACGATAATAACTTATTAATGGACTTAATTAACGAGCATTTAGTACTCCAGCAGAAGAATTTCAAAACATATCTTGGAGAGAGTGTTGAAAATTTTGACTGGGTTTGTGATCCATTCATTATGGATTCGTAACATCTCTCGAATATAGGCTTACGAGAGGAACTGGCAGATTTCAAAGCAGACAGAACATTGAAATTAAAATTTTTAGGAGTGCCTTTGGACACATCTTGGTTGTCAATAAGCAGTGAATACACGGGTATCTCCGAAACGGCAGTAGATGTGTTGTTACCATTTTCGACTAGGGCCTACATATTTGTGTGAACCGGGCTTCTCGACTTTTACCCAAATTAAAACATCAAAGAGAGAGAGACTTAAATCAACTGACGAAGAAATGAGGCTTGCTTTGTCAACGATTCCACCACGAATCAGCCGTCAGTGTGCAACTAAGCAGGCTCAAGTATCAAATTGAAGGTATGGGTAGAGTTATTTACTTTAAATTTCGTATTATTAATGTGGTCGCCTCCGTAGCGTAGCGGTCAGCATGGTTAGCTGCCGCCCCAGAGGTCCTGGGTTCGATTCCCGGCTCTGCCACGAAATTTGAAAAGTGGTACGAGGACTGGAACGGGGTCTACTCAGCCTCGGGTGGCCCAAATGAGTAGAGGGGGTTCGATTCCCCCTCAGCCATCCTCGAAGTGGTTTTCCGTGGTTTCCCACTTCGTCTTCGGACAAATGCCGGGATGGTACATTCTTCAAGGCTACGGCCGCCTCCTTCCCTCTTCCTTGCCTATCCATCCTAACCATCCCTTACCTTCCCTCATGAGGCCCCTGTTCGCTTTGCAGGTGAGGCCGCCTGGGCGAGGTGCCAATCCCATCTCCCCAGTTGTATCCCTTCCGATTCGATGTTCCCAGCTCTAGGACACTGCCCGTAGAGGCGGTAGTGGTGAGTTCCCTCGCTGAGTCCGTGGGTTCCACCAACCTGGAGGGTAAACGACTAAAAATATATATATATATATTAATGTGTATTTTCTACAGTAAATTGCAGTTAATAAAGTTTATAAGTTGTTAATAAATACAGGAGTCTATGATAATAAAAAAAATACGAGCCTTACAGTAGTCGCATATGATGTGTAACACCTGACATAGAAGAAACCTCACGTGAAATTGTTGATACACCGGTATTTTATACTATTATTGGCACAAATTGTAAAAGGGAGTGTTTTACAGATATTGTAGTTTATAATACGGAACTCATTTTATTAGATGGTTGGAGCTTCCACCAGCACTAGCCTAAATAAAGAATACGATATGGAACAACTAGATTAATAGACGCGACACCGCTCATAACCTTAAATTCCTTAGAAACATGTCCTCTTGATTCACAGACCAACACGTAATTTCATATGGATTCTGTTAAAATGAGTCATATTGATATGATAAATATCGTTTAAAATGATAATCTGGTAGCAAAAATATCTACCCCGTCCGGGATTCGAACCCAAGATCTCTAGATTCACAGTCATAAGCACTAACCCCACGGCTATTTCGACTACGCAAATTTTGTGCACAAGATGGTGACTTATTTCCACGTTCCAATAATACTGCATTACGGAATTAAGTTTCATTTATATTTTGCTTGTTTCGATAATGTTCCTGCGTGAAATTGAGTTTAAAATGCCTTATGAATAGGCCCTCTTGTGAGTAAAGAGAATGTATTCAGTAATAGTTCATGAAGGCCTGCTCAATTCTTGTATAACCAGAACGATTATATTATATTGATGACTGCATTACCGTTATGTGGGTTAATATTTGAATAGCCATTGTGCAGAAACATAATACCGGTAATGCCGACTACTTACAATGTTTGATATTAAGACATTTTACCATTTAAATACCGATACGAAGACTTCGAGCATGTACCATGTCATTTGTTTCAATCACTTGACACCAGAGTTCGCATGAGCGTTTTCCGTTCAGTATGTCATATACAGAGAGGGTAGATTATCTGTCTCGGAGACCTTCACTAGCCCGCTCGCCCGCGGCGCGAGCCTGTCTTCCGCCAGGCACTTTGCCGTAATGCGGCGCCTGCCCGGCACTGCGTCATTGAGTATAGGAATCTGTACTTAAATTTGTACTTGAATGTGATCCTTGACCAATTTTTTGACGAACTGACTTACGGAGAGCGATTGTCGAATTACTTTCAACAAGATTCTGCCACTGCTCACACTGCCGAAGCATCCATGACAGAATTGCGTCGCATTTTCGGTACGAGGATTATAAGTCGGAACGTGTGGGCCCCGCGAAGCCCAGACTTATCACCATGTGACTTTTATTTGTGGGGGACGCTTAAAAATAGAGTGTATGCGAGAAACCCTCACACTGTAAATGAGCTTAAAGACCATATTACAGCTGAAATACAGTCAATCGGTGCTAAGGAACTTCAGAGAGTAAATGCCAGTTTCATAAAAAGGTGCCAGCGATGTGTAGCAGTGCATGGCGTACATTTACAGCACCAGCTGTGAACTAGGTAAGTACAAATTCCTATACTCATTGACTCAGTGCCTGGCGGGAGACAGGCTCGCGCCGCGGGCGAGCGGGCTAGCGAAGGTCTCCGAGACAGATAATCTATCCTCTCTGTACATTCCACATGGCCGAGAGTACGTCATATATCAATTTTCGACACCGCGCGCTCATTGTTTCTCGTACCACTGCCAGCTGGGTCTTACCACTGCCCGCTGGATCGATCGATCGAGCGGGCAGTGCATACTTCCGTTTTCCACCACTGCCAGCTAGTACACTTCCATTCGATTGATCGAGCGGGCAGTGCATACTTCCGTTCGATCCACCACTGCCAGCTCGATCGTTCCGATCCACTTCCGTCCCCAATTTTCAAAATCACTCCCACAAAACTATCCAGCAACCGAGCGGAAAGATGTTACACATCAATAATAATAATAAATTACATAACGACGTATTATTTCGTAATTATATTCAGATTCATATGATTTTGAGGGACCAGACATTTTGGTGTGCCGTGTTGAGTTGGGGTGTGCCATGAGTAAAATAAGATTGGAGAACACTGTTCTAACAGACTGGCCTCTATGAGAAGTGACTTCCCTATTAACACGTGACTAAATAGCACAATGTGGATCTCCCGTATTTTCTCTTATTTCAAAAATTGACGTAATTTAAGACTTAAATATTCACATCTGAATAAATGTGACCACCCTAGCTTTTTATTTCTTTCAAACACTCAAATTTATTCTAAATGATATTTGCGGCGTCATAATGGAAGCGCTACAATCTCTAATCACACTCACAAATTAAACCCCCGAGTCTTCCTGTAACCCCACTCCGCCTCTCTCCGATCAAACTACGGAAAGGGCTATCATTCACCTGACCTTGAGCCATTGTATTCTAGCCTGCTTCATATCTTCCTGGCATCTGCTATGATAATAACAGCCCTTTGTGCCTTCAGTAAGCTTGCTCAACGTCCACTATGAGCAACTTCTTAACTCTCAAATATTACGGCCTGAACATTAAAAATATTGCCAGACGTTTTTATAAGCTTTATTTTTAAGGGACCCTTGAACACAAGGGTATAGTACAAACCCGGCATTTACCTGGGGGGAGTATCGAAAATCCCGGAAAACCCACACACAGGATAGCCGCTGTCAGCGCCAGGATTCGAACCTACGATCTCCAGACTTGCTGCAACTGTCCACGCGGGCATGGTGCACGATTTAAAGAGCACAGCTACGCCGCGAGACTCTCGAAATTCTACACCTTGTGCCAAAGAAGAGACCAGCTACAACAATCTGTCATCGATAAACTTATATTAAGGCAAAGGGGTGTGGAAGGTTCATTTGGTCGTCTATTCCTCATTCATCACATTTGTGATGTTTCACGAATTCTTTAATATTTTCCCTTCAGATTTTTGTCGACCCATTTTCCGGTCAAATTCTTCGATCGCATACGAGACCACCGAAAGATAATAATTGTATTCAATCGCGCTAAATACTAATTTATAACCTAATAGGAATGCGTAATTATATTGTCATAAGCATATTTGTAAAGTTCTCACCTGGGTGTTGCAGTACATCTCGTAGACCTACTGGCTACACGATTCAAACTGACTGCATCATGGCTACCGCTCTCTCGGTCTGTCATGTGAGCTACGTCACTGCAGCCAATGACTGTCCTCGATTCCTGCACATGGTCTACATGTTCTGGAAGGATCCATGGATCTAAAATGGACGTGCTCGCCTAATCTGCAGCCGCATTCTTCACGCTCTGACGCACCGTTCAACAGCATATCAACTGCAACCACCTGATGCTAAAAACAACAAGGTAGGCCTGTCTGAGACCATGCTGGTCTGCATCTACTAAACTTCGAACTTTCATAGTAGCGGCAGTCTTTCCTGACTGTTCGCCTGCTTCGCCTTCTTCATCTATGACGTCATCGCCCGAACACTATCGGTGTTGATTCTTCAGCTAAGAAGAAAGAAAAAGAAGCCTGGACCTTCTCTTCCCTCAAAATGCCACTTGGACTACAACCGCCACCGAGGCCACTGCCGCCTCCTGCCTCGGGAACTCTCAATGCTATTGGTATAACTTCCTAACAACGCTCACCGCCTTGGATTTTACCCGCCACGCTAGCCTGGTATTTTAAAGAGCTGGCTCTCCATGATCTTTGCATCTTACTTAAACATGTTAAGTCCATGTTATCAAAATTTAATGATTGGCATACATACCAAAACCAATTTTATTATCCTTCATTTGGTATTATGCATATTGAGATTCAATCACCTTCTAGTCAAAGGATATTACTTCGTAAATTTATCAACTTATTATTATTAATTCATTCTGTTTTATTGGTCTATGTCATATTGCTTTATAACTTCATTATTATTGCTGATTTGCAAAGTAATAAATCTAATAACTCCAATTTTAGTTCTATTTTGGTACATTCCGATTGTCCAATTGCCTCCGCTCCACTTTGTTATTTCGTCCAAGCTTTTGCTTGATGCGATCTCCCTTATGGGAAAGTTTTGGGCAAACCTTTCACCACTTATCAACGTCGGTAGGCTGAGAGACAGTTGATTCGAACCATTATTCGAATGGATAATTGTGATGATATCGAACAAGCGATTACTGCCTCCATCCTTAGCCTCTCATTAATAATAATTTAAAAAAAGGAACCCTGCCTGTTGGCGAATTCCTAGCGGTGTAGTACTGTAATGCAGATTTTGTGTATTGTAACTGGATTACGAGGCAGAGACATCATTGTCATCAGGCTCATGAATCATGTCTTGAGTAGGCGTAGATAGTGGCTCACCCCACAGCGCCGTCCCCGTACCGGCCCCTTAGTATGGTATCATCATTACTACAGCTGCAAATACTTCGTAACTTGCAACTAACTTATTTGCTAAAGGAACTAATACAGGCTATTTAAAAAGAGAGAGAAGAGAGAAATGGAATGTGAGATGAAGAGCTTGGAAGACAGAAACTAGAGGAAAAGAAAAGAGGTCCACCCCACAGTCACGACAATCCACGAGAAACAGACTCAGCTCAAGAGTCCCTATTCGTTTGAGCTCACTACCCGTCAGCCCTCTCTTACGACAAGCAGGGAATACCGAGAGTGTATTCGCCCCTTCGCCCAGAGGGTGAGGACGGAAAGAAGTGAAGCGGTCTGACCCCTAGATAAATGAGAGTACCAGAAAAGAAAAGGACAAAGTAAGGTGGGAAACTAAGGCGCCCTTAGCCACGGATGTAGACTAATAATACAATTGGGGCTGTAGAGGACGAGAATTGACCAAGGGCGGTAGACAGATAAAAATGTGCCTCGCAGGGCTCACAGCTTGTGGATCGTGAGTTGGCAATCACCGGATCCCCAACGAGTTTCGGCATTGATTCCACTATCTTGTGCCAAGCCCTCCTCCTTCTTATTCCCTGTCGAGCTTCCTTAGTCAACTCTAGTTCTTTTCTAACCCCAATGGCATTTCGTGTAGAGGCCAAGGATGTCTTCCTTTCCTTCTGTTAATGGTCCTTGACGTTTTCTTTTCCAGCACCCTGATTTTATGAGGAATGGGATTTCTTCCAGTTTTCCCTTTCTTCAGTTAACATGTGAAGAGAGCCCCGTACATCCCTGGAGGGCAAGGGCCTCCTATTATCCAGTAGGGATAGCTTGACTGAACTCACGGGTTGTGCTAAACCCTGTGAAATTCGTTAACGTGTTGTGGTTGGTTTCTAGCTATGAACACTTACTAATTAAATGATGAAATATTTTCCTTTGCCTCATTCTAATTAACCTAACCCTAATAATTATGTTTTCTTCTTATAAAACGGTCACTTATTGTCGTCCATTCCTATTCCCATTGCCTTAAGATTAAGAATGAACCGTTCCGCTAGATGTTCTCTTTCACTGACGTCCACCTCGTGGTGTAGCAACTAACGTGCTTGGCTGTCACCCCGGATGTCCTGGTTCAGATTTCCTGCTCTGCCAAAACATTTAATTCTGGCCTGAGGCCTGGAACGGTGTACACTCCGCCTCGTGAGGCAAAACTGAGAAGAGGTGGGTTCGATTCCCACCTTAACCATCCTGTAAGTAGTTTACCGTGGTTTCCCACTTCTACTCCAGGCAAATGCCGGGATAGTTCCTAACTTAAGGCCACGGCCACCTTCTTCCCAATCCTCACCTGAATTATAACTACACACACTACTACAGACACCATACAGACACAAGTTGTCAGAAAAACTGAACACACACCCAAGTACACGGAGCTAAATGACCTCGATGTCCAAGCCCCTCAAATTAAACAACAACGAACCTTGTTCACTGAGCCCCAGCCACTTGAGGCCATCCTCTGCTTCTTCTCCCTCTCCTGGGGATCACATTTCATTGAGGTAGATAGACCTACCTAATATTCTACTGTCCATTTTCTTTTTCTGAAGGCTGATATATTTGACCAGAAGAATAAATTTTGGTAGTCTTTATTGTCCTCCCGCCGGTACCGTCACCTTGCCGAAGGCAATCAGTTATTGCCGGGTGTTTGGAGGCTTGCGAGCTCAAATGATCCTTGGGGCTATGCCAGCGGGAGCTTCGACTCCTGGTAGGGCCACCCAAGCTGGACAGGCCAGACAAAGAGCGGTACCCTGGTCCTCCAGGTTGGGGGTTGGACGTGGGGATAACAACCCTACCCCGGAAAATAACACTTGTTACGGAACCAGAGGTCAAAGGAAACCGGACGGATGAAATGGATAAACGACCTTGGCAACGGAAACGGTACATGAATTGGTATTTTGGGACATGGAATGTAAGAACACTGAGTAAACCTGGAGGATAACGGAACTTGAAGAAGGAAATTAAGAAATATAATGTAAAGGTGGCAGCAATACAAGAGGTAAAATGGAATGGAAGTGGAATAGGCCTACTTGCCACGGGGACACACACTCAGTTCTATAGTTGTGGGAACAGGATATGGAGGGACAGGTTTTCTTGTTGATAATGAGTAAAAAAATGTTATACTGAATTTTAAGTCTGTTAACGAAAGGATGTGTGTATTAAGAGTGAAAGCCCGTTTCTTCAATATATCCTTCATATGTACATACGCACCAACCGAAGATGCAGAGGAGGAAGAAAAGAATCTTTTCTATGAGCAGCTGGAACAGGAACTAGCACGAGTGGCAAAACATAATGTTAAGGTTGTTATGGGGGACTTTAATGCACAAGTGGGAAGAGAAATTGCCTACAGGAGTACAGCGGGAATGGAGAGTTTACATGAGGTGGCCAATGATAATGGTATTAGACTGATTGATTTTGCTATAGGCAGTAACATGCTTATCAAAAGCACATGGATGCAAAGGAAGGATATAAGGAAAGTGACATGGTGCTCCCCTGATGGGATCACAAAAAAACAAATTGATCATGTGCTTATAGATAGACGACATGCCTCAGATGTGTTGGAAGTGGATAGCTGTCGAGGAGCAGACGGATATAGTCATCATTATCTGGTAAGAGTTAAATATAGACAAAGGATAGCCAAGTACAGAGAGATTAAGAGAGCTGTTATACATTGGTTTGATGATGCTAAATTAAGAAAGAATGAAAGCATAGCTCAGCAATACACAATGGTTTTGACAAATAAGCTTAATGAAGTGGAAGAGAAGGAAGGAAAACGTATAGAAGAACAGTGGCAGACGGTCCAAGATATAGCCTAATACAACACACGGCGGAAACTGTGCTGAGCAGAAAGAAGAAACTGAGGATGCAGCATTGGTTTGATGAAGAGTGTAGAAAGAAGATTGAAGAAAGGAATGAGGCAAGAAGAAGAATGTTACAAAGATGAACAAGAACTAATGTAGAGGAATATAGGAAGAAGAGAAACAAAGCGGACAAGGAATGTTGAAAGAAGAAGAAGAAGAAGAAGAGAGATTTTGAGAAGCAGTGGATTGAGGAGTTAGAAGAGAGAAAGACGGCTTAGGAAACCAGAGAGTTCTATTCAAGGGTTAAAGATATAAAGAAAGGATTTCAACCCAGAGCAGCTTTCTGTAAAGATAAGAAGAGCAACTTGATTGGAGGTAAAGATGATGATAAATAGATGGGTGGAGTATTTTAGTGAATTTCTGAATGCGGAAATTGGATATGAAGGTGAGATAGAAGTTGGACAGAGGGAGGAGATGGGACAGGAACAAAATTGAGTAGAGACGGACCTGGAATCAGTCAAGGAGCCCACATTGGAAGAGGGTGAAGATGGAATTAGGGCCCTAAAAAATAATAAGGCGCCGGGAGAAGATAACATCACAGCAGAAATGATAAAATATGGAGGGGAAAAACTAACAAGACGGTTGCATAAGATCATGGTAGAGATATGGCAAAAGGAGCATATGCCAGAGCAGTGGAACATAGCAATACTCTGCCCTATACATAAGAAACAAGACAAAGCAGACTGTGGTATTGTGTATAAAGTTTTAGCAAAAATTATAGCTGGAAGGTTGAGAATATAGGCTATGTAGAGGAATATCTAGGAGATTACCAGTGTGGCTTCAGAGTTAATAGATCTACTACGGACCAGATTTTTACCATCAGACAGATCCTTGAAAAATGTTAAGAGTTCAACATCGATGTACACCAGCTGTTTATAAATTTTGAACAAGCATATGATAGCATTAAAAGGAATCAGCTATGGAAGGCAATGGAAGAGGCAGGAATACCTAATAAATTAACAAGAATGGTACAAATGACTTTGGAAAGAACAACATGTAAAGTAAAGGTTGAAGGTATTTTACCTTTGAAGTTAACCAAGGATTACGACAGGGTGATGTTTTCTCCACCTTACTGTTTAACATTGCCTTGGAGAATGTAATGCGAAGGATACAAGAGGGCAACGCAGGAGGAACATTGCTTAACCAAGTGACGCAAGACCTTGCTTATGCAGACGATATTGATTTATTATCTAGGAGGAAACAGGATTTGGAAAAGAAGCTGAGAAAATTTAGGAATACGGGGCAGAGATTGGATTGACGATTAATCAGTCAAAAACAAAGTATATGCTAACATCTAGGAGAAAATATAATGAATTAGAGAAACATGTGAAACTGAATGAGAAAGGATATGAACGCTGTAAAAATTTTAAATATTTAGGGTCAATGATAGCTGGTATGGACACTTAAAGGGAATGGAAGAGAAGAAGTTTCCCAAGAGCATACATGAGATGCAGATGCAGAAGAAACGACCAAGGGGAAGACCAAAAGATAGAAGGCTGGAAGGAGTGAAGGAATGTGTCAAGAAGAGAGGCGAGGACTGGACCAGAGTGACAGCAGAGAGGTGGTGGGAAGAAGGGACTAAGTGGCGAGGCTTATGTTCCAAACAGACCCAGTCTGGGGCTGGAAACTGTACAAGATGATGATGATGATGATAGCTGAAAACAATGATATGAGAGAAGAAATACATGCAAGGATAGCAGCTGGAAATAGGAGTTACTTTGCTTTAAGCAAAGTTTTTAAATCAAGAAGTCTTAGTAGAAATCTGAAGCTGACTTTATAGGGTTACCAACTGAAAATTTCCAAATGCAGGACATTGCTTAGCATAAAGCAGGGCATTTAAGAAAAATGCCTGACAATTTCAATCGATAACAAAATTATGCATATATTACACACAACTTTTTACAAAAGGAAATACCTTACTTTATGATCAGTACTTGCTGCAGTTCATTTCCTTGAAGCTGTATTTTTCAACAGAACCTACTTTTGAAAGAAGACGCGAGTTATTTTCTTGAAGTACAAATTTATAAAATTCTTCACATGACACATCTTTGAAATTGAACTTCACAAGTAACATTCCTTTCACTGATTCTGCCAACAAACGGTTCCTTTCCTTTGTCCATTGAGCATTTATGAATGAAAACACACGTTCAGTGGAGGCATTGCTGCCTGGTATGTCAAAGAAAAACTGGCAAATGTTCAAAAGTTCAGAAAATACCTCAATGTTCTGGCACGTATTTAAAAAACAGACCATTGTTGGTCTAGTGTTGTATCTCTATCCAAAGTTGAAGTTTTAGAATAAGCCCTTACGTTGCAGAACTGGTCGAATAATTTTGAATCATCTATTCCTACACCTTATGACTTTAAGTACTGAATACATGGTACAATATCGTCAAAGCTGAGGTCTTTAATGTTCTGAAGTTTCAACCATTTGAAACACTTGAATTCCTCTATAGGATGCATCCATTTATCCAAGTACTCAGTGCAAGTTTCAAGAAACAAGATACATTCTCCATAAACACCTTGCATTCTTTATCCAAACCATCTTCTGAAAATGTATTTAACATCTGTCTGACTTTAAGGGGAATGAATTGACCTTCAAGTCTGCCTTTCAATGAAGATTGGACAGAATCTAATTTCAAGCACTTCTAAAACTGAATTATTTTCTTTCTCAAGTGACAAAATTTTATAGTGAAAAATGTGCATGGTTGAGGAAAGAAGCAAAAGATAGAGCTCTGAAAAGTCATTTTCAAGGAAGTTTCTAATTGATGAAGGTACTGACTTCCTACCCTGAGAAAGAAAGTAGGATTTCAGAGCTGGGAACAATTGCAGGATTCTTTCAACTGCTGGATAAAATGTTAACCAACTAGTCTTAGAATGATTTAAAAGCTGCAGATAATTTACTTCAACAAGTTCACAAAAGTCTTTCAGTTCCTGATTGCGCACTGCATATATGTGAAAGAAGTTGAAAATTTTCATCACCACAGACTCAATATCAACAGGAAGAGCATCAGCCCCAAGTTGCAAACAGTTATGTAGAATGTGAGCAGGACATCCAACACCTACTATGTTTTCATTCAAGTCTTTCTTCCCTTCCCTGCGTGCAAGGCCTCCAAAATTAAAATTGGCATTGTCTCCAGAAAATGCAATGCATCTAGAAGTAATTTTATGCTTTTTGAGAGTATCTGAAATATAGGAGGACATACATTCAGAACTTTCATTTGGACATGCTTGTAAATCAAGAACTTTTATCTGAATGCCATTATTTTTGTAATCAAAGAATTGGATGACAATTGGAAACAACTTCAGTGCACGATGATTGCTTGCATCTGTTCCTAGGCCAAAAAATGGAACTTTATTGTTAAGAGTTTCAATTATAATATATGTCGAGTGAGGAGCAATAACATTATTTATTATGGCTTCTGTTTTAGTTCTTGCACAGGTCTGTTTCTGTGCTACTTCAGAACCTAAGAACATACTCTTATTCAATTTAGTTGTGCAGTCATTGATTTGTACGACTGGTGATGGAAAACTGTATGAAATGACATTGTAGCTTCTGCGGCTTGAACTTTTTTTATCATCTGGCGAATATTTGGGAGTGGCAAATGATAACATTGAACATGATATTGACCTAGTTCTCACCATCTTTGTGTGTTTTTCACTGTTAACGTGTCTTTCCAAGGCACCAACACCTTTGTATCCGGCATTAACATAACTATCACACACTGAACATTTCGCTTCACTTTCACTGCGTCCGTGAGTAAAGCAAGGATACTTACATTTTAGTTTATCCGAAAATTTACACTTTCTTTTTTTAGATTCACTCCGTTCAGGTTGCAAAGATAACATACCGGTACGTAATAGGATGCAATGAGATTAATATTTCACTCCACTCGCTGCATACTCGCAGTATAATTTACGGCGACAACCAGATAACCAAACACGATAGCTGCAAATCATATGGCAAGCACATGTAAACTGCAGCTCTCGACACTTCCGATTTCTCTCAACATAAACGTGGAAATGAAGCGCGTTGATTGATTGATCGATGCCTGGACTTCGAGTTCAATATATCGAATATTAGTATTACATATTTCCACCCTTGGAAGTAGCGCCCTGAGCACATGTAGTTGATGTACGATACAATAACATGCTGTCTTCAGCCTAAAACCTAAGTGAGCAATCTTGTAACGAAAAATGCCGGATAATGCGATAAATTAGAAATGCCGGCCGGACATAACCAAAATGATTGAAAAGCAGGACATGTCCGGCAAAAGCCGGACGGTTGGTAACCCTAACTGTATATCGTACGGTAGTGAGACCTGTGGTGATGTATGGTTCATAGACTTGGACCATAACACAAGGTGATGAGGAATTGCTAAGGAGATGGGAAAGGAAGATACTCAGGAAAGTATATGGACCAGTAAAAGAGGGTGAATTCTGGCGAATCAGAAATAATATGGAGATAAGATGGTAAGCCAGATATAGTAGTGGAAATAAAGAGTAGTAGACTGCGTTGGTTGGGACATGTAGAAAGAATGACAGAGAACAGGGTAGTAAGGAAGGTCTTCAATGGGAAGCCAGGAGGACGGCGTGTGAGGGGAAGACCTAGGACCAGATGGCTGGACAACGTGGAGGAGGATCTGAGAAGGATGGGAGTCAGAAGATGGAGAACCAAAGCAGTCAACAGGGAAGAATAGGTGGAGATTGTCCGGGAGGCCAAGGTCCCACAAGGCTGTAGCGCCTAGGAGTAAGTAAGTAAGTAAGTAAGACTTTACTGTAGTCAAGTTAATTCGGGCAGTTGATTTCTATGTTCCACTCCTTAAAACAATAAGCACCACTAGCCCAGGGCAGATAAAAGAGAGGTGGCCGGTACACGTAAGTGGAAGTAATATATGGGGGCCCAGTGGTCGCCAACCCAAGTTTCAATAGTTGTGAGCCCCTGGAGAGTGGAAATGTTAGTCAATGTAGACCCCTTCTCCCGGAGAGGCTCTTTTGTTGTATGAATTATTCATGGGGCCTAATTACCACTCCGTCACGTTCAGTAACCGCTTTACAGAAAGTGACTACAGATCAAAATGAAAACACCCATATTGTTTTGTTGCTTATTTTAGGGGCTGCGACATCGTGGTCATATGGCCCCATGTATTTTTGGGTGTGTGTATTTAATATGTGTGATAACCTGTGTTATCGTGATGGCTGTACTAGAGTGTGTATTTGTAAATTGGGGATAGACCTTGGGAAGGAGGTGACAAGTTAGGAACCATCCCAGCATTTTCCTGGAGTAGAAGTGGGGGGGACCACGGAAAACCACTTCCAGGATGGGAAGCGAACCCGGACCTCTGGGGCGACAGCCAAGAAAGCTAGCCCCTACACCACGAGGTGGGGGTTATAGCAAGGTTCATACGACGCAGCAAATTGTTAGCGTGCCCAATAAATCACCATCAAAATATACGTTTGAAGCACCAACGATGTAATGATGTCACATTTTCAGTCAAGAAACTGCATGCAGAAACAAATACACCAAGGGAATAAATATAATATATATTGCCTCGACAATCATACATGTGCACGTGAATGGACTGGGAAAGGGTTTAGCCCTATATAATGTGATAGAGATTTGCAGCTAATAGGAACTCCTATTGGAGGGCTATAAGGCGAGTATTTATTTTAGCCTATTTTCATTTATGAATAAAATAGGCTTATGAGATCACCTTTTGTCCATATGTATGTGTGTGTGTGCGTATGTGTGTGTGCCGGTGTGTGTGTCCCCCTCTAATAAAATCTAAACGGCTAGAGCGATTTCAAAGAAACACGGTAAGGTAGGCTACTATCTTGTCCGACCCCTACCGTGTCCTTCAAATTTTATTACGTCTCACCAATCCAACATGGCGGCTGTGAAAAATATTTCACCGGCATTCTATATCTCCACAACTGCTACTGATATCACCCTGTACGGCGATAAAAGGTACTACTAGACGTTCACCTATGTGACGTTCAAAAACCTGTTAAGTACTTATCGAACATGGCAGCCAAGCAAACTTGAAACATTAAAAAAGACTTTTCACGCGATTTAACCATCCGAGCACAGTGAAACATGACACAGCAAATGTTTGTACACATTATAATGCACTGGCATCTAATTTAGTTCAATTGTTCACATTGTTCGCTGTGCGAGGTTTTTAAATTTTTTAAATTAAGTTTCTATTTCTTGTGTCCTCATCATGCGATCAAAGTCAACGCCTGAATAATGAACCTACGCAATAATCGTCATCTAAGAGTACATAACTCTATGGCCTACATTTATCAAAATCCAACATGGCGACCATCCGATATATTTTGATGGTTCTCAATATCTACTAATCTATGACAGCAATCAACCAGAAATTTTGTATGTTGATAAAGGCTATTAACATAAGTTCACCTATGGAACTTTCAATAACCTGGTGAGCACAAATCCAAAATGGCGGTGACGCGAAATTTAAATATTAAAATGGACGTTTCTCGCAATTTAGCCATCCGAGCACAGTGAAACTTAGTACGGTAAATGCTTATCCAAATTTTAATCCACTGGCATCTAATTTATTTGAGGTGTTTTCATACCCGCAAAATGGCGGCTGTACGAAATTCTAAAATCTCGTTTTTATTTCTTGTGTCCTAATCATGCGACTGAAGTTTGAATAATACACTACGCAATAATCTTCATGTAATGGAACAAAACTCTATGGCTTACTTAATAAAATTCCAACATGGTGACCAACCGAAATATTTTGACGGTTCTCAATATCCACGAATCTATTAGACTACAGCAATCAAACTGAAATTTTGCATGTTGATAGAGACAATTAACATAAGTAGGATATATGAAAATAGGCTATTTAGTTCTTCACGGAACTACTTGTAATTAAGTCTACTCAAACAAGTATAGCCTACAGATATAGCCTATAGCAAATATAGTTTATAGGTACATTTGTACTGACCTTAGCTTCCAATAGCTATGCTAGTGCATGTTAATATGAGGCGAAGGCCTATACTAGTGCTCCAGTGGGCAGAACGCGAACTACAACTGGGACAATGTTTACGAAGAGAACACCTCGAGTGAACAGACTTTATATTATTGGAGGGTAAGCTCCGTCAAAATCACAGTAGGTACACTAAGTATGCTGCACTTCTTCATATACTTCAAGATGTTTGAGACAAATGGCGTTGACGATAATGGTGCTTATATTATTGTGGAGCTTATTCCGAAGTAACTTCCCCTGGGGACGATTCCCCAGCCCAAGTCAAGTTACAAACTGACTACAATGGGTGCAGTGGCCTGTGCTGTTGGAGTGTCGCGGTAGAGTGCTCACAGGCGTTACCATCGATCGGTGTCATTTTCAGCATCTCTCACCATTCAGAGCTCGGCCCTGCGGCTGATTAACATGACAGACCTGAAGGATGAAAATCCACAGCCTGCTTCCAGTCGACCGACTGGGTCAGGGATGAAATGAATGAAGCCCCCATCTAGCGGCGATGATATGAACTGTGCTGGCTGCCGAAGCCTGTCGCACTCGTCTGAGGCAATGATTAAATGAATGACAGATGAAATGAAATGATAGTGGAGAGTGTTGCAGGAATGACATTTTTGGCAGGGAAAACCGGAGTACCCGGAGAAAAACCTGTCGGCCTCCGTTTTGTCCAGCACAGATCTCACATGGAGTGACCGGGATTTGAACCACGAACTCAGCGGGGAGAGGCCGACGTGCTGCTGCCTAAGCCACGGATGCTCCACGACCAGAAGGCTCCCGGGTTTAATTCTGGACTGCGCTATAGAATTTTAATCTCATATTCGTTTCGCAGGTTCGGGGACTTGGTATGTGTTATGTCTTCGCCAGTCAAGTCATCCACATCACGACGCGCAGGTCGCCTACGAGTGTCAAATTGTAAGACCTGAACCAGGACTCTCGAAGAACACAAGCTATTATTATTATTATTATTATTATTATTATTATTATTATTATTATTATTATTATTATTATTATTATTATTATTATTATTATTATTATTATTATTATTATCAATGTTATTATTATTTGCAATTCTGCCAGGTAGTGCGATTTAACAACTGTAAAGATTCGTATGCCGGGCCCGTGGTGTTGGGGTAGCACGCCTTCCTCTCACCCGGAGGCCCTGGGTTCAACTCCCAGCTCCATCAGGAAATTTAGAAACTGACGTGAGGGCTGGAACGGGGTGTACTCAGCCTCGTAAAGACAATTGAGTAAAGGCAGTGCCCCGGTCACGAAAACCAATATTAACGGCCAAGCGGACCCGATGTGTTGACCACGTGTTACCCCCACGATCTTTAGTTTCGATTGGCAGGCGTAGGTTCTTCATGGGCCGTGGTGCTGCGGGGTTTTCATAGTTTAGTGTTAACATGTGCATAGTCAACAGTGTCAAGCTTAGCCTATGGTTAATATTCAGCTCTTGTAAATATGCCTCCTAGGTTCCACGTATTGTGGATAATCCTTTCAATTTGTGACTTGAATAGCCTACTGTAGCCTATAGCTTAGGCCTACTTGAAGAATATCGTCCAGTAGGCTAACCGTAAAATTTTCTTGTTGTTGTTGTTGTTGTTATTGTTGTCGTCGGTTCATTTAGGGGCTTTGTGACATCGTGGTCATGTAAAGGTGCGTATACACTTACGCGCCGCGCCGCTCGCGCGCAGCAAGTTCGCTAGATTAGTGCGGGGTTTCGAAGCTGCGCGCGCGCGGCGCACGACGATCCATCTCCTGTCGGTTTTTTCCACGCGCACTTTGAGTGTTCGCAGTTCAGATTTGGACGGGATTGTGAGAAATTCGTTGTTTTTCGCGCGCATCTGATTGCAATATTTGTGCGTTTTGAGTGGTGATAATGGAGTGATAAAACTGATCGATGCTTATCGCAAAAAAGCATCTTCTGAGGGATCCTCAACATAAGGATCATTTTAAGAAACCATTAGACTAAAAGCAGATGCCTGGAGGGAAATAGGGGCTGAGATGGATATACTGTATCTGCGGACCAATGCAAGAAGAAGGTGATATCTCTGCTGTCTTCCTACCGGCGTGAGAAAAGTAAAATAAATCGCAGGGCGGAAATATGTATCTTCTTTGGAAATGTGGGGTCCAATCTTCTGCAGCAGATTCTCAAAGTCAGAAGGTGACAATCGAGTAAAATTCTTATACTGGCCGCTTATTTCTTGTGACTTCAAGTCCATCATTAGCTCCGCACCATTCCTTTTATAAAACAGGTCAGTGTGCCACCAACGTCGTCGTCGTTTCTTTTTCTTTTTGCATAAACTTGCCATTAAAAAAGCTGCACCACTCATCACCGCAATCGCGAGGTTTTCCTCGTGCGTCGGGGACATGATTATATTTACTACACTCCAAACTGACTAGCGAATGTTCGTGGGTTTCCTATGGATCGCGGGAGGTTCGTCTAAATAATAATTCTGGACGAGCAACACACGCGCGGCGCGCAAGTGTATACCCACCTTAAGTGTGCTTGGGCGTGTGTGGAATTTGTCTGATAACCTGTGCCATTGTGACAACTGTACTTGTGTGTGTATTTATGATTGGGGCTAGTTTTAGGGTAGGAGGTGGCCGTGGTCTTGGCGTAGGTACCATAATGGCATTCGCCTGGAGTAGAAGTGGGAAGCCACAGAAAACCATTTCTAGGATAGTTAAGGTAGAAATCGAACCCTCCTCTTCTCAGTTCTGCCTCACGGGGTTGAATGAACCCCGTTCCAGCCTGCAGAAAGGAATGTCAGTACATTTCTTGTAAGAGCCGGTAATCGAACCCTGAGCTCCACGGTGACACTCAGGAATGCTAGTCACTAAGTCACGAGGTGGACAAACTGCACTCTTGATAGTGTAGTCGTTTTGGGCA
Organism: Meconema thalassinum; assembly: GCA_946902985.2. Lineage (NCBI taxonomy): Eukaryota > Metazoa > Arthropoda > Insecta > Orthoptera > Tettigoniidae > Meconema > Meconema thalassinum. The sequence goes on along the minus strand of OX336389.2, from coordinate 853,307,028 downwards.
GGATTTTCTTAGGAACTGTTGTAAATCATCGAATAGGGTGTAAAACAGTCCTCGATTCTGTCTTTCCAAAACCTGTGGATGGGCCCTTGATAACGTCATTAAGTGCCCTCAGGATTCAATGACCTTGAGGAATCCTCTCATGAAGCCACTTGACCTTGGGAAATCTCCTCGTGACGTCACTGTATCCTTTACCCAAATCTGAGAGTAATTTGGGGGAAATTTGGGGAATTTAGGGGAAATCTGGGGGAATTTCACACTCAATGGTTGGCCTTGAGGAAGGCCCACCGCCGCATGGTCACCATCTTGAAAGTATACAACTGATGATCTCGTACTTTTGGCCTCTTACACTTCTCATAAGTTAATAGGCTTTTGATAATTAGCAGTGTTCGTAGGTATATTGATTTACGCATTGAATGCTAGGCTTGTTGCTATTTTGTCTTTGTTAAAATGGTGGTGTTATAAAATATGGGATTGAGATGCCCTCTGCCAGTGGTACCTCTGTAGCAAATTTTATTCAATTTGGTTTCGTCCTTCGGGAATTGATAGGAAGGACACACACAGTACTCCGTACTGTGAGAAGGGCCGGAATCTCTACAGGGCTTCAGTGAGTGTTACCTCATCGTCAGTTTAAACTATATTAAAGCACGCCTACTCTGTACTACGAGAAGGGCCGGCATCTCCACAGGACGTCCGTGAGTGTTACCTCTTCGTCGATTTATCGTAAAGAACCCCTACTCCACACTGCCACAAGGGCCGGCAGGTCTACAGGATTTCAGTGAGTATTACCTCTTCGTCAGTTTATCTTGAAGCACCTCGCCTACACTGCTAGTAGGCCCATTATCTCTATATAAGAGTTGCCCCATCACCGGTAGATCTTAAAGCGCCATTCCCTAGGCTGCGGGCAGAGTCGGCATCTCGGGTTAACCATCATGAGAGTTACCTCATTGTCATCTTAAATGAATCCCCCCTCCTCACCTGCGCTGAGAATAAAGACAGCATCTCTAAAGGACTATCATGAGAGTTACATCATCGTCAGTATATTTATCACCCACCCCAACTGCACTGAGATTAGAGACAGATTCTCTACAAGACTTTCATGGTTCGTTACAGAAGAAAATTCTCTCTCTACAGGGGGAGTCATAATTATCAACACTGAATGTTATATATTGTAGCAGGTATTTTCTTATTTTATTTTTTTACGTTTTAGTGGTGGTGATAAATCGAAGGGACCGGGTCATTTGGTCCAATTTTCTAGTGTAGCTATCGTAAATTAAAGGTGATACAAATGTAAATTTCTGAAAGGAACTTCTCTTGCAGATGTTCTATTGGACCGGGTTTCGAAAAGTTGATAAACCAGTACACAATTCATCGGTGATTTAGACTAATCAGGTATTGTAGATAACGCGTCATCCTGTGACTTTGGAGTGAACACATATTATCCAGTTCTGGAGGTGTGTTGATGTGAGTTATCTTGAGCAACGATGAAAGCTTTGATTTAAGGCAGTATAGTGTACAGTGTACCATAGTATTGAAACCAATCAGGCGAGCCTGAATGGATGGTTTCATTACAAAAGAATTGCGATGCCCAAAACAGACCACATTAATATAGTCAGAATAAAGCTGAGTTTGAACAGGGGAGTCCTGCCAGCCCACGCTATCATGTTAAATAAATAAACATTACAGCATTACTGTATCTCATGTTACTCACGCCAGGGATTCACCCGTGCGAGTAAGAAGAAAGGAAGGGGCGTGGCTTATCAACCAAGATAACACGTGATATTAAGCTTTCACAAAGTAACAAGCAATATTAAACTCACTTAAGAAAGAGAAAATCAGGAACATAAATCAAAATTCAATTTTATACTTTACAGCGGGTTAATTGGACAAATAATTATAATTAACGACCCAATTAATTGCGCAGAAACTGGTCTACAGTGAGTTATCCAAATACCCGGGCTTACATCTGACGTCAAGACCCGAACGGGAATTACCTCTTTCTGTGCATAGAAACAAAAATAGATGCTCCCTGAATTACCAGAAATACGTGAAAACGTACAATCGGATTTCAAATCCATTTATATATTTGGAACCTGTGAATCATAAGCTTTCAGAAAATGAGGGTGGCAAATTTTTCAACCCATTTCTACAGGATTTGAGATCACGTGACTCGAAGTCGGTTCCGGTCCGGTCTTAAAACATATAAATATAAGCACCGTAGTAGGTTCACACACAGTCTACGATCGCATATGAGAGGCGGAAGCCCCTGCCAGTTAACCTAAGGTTTGGGCGATAAAGAAACCGCGAATAAATAAGTTCGAACTGCAAAAGTGCTATAATTAAGTGTAAGCCCACAAGATAAGTCTTAATCTCGTGGAATTATCCCGGATTAAGTAGGGATAAATGCCACCGGGATTTAACAAAAAGCATAGAAGATTTAAGGCGTCGACCAACATAGAGACGTCGAACATTGCTCGTAGCTAAGTCAGCTATTTAAATGAACTGTACGCGAATTGGCAAGATTCGCTCGGTATAGCTGTGAAGCATTGTACGCAACCCAGAAAACGTGTCCCAACGTGTGATTTATTAGGGTTAAAACACCATAGTGCCACGTAGGTGACAAGCCTCACAAGGACATTCCATTGTTAATATTAAGCAAGTGTAAATATATATTTTTAGTGTTAATTAACAATTACAATGTGTGTTCAAGTGGGAAGTGTCAACATAAATATGTGTAAAGTGTTGTGTAACCTTAAAATGGTCGGCTAAGCAGAGAGATGACGGGACGAAGACCTGTTCTGGTATACTTCCTTCAAGTTCAAAGAGTGAGTAAGTTACAAAGAAATGTATTTCCATTGCCAATTCTACCATAAGGATCGAGGTAAACCGTTGTATTTTAATACACTATATGTCAATCTCTTGGATTTATGTTGAGCATGTGACTGGGGGAATTAATAGTTATACAGAGAGCGATTGGTCGTCACTGAATACTTTAATTTGGAATTGCCTGTTATAAATGAAAGACGGGTTGATGGAGTAATAGATTTGTTTAGAGTGTTATTTTCCAGTCCCAGAAAATAGTCACTCGAAATTTCGATAATAATAATAATATTTTTTATAAAAATAATAATAATAATAATAATAATAATAATAATAATAATTTTCATAATGTTGCCAATGAACGATAAATGAACATGGATCACCAGAAAATAATAATAAAAAAAGTGATTGAAGCGGGACAAATCCATAGGACCTGTAATACTTAATTTCTGTAATTGGTGTAGTTATGATTCTAAGCACAGTATAGTCTAATTGTGATTGATAGTAGAACATATTCAGGTGAATAATGTGGTAATCCGGTAGTCGAGAGTAGCAAGAAAGTACTTTCAGTATAAGTCAGTATGTTGATGGGTGCAATTTCGGCGTATAAAAGAGGCCAAGGATAAGTCCTCATGTAATACAGAAATAGATATTCGTAGTTCTCGTAGGAGAGGCGTGACATAGTTAATGATGCGGCATGTATAAGTCCCATCCTGCGAGTATATTAGGATTAGGCAAGTGATAAGCCCTTACGTTATGTGATAGAAGAGGGATAGGCAGTGAATTAAATAAGTGCACCTTAACACACTATATGTAAGTAGGCTACTATGCAGATGAAGAGTGAAGAATCTACCGTAGTAAGTGTCACAATTAAGTATGTGTTCAGTCTATGGTTTAAGTCGAGAGACACCGATTGATGGTAGTTAGGTACGATCCATGTAGCATTTCTGTGTGACCAAGTATAGGAATACCTGCAAGTTAATTTGAGCAGAGGCATGGACCCTGCATAACGTAGGCCTAAATGTTTTTGTTTAATGCATGTGATTTGTAGGGCAAATTCCTGTCTTTGTGAATTTAGAACTGTGTTCGAGTCTACTCCTATAATACGTCTTAGGGCCGAATATAGATTTCTTGTCTAACTAAAGTGAATTTATTGACGGGGGAAGACGAATTGCTGATCCAGTTTAGATTTATTATAGATAGTTCCTAACGAGTCATTTCGAACTCACAACATAATAATGCTTTGTGAGCGATTGTCTTTTAGGGCAAAGTTTATGTTTGTATTTTTGTCAAGTAAATGGCCCCAGACACAGTTGTACAGTAACTTGTTCCCTCATTATTAGACTATGTGGTGGAAGTGGTAAATACTCACTTATCAGTGGCTTCATGTCACACATTTTAAATAGATCTTGATTGTTTTCTCCATCAACCATGTTAACTATCTTATTGAATTAGGCCACTCTCTTACGCTTTAAGAGCACATAAAACGGTGAACAGTAAGCTCACGTAATAATTGATTTCTTTTGACTTCGGCACGAGTCAGTAATATGCAAATTAAGGTAGCCTATCCTCATCTAACGTTTATTGTTTTCAATGTTTGAGTTTATGTGAATAATTTAATTGATTGATAGGCGATATTTATACTGCCAAAAATATTGTCAGGCTTTTCTATGGTTTTATTTAAACTTTGATAGATTTATGGATCATTGTAGATCATATGGTAACTTTATGAAGTTATGTTTATTTGTGATCTTCGAACTTTCTACCTATTCAAAGAAGACGTGTGCAGTGTGATTTGTGTTACAATTTCAGTAGGCTATTGTAAATTAGGGCTAAACTTTGTTTGACATTTTAGTTCATTTTTATTTAACGTTCATGTTTGATTTTTTTATATATTTGGATTGTAATAATTTAGTTGTCTTTTTTTTTAATTTATAAATGCAAATTCTTAGTGAAAGATAGGCTATGTGTTGCTTATTTCACTACTCTTAAGAACCTGTGTGCAGACCTCCTAATGTGCTATAGTGTTTCTAATCCAAAAGAATCAGGTATGCCCCCGAGGCTGATATTATTTATACTACAGTAATGATCTACATCATTCACAAACGGTTACAATACCTAAGACCACTTTTCCATCTCCAAATATAATTTATATGTAGGCTATATTATCTAAAATGGCAATAATGTTTGTATAATGAGATTGACATTGTTGGCCTATAGTCTACTTTATCACAACGTCGGTCATATATTAAGACTACTAAAACTACTAAGTCCATCACGTCATGAAATATATATTTAATTGACAGAAAGTTTTCTCCACCGAACTACTTATTCAACATGTGTTACAGTGGCTCAAGAAAGTATTCGTCTGGTTAGTAGTTATATTAGTTCCTAACAAATGTTCTACTAAAACGAAGACATTCCGTTTATAACTGTTATTTCAAAAGGACATTAAAATGCGATACACGTACTTTCTGGAAACCGGTTAATAATGTTTTCAATACGTCTCGGACCTGTGGGAGTGACGGAATTCCACTTCTATATGACAGCCCAGACTCCTTGGAAACGAACAGGCAATCGAACTGGTATTTGGTGGGATTCTATTAATATTGACGGGGCTATGGAAGGAGGAAATCAGAACTAGCCGAGTTAGCAAGTAGCATAAGATTCGATATTATAGGTATTAGCGAAGTTCAGATATAGAGAGATAGGGAAGAGGAAAAAGGAGATTACAGGCGTACCTGTGAGGTGTAAAACGAGATAGGGCAAAGTAGGGAGTAAGGTTGCAATTCAAGAAAATCACAAAACAGCTACTGCAAGGTATGTAGTCTAGGCTTAACGAGCTATTAATGTGCATGGGTTGGGAAATCTCACGAACTTGGGTCAGGATTGCTTCAGTGTATGCTCCATGTGAAGGAGCGAACCAGGATGAAGTAGACCAATTTCATGAGGGCACTGAGTAATGAGAATTAACAATACAGATAGTGTAGTGCTGATGGGGATTTCAATGCTAGAAAATAAAATAGAACTGAAGGGTATGAGAAGTTAATGTTTAAGAGGGGTGAGGATAGGGAAGGGAACATAAATGGGAAAGGTTTACAGGATCTTTGTGCCAGCATGGGATTAGCTGTTACAAACTCATTTTTGGAGCGTAAGGAGATCGTCACATACACATGTGAGAGAAGAGAACAGGGTCAGAATGAAACTAAACCATTACTGACTTTCAATTTAGGAAACTGCAGGGTATTCCAGGTCATTTTTTGACGAAACAGACCACAAAGTGATCTGCAGAAAATGAGCATAGTTAGACCTAAAGTGCAGAAAGTGAGGGCTATTTGCCGACGGTTGAAAATATCCAGGATAAGCAACTTAGGCGGAAGTGCATGGAAATGTTGGTGAGAAATTTTGAGGGGAAGATTACAAACAATTGTAGGACATTAAAACAGAATGGTCAGGATACGGAGATACTACAGTACTAGAAGTAGCAAAGGTATGTCTTGGGACAACAGAGTGTAAAGAATGGAAAACTCGCACATCTTGATGGAATGACATAATGAAGTCGGCTTGTAGAGGCAAAGAGAAGGTTTACCAAATAACAAGCAATCCAGCAGAAGAAAGCTTTATGTAGTGAAACGGAAAAGTAATAATAATAGCCTCATGATAATAATATAACGGGAAATCATGGGAGGAGTTTGAAGATAAATTAGAAACCTTAGGTCAAGCGGCAACTTAGCGGAAACTTAGAAATAGAAGAAAAGAAGAAATGAGCAGTGCTTTTGATAATCCTGGGAAACTCTTTGTAGATACCAAGGAAGTAATTTGGAAAATGGAAAGAATATTTCGAAAACTTGCTAGGCGTAAATGGAGACTTATCTGGCAATGTGACAGTATTTGAGATTCTGCATGAGGAGAATGAAGACGGGAACAGAATCACGGTTGAGGAAGTAGAGAGGATGCTAAATTAACTTCCATGTAACAAAGCAGCAGGGCTAGGTGAAATTCGGCCAGAAATGGTGAAGCATAGTGGGAAAGCAGGGTTGAAATGATGGCATAGGATAATCGAATTCGTTGAGATTTAGGAGGGTTAACCTCTGACTGGACAAAAGCAGTAATCGACCAAACTTAGGCCTATAAGCAAGGCAACAGGAAAGATTGCAACAATTATAGAGGAATTTCTTTGATGAGTGTCCCGAGCAATGTGTAGCCTATACAGGCATTGCAGGAAGGAAAGTTCGATCGTTGGACGAGAGTAATATGAATAAAAACCAGTGTGGCTATAGGGCACAACGAGGATATCAGGATAAGCTTTTAGTATGTGCCAAGTTACCGAGACCTAGAGAAGGCGTAGGCCTACAATAGAGTACCAAGGGTGAAAATGCTGAGCATCCTGACGGATTATCGTGTCGACAGAAGGCTGCTTACAAGGCAATCAAAGGTATTTATGTTGATAATCAGGCTGCAATGAAAGATGATGGTAAGATAAATTCTTGCTTTAACGTTGTTTCAGGAGTCAGACAAGGCTGTAATCTTTCACCGCAACTGTTTATTTTATATATGGACCATTTGCTAAAGAAAATAAACTGGTAGGGTGAGTTTCATTTTGGAGGGAACCAGGTAAGCAGACTGAGACTGGCATATGCCGATGACCTTGTTGCAATGACAGCCTCCGTCGAAAGTTTACGACCGAAGAGGACAGGCGGTGCTGGTGTGACGTCAGCTCACACCGCTGTACATGCTCGCACCGAAAAAGAGTGTAGCGTGTGACGTCACCGCGCTTTGTACGCCTGCCGCAGAGGACAAGGATTTAGTTTGAGGCATGCGGGATGCAGCAATGTAGTAAAGATAGGAAACATACAGGTGATAATAACACAACGAACGTCTTGGATGTCGTAATGTTAATGCTCCTTGTTGCAATTACACAATTGATCACAGGTTATAACCATTGGCATTTCGGCTCTCTCCTATCAAAAAGAAGTAACAAAAGTAGTTAATGTGAAGGACAGTCATGCTATAACCTAAATAGAACTGAACGTAGTGCCATTTTCCCTGCACATTAGAAAAGAGCCATACAATCACGGGGACATTTTCCGACACTTTCTGTTTCGTTTTTCTTGAACTAGTTTATCAATGTTAGGACGTAGTGTCTGGGAAAGTTGTAATCGAAGTCTGCATGTTAAGTTGTGATCTGACAAGGTACTGTACTTCGAGATTTGGACTTAGCCAGTTTCATAATAGAAAATAATTGTTCGCTCACATAATGTCGAACCGAACATACACACATCAAAAAAAGTTTTGCATCACCTCGGTTCCAAGAGTTCCGGAACCTTTAAATACAAAGGGAATAGAGATCAACACAAACAACATTTCAGCTCGTTTTATTGCTCATGAGACCCACACATTGCATGTTGTACCATCATACAGCTAGACTTTCAGCATTTGTGGTCCAGATTGCAGTACACACCACTACCTCTAATACCCAGTAGCACGTCCTCTTGCATTGATGCATGCCTGTATTCGTCGTGGCATACTATCCACAAGTTCATCAAGACACTGTTGGTCCAAATTGTCCCACTCCTCAACGACAGTTCGGCGTAAATCTCTCAGAGTGGTTGGTGGGTCAAGACGTCCATAAACAGCCCTTTTCAACATATCCCAGGCATGTTCGATAGGGTTCATGTCTGGCGAACATGCTGGCCACTGTAGTCGAGCGATGTCGTTATCTTGAAGGAACGCATTCACAAGATGTGCACGATGAGGTCGAGAATTGTCGTCCATGAAGACAAATGCCTCTCCAATATTCTGCCGATATGGGTGCACTATGGGTCGGAGGATGTCATTCAGGTATCGTAAAGCCGTTTCGGAGCCTTCCATGACCACCAGTGGCGTACGTCGGCCCCACATAATGCCACCCCAAAACATCAGGGAACCACCACCTTGCTGCACTCGCTGGACAGTGTGTCTAAGACGTTCAGCCTGACCAGGGTGCCTCCAAACACGTCTCCGACGATTGTCTGGTTGAAGGCATATGCGACACTCATCGGTGAAGAGAACGTGATGCCAATTCTGTGGGGTCCATTCAGCATGTTGTTGGGCCCATCTGTACCGCGCTGCATGGTGTCGGGGTTGCAAAGCTGGACCTCGCCATGGACGTCGGGAGTGAAGTTGCGCATCATGCAGCCTATTGCGCACAGTTTGAGTTGAAACACGACGTCCTGTGGCTGAACGAAACGCATTATTCAACATGGTGGCATTGCTGTCAGGGTTCCTCCGAGCGGCAATCCGTAAGTAGCGGTCATCCACTACAGTAGTAGCCCTTGGGCGGCCTGAGCGAGGCCTGTCATCGACAGTTCCTGTATCTCTGTACCTCCTCCATGTCCGAACAACATCGCTTTGGTTCACTCTGAGACGCCTGGAAACTTCCCTTGTTGAGAGCCCTTCTTGACACAAAGTAACAATGCGGACGCGATCGAACTGCGGTATTGACCTTCTAGGCATGGTAGAACTACAGACAACATGAGCAGCGTACCTTCGTCCTGGTGGAATGACTGGAACTGATCGGCTGTCGTACCCCCTCCGTCTAATAGGCCCTGCTCATGCATGGTTGTTTACATCTTTGAGCAGTTTTAGTGACATCTATGAACAGTCAAAGGGACTGTATCTTTGATACAATATACACAGTCAACGTCTATATGCCGGAGATCTGGGAACCGAGGTGATGCAAAACTTTTTTTGATGTGTGTACATAATATCCGTGCAGCAAGTGCATACAACCTGTTCGCATCGAGGGCTCTCCACAGCAGGTCCGTACGCACAGCGCCGTTGCTCTAGGCAACATGGTATTACACGGCTCTCGCCTGACGACACACGAACTGATAGGCTTGCCCTCCGTTTCGATACGCCACACTGCTTGTAGCTGTCTTCCCTTGGTTTACAAGCCAACATGTTAGAGCTTGAACGGAAATGTAGGGAATATGGTACTGCTCGGGTCTAAGCTGCGTGATCCAGAGAGGAATGTGCATCGCGGACTATGAGAAGTGGTATTGACGAGTGATGAGGTTTCTCGGTCCGTGCATAGTACAGAACCAAATACATTCGTCGGTGACTCACTCACTCATTCGCAACACCACAGTGGTTTGAGCAACGGCCCTATGTTAGCAGTATTGGAATAGAAAGGAATGCCAGATATCACGGTGGGCTGTTGACAGATCCTTCTCTTCTCGCCTGACCCTTCCCTGCTCTTTCCCCTCACCCCGCAAGTTCACAGAGCTTGGACCCGAGCAGTATGTAAATCAGCATTAGAAACAAGTTATGTCGGTAGGAATGAAACACAAGAAAATAGAATACCAGGTAGGAGGAACTAAATTGGAGCAGGTGGAACATTTTACGTTGGCTACTTAGGTTGTAGGCTTAAATTCGTTCAGGTTGGTAGTATGGTGGTTGCTGTTGTTTTATTTGAGGGGCTTGGACTTCGTGACATTTATCCCCGTGTATTTGGGTGTGTGTAGCCTATATATAAGTTGTCTGATAACTTGTGTTATTGCAATGTCTGTAGAAGTGTGTGTATTTGTAATTCGGGTGAAGATTGGGAAGGAACCGCCTACGCTGTATGGGAGTGAGAGCTGGATAGAATCCGATACATAACCTGGGGGTAATGTAGCGATGAATATTTCCCTATATCGCTTAATATTCAGACCGGCCTTGCTGTATGGAAGTGAGCAATGAACCGTCCCCCCATTTGCCAGTAGAAGCGGGAAATCACGAAAAATCAGTTCCAGGATAACTAAGATGGGAATCAACCCCAATCTCTTCTCAGTTTTGGTTTTCCCTCATGAGGCTGAGTGTACCCCATTCCAGCCCTCAGACCAGAATTAAATTACTTGGTTGAGCCTGGAATCGAACCTAGACATGCGGGCCGACAGCCAAGAATACTAGCCGCTACACTAAGAGGTGGTCAGTAGTAGACTACAGTGAAAGAGGTGCAGAAAACCCAATGCGGTGTATTCTCAACTGCGATCACTGTTATCTGCACGAAGTTAATGTAGCGATGAATCTTTTCCTATATTGCTTAATATTCAGACCGGCCTTGCTGTATGGAAGTGAGAGCTGGATAGAATCCGATATATAACCTGGAGGTAACTGATAGGTTGCTAGGATAAATATATGGGAGCAATGGCAGGAAAGTAGCCTACTGGTAATGAAGAGGTAACGGCTATTTCAGAAATGAACACGTTAGATGAAGCTGTTCGTATGAGCCGACTCAGATGGTGGGATCATGTGTTATGAATGGGAGAGGAGAGATTAACAAAGAGGCTAATGAGCTCAGCTATAACCGACAGCGGTGGCTACGCTCGGTAAAGCGCAGCGTTAGGTCATGGGGCCAAGCTCTCTGCTGACTCAGCAGACGCATGGGTTCGAGCCCCACCGTTGGTCGACCTTGAAATGGTTTTCCGTGGTTTCCCATTTTCAACACCAGGCAAATGCTGGAACGGTACCTTCTGACAGGCCACGGCCACTTCCTTCCACATCCTTGCCTAGTTTCATTCACCTTCATCCATTCTATCTCTCATCCCGACGCGCAGGTTGCCCACGGCGTCCATTAGAAAGACCTGCACTCAACCTCTCAGGAGGCCATACGATAAAAAAAAGGTCAGCTATAGGGGGTAAGAAAAGCAGATGTAGACCATGGAGGTGATGGGTATATTCAGTGATCAATGATTTGAAAGTGATAGGTGTAGAAGCAGAGGAGGCAGCAGTGGAGAATCATGGAGGCCAGACTAGAACGGACGCTTTAACGCAAATCAGTCTGAAATTAAAATGAATGCATAGCCTGCAATAAGAAAAACAACGTTTATTGCATTTCTACTTTAAAATCTGGTCCACGCCTTTCTCTCTCTCTCTCTCTCTTCAGTTGGTGCACGAGTACTGCAGTTAAATTGTTTTCACCTATGAAGCAGTGTGTGGCAAACGTTATATAAAATGGATCTACAGTAAAAAATAAGAAAGAAACTGAAGAAGAAATACAAACTGCAGTGAAATACTGTACTGTACGTACGAATACGTAAACCCTTCAAGGCCATAGTGGAAATGTTGTTGTTTTTGTTCACTTTAGGGGTTTGGGACAACTTGGTCATTATCCCCCATGCAGCCTAGTTGGATGTGTGTTGGACTTGTCCGATAACTCGCTTTTAGGTGATGACAAGTAGCGTGTTGCATCTGTATTATGGTCGGGGATAGGGAAGGTGCCCCGGGACTTGAAGTTAGGTATTATCCCGGAATTTTCCTAAAGAGAATGGGAGAAACCCCGGCAAAACCACACTCAGGGTGGCCGCTGTCAGCGCCGGGATTCGAACCTCTGATCTCCGGACTTGATGCAGCTTCCCTCGCGGCCGTGGTTCACGATTAACGAATAAAGATAGCTTTGAAGGCATTTTTCAGTGTTGCCTTATTGTCAATGGATATTGTAACTTTCAGTCGGTCAACACAAAATAATTCCAATTAGTTGCTCTTCAGTTGCCATACGCTAAATAAATAAATAATTCCAATTAGGCTACTGGCATATGTGGAAAAATAACGTGAAATAAATTACATGTGATTAAGATATACAGTATATAGTCTACTGTATAATGTCATGAACTGGGCTATTTAAGAAAGAACAAACTAAGGGTTGACATGTTTCGCTCGTCAGGCTAGCATCATCAGATCCAATCTGCAAGACAATTAACTCTACAAACCACAACCAAACCTGCCCTCCGCAAACAAAAGAACCGTTAGAAAACTATAGTAAAGCCATCATTAATTCCGACTTGACGTTTCAGTGTTACCCTAGAGTTATCTAGCGGTCAGGTGGAAAATCACTTTAACTAGCCAATCACAGGCCACCATTCAAATCGATATATCACGACAAATTGAGTTTCGTTCGTGATATCGCGATTTAGCGAACGAAACTCTAGCCTAGCACTGAAACGTCAAGTCGGAAGTAATGATGGCTCTACTAGTATATAAGTAGCCTAAGTGGTGTAACTATTAGTATAATATAAATAATAAGTCAATAATAATAATAACCCCTGGCACTACAGCCCATGAAGGGCCCAGCCAATTGGCCTGCAGATATTGAGGTGATACGTGATCAGCGCATCGGGTCCCCTCGGCCGTTAATCCTGGTTTTCGTGATCGGGGCACTGCCTCACTATCAGACAGCTACTCAATTGTCCTCACGAGGCTGAGTGCACCCCGTTCCAGCCCTCACGTCAGTTTCTAAAATCCCTGACGGAGCCGGGAATCGAGCCCGGGGCCTTCAGGTGAGAGGCAGGCGCGCTACCCCAACACCACGGGGCCGGCATAACTATTAGTATACTGATACGAATACGAATATTAAGGAATTATGCACCCGAAAAGAGAACTATTTATTTTGATGTTGCAAACCTTAGAAATGACGATCCCTCCCCCAACTAGGCCTAATCTATGAAGGTGTAAGTTAGCTACTATTGCTGCAATAAGCCAATTGTAAACTAATACGCGGAATGAACTACAAGTAAAGTAAATGTGCCAAATAAGGCCCACTTAACGTTTAAAGATTTTTTGTATTTTTACTAGAAGGGGAAAAAATTTGAACATTGTCCTGGATTTAACTTGAAGGCAAGCAGTAATGAAAACATGGGTTGATAATTAAGATCACTGGAAAATATTTCAGCGATAATTCAATATTTAAAATGTGAGTGACGGGCCTTATTAAGAACACCCGTTCCAAACTAGGCCCACTTCTTGTTCCAAATAAGGCCCAAATGTAAATGAAAAGAGATAAAGAAATGCACATTAAGCGGAAAATATCAATACAGTATATTAATCTACAAATCACATTCTTTGAAATTATAGACACCAGCTTTATGAACGTTAAATTTGAAAAACATGATGAAGGTTTATTATAATAGCCTACCGAGAAATTGTAATAAAAAGAGCTTCAGACGCCGTTTTCTACTCGACTGAAGCAAACATGGTGGAATTGTTCCCTTCAACAGTTGTAGTTTCTAGTCTAACGGTTAAAGGCTAGTAGCTATCAGAAACATTAAGTCTCTTGTACTACAACATACGAAATAGTCTTTGTCTAGTGTTAAATGTGTTGAATGATCTGATGAGGATATTTTTAGACGATTTTACCCTCCAGGTTGCTTTTTCCCACGTACTCAGCGAGGGATCCCACCATTACCGCCTCTACGGGCAGTGTCCTGGAGCTAGGAACATCTGGTCGGGGGGATACAACTGAGGAGGTGCGATCAGCACCTCGCCCAGGCGGCCTCACCTGCAAAGCGAACAGGGGCCTCATGAGGGATGGGAAGGGAGGGGAAGATTGGGAGGGATAGGCAAGAAAGAGGGAAGGAGGTGGCCGTGGCCTTTCAGTAAGTACCATCCCGGCATATGCCCGAAGACGAAGTGGTAAACCACGGAAAACCACTTCGAGGATGGCTGAGGTGGGAATTGAACCCTCTCTACTCATTTGGGCCACCCGAGGCTGAGTAGACCCCGTTCCAGTCCTCAGACCACTTTTCAAATTTCGTGGCAGAGCCGGGAATCGAACCCAAGACCTCCGGGGTGGCAGGTAATCACGCTGACCGCTACGCCACGGAGGCGACTCAGATGTGGATACTCATCTGAATTTGTGGAATGTCTACAGGCTGCTCAGACAACCACTATTCTGATGTAGGCCTAAATAAAATCTGTAGGCCTATGTACAAACACTTCCAAATTATTCGTCTGAAGAGTAATTCTTTGAATTTGAGTAGCTTTCATAAAAGCAGTTTTCTCTTTAAAAGGTTTCGGATTATATAAGAATGATATAGATTACCGTATCCAAGGTTACATTGATACAATAGGCCTAGTGTACATACATGAAAGGAATGAAGTTTGTAGTTTTACGTGACCGTTAATCTCACGATCATGAGCCACGGGACCTCCTTTTTACGTGAAATCCGAACCACAGGACATGGCATTTCACTTTGAAAATATCTCATGCATTAACCGGGAATCGAACCCAGTCCGCCGTGGTGAGAGGCTAACAGCTTGACCAATGTGTCACCACGATCCATATACATGAAGGGAAAGGTATAAGAGACGTCTATGTTAGGCCAGTAGTAAACCTAAAAATCAAAGATAGCCTATTGGAGTTCAAAGACGTTGAATTTTGTAATGATTTAAGGGGCAGAATAGAGAGGTCATCTGCCCTTCACACAAGAAACAAATCCATGTCTTAATAATGCTGTCCTGTGGTCATGCGAAATAATCCAATAACCAGTCTCAAAATCGAGACTTGGACTCAATAACACCGCCCAATCTAAATCTTGGAAGGTTGCTAAAAAATAATCCACTGAACAATCCAGCATGGTGATCATCTAAAATATTTTGGTGGTTCTCAATATCTGCGAATCTATTACAACAATCAAACTGAAATTTCAAAGAGGCCATTAATATACTTGTATACCTATGGGATCTTCAATAAACTGATGTGCACAAAACCGACATGGCGGGGAGGTGAAATTGAATTATTCCAATCAATCTTTTCGTGATTTAACCATTCGAGTGCTGTGAAACTTGGCATGGTATAGCCTATCTTCATACAATGCTTAATATATTCACGCCTAATTTGATTCAAGTTTTATGAGAACTTGAAAATGGCGACTGTGCAAATTATTTTAAAATCACGTTTTTATTCTCCTGTCCTAAACAAGTGACTGAAATGTAGGTTGGTAAAATGAACCCCTATTATAATGTTCATCTGCTGGCATATAATTCTATAGCATATATGTGGAACAATACAAAATGGCGTCCATGTGATATATTTCATCGGTTCACAATATCTCGGTAACTATTTAAGCAATCAAACTGAAAATTTGTATAGTGGTAGAGGACTATTACGTAAGTAGCCTACACATAGGATGTGACTTTCAAAATCCTAAAGAACACAAAAACAACATGCCGACCAAATGTTTTTCAAATATTTTACATGGCCTTTGTGGCGATTTAATCACCCGAGAGCAATGAAACTTAGCACAGAGAATCTTTATTCGGAGCTTAGTATAGAGACATCTCATTCTCAATTGTTTTCAAAAATTCAAGAGGGCATCAGTTCGAAATTTGAAAACCTTAAGTTATATTTTTGTCGTATTCGATTTAAGCGATCGATGAGAACATTCGTATGAAGGGCTGTTATACTAATCATTAGGCCTATCTAATGGCTCAAAATTCTGTAGCTTACTTTTCGTAAATCATAGAATCCGTGCATTTGACTTTTCTTACAATAAACTCTCATGACGCGGTACAGAAGGATGCTATCTTGCAGGAGGAGTCTTATTCACTGATAATGAAAGCTTTTCTCTAGATGGCTGAGAGGCTAAAATTGCATGCAACGCAAGGCAAGGCATTGAAAGCTTTATATTCTAGCAAATAATTTCCTAATCTAATGGTGTTGGTGAAGACATAGGTCGAGAACCAAAAGCTATTTAGTACATTACCGTACATGGAAAATCCTTTTAATAGGTGGGAGAGTTTTAATGGAAAAGACCAGTGGGATATATGCAAATAGGCTATTTAGTTCTTCACGGGACTACTTGTTAATAGTATAGAAGAAATAATACGAAAACACAGCTTCTTTAACAAGTATGTAGCCTACTGTGTACTGTATGTCCCAAGAAAGCATTGTTGGATGACAGGAGAAGATACCAGATGCACAACAGCGAACCTAGAGAAATGAATCCTAAGAAGGTTGCAAGAAATAATGATTAAGAAGGGGAGGAGTTATTCTCCATTAAGGTTGTGTAAGACGCTCAGAAGCTTTCCTGTATTGCAAACGAATACGATAGGTACTTATTTGGAAAGAAACGAGACATGCTTTACTTTATTTGCTTAAAATATTGATTCTAATATAGAACAGTGTTCTTGTTGCGTGCCATATATATACAATATGTCAGTGAAAATGTCCTCATCATAAGTTATTCTTCCACTTTCTACAAGTTTTAAATGATTAAACTTGAAGACTGTAGAGAGACGAACGCTTTTTTGATCCAATGTATGTATCATTCAGTACCTTTAATTTCCGGCTGACTAATAATATAGTCATAAATAACAATTGAGACACAAAAAAACACCTTTTGCATTTCTTAGAATAATTTGGATAAAAAAGAAACCATTTCCAACCATCTCTAGTAGGCCTACGGTAGCCTATGTATTGTGCTGAATAGCAGGAAGGAAAGATGAGTGGAAATGAAATGGCAGTCCTGTCCCACTTGTGCTGAGGATCTGGTCAGTCATCCATACAGTACTAAAGGCCTTGAGAGCAGCAGACAGGCCATGCGCCATAGCATGTTTATTAGAACGAATGTCCTTCATATCCGCCTGGGAATGAATAATGCAAATCGCGTCGCCACTTGATGGCGGGCGGGCAGCTTGGAAGGCGAACACTCCTGCCACCTAGTGACACAGTTGGGAACTGCTCGGGCACGCCATGGCGTGAGTGCGACATCTGGCTGTGAAAGTGCTGCTAGTCAGGTGCCGTGGCGTCAGGGAATTTCTGTAAGCGACCATTGATCGCACACCGCACGTGTTCTGTTGGAGTAGAAGACACAGTAGGATGCACGCAGTGGCTGCTCATTGCAATAGCAAGTGGATTTTTTCAGGTTTGTGAATTGAAAAGGGAAAGAATAACAGAAAAGCTGATTACTTCTATATCTTATCATTCCCATTTCTGTAGAGTTGGTGATGAGACACTTCGTGTCAAATGGTTTTGCAGCCAGATGTCAATCCTGACGTCAACCTCATAAGACGAGTTAATGATAGATTATAAGAATGAATATGGATGAAGCCGAGCAAGGCCGTGCTCTATTAGAAATTTGCCTTGTGTTGAAGAGGGAGAATATAGGTAGGGTATGAACTCACTCGTCTCCCGAATCCTCACGACCGTACACGATTAAACTTCGAGGTAAATCAGTCCATAATGGGTGAAATTAGTTGCGCAAATATAAGTTACTAAGTGTTTTAGACTTTTAAAATGAGCGAATGTTGTTAGATAGCATAACTTACCTATTACAAAACATGGTAAATGTTGAACACATGTTTCTGGCACGAAGTAGTAAAGGAATGTAAGGTCTATATTTAGCCTATTTTCATCATATGAAAATATAGGCTTATGCGACCACCTTTTATCCGTGTGTGTGTGCCCCCACCCTAATAAAATATAAACGGCTGGAGCGATTTCAATGAGACTCGGTAAGGAGATACTACAATTCTGTCCGACCCTCACCGCGCCCTTTAAATTAATACGTTTCACCAATCCAACATGGCAGCCGCACGAAATATTTCACCGGCATATTGTATCTCCGAAACTAGGCTATTACTCATATCACCCTGAAATGTTGTATGACGATAGAGTAGCCTATAGTCTACTGAGATACGTTCATCTATGTGACAGTCAAATAGACTACATGTTAAGTACAAAACCAGCATGGCGGCCAAGCGAAGTTTCAATGTTTAAATTACATTTTCTCGAGATTTAATCAATCGAGCACAGTGAATTTTGGTACGAAAATCGTTTACATACGACGTTATCTATTGGCATCTAATTCAATTCAATTTGTTTCATAAATCATGATGGTGGCTGTACAACATTTTTAAATTAGGTTCTATTTTTGAGTCCTAATCAACCGTTCGAAGTGAACGTTTTAATAATGAATCCAAGCAATAATATTCATCTAATGATACATAACTCTATGGTCTACATATGGAACAATCCAACATGGCGATCATCCGAAATATTTAGACGGTTCTCAATAGACTACCCCTTTTCAACCCTCCGATCAGGATTTAATTTCTTGGCAGAACTGGGAATCGAACC
The DNA here is from genome assembly GCA_946902985.2 of Meconema thalassinum. Taxonomy (NCBI): domain Eukaryota; kingdom Metazoa; phylum Arthropoda; class Insecta; order Orthoptera; family Tettigoniidae; genus Meconema; species Meconema thalassinum. The sequence goes on along the minus strand of OX336389.2, from coordinate 853,288,334 downwards.
CAGAACCTTCTTATACATAACATAACGCACTTCTCTGCTCCCTTATGTTAACAAACTATTGTAATATACTGTACAGCAGTGCATCGTGCCGATAGGAAAAAGTCCTGCCTTATTCCCGTTACCTCTTGCCAAGCTAGATACCCAATAAGACGGCGCTTCCATTTCAATGGTGGCAATGCAAGACCTCGTAAGCCACTGTCTCTCTTCCTTGTAGCTGGTCACGTCGCCTAGACCTACGTGGATATACATTCCCGCCGAACATTGCATTTAAAATTGAATATTCTACGACCACGTGCAGAGGACATAGGACGTTAAATAGCCTATAGGGCAGACATGGGCAAACCTTTTAGGGGCAGGGCCAGATGCAATACAAAATAATCTAGGTGGGTCGAAAAAAAGAACAACACATGTTGATAGATAGATTATAAACTTTTTATTTCCGAATTTTGAATCAAACAAAACTTATAGGCTACAAATGGTAGAAAACTTAGGAAAAAAGAACACACCTTTATTATTTGTTAGAAGAGGAAGGAGTAGGCTATGTGTCAAGTGAAACTGAGACTGTGCTTTTAAAAGTTTTTCATAATCTGGTTGAAACTAGGATGAGGTGATACTTAGTAGCGCAGCTAAATGGTGGTCTGTCAATCTATTTCTGACGCTATTTTTGCGAAGCCTCATTGTAGAAAACACCTGTTCACTGATATAGTAAGATGCGAACATGGCAGTTACCTTTTGTGCATGAGATTTCAAATTTGGGAAGCTTGATTTTGGTAAGGCCTTGTAGAACTAAATTTTCGAAACGTTGAGGAATAAATGCTTTAATTCGTTGTTACATTGTAGCTCAATCAGTTCTAGCTGCAACTCTGATTTTACTGTTTCACAGTCAACATTAAATGGCATGCTGAAAACGTTCGATAACTTTGAAGTTCTGAAATCTTCATTCAAATTCGTCGTGGAGATCTTTCGCACAAAAAGATATGACACAAAACGCATAAACACAATGAGATTGAAATAGTTTTTCACTTCTAGGTACCGTACACAGAACAGGAAATATGACCTAGCCTATGTGTAATATTGTAGGTAGTATAATTCGAAACCATGTCGCGGGCCGGATTAGACTAGCTCAAAGGCCGCACCTGACCAGCGGGCCGTACTTTCCCCCCATGACTGCTATAGGGGAAGCTCGGCTAAATCCGCAATATTAAGGGGTTATGGTAAATACAGTATGATACATTACGGGAAAGGGTTTCAAAACATTAACATAGAAATTAAAGTAGTATAATATATTTGTGACATAATTTCCGTTCTTAAAATTAACAATTTGTCTTACATGGCTTGTAACTTTAAATAATGCAATACAAAAAGTGACATTCAGTCTAAATCCGCAATATGATCAGTCTAATTCCACACTAAGTTCATATTTATGACATTGGTTCAAGAAAAGAAAAATATTACTTAAAAAAATAAGAAATAACTAAGTCAGCAACTCAATACAAGCACTTCTGTAATACCAATGAAGCAATCCCACTATCCCCCTCCCTCTTCTCTTTATTTCCCCCTCCCGTTCCTCCTTTTAACAGATCAGCCCTGTGCTTACCAATGGTAGTTAGTGTGTTCAAGTCCTTAAATATTATATGAATCCTCTGAACATTAGTTTATAAATTAATTTAGCCTATTAAATTCAGCATACCCTATAACGTTTATCAACAAACTTTGATACAAGCATTTTTTTCCTTTGTCAGAATGCCATAATTTAGTCGGATTCTTGCTTACACGCAAAACACACAAATCGAGGTTCATACTGTTGTACAGTAGATTCATGCACTTGTTGTGAAACCAGTCTTTACATTTCGTACAACATATCCATTCTTCACCATTTTGGCCATTCATGAAGTGTCCTTTACAAGCCCGACAAACATTTTCTCGTTGACACGTAGGCTATTTCTTCTTTCTTGAAAATGTAGTGGCTATTCCTGTAGTGCTGGGAATTTGTTCTAGTCCTTGTCCAGACGTGCTTGGAGCCTCAGGATGAATTTCTTGTGCTTCATTACCCGGAATGTCATCGAACACTCTTGTTTTCTGAGCTGCACTTTTCCTTGACCATCAATGAGCTCCTAATTACGGCAGCAGATAAGAGGAACTTAACAATGACACACTCACAACGCGTCTTTTCAATCTCACGTTATGAGGTAAAAGCCAAGAGTCATGGCGCTATAGCTAAGCTCATCAGCATCTATTGCATGAATATTCTGTGGTAAAACTACATTATTTCAATAAAATGATTCTTTACCAACACTATTGCATAAATACATGACCGAAATACAAGTAAAATTATTTATAAATAATTACTTTTGTTCACCACGTCTTCTCGAACAAAGTACAACACTCGGCTACTAGTTTTCACAATTTTGTCACCAGATGGCAGCACCTTTCGTTCCGAAATTCATACCCAACACTGCTGGTGTGATAAACTCATCTCTCACGCTGAGGTAACTCCGCAGTACAGGTTTATTTGAAGTACTGCAGAGTTAGCCCAGCTTCCCCTACAGTTCGATTGAAGTGTATATTCTCTTATGACTTGTGGTTGTCCTGTATACTAGACATACGGAAGAAAGTGGAAGCATGGTGGCTTACGAGGTTTTGTTTTCCCACCGTCGTCGATCCTATAACCCACGTTTTTAATTCCTCTCTACATGGTGGGACATTTGCTACTGATTGGAAAATGGCTAACGTACGCACGCTGACGACGAGGATTTTCCAGCAACCAGGTTTGTGATTCATATTTGTATTTACCTAACAATATCAAGATGTTTGGATGTCTTAATAAAATAACAATATAATTAACACAGCTAGCAATAATTAGACGAGTGTTCTATCAACATTGAACGAAGGTGAAAGAAATAACTTACGTGTTGCAGAAAGAAGCTATTGTAATTTAATAACTTATATATTCTCTAAATCCTAAAAAGAAGCCTTATGTGATTAAGATCTGATTATGTTCGCTTGACGAAAGAAGCGTGTCATCCAATTAATCATATTCCAAAGGTGTAATTAATGTGCAGTTGCTATGTAGAGATGAAACGATTAACTCAGGACAGGTGATTATGGACCACTGCATCAGTCTAGAAACTCAAACAAAAAATAGACCAGGAACAAATTGACAATACGTGAAGAAAGAAGTGCTGTAAGCTTATCTGCAGTTATCTTGCACGTCGCCAGAGGGACAGTCACAGCTGTAAGTAACTGAGGCCGCGGGATTTGACGAGTGTCTAGGGTTTTCTCTATAAGGACCCCCCAGGATCACGTGATCTCGAGAAAGTGTTTCATTGGTTTAAAGGACTACAGCGTAGCACGCTGAGTTTGGAATCTGCAGATATCTTTATATTCGCTGTCTTGAAATTCACTCGTATTGTGCACAGGCTACAAAGCGAACCAAAGTCCTTACTTATTCAAGTCACCGACCTCAAGTGACGCACATCTTCCAAGCGGATGTTCGAAGCAAAGAACCCTCTCGTGACTCGCCGCAGCCCTAAATACTCACAAACGTCTTGAATTTTCTTGAGCTAACGCCAGTAATGGTGCAATACTTCACCGCTATCGAGGTACTCGATCAGGTCACCCATGGATCACGTGATCTAAAAAAAAATGTTCAAAGGACTACAGGCAGTTAGGGCTTACCCCCATTTATACAACAGTTAACTCGGCGCCGGTTCAGTTCCTAACTTCCTGTAAGGTTCTGATCGTTTCCACTCTAGTTTTCTTTCTCATTGATAGGCCTACCCGTATTTCAACAAGTGGCGTAATTCTTACTGCCTATGGCTGCGTATCCTGGTGTCACCCTGTCCTCTTCCTAGTGAGGTTTCGCAATTGAAAATCCCCAGCCTGCTTCCAGTCTCCGACCGGGTCAGGGAATGGAATGAATGAAGTCCCCATCTAGCGGCGAGGATGTGAACTGTGCCGGCTGCCGAGGCCTGACGCACTCCTCTGGGGCAATGATTAAATGAATGACAGATGAAATGAAATGATAGTGGAGAGTGTTGCTGGAATGAAATTGTGACAGGGAAAACCGGAGTACCCGGAGAAAAAACCTGTCTGCCTCCGTTTTGTCCAGCACAGATCTCACTTGGAGTGACCGGGATTTGAACCACGGACCCAGCGGTGAGTGGGGCCGGCGTGCTGCCTCCTAAGCCACGGAGGCTGAGGTTTCGCAATTATAATATGAAATGTCTATCGGAATTCTCTTCCAAGAACTGTACTCCTCACAATACAAAAATAATATATTTCACATTTCTCGCATTAGTTTTACAATTCATCTGAGGTTCCAGTTTTCCCCTTTGGCTACTCTTAATTCATAAGCTTACGTTTATTCAATCTGTTCCCTCCGACCCTGGGATGCAACCTTTACCTGAACCGCTCGCAAACAGGTCGCAATTCTTTTCAATGTCGTATCTAATTACCTAGTGATTGATCTAAGGGGAGGTTTCTTTGACTTACTTGTCTGGCTGCGTGGCTCAGGGGTAACGTTCTCGCTTGCTGAGCCCAAGGTTGCAAGGTTCGAAACCTGGCGCAGTCAGCTGGCATTTGAGGGTGCGCAAAATTCCGGCACCCCGGCGTCTCTAAAAGCCAGTGTAGTTAAAAGGGACGTAAAACCAATAACATTATTATTATTATTTTGACTTACAAGTAAAATCGGAGTATGTGTGCTGGTTCAACTTCCTCGCAATCATCAGAACTTGGTAGTCCACCGCCTGGCGTAGTGGCTAGCATTCTTCGCTATTACCGCGGAAGAGCGGGTTCGATCTGCAGCTCTGCGAAAAAAATTAATTCTGTTCTGAGGGCTGGGACGGGGTACATTCAGCCTCGTGAAGAAGAACTGAAAAGAGGTGGGTTTAGTTGCCACTTTGGCCATCATGGAAGTGGATTAACGTGGTTTCCCACTTCTACTCCAGGTAAATGCCGGGATGGTTCCTAACAAATGTCATGGACACCTCCAACCCGAAAGGCCTATCCCTAATTAAAAATTCACACATTTGTACAGCCATCGCAATGACACGGATAATCAGACAGATTCAACGCACGCCCAGGTACATGGGGCTACATGACCACGATGTCGCAAAGCCCATAAATCAATCAATGAATCAACAACAACAACAACAAACATGAGAACTCTCAAACTTTGTAGGCTGGTATTCCCAATGATACCAGATCTATCAAACCATTGTCTGAAGACGTATTCTTAATGCCTTGTTTATTAATCTTATGCTTAGCGCAACAACCTTTGTCGTCATCATTATAGGCTAGTTTTCACAAAGCTTTCATTAAACCACATTAGTCCCTTCAATCGAGAGGCTTGGGTATCGTGGTCATTCGGCCTCGTGTACTTGGGTTTGTATGAGTGTGTGTAGAATTTTGTCTGATAACCTGTGGCATTGTGATGCCTGTATCAGTGTGCTTATTTGTAATTCAGAAGAGGATTAGGAAGAAGGCGTCCGTGGCCTCAATTTAGAACCATCCCGACATTTGCCTGGAGTAGGAGTGAGAAACCACGGAAAACCACTTCAAAGATGGCTGAGGTTGGAATCGAACTCACCTCTTCTCAGTTTTGCCTCACGAGGCTGAGTGTACCCCGTTCCATCTCTTAAACCAGAATTACATTTATTTGCAGAAGTGGGAATGAAACTCGGACCTCCGGCACGATAGCCAAGAATGCTAGTCGCTACACCACGAGGTGTTCAGCAACACGCACAAGCTGTGAGGGCTGCAGCAACATAGGCTACAGTAGTCGACTTATTTACTGGCGTACCTTCTGATTTTCTTTGGATTCTTCCTTCCTTCCCCTTCCTTGCTTCCTTCCTTCCTTCCTTCCTTCCTTCCTACACTCTTCCAATTTTTAAGCTGCATATTTCAATAACAGAATTGTTTTCCAATCAGTCAACAAGTTAATGTGCCCAATTAAATTGGACAAGGAGTAAAACGTATCTTCTCACACCTGCTGACCTATACACTTTTATACAGTTCTACACGTGTTGACCGACTGGAAAACAGTTATTTGGCTAGAACAAGAAAGTAACACAGAAAAATGATTTCTAAACTGTCTACTGTAAATCCATACTTCAGATCATTTCCATGTGACAACAAATGATTTATTGTCACATTTTTCAATTCATGAATTCTCTCCAGATCGAATCTACTACCTCATATTGCGCATCAAGTTTTCGGGCATGAGTTCCGCATTCATATGTTATTGGCTGGGTCCACTCTACAACCCTTAGAAGCGTGTAATAGGAATTCTGGAACATCCCATATACTGTATATTGTAGCCGTTCATATTGTAAACAGTTTGCCATAACTTCACTTCATACAGTATAATATGGCTCAGTCGGATCTATGGGGTGTGAACATGCTTTTATTGATCGTGTAAGTTAGCATATCTTAGGAGTTTCTGGAGGTTCCAAGGATTGAAGCAATGTGGCACATACTCACCGATAAAAATAACACAATGATACTAAATAAGGATATGTATGTATGTCTACCCCTTATTATTCCCGTTTTCCAACGGGGTCGGGGATGAAATGCGATGGAAGTCTTTGTGGCGATGGTTTTTACGGCCGGATGCCCTTCCTGACGCCAACCTCATGAGAGGAGTTAATGAGAGATGAAATGAATGATGGTGAATGAAACTGGTCAAGGATGTGGAAGGAAGCGGCCGTGGCCTGTCAGAAGGTACCGTCCCAGCATTTGCCTGGTGTTGAAAATGGGAAACCACGGAAAACCATTTCAAGGACGGCCGACGGTGGGGCTCGAACCCACGCGTCTACCGAGTCAGCAGAGAGCTTGACCCCATGACCTAATGCTGCGCTTTAGCCAGCGTAGCCACTACTGTCGATAATGATACTTGTTACGTGCAATGCCCGTCCCAACGTTTTTAAAATCCATCTTCCCTGTATACTTGTGTTCCTTGCCATTTTAAACGACCGCCTGATGACTTGGTTCCGATTGTGAACACGAGATGACAGTATCGGTCGGACTTCGGCGCTTCTAGCCGAGCTTGTATCTTCCACCGATAGAGTGTGTTTGTGGTGTCTTCTGGTTTCATCCTATTCGAGTCATATTTGAAGGCTATTTATTATATTCTACGTCATGGAACAAAATACTGTATATACATAATACCGCCAAAATAATTACATTATGTGCACATTGTTACATGATGTGTCAAGCCTTGATTGGACAATAACAATTTACATGAATGCAGTTCGGTATCTGACTTGTGATTCTCCGCCATCTTGTGATCTTCATTGTCTGTCGTCAAGATAACAAGCCGGCTGCTGGTCCAAGAGTATCGCTCCGTGTGCTGGGGGCTGTGGCCCCTAGTTTTTACGAAAAATGAATGCATATTCAAGAAAAGGAAACGCCTGTGCTACATAAGAATTTAATTTCTTCCTTTCGCCTGGAAGATGAAAGTGATATAGAATCGCAACTGGATGCAAACGAGTGCTTGTCATCTAAACGACGCATGTGCCGGATTAGCCATTTTTGAGGCACATTTATTGCCGTATAATATTTAAAAAAAATTGTGTATTAATTATTTTATTATCCTTGTGTCTCCACTTTGGAAGGATGTAAGGTACGTTGCATTATACATTTATGTGTATATATTGTTATGGAGCTCCGATATCGTCTTATATTAATGTTTTAATTCTGTATTTTGTTTCACCTGGTAGGCCTAAATTTTCGCCTTTACTAATGTTACCAGATATGAAAAATTTTATTGTTTTCTTCGTACCTTAGGAGACACGCTTCTAGTTTATTTTACGTTGTGAATTTTTATTTATTTAGTTTTTGGGTAGTCTTTGGGATTTCCCTATTATTAATTTAATTTAGGATCCGATGCACCAGCCTCATGTCAATAGTGTTAAAGCGTAATTCCTTCCTCCTTTTTATTTCTCTCTGGTGATTTTAAAATTAATTTTATGCTAATTGTTTGCCGTAATTCGATTTGACATGCGGTCGTCTAATTGGTGGCCATGTTTGTTTTTTGTTTGGCCCGAGTGCATTCTGGTCTTGAGAGTGCAGTCTCTTGGCGCCGACCGGGAGACTCAAACCTGTTGTGGTGTTAGCTTAATATGTTTTTTTGGTAACCTTGTTGGTTTAACCTTGTGTTTTTGGTGAATGTTCCTGTGTTTTTTCTCAGTCACGAATGTTGTGGATTTCTTAATTGATCATATTTTATTTTATTAATTTAATTTTAAATTTTTCGTTTTGCGTCGTGGCCTGGATCTCTGCATGTCGGATCGGTATTGCGTTCTAGTACATTATCAAGCCCTTTCTCATTTAATAATGCCTGTCTACTGATTTTCTTCCATTGGGCTTAACTTTTTTTTTTAAATTTAATGTGTTCGTTTTGGTTCAGCAAGCAAGCATGTAAAGCCTTATGTAGTTTTCTAAGATAATTGTCTTATTTTGACCTTGAGCCACGTGCATCTTCAGAGGGTGCTTTGGCCATAGAGTTTCTTCCTTTTTTTTAAATAATTTTGTTAAATTTTTCTTTTTTTTTCTTGCATCCTTCTGATAATTAAATTTTATTTTAAATTTTTAAGCAACTGTTGTGGCATTATTTCGTCGGCGATAATTCTATTGGTTATTGGGGGGTGTCTGTAGTCGAGCCTGTGCCTTCCCCTCTTCTCCACCTTCCTTCCACCCCTTTTGGTGTTCTTCTGTTGGGGCATGTCTTCTGGAGGTGATTTTGCTGTGGAAGCGAGGCGGACCTCTAAAGACACCCTGGCCATCCCACGGTGTCAATACTCAATAAGGATAACATTACAAAATTTAAGTTACATCTAAAGACATCGAACTAGCGTCGGACAAGGCATGTAAAATGATAGGCTAATCCTCAATCTTAATTTAATTGAAATGTAATATCTTTCAGTCGGTCAACACGATTGTACCCAATTATAATGGGTTGTTCCCTAATCCTGAAAAGCAAATTACATGAGATTAATAAATAGGATGACCAGTTTCGATCGTCAAGCGATCATCATCAGATCCTTTACACTTAGGCTATTAAATCTAGCCTATGTCTACAACAATGGGTATCACTGAACAATTCGCAACCATCGTTCATACAGCGAAACATAAATTCAAAGTTTGCATGTGAAGGTGAGCTGGATCATCTTTTTTTTGCCATTTTATGTCCCAGATAAATAAAATTGAACCCATTTTTACGAGGCAGTATAACCAGTTCTTAGAAATTACATGCAGGCACACTTAAAAATGTGGTGAGAGATAATAATAATTATTATTATAACTTTGTTGTTCTTAGTGTATGAGAACAAGTCTTCAGAGTAAACTACCAGTTTAGACTGGATTAAATAGGAGTGGATGGATATTTGTTGATGTTAAAGAAGTTCTTGTTTGGCAGTGAGGAATTGGCGACAATTCTTGAGTAATTACTAGAGGTGATTATTATTATGCCGGCCCCATGGTGATGGGTTAGCGCGCCTGCTTCTCACCCGGAGGCCCCGGGTTCGTTTACCGGCTCCGTCAGGGATTTTAGAAACTGACGTGAGGGCTCGAACGGGGTGCACTCAGCCACGTAAGGACAATTGAGTAGCTGTCTGACAGTGAGGCAGCGCCCTGGTCACGAAAACCAAGATTAACGACCGAGGGGACCCAATGCGTTAACCACCCGTCACCCCAATATCTGCAGGGGAAATGGCTGGGCAGCGGTCGCTTGGTAAGCCTAGGCCAGGAGTTATTTATGATTATTAATTATTATCATTACTAATGAATGAAGCTTAGCTCCACGTGGGGCTGTATATCCACATGTGGCTGGGGGAGTGGCCGATTTTAAGGTAAAATATGGAAGAGAATCACATTGTCACTTCGTGGATTCTGCAGGTGCAATGACGATATACTGTATGTAGGGTAGAGTCAAGTTACTCCGTGATATCAAGTATCGCTGTGATATAGCGTATTTCCTCTATCACGACGTAGGTTCAATTCCGAAAGTTCTAAGTTTTTAACAACAGATGGCAATAGAAACCAGGAATCCAGTAAGCCCTTGCGCTCTATCTTTGACCAACTCAAAGAAGTTTAAAAAAAGATATTCACAGAGAGTTGACATTTGAACAAGTGATGTGCATCCAGTGAAATCTGTGGTGAAGATTTTAATTCGTTATTAACTGCTGTTTCATTGTATAAGTTTCATTTTAGTACCTGCCAGAGGTAAGATACAGACCATTCGCATATGCAACTTACATGCATGTAGTGTTACGCATGCAAGGTGCGTGAGCTTAGCAATGGGTTCGTTTTTCTTAGGTTGGACGCTGAAATGGCACCAAAACGGGATAAAGAGACTCGCTCCTTCCAGCTGAAACACTTAAGGAAGCATTGCGGTTGGTGAAGGAAGAAGGATGGACAGTATTCAAGCCCAGTATATATTTTAGTAACCCGTGGAGTACAATAAAGGATTATTGCACAAAATGTATTTATTTAGCCGATCCAGGAAGTGCAACCCTTGCAAAAATTGGAAAGCTATTCGTTATGCCGCACGAACTTGAAGTGAAGATAGTGTGTTAAGATAGACACTATAGATCGGACTAGGCCTAATTCCAGACACCAGGACAATGACGATGGTGGTTGTGGTGCGTGCGGTGGCTCCCCTTGCGGATGACGCCAAGAGGAAGAATGGAGCCGAATGGATTGAGTGCCAGTTTTGTAATGTGTGGAACCTACAATGTCTATTTTATGTGTGATAGGTGCGAGGAAACAGATAGTGACTAAAAAGGATCAAGTAGACTTAAAATATTTTAAATGGAATTATCTTTCTATTAACAACAACAAAATGTGGGTAGTGAAATGTTTCAATGTGGGAAATATGGGATAATAGAAACTTATACGTACGATTTGAACACTTTAATTACATTAAATATTAGGCTACACGCATAAAATGTACACTGATTGGTGAACATCGTGCTATCACGGAGTACAGTAACTTGAACACTATCACGGAGTAACTTGAATATCACGGCATTACCTACTTCTACTAACGACATTTGTTAGTTAATACCTTGAAATAACTTATGGATATTTTCAAGATATATGCCAGAAATGTTCCGCAGGGTATCCCTCTTAAACATGAAACTAATCGAAATAACTGAAATCTAAAATTTCTGAAATAGTAACAAGAAAACCTCAGTATCACGGAGTTACTTAACTTTACCCTATTCATGTAGACTATATCTGTTATTCTACAAGGCCGGCCTTATTGCTGACTTACAAGAAATAAACTGGACCTATTTTAAAAATTTTGGGGAATTGTTAATGTAACAACTAACTATTCAATGATGAAATTACTGTGCCCTACTACAATCTTCAAAGCAAAATCTGGCCACTTCGTGGTGTAGTGGCTAGCATTCTTGGCTGTCACCTATGAGGTACAGGTTCAATTCCCGGCTCTGCCAAGAAACTTAATTCTGGTCTGTTGATTGCCACGGGGTTCACTCAACCTCGTGAAGCAAAACTGAGAAGAGGTGGATGCTATTCCCACCTCAGCCATCCTAGAAGTGGTTTTCAGTGGCTTCCCACTCCTTCAGGGATGGTTCCTAACTTCAGCATCGATAGAAATGGTAGGCCTAGTCTGTCATTGTACTGTATTACTCAAATATGTGTTTATCCTCTTCAGAGTAGGCGATACTCATACTCCTTTCAGAGGAAGTCGTGCTCACAGGCAATGTTAATATTGGCACTTCGAGGTCATAGAGGACAATATAATGTAAATGCTTTTGAGGGGACAAATGTTCCTCTACATCAGAATAAATGTATATCTGTTGATTTTCCAATCTTTCACTATTAAAAAGTTTTATGCGCATACGTTTGTTCGGTTTCATAGCAGGGAAGAAGCTCTGAAGTGAGTTGGATCCAACAAATCAACAAACTGGATGCTTTCAAAAGCGCCAAACTGCATTTACATTTACATAAATAAGGTGACAAGAACTTTGTAGTCTATGTAAAAACACTGAGCGTTTGAACTGTCGTGCCATCTGCATTTACCTCACTAGGCTACTTATTTTACAGCATTTACCAATGCAAGAAGATGCAAAGCAAAGCCAACTCCATACAGGCCATGGAGGACCTGGGAGTAGTGGAAGGTAGATGCTTCCACTTTTTGTGACATCGGCACTCGATGGGATGGAGTTGTCAACTTCACATCCGGCCGTCTTTGCTCCCAGGAATTACCCTCATACTCATTTCTGATGTAGGCTGAGTGAACCCCAGGGCTATTTGCGTTTCCGAAAGTGGTAGTTTTGTTTCTAAAATCCACTACCTGGGTGGGGATCGAAATCACTCCCTTTTAGTTAGAAGATCAGTGCCACTACCGACTGCGCAACGCAGTCCCCTTGAGGATATCAGTGGTTTTCCTAATGAACAGAATTACATCAGATGTAGTTTTGAGTGGCAGTAGATCAAAGAGATGATCTGTATAAAAGTCCGGCTCCATGGCTAATAAGTTAGCATGCTAGGCTTTAACCAGAAGGGTCCCGGGGTAGATTCCCAGATGGGCCATGGGGAATTTAATCTCCTGTGGTTAATTCCTTTGGCTCGGGGCCTGGGTGTTTGTGACGTCTTCATGTACAAAGAAACCAAACACTGGAAACAAATAGAATACAAATAGAATAAACAGAAAAAACAAAAACATGCAACCAAGGGGATCTGACACTAGGCTATATACAATACCAGGTGAATCAGCTGCCCCTAATAATATCGTTTTAAACATAAAAGTATCTCTATAGAGACTGAACAATTGAAATGGGCCTTCTTGAGTAGCCTATGTTAAGCAACCTAACAGCAGAATTGTACGACTCACTGTCCCAACCCTCATCATTCTCTGCAATGTCTTCAAAAACCTGTCTTTGATCATCTTAGTGTGGAAATATTGTATGGAGTGCTCTGAAATGAAAGCTCCTACGGGTAGTGCATGCTTGTGGAAGTCTGAATCCTTTGGATTGTTTGAGGATCTACTAAAAATGAACAAAACGCTGTCGAATTATGAATGAAGAGCCTGACTGATTTTATTGTTTTGGAGCAATGGAGAAGAATAATATTGCCCTTGGGCAAACATGTATAACGTAATGCTGAATACCCCCATGCTTTCCTGCCATTGTCAAACACCCGTCATATGTTTGGCATACGACTTGACCAGTAACTTCCCACTTTCTCAGAGTATCGACAATAAATTCTGATAGGGCCTAAGCCTAATTACAGTCTTATCAATCGAAACATCATAAAAGCCTATGCATCTTTCTGTGGTTGCCTGTCTTGAGCAGAACCGGAATATTACACTGACTTGAGATCTATTTCATACGTCTAAGGTCGCATCCGCCTGAATACCAATGAAATCACAAGAATCCAGCTCTGCTTTGATCATCTCCTGAATAACGGTTTACAGACTCAATTAATTCATTCTATATTTCACATGATGTGTCTTTAAAGTCCGACGTGAACTGGAGATGATCTCGAATGTACCGTTCCTGTTTTGAAAGAAGTTCTAAGAACAAGGCCTATAGGTAGACCTAATTGACCCTGTCGAACGAGTCTTTCCCTTCAAAATGACCTCGAAATACAAGCTTCCGTTTCCCAAGAAAACACACAATTTCATCAAGTCTGTCAACAACATTAAGGGTGATTTTTTCAAAAGGTTGTGCAGCATGCAGAACATTGTACAGTGAGGACCATCCCTATGGAGCTTCCACGAGTTAAAATGGCACCGAAGCTTATGCATAGTGAACTTCCGGTCCGCGAATTTCCATTTGATTTTAATTGTCAATGAATCGTCCGTGATTATTTTCATTATTATTTCGGATTGTGGTTTTGTTTTCAGGTGTTCAACTTATGAAATAAGAACTAGAGGGTTGGCCTTTCTTGGATATTCCAAAGACAAGTGTCTCCTAAAAGAGTAATTAAAACTTTGCAACAGAAAGGACCATAACAAACAGCTTGCCTACAAAGTGTGCGATTTGCACATTTCAAACGGCAATGGTCTAACATATCTTGGACTGTATTAAGTTGGTGACAATTAAATATGTTATATGTGAGAATGTTATAGTTGCTATCCGGTTGTTATATTGGTAGATTATGCATTGACGAGACCCGTTTAATTGCTCAAATGAGACGAAAGCTAAGAGTTATAGGTCATACGCCGCACTGGTAACATTTACTAATGACTCCTCCTTTCTTCTTTAATTTTTACTTAATCATTATAATTATAATAGCCTATCTATTAAGACTTATTTAACCAATAATCATTTTATAATTATAGACTATACATATTCCAGGTTTTTTAAGGAAGCACATGCGGGTCCATCTTAAAATCCAGCCGTGCATAGTTTTCAGTATAGAAAGTATGGAAAATTATAAGTTCATAAGTCGACCAAAGTATTATGTGTACTCGAGTTTGAAGGTTGTTTGTTAAGTAACCAATAGACCTACATAAAATCCAATACCATCAACATTTTCGTCGTTCTATTTTACGTTAGTTCATGTAGGTTTGGATTTTTAAATGTATATTTTAATATTTGTTATCGCAGTTGGAACACAAAACGTGCCCGTTTTTAAGCGTGTTTCAACCATGCGTCATATTATGAATTATTATCTCAAAAGCCCGTCATCAGATCGAATCCAAATTTTAACACAATATACATTGGAATGTTGTATAACTGGTTTATTAATTTCACAATTTTGTGTTTCCAAGAAACAAAGTTGTTATCGTTGTTGTAAGGTAACTTTTTCTCGGCTCAGGGTGGTTGGAAAATGTAGTTCTTGGTTGCGTTGTAATCATTATACATCAAAAAGTTATGCTGTATGACTGTGAAATACGTAAATTAATTCACTTATTTAATATCGGTTTGTATTTGTACGAGGAAATAACACATGGTTCTCCAGCTAGCCGCTCCGGCAAAAGCTGTACAGCGTTGCTGAGATGGAGCCCATCACTTCCGAGCGAGACGCGCCATGATGCGTGTGGGCACCATTTCGGCAACGCTGTACAGCTGTTCTCGGAGCGGCTAGCTGGTGAAACATGTGTTATTTCCCTGTAGAAATACAAACCGATATAAAATAAGTCAATTAATTTACGTATTTCACAGTCATACAGCATAACGTTTCGATGTATAAGGATTACAATGCAACCAAGAACTACGTTTTCCAACCACCCCGAGCCGAGAAAAAGTTACCTTACAAAAATGATAACAACTTTGTTTCTTGCACACACACAATTTTGAAATTAGTAAACCAGTTAGGCTATACAACATTCCAATGTATATTGTGTTAAAATTTGAATTCGATCTGATGACGGGTTTTTGAGATAATAATTCTTAAATGTGACGCATGGTTGAAACACGCTTAAAACCGTGCACTTTTTCTGTTCCAACTGCGATAATAAATATTAAAATATATATTAACAATTCCAAACCTACATGAACTAACGTAAAATAGAACGACGAAAATGATGTTATTGGATTTTATGTAGGTCTATTGGTTACTCCGCAAACAACCTTCAAACTCGAGTGCACATAATACTTTGGTCGACAGTAGACCAAACAGCTGGTGACCAAATTTTAAAATTATGCTCATTTACAACTTCACCCTAGTGTACGTAAAGTACCATACGATAATCACTGAAAGGGAAGAGGGGTTTATGGCCTCAATTTCACAAACTAACGAACCTCATTTTGGATGAATTATGGAACCCGAAACCTTCTAATGGAGGTATGGATTGTCTGTCTTTAGAAATATTTTAGTCAATAATTTGAAAGAAGTTGTCAGAAAACTAAATACAAAAAGCTGCGAGCCAACTACGGTGTAAAGTTTCCCTATGAAAAAAAAAAAAACTTTGCCAAGATTATACGACGTGCATACAGTTAAATACAATCTTCCATTTGGAGAAACACTTTCTTCGTCACGATCTGAAAAAAAAAATCAAACATAATCTGCTGTAAATTGACGGGAAAATGTGCAACATATAGAGACTACGAGTGTTGTATGCGGCACAACGTTCGCTGACATTTCGCATCATTGTTTTTTTAAGTCGGTTTACTCTCCAGGGTTGGCTTTTCCCTCGGACTCAGCGAGGGATCCCACCTTTACCGCCTCCGTGGCAGTATCCTGGAGCTTGAAACATCGGGTCGGGGAATACAACTGGGGATGCCGGACGAGCACCTCGCCCAGGTGGCCTCACCTGCAAAGCGAACAGGAAGGGATGAGAAGAGTGGGAGGGATAGGCAAGGAAGAGGGAAGGAGGCGGCCGTGGCCTTACGTTAGGTACTATCCCGGCATCTGCCTGGAGACGAAGTGGGAAACTACAGAAAACCACTTCGAGGATGGCTGAGGTGGGAATCGAGCCCCCTCTACTCATTTGGACCACCCGAGGCTGGATAGACCCCGTTCCAGTCCTCATACCACTTTTCAAATTTCGTGGCAGAGCCGGGAATCGAACCTCGGACCTCCGGGGTGGCTGATAAGCACGCTGATCACTACACCACGGAGGCGAGTTCGCATCGTTAATACATAAGGAATAAACACACGCAGAGCTTTCTCATTGTACACAGCTGAAGATCATATCATTCTTGCTGCATTTTACAACTTTTATTTCTCTTAAGAACAATAATTTGTTTAGTTACATGCAAGGAAAATTGTACAGTAGTACACAGTTCCCATTGCTTTTATTACCTGTCTGCTAAACCGGAAGTTGGTTAGTGGTGCGTCCTATGGCAAGTGAAAGAACGAAAGAACGGAGCCTCGGATGCACTGCCTGTCGAGCAAGGTCACTGTGTGTAGCTGCCTGTCGAGCAAGGCACTGACGCTGAGCGCCCAATTTCTGCACTTTTTAACTTACCGTATTTAATAATCATATTTACTTACATGAATTTCAGAGTAGTTGCTGGAAATGCTGTCCTTCACTTTCTAAACACACATTGCACCAACATATGAAGTTCTGGTACACTCGCTGTAATTTATCCTCACTGATATTTCGTATCAGCACAGTTATGTCGTTCTTGAGAGCCTCCAGAGTACGCGGATTGTTTCTGTATACTTTTGTTTGAGGTTTCCCCACAAGTAAAAATCGCGCGGCGCTGAATCGTACGAACACATTTACCGGAAGACATTTTCTTGAGAAGATAAGTTTCCACTAGCAAAATTCGATGTTTTGTTGCCTATACCTAACCATGTTTATGTGATAATTCGTAGGCTACAGTACTTCACAGCAAGTCTTATTAATAGACCTCGTGCAAATGGCGATATTTTAGCTGCTGCCGCCCCTGGCGGCAACTCGCTCACTGAGTCCGTAAGAGTAATGTGTGTGATCAAGGATCATGTAAACTATAAGAGATTCGTCACTTTTGGTTATAGAATTTCCGAGAGAGAACAACGCCCGAGGCTATGTACAGCTCCGGCAAGTCTGGCAACATAAAAAGTAAAAAGCCATATGAAAGTAGCCTATATTACACGTAATTGAACAGTATGTTCTGCGATGAGTTATTGATTATTCATGAAAATAACACAAACATAACTGCGCTTTTCGCTGAAATATACGTCCAGATAGGAAAATAACTTAATGCATTTTGATATATATCAATGTTGGCAATAGATTTGTCACGAAGGACACAGTTATGCCGTTCTAGAGCTTAATTCACCTTTAGGCTAATTAAACATTGCTCTCCCACTCTACAGAATCGTTGGGATATTCGATGAATATAAAGAAAACTGTCCAAATGCACACTATATTGCCATAACCTCACTTTTTGTCTAGCATGCCGGCTGCCACCCACCCCTCCCCGTAGACCTAAACCCCAAATTTTATTGCAATGCAAAGGAGAATGGGTAAGAAAACAAACAAGAGATGAAATGCACACATTTATTCTCTATATATTTTTATTCGAGAGTAGTCCATATTGCCCACTAGTTTTACACATGGTCAACACCAGGAAGATGAAAATTGCCGTATTGTTCTTACTATCATTATAATTCTTACATCCCGGTGCTTGGCAATTTTTCCTCCCTTGTAGGGGCATGATTGACTCTCAATTCAATTCAAATAAATAATCAAAATACCGAACAAATCAAAACAACCAACAACACCACGAGGAAAATCAATCAAAACAGACTATTCCCGCTTCCGCTAGTCGGTTTGATGTCAGCGTTCATGAGTGCCAACTACGGAACCTTAGTGCTAAAATTAATTCTTCATTGGTTGGCAGAACATCCAGAGCAGAGCTTTACCGCGACCCACGCGCTCCCTATGAACTGTCATCCCCCTGTGTGTGATGGCTCGTGCTGGATAACCGAGCAGGACAGTAAGTTATCTAATGGTGAAATGTCGTCATGGAAATTTATCAGGGTTTAGGGAATATTCGGAGGGATAACTTACGTCGTATTTCATAGCCTCGCAGCTTAATAAAGGCGGTGAGCTCATTGTGAAATAAAATTGGGAGAAGACATAGGCTAATTATGCAGTTTGTGTTTGCGAGAAACTAGCATTAATCAACCATCTCAGGCTGTTAAATTTGAGTTGCAGTGCCTTACCTTTTGCACTGTTAATCATATGTATTAATTTTGAAGAGTAACTTATTATCAACGTACAACTTTACTTTTCTCTTTCCCATCTTTTAAAATATTGTTACGTGCCGCCCCCTAGTGGCACTTACGTTAACTGGATTACGGTGGGCGGAAAGCACAACACCAATTACTGCTTTAAAGAAATATAATTTTAATGCAGCCCACAAGCATACACAGTGCACACACATACACACACACTGAGTCTAACCTCAGAAAACACTACTAGTCACTATTAGTTTCCACATTTACAATCTACCACCTGTCCTCGCTATTTATGCTCTCCCTGTCCGTGAGACGTTACAGTGTTCCAGCTTACACTCACACGTACAGTCTACACAGGTACTCTACAGCCTTGCCACTGACACTTCACTTACTTCCAGAGTCCTCTTGCTGCTCCTTGTGCGCTCTTGCTCGTCCCGTGTCGATCCCACGACCACGTATTCCACGAAGCACCGCGACACGTCCAAGCACTCACAGTCTTGACTCCAAGTTGCACCTTGGCAGAAAGGCTTCCTCTCTGTTACCGTCGACGTCCAGTAATAATCGCTGTACTGCTCCGTACGCACTCACTCGACAACACTTCAGTACACACTAGCACTGACCAATACTGTCCAATACACACTGCAATACACACTCCCCCAATACACTCCAATACACACTGCAATACACTGCCTCCTCGCCGCGGCTCGCTGGTTTATATGGGATCAGTCCCTGGCCTGGAAAGTTCGAATGTCACAACCCATTGCCGCATTGAGTCTGTTCTGGTTGGTTCCACATCCAGAATTTTCGCGTATTCTCTGGCCCGCCCGCGATGACTCACAGATGTCCCGCTATTGTGTCTGCTGGTGGGAGGGGCCGGGAGGATGTGGGAACTTTCTCTCTCCGGCTGATGGTTCGGTTCAAGGCCAACGAGACAGCTGCTTTGGTCTGTCACACTGTCGCTCACCCGAAAGTCTCCTGCCGGTTCGCGGCGGTTCGTAACAATATTTATTTAACCGATTAATTGCAATAAGAAATCTCAATCCCCTCAGAGAGGATGTAAACCATATCTTTCAAAATGTAATCCTTTGTAGGTTTTAAAATGTGTTAAACACATTACGAGAGAGATTATTCGAAGTCAACCTTCCTGCAACAATGGGAAAAAAAACCAAGAACGTTGCCGTGGAATATTGTAAATGAGTGGGTCAGAGGGTTAGAACACGGTACACTCAGACTTGTGAGGCTTCAGGTATGGCCGTTTGACTGCAATAAAAATAAATAAAAAATAAAGTTGAGAGGAGGATGGTTCAATTCCCATCTCAGGAATCCTATAGGCCAAGTTGTCTTTCTTGGTTTCCCCAGGAAAATGCCGGGATGATTCCTAGTAACATATGCTTTTAAACAATTTCTGCACACACGCAAGTGCATGGGCACAAATAATGAGCAGGGAACTTCAGGAATTGATTATTGCACGAACACTGCGTAGGGGACCTGGATTTCTAAAAACAAAAACCTTGATGCTAGTGCAACCCGGACGGAATATTGCTAGGTCAGGACTGTCTCACTCGTATGTAGATTGGGTGCCCTTACAGTAAGTTATTCATGTTGTGATTGATGACAATACGTGCAATGTTAACTGTGGTGGTGACATCAAGCTCACCTCAGTCGTATCACTATTTATGGTCATGATAATTGTCGATATACTCGTGTTACATAATAATCCATAGGCCTATTTAAACGGTGTCTTCCTGATTGCGGTCATTCCAGATTGCGTTCACCTCATTAGCAGTCCAGATTGTGGTCACTTTCTTTTTGGGGAAGAACTATAAACATTCCAGCGTCCAGATTGCTATCACATTTCTTGGGAGACGGGTCCTTGGTTCTTGTTTCTTCCCGACTGACTCATACCTTCCGAAAGTTTTGTGGATAACAAGGGAAAACTTACATAAACTTACATAAAACTTCTCTTCAAATCTGGAATGTTAATAAAACTTCAAATGTTTGATTTTGTGTGTAGGAGGGGGCGGAGACAAAAACTGATTACAAAGGTGATTTAGAATCAAACGCAGAACAAACCTTTACGAGACAATTGTTTCGAGGTAATGAAACGAATGTTTTTCACGATATACAGTACCTATTATAAAAATAGATATCTCGCGTCTCAAATGGGAGAGGAGGGGCAGAAATTAAAAATTAAACCCTGTAAGTATAACATTTCCCGTTACAACAATTTTGCTGATTCCAATCCTGAAACGTTTCTATTGTTAAGACTGAAAATGTTATAATCATTGCTTTACGAGGTGCCGTCAGATTGGGAGGGGACTTGATTTTTTAAATCGAAGTTTTATGGGGTGTGCTCAGCTGAACACTGAACTGTATTCTTTGGTTAGGTAGTGAAATATGAGTTTCCCCTTGTTATCCACAAAACTTACGTAAGGTATGAGTAAGTCGGGAAGAACCAAGCACCAAGGGCCGGTCTCCCAAGAAAAGTGATCGCAATCTGGACGCTGGAATGTTTATAGCTCTTCCCTAAAATGAAAGTGACCGCAATCTGGACTGCTAATGAGGTGAACGCAATTTGGAATGACCGCAATCAGGACACAACCATTTAAACACATTTCCTCACAAATAGTAGGACGTGGGTTGGTGACCACGGGACTCCAGCTGAGCATGGCAATACTTCCACTTGTGCTGGGCTACTCTCTGTATGTTTCATTTCGACCTCTCTTCGTGCAGTTAATCTGCTACCCTCCCCTCGTTCACGCTGATCTGATTAGATTGGTTTCTTATAAGACAGTGCCTGGGTCTGTCAGGACCTCTTGTTGGTGTTCTATTTATAAAAATGCCGACTACAAATCCCACAATAAAGGAGGTGTTCCTTCTACGAAAGTACTGTTTTTTTTGTTTCTGAATAGGAATAATTACGTTCCAGGTGGATATTTCTGTATGTGTAGTTACATTCAACTACAGAACGATTTGCTCTACTCTCTGTAGAACTATTATCATCTTGAACTTGAAATCTTTCCGCAACATGATCTAATCACGTTGCTCCACTCATACACAAGTCCTGCAGAATATTTGAGCGGCTTGCCGCCAGAACGCAGCAACGTTCATTCGCACGAGGTCAATTATCACAAATAAGGTATCTTGCCAGTTGCGTATCTAATAAATGCAATGCCAGCCAGCATCACGGGCTTATCAGCGCGCTGTTGTAATCGGCACATGCTACAGTATCAATATGACGGCGAGTCATTGCGCCTGTCGGCGGCACGACATTTGGAAAGTCCCGTTCTTTAGGGATGGCCCTCACTGCAGAACGTTCGCAGAGAATGTTGAGCTGAATATCTTCGAAAGTGTGGGTGAATGTGATTGACAGTTCTCGTCTCGCCTTGTGGTCTGAGAACGTGGTGTCCAAACTGGGCGAGCCAAAGTTTCAGCTGACCAGGCACTGAAGCACGTGGGCTACAACGCCAAGTATTATGATATCAACTATGCGAACATGGATTGGTCAAGCGGCAGAGGGGTGATGACTGACGTGGAATTTCCGGCCAAATGCCAATCCCTTTCTGCAAGCGTACCAGGGGCGTATATATATTTTTTCGGGGGGGGGGGGGAGGGGGGGGGGGAGGGGGGGGGAGAGGGGGAAGCTGGCTATCCTGGAAAATTGTGTGTATTCTCAGGGCTTTGACACCATAAAATTACCCAGAAATATCAACCAATATCTTAGAGCATATGACTTTGTGTAATTATTTTAGATAAGATTCAAAGTTTATATAGCCTAGAATAAATTAATGGCAATACAAAAAAGTTGTAAAACACAACACATCACACAAATAAAATTTTATACTTAATGAATTATTTTCTATTATGATCTACGTTGTATGAATGGAAAATATCTAAATATTTGTCAATTTACTAATCAGAAAGGTAAACAGTTTTTTTTTTACAAGTTGATAACTTATCTCTGAAAAGTACCGTACTGTGGGATTCACAGTTTTGCCTCACAAGGCTGAGTGTACCCCGTTCCAGCCCTCAGACTAGAATTAAAATTTCTTGACAGAGCGGGAAATCGAATTCGGACCTCCGGGGCGGCAGCCAAGAATGCTTGCCACTACACCACGAGTTAGTCTAATTTTAATCTTAATATTGTTTATAACTTAGCCAATAAGTTAAGATTAGGGTACAACCAAATTTACAATTATTTTATGCTCTTACGAAAGCAACACTTTCTTAATTTGTATTGGCTTTTTCGGGGAGGGGGGGGGGGCTGGAGACCCTTCAGCATCCCCCTAATATACGCCCCTAAAGCGTACAGAGTAGGCTATAGCGTACTCAGACAGGTTGGGCTGATTGTTTGCCCACAGCGGGATTTGTTTACAACACGACAAAAAAATTAACACAGGGTTTAGCCTACAAAATTCGAAGTGAACTTTGGGCGTAAGGCCAATGTTTCTGGGATTTGACAGAAAAAGCCCGAAAGGACATATAATTAATATGAAGATGTCTTGGAACAATTGACACAGAGATTGAAGAGAAGGCCATGCAATTTCGCGAAAAACATTATTACAAAATAAGCAAAATGAGCAGTTGGCATATAACAGAACGCAACATGGTGTGACATGTGATTCGGTTGTCTTATGAAATGTCATGGTACGACGGGACTACTCGAGAAATCCAACTTCCCCTTACTTTGGACCCTATCGAGTAGATGAAAAAAACTGGTAAACAGGCTACAAGTCAACAAAGGTGAAAAGGTAGTTACGGTAGGCCTACATAAAATAGGTTAACATTGTTAAGTTCGTAAACGTCTGTACATCTACAGTAAATTAGGCTCAGGACGTGCCTCGTCATTCCTTAGAGTGCTGAGTCTGGAGATCTAACAGAATAATGAAAAGTAAACCCAGAGAGAGAGAGAGAGCAAACCGCGCAATCGAACAGTCCTTGTGGAAAGAGGGATTACCCCTGTGAGAATCGCGGGAAAGTCAAGACGAAGGTCGAACATCAATTCCGCCCGATTTTCCTCAATTCCACCCGGTCCTCCAAGGGACCCAAAAATAAGTTCCTCAACTCCGCTCAGGCTTTGACAAGGGGTCGGCAAAGGGGTTATCCCCAATGACGTAAACAAATGTCATAACCCTCCTGCTCGCATACCAAGGGCCGGGTCTAACACCTTATGCAGCGCATGAGTGAATTCTTGAATGCAGCTGATTTTTCCGTTCTAGGCTGGAAAACAGTATTTTCAGCATCTGCAGCTGATATCGAAAGTATTCTTTTAGGTTCAAATGATACACCTATTATTATCTAAATTTAATTTAATAATGTCTGACGAGGTCAAAAAACATACAAACATTTAGTTATGCACATGTTAAAAACAATGTATAAAATTTGTAGAAAAAAATAGAAAACTTTGCAGACTTATTTAAAAGAATATTATGATTAATTTTAAATCACTTGTATTTTCTGCCATATAAGTTATAATGTGCCAAACACTTTATACCTGATTTAACGATTGAGCGGACTTGACATCAGAGCGGTTGACCAATGGCATAACAATGTCTTGCAAACACCACCACGCCATCGGTCAAACGCTCTGAAGTCAAGTCCGCTCATTCGTTAAATCATATATAAACATAATACATAAAGAGCTAGATATTAATCACTGTTGTTGAATAAAAATATGGGCAGGAAATTTAATAAAATAAGAAAAATCATTATCTTAAAATCACGTAAATCTTTACTTCATTTCAAACTATAACCCCGGTCCTTGGTATGCGAGCAGGGGGGGGGGGGTTATGACATTTGTTTACGTCATTGGGGAAAAGCCTGGGCGGAGTTGAGGAACATATTTCTGGGTCCCTTGGAGGACCGGGTGGAATTGAGGTAACCCTGGCTACCTAACTGGAATTCCCGGGTGGAATGGACGACTAGAACAGTACCGCCCTCTGACGTCACGCTATCACTTGACTGTTTATAAACCGATCTTGTGGGCAGCCATGACTATCTTGTGTGAGTTGTAGTTACGAATTACGCTTAAATGTTCGTTGTTTTATACATTATAGAATAATGGTTCAATATTGTGCAGTGCCCCAGTGCAAAAACGGATGTGGCAACTACAAAGTAACGTTTACGTCCTTGTCATTGGTCGTATTTTGAGGAAATAGTGGCTTTTCAAAATTCTTCGTGCTGAAAGGAAATCACACATATCAGCCAACATGAGAGTATGTTTAGCCCATTTCTTACCTTTAGATTACAAGCCACGAAGGCCAGTATTGGCTGGAAGGAAATTTTTAAGTGATGATGCTGTGCCAAATGTATTTCCCGCTTTCTTCTCCAATAAAATTGAAGCCACCACGTCCTAAGCTGGCATATAAATTAGGCCTACGCCTAGATATAAGACGGTATTATTCACACTCTCTTTGTTAAACGCTTGGTATGGTGTGTTATGTTAAAATAATAGGCTAGTATAGAAATAAACTAACGAGATTAATTTCTGATTTTTAACTAATTATCCTCCTATTGATGAATACGGTGTCAGTGCAGTGCCTACAAGCCATAATTCAGAGTAAAATAAGTGCAATTCGCAGTTGTAGGCATAGCCTAAGATAATGTTTCTAGTTATTCTAACATATTGAAAACTCTAGGGAAAAATACCGATATTTTAGGTGAGGATTATGAGCTTAGTTACTTTCACATAACGGTAGGCCTACGGCAGTTCTGGAGGATTACCTTGGGCGTTATCTTTAGTTGACATTTTTGAAATTAACTGGCTTAAGGTACCGGTAACCTTTCTTTCAAAATACGGTATCAGATTTCCGATACTAGTCGTTTTTATTCAAAAAAGATATACCGGTTGAGTTGCTTTAATATCAGTTTTTAAATTAGACATGCCGGTACTGTACTGGTAGTAGCCTACAAAGGTTTAATGAACTTGGCAATTAACAGGCTAAAAATAATGAAAAGAGGAAGATTGGTATATAGGCCTAAGAGCTATGTGGCCTTAAATCCAGGTCGTCAGTCAAAAACTGAGGATGAAATATATCTATATGTAGACCTAGGCCTACTGTAAATACCAGTATGATTTATAAAGCAGCTTACAAAAGGATTCTGTACAGTTCTACACTCTTATTTGCTTGTAAAATGACATCACATGGAATTTGGCCTAGGTTGCTATTATCCTCACTGCAGTAAATTGGGGATAGATAATCTTGCTGTTCCGCCCCTTAAAAACAACAATAACTAACTAGCAGCAGTAAATTCAGACATAAATTAAAATTTACAGCTGTATTTTAAGAAGCCTACTTGTATATCTGTGGAATTTGGACAATTGACGGAATTAAGAATTGTCCTCTTGCTGTTAGGTTTCATCACCGGTTCTGGATCTATGCACTTTCCCCTAGGTTTAGCCTTTGTTGTTGTTGTTGTTTCAGTTGAGGGCCTTGGACATCGTGATCATATGGCCCCATGTACTTGAACGAGTGTGGGATGATTCTTTGATAACCTTTGTTATTGTGGTACCGATATTTGTCGTAGTGTGCGTATTTATAATTCAGGTGAGATATGGGAAGGAAACGGCTGTTGCCTTTTAGTTAGGAACCATTCGGTATTTGATTGGAGTATAAGTGGGAAACCACGGAAAACCACTTCCAGGATGACTGAGGTGGAAATCGAATCCACCGCTTCTCAGTTTTGCCTCACGAGGCTTAGTGTAGCCTACTCCATTCCAGCCCTCAGACCAGAATTAAATGTCTTGACAGAGACGGGAATCGAACCCAGACCTCTGGGGTGACAGCTAACAAAGCTAGCCGTCACACCACGAATAAAGTATTCTTGGAGATTTCCCTCCGTCTAGCAAAACAGACAGCCTTAAAAGTCATTAGATAACCTTGATAGGCACACCAAACATCTTCAATAATTCATGTATGCACAGATTACAGCCTTATTTCATTAGTCATTGAGAACCATCATCACCGACCGTACCGGTAGGCCTACGTATTTTGTAGCACAGTTCAAACTAAACGTTTTGAGGTTCTCTAACGACTTGGTCCATGTCAGCTGCTTTAGAAATAAAGTTTCATTTCGCACAATGAAACTGTCATATCTACGAACACGGTGCCGTAACTATAAGAACATAAACCGGTTCTGGTAATGCACTACATTTTACAACCCTCATCATTACGCCTATATTGGAGGTATATTTAATACGAATTACGGTAATATATGCGTATTATCAAACACAAATCGTTGACACTTCAACTCGGTAAATAACATTCTGGCACAAGACAACGTGCCTCCATTCGTCTCTCGCCCACAAGACCACCTGCCCACTCTGTGAAACACTTCAGGAACCTCAATGCCACGCCTCAAGCCAAGTCGTCAATTGATGCCCGCCCAAAACGAATACTCCACAGCAATCTCTATTTGTCGTAAGAGGCCATAGAGAGGGTGGCGCGCAGGTGTCCACACAAATAACATAGCTACGTCTGTTTCGAATATGAATCCATCAAAATCAACATCTTCATCACTGTTGTATTCAGTTCCTTGAACGAGAAGTTTAGTTGCCATTGTCCTAAGCTATTAGAAATTCAGCCGCAAGTGTCCACGTGTGTGAAGTAACCGTGACCATCGAAAGCTACCTAATCACTTGAGATGTATTATGATGTAGCCTGCAACCATATTGGTCGAAATGAAGGTGACATAACCAGGAAGCAGTGCATTGGCAGTCAGTTGGGTACTGGCCTAAGTGTAGGCCTGCACTATGTTTGATCTAGAGACCAAACAGGACTGTATAATCAAAGAAGTGAGCTTGATGCAAGTTCACGCTCACAAAGTTTAGGAGCTTTGTTGTAGTGAGTCGAAGAAACATAAACTTTCGCATGGCTGGGTGAGATCGGTTAGGTTACCTCCGGTTGCGTAGCTTACACCAGCCCAGCGTTAACGCTTTATAACTGTCCAACAGCGTACCACGTACTTGCCACTGGGTAAATTACGTGGTGGAGCGTGATACGTTACGAGGCTCAACGAACTGGGGTTCGAGTCTCCGCTGTCCCACATAATTTGCGCAGAATTGTTAATTGATACACTGGGAACTTAACACGAATAAAGAACCCTCTGAAAATGATCAATAAGTATCTTACTTAAAACATTCTATCGCGTAGCGTAACTTATTTAGAAACTGTTATCGTACCCTATATTGAGTCCAACTGTTGCTAACACATGGAAACTTAATTTTCAGGATGAATCAAAATAGGGTATCTCACTAGGAATGGCTTTGTCACCAGTTTGCACAAGGCTAATGGTGCACTCTTGTGGTTGGTGTAACTTTCTGATGGTACTTTGTGCTCTCCCAAAAGCCTTCTTTTTTAATTCAATGAGACCATAACGCCATAATGTCACAGATATACGACCACTAATAAATTCTACAAGTTCTACTGTATGAAGCAATATCTAGACAGATGGTTTAGACAGACATAGACAGACCTACCTTTCCGTGGTTTCCCACTTCTACTCCAGGCAAATGCCGGGATGGTGCCTAATTTAAGGCCACGGCCGCGTCATTCCAATATCCTCCTTCAATTACAAATCACACACTGGTACAGGTTATTAGACGAATTCTACACACACCCAAATTCACGGGGCTACATGACTACGATGTCACAAAATCCCTTAAAAAAGAATCAACACACTTTCACTGAGTTTATTTTCTATGTTCCGTGTAAATACAAGGTGTGTGGTTTCTAGCCATACGTATCTTTATTTTACGTATTATTCCTGACATCCCATTCGTCTCTCCTCAACTTCTTTATCCTAGCTTTCAAGATGTACGATCAATCTTTGCACTCCTGTACTTCTTACGTCACTATAGACCTAACTAGAGCCATTCGCGGATAAACAAAACGTTATCCGCATCCCCCCGCATCCGCACGTTTGTTATCCGAATCTACTGGCATTACTATAATATTTTTAATTAGATAGAGCATATCGCATTAAATCAACACATTTACACATTTGAGGAAAAAGTCCTTCCTTTAGGCTTTGTATGTCAAGTGCTATGTTTAAAATGAATGTTATATAGCCAGAATTGCAACCTTTTTCAGTTCTGAGTGTTAATTATGCTTGATGACGTAATTTGAATGAGATGAGCTTAAAAAATCATCTTACATTTGTCATGAAAAAACGTAACGGAAAAAATATGATGTCATAAACATCCGGGTCCTAGTAGACTAATGATATTCAACAAGTTCGGATTGTATTCTAAAAACTATCCGCAAATTTACTCGAAACATTATCCGCAGCCTATCATCTATCCGCAGAGCCATGCAAACTATATCCGCATGGCGAAAACTGTTGCGGATATCCGCGGATATCTGCATCCGCGCAGGGCTTCACGTACTGTATTCTGAATGGCGCTAATCAGTACTAGCCTCACTACCTCCCCTTACTGCTAGCCTCACTCCCGGCACTGCCTGAAAGTTCCAGACAATATTCCGAGCACAACTGCCATCTATTGGGCAACACTGGTAGCACGCTGAGGAGAGGTGGGAGGAGGGAGCGAGCGGAAAGCAGGCCTCCCATAGCCTCCTGCTTCCCTGTGAAAAGATACGCACGATTTTGACGTGCAGCCGCCCGCGCCTTGACGCCGCCATATTACGGCTTCATGAGACAGCGGGGAGCAACCGACTACGGTGTCTGCCGAAGCTAAATTTGTATCAATCACACTCAATTGTCAAAAGTCTTTGAAAATTGTAGGATATCCGCTGTCTTTTGCAATTTTTTGGAATAGGCTATTTGTCTGTGTCCAGGTGAAGATTATTAATATTAATATTAGTGATGTTTCGTATCAGTTTATTCCGCCATCATCAGGGGCGTCGCCATTAGGTGGGCTGGGGTGGGTACGATCATCACCTCTCCCCCTCCAAAAATAAGGCTTTACGCACCCAATTGCCCCTCTAGATTATTTGGGAATGCGACATAGCCTAAGCAATACTTTCACAGGCCAGAATACTAGATAGACATCAATAGTTATGAATTGTATTAAACATTTTTTACATTGCTACCAAAACTCAGTTCTCATGCTCATTCCCAAATGAGTCTTATAATTGAATACGAAGATATTCAGTGTTGTATGCACAATTATGCTCTGAGCAGCATGGATCTCTTCCCTTCCGTAGGCTACTTTTTAGAGAGGCAAGTATTCTTCTTTTGAATTTTCGAGTAGCCTACTATGAATAAGCTACAAATTTGCTAGGTCATATCGTTGCCGATTAGGCCTTTTAGCGATAGATTTAACGGCATCATTTTGGTGACAGAATATTATACATTGTAGCCTATAGCCTGCTGTTTCATTAGCCTACAGATTCACAGGTATTAAAGTTTCCTGTATTGATAGGCTACAGAAATTTAGCTTCTTTTGCGGTTAACGACATTATACGTAAATTTGAGTTATGAGTTGATTTCAAAAGTCCGTAAGAAAGCGTGACCTCTATCATCGCCGCGCGTGTAAAATCCACTAGCCTATGTGACACTATTGTTCTCAGCCATGCCCTAGCCGTATGTGGATATAATATTTTTCAGCTGCACATAACAAGTTCGTAAATCTCGTTCTTCTATGGTCAACGAAGGAGGAAAGTAACCTTTCATGAATTGTTGTAGTCTACTGGACTGAGTATCCAAATAGGCCTGTGGGGCGTGACTGTCTTGCGGAATAGAATGGTGGAGAGAAGCATTCTCACATAGGCTAATGGACTTTGTAGACTCAACGACGCTGAATTTTGTAGCCTATAAAGTTCGGTAAATAATAATGCAGTCACCATTCAAAAACTAATGTTAAACTCTTATTCTCTGCATACACTGTATTTTATCTGCCACCCAATGCGCCTCCCTAGTTAAATATTCCGGCGACCCTACTGGCCATCACGGGGAGGCCAAACTTCATGCATTACAGTATTTTTAGTCTCTGCGATCTAAGACAGCCTACAGTAGGCTTAGGTCTGCATGTTATTACAGTCACACAATTCACTGGGTGATTTTACTTTCTAATGTACACTAATAACTTATTAGGTCTACTCCCACTATTATTATTATTATTAGGTCTAATATTAAGGTTCATGACCAGCTTAGTACAGTAAATTGGGACCAATATCTGAACCTCGAATGTCCGATACAGTTAGTTAACACCTTTAGTGTAATTTAAATAACTCATATGTAACATTTAAAAGTAGACACAGGGCAAACAAACCATGGTTTTCAAAAGAACTGAAGGTAAAATGCAGACAAAGAGATCAGTTATTAAAAAAATGGAAATAAATAGAAATAATGAGCAATATAGGAAAGAATACAACTTATTCAGAAACAAGCTGAACAAGGAAATTCTCAAAACTAAAATGGCATATTACAGAAAAGGATTTAATGAAAATTGTCGTAATATGAGAGCAACATGGAAAATTATCAACAATATTATAGTCAGGAAAACTAATTCAGTAGATGCCATTATTCATAAATATCTTGGTAATAAACATCCTATTGATACGATTGTAAACAATTTTGCCAGAAATTTTGATGACCAAGTGCAAAGAATAGCCTAACACATGCGTGTAATACTCAGTGAGTAAACTAACTATCGACACCTCACCTCACCAAGAGCCCGCCGATGAGCCAGCTTGGTGTCCTAGGCGAAACCCCACACAAGACACGGCACAAACCTAGAAGAATTGCTGAGTTTTAATTCACCGGCCGTGAAAGCCAATATATCATCTTTTTGGAAGCCTTCATAGGGAGGTTATGGCTGCTTGAGCTTTTAGTTCTCGCAGTCGACTGGTGCAGCTGCACCTAATAGGCTATAAAGGGAGGTGGTGCGCAGTTCGTCTCTCCTCTGAGGGTCCCGGCGGGGACACCAAGAGCCCGCCGATGAGCCAGCTTGGTGTCCTACGCGAAACCCCACACAAGACACGGCACAAACCTAGAATAATTGCTGAGTTTTAATTCACCGGCCGTGAAAGCCAATATACCATCTTTTTGGAAGCCTTCATAGGGAGGATAAGGCTGCTTGAGCTTTTAGTTCTCGCAGTCAATGATGATGATAATGATGATGATAATTGTTGTTTTAAGGGGCCTAACATCTAGGTAAGTGGCGCAGCTGCACCTAATATAAAGGGAGGTGGCGCG
This sequence comes from Meconema thalassinum, assembly GCA_946902985.2. Lineage (NCBI taxonomy): Eukaryota > Metazoa > Arthropoda > Insecta > Orthoptera > Tettigoniidae > Meconema > Meconema thalassinum. Next base: position 853,256,582 of record OX336389.2, on the reverse strand, counting down.
CAGTTCGTTACTCCTGTGGGGGTCCGGGCGGGGACACCAAGAACCCGCCGATGAGCCAGCTTGGTGTCCTAAGCAAAACCCCACACAAGACACGGCACAAACCTAGAAGAATTGCTGAGTTTTAATTAATTTAATTTTTGAATCAGGAATAATTCCAGAAACACTCAAAATTGCAATTGTCAGACCTATATACAAAGGTGGCGCGATCACATAATCTTAGATGACTATAGACCAGTATCCATTCTATCAATAATCCATAAAATCTTTGAAAAATGCATTAAATCTAGACTAAACAACTATTTAGATAAAATTAAAATTATTCTTGATTGTCAATATGGATTCAGGAAAGGGAAAAGCACACAGCTATTGCTTTCACACTTCACTAATATTGTGAATGGAGCATTGAGCCACAACAAACATGCACTAGTATTATTCCTCGACTATTCCAAAGCATTTGACACATTACAGTTTGATCGAATATTGTTAAAACTAGAATCAATAGGTGTTAGAGGTAGGGCATTAGAAATGTTTAGAAGCTATTTAACAGGCAGAAAAATGGTAGTCAAAGTAAATAATGTTGCAAGTGATCCTATTGAGGTGCAGAGCGACGTACCGCAGGGGTCAGTATTAGGACCAAATATCTATAATATCTTTATGAATGACATTTCGAAAAAAGTACTAAATTGTAAAACATTTTTGTATGCAGATGACATAATTCTCGTATCTGTACATAAACATGTTCAAAGGGCTCTCAATATGATGCAAAAGGACTTCGACAATATTCTAAGATAGAGTCACGACAATAATTTCCCCCTCAATTAAAAAAAATAGAGAATTATGAATATACGGATGCCAGGTAAAATCAAGGAAGACATTAAATTGAAATTTCATAATTTTTACTGCCTGCACTTAAATCCCGGCAAAGAACAACTTTACAACTGTAACTGTGACCAGTACATTAAATCTGTGGATAATTATAAATATCTAGAAGTCATGGTAGATGTTCATTTTAAATGGGATAGTCACATTATGGAACTGTTAAGAAACCTGAGAAAGATATTCTTCTTCTTTCATACATTTCCCTACTGTGCCCCTCCAAATGTGTACACAATGGCTTATTCAGCACTTGTCGAATCGGTACTTCGATATGGCATTGTAGCATGGGGAGGACAACAGTAGGTCTAATTAAAATGTTAAGAAGTATGCAAAAAAGATTTCTAAAACTTATTGTAGACAGAGAAAACTGTAAGAAGAAAAATTTGTCCATTGAAGATCTATATAAAACCACAACATTTCTAACACATTATAAAGATAATAGATATAGAATAGTACCACAGCACTCAAAAGAAACCAGACTAAAACAGGATGGTCAGTACTGAACCCTTATGATATCATCTGATATAATAATGATTCATATTTTATTTATTATATTTGAAAGAGGGTATTCATACAAGCAGCAGTGGATTCGAGTTGAGGAAATATGTTGCAACTATTGGGAGTTAGACGACGATGCAGGTATATTTAAACCAAGCTTTTGAGACAAGGAAAAGTGTGCCATAATTCCTGGAATTGAAGAGGTCAACGTCCAAAATGCGTAGCTTCAGTTAGCAGGCCATGATACGGTTGCTCCCGATTTACGCAAGCAGGAGTAGGGGAACCAGAATCTGACAGGAAGAAGATGCTTGTACGTCATAAATTGGGGAGGAGTCTCTAGGTCAAACTCTCCGAGATGAATTTGAATCAACGAATGAAGCAGGGCATGCTTCAGGCCCGCGAAAACTAGCGTACCTTTGATTTTGGCGTGAATTGAATATCAATAAAAACCCATGATCATTTATGACTCCGCCGAACAGATTCTTAACCTGTGCAATGAGAGAAGCTCAACGAAACTAGTCGCAAGTCTGTAACTTAAAAACTCCGAATTATTTTTAAAATTCGTCCCCACTACTGTCAATTTGCTGTGTTCTGTATAAATGTAGCCGAGCTAATGGTTGTAGGCCTACTGACTTTATTCTGAGGTGTCGTGAGGGACACTTGACTTTTATTCGAAGTATCGTGGGCGACACTTGTGTGACTTTATTTCGACGTGTCGTGAGTGACACGTGCGTACTTTATTGTGGCGTGTCTTGGGACACCTATCAGGTTTTGAGGTCTCTGTGGAGACTAGTGAAATATTAACTTCTAAACTCTGACGAGTTCTTCAAGTATTTAAATGTGTATAATTTGCGTGTGAATGGTAGAAGCTATCAGGCTTATAAATATTTAGGGAAAGTTTTCGTCAAATAAATTGCTCAGGACATTGAGTGGATAATATCAGCTCATTTAGCAATTTTAGTAGTCAATTGTAGTACTGTGAAATAACTGAACATTTTCTATCCTAAGAAAATCAAGATGTCTGGAACGAGGCCAACAGTCGGAAGGATGAACGTGGACACACCATCGACGATGGCGATTTCCGGCTAGAAAAACTGCTGGGTCATGTGTGGCGACGTGAGCTGAGGTGTTTTGGCGAATGAATAAGTACCACATATTGATTATTCAATTTTAGTCGTAGTTAGATTGGCTGGGGAAATGTAAATATTTGTCTTGTATTTTTTTAAAATTGCAGTTTGATTTTTATTCAGTGTACCGACACTCGATCGTAATGTCGTGCGTGACTATTTTATTGTTCTGATTTAGATGATTGTAATATAACTTGTAATTGTACAATGCGTGTACGCTTGAGCGGAACTTTTGGTTTGAGCGATAAATGGTGCTGTTGTATTTTAAACATTAACGATAAAACTAGAATTTGGTGGGTAACATTTAACCTTGTGTTTGATAAACAGGCGTTTTTATTGTGATTTGCCTAGCGCAATTTTATTTGCAGGGAACCATAGTTCTCTTAGTAAGCTGTAAAACTAATGATGTAATGATTTTATTTGATCTTTGGGAAAGCAGTTTAAGTCTTTCCGTGGAATCTTAAATCTGTGCGTATTTCAGGTGGGAAGATGAGAGATGAAGTCATTACCCAGGTGTGTGTTATATTTGGTTATGTGTGCTGATGTGTGTCTACATGCGCGGGGAACATCGTGGTAATCAGCCCACGATTCCTGTCTGCAGCAATATATAATTAACGGCAGTATGAACCCCGAGGAGGCTACTGACCGAGTCGCCGTGTCTTATAATTCCTGAGAGAATTATTGGGACAAAATAGGTATTTTATACACACATGTTTTCAGGAAATACAAGGTACTTCCAGGTTCGAGAGCTGCCGTGAGCGAGCTTACGATCTTATTATGAAACGCAATGGGTGAATGACACATGGCTTCAAAAGGGACGGACAGATTTAAGATAACACTAATTAGGTTTGAGGCCGGGGTAACGTGTCCTCTTCTCTTAAAGCGAGATGAGCCTGTATTCTATATCTGGATTTAAAGGGGAGTTCGCCATACTCAAACCATAATTATCATGCATTAAGTTGAATTGATATTTGTTTGTGTGTTATAATTAAATGCCATTGGGCATAGTGTTGTTTCTTGTTATTTTGATATAATCCATTTTGGATTGTTGTGGTTATTGTAAATAATAGAATGACGTTTATTTTGTTGTTGTCACTTACGCTTGTGTTGATTTTACCAAGACCCGTTTGGGCAATTAGATGTGTTTTGGCACGTGGTCAAGATCTCGTTCGGAGATCTATTTTGTATTATATAAGGGTAGCGGGTGTCGGATATTTCTGAAGTGCTTTGTTGTGTGTTCCCTAAGCTAATCTAATTTACGCAGAATTACGGATTCGTTGCTTGACGGAAAACCAGATGGTAACGGATCACGTAACCGTACTTATTTCCTTCATATAGTCAAAACATCGTCACGCGTGTGCAAGTATAGATTTGAAGTAGACGTAGTATTTCAAACGTCTTTTTTTATAATCTCTCCTGAGATATTTATTTTAAATGGTAAACTGTTGTTACTTTAGGGTTTGCAGTTGTGATCTATTTAGAAGTGTGGGAGCAAATTCAAGATGTTGTTTTATATTGTTGTTATTTTCTTTGGTTATTTAACTTGTTTTATTTAGTATACTGGTTTACCTCCTTGCTTTGATTATTGTATTTGCCCTATGTATCCTTGTAATCTATGAGAAGCAAAATTTAACTGCACGGCTATCATGGACCGAAACATTACCGGAAATTGAGTCTCGATACGCTTCCTTTTACAAGGGTTCAGTACATTGTTCCACTTTATATTAACTCACATGGAAAACAAGAATTGAAAGTTGTAATATCAAGTATATTAAATTCTTTACCAGCAACATTAAGAAACCTTCCATTAAACGTAGCAAAGAAACAAATTGAAAAACGTCACAGGAAAACTATCAGTGAGCTAAGTCAGCTAATCTAGGTTTTGATAGTACACAATTAATTTATCAACTACAAATAATGTAGGTAAGTCTTCTGTCAGCAGTGAGGATCCATCAAGATATATAATAGAATCAAGTAATATAACTAATTTTGTTCCCACAGATAAGCCACATCTGATGGCTTTGTGGGACCACGATACTATTAATATTGTAAGTATTGTAAAATTGTAAATTTATTTGTAAATTTATATTTCATTTTCATGTAGCCTACTGTATGTAGGCTATGTAGACTGTTTATTATTAATAAATTAATCCCCCCACCTCCCCAGGTCTTGCGCCCTCCAAGCCGGGAAAGGGTGGGTCACTTAATCACTTAAAAATACTGTAGGCTAATAATAGACTACATTTTGTAGAAAAAATATTTTTCACATTTTAAGCCGAATAGGCTACACTTTTGGCCTACTTTAACATTTTGAAAAACATTCATCGCTGCGCCTGCATAATCCGCTATGTGACAATGTTGTTCTCTTCGATACTTTAGCTGAAAACTAGACACGAGGTTCTTTTTCCTATGTTCACGGATAAAGATAAATAATACGAAGTGATTTGTTCGATAGGACTGTATATCAACATAGGGATTGGAGGCGTGACTAGCGTTAGGGGAAAGAATATAAGCTAAGTGAACAACATTTTCACATAGTGGATTTTGTTAGCACAGCGACGATATTCTCAAATGCGTCATTGTTGCCAACTACAAAGACGACGCCATTTTATATTTTGACAAGAGACTTGATAGCTCTGAAACAATTCTCCACAATGCTACGAAATTCAATAGCCTACATTTTACAATATTAGTTTTGCATAATTGCAGACACATCACATTGAATGTTACGCGCATGCCCTTCTTAAAATACCGATATATCGTCGCTACGCCTGCAAAATCCACACGTGACAATACCGTTCAGTTACATTACCAGTCAAGCCTCCCAGCCCTATGTTGTTATAGGCCAACAGTCCAACCGAAGAATTCATTCCGAGCTATTTTTCTCTATCGGTGAACACAGGGAAATTACCCTTACAAGATTGTTATGTGGGGTTATACAGTATAGACTCTCCACATGTGGCTGGGCCAGTGACCAGCATCAAGTATGGAAGAGAACAGCATTGACACATTCGGATTTTGCAGTCACAATGGCGATATAACATATTTAAGTTAATAATTCACGATCTAATATGCTTGCCATTTCGAAACTCGGCAAGAAGGTGGAATCGTGCAAGAGCTTCACCCTGCCGAAGGAACAAGTTGTCGGCTTTACACATTCAAGATGCGGCAATTCGTACGATTAAAACTGAAAATGGAGAGCTGTAGTTGGACTTAACTGAGCAATGAACGCTACATTTTTTGAAAGAGGACTCTTAAATGAGACTTCATTAGCATAAGTCACAAGGCTATCACACTGAATAGCTATAGGTAGAGCCCTGCGCGGATGAACAAAACGTTATCCACATCCACCCCGCATCCGCACGACTGTGATCCGCATCCGCCGCGCATCCGCACGACTATTATCCACTTCCCCCGCATCCGCACGACTTTTATCCACATCCCCCCGCATCCGCACGACTGTTATCTGCATCCACCTCACATCCGCGTGACTTTTATCCACATCCCGCCGCATCCGCACGACTGTTATCTGCATCCACCTCACATCCGCGCGACTTTTATCCGCATCCTGCCACATCCGCACGACTGTTATCCGCATCCACCCCACATCCGCGCGACTTTTATCCACATCCTGCCACATCCGAACGACTGTTATCCGCATCCACCCCGCATCCGCACGACTTTTATCCACATCCCGCCGCATCCGCACGACTGTTATCCGCATCCACCCCACATCCGCGCGACTTTTATCCACATCCCGCCGCATCCGCACGACTGTTATCCGCATCCACCCCACATCCGCGCGACTTTTATCCACATCCCGCCGCATCCGCACGACTGTTATCTGCATCCACCTCACATCCGCGCGACTTTTATCCGCATCCTGCCACATCCGCACGACTGTTATCCGCATCCACCCCACATCCGCGCGACTTTTATCCGCTTCCTGCCACATCCGCACGACTGTTATCCGCATCCACCCCGCATCCGCACGACTTTTATCCGCATCCGCTGACATTACAATACTATTTTTAACTTATTAGATAAAGCATAAAGTATTAACCCTAGACATTTAAGGAGAAAATCGTGCCCTTAACCTAGGCTATGTGTGAATCGCAAGACAGTGTTAACTGAGTTTTGTCCCACTGAATAACTGCAAGTGAAACAGTGGGTGGCTAAATATACCACTTACTTAGTCGTCGGATGTACCCACGCAGGCAAGCGCGGGTATAAAGGACTTGTTTTTGTGTAAGTCAACACTAATTGAGGGTATTTCCATGACTGGCTTCTCTCACTTCCCTCTTATTCTCATACAATCCAAGCGAAAGCAAATAGGGAAATAACAAGAAACGTGATCTTAGTAAAAACTTTTTTTTTAACATCCAGTTCAGCAATGTATTCTAAAAACTATCCGCAATTTGACCCAAAACATTATCCGCAGCTATGCAAGCTATATCCGCATGGCGAAAATTTTTGCGGATATCCGCATCCGTGCAGGGCTTTAGCTATAGGCTATTACACACAATCGCCGCGCCGTCTTGAAAATATCGTCGCTGAACTTGCAATACCACGTACTGTATCTGACAATGCTCTTTTATTCCATTATTTTCCTTATGGTGGATCATGCCTCCCAGCCGTATGTGGATGTGGCGTCCAACAGAACAGTTCACATTGGGTTTATTTTCCTGTGTTCAATAAAGTTATTAGCTACTGTACTGTAGGAGTGCATAAGCCTAACTAAAGGGAAATTACTTGTCTACAGTAGGCTTTAAAGCTAAGTTTTCTTTATACGTTGACACAGGGCAATGAACCTAACATGAATTGTTCTGTTGGACGACACATCCACCTACGGCTGGGGGGCGAGCCCAATCATAAGGAAAATAATGGAAACCAAGAGCATGGTCAGATACGCGGTATTGCAAGTTCATCGACGGTAGGCCTATATAATATTAAAATCGACAATTCACCATGCAATGAATTTAAAATTTCGAAATTTGACAAGAAGTTAGTCCCGTGAAACCACGAATCCAGCCAGCTCTCGAGGAATTTGCCAGGACAATCCTAAATTGGCCTTTATTTATCAGTAAATAATAACTAATAGGCCTACATGTAATATTTTTCAGGAAATTATATATAGTCTAGGCCTATTGTATCCCTGCTCAATCGTATTGGGCAAAAGATTGTTGACCAACAGAAGAGTTATCAATTGATAGTTTGTGCAAGCAACATTGAAAAAAAGGCATCTAAACTTCACACCGGACGATCAGTGTCCGTTCATTGTAAAATAGCTTTACTGTCGCATGTTTTGGCGAGTAATTTCCACTATTATGAGTTAATTGCCTGAACTAAGTGCATATTATCTTTCCCAGCGTGACGTTGGTAGGGCCTATATGGCCACCCTGATTGTGCTGAGTTTTGCTGCACAACAGCCTAAGAACAGAAGATTGATATGAAATCATGACCTTCAAAATAAAGTGGAATGCGTTCTTTGCGGAGCATCTCAGTGTCGTTAAAACTACTTGGCCATTTATTTGTTCATCAAAGTATAGTTAGGCCTAATGACAATGTAGTATTTGTTACCATGACTGCTCTGTATTGCTTAGGCTAAATCTTTCCCATTTTTGCGTAGATTTATTTCTATCTATATATAATAATTTTATTAATGCAGCCAATGGCCATGTATTTTTCTTTTCAGGACGGGTCAGGGAAGGGATTATGAAAGGAAATCGGCCGTGGACCTATTGAAAGGAACCGTCCCGGCATTTACCTGGTAGTGAAAATGGGAAACCACGAAAACCATTTTCAGGACGGCTGAGGTGGGATTCGAACCCACGCTCTCCCGATGCCAGCGAGACACGAGGTAACTCGTTAGCTCAATGTTTGTCTGTCTGTCTGTTGGTCTGTCTGTTATTTATACAAATCTACACCGTTTCACCAATCTGAACCAAATTTTGTATACTTACCCTTTGGAACACTGCGGGTAACCCTGTCCACTTTAAATTTCGGACAGACCATTCCATTCCTTGCATTTAGGCCCTTTGGCACAAATCTACACCGCTTCACCGATCTGAACCAAATTGTATGTACTTACCCTTTGGAACCCGGTGAGTAACACTGTCTACTTGAAATTTCGGACAGACCAATCCATTCCCTGCATTTAGGCCCTTTGGCACAATTCCACACCGTTTCACCGATCTGAACCAAATTGTATATGCTTACCCTTTGGAACCCTGCAGGTAACACTTCAAACTTTGTTCAGACCACTCCATTCCCTGCATTTAGGCCCATTAACACAAATTAACACCGTTTCACCTAAATGCACTGAATTTTACATACTTACCCTTTGAAACCCTGCTCGTAACACTGTCCACATGATATTTTGGACAACCCTCTCCATTCCCTACATTTAGAATAACAGACAAAAGGAACTTGAAAATCACGTTTCAAGGCCCTAGAACCATTAATTTCCGTAGTAGTGTAACTAAGAATATTTTAATAAGTCTATTGTTGGCTGGCAATGCGAGCTATATCACGTCACCCCTACCAGTGTTCTGGTGAAGAATTGCGAAAATAGTTACATCTTGCGCTTCTTATAAATTTCAGTCACGGGGAGTAATTGGTGCTACCTCAGAAGCTCGGGAAGCCGAATTAGTTTAAGTATCATGTGCCAGTTCTGTAGTAGAATTCATTATCATCCATAAAACATATCTATCCACCAGGTGAAGACGGGCACTACTGCTAGTAGCTAATATAAGCTAAAATTCATACTACCTAGGGTTGTAGCCATGCGCGTTAAATCGTGCACCACAACTGCGATGTGGAACTACAGGAAATCCGGAGATTGTTGGTTTAAATCCCGGCGCTGACAGAGACTAGGCTATCCTGAATGTAGTTTCTCCCCACGTATTGCCTCATTCCCTTCTGATAAATGCCGCAGTGGTATCTCAATCCCAATCACTTATCCTATTAATTACAGTTACACAGACAACTACAGTCACCACAGATACACGGGTTATTAGACAAATTCAATACGCGCCCAGCTAAACAGGGCAGATGACCAAGATGTGCCTAGCCCCTAAAATGAGTTAATAACAACAACAACAACAACTACAGCAACAACATACAATATTCATACTGAAGCAGTTCTCACATTAACACACAAAAAATACATGACAGAGTTAAAAGCTGTTGCCGGGCATCCAGTCTTTCCTGCTAGCTTTCCTCACGCACATATCTCCTCTCGTCATTAGGCCTACCCAGCTTTGAATGTAACCTAAGTATCTTATCACCTCTTATCGTTGGGGTGTTGCACCCATAAGGGCAACAATGGGATATATTTGCTAGTAATTCACTATGATAAGCAGTACCGCCAACTATCCTACAGACCAACACAGTGCGAACCAGCCCTCTCAGCATATTCCAGGAAATCAGAGTCCATTCTTTGTTAAATAGCTTTACTGTCGCATGGTTTGGCGAGTAGTTTCTATTATTATCGTCCGCCTCGTTGCGTAGTGGCTACCATCCTTGGCTGTCAACGCGGAGGTCAGGATTCGATTCCCGTCTCTGAGGGCTTGAACGGGGTACACTCAGCCTCGTGGGGTAAAACTAAGGAGAGGCGGGTTCGATTCCGACCTCAGCCATACTGGAAGTGGCTTTCCGTGGTTTCCCACTTCTACTACAGGTAAATGCCAGGAAGGTACTGCACCCGAAATTTGAATGCTACATGATGAAAATGATGATATTTTTCGATCCCCATGATATAGTTTAACATTGCAATATAAATCCTGGAAATTGGCACAAGCGAGCTTTGTTAGCGAACGCAGGCAGTGGGAGAAACCAGTCACGTGATCAGAGACGCTCCAGAATATTCTAGACCATTGAAAAGTGCCTAGCAACAAGGCATTACCTCGAAATATTACCTGTTAATTGTTATAAAATATATCATTGGATATATGCCCACATCCAATGAGAGGAGGGTTTATGGAAGCAGATATGGATTTTATCTAGTTAATGTGATTAACTATTCCATTCAAGCCCTATGTAACAATTTTATTCCATTGAATTCATCAAGAAAATTAAGAGAAGATATTAGTACTATTGTAAATGTCGCAAAAGGGAAGAAATTCACTGTAATAAGCTTTATTACAAGTGCGCGCCAATAAGTGCGCGGGATCAACAATGGCGTCGAATTTCAGGCGAGATAGAGAGGGGACGGCTTGAACAAGCGTTCTTATCCCGACAGACTTCGAAGACACTAGACGTGTTACCCGGGATAGTTAATTCCCGTAGACACTATACCGAGTGAGGTCCTACGCTACTTGAGAGACAGTGCCGAACGCGGCCAATATTTAGGGAGAGCCTCGCTGAAACTAGGTGAAGTTAAGCGAAGGAATACAAGTCAATAGCGAACAAGTGTTCGACTTTTATGAAAGCAAACTGTATACATTATATACATTTAGTTTCAAGGCAACAGTATAAGAAGATTTTGAGCGAATTAATTGAGAAATTAGACAGTTATAGGACAATTTGTGTTGTCAGAGAAAGTTGCTTATCTCAACACAGAGAGAATCATTTTAGTTCAGCGAGAATACAGCATAGTCAAGTCCATGTTACGGAAATAAGTGAGTAAAGTGATATTGTATGAACATTGAGACTTTGTTTTATTTGAACACTATGATGGCTACAAACATTTATAAGGTGGAATTGTTTTATAACACTTTGATTATGAGTGAGATGATGGATTAAGGGTATTACGCGATTGGGATATGTCAATACAGAGTTGTGAATGACAACATGGAACAACGTTAATTAACAACGAGAATATGTTTAACATCTAGAATTATATAATGCCGAGACAACACGATACATTATGTACACTTCCATCCAGTACATTTAATGTACTTTCATGTACATTAATTCTCGACTATGAGCAAATATAATCTTTCATTGACCAACCAAATGAGCATTAACATCTACGATAGTGATTCGATGTACAACTTACAAATTTATTTGTAACGATGAAACTATTACGAATATATTGCTCGATAATGATGGAGAACTTTCAAGAGATGTCGGCGATTGAAGATTCATCAACGGGGAGACAGAAGATAGAAGATACCAGGCCCGATGATTGTTCGAGATGGAATCCATGTTCGAGGTTCGACGTCCGGAGGAGACGAGTGTGCCGGGAAGGAAATCCTTCTGTTCCCGAGGTCGCTGTGCGTGTCCACTGGCGTGGAACGGATTTGGTTTCAACAATTCATACCTGGGAGATGATCCAGCTAGGTATTTTGGAATACCTGATAATGAACTTCAATTGTCTACAAGACAAAGGTAGAAATGTTTTACATTATTTTGTAGTTTGAGTATTTATAACGGTATTTGTGAACAACAATTCCCCATATTTAATTCATGTATTTTCACTTCGATGTTTATTAAGTTTATTCTACAAGATCGTATAGGATGATGGTCATTGGACATCTATACTTGGAAATTTTATGATTCAGTTTCTGAACTGAAGTCATTCTGTGTGAGAAATTATTTTCCACTGGGAAAATCTTTAAGAAGTTATTATTCAACGATTTTCGATTTTTAATTCAAGATTTTAGACAGTTTGTCTCTGATATATTAGTAAATTCATTTTGATTAAAATGAATTGGGCACTCTTTTTGTATGAAGAAGTCATAGTTAGGATAAGAGATCTACGCGTGATGTACTGTGAAATATCACCAAATACTATGAACATTTCGTCGATCTAGCAAGTTATATTCGTTATGATTACGACGTGAAGTCACACACTTATGAACATTCTTTGTGTAGAATGAAGTTACAGTCGATGACAAACCTATATTGAGTTGAAGGAAGGATTTGCCCTTCATTAAAAGTAAATTATTTGAGACCTATCTTTTGAAAGATAATTCATCCGACTATAGGAAAGTTAGATAAAATCTCATCCAGTCGTGATTGATCCTTATTGAACGCTGAAATAACACGAGTTGTTATTAATACACAAATGTAACACTACGTTATTTGTCAATGTAGTATTGCAGCCGTGTAATTGTGTAGAAATGACCAGTATGGAGAAACATGTGTATTTATTTTTATTAAATGTATAGAGGCATGGTATTTTATATCAAAGTAACTTCGATTAGTAAACCTCGAAGATCTTTCAATATAATCGTTTGAGAACGATAAGTGTATCAGTAGAATAGATATTGCTGTTCACTTGTAAGCAGTGGATTGGAACAACGCTAAAATCAATGCTAGAAGGAAGTAATGCCAGTACTATGGAAAAATTGTTGGGAACAATTGAGATGATGTCATTAAAGTTGTGTATTGGAGATATACGAGAGTTTCATGCCGTATATAGATGTTTGTGAAATAAGAGGTAGTTCCGTATTAATTGTAATAAAGTACTGCTGTTTGAGTAGTGAAAGCATCGTTGTATATTAGTAGAGTTATGGAAAACTCCTGAATGTGATTAGATCTGCGACATAAATGTCGTGAGTAGGCGGAACTTCATTGGGAAAAGTTATATTATCCTTGTCCACTAAACAATTATTAATTTCTATTAGACTTGAAATTGTAATAATAATATGAACTAATCTTTGCTGATCGGTCGTATTTAAACCGATGATGGCAATTAATATGATTTTGACATTAAATGGTATAGCATTTGTATATTGGAAAGCATAGAAGAAGAGAATTATACTGAAGAAAGAGTTAATAATTATATTAACGAAGCCATATCGTTAATGAATAATACTTTGGAACGATAGACACGTGTAGATAGTGCATATAAATATTTTCATTGTTTAAATTGAGGGTTTTCATTATTTATAATAATTAATATTTCTAAATGTTTTTGATATTGTTAGCAGTTAGGAAGAACGAATGTTTTTAATGTGAGTGTTTGATGTTAGCGATGATTGTTGGATGTATGAAGGCTTCGTCGGTCATGAACGACGGAAGCGAATGATAGCAAGAATGTTATGAAGTATGGATGTGTTTAAACGAGAAATGGCTTTAATAGAGACAGTTTTGTAAATGAAATTGTTTGGAAATACGAGATGCTTCAGCGGGTTTCATTTTACGTATTTTATTTGTTGAGTGCAGAGACCACGACAGGTGGGAAGCAAGCACTTCCCGTTAGAAGCAAGGTCGATGTATAAATGAGTACAGTTTTTGCAGCTGTGTGTGTGGACAGGTATGACGACCGTGTCACAGCTATTATATAACAACCAGTTCAGATATGCAGGAGGCACGCGTGAAAGAATGTCAACAACTTTAAAAGGAATGCCTGCCTCGATAAAGTGCCAGTAACATGTTTTGATTGTTTTATAATTTTGTAAATGGCAGAATCTTTTCATTTTTAACCAATAATGTTAGCGTGTGTGTAAGAAGTTTTGACAACTTCAGTGGCGTGAATGAGTAACTATATTAGGGTGTTATTTTGTTATTAAGTGTTATTTAGTTTTTATTAATACATTTATATTTTTATACGTCTTGTTTCGTGTACCTTAATTTATTCTATAAGTGGAGACGTGTTATGGAACAGCCTAAAATAGATAGGATGTCTATTTCTTTCCAACAAATCCCCGAGAGAAGAAGGTAAGTTTTTCACTCTACCGTATAAAGCTAGTTTGTTCTATCCATAACATGTTCCGTAGCCTACTGTGTATAATCCCGAAGAGCTCGTTGGCGTGATTGTGATGGTTCATTTAGCCGGGACTTTCATTATTTTATATTCCAGCTGTGCTTTGGATGACCAACGAGTACCTTCTCGATTTTTACGGGTACAGTACCTTACTCAAGGCCACGGCCGCTTTCTATCCAAATCCTACCTCAATTATAAATACACACATTAGTGCAGACATAACGGTGACATAGGTTATCAGACAAATTGTACACACATCCAAGTACGCGAGGATACATGACCACGCTATCGCAAAGCCTCTAAACGAATCAAAAACAACAACTCTACTATTATCTGTAGGCCTATAAGCTATTTGGTGATCCCATGGAGATGACACTACGTCACAGACTGCTGGCCTTGGAGGTCGGAGCCCGATATTCCTTGGTCTCACAAGGGAACATCGTGAACATCGAGACTTTACATCCATCTTGGCCAGGTAGGAAAACACCTGTGATGGTATTTCACCCCCAAATTGATTTGGACCATCCCTAGAGAGCGCAAAATTGTATACGTTTGAATATTGATGGAGTTATCATAGCCTCACCGACCAAACACACTGCTGCTATAACTTCACCAGCAAGTGCCATAGGTCCCTCTCCCCGTAGACCGCATTTGGGGGACTGGTTTAAGTAGTGCCCAGTCGGGGAGGATACGAGAACTCTGCTGCTCCGAAACTTACGTCCATTTTCACACCTGCACTATTTCACCCTCACAGATGTTTACCATGCGATCTGACCAACATGTATGCAGAGTTTCAGCGAGTTTGGGAGACGTTTCCTTGTCAGACATGAGGGATCGTAAACCAGTGGGTGTTGTTGTTGTTTCATTTAGGGGCTCGAATGCTCCGAGTGGGCGAAAATTTCACGAGTCCTTCATCCAGGAATGCCACCAACAGCAAGGAGGTTCATTCATGTTTTGGGGTGGAATCATGTTTGATCGACGTACGCCTCTAATTCCTATCCACGGTAACATGACTAATCTGGTGTACAGAGACAAAATCCTTGAACCTGTCGTTACAGGATTCGCTGCCACAGTGGGTGAGGGCTTTACACTAGTGGACGATAGGCCTAATGCTCGTGCCCATCGAGCTAGGGTGGTCAATCAGTTCCTTCTGAGGCATGTCATACAGAGAATGGAGTGGCCTGCCTATTCTGCGGACATGAACTGTATTGATCATGCATGGAATAAGCTCATTAGGGCAATTTCGCACCGTCCCAATTCTCCAACAAACAAACAGCAAGTGATTGATGCTGCTGTCCAAAGAATGCGATAATCTGCCCCAAACCACGTTAGATTCGTTGGTGCTCAGTATGCCTCGTCGTCTGCAAGCATGCCTTAGAGCTCGTGGTGGCCATACACGGTATTGATATGCCCCAACATGTAATGGACGTTTGTGTGCTCCGTTCCACATTAGCCTATCACTTTTGTTATTCGTTGTGTGTTTCTATTTCTTTTGCAGAGCAGATTGTGTGTTGTTTTTCTTTGTATGTACCCTATAGGCCTATTGTGTATAATGTGATTACATACACATAGCAAAATAAACAAGTCACTAAATCGCAATATGCAAAACATTTTTTGAGCACTGTAATTATACTATGGGCAATAAAGTCCACTCCTTCGCCCTCAGGTTACAACACAAAGCTTGCCGTATTCATTTCGTCTTGATGTATCAACTCGCGAGTATGTGGGCAAACCAGTGACGTAGCCAAGGGAAGGGGGGTTCAAGGTGTCCGTAACACTTCTCCCGAATTATTTGGACTAACGAATGATAATGAAGATGAATAAATACCGTAATAATAGTAATAATATTAATAACAATAATAATACTGTTGTAACCGTTTGCATATTATGTAGACCAGTAATAAGAATAAAATCAGCCGGACCTCGGGGTCACAACTGGGTTTTCGAATTAAAAACACTATAGGACATAATAAGGTCTACGTTCAGGCTCTCAAGAGAGGTGAAAACAAGTGACACATAGGCCTACTATTCGTGGATTTGCATCTATAAAAATTTTAACACAACAGAAGAAACTACAATCTCATTAAGTTAAGCAAATACAACAAAAAAAAAACAACCAAAAAGTTAAATAAATTAAACATTTACGTTTATAAACGTCCACATAAAATAAACCCTCATTTGACAATAACTTCTCAACCGAAACAAATCATCATTACAATAAATCCTTAATCAAAACAAATCCTCATTACAGTAAATCCTTAATCAAAACAAATCCTCATTGTAATAAATCCTTAAAAAAACAAGTCCTCATTACAATAAATCCTTAATCAAAACAAATCCTCTTTACAGTATATCCTTAATCAAAACAAATCCTCATTACAGTAAACCCGTATTCAAAACAATTCCTCATTACAATAAATGCTTGGTAAACATACATTTTCATTGACATACCTACTCATTGGTTGACAGTAAAGGCCTGACAATATCCTGGTGGAATTATTTTCGTTTGGCGGGTGTTCCAATTTTACACACGCACCCAATTGATTTCTTAATTAGAATTACTAATACAACATTTACATTGAACAACAGAATATTCATTGACATTTATGAATTTAAAAACACTCATTTTGAATTACTAAACTTCACTTAAGTTTATAATAATTCAACATTGCTAGAATTGAAATTTCATTAACGACATAGTCTGTAAAGAAACAAAACTCGTATTTACATTTACACAGTTCAATGTCTTCCTAAGTTTTGAAAATAATGACATATTGAATTTAAAGGAGTTTGGAAATAGTGTTATACACACCAGAAACAATGCTTGTAACACGGCAACGAACGCACATACACCATATGTTCACCGGACATGTTTTGCTTTTTGTCAGGTCCTCTATCGAATCCCCGGAGCTTTCCCATATATTTAGTTACACCTGTATAGTTTCTCTCGTAGGAAGTTCACTTAGCCCGTGCCGATACGGGCAACTTAAATATGACTGGCCTGTATCCTCGATATTTATCAATTCGGCTGTCGGCCTTACAATGAATGAGCTATGTCACGTGACCTTAATTTCTAGGGAAATGACTCTAGAACATGCGGACCCTTACTTTCCTATAGGTATTTGCTTGCTGATTTCAATTCTGCATTCATATTTGCATTCCGATCGTGCGTTTTCCTAATATTCCCTGTGCGTCGGCTTTAATCTCTACTTGTATAAAACAAAGTCCCCGATTCTTGGATGTTACGGGTAAACTCGAGAACCACTGGATGGATTTTGATGCAGTTTTCACCATTCTGTAAAGGATATCTCGAGGATGATTTCTGTAGAAAATAATTTATTTATGATCAAAGGAAGCCGAGCAGTAACGATTTCAGTGGAAAAGTCGAAAAAAAAAAACCGGCGGCCGAGCGTTTGTAAGCTTACGCTGGGCAAACCGTTAAAAATATACAAATACTATGAGTGTAAGAATTGTTCAGCATGAAAAGTTCTACAAAAAGTCCGCGAGAGCATATGTCTATCTTCAATACATCGCCCACTATAAGTGTTCTTACGTTTTAATTTCTTCCAACCATGTCCATTCAAGTACTGAGGCGACAGTTTACGAGCTAGCTAAGGGCGAGTCTTCATCCCTCTTACAGCCTAGCTAGTGGGCGAACCTATTGCCCCAGATACAGCCAGCAGCAAACCGTTGAGTCGTGTTGAGTTAATACTTCTGATAAGGGTGGATGTGTTTGGAGTTTCCCTGGAAATGCAACTCGGGTTTTCTTCATTTCGCCTGTGAAACACAGTCAAGTTAAGATTGGACGGAAGAGGGATTTGAGTTTCATTCACCTCGCCATTCCCTGGAAGTGCAACTCTCATTTCGCCTGTGAACTTTTCGTTCCGCAAAATTCACAGTCAATTTAAGATTGGACGGAAGGGGGATTATATTATATTAAATTATACTGATTGGCGTATAATCTCTACTTAGTATAAAACAAAGTCCCCGATTCTTGGATGTCACGGGTAATCTCGAGAACTACTGAATGGATTTTGATGCGGTTTTCACCATTCTGTAAAGGATATCTCTAGGAAGGTTTCTGTAGAAAATAATTTATTTATGACCAAAGGAAGCCGAGCAGTAACGATTTCAGTGAAAAGGTCGAAAAAAAAACTGGCGTCCGTGCGCTTTTTAAGCTTACGCTGGGCAAACCGTTAAAAATATCTATATACTATGAGTGTAAGAATTTTTTCAGCATGAAAAGTTCTAAAGAACCAGAAAACGTTTTCATTTCTTCCAACAATCTCCATTCAGTTACTGAGGCGACAGTTTACTAGCTAGCTAGGGGCGAGTCTATCACCCCAGTTACAGCTTAGCTAGCGGACGAGCTTATTGCCCCAGATGCAGCCAGCAGCAAACTGTCGAGTCGTGTTGAGTTAAAAACTTTAGAGAAGTGTGGTTATGGTTGGAGTTTCCCTGGAAATGCAACTCGGCTTTTCTTCATTTCACCTGTGAACTTTTCGTTCCGCAAAATTTAGAGTCAAGTTAAGATTGGACGGAAGGGGGATTTGTGTTTCATGCACCTCGCCATTCTTAAAGTACGTCTGACAAGAATTTGTTGCACATGCGTCTCCATGATAATATAATTAATAGTCCAGTCAGTGATTTTAACCCATCATGCCGAGACGTAAAACCGATATTGGTCGTTGTTCATTGACACTGAAGAAAAAAGCGCTTATCACGTAATGCATTCATAACTGTTCCTGGGCGAAGCCGGGTCGGGTTGCTAGTCTTATTTTATAATACGCTAAGGTGTATGTTTCACAAAACTCAAGCTCCTAAACCAGACGGATTTAGAATGTGTGGTTTGTACCAAAATCTTCCAAATCGTCTCAATATCACAGGAAAAATCTTGCATTTCTTAAAAAGTCAACGGAAATATATTTATTTGTTTATTAAGTGCTATTAAACATATAAACAGGACGATAGCCCCTGGAAAAACTGTCACGCGTACAGCCCGCATAGCACTAGAGACGGGCGGGTAGTCAACACACATGGGGCTCACACAACCCAATTGGTAGGTTTTAGCTTCGGGTTAACACTACCTAAGGGATGATGATAGGAGAGAAAAGGAGATAGGTTTTGGAGTGGAAAAAAGTATTGGTAAACAGGATTAGAATCCAACACTAAATTTAAGCAAGTTAAAGAAGAATTAAGCGGTGCGAAGTCTAGGAGGAACCTAACTCTAGCGGTGGCCTGTTTCGGGCAAACGGAGAGCGCAGCGTGACTTAAGGCTACCTGCAAGCGCTCGGTGAATGCACTTTCCCTCTCGAGCCGGTATTCCGTTACTATGGGGAAGGGTGATACTCTGGCAAGGCAAAGTAAGCCGAGAAAAAAAATGTACTAGCTTTCCCCTTGGAAGGGTTGGATTTTATTATGCATTCAAGAATGCTGGAAAGATTTGAATTTGAAGTGATGATTTTTATTTCTTGGTACTTTTGGATCTCCGGAAAACGACCGAATACTCCCAGAGAGGGAGGCGATAAAGCAATTTTAATGCTTTTAGTAATAGTCCAGTCAAATTAGACCAAAAATGATGGTTTTGCTGCATTAAATCATGTAGTTCCATTTTTTTCTGGAATGTGTAGAGGGAGGTCCCCTGAACACCGCCTAATAAAGTCCCGTCGATTTCAGGTGCTGCGGGGGGGGGGCAGAGGGGGGCTCGAAGGCCCCCCTTTTTGGTTTTTGGCGCATAACTTTCAAACGGTGCATCTGACAGAAATTTTTATACTTTCCTAACTGAAAGGAAATTAAATGCCCTAAAAAATGGTGTATTCATGTTCACACCTGTGTGTAACCTCCTTCAAGATATGAGCTGGTGAACATGGACAATTTGCAGAAAAATATGTAGCGCCTCACGTTTCTCGTCAAACTTGCCCTTCCAATTCGTTTGCCTTCCTTTTTACAGGAAAGTTGTGAGGAAGGAAGTTGTAGAGCACGAAGTTGCCTTCAAGAATATATATATATACTTATGCTAATTTATCTTTATATCTTTAAACGTTATAGCGTTTTGACGTATCGGGGTCGGTTTCGAGATTTCGCTAGTAAACTGCTCATTATTTTACTTATGTTTTCAACGGCTTTAACTCTCTGTAACTCGTTATTTATTGATTATGTAAACATAAATGGTATTTATTACCCATATAAACAATGATATATACCTATAATGTATAAATATATATGGACGCAGTGGCGTATATATGATTGTTTTGGGGGAGCCCAATATTTCGGAATACAATTTCGTTTTGATGGGAATGAAAACATGATCAAAACTAATAGTTTGCAGTCCAGCCCATCGGAGTATACCGGTATATATATGTTCTGAAGAGTTCGTTATTTTTCGTTGTATATATTATTTAGAAATAAGTTATAAATGCCTCTTTTATAGTTAACGCCACTGTTACCCTCTTATAATAAAAATAAATTTACTTGTTGGTCAAAGAGATACTTGAATATGTCATTCAATTGTTTAAAATGTTCATAAATTACTGACCAAATTGGGGGGGGGGGGGGGGGGGGTGTTGGTTATAAACTGTATATGTTTGAAATGCGTACATTTTTCTGTGAGACTGTACCTAGCCCGTTTAGTACGTGTTAGTGCGTAAAATGGGTCACCTGGTATGTCCCCAATTACCGGTATCCACGGTAAATGTATGTCTGGAACCTATACACCAAGGTACAAGAAGGCCACAGTTTAAAAAAGTGACCACCTAGGATTGAGACATAGAGAGGAATAAGTAACAACCCAAACATAATTCTAATACAATCGGTTTTTTTTACTAGCAAACATTTCATACTCCTCACCGTCCAACTCTTCTGACTCTAATTGAATGGGAGTACTGTTGGTGCAGGCGCCGTGGCAATTGCCACAGACAGGTGAGCAGTGGATGCCGGCATTCCGGCATCCACATCTCATACCGCAGCCTGTGGCACAACGGCAAAATATAGAATTGAGCACGCTGTCAGGAGCAATAGCGGCCTTGGTCTTAATAGGAATCAGATATCCCCCATCTCCCCTTGTCCACCCAAATGTTTCGAGCGGTATTCTAACGGAACCAAAAGCATCGCTGAAGTTTTTTATGACTCCACATCCTCGCTAGGAAATATCGCTGAAGCTGGGGAACAAATGTTCCTACTGATGTATCAGGCACCACTCCACGAGCATGACTTCAATCATCACAGGTACATTTCATTTTGTATTGCATGTACTAACTTCGTTGCTGTTTGATAAATACATATTCCATTGTATTATGTTCTATTCACAGGTACATGTGCTTCGTCAAATCGTCAGCCAAGATGAAAGCAAACTTGTCTTCATTGCCACCTACAAAAGATGCTGCTCTATATCACTCGTGCAGAGTGTTTCTACAGGTACAGCAGTGGTTTGGAAATGAAACACTCGAACCTGAACGTTGGGGTTGGACAAGGGGAGATGGAAGATATCTGACTCCTATTAAGACCAAGGCCGCTATTGCACCTGACAGCGTGCTCAATTCTATATTTTTCTGTTGTGCCACAGGCTGCGGTATGAGATGTGGATGCCGGAAAGCCGGCATCCACTGCTCACCTGTCTGTGGCAATTGCCACGGCGCTTGCACCAACAGTGCTCCCATTCAATTAGTCAGAAGAGTTGGACGGAGAGGAGTATGAAATGTTTGATAGTCAATAAAAACGATTGTATTAGAATTATGTTTGTGTTGTTACTTATTCCTCTCTATGTCTCATTCCTAGGTGGTCACTTTTTTAAACTGTGGCCTTCTTGTACCTTGGTGTATAGGTTCCAGACATACATTTACAGTGGACACCGGTAATTGGGGACATACCAGGTGACCCATTTTACGCACTAACACGTACTAAACGGGCTAGGTACAGTCTCACAGAAAAATGTACGCATTTCAAACATATACAGTTTATAACCAACACCCCCCCCCCCAATTTGGTCAGTAATTTATGAACATTTTAAACAATTGAATGACATATTCAAGTTTCTCTTTGTCCAACAAGTAAATTTATTTTTATTATAAGAGGGTAACAGTGGCGTTAACTATAAAATAGGCATTTATAACTTATTTTTTAAAGAATATATACAACGAAAAATAACGAACTCTTATACCGGTATACTCCAAAGGGCTGGACTGCAAACTATTAGATTTTGATCATGTTTTCATTCCCATAAAAACGAAATTGTATTCCGAAATATTGGGCTCCCCCAAAACAATCATATATACGCCACTGCGTTCATATATATTTATACATTCTAGGTATATATCATTGTTTATATGGGAAATAAATACCATTTATGTTTACATAATCAATAAATAACGAGTTACAGAGAGTTAAAGCTGTTGAAAACATGAGTAAAATAATGAGCAGTTTACTAGCGAAATCTCGAAATCGACCCCGATACGTCAAAACGCTATAACGTTTAAAGATATAAAGATAAATTAGCATAAGTATATATATTCTTGAAGGCAATTTCGTGCTCTACAACTTCCTTCCTCACAACTTTCCTGTAAAATGGAAGGCAAACGAATTGGAAGGGCAAGTTTGACGAGAAACGTGAGGCGCTACATATTTTTCTGCAAATTTTCCATGTTCACCAGCTCATATCTCAAAGAAGGTAACACACAGGTGTGAAAATGAATATACCATTTTGTAGGGCATTTAATATCCTTTCAGTTAGGAAAGTATAAACATTTCTGTAAGATGCACCGTTTGAAAGCTATGCGCCAAAACGAAAGCCTTCGAGCCCCCCTCTGCCCCCTCCCCCCGCAGCGCCTGAAATCGACGGGACTTTATAAGGCGTTGTTCAGGGGACCTCCCTCTACACATTCCAGAAAAAATTGGAACTACATGATTTAATGCAGCAAAAAATCCTAATTTGACTGGACTATAATAATTTTCCTGGCTTTTTTGACGAAGTTTTATAAGAATACCAATTGTTGCACTTAAGTAAGGCTAAGCTTTTACCCAGCAAAGTGCCGACTAATAGTTTTGAACAGAGGAGAAACGTAACTTTTGAAAACAAACCATAAGTCAGAGAGAGAATCTTAACAAGTAGGTAGCTTGCTGAGCTAGCTATACTTGCCTTAAGGGCTCGTTAGAATTAGCTATGACAGCTAAGAGAAACTTTGAAAATGTCGTTCTTTGAAGTTTTAAGTTAAATGCAACAAGTACTAAAGACTTTATTTTTTGAATATTTATTCGTTTTCGTAAAGAGAGCTTAAGCCTATAGGAATACTCAGGGAAGATAAGGTCCTGCTTAATCGTTATTCTAGCGAAAAAGATAAAGCAAACAATAATAGAGAGTTTATTAACATGAAATATAAATTTTAGAAAATTAACAATGCTTATGTTAGAATTTGATTTGAGTGAAGAAAAACAGGTAATTGTAAAATGCCAAGGTCTCAGACCTAATAATAAGTTTACAATTTTCAAATACAAGTTTCAAACTTGCAAAAGCACTAAACCTATACAAAGGTTTTAAAATGTGTGCTTAAGATTAAGTACTTCAACGTTTATAACGACAATTATGACCCCATTATAACTTTGATAATTAAATCAGGTACAATGTAGGCACTTTTAGAATCCCTTTATGGAAATCGAAAAGGCTGTAAAAAGTATGTTGAATTCCTGATTATAACAGGAAAAGAAAAAAAAAATATTATAAGCGGAAATTGCCGCTATTGGAAACAGTAATTACGATGTAAAGTTAAACAAGTTTGGGAGGGTGCCTGCTCGCAAGCGAAGCCTCATAGAAAGAGAACTAGGTACATAAATCAATTAGAAATATGATTACTAAAGGGTGTTTGGAAAAGGAGAATGGGTGTAGAATGTTCTGGCCAATTTGATTGCTCTCATTCAAACGCGACGCGGTTTGTGGTTGAACGGGCACTGTTTTGCACTATAGTCTATAGATGGATTTGAAAAGTTCACCATTGCAGAACAGAATGTTTGTAAAGAGAAAAGTTATTGTTGGAGATCACTAGTTGAATTGCATTAGAAAGTTTATGTATTGCAGTTGAATGATGAGGTAATTTTCCCACGGAGGCAAGCAAATTAGGTGTTAACCAGCAGTTTATGTAACGTAAATTTCTCAGTTAGGAAAAGCACTTCCATAATTGAGTGGAAAATATTCGATTAGTTTACTTGTATAAAGATCACTTGATATTAGAAAGTTCTGGAGTTTTGATGACCGTTGAATGGGGCAGTAAGGTCCCACGGAGGAAAAAAGCTAAGTTTTATGGACAGTGGGTATTTCAAATTAGATACCTCGTAGTGAGAAAATACTCCCAGTTATTCGGTAACAGAAGCATTAAATCTTATTTTAGAAAGTTAGCTTTGATAGACATAGCCTGACAAAGAAAAATCCCTCGAAGACGGTTATTGCATAACAGTTTGCAATTTTTCACACTGTCTATAAAATTATATTAAAAAGCATTTAGCTATTTAAAACCATTAGAATCCTGTTAAAACATTGAAGTTTGGTACTTAGCTTTCTGTGGATATAGAGCTGGCAATAGTTCCTGATGACGGTTGGTCTAAAATACAGACATGGCGTCTGATTTAAAATGTCTCTCGAGCAGAGGAGACAAGCTCATGAGAGAGCCCCAACTGTATGTTTGACGTCTGACGCAGAAGTGAGAGCGGCACTACTACTGTGGCCTTAACGGCCGGACAACGAGAAGTGAACGAGAGGAGCGTTGCGCCAATAGAGGTAAGCGATAACGCACACGTCAGAAGTAGGCGGGTGAGGGGAAGGGGAAGCGAGGGTGTAGGGTAAAGAAACAAAAGAGGTTATACAAACATGAGAAATATTACAAACACAAAATCTCTTATGCAAGTAAAGCTTCTTCACGGAGTAGTTGGCTGACAACGATGACGAAGCCTGGTGTATTGATGAGGAAGTCTTCTTGACTTGAGGCAATTGAAGGACTTCAGAAGGCAGCTGCAAGGCGTTGCCAGGCTGTTTCCGCAGAATATGCACTTCTGGAACTATCTTATAACAAACATAAGCAAGTGTACGGGGCAAACAGATTGTAAAAGTTCGCTGTTGATGTCTGCGGGAAGGAAATCTAAATAAATGAATTAATATAAAAGAATAAAGAGCAGCAAAAGCCAACTCTACCTGACCGTGTATTTCAAGAAATACACCACCATTAGAATATGCGAGAGTTCTCGTACGGGTCCGCTAGTTATTATATAAAATGGTCATTCCCCTATCGCCTGTGATGTCAGATAGTCGCCCTGCAATGAGTATAACTCAGTTTGGCCCGGTTACTGCGCAAATAATTGGATCCGTAAATATTTAACCCAATTAATTAGCTCTTAATTACCTTGTGAGGTTTGGAGCCATTTTTCAGTGTTGCCTAAGTAAACAAAAGTTTGGTGCTTTTCAGTCGGTCAACACGAATGTACCCAAATAGAGCTGGGTTATGCCCTGATTCTGAAATAAATTACATAAGATTAATAAATATACTAGGATGACCAGTTTCGATCGTCAAGCGATCATCATCAGATACATTACACTTAGGCTATAACATCTATGTTTGAGAATACAGGTGAAAAATATATACAATATGTACAATTATTTAGTTGCAGTGTTGGTAATGCAACAGTCGGTGTATGTTAAATGTGGTATATCAAATGTTAGGTAAACTTCTAAAATAGTGATGAAAATCCGGAATCTATCTGTTAGGGGTGACTATATGGTTTTACAAAATCAACTATGGTTATACTGAAATGATGCAAGCTTATACTTATTGAGTTGTCTCTTTAACTGGAACTTGAAGCAGTTGCGTGTTGCCATAGACACCAGTTGTAGTCAGTGTTGGTAATGCAACAGTCGGTGTATGTTAAATGTGGTATATCTAATGTTAGGTAAACTTCTAAAATAGTGATGAAAATCCGGAATCTGTCTGTTAGGGGTGACTATATGGTTTTACAAAATCAACTATGGTTATACTGAAATGATGCAAGCTTATACTTATCGAGTTGTCTCTTTAACTGGAACTTGAAGCAGTTGCGTGTTGCCATAGACACCAGTTGTAGTCGACTACAACTCGATAAGTATAAGCTTGCATCATTTCAGTATAACCATAGTTGATTTTGTAAAACCATATAGTCACCCCCAACAGACAGATTCCGGATTTTCATCACTATTTTAGAAGTTTACCTAACATTAGATATACCACATTTAACATACACCGACTGTTGCATTACCAACACTGCAACTAAATAATTGTACATATTGTATATATTTTTCACCTGTATTCTCAAACATAGATGTTATAGCCTAAGTGTAATGGATCTGAAGATGATCGCTTGACGATCGAAACTGGTCATCCTAGTATATTTATTAATCTTATGTAATTTATTTCAGGATCAGGGCATAACCCAGCTCTATTTGGGTACATTCGTGTTGACCGACTGAAAAGCACCAAACTTTTGTTCTTAATTACCTGCTCGATTTTAGGTTAATGCCGCTAAATTCCATTCTCTTATCCAGGGCTGGCATGCGAAACGAAATGTATTATCAATTTAACCCTTAACTACTGACGTGGAGTCTCGCAGACTCCGGGAGATAATAAATCAATCGCTGCCGTTCACACTTTTCAATTAACTTCCTTGTATTTCCTGGTAGTTCCATCTTTCAACATCTTAGACAATAGCGCAGCTGGCCATTATTGAGCAATAATGTACAACGGAGATTACAGTGTCTGAAGTAGTGGATGAGTCTCATAGACTCCATGTCAATAGGAGCGTCATTACTGTGAGTTGTAAAGCTATCAGTGCACGCGTGTAGTGCTTGCTTGTTATGCGTGTTACGTTATGTGAGTAAAAGCGAAATGGACTGGAAACCTGGTCCATCTAGGAAGACAGTAAAAGTTGCCGATGCTCAATTTTAGGAGACTGTTTCAAGACGGGTTGAGGACAGTGATAGCGATGAAAAACAGTGAGTGATGAAGTACGTGTCAGTTTCTTATCAGGTATAAAAAGGCATATATAGCCTATGCTGTATTTTACTGTATCATACCTTACGATTTAGTGTGTAGTATTTATTAATTTATGAACATTGAAGTTTTTACTTGATGGGAAAAAATTTGAATCTTAATTTTTTTTCAGTCATAAAAGATATGGCATGTATTACAGCCCAAAGAGTACGCCTTGTGGAATCTTACACTAAAACGTTTCATTCAATGTGTATTATAACGATTGTTAATACTTTGTTCATTAAAAGTTATACTAACTGTCTATAATTTGAAATTAATTTTGTGGAGTTCCTCAGACTCAACGTCAGTAAAAACGTTACTGATTTCTCACCTCAGTAGCTCAGGGTTAAATTAGCGCCGCGAAATGAAATTGTTCAATGGAATATTATTTCATTCCTGGCGTGAAATACATTTATTTACAGACTTTGAATTTCGCTCCTGACGCGAACTAAAATTCGTTACTGAACCCTTAATATTGGTCCCCATATTAATGCTTCAATATTTTAATACTGTTGCTTGAAATACTAGCACAAGTGGAGGACAGAGTTTGCTACATTCCCAAGATTCCGGTAGTTAAGTGGAGACACAGGGTCGCTACCTTATTCCATGATACAAAAGGATGGGCTATGAAACTATTTCTGACATCCGTTCTTGCTACAGAAAAAGTACCGTTTGAGACAGGAACTCGAGAGAGCGTCACCAAGCCATGACGCATGGAGCAGATATTTTCATTGTCCAGTAGCTCGAAGGCAAGGAGAGAGTTAAATTTTGAGAGGGAAGAAGAGAGGTTTTGACCACTCCCATAGGCGGAGTTTCGCAGAGTACGCGCGAAATGCACAGGATGACCAGCCAGTGTTCGGTGGGAAATTGGATTGCGCGGCAATCAATTTAATCAGAACTGTACGATCGAATTCCGTGCACGTATTTAAATTCGTAGCATGCTGAAAGCCACAATCAATTTGAGGGGTCACTCATGTTAGCAGCCTTAGTACTATGGATTATAGCCGAGCGAATTACCCCTTCTCCAGTTTACGTGTAAATTATGTATAAATAGTGCGACGAGTGCGGTGTGACATTCATTCCCATTGTGAATATTATTGTCTTTCGACGTGAAACTTTCTGCGTGTCAGTGAGGGCACTTGTTAAATTTTGACTTATACATTTGCCCATATGTGCGAGGCTGAGCACTTGTATTATTTTGTACTTTAATTCCAGTTGTGTGCGATGCACCTGAAATGTTTCAGTAAAGTCAGTGAATGTTAGGTGGTTATCAGACCACAGCACTTAGGGCAGTCAACGAACTGCTATAGGACTTTTTCGTTGAACCAAGTAGCCGAAATCATAGCAGTTAGCTAGCAGAATTAAAGCGTACGATAATAATTAATATTTTCTTAACAGCAAGATTATGTCCATTACCACTGAAGGAAGGAAGCCATCTATTTCTACGAATACCATGATGTCTATGATGGGCTATAGAGCATCCAGCGTTGAGAAAGGACTGTGGCGCCTTATGGCGACAGTGTTGCTAACTCTAGGCAGAGGTAGCGCTGACGTCATACCCGCTTCGAGTACTGCGCTTTCATAAGTTAGCGACACAACACAACCTCTGAAATAGAACACGCCCTGGAAGGAGCAGTTTTGCAGGTGTTAACGTATTGAACTAGTATTAGGCCTAAGGATAAGCGAACAGAACCAATAACGACATTCATTTTGCATTACTGATTGATGTCGAGAGCACAACTCTTCCTTCCTTCTGGGATGTATGCTGACGATGTTAACAATTTTTACGTCAGCAATACTTTTGATCATCACCTCTTTTGTTATTAAGTTAGTTGGGCTTAATTTAGTTTCTTTCAGTTTTATTCTTGTTGTTTTGATTAATATTGTAGCGAGATAGCCATGCGGTTTGGGGCGTGCAGCTGTGAGCTTGCATTCGGGAGATAGTGGGTTTGAACCCCACTGTCGGCAGCCCTGAAGATGGATTCCCGAGGTTTCCCATTTTCACTCCAGGGATATGCTGGGACTGTACCTTAATTAAAGTGTGCTCGTTGGTGCTTTCCATGAATAAGGAAAAAATAAAGAAATGTAATGCCTCGCACAAATCATCTGATGAATGAGCTGTTTCATATCCTACAGGACGAGTTCATTCGTTGTTAATACGCTGCGCGCGATAGGAACATATAACAAATTCTATCCTCCCCATTAGTATTCTTACGAGGGACAAGACAGTAGGCTACTTATATAACTAATAATAAAACGAGCCGATTCACAGCGGAGTTTGAACACTAATGATCTGGATGTACCTGTAGCAACAGCAGTTTCGTCGGCGATCCAACTCACGCTTTGGCCGGGATTTAAATAATTGAAAACGTTTACAACTATTGTCCTCTCCTTACTTCTCAATGTCTCACCTCGTTTTCGTTTCATCAAAACAACAGCCATTTCGATTCGAACGAACATAAAATAAAACAAGACACACAACAGTAACACCAATGATGGATAGTGCTTCAGAACTTATGTTGCCGGCGGAACAGAGCACGTGGTCCACTCCGGACGAGCATGCAGCGCAGGACGTGGCTCTTCTTTCCAGCGTGCAAACCTCGAAATTTTTTTAATAACTAAGACGTAATATAAACGATACTTGTATGCAATAACAAAGGTAATCAATTGGCAGATAATTGTAGGAAGCTATTATGACGAAAAATATATATGTTCAGAGTTCCTTCATGAAAAAAGGTGAGGTAACAAAACCAGTGTAGGGGGTGTTCCGTTAAAAGTAAAAGCCCATAAGACCCACAGTCTTTTCTAAACGCTGGATGCTCTATAGGCTGCCAATTGGGACGATGGCAGGCGATATCCGTGACAAATGACTAGCTGAATAGTGATGAGTACAAGGTCTGGTTACGTGTAATATGGGAAAATTTTGTAAATATTTGTTTTGCCTGTTTTGTAAATGTACATTCTTGTGTCTTTTGTGTGCTGACATTCTTATTTTTCGTGGGCATAGCGTGATAATTTCTGTAAATATAATGTGTAGATTTTATTCTTGTTTTGGGTAGTGTACGTGACTTTATGACGCGTGGAGCGCATGAAATTAACGTGCAACCGAGTGATTTGCATGGCAGAGAGACTAGGATTGCGGTGATAAGTGAATCTTCGGGTAAAACTAACGTAATGTCAGGTTTGGGGGAATTTCTTATTTGTTTAGTGAAATTATAGTTGCTCAGGCTGGTTATATTTTATTTGTGATATTGCCTTGTTGCGATTTGTGGTTACGGAAAGCCATTTGCTTTGCCGTCATTAACTTCGTTTGGTTCATTTGCTAATTGTCTTGATGACAATTGGACTCTGATCTGATGTGTGTGCGGGTCATTGAGCTGACTACAGGTGTGTGTCAATATGTGTGTATTTATAGTGCTCGCTGGGAGAGACGTGATTCTACTCCTGTCTGCCGCACTTATCCGGCAATTGATACCTGAGGGACAAATGACCAGGAAATATGTTGGTTCTTGATATCCCAGAGTGGATCTTTCAAGATATGTTGTTTGAATTTATATGCATGCGATTTCAGGAGCCTTTGGGAGGCAAGTCTTCGGTACTTGGAGCTCAGTCGAGCTCGAGTCTATTTTCGTCGTGACACACCTGTTATGTTTGTGAAGGGAGTGAATGAATGGGCCGCCGGACACACAGATCAGAAGGGTGGATAAGCTCATTAGCAGCTGACTGTAGACCAGCTCTTCTTGTTTCGTTAGTGTTTCATTTTAAAGCCTGAATGATTATAATTTGATGCAATCTAATTTGGGAGTTATTCACGCTGTATTCCTACTGTTCTCATGTCAAGCTTATTAACTCATTGCTTATTCATGTTCTTTTTGTACGCCAATTTCTGGACGTGTAACTATTTTGTTGTTGTTGTTGCTTTGGCATTTTATGAAGCCAAATGTGTTATGTACATTTATATTAACAACGGTCAACCTGTGTGCTTGTATGTCACGTGATTGCACCACTAGATTTGCCAGCATAAGTCCGGAGTTCGGCAGCTATTTGTATTAGAATACATCCGTGTATTTTTTGAGGTAATTTTGTAAGGGCTAGGTATGTCAGTGTTTATTATGTTAGTGTTAGACATTTCTTGTATTGTGTTCCAATATGCCGTAACTTTGATCCGCAGAACGGGAATTCATGACTTATTCGAATGGTCGTTTGGAAGTGAATTCTCGTCAATTAGTACTCATTACTTGATAGCTTATCTAAGCTCGCACACGACACATAAATGTTTTAATTTTGTAGGTGATATTTCTATTCACCGTTATTTGACACAGCTGTTTAGGCTGAGGTATTATGGACTGAAATTTTGATTCAGTCAGCGTTGATGATTTTTTGTGTGAATAATTTCATGGGTGAATTCAGAGTGGATTTGTTTTGTTATTATTATTATTGATTCGGTTATTAAATGTTTGTTATTTAAACTGTGTTTTACGTTATTCTTAATTTTAGTTAACCCTATGAATCCTGGACTTTATTGGAAGCACTAATCCTCTGAAACACTTTTATACAAGAACTGATCCTCCTGGCGCGATATATATATATAAAAAAAACGTTACGAGTAGTGTGTTTTGGATGGTTCAGATACCTCCTCCTCCTCACCCTCCTCACAAGATGGCGACAGCCCGATATCTCTCGAACGCATGGTCGGATTTTGACAAATGAGGTGTCATTGAACTCGGGCTAACACCCCCTTTCCAATGAACAATATATTTCAACCCCAAAAGTAAAATCTACCCCTACTAGGGGGTGAAATTGTAATTTTTTAGAAAATCTCTCTTTCCAATTGCAACATGTGAGAGTTTGAATGCCGATATGGATTTAAACGTTGTTCCACATAAAGTGCATGTGTACGGTGGATAGCCACTATGAATTAACATGCTTGTTTTTTGTTTTTTACGCATGCCCACTCATAGCTTATGTAAGAGGGTGGGGGAGTGGTTCTCTGTGGACGGGTTATTGTTGACAGGTCATTGTTGACAAGTCATTGTTGACAAGTCATTGTTGACGGGTCCCTGTGGACTGGTCATTGTTGACGAGTCCTTGTGGACGAGTCCTTGTCCCTTTGGACTGATCCCTTTGGACGGGTCCCTTTGGCCTGGTTCCTACGGACTAGCCCATGAATTTATTTAAATTATGTCAAAGGGCCTAACTACATTTGTGTGTGTTGAATTGACGTTGTTCACTAATCCCCCACTACTATAATGGGATAACGATATGAAAGGAAAGTGATGAAATACATGTGAACACGTGCGAGATGTCATTATTAGCATTCTCCTTGTGAAACAAGTCACATCCTGTTTTGGTTCATACGTGAGAAAATGCAAGTTCATGTGTAATATGACCTAAAACACAGGTGTTCACCTGTGCACGTGCACGATAAGAGCTAACAAGTCACAACCTGTTTTGACAGTGGTGAGAGGTGAAGGGGGGAGAGTCAGTGTAAGAGAGAACACAGGTGAAGAGAGAAAGAAATATGTATTGCTCATCTCATGAATCAATAAGGTTAGGGACCTGTATGAGAGGTCGTTGGACTTGGGGTGACATTCTGTTTTTGAATATACTATTTATTTATGTCAAAAGGACCTAACTGCACTTTTGTTAATATCTCGCTGACTAATAATCAGAGAGGGTCAAGTGAGGTGTCATGGGACTCAGGATGGTCAACCCTTTTCCATGACCAACGAATTTACCCAAAAGATCTAAGGTCATTAGCTTTTTAATATCTCATGAATCAATAAGGCTAGAGACCTGTATGAGAGGTCGTTGGACTTGAGGTGACATTCTGTTTTTGAATATATTATTTATTTATGTCAAAAGGGCCTAACTACACTTTTGTTGATATCTCGCTAACTAATAATCAGAGAGGGTCAAGTGAGGTGTCATAGGACTCAGGATGGTCAACCATTTTCCATGACCAATGAATTTACCCAAAAGATCTAAGGTCATTAGCTTTTTAATATCTCATGAATCAATAAGGCTAGGGACCTGTATGAGAGGTCGTTGGACTTGAGGTGACATTCTGTTTTTGAATATATTATTTATTTATGTCAAAAGGGCCTAACTGCACTTTTATTAATATCTCGCTAACTAATAATCAGAGAGGGTCAAGTGAGGTGTCATAGGACTCAGGATGGTCAACCCTTTTCCATGATCAACGAATTTACCCAAAAGATTCAAAACAGCAAGGTCATTGACCTATGATTTTATAAACTAATAATCAGAGAGGCTCAAGTGAGGTGTCATGGGACTCAGGATGGTCAACCCTTTTCCATGACCAACGAATTTACCCAAAAGATTCAAAAAACAGCAAGGTCATTGACCTAATATTTTATAAACTAATAATCGAATATCAACATGTGAGGTGTCATAGGACTTAGAATGGTCAACCCTTTCCCATGGCCAATGAATTTACCCAAAATACCCAATACATCAAGGTCATTGACCTGAGATTTTATAAACTAATAATCGGATACGAACATGTGAGATGTTTACCATGTGTGTGATGAAACATAGCTAGGTAGAGAAAGAATTAGTGTAGGCTACATGTATAGTGATTGACAAGTCTTTTACCATTGAAACTTGTTTTTCAGATCAAACTGCAGTATAGAGAGAGTATAGGTTGTAGGTATGGGTTAATAAATGACGAACGGTGTACACACAAACTCTGATTTATCGATTCAAGAATTAAGAGTAGACTATCTTTAATTGATTGGTTAAAGAGAATAGCTAAAACACAAAAATGCTCAGTGGTTACCGGGACAAAATGGTCACTACACACACACAACAAGCTTTAAATACTTGAGGCTAATAATCTATACACACACACTCGCTTGTTCTAAACTAAACTGTGTTGCTGCCAGTGCTCAGACAGTAGGCTGATGACAAAAAATGCATTGCTATCAGAAATATAATCATTTCCGGTTGTATAATGTTACCAGCTATCCATTTTGTGTTGCAGTGTTAAGCACTTTTAGCTCTTGTACTGGTGGTCTTAACTCGATTTCCAGGTCTGATGCCTAGAACGAGTCAAACTAAGAAACAAGGGCATAGTGGTGTAGTGGTTAAGCTGTTAGCCTTTTCACTAGGGTTCTATTTCAGGTTAATATGCATGTCATAAACATATTAAACAAAACAAAACAGAGATAACGTTCAATACTGATTACATTTGTGTCTTTCCAAATTATTACTTGGATTACAAATACAAAGGTGAACTGGGTTTGATATACAGTTCATGCTGTCTATCACACACTAGACTGTAAGAAAGCCAAAAGAGCAAAAGGCGTAGGTAGAGCAGTGGTAAAATTGCTATATGTAGAGAACTACCTAGCGGTTTTATGAACTGGCAAAGCTATATCGCATAAACAGTGCAGGATACAATCCAGCAATCAAATTTGTATCTTGTGGAACAGAGAAAATGCACTTTTACCTTGATGGATAGCAAATGAGTGCAGATGAATGACCTATGCATTAGCCTACCATAGGGTTATAACCACGAGGTGGAGGTGTGATTCTATATTTTATTGTTTAGAGACATGGCTTTTTTGTAACCAGTAGATTTAGTATTTTGTAAATATTCATTTTTTGTAATTGTAAAATAGTGGAAACATTTTTTTTGTGATAGTAAATGTTAAATGTATAACTAAAAGTTATTTGGGATAAGTGTGCATGTCAAGGATAAATAGCGTGGTTGTATTTGTTTTTCAAAGACAGGTATGGTTGTGTGAATGTATGACTATAGATAGAATGATAGAGAGAGAGAGAGAAAGTATGTGTGTGTGTGTGTGTGTAGCATTGATTGTTCAACCAAAGCAAACACGGCAAGGTAGGATGGTGGGGTAATTAATGTATATAGCAAATGGTAAATAGTATACTGTAGTTTTTTTAACACTTGTGTTTTTTTAAATGCAGCGGTAGATAGGTGTTATTTTGTAAAACAGTCTTATCTACAGTAGTAGTATTAGTAGTAGTAGTAGTAGTAGTAGGCCTATACGTTTTAGGAAACAAACAGAAAGAGAATACACTATTGCCATGGCCAAGCACTTTCATTAAAATAATTTCAAGAAAATTTTAATCAGCAAATGTGTGTTTTACAAAACTAAACTTTCAGCATGGACTAAATCATAAACGTGTCGTCTGTGATATGAAAAAAATAGGAAATCCATGTTTCCATATCAACACAATTTAAAAACTTAAAACTGACATTTAAAAAAATGTAAATGGGAAATTGACAAATGTGTAAACAACAAAATGGAAAATTCTTGTCTCCATATCATGAAATCCAAAAAATTTAAACTGACATTTTCAAATCGTGTACATGGAAAATTGACAAATGGCAATGTGTGAAATGTGAAAATGAAAAAAAATGAACAAATGGCTATCATTATTTAAAAAAACCGTCGTGTTCTATCGTTAAAGTGTGAATCAAACCACATCTACTTATTTGAATCACCCGAGACTTAGTAGACCTGTTATAGTTCTAATATACTTTTAAAATTTTATGTTAAAGCTCGAATTGAACTCAAGAGCTTTAGAGTGCCAGCTAACTATTATAACCGTTACGTCACAAAGACAACTTTACACTACTCTTAATGAACAATAATAAGAAAAAGAATAATAAATATTGATTTTTTTTTAAAGAATGAACATGGTGACACTGTTTCTGTTGCACTGTCTGCTAGCTACTAGCCAGCAGCTGGGGTCTTAGAAAACGATACAGTTGACATTTTGCAATGAAATGTGACATGTCTCAAAGTATAGTATTATGGGTTGCTGTTGAGTAAAAACTAATCCTGTACAAGGAAGCAAGGGTTCGAACCCCTTACCTAACATTACTATTGCCTGAACATGGCTTGACGACACTGTATTATTATGATACTCGGTACACAAACCATAGATAGAGTGTATTGTTTAAGATCACTTTCTTTCTGAACATAGGTGGAGATTGTTGATGGTTAACAATGGCATTAATATAGTAGGACGTGGGTATAGCAATTAAGAAAATACAGACAATACCCATACAATATTTTTATTTATTTAATATAAGTACTTGTACAATAATTACATTCAAAATACATTTCTTTTTTCTCTATTACTATTTAGTCCTTTTTGATTCTCTTGCATATGAAGGGTAGATAACCTTGTAGTTCAGCCCCTTAAAACAACAACAACACAACCTTTTGCATAGTTTGTGATGTTGATGACTCTTGAGATGTGGAAGATGTATTAAACATAACTTTTACAGCAGGGGTTAAATGTTGCTCAATAAACACTGCACTATTTTGAGTAGCAACATTTTTTTTCTTGTACTAGCTTTTTAGCATGGTCATGATTAATTGTTGACACCAATAGTGTTTCATTTGGTGCACCACATTGATGATCACTCACACATAAAACCTTACCATTTCTACTTTTTAGATTGCCTCGACATTTTTTGACCTGACTTTTGAGCATTGCCAAAATATTATCCCTTTTACATTTTGACGATTATAGTTATAAGAGTAGCCTTTATAGAGTACACGTTGTTTACCTTTGTTAGTTGTAGTAAGTTCCATAGTAGCAACTAACCTGTTAGTATGATTTGCTCACTACAAAGGTTATAACTGTTCTGATAATAAAATCATTTAGCTTTGGCTTTTATATTTAATATGTACAGTTTGAAGTGATAGCAAAAGTGAGAGCAAAGTGGTAGCATAGTGGTAGAAAATGTTGACAGACCTGTTGACATGTCCTTTTGACTAATCCCTTTGGACCCGTCCCTTTGACATAATTTGGCTAAATGCATGGGTCAACCCATAGGGATCAGTCCAAAGGGACCGGTCCAAAGGGATTAGTCAAAAGGACCTGTCAACAGGGACCCGTCCACAGTAACCCGTCAGCAGGGGCCCGTCAAAAATGACTCCCTTCAAAAAGGACCCGTCCAGAGGGAGTAGTCAACGGGGACCAGTCCAAAGGGGCAAATCAACAGGGATCAATCAAAAGGGGTTATCGGCTCAAGCTCTGTCATACCCCCCTTTGATTATTGGTTTGCTTATCGACAAGCGCCGCTTGGATTACTTTTTAATCACCCCTCGTGGGTTAGCCGCCATCTTTAAAAAGGTCGTGGGAACATAGGTGTTTACCAGCAGTCTTCGGCAAAAAGTCCAACAATACCTCATACAATGCCCTAGTCTTATTGGTTCGCGAGATATTAGCAAAAGTGCACTTAGGCCCTTTGTCAAATTTTCAAAAATAGATTCAGTGTTGTGCAATCAATAATAGTTACCTCTTTAACTATATACTTGTTTTTGTTGACCATGAAGCCTTGAGTATCCATCATCAGTGTATGAGACATGTTTACGCTTGCATAAATCAAAACCAAATGACTACTCACTACTTGGGTTTAGAAATTACATTTACTCAAATCACATTCTAGTAAAAATCATGCCTACTATAAACTACACCCACTTTTGCACTCACTTTTACATTCACTTTTGCACTCACTTTTGCACCCACTTTTGCACTCACTTTTACACTCACTTTTGCACCCACTTTTGCACCCACATTTGCACTCACTTTAAACTATTATTTCTATTATCGAGCGAAATTTATTGGAGATTATTTCATGCTTGAAAATTGATATGGAAGTATCAACGAATAGTTATGGTAAGCCATATGCATACTATAAAGGTTATACGTATATTGCAAAACGAACCAATAAAATGGAACTGTTATTTGACGTTGTTCAAAACATCGTTTCAAACAGTGTCAAAGTGAACTAAAAAGTAAAAATAGTGAGGTCTTAAGTGTGAGTGATCATCAATGTAGTGTGACAGATAAGACATCGTTGCTGTTTAAAAAAATACTTCAAATGTTAAAACACTACTCCGAAAAAAAATATGGTAACCCGCGTGTTGTGCAATCAATGATAGCCACCTCTTTAAATATATACTGTACTTGTTTTCGTTGACCTTAAAGCCTTGAGTATCCATCACCAGTGTATGTGACATGTTTACGCTTGCATAGATCAAAACCAACTGACTATTCACTACTTGGGTTTAGAAATTACATTTACTCAAATCACATTCTAGTAAAATTCATGCCTACTATAAGCGACACCCACTTTTGCACCCACTCTTGCACTCCCTTTTACACCCACTCTTGCACCCACTCTTGCACCCACTCTTGCACCCACTCTTACACCCACTCTTGCACCCACTCTTGCACCCACTCTTGCACCCACTTTTGCACCCACTCTTGCACCCACTCTTACACCCACTCTTCTACCCACTCTTGCACCCACTCTTGCACCCACTTTTCCTCTCACTTTAAACTATTATTTATATTATCGAGTGAACTTTGCTAGAGATTAGTTCATGCTTGACAATTGACATGGAAGTATCAACAAATAGCAATGGTATGCCATAAGCATTCTATAAAGGATATACTGAACCCATGGGCCATAGGGTCCAT
Source organism: Meconema thalassinum (assembly GCA_946902985.2). NCBI lineage: Eukaryota > Metazoa > Arthropoda > Insecta > Orthoptera > Tettigoniidae > Meconema > Meconema thalassinum. The sequence goes on along the minus strand of OX336389.2, from coordinate 853,217,895 downwards.
GACGGTCGAATCCATGTCCTTAAGGAAGAAATGAAAGAAACGTATAGTTTATTAAAGGAACGGAGAGAGATTTTAAGCCAGGAATATAGCTTAACATTGTGCAAGCGACTAGGGACAGATGCTCCTTAGATGAGATCACCCCACTCGACATTTCAGAGAGGGCTGGTCACGAGTATTAATAACTGAGTGGAATTTTCCACCGTGATAGAAAGAGAAGCCTGAATCGGAATTCGAGCTGACGTTGCTGGAATTTGACAACGCCGCATATGCACCAGAAGAGGAATAATTAAAATTAACACGTTTACGAGCATAATAATGAGTAAACAAGCACAGTACAGTGAATCATTTTGAATGAGAGATTTTTCAGTATAGAGAAACCATGTAATAATTGTGCAGAAAAAAACTGCCGACGTAAGACGACGTCATAGGGAAATTACCTAAGCCTCTGTGGAGGGGAGAGAGCAAAAAGAATGCAACACCCACACAATTGAGGACGAGAAATTAATTAATATCTCCGAATTGCACGATCGATTCTTAGGTGCAATAAGATCATTAGACATTGAGAAGACGAGCTTTCGGAAGGTATAATTTTTATATTTGTGGCACCATTATTTCAGAAGTTGACCACAGAAAAGGCTTGAGTCTTATTTTTTTGTAGTAAAACAGTATAAAGCTTCGGGCGTTTCCAAGCCAAGCAGGCAGTTACAACGAGCACTCCGTGACCGGAGGTGCTGCATCAAAGTCTTCAAACGTATGAACCTCAGGGGAGGTCATACTGCGCAACAAGTATAAGCACCGAATGCAGTATTCAGACAGCCAGAGGGCACGTCACTGTGTCACATCGCATGCAGTCCTACGAGCATTCCGTGAGGGGAAGTGCTGCTCCACGACGTAGAAGTAATCATTCCGACAGTCCGTGAGGGGACGTAACTCTGCGTTACATCGAAAAACAGCTACCAGTACTCCTTGAGGGGAGAAACGCCGTTTTACATCGCCGAAGTAAGATCCGATAGCCACAGGCGTCACAGTAGTAACGACTTGCTTGCCTCCATAAGGAGCAGCCAAGACGAAATTTTAAAGTATCGCCGTAGTGAAGTATTAGGAAAATCCTAATTATAGGATTTAGGCCGACTGTATACAAGTTAAAGTAAAAATTCGCAAGATATAGTCATAGCAGGCTGCGAACGTCGGACTTAAAGGCGATAGGTCGTTATATGTACGAACGAATAGATCATAACATACGGAAGTATTGTACCAGACAGATAAACTGTTATTTGAATTGAAGCAACCTAAAGGGAAGAACAGAATAAGGTTCGAACGTAGGAGTGTTAAAACAGTTCAAACAAAGAGGATAGGAGACTATAAACATTAGCTCCAGAAAGCAGGCGAACAATTCTAATAGTACTAGAATCGAGAAGCGCTCGCTGCTATAAACAAATTCTATAGGTCTTAGAGGAGACCTCGATCCATATAGACTCTCGTTAGGATCAATAGACAGATCTACAGAGAAGCCGTTCAAGCTAGATAAATATCCAGTTATCCAGGATAGGAATAGCAGAATTGAACTCCAGGGAACAGTAGATGTTTCGGGACTTTCGCATTCTTCAGAATAGGAAGCCGACATCGGATAAATTTCACCCTTGGAAACGGGAATTTAAGAAGATCACGTGTGATAGGCTCAGAAGTACGGCCTAGTGATCGAGTAATTGTGAAGTGTAAAATAATCAAGATTGTGTGTTAGATAATATTTTAGTGTTATTATGTGTTCAAAAGGGACACACCAGTATATAAAAATGTCGTCAATATTAAGTGTTCTAGATATAGGTCAAAAAGTGTTTTTACGTAAGATGAATACCTTCAATATGGTGTAAAAAGTTCGAAGTGGGCCCAAAAATGAAACACCACACCAGATTTAAGATCATGGGATGATCTGGAAATATGTGAGTACAAAATTCATTTTTATTTTGGTGTCAGTAATTGATTGTGTACAAAACCACCGGAGTTTTTGAGTGAAAGGGATGTGTTTTAATAAATAAATACTGAATAATCAAGAACACGGTCTGAACAATAATAAAATAAATAGAGAAATTATGAATAATAATGTAAAGAATAATTCCCGTAGAGGAAATAGGTGAATAAAGGGTTAAAGTATTTAACAAATGTCATAAGAGCAAGCGAAATATCATTAATAATTATCATAAAAGACATTGAAATAAAGTAAAGTTGAGATATGAAAGAAATAGCTTTTGAGCTTGTATAAAGAATAAAGATAATAATAATAATAATTAAATATGGAAATGTTAAATAAAAATCAAATAAATTGATATGAACATAAGAACGTTAAGCCTTAACGTATGTGTAAGAAATGAGGTTCAATGGAATATTTTAAAACAGGGAGCGATTTATCGACCATGGAAAGATTAATATGTGAATTAAAATAATATGAATTGTTACTAAAGAGATTTTATCAGTTCTTGGGAAGACATTTTCGGCTTAAAATAATGCATAGCGCATAATGAGCGCAAATATAAAGTGTCACGCTAGGAACGCGTAGTGGTTAAATACTTGGTACATTACTTATGGAGGGTAGTTGATTGCAGTGAATTGATAATTGTGTAAGTCCTCTATTTTGTGACATTAGTATCACGAGGCATTGTGTATGTATTTAAAAAGGGAGCTAATATATGGTATTATTGAGCGTATGTCATATGGGCCACGGCCGACTCTAAATCGCATTTTGAAATAAGTCCTCTGTACGGGATTGGTTCCCGAGGCACCTGAAGAGATTCGAATGCAGGATCTTCTTATGATAAAAGCCCCTGAAATTCTCCGTCGTCGTATGTGTATTTAATCTTCCCAATCAATGAGGACCCTCTCATAATTAATAAATGCCAAGGATATGAAAATGGTCTTTGAACCAAAGAATAGTTGTTTGAATGTATACGGTACAATAAAGCCCGGTCTCCCCAGAACTGGATAGAATGGAAAGGTTTGTTTTGAAAGCCTTGAAAATAAGATACTAAATGTTGGGTCAGACAGGATGTCTCCGCCACCCTAACGTGTCATAAATCGCACCCCATGTAGTAGAGTCTAGCCTTCTTAAAGCGAGAAGGAACAGAGACCGTCTCGTAAGCTGTTGTAGAGAGAAATGAATACACCAGGAGTGTTTAAAGTTGTTAACGACCCGGGCGTTGAACCGAGGTCCTTAAAGATGGATATTTCGTTGCCGGTTCAGATCGTAGTTTCTTATATGATAATGGTCCATTAAGACATAAGAGATAAATAACAATCCCTATTGTAATAATGTAAGGACGTGGGATTCCACGAGTTGATTGAAGGCAACTGAGTTCGGGAGTAACTATAGTTTTTTGACTGTGTCAAGTACCTTCACGCTCTGGAGTACACAATTGATTTTCTGATTACCTTAATATATTTGTGGAATAAAGAGAGATGATAACAACTGAAGGTGTGGACATGCCCAAAATATTGAGTTAGATAATTAACATAGATTTTAAATATAATTATATATTTGTTTTTGAGAAATAAGAGAATATAAAAGATAGTGTTTGAGGTGTACAAGAATGACACCATAATAATGTAAATGCATGGAGCCCAAGAGCTCGGAGTTATGTAAACTTAATGTTAGTGCTTTATGGAAGTGAGACTAAGTAAGAATTGATGGTTTATGTGGAAACCACAGGTTTTGAATACAATATTTGTTTATTTTATTTTGTGATCCCTTGTTCATTTGGAACAAGCAGTTGATATTTGGGTCAGTAATTAAATTGTTTAAATGTTTGTAGCGCCATTAATTTTATTAATTAAATGTGTTTAAAATAGGAGTTGATTTTGTTGTTATTTTTGCAAGTGTATCCTCTAATTAATCCAAAATATGTGAGTCACAGAGTGGGGGAACTTATCGCTGCCCCGAAATCCCGAATTGAGCTACGCTGGTATACTGTGATTGGCATATTTCTTGCTAAATGGGCACAGGGGGATATATAAATACTGTGCTGGATTAATAACTAGAGGAACACTTAAGTCGGTCATATTATGTAAAAATAAAGTAATGATAGGAAAAGCTACAACGTAAAATATTAACTGACCGCATGGGTCCCTGGAAACTCATACCGAGCAGCCCTGAATATATATTATATTATAAACCCCCTAGCAAAACCACATCTTTAACTTCATGGCGCCCAGTACGCAGGGCTGAGTTTTCCTAGGGAAAACCCGAGTTTTTCTCGAAAAATCAAAATTTTCATTTTTTTTGAAAAAAAAATGGTTTTTCGAAATTTTGAATTTTAAACACTTCCATAAAGGTTTATGAAATTGAATAAAAGTATCAAAGGGTACGTTGTAAGTGAATACCCGTACCAAAGTAAAGTTTTAAAGAAATTGGGACACACTAATTCAGAGTATCATCTCTCAAACATGTACTAGTGTGGTGGCATTTGAGGCCGACTGTATTTTAATATGATGTTGTTAAGTGAAGAGAGGCGGAGGCTCTCTGAGAATGTAAGGGCCGAGAGCCCAGGGAAAGGTAAAACTACAGGTGAGAAAGAGTACCCAACCAAAGAAATGATAAATGTTTCTGTAGAAAGCATGCGTGCACCTGGAGACATAGTTACACGAAGAGAAGGTAACATGTCTGCAGACAAAAGGGTAATAAATGTTGAGCCTTTAGAGCTCGGAAAGGAAAAGGAAATTTGTAAACCAATTCCAAGGGAAAATGTAATTGATATTGATAAGAATAAGGAAAATACAAAGTCTCACGTAGAAACGCAGGTTCAGGTAGGCTCAGAAAACGAAGGGGAAAAGAACGATAGTACTGACGTTCAGGATCAGGAAAAGGTAGAAATGGCGGAATGGAAGGAAGTAGAAACATTCTTGGATAAAATTGATGAAATACGACTAAAGCAATTCAAGATGAAGAGTAAACTTTGGGATAGAAGATGTGTAGGCTTAAGTAAAACAGAGGAAATTGAGGAACTAAGAAAAAGAATGTCTAAGGAAACTAATAAGACACTCGAATTTTGTCAGAGGGCATGTAAAAATAATTTTAAGATACCCAAACAGGAATTAGAAGAATTGGATAAGGAAATCCCTCATGTTAGAAAGTCATTAAGGGAAATACAAAAGAAATTTGCGAAATGCATGGCGGAAGAAGGGAAAATTGAACTAGCTCCCTGGGAACAGATAAGAAGTTTCAGGAGGGAAATAGAAGAGATAATGGAGCAAGTATGGGATATGAGAAGAGAATGGGATAAGATTTGGTGGAAGACTGATCATAATGAGCGCGAAAGGAAGAAATATATTGAGGAACAAAAGGATTATATGAAAGAAGAATGGGATAAGATGCATCATTTCAGTATGAGCATGTATGATGAACATGAGATAATAACTATTCAGGAGTTAGCTGAATTGAGGAAAGTCAAAATTCCAGAATATCAAGAAATATTAGAGGATGCTCAGAAGAGATATGAGGAATACGTGGTGGCGCAGAACTGTCAGGAAAATGAAACAGCTATCCAGACGGAAGTTGAAAAACAAGCCGAAATTGAAGAAGAAAAAGAAGTCACGGTGCCAGAACAGCCCAAAGTTGAGATTAAAGAAGAGGAGCAAGAAATAGAAATCATCATGACTCCAGGGGAAATTGAAGAAACTTTGGAGATCCTTCCAGAGAAACCAATGGAAATTCAGGAAGAGATCGTAACTCCAGAACAGGAGGATAGCCAAAATGAAAATGAGCTCCAAACTGAAGAGACTCATTTTTATGAAAAGGTCGAGCTGGAAAAACAAGATATAATCTCGGAACAGGAGATATTAAAGGAATTGATAGTTGAAGAAACGGAAATGATAATTCCAGAAGAAATAGAGAAATTAAATGAAATAAATATAGAAAATTTCAACGAAGCATCGATGGAAACAGAGGTTCAAGAATTCACAGGAATTGAAAAAGGAAACTCCGAAGAAAAGAAGGAAATAGAAAAAGAAAACCTAGAAGACATTCAGGAGGATCAAGAAGATAAAACGGCATTAGAAGGACCAAAATTGAAAGCTCAGATCCTTGAATTGTTGATTAAATACCAGAACTGGCAACAAAAGAACAGAGAAAGGGAAAGTGCTAATAAGAGCCAGGAAACCCTAAAGGAAAAGGATGAGATTGTTGGAAACAATGAAAAAATGAGAGGAGACGTCTCTGAAGAAGAGCCAAAAGGAAGAAAACCGCCGTTGATAATTGGTGTACCAGGAAATGGATACCCCATGGAAACAAGGAAAGGAGGTGAGATAACCAACGATGTCTTGGAGAAAGAGGATGCCCAGGCATATTTCAGCTGGAAGCATCGTAAGAAGAAAGGGAAGGATAAAAAGAAGAGAAAGAAAGGAGATTTGGAAAATCTAAAGAATTGGAAGAGTAGGAAAAAGAAATACTCTTGGCAAGTGCCATCTCGATACGAGGTGAAGGAAGAGAATTATCCCATAGGAACAGACGGGTAAAGATATTTGCAACCATCAAAGAATATGAGAAATAAGTATAATATTTGCTGAAATACCATCTCAAAGAGAGATGAGGAATAGGGAAGAGAACCAGAAAGAGTCAGGTGAAGTCAGACTGAGCTCTTAAAATTTTAATTGAAGTGTAACAGACTTGAAGTCTGATAACTGTAATGAAGTAAGTTACGGGTAAAGCTAATTGCACCCGCAAGATAATTAACATAAAGTCATTAAGTTGAAAAAAAAAAGATAATGAATAAAGAACAGACCGATTTGAAGTCTGACCTGAGAAAAGAAGAAAGGAAACCAACTGTTGACTCGAGTTTGGAGAAGCGCGCCAGACGAGGGTAGAGAGTTGTAAACACTGAACGTGACAAGAGATTTATGGCCTGAGTGGAGACGTCCACTAGGGAATAAATGAATGAATGGGAACTCTTGAAGACCCAACCGAAACACAGACCAGAAAGGAGAGGAACTTTAAAGAAGTAATTGATTTTATTGAAAAGGAAAATTTTAATGTAATAAAGGAGAAAAAAAGGGTAAAGATTGAGCACACCCAACCTACACAATTAGTGGAAGGAACCTTAAGAAAATAAAATAACAGTAAATACGGATGACGTTATGATGGATTCGACGGAAAGGAAATACAAATTAAATTGAAATAAATTTCCTCAAAATTTTCGAAAATTTATTTACCTAAGGAGAGGAGAGATGAACCCTTGGGCCATCGGGTCCATGACGGTCGAACCAATGTCCTTAAGGAAGAAATGAAAGAAACGTATAGTTTCTTAAAGGAACGGAGAGAGATTTTAAGCCAGGAATATAGCTTAACATTGTGCAAGCGACTAGGGACAGATGCTCCTTAGATGAGATCACCCCACTCGACATGCCAGAGAGGGATGGTCACGAGTATTAATAACTGAGTGGAATCTTCCACCGTGATAGAAAGAGAAGCCTGAATCGGAATTCGAGCTGACGTTGCTGGAATTTGACAACGCCGCATATGCACCAGAAGAGGAATAATTAAAATTAACACGTTTACGAGCATAATAATGAGTAAACAAGCACAGTACAGTGAATCATTTTGAATGAGAGATTTTTCAGTATAGAGAAACCATGTAATAATTGTGCAGAAAAAAACTGCCGACGTAAGACGACGTCATAGGGAAATTACCTAAGCCTCTGTGGAGGGGAGAGAGCAAAAAGAATGCAACACCCACACAATTGAGGACGAGAAATTAATTAATATCTCCGAATTGCACGATCGATTCTTAGGTGCAATAAGATCATTAGACATTGAGAAGACGAGCTTTCGGAAGGTATAATTTTTATATTTGTGGCACCATTATTTCAGAAGTTGACCACAGAAAAGGCTTGAGTCTTATTTTTTTGTAGTAAAACAGTATAAAGCTTCGGGCGTTTCCAAGCCAAGCAGGCAGTTACAACGAGCACTCCGTGACCGGAGGTGCTGCATCAAAGTCTTCAAACGTATGAACCTCAGGGGAGGTCATACTGCGCAACAAGTATAAGCACCGAATGCAGTATTCAGACAGCCAGAGGGCACGTCACTGTGTCACATCGCATGCAGTCCTACGAGCATTCCGTGAGGGGAAGTGCTGCTCCACGACGTAGAAGTAATCATTCCGACAGTCCGTGAGGGGACGTAACTCTGCGTTACATCGAAAAACAGCTACCAGTACTCCTTGAGGGGAGAAACGCCGTTTTACATCGCCGAAGTAAGATCCGATAGCCACAGGCGTCACAGTAGTAACGACTTGCTTGCCTCCATAAGGAGCAGCCAAGACGAAATTTTAAAGTATCGCCGTAGTGAAGTATTAGGAAAATCCTAATTATAGGATTTAGGCCGACTGTATACAAGTTAAAGTAAAAATTCGCAAGATATAGTCATAGCAGGCTGCGAACGTCGGACTTAAAGGCGATAGGTCATTATATGTACGAACGAATAGATCATAACATACGGAAGTATTGTACCAGACAGATAAACTGTTATTTGAATTGAAGCAACCTAAAGGGAAGAACAGAATAAGGTTCGAACGTAGGAGTGTTAAAACAGTTCAAACAAAGAGGATAGGAGACTATAAACATTAGCTCCAGAAAGCAGGCGAACAATTCTAATAGTACTAGAATCGAGAAGCGCTCGCTGCTATAAACAAATTCTATAGGTCTTAGAGGAGACCTCGATCCATATAGACTCTCGTTAGGATCAATAGACAGATCTACAGAGAAGCCGTTCAAGCTAGATAAATATCCAGTTATCCAGGATAGGAATAGCAGAATTGAACTCCAGGGAACAGTAGATGTTTCGGGACTTTCGCATTCTTCAGAATAGGAAGCCGACATCGGATAAATTTCACCCTTGGAAACGGGAATTTAAGAAGATCACGTGTGATAGGCTCAGAAGTACGGCCTAGTGATCGAGTAATTGTGAAGTGTAAAATAATCAAGATTGTGTGTTAGATAATATTTTAGTGTTATTATGTGTTCAAAAGGGACACACCAGTATATAAAAATGTCGTCAATATTAAGTGTTCTAGATATAGGTCAAAAAGTGTTTTTACGTAAGATGAATACCTTCAATATGGTGTAAAAAGTTCGAAGTGGGCCCAAAAATGAAACACCACACCAGATTTAAGATCATGGGATGATCTGGAAATATGTGAGTACAAAATTCATTTTTATTTTGGTGTCAGAAATTGATTGTGTACAAAACCACCGGAGTTTTTGAGTGAAAGGGATGTGTTTTAATAAATAAATACTGAATAATCAAGAACACGGTCTGAACAATAATAAAATAAATAGAGAAATTATGAATAATAATGTAAAGAATAATTCCCGTAGAGGAAATAGGTGAATAAAGGGTTAAAGTATTTAACAAATGTCATAAGAGCAAGCGAAATATCATTAATAATTATCATAAAAGACATTGAAATAAAGTAAAGTTGAGATATGAAAGAAATAGCTTTTGAGCTTGTATAAAGAATAAAGATAATAATAATAATAATTAAATATGGAAATGTTAAATAAAAATCAAATAAATTGATATGAACATAAGAACGTTAAGCCTTAACGTATGTGTAAGAAATGAGGTTCAATGGAATATTTTAAAACAGGGAGCGATTTATCGACCATGGAAAGATTAATATGTGAATTAAAATAATATGAATTGTTACTAAAGAGATTTTATCAGTTCTTGGGAAGACATTTTCGGCTTAAAATAATGCATAGCGCATAATGAGCGCAAATATAAAGTGTCACGCTAGGAACGCGTAGTGGTTAAATACTTGGTACATTACTTATGGAGGGTAGTTGATTGCAGTGAATTGATAATTGGTTAAGTCCTCTATTTTGTGACATTAGTATCACGAGGCATTGTGTATGTATTTAAAAAGGGAGCTAATATATGGTATTATTGAGCGTATGTCATATGGGCCACGGCCGACTCTAAATCGCATTTTGAAATAAGTCCTCTGTACGGGATTGGTTCCCGAGGCACCTGAAGAGATTCGAATGCAGGATCTTCTTATGATAAAAGCCCCTGAAATTCTCCGTCGTCGTATGTGTATTTAATCTTCCCAATCAATGAGGACCCTCTCATAATTAATAAATGCCAAGGATATGAAAATGGTCTTTGAACCAAAGAATAGTTGTTTGAATGTATACGGTACAATAAAGCCCGGTCTCCCCAGAACTGGATAGAATGGAAAGGTTTGTTTTGAAAGCCTTGAAAATAAGATACTAAATGTTGGGTCAGACAGGATGTCTCCGCCACCCTAACGTGTCATAAATCGCACCCCATGTAGTAGAGTCTAGCCTTCTTAAAGCGAGAAGGAACAGAGACCGTCTCGTAAGCTGTTGTAGAGAGAAATGAATACACCAGGAGTGTTTAAAGTTGTTAACGACCCGGGCGTTGAACCGAGGTCCTTAAAGATGGATATTTCGTTGCCGGTTCAGATCGTAGTTTCTTATATGATAATGGTCTATTAAGACATAAGAGATAAATAACAATCCCTATTGTAATAATGTAAGGACGTGGGATTCCACGAGTTGATTGAAGGCAACTGAGTTCGGGAGTAACTATAGTTTTTTGACTGTGTCAAGTACCTTCACGCTCTGGAGTACACAATTGATTTTCTGATTACCTTAATATATTTGTGGAATAAAGAGAGATGATAACAACTGAAGGTGTGGACATGCCCAAAATATTGAGTTAGATAATTAACATAGATTTTAAATATAATTATATATTTGTTTTTGAGAAATAAGAGAATAGTGTTTGAGGTGTACAAGAATGACACCATAATAATGTAAATGCATGGAGCCCAAGAGCTCGGAGTTATGTAAACTTAATGTTAGTGCTTTATGGAAGTGAGACTAAGTAAGAATTGATGGTTTATGTGGAAACCACAGGTTTTGAATACAATATTTGTTTATTTTATTTTGTGATCCCTTGTTCATTTGGAACAAGCAGTTGATATTTGGGTCAGTAATTAAATTGTTTAAATGTTTGTAGCGCCATTAATTTTATTAATTAAATGTGTTTAAAATAGGAGTTGATTTTGTTGTTATTTTTGCAAGTGTATCCTCTAATTAATCCAAAATATGTGAGTCACAGAGTGGGGGAACTTACCGCTGCCCCGAAATCCCGAATTGAGCTACGCTGGTATACTGTGATTGGCATATTTCTTGCTAAATGGGCACAATACATATATTGTAAAACGAACTAATAAAAATGGAACTGTTATTTGGCGTAGTTCAAAACATCGTTCAAAACAGTGTCGAGGTGAGCTGAAAAGTAAAAATAGTGATGTCTTAAGTGTGAGTGATCATCAATGTAGTGTACCAGATAAAACATCGTTGCTGTTTAAAAAAACTCTTCAAAATGCTAAAACACTTGTCCCAGAAAAAAAGATATTGCAGCTCAAGATAGTGCATTGTTTGTTAAGAAGCATGTATCATCTCCTCAGAAAGTCGTGTTAGGACAGTTGTCAATGTCCGAAAATCTCCCAACAATATCAAAGGCAACACAGACTGTGCAAAATGTGGTATTGCAAAAGGATCAAAAAGGACTATATAGTAATAGTGATGAGGATTATAATGATCATGATGATGATGATGATGATGATGATGATGATGATGATAATGATAATGGTTATGATGATGATGTTGATGATGAAAATAATAATGATAATGGTAATGCTTTGTTTACACCTAAAAAATCATTTGTTAAATTTGTCTACTGGAACAATCCAAGTAAGCTAATCCGGCGGCTTCAGCAACTGCATGTCTATAAACAGGCTGGTTATACTGAATATGAGGAAGAACTATTGGATATAGAAAATGAGCTTCGTCGTGCTAAAATTATTATGTAATGGATCCACATAACCGCTTAAACTATTTCTTAACAATACATGTTATATTTTCTACCACTATGCTACCACTTTGCTCTCACTTTTGCTATCACTTCAAACTGTACATATTAAATATAAAAGCCAAAGCTAAATGATTTTATTATCAGAACAGTTATAACCTTTGTAGTGAGCAAATCATACTAACAGGTTAGTTGCTACTATGGAACTTACTACAACTAACAAAGGTAAACAACGTGTACTCTATAAAGGCTACTCTTATAACTATAATCGTCAAAATGTAAAAGGGATAATATTTTGGCAATGCTCAAAAGTCAGGTCAAAAAATGTCGAGGCAATCTAAAAAGTAGAAATGGTAAGGTTTTAAGTGTGAGTGATCATCATTGTGGTGCACCAAATGAAACACTATTGGTGTCAACAATTAATCATGACAATGCTAAAAAGCTAGTACAAGAAAAAAATGTTGCTACTCAAAATAGTGCAGTGTTTATTGAGCAACATTTAACCCCTGCTGTAAAAGTTATGTTTAATACATCTTCCACATCTCAAGAGTCATCAACATCACAAACTATGCAAAAGGTTGTGTTGTTGTTGTTGTTTTAAGGGGCTGAACTACAAGGTTATCTACCCTTCATATGCAAGAGAATCAAAAAGGACTAAATAGTAATAGAGAAAAAAGAAATGTATTTTGAATGTAACTATTGTACAAGTACTTATATTAAATAAATAAAAATATTGTATGGGTATTGTCTGTTTTTTCTTAATTGCTATACCCACGTCCTACTATATTAATGCCATTGTTAACCATCAACAATCTCCACCTATGTTCAGAAAGAAAGTGATCTTAAACAATACACTCTATCTATGGTTTGTGTACCGAGTATCATAATAATACAGTGTCGTCAAGCCATGTTCAGGCAATAGTAATGTTAGGTAAGGGGTTCGAACCCTTGCTTCCTTGTACAGGATTAGTTTTTACTCAACAGCAACCCATAATACTATACTTTGAGACATGTCACATTTCATTGCAAAATGTCAACTGTATCGTTTTCTAAGACCCCAGCTGCTGGCTAGTAGCTAGCAGACAGTGCAACAGAAACAGTGTCACCATGTTCATTCTTTAAAAAAATCAATATTTATTATTCTTTTTCTTATTATTGTTCATTAAGAGTAGTGTAAAGTTGTCTTTGTGACGTAACGGTTATAATAGTTAGCTGGCACTCTAAAGCTCTTGAGTTCAATTCGAGCTTTAACATAAAATTTTAAAAGTATATTAGAACTATAACAGGTCTACTAAGTCTCGGGTGATTCAAATAAGTAGATGTGGTTTGATTCACACTTTAACGATAGAACACGATGGTTTTTTTAAATAATGATAGCCATTTGTTCATTTTTTTTCATTTTCACATTTCACACATTGCCATTTGTCAATTTTCCATGTACACGATTTGAAAATGTCAGTTTAAAGTTTTTGGATTTCATGATATGGAAACAAGAATTTTCCATTTTGTTGTTTACACATTTGTCAATTTCCCATTTACATTTTTTAAATGTCAATTTTAAGTTTTTAAATTGTGTTGATATGGAAACATGGATTTCCTATTTTTTTCATATCACAGACGACACGTTTATGATTTAGTCCATGCTGAAAGTTTAGTTTTGTAAAACACACATTTGCAGATTAAAATTTTCTTGAAATTATTTTAATGAAAGTGCTTGGTCATGGCAATAGTGTATTCTCTTTCTGTTTGTTTCCAAAAACGTATAGGCCTACTACTACTACTACTACTACTAATACTACTACTGTAGGTAAGACTGTTTTACAAAATAACACCTATCGACCGCTGCATTAAAAAAAAACACAAGTGTTAAAACAAACTACAGTATACTATTTACCATTTGCTATATACATTAATTACCCCACCATCCTACCTTGCCGTGTTTGCTACATGCTACACACACACACACACACACACACACACACACACTTTCTCTCTCTCTATCATTCTATCTATAGTCATACATTCACACAACCATATCTGTCTTTGAAAAACAAATACAACCACGCTATTTATCCTTGACATGCACACTTATCCCAAATAACTTTTAGTTATACATTTAGCATTTACTATTACAAAAAAAAAATGTTTCCACTGTTTTACAATTACAAAAAATGAATATTTACATAATACTAAATCTACTGCTTACAAAAAAGCCATGTCTCTAAACAATAAAATATAGAATCACACCTCCACCTCGTGGTTATAACCCTATTGTAGGCTAATGCATAGGTCATTCATCTGCACTCATTTGCTATCCATCAAGGTAAAAGTGCATTTTCTCTGTTCCACAAGATACAAATTTGATTGCTGGATTGTATCCTGCACTGTTTATGCGATATAGCTTTGCCAGTTCATAAAACCGCTAGGTAGTTCTCTACATATAGCAATTTTACCACCGCTCTACCTACGCATTTTGCTCTTTTGGCTTTCTTACAGTGTAGTGTGTGATAGACAGCATTAACTGTATATCAAACCCAGTTCACCTTTGTATTTGTAATCCAAGTAATAATTTGGAAAGACACGAATGTAATCAGTATTGAACGTTATCTCTGTTTTGTTTTGTTTAATATGTTTATGACATGCATATTAACCTGAAATAGAACCCTAGTGAAAAGGCTAACAGCTTAACCACTACACCACTATGCCCTTGTTTCTTAGTTTGACTCGTTCTAGGCATCAGACCTGGAAATCGAGTTAAGACCACCAGTACAAGAGCTAAAAGTGCTTAACACTGCAACACAAAATGGATAGCTGGTAACATTATACAACCGGAAATGATTATATTTCTGATAGCAATGCATTTTTTGTCATCAGCCTACTGTCTGAGCACTGACAGCAACACAGTTTAGTTTAGAACAAGCGAGTGTGTGTGTATAGATTATTAGCCTCAAGTATTTAAAGCTTGTTGTGTGTGTGTAGCGACCATTTTGTCCCGGTAACCACTGAGCATTTTTGTGTTTTAGCTATCCTCTTTAACCAATCAATTAAAGATAGTCTACTCTTAATTCTTGAATCGATAAATCAGAGTTTGTGTGTACACCGTTCGTCATTTATTAACCCATACCTACAACCTATACTCTCTCTATACTGCAGTTTGATCTGAAAAACAAGTTTCAATGGTAAAAGACTTGTCAATCACTATACATGTAGCCTACACTAATTCTTTCTCTACCTAGCTATGTTTCATCACACACATGGTAAACATCTCACATGTTCGTATCCGATTATTAGTTTATAAAATCTCAGGTCGATGACCTTGATGTATTGGGTATTTTGGGTAAATTCATTGGCCATGGGAAAGGGTTGACCATTCTAAGTCCTATGACACCTCACATGTTGATATTCGATTATTAGTTTATAAAATATTAGGTCAATGACCTTGCTGTTTTTTGAATCTTTTGGGTAAATTCGTTGGTCATGGAAAAGGGTTGACCATTCTGAGTCCCATGACACCTCACTTGAGCCTCTCTGATTATTAGTTTATAAAATCATAGGTCAATGACCTTGCTGTTTTGAATCTTTTGGGTAAATTCGTTGATCATGGAAAAGGGTTGACCATCCTGAGTCCTATGACACCTCACTTGACCCTCTCTGATTATTAGTTAGCGAGATATTAATAAAAGTGCAGTTAGGCCCTTTTGACATAAATAAATAATATATTCAAAAACAGAATGTCACCTCAAGTCCAACGACCTCTCATACAGGTCCCTAGCCTTATTGATTCATGAGATATTAAAAAGCTAATGACCTTAGATCTTTTGGGTAAATTCATTGGTCATGGAAAATGGTTGACCATCCTGAGTCCTATGACACCTCACTTGACCCTCTCTGATTATTAGTTAGCGAGATATCAACAAAAGTGTAGTTAGGCCCTTTTGACATAAATAAATAATATATTCAAAAACAGAATGTCACCTCAAGTCCAACGACCTCTCATACAGGTCTCTAGCCTTATTGATTCATGAGATATTAAAAAGCTAATGACCTTAGATCTTTTGGGTAAATTCGTTGGTCATGGAAAAGGGTTGACCATCCTGAGTCCCATGACACCTTACTTGACCCTCTCTGATTATTAGTCAGCGAGATATTAACAAAAGTGCAGTTAGGTCCTTTTGGCATAAATAAATAGTATATTCAAAAACAGAATGTCACCCCAAGTCCAACGACCTCTCATACAGGTCCCTAACCTTATTGATTCATGAGATGAGCAATACATATTTCTTTCTCTCTTCACCTGTGTTCTCTCTTACACTGACTCTCCCCCCTTCACCTCTCACCACTGTCAAAACAGGTTGTGACTTGTTAGCTCTTATCGTGCACGTGCACAGGTGAACACCTGTGTTTTAGGTCATATTACACATGAACTTGCATTTTCTCACGTATGAACCAAAACAGGATGTGACTTGTTTCACAAGGAGAATGCTAATAATGACATCTCGCACGTGTTCACATGTATTTCATCACTTTCCTTTCATATCGTTATCCCATTATAGTAGTGGGGGATTAGTGAACAACGTCAATTCAACACACACAAATGTAGTTAGGCCCTTGGACATAATTTAAATAAATTCATGGGCTAGGCCGTAGGAACCAGGCCAAAGGGACCCGTCCAAAGGGATCAGTCCAAAGGGACAAGGACTCGTCCACAAGGACTCGTCAACAATGACCAGTCCACAGGGACCCGTCAACAATGACTTGTCAACAATGACCTGTCAACAATAACCCGTCCACAGAGAAACACTCCCCCACCCTCTTACATAAGCTATGAGTGGGCATGCGTAAAAAACAAAAAACAAGCATGTTAATTCATAGTGGCTATCCACCATACACATGCAATTTATGTGGAACAACGTTTAAATCCATATCGGCATTCAAACTCTCACATGTTGCAATTGGAAAGAGAGATTTTCTAAAAAATTACAATTTCACCCCCTAGTAGGGGTAGGTTTTACTTTTGGGGTTGAAATATATTGTTCATTGGAAATGGGGTGTTAGCCCGAGTTCAATGACACCTCATTTGTCAAAATCCGACCATGCGTTCGAGAGATATCGGGCGCCGCCATCTTGTGAGGAGGGTGAGGAGGAGGAGGTATCTGAACCATCCAAAACACACTACTGTTACGGACTCTTAATTTCGCTCCCGGCGCGAAATAAAATTTGTTAACGAGTGTTAATTGCACTCCTGGTTTGACATAAAATTCCCTAACGACATTTAGTTTGCCCCCGTCGTGAAGTTAAAATGCATGGAATATTTCATTTCGTGTCTGAAATTAAATCTTGGCTGGCATGCGAAACGAAATGCATGGCTGTGGACGCGTAAACATTTTAATTTCGCCGTGAGTGCGATATTCGGGTGCGAAATTATATTGATTTTCAACGTGAAAATTAAAATCGAAGTGAAACTTAATTCAAAGCAAAATAACGTAGTGAAAAGCGACGTGAAACTAAATGCAATGGGAAACTATATATATAGTCGACGTGCGTTGAGGGTAAGAAGGAAGTGGTATGGAACGCCAAGCTTCTCTGATACTTTGAGGGAGCATGGAGTATTTCCGTGAGTCATGTATTTCACCGGTAAGAGTCACTGTATATCCAGTGGCGAACATAAGGGGAGGGGTGTTGGGGAGTCAACCTCCACCTCTCCACCCCCGAAATTTCTGAAATTATAAGGAAGAAGAATGGAGAAAGAGATGAAAAAACCCCCACCCACGTTGTTCGAGCCAACCCTCCCTCCGAAACAGAACTCGATTTCCATTATGTACTATCTATAGGAGCTGCATTTTTTATTATAGCTGGTTTTGTCCAATGATGTAGAATTGCATAAGCAAATAAAGAATATCAATCAGCCTCCTATCTGTTATTTCTAAATTATTTGAAATGACCCTACTTTCCAGGCTGTACACATATATCAGTAATATAATTAATGATGAGCAGTTCGGTTTCCGCAAAGGCCATTCCACTGTACAACAACTTCTCAGGCTCATAGAAATTATTACGCGCGCCTTTAAGGGGACACTATACCAAAAAAATCGGCTTTTTGTTGTTTCTTTTTAATTAAAAAATTTTCATTCTTAGTTATAGTACTTTCATGCCACTAAAGGATTTGATTCAATTATTATTAGAAATGGGTCAAATAACACTTTATAATTAGGTGTGCAGGAGGCGTGGACAACAGTCAGCTGTCAGAATGCTAAATACAGTATTTTAATTGAGTGAAATCATAGCCACCTATAGACATGCCTTGGCCACACCGAATTGCAACACCGCTTCAATAGCGTCATACGTCCGGGTCCGGCCGTGCGCCTAGGGCAGAGTAGACATTGCTGTCTCTCAATAATCTAATTTGAAATCGGGTTATTGGAAAGAAGTTCACTAATATGTATGGACGGGGGAAGGTGCGTATATTGTTAGATTACAAAAGGAGATTCTGATGTAAGTTATTTAATAATTAGTCAATAAAACGATAAAACTGATAAAATTACTTCACATAAATTTAACTTACCATACTAAAACATGACAAGAATCAAATAAATACTTCATATGAGTGTTAACAATTTTCGTTTCCTACATTCACTTGAAGTCTGTCTATACTACTACTACTACTACTACTACTACTACTACTACTACTACTACTAATAATAATAATAATAATAATAATAATAATAATTTTATTGTACTTTTCTATTTATTAAATACTATTGATATTACATTAATGTGATATGTCTCACGAATCTGACGGCAAATCCAGTACAGATTATCTGTACTACTACTACTACTACTAATATAATAATAATGATAATATCGACCGGGGTAGCTACTCACGCTGAGGCGCTAGGCCCTAAGACCAGTGGGTTTGAACCCCATCGTCAACCGTTCTTGAAATGGTTTTCCGTGTTTTCCAATTTTTAGCTCCAGGCAAATGCCGACCACTGACGTTTCCATCCGATTCTTTGCCCAGTTTCAGCCATTGTATCTCTGATTAACTATTCTGGTGAGGCCGGCGTCAGGAAGGGAACCCGGCCGTTAAATCCATTCGCCACATTTTAAAAAATCGTCTTATTTCAACCCCAACCCCGTAGATACGGCAATAATATGGGTTGGAAATAATAATAATAATAATAATAATAATAATAATAATAAAGCACCATTAAACTTCTCGAGACATCTCTTGCCACTGCTAATTACAGTAGGTAACTCGGTAGGCTAGTAGTGGAACCTGGATTGGAACACTGTGTCGGAAGAGGAATGGTGGAACGACAGAACAAAGTGGAGAGGAACCATATTTGCCCCCACCCAGTGTCAACTGGAAAAGGGGAAATGAAGATGATGATGATGAACTCGGTAGGCTGCCTGTCCGTCATTCATATCTTTCATTTCCAGCAGGCATTCTTATGCTGACATCATACGAAACAGAAATAGACGAAGGTAACTTCCTCATGCAATAAATCGCTATCTATGTTGTAACCGAACTTTTAAGTAGGTTACAGAGCCTGCTTGTATGATTTATTTTTTATTTTATCTGGTTGCTAGCCATGGCCACTTATTGGTAGGCCATCGCAGAGAATCTTGTGCCTCGTGCCTTGAGATTCTTTGGTGGTGGTCAGCCAGTGGGTGGACCAGGTGGCCTTGACTAATGGCAAGGTGTGCCTTGATCTTAAGGCAAGGTTGCCTTGGGAATATTGTTGACAGTTGATGCCAGGCAAAATGGAAGCTGTGTTTTATGAAATGTGGTGTGGGAATTGGTCTCTCTGGTCTGGAGATTGGTGTTTGGGAAATTGGTTTAGATGAAGAGAGATTATGTGATGTTTGTAGAAAAGGGTCTGGCAGTTGGTTATTTTTGGATTGAAGATTAAGAAGTTGTGCTGGACATTGTACAAGAGATGCAGGTAGTGGAATCCTGCTTATATGTTGACAATCTGTGGAAGAGATTCAGGTAAATGGAAGCTGGCTTACATGTACATAAAAACGGTAATAAAGGCATTGTTTTTCTTATATTCCTTGCGTGTCCAACGCTATATACACCCCGCCGATTATAAGTATGAAAAGAGATTAGTTACATTGAGCACCTAACTGTGGTGTTGTTGTTGGTTGACTTCAACCAACATAAGAAAGAAGGTAAGTTTAACTATTTAAAATTAAAAAAAATCAATATATGAACAGAGTAGTTTCATTCCTCATGCAATAAATCGCTATCTATGTTTTAGTAACTAATTAGTACGCCCATATCAATGATTTATGTGTGTCTGTTTTACTTACACTGCTTAAATGCCAACGAAGACATGAGAATATTAGCTATCGCGGGTCATGGTCGATCGAAAGTAGGCCTACTGATTATTGACGAGAATAAAGACTCCGCTAGTATCAACGTACGACTGTTGTTTCAACACATTTAAATTTTTACAAGTGTATGAAGCTTAAATATCAAAATGTATGAAGCTTTGGAACAATACAGAAGAGCAACCACGTGTGATAGAATTCGAGAGCTTACTTTCATTTAATATTATAGAATAACGACGCTGTGTTAGGAGCTGTACTTACGTTTCCCAGATGATTAGCCTTCGCTCTCGGGTCTACCTTAAACACTATTGAAAAAACAGCGAGCGATAAAAGAATATATCCAATTTTATGCGGACTCGCACGTTCAGCACCGTCCATCACCATGCTTACTGCTCGCCACACATAGACGAGTGTGCGGCGTTGCCGCTCTGCTATGGGCAAGGCCTGGTTATAAGAAGCCATGGTGAAATGGAATGGCTTCAATCACAATTCAATCATTTGTCATCGATTTGAAGATAAATTTTATTGAACATTAAGAACTTTATCAAATTTCATATTTTCATTATTTGGCTCTGGAGGGGAGAGATTGATCCCCCTAATGACCCCCCGTAGTTCCGCCATTAACAACAAATACAACTCAGGAATAAAGAGTTGCTGTTATCATTCGGGGCTTTGTGACATCGTGGTCATATGTGTTATGCCTGGGTGTGTGTAGAAATTTGTCTGATAACCTGTATCACTGTGATGTCTTTACTAGTGTGTGTATTTATAATTGAGATGGAGCAACTGAAATTCATGAGAAAACAGTCCAAGGAGATGAAATTGGGTGAAGAAGATGCTATAAGAGAAAAGGAAGGGAATACATATGGTTTTGGGGAGTTTTAGGCAGAGGATGAGGAAGAAAAAGTTTCTAATGTCTTAAAATTCTTTTGCCGGACAATTAATTCTTTTTTTTTTTTTTTTGTAAGGAAGTTTGTAGTTTTACGTGACCGTTAATCATGCGATCCTGAGCCACGGGACCTCCGTTTTACGTGTAATCCAAACCCCAGGATATGGCATTTCACTTCGAAAATCTCACATGCATTTTCCGGGAATCGAACCCGGTCCACCTTTGTGAGAGGCCAACAGCTTGACTGCTGTGCCAACACACACCCTCCATTTGTTTGGACGTTACACCAACTATTTAGTAGCAAATATTAACCAATCTCAATAATATTTTTGTAACATGTGAAGATATCCATCTCCCATAATTCTGTGCTTCCAGAAGAGTTCAAATAGTTGTTGTTTATATTTAAATAATTTTTAACTTTCAGTTTTGGTCAACAAAAAGTAATTTTGTGAAAGAAAAAAAAAACATATTTCAGAAACTATTTCTTATTTTTCAAAGCCCATGCACAAAATTATTAGTCTGTGTAATGAGTACATAGTGTAAAAAATGTAAAGTTTCAGTAATTTTTAGTGGTACCATAAATAGTTGGTATCGATTTTTTAAAGATAAATACTATCTTTAATTAATTTTTGCCCATACTAATCAAGTGAAAGGAATGATTTTGCACTTTTTACTTTATGAAAGATGTTGGCCATATGGAAATAACGATAAACGCATGACAGGAGTTTGCTTTTTAGACATCAGTCGTGCTTTTGATAAAGTTTGGCACAGCGGTTTGCTGTGCAAACTGAAGCACAATGGATTCCCGTATCACTTACTCAAGGTCATTAATTCCTATCTCAGGAAAAGGAAATTCTATGTCCAGGTAGATGACGCTGAATCCTCTATAAGGGGGATCAAAGCCGGTGTGCCGCAAGGTGGCGTCATAGCCCCTGCCCTTTTTAATGTACGATATGTCTCTGACATCCCCAAAACTGACGCAACCAGTCTCCACCTGTATGCAGATGATACTGCTATCTTCACTACCTCCTGGAGAGGGCATAGAGTTGAATCCAACTTCCAAGTCACCTTAGACACCCTAGAACCCTGGCTAGGGAAATGGAGAATTAAGATTAATGTTAATAAATGTTCTGCCACTTTGTTTATCAAAAGAAAACCGCAAACATACTGAAGTCCAGGATCTAAACTTTTTTGGCGAGGTAATCAGATGGCAGCCAGCAACAAATTACCTGGGAATCACTTTCTCTCAGGAGATCACTATGCGCGTCAACAAAGCGAAAGCGATTCAAGCGAAGCTCTGGCCGTTAATTAAGTCCCAGAGCCCACTAGATGAATTTTTAGTGGTACCATAAATAGTTGGTATCAATTGTGCGACCTGTGATGGAATTGCCAGTCCTGCTCGGAGTTTTGCAGCTCCCTCTACCATCAACAAACTTCAGGTTGTCCAGAATCAGGCTTTGCGTACGATATCGGGTGCCCCCTGGTACGTTCGCAACACCCAACTTCACATTGACTTCAATCTCTCGACCATCAGTCAGAAAATTCACCGACAGGCAGCTAATTTATATAGAACAGCCACGCTCAGCACCAACCCACTAATCAACAGTTAGGGTGATTACCAAGCAAGAGGGAGCCGCCACAAGCGCCCCCGCATCATTATTGAATAACTCTTCCACCAACACGCTACTTTAGCACTCTCTTACTTCACTTTCGAAATCTCTACTCTTAGACTCTCTCTTTACTCTCTGATTTACATTTCATGAAATTTCTCAATTTTACTATCCTTTTCTAACTTCTGTATTTCTAATGTCCCAGTACATCAGGTCACATCCTGACCAAATTGATTCACGGTAATCACCGAAACCCCCTCACTCAATTGTAGTCGGTCCTAAATATTTTAAATACCGTAGCTCTTAATGCCATCGGGCTGATATGCTACAATTTTCAACGCAACGAAGTCGGCTTGCCGACTTCGCTTGCGCGGGTCAGGTCAGAATCTGGACTGGGGTGACAAGAGGGTTCGCAGGAGTAAAATTATCAGGATCATCCAGGATATAGGGTCACTGGTACTATCACAGACGAAGAAAAATGAATTTTTCGGGCATACCACGTGCTCTCCAGTCCATACCGAGCAAGGCGCGGATCCAGCCTGGAATTCGGATGAATCTTCATTATTATTTGTTAAACCAAATAATTCGGGGGAAGTGTTACGAACACCCTGAACCCCTCTTTCCTTGGCTACGTCACTGATTTGTCCACATACTCGTGAGCTGAATACATCAAGAAGAAATGAATACGGCAAGCTTTGTGTTGTAACCTGAGGGCGAAGGAGTGGACATTATTATCCATAGTGTAGGCCAAATGAGGTCGAGATGTAATGCGAAATAACCCATGTGGCTCGAGGTAAAAATGTATTGCGAAATAACCGACGCGCTTAAGGGTTAAGATGTAATGCAAAATCACCAACGCGTTTTGAGGTCTAGATGTATTGCGAAATAAAGGACGCGTATCTGGGTCAAGATGTAATGCGAAATAACGGACGCGTTTCAGGATCAACATGCAATACTGAATAACAGACACGTTTCGGGGTCAAGATGTAATGCAAAATAACGGACACGTTTCGGGGTTAAGATGCAATGCAAAATAACCGACGCGATTCGGGGCCAAGATGTGATGCGAAATAACGGGCGCGTTGCGTGGTCAAGATGTAATGCGAAATAACGGACGCGTTTCGGGGTCAAGATGTAATGCGAAATAACAGACGCGTTACGGGGTCAAGTTGTAATGCGAAATAACGGACGGGTTTCGCGGTCAAGATGTAATGAAATAAAAGACGCGCTTCGAGGTCAACATGAGTAGGATATAAAGGCCGATTCTGGCACAGGGGCTAATGCGCAAGATGGCCGCCGCGCGCAACCAGCCCTATGTTATTCTTATGGTGGGGACAGTCATAGCTGACACAGGGGCTAATGCGCAAGATGGCTGCCACGCGCAACCACACTCTGTAATGGCGGGCTTTTCAAATCATTATTTATTTGTTATTAACTATAAATTATTACTTTATTTATTATTTATTTTTTATTTATTATAAATTTCCTTTGTTTAAATTTTGTAATATTTTTTTTATTGTGTCAACGCACTAAACTACAAGGTCACATACCTTACCTAACCTAACTTCACCTAACCTAACCTAACATAACCTAACCTAACCTAACTTAAAAGTGCGAGCAAAAACAAAATGAGAGCAAAAAGTGTGAGCAAAAAAGTGAGAGCAAATTTGAGAGCACAAATAATAAACTTAGTTAAAACCTAACCACACCTAACCTAACCTAACCTAACATAACCTAACTTCAAAGTGGGGGCAAATATGGGAGCAAAAAGTAAGAGCAAAGAGTGTGAGCAAAATGTGAGAGCAAAAGGTGATAGCAAAAAAGTGCGAGCAAAAAGATGGTAGTAAAAAGTGGGAACAAAAAAAGTAAGAGCAAAAAGTGGGAGCAAAAAGTGAGAGCAAAAAGTCAGAGCAAAAACGTGGGAGCAAAAAGTGCGAGCAAAAGGGTGGGGAGCAAAAAAGTGAGAGCAAAAAAGTAAGAGCAAATGGGAGAGCACAAATAATAAACTTAGTTATAACCTAACCTAACCTAACCTAAACCACAGAAACCTCATTTAAGATTTTAGATTTTACACTTTCATTTTACATTTTAACATTTTAGATTTTACATTTTTTTAATTTTACATTTTTTAGATTTTACGTTTTACATTTTTAATTTTTTTGTATTTCAGATTTTTATTTTATTTTACATTTTAAATTAAAGATTTTTTTATTTTAGATTTTACATTTTACATTTTCGGAAAAGAGTAAACTACAAGGTCACATACCTAACCTCACCAAACCTAACTTTACCAAACCTAACTTAAGCTAATCTAAAGGTTAATGCACATACACAAAGTATATAAGGGTACATGCAACTATCTTTATGCTAGTTGTTGTTTACACATTTGTCAATTTTCCAATTTCCCATTTTCATTTTTTTAATGTCAGTTTTAAGTTTTTCAATTTCATAATATGGAAACATGGATTTTGCGTTTTGTTGTTTACACATTTGTCAATTTTCCAATTTCCCAATTTCAGTTTTTTTAATGTCAGTTTTAAGTTTTTCAATTTCATAATATGGAAACATGGATTTTGCATTTTGTTGTTTACACATTTATCAATTTCACAATTTCCCATTTACAGTTTTTAAAATGTCAGTTTAAAGTTTTTCAATTTCAAGATATAGAAACAGGGATTTTCCAATTTGTTGTTTACACATTCGTCAATTTACCAAATTCCCATTTACAGTTTTTAAAATTTCAGTTTAATGTTTTTTTCTATTTTGTCAATATGGAAACATGGATTTTCCAATTTGTGTTTTACATGTTCATTTTGCATTAGGAGTGGAGAGAGGTGGGTAGTAATTAAAAATGTACAAGCAGTGTCCATACAATATTTATTTATTTATTTATTTTAAATACATGTACACTATTTAAACATAGTACATTTATATATATTCTTTTTGTTATAAATTGTACAGTAGTTTTTATTTTGTTTTCTATTTTATTTATTTTGATTATGAATGTAACAACTTTTAAAATCGTTACATGAAGAAATTGAAACATCCAAGATTTGGTTACACAACTGCAATTATTTCGCAACAGTCTGGAGCTGGTATATTTCGCAGGCACTCCTGCTACCAGCTAATTGGTTTCCAAAACTCTTTAAACTACATTTGTTGCCTGAGAAGGAGCTGACGTTAATACCCTGGAAGAAGATTGACATTTCTACGGTGTTGTGAAGTGCGCACTTGCCTGAAATAATAGGTTCCTAGAAACCCCTTTAAGCCCCATTAGTGGATTGAGTTTCTACTCTTGGAACATTTCGTCGTAGCATTTCTGAGTAAACTCTAAACGATTTAGGTCATGGGACCACTTGTGGTACCAACATTTCTCATGGACTCTTGTCGTTGTTATGGTGGTCTGCACCTCCATGTTATGTTGGCACGACCTGTATCTGAGGTCAGGAGAGGGGGTTGCTTCCCTCTGACTGAACGCGTTACGAAGTGTGTAAGAAGAGACTTCTAAACTGAGACTGGTGCAAGCTCGACGTGTAGAGAAACGACTTCCCCGGGGACTTGTTCCTCGGGGCGGGTTCGGAACGCAGGAAGTATCAAAGTACATTTGTTTTGAGGGTAACTGACATTTTGATTAACTCATTCCGGACTGCTTTTCAATATTGTGAATTTTACATGCCATGTGTCGAATGGCGTTTCTGAACTGTTATTTCTAGATTTATGATTGTTAGTTAATAAGTATATTTCACCAAGTTTTTGGATATGCAGATGCGTTTGCTTGGTATTAGATTCAGGGAGGGAAAAAGGTTTTAATTTTGGTCAGAAAGGCTGCTGAAGACGGTAAGTCAAAGCAGGCTTTCGGACCACCTTAGTCGTATTAAACGGCTCTTAAATTGCTTATGTAACATTGTTTTTTTGAAGTGGCATCGAGTCTAACTTCATGTTGTTATCCCTTTAGTTTTGTCGTCAGGGGAATCATTCTGGTTAAATTCATTTCTAATCATAAATGTAGATGTGTGTAATCTTGCCAAGCGAGCAAGTGTCTGGTTTTGTTTGCACCCTTTATTTTGAGGAATGGTCTGTATTTCGTCTTACATGTGAGGTTAAGTCATTCATTTGTATTTAATGAAATTACCATATCAAAAATTAATAATTTATAACACACAGAAACAGGCCTAATTAAATTACTCGCTAGGTCAGCTGAATTCACAGCTAAAACCTAGGGAGAGAATATTCCTAGTTTCATAGCATTGTGGAATACTCTGATCTAATTTAGAATAAGGAAAATGGTGGGATGTAGCCAAAGTCAAGACCAGCTTGTTGAGAGGAAGGCCTGATGCGTACCCAGTAGGCCGTATAAAATTGACCCTGCCAAAAGATGGAGAAGGAAAAGGAATAATCCTCCTAGTAACTTCATGCAATAAATAACGTGACAAATCGAAATAAGCTAACATGTATTGAACATTAAGATAATACAATTACAAGAGAGACCCTTCCACCACTTAATTAACTAACTGACAAATATGATCTAATTAAACACAAATGAATGACTTAACCTCACATGTAAGACCAAATACAGACAATTCTTCAAAATAAAGGGTGCAAACAGAACCAGACACTTGCCCGCTTGGCAAGATTACACACATCTACATTTATGATTAGAAATGAATTTAACAAGAATGATTCCCCTGACGACAAAACTAAAGGGATAACAACATGAAGTTAGACTCGATGCCACTTCAAAAAACAATGTTACATAAGCAACTTAAGAGCCGTTTAATACGACTAAGGCGGTCCGAAAGCCTGCTTTGATTTACCGTCTTCAGCAGCCTTTCTGACCAACATTAAAACCTTTTTCCCTCCCTGAATCTAATACCATGCAAACACATCTGCATATCCAAAAACTTAGCGAAATATACTTATTAACTAACAATCATAAATCTAGAAATAACAGTTCAGAAACGCCATTCGACACATGGCATGTAAAATTCACAATATTGAAAAGCAGTCCGGAATGAGTTAATCAAAATGACAGTTACCCTCAAAACAAATGTACTTTGATACTTCCTGCGTTCCGAACCCGCCCCGAGGAACAAGTCCCCGGGGGAGTCGTTTCTCTACACGTCGAGCTTGCACCAGGCTCAGTTTAGAAGTCTCTTCTTACACACTTCGTAACGCGTTCAGTCAGAGGGAAGCAACCCCCTCTCCTGAACTCAGATACAGGTCGTGCCAACATAACATGGGGGTGCAGACCACCATAACAACGACTAGAGTCATTGAGAAATGTTGGTACCACAAGTGGTCCCATGACCTAAATCGTTTAGAGTTTACTCAGAAATGCTACGACGAAATGTTCCAAGAGTAGAAACTCAATTCACTAATGGGGCTTAAAGGGGTTTCTAGGAACCTATTATTTCAGGCAAGTGCGCACTTCACAACACCGTAGAAATGTCAATCTTCTTCCAGGGTATTAACGTCAGCTCCTTCTCAGGCAACAAATGTAGTTTAAAGAGTTTTGGAAACCAATTAGCTGGTAGCAGGAGTGCCTGCGAAATATACCAGCTCCAGACTGTTGCGAAATAATTGCAGTTGAGTAACCAAATCTTGGATGTTTCATTTTCTTCATGTAACGATTTTAAAAGTCGTTACAATGAATACCATTTTTTATTTTTGTTTTTTATTTTTGTAGTGCTATTGTTTTATTTCCTAAATTGTTTTGTTTTATGTATTTGCTAGTTGCAGGCAGAAGATTTTGATATTCATAACTTAACTTAACTCTTTAAGCATGGTTAATGATTGAGTAATGACCATAGGCATGTGTACCTATACCATCAGCATCAATCACTCTTTTATCATCACCAGGACACAAAGAAATTTTGTTTAGTCTTATAGATGATATGTCATGTTGTTTAGAAGCGATAATGTTCATTGGTATTCTTTTTACATTGTTTTTCATGACACAATCCTTATTATCTTGAAAGCTTATACCATTTTTGACAACACCTCTGTTAATACCTTTAATATTTTTGATTTTTTACCATTTATGTCTAAAGCGTACATTTTAGCTCTAAGTCCAACAAATGCTTTTATAATTTGTCCACAAGCCTCGTCTTTAAATTTCCCCAGCGTTTTCTTGTTTGATGTAGAGTAACATATGTGATTAGTAGGATAATCTGATGTGTCCAGGTGTTCTAGGAAATCCAACTTGTCTTGATATACATCTTGGGTGTTAACCGAATAAATGAACGAGTCAGTATCCATATACATGAGTTTAAGATTGTTCATTCCATAATAGGGTAGCAGGACATCCTAGTGGTGGGAATACATTAGAGTTTTTGAAATATCCAGTATACACATTCCAATATATATAGGCTTATTGAATACAATGTTACGTTTAGCCATGTGGAAAGCAGCTAGGTTAGGACCGTAAATTGTTCTGTCAATAAATGTCGGCTTTGCTATTAGCTTTTCTGCCTTTTTGCTGTCAGTCACAAGACGTATGTCTATTCTTTTACGGATATTTTCCATTGTTTTTCCAAAAATGGCATTATTGAATAATTTGTACAGATTTTTCTCAAAATCATTTTTGGCTTGTTTTCGAAGGTTGTTATTAAAATCAACGCATGCCTTTAACCAAGGTATTTGCTTAAACTTTAACACACGATGAATTTTTATCAATTTTATTCCATGATCTAAAGCCTGTTTTAATGCCATGTAGTTAACAACATATCGCCTTCGATTTCCAAGATGAGGAATTAGTTTTTTCAGAGACGAATCCTTAGGTTGTGTACACTCTGGTAGGAAAGGTAAACCGTTGTGTAGATCATGAAGGTCAGATGGGTAATCAACATCAACTTCTAGAATGTATCCCACAGGATCGTCTTCCTTTAGTTTTTCTAGATCAACAGTATCTGGAGAAACCCACTGAAATCCACCATAAGGAAGGGAGTGGCACATAGCCCACCCGTATTGCTTGTTGGCATCATCATAGGTAATAAACTGCGATGGTTTCTCATAATCATAGGTTTCCATGTATTTATTGTTAGCCTCAGCATACCGATGAGACACCTGCCATATGCCTCCACGTATTCCAGACTCGATTAGAAGAATCTGATCGTAATCAAGTAGCAATTCCAGTTCAATTCCTGTGTAAAGGAGCATTGCCTCAAAACTTAAACCAGGCGAAGTAAAAAAGTGTGCAGCATCCACTCGGTGTGTTTCTAGTGTTTTGTTTCTAAACGTTTCAAAGCTGTCTGCAAGAAGGAGTACATCTGAAGTTAGGTAGAGGTCACTATATTCCCCTAGAGTTTTAATGTTGAACTGATTCCACACATTTTTGGCATGTTCATAGTCTTCTTGACTAACATCTTCTTGACTTAATTTCTTAAAGAATACCTCTTTTGGAGGTAAACACGTTTCACTTAACTTTTCCCATGAATCAATGTAGTCATAACAAAATACCCCCTTACGAGTCATGAGCATTGCTTTTTCTTTTCCAAAGTATTTATCTGTTTCAGGGTATGATGTTAAGGTGGAAACTAAGTTTTCCAAACTACTTGGCATTAACCGAAACGTGCCCACAAATCGAAGTTTAACATTTCCTACATATTTGGTGAAGGAAATGTACTTTTCTTTGGAGTTGGCGATAACATCCACTCTCTCAGTAGTACATCCCAATTGCTTTACAATGAAATTTGCGTCGTAGCCACTCATATTATGTAGAAATACAGGAACGGGGTTACGTGTTTTACACCTCAAATTACAGTTATTGTGAGCACTTCCACGGTATTCCCCTGTAATATGGCAATGGTCTCGAACTTTCCAGTCCTCTTTGGTAAATGTTTTTCACACAAATAACAGGTTTCAGAACATTGGAACTCTGCTTCTTGATCCTGAGTTAAGGCCTTTGGAACATTTAAGCAGTAAAGGCGATCAATTTCATTAGCTATAGAGATCAAACAGTTCATAAACTTTTCCACGATAAATACCAGGTTGGCTTGGAAGGTTTGTCTTTATGTGTTCCACAGCAGGTGAGGGTTTAACGTATATACCAAAGCTCATAGGAACATGACTCTGGTATGGCACTGTATAACTTGCTTCCGGATTGGGTAAACATATTTGATATGGTAAGATATACTTTCGAAATCTGCATAGAAAACGTAAGGTATTCTCAGCATTTTTTCCACATTTAAGAATTTAACAACTGAGTTTTTCATAGGCATTTCAACCCTAGCAATGTCATGCTAGATACACAAAGCTCTATGTTCCTTCAATTTTTCCATTACTTGTTGACCATATCGATTATCGAAGTGAGTAAAGCACCGTTTACACGTATATATCTTGTGTCCATGGAGAGTAATCTGATGTCCTACTAGTTTATCATAACTTTGATAAATACGTAGTGGTTCTGTCCGGATGATGAACTTAGCAGAAGGAGTTCGCAATGGTCTTGCAGCTCTTGATCCACAACCTTTAGAGGGAACAGTTTATTGTCTTGTTCCAATCCAAATACATTAATGGATATATCGTTGGCTTTTTCAAATTTGGGAATGTCAGCTAGCGATGTAGGAAACGATAATACAGAAAAATCATACTTGTTGTCCAGGTCCGTATTTACTAATGCGTTGAGCATTCTTTTTAACCAGTTTTGCTAAAATGGCATACATAAAACACTTTTCATCTTTCAAGTTTTCAGGATTAATACAGGCTTTTCTTGCTTGTATAGCTGCTGGTAATGGAATATATATGCTACCACGCAAGGGATTGTAATTATTTATTTTCAATCGTACTCCTTCCACTGCTAACAAAGCCCAATTACCGCCTTTAAGCTCAGATTCTTCCATTTCCGTAGTTTACTTTGTAAATTGTGTTTCCAAGAAACTACGTAAGTCCGTTTCCAAAAATAGGGCTTGATTTCTGGTTTTAAAAGCACGATCTGTAATTTCATTGGTAGATGTATGAATGAATCTACATTCAGCCACAAGATTAACTTTTATCGACATGTGCATTGCTAGTTCTTTCTGCATAGCTTATATTATTTGCTGTTTGGACTCTTTAAGGTATGAATTTAAATCCTTACACGTATCACAACGTATGAAGTAGAATTTAAGTCGACCTTCAAAAGATGTCTCATATTCAATAAGTCCATTTTTGTCAGGGACCAATGACAGTAGGTAATATTTTGTAGGCTCCGCTTTATGTCGTTTACCTGCCGACACAACATTACAACATTTTTCATGACGACGTCCATTGTAGGCATTGTTGAATTTATTGCCACACATTTTACACCCATGAAATTCCCCACACGAAACTTCACGACGGTTTCTATCATAGTCTCGAAGAAAAGTCTTTCCACACTCTTTACACATATAGCGAAGAATGAGTTCTTCAATTATGAATGTTGATTTCTGCAAACAGCTGCTTACTGCGTATCACAGGGCTAGAGGTTGGTCGGTGAGACGGTCTTTCACGATGTGAACACCGTGAGAGGTAGTAGTCAACTGGTGATATTCGTGTTAAGGGTCCTCTAATATACTGTTACGGCTGTGAGTTTGTGTCATCACTCGCCGCATGAGTCACAACTGCCCTAGGGCTGGGCTGTGGCCTGCCTCCTGTATTGCGTGTGTCTTATGCAACAGGGCTACTAGGACAAAGGGGTAGTCCAGAATATTCGTGACTGGACCAGCGATGGAAACCTCGAGAAGCCGTGAACCCTGGATGGATCTAGAAGCATTTATTGGGTCACCGTCCTGCTATATAAGTGCGACCTGTCTAGCAGTTGTTGTTGTTGTGTTTTACGAGCTAGTGCGAGCGATTATCTTGTGCGACAGAAGTGTGGTGACGAAGTGCTGTGCGAGTTACGAAATCCAGTGACATTGTTTCTCTAGCTTGTGGACAGC
The DNA here is from genome assembly GCA_946902985.2 of Meconema thalassinum. Classification (NCBI taxonomy): domain Eukaryota; kingdom Metazoa; phylum Arthropoda; class Insecta; order Orthoptera; family Tettigoniidae; genus Meconema; species Meconema thalassinum. Next base: position 853,185,276 of record OX336389.2, on the reverse strand, counting down.
GAAATAGCCTGAAGCAAATGTTCGTAAGTACTGTAGTAGGCGCACATTAGGAAGAAGTTGCATGTAGTTCTGTCAAGGCCACTAGGCTCATTAGCGGCAGGATTAACTTCTGGGGTTTGTTGACAAGTGAAAGGGCAAGAGCTCTCCGCAAGCAAGAGACTTGAGGAAACTGGAGTAAGGTTCCTATTGTCTGTAATTGCTGATGAGTAGTGTAATTTTCTGGCCGCAATAAAGTTAATTATTTCTTTAAGCAGTAATTGGTGTTGTGCTTCCTACCCACGTAATCCAGTTAACAAAAGTGCCACTAGGGGGATGGCACGTAACAACTGGTGTCAGAAGCGGGATTACGAACTCAAGCACAACACCTGACGGTCCTGGTTTCAAAACCCCTGCAGGTCATTTTCTCTAATTTTCCTGTGAGTGCATGCCCTTTACAAGGCAAACAACTAAAATGGAGGCGCAATTGGCAGCATTGCTAGAAAAGTTAAATGGCATAGAAGACGGCCAGAAGAATTTAACCAAGGAGGTAACTGCCAAATTGGAAGACAGCCAGATAAGTTTAGCCGAGGACCTAACTTCCAAATTAGAAGAAGGTCAGAATAAGCTAGCAGAGGACCTGAAGGACGGCCAAAATAAGTTAGCGGAGGACCTGAAGAAGATGGAGGACGGCCAGAAGAAGATGGAGGACGGCCCGAAGAAGTTAGCCGAGGACCTAACTGCCAAACTAGAAGACGGCCAGAAGAAGATGGAAGACGGTCAAAATAAGCTAGCGGAGGACCTGAAGAGGATAGAGGACGGCCAGAAGAAGATGGAAGACGGTCAGAATAAGTTGACACAGGACCTGAAGAAATTAGAACTGGGTCTGCGTGAGGAAGTCACGCCAGTGGAAAAGAAGTTCGACGCCTTACAAGTGGAAGTTGCCGAGCTGCGCCAACGCCCGCTGATGGGGGTGGAGGAGAAATTCAACGTCTTACAAAAGGAAGTTGCCGAGCTGCGCCAACGCCCACTGACGGGGGTGGAGGAGAAATTCAACGCCTTGCAAGTGGAAGTTGCCGAGCTGTGCCAACGACCGCTGATGGGGGTGGAGGAGAAATTCAACGCCTTACAAGTGGAAGTTGCCAAGCTGTGCCAACGCCCGCTGATGGGGGTGGAGGAGAAATTCAACGCCTTACAAAAGGAAGTTGCCGAGCTGCGTCAACGCCCACTGACGGGGGTGGAGGAGAAATTCAACGCTCTACGAGAGGAAGTTGCCGAGCTGCGCCAACGCCCGCCCACCGTTACACCGGGAATATCAGGAACGGGACATAGCAGAGTGACGCCCCCAACCTTCGACGTAAAGGTCCCGTGGAGCACCTACTTACGTCAGTTCGAGGCGGCCTGTTCCATAAATAACTGGAACAACACAGAAAAGGCTACAGCTCTCATTGTAGCGCTGAGAGGTGACGCCCTTAACGTCCTTCAGGCCATCCCGACTGGATCCCAGGAATACGCTTCCCTGATCGCCCATACGGAGTCCCAATATGGAGATAGCCATCTTCAGCAGGCCTATCAGATGCAGCTCCGGACCCGGGTACAGAAGAACGCGGAAACCCTGCAGGAGTTCGAGATGGACATCGCACGCCTCGTAAGGCTCGCCTACCCAACAGCGCCGGCCGACTTTATGGAGCAGATAGCGACGCAGACTTCACCGACGGGCTACGGGACTCGGACCCTCAACAGGTGCTGCGTCTCGCGCGCAATAAGACCCTGGCAGATGCGCTGAGCCACGCACTTGAGTTCGAGACGGCAAAACAAGCATCCAGAATGCACGCGCGGGTGCGTCAAGTGGACGTCGAAGAACCGGTAAAAACCAACGAGACCAAGCCCCTGGCCGACGAATTAATGGATGCGCTAAGCCGTTTCTTCGATAGTCGCAGTACCACCAGCAACGACACAGCCGGAAGACAACCGGAGAGGCGGCCCGGAAGAGGACTACCGACCTGCTGGGCCTGCGGTAAGAAAGGCCACCTGAGCAAGGACTGCGGTGATCGCCGCCGCCGAGGGTATCCGACGGGAAATCAGTCGTCTGAAAACCGCGCGGCCCAGGGAAACGAGTATTAGCCAGCCTTGGGGGGCAAAGGTTGGCTTGTGACAGTCGTCAAGCCCCAGCAGTCCAAGTGCGTGTGACGAACTTACGGAGGGACAATAGCAGCCTGATGGTCGACGGAGTCGTCAACGGAGTGAGCTGGCCCATGCTGATCGACACGGGAGCGTCGAGGACCATCGTCAATCCCACCGTGATCCCGAAGTGGAGAGTGCAACCCACACAAAGGAACCTCCAGATAATAACCGCGACCGGAGAGACCGCACCGGTACATGGCGAAGCATCACTGGAGCTCGTCATTGGTCGACGGGTGGTGAAGCATCCAGTGCTTGTGGCTGACGTATCAAACGAAGTGATCATCGGACTGGACTTCCTGGACCAGAACAACATCATCTTGGACTTGAGTACCAACACTCTGCACTTCGGAGGTGAGGAACTTGCTTTGCAACCAGCACACGAGGCCGTCACCGCACGACGAGTAAGGCTGAGAGAGGACGTCATCGTTCCTGCCAGGAAGGAGGTCAGCGCCGCCGTAATTGTCGACGGAACTGCTGAGGGAGTGGCGGCGGTCATCGAGCCAAAATATGAGGACATCCAGACAAAAGGATTGCTAGTTGCCAAGACCCTCATCAACACGACGTCTCGGCCGTACGTCCGCCTGTCCAACCTGAACGACTACGATATTACGGTTCACCGGGACACCAACCTAGGAGTCTGCGAGCCCGTTACCTGGATTGCCCGCATCACAAAAACGACGGACGGACACCTGCAGACGGACAACCGAAGAAGACGCGCCCTGCCAGAAGAACTACAGAAGCTGTACCAAGGATCCCAGGACCATTTAGACGAAGAGCAATCACGCCAACTTCAGGACCTGCTACGCGAATTCCAGGATGTCTTCTCCGTGGGGGGCAAAGACTTCGGCAGGACAAGCTTGGTCCAGCACAGAATCGACGTTGGGGACAGCGCACCGATTAGGGCCCCATTCCGACGTGTCCCGCTCGCTAAGCAGGCCGAAGTCGACCGGATGGTAGAAGAGATGAAGGAGCAAGGGGTGATCGAGCCATCACATAGTCCTTGGAGTTCTCCGGTCGTGCTTGTGAAGAAGAAGGACGGTTCCACCAGGTTCTGCGTGGACTACAGGCGGGTGAACGACGTCACGAAGAAGGACAGCTATCCTCTACCCCGGATCGACGACACGCTGGACACCATATCAGGGTCAAGATGGTTCTCCACCTTGGATTTGAAGAGTGGCTACTGGCAGGTGGAGGTCCACCCTAAGGACCGGGAGAAAACGGCGTTCTCTGTGGGCAGCGGGCTCTGGCAGTTCACCGTCATGCCATTCGGTCTGTGCAACGCCCCTGCGACCTTCGAAAGGCTAATGGAGTCCATTCTGAGGGGAATACACTGGAAGACCTGCCTGGTATACCTAGATGACGTCATCGTTCTGGGGAGGAGCTTCGAGGAGCACTACAGCAACCTGAAGGAGATCTTGTTGAAGCTACGGGCTGCCCAGCTGAAGTTGAGCCCCATGAAGTGTCAGCTCTTCCAGAAGCGGGTCCAGTACCTTGGGCATATCGTCTCCGAGGAAGGGGTGCGCACCGACCCAGAGAAGACCGCAGCTGTGAGGGAGTGGCCAGTTCCGAAGGACAAGTCCCAACTACGAAGCTTCCTGGGACTCTGCACTTATTACCGTCGCTTCGTGAGAGGATTCGCCGACATCGCCAAACCTTTACATCGACTGACTGAGATGGACCAACTCTTCACGTGGACAGCAGAATGCCACAGTGCCTTCGAACAACTCAAGCAGGCTCTGTGCACCGCACCTATTCTGGCCTACCCCAGACCTGGAACAAGGTTCATCGTCGATACCGATGCCAGCGACTTTGGCATAGGGGGAATCCTGTCGCAAGTAGTGGACGGCGAGGAGAGAGTAGTGGCCTACTTCAGCAAGGCCTTGTCAAAGCCAGAAAGGAACTACTGCGTCACCAGGAAGGAGCTGCTCGCCATCGTGAAGACCATTGAACACTTCCACAAGTACCTGTACGGGCAAGAATTTCTCATCAGGACCGACCATGCATCCCTGCGGTGGACCCTGAACTTCAAGCAGCCCGAGGGTCAACTCGCGCGGTGGTTCGAGAGGCTTCAACAGTACAACTTTGAGATTCAACACAGGAAAGGCCAGCTGCATTCTAACGCCGACGCCCTGTCACGAAGACCGTGCCCCGAAGACTGCACCTTCTGTGCCCGAAGGGAGGAGAACACCGGGATACAGTGCCGAAGGACTACCGTGGAACTTCAAGGGAGCTGGAGCCGCGAATCTTTCACGCGGGCACAAGCAGAAGATGATGACCTGGGACTGATAGCCGAATGGAAGGGGGCCTGTGTCCCCAGACCCTGGTGGAACATTGTGAGTGACTGCAGCCCAAAGTTTAAGTCCTACTGGGCGCAGTGGGACTCGCTGATTGCAAGGGATGGCCTCATCTGCCGCGCCTGGGAGAGCACCGACGGGAAGACATATCGGGAACAAGTCATCGTTCCAAAGGCTATGACGGAGGAAGTCCTGAAGGAAGTTCATGGAGGATCATCTGGTGGACACCTAGGGATAAAGAAGACCCTGAAGAAGCTGAGAGAGCGGTTCTACTGGACCGGATGTCGAACTGACGTGGAGAACCACTGCGCGAGGTGCCACGATTGTGCAGCCAGCAAGGGCCCAGGACGTAGACGACGGGGTCCACTGAAGACCTATAACGGGGGTGGCCCCATGGAGAGAGTGGCCATCGATGTTGCTGGGCCATTCCCGTTAAGCGAGGCAGGGAACCGCTACATATTAGTCGTCAGCGACTACTTTACCAAATGGCCGGAGGCGTATGCGCTCCCTAACCAAGAAGCCGCGACGATTGCAGAGACCCTGGTGAAGGAATTCGTCAGCCGGTACGGAGTACCCCTGGAGCTGCACTCCGACCAAGGGAGGAACTTCGAGTCGCAGGTGTTCCAGAACCTATGCCAGCTGCTGGGAATCCGGAAGACAAGGACAACGCCGCTACACCCTCAGTCCGACGGGATGGTAGAGCGATTCAATCGCACCATCGAGAACCATCTCCGAATAGTCGTCAGCGAGCACCAGAGGGATACCGACAGTAGTGGCTACGCGGACTAAAGCGCAGCGTTAGGTCATGGGGCCAAGCTCTCTGCTGACTCGGTAGACGCGTGGGTTCGAACCCCACCGTCGGCTGTCCTTGAAATGGTTTTCCGTGGTTTCCCATTTTCAACACCAGGCAAATGCTGGGACAGTACCTTCTGACAGGCCACGGCCGCTTCCTTCCACATCCTTGCCTAGTTTCATTCATCTTCATCCATTCCATCTCTCATCCCGACGCGCAGGTTGCCCACGGGCGTCGACTAGAAAGACCTGCACTCGGCCTCTCAGGGGGCTACACGACAAAAAAAAAACCCAGAGGGATTGGGACAAGCATCTTCCACTATTTCTCCTGGCCTACCGCGCCGCCGTGCATGAAGCCACCGGGTGCACACCAGCCCGGGCCATGTTTGGGAGGGAGCTCCGTCTACCTGCCGATCTTGCCTTCGGCCGACCTGGGAATGATCCGATCCCGGTAAGCCAGTATTGTCAAGAACTGGTCGACCAACTGGAGGACGTACACACGTTCACGAGGAGGAAACTACGGATCGAGACCGACCGAATGAAGACCCGATACGACCAGCAGACGGATGCCGGCGGATTCCACGAGGACGACCTGGTCTGGCTCTTCAACCCATTACGGAAGAAAGGCCTGTCACCCAAACTGCAGAAGTCCTGGGAGGGCCCGTACCGAGTCGTGAAACGGATCAACGATGTCGTCTACAGAATCCAGCGGAGCCCGAGGGCAGAGATGAAGATCGTGCACCGAGATCGCCTGGCAGCCTACGGAGGGACACAGACGGACCAATGATTGATCGGGACGATCAGCCTTTTTAGGAAGGGGGTGGTGTTACGGTTGTGAGTTTGTGTCATCACTCTCCGCATGAGTCACAACTGCCCCAGGGCTGGGCTGTGGCCTGCCTCCTGTATTGCGTGTGCCTTATGCAACAGGGCTACTAGGACAAAGGGGTAGTCCAGAATATTCGTGACTGGACCAGCGATGGAAACCTCGAGAAGCCGTGAACCCTGGATGGATCTAGAAGCATTTATTGGGTCACCGTCCTGCTATATAAGTGCGACCTGTCTAGCAGTTGTTGTTGTTGTGTTTTACGAGCTAGTGCGAGCGATTATCTTGTGCGACAGAAGTGTGGTGACGAAGTGCTGTGCGAGTTACGAAATCCAGTGACAATGTTTCTCCAGCTTGTGGACAGCGAAATGGCCCGCAGAAAATGCTCGTAAGTACTGTAGTAGGCGCACATTAGGAAGAAGTTGCATGTAGTTCTGTCAAGGCCACTAGGCTCATTAGCGGCAGGATTAACTTCTGGGGTTTGTTGACAAGTGAAAGGGCAAGAGCTCTCCGCAAGCAAGAGACTTGAGGAAACTGGAGTAAGGTTCCTATTGTCTGTAATTGCTGATGAGTAGTGTAATTTTCTGGCCGCAATAAAGTTAATTATTTCTTTAAGCAGTAATTGGTGTTGTGCTTCCTACCCAACGTAATCCAGTTAACAAAAGTGCCACTAGGGGGTGGCACGTAACAATACCAGACCATAGACCAACAGCTCTTTACAGCGTATGACAAGGTTGTAGACTGGACATTGAGACGGTCTGTAACAAGTAGTAGTCAACTGATTGTATTCTTGCTAAGGGTTCTCTAATATATCAAAGTCAAGACCAACAGCTACTTACTGTGTAGTACAAGGCTCTACAATGGTTGTTTTTGACAGTCTTTCACGATGTGAAAACCATGAGAGGTAATAGTCAACTGGTGATATTCTAGCTAAGGGTCCTCTAATATACCCCTACAAAAGGGTAACAGCTGCTTACTGCTTATGACAAGGCTGTACACTTGTCGGTGAGACAGTATTTCAAAATGTGAACACTGTAAAAGGTCGTAGTCAACTGAACATATTCTTACACCCTACTCAAGGTTATCAGGTACTTACTGCATACCAAAAGGCTGTACAATCATGTGTGTTAGGCACTCTTTCTTGCTAAGGATCCCAATATTCCCTACACAGGGCTATACATGTTAGTTCTGAACACTTAGTAGTTAATTGTATATTCAATTTTTATACAAAGCTGATACAAGCACGCTGTTCATGAGGTGAAACTTTGTTAAATAGCTGCATGCGACACGCAAAGTATGTTTCCGCTATCTAGCTGTGACTACTTGAACGACCAGCATGCTACCTGGCGATCCATTTCAACACTCACTCACTTAACGACCAGCATGCTATCTAGCGGTAGATAGCAATACTCGCTCAACTACCGGCATGCTACCTATCGGTCAATATGACAACTCACTCAACAATCAGCATGCTACATGGCTTTTTTTGTCAGATTTTTGCTGGCTTTTTTGTTGGCTTTTGTTGGCATTTTTGTTGGCTTTTGATGGCTTTTACAATAGCTCTCTCATATTTGCTCTTGCTTGTTGGCTCTTACTTGGTCTTGGAAAGTATGTCAGTCCTTCTTTTAAGCTGCATAATGTTTGTAAGCAGCAGCAACAACAACAACACACAAAATTCAAAAAAATACAAATTACTCTAAGGTTTATCAATGACTCTCAACTCTTACACTTACCTCTATCTCTTGCCTAGTAAAAAATAGTGTATTTTTCAAATTTTTCAAATTTTTTTTGAAAAAGTAGGCAATATCATTAAAATAAAAATCCTAAAAAGACATATGTTAACTCCAACACCTACCTCTATACCACTCTCAGTCCAAAAATAGTGTATTTTTCAAATTTTCCGAATCATATTTGCAAAGTGGGTTACATTTCCAAAATTAAAAGTTTACAAAAATGTTTGTTTGACATAAATGAATGGTCTTTGCCCCTTCCCCTTCTACCGCCGAACCAAGTCTCAGGTCTCTAGGACAACAAAAATAAAATTTTGAAAATGGGTTATATATCCAAAATTAGGAATTTTACAAAAACGTTTGTCTGTCGTTAATCAATGGTCTTAACCTCCTCTACCCCACACACAAAATCTCAGCTCTCTAGGGCAACAAAAATAAAATTTTGTACATGGGCTATATTTCCAAAATTAGGAATTCTACAAAAAAGATTGTTGACATAAATGAAGGGCCCTGACCCCCTCTATTCCCATACCAAATTTCAAGCCTCTAGGACAGAAAAACATTAATTTTGAAAATAGGATATATTTTCAAAATTAGAAATGTTACAGAAAAGTTTGTTTGACATAAATCAATTTTCTTTACCTCCTCTAGCATCATGCTAAATTTCAAGTTTCTAGGACAAAGGAAAATGAATTTTGAAAAATGGTCACTATTATGGAAACTAGCAATTCTAAAAAAAAAGTTTGTTTAACATAAAAGAAGGTCTCCATCTTCTCTACCAGCAAACCAAGCTGCAGGTCTGTAGAACAAAAATGAAAAAAGTTCAATGGGGAAAGTGGGCGATTTTTCATAAAATCAAACATTCTAAAAAATGTTGTATGGGCTTAAGAGTATGGTCTCTATATCCTTTATTTTATAAAAAAAACTCTTATATTTTTTACATTTTTTTGAAAAAAGTTCAATTTTGAAATTTTTATATTTTGTAAAATAAAGAGTTTACAAAAACTTTTGCTTAACATAAATGAATGGCCCTGACCCCATCTACCAACAAAATTAATTTCAAGTCCCTAGGACAAAAATATCAGTAGGGCAAGACGGGTTCTGCCCATTTCCTTCGCCACTCCCTCTGACGTCACACTTCGGGGCGGGGCTAGAACCCATCTCGCCTCCTTCTGTTATTGTCTGTCCTACCGACTAGAAATTTATTTTGGTGGTAGACGGGGTGAGTGCCATTCATTTATTAAAACTCCATTTGTTGTAAACTCTTTAGTTTCCAAAATATAAACATTTCAAAATTGAACTTTTTTCAAATATATGTAAAAAATAAAACAGTTTTTTTATAAAAAATAAAAGACATAGAGACCATTCTTTTAAGCCCATACAACACTTTTTAGTATGTTTGGTTTTATGAAAAATCGCCTACTTTCCCAATTGAATTTTTTTCATTTTTTTCTACAGAACTGGGACTAGGTTTACTGGTAAAGGGGCTAGAGACCTTTCATTTATGTTAAACAACATTTTTTTTGTAGAATTGCTAGTTTCCAAAATAGTGACCTTTTTTCAAAGTTCAATTTCTTTTGTCCTAAATACTTGAAATTTGGTTCGGTGCTAGAGGAAGTAAAGACAATTGATTTATGTTAAACAACCCTTTTTGTAGAATTCCTAATTTTGGAAATATAGCCCATTTTCGAAATTTTTATTTTTGTTGTTCTAGAGACCTGAGACTTGGTTTACAGGTAGACGGGGTAGAGACCAATGATTTATGTCAAACAACCTTTTTTGTAGAATTCCCGATTTTGGAAATATAGCCCATTTTCAAATTTTCTCCTAGAGAGCTGAGACTTAGTTTGGGGATAGAGGGGGTAAAGACCATTGATTTACGTCAGACAAACGTTTTTGTAAAATTCCTACTTTTGGAAATATAACCCATTTTCAAAATTTAATTTTTATTGTCCTAGAGACCTAGGACTTGGTACGGCGGTAGAGGGGGGGGGGGGGGCAAAGGCCATTCATTTCTGTGAAACAAATATTTTTGTAAACTTTTTAATTTTGGAAATATAACACACTTTGTGAATATGTTTTGAAAAATTTGAAAAAATACACTATTTTTTGACTAGGCATGGGATAGAGGTAAGTGTAAGAGTTGAGAGTCATTGATAAACCTTAGAGTACTTTGGATTTTTTGGAATTTTGTGTGTTGTTTTTGTTGTTGTTGTTGCAGCTTACAGACATTATGCAGCCATAAAAAGGACTGACATGCTTCCCAAGACCAAATAAGCCCAAACAAGCAAGAGCAAATATGAGAGAGCTAATACAAAAGCCAACAAAAGACAACAATAGCCAACAAAATGCCAACAGAAACCAGACAAAAAAAAAGCTCTACAATGGTTGTTTTTGACAGTTTTTCACGATGTGAACACCATGAGAGGTAATAGTCAACTGGAGATATTCTAGCTAAGGGTCCTCTAATATTCCCCTAAGTAAGGGTAACAGCTGCTTACTGCTTATGACAAGGCTGTACACTTGTCGGTGAGACAGTCTTTCACAATGTGAACACTGTAAAAGGTCGTAGTCAACTGAACATATTCTTACACTCGACTCAAGGTTATCAGGTACTTACTGCATACCAAAAGGCTGTACAATCATGTGTGTTAGGCACTCTTTCTTGCTAAGGACCCCAATATTCCCTACACAGGGCTATACATGTTAGTTCTGAACACTTAGTAGTTAATTGTATATTCAATTTTTATACAAAGCTGATACAAGCATGCTTTTCATGAGGTAAAACTTTGTTAAATAGCTGCATGCGACACGCAAAGTATGTTTCCGCTATCTAGTGGTGACTATGAGAACTACTTGAACGACCAGCATGCTACCTGGCGATCTATTTCAACTATCACTCACTGAACGACCAGCATGCTATCTAGCGGTCGATATCAATACTCGCTCAACTACCAGCATGCTACCTATCGGTCAATATGACAACTCACTCAACAATCAGCATGCTACATGGATTTTTCTTTGTCAGATTTTTGCTGGCTATTTTTGTTGGCTTTTGTTGGCATTTTTGTTGGCTTTTGATGGCTTTTGTATTAGCTCTCATATTTGCTCTTGCTTGTTGGCTCTTACTTGGTCTTGGAAAGTATGTCAGTCCTTCTTTTAAGCTGCATAATGTTTGTAAGCAGCAACAACAACAACAACAACAACAACAACAACAACAACACACAAAATTCAAAAAAATCCAAATAACTCTAAGGTTTATCAGTGACTCTCAACTCTTACACTTACCTCTATCCCTTGCCTAGTCAAAAAATAGTGTATTTTTCAAATTTTTCAAAAAATATTTGGAAAAGTAGGCAATATCATTAAACTAAAAATCCTAAAAAGACATAAGTTAACTCCAACACCTACGCCTATACCACTCTCAGTCCAAAAATAGTGTATTTTTCAAATTTTCCTAAACATATTTGCAAAGTGGGTTACATTTCCAAAATAAAAGTTTACAAAAATGTTTGTTTGACATAAATGAATGGTCTTTGCCCCTTCCCCTTCTACCGCCGAACCAAGTCTCAGGTCTCTAGGACAACAAAAATAAAATTTTGAAAATGGGATATATTTCCAAAATTAGGAATTTTACAAAAACGTTTGTCTGTCGTTAATCAATGGTCTTTGCCCCCTCTACCCCACACACAAAATCTCAGCTCTCTAGGGCAACAAAAATAAAATTTTGTAAATGGGCCATATTTCCAAAATTAGGAATTCTACAAAAATGTTTGTTTAACGTAAATCAATTGTCTTTACCTCCTCTAGCATCATACCAAATTTCAAGTTTCTAGGACAAAAGAAAATGAATTTTGAAAATTGGTCACTATTATGGAAACTAGCAATTCTACAAAAAAGTTTGTTTAACATAAATGAAAGGTCTCAATCTCCTCTACCAGCAAACCAAGCTGCAGGTCTGTAGAACAAAAATGAAAAAAGTTCAATGGGGAAAGTGGGCGATTTTTCATAAAACCAAACATTGTAAAAAATGTTGTATGTGCTCAAAAGAATGGTCTCTATCTATATATTTAAAACACTAAGGTGATTTTTGTTACCGCGAGATTGAGAGAATGACAGAACCGATTTACTTCGTTATGCATTCTAACGAGAGCTCTTGGCATGTAGATTTGCAGAGTGTCTTTAAAAGGAAAATATATGTTAGGGTATATTTTTAAATTATTAAAGAAAACATTAATATTTGCCGCTCCCGCGCTTGCGCACAAAGACTCTTTTCAACGAGGAAAATGGCGCTTGGTTCCCGCCGCGTCTAACCGAGATCTTTGTGTATGAGAATTAAACAGGGTCTCCAATATTGTTAATTATGTATTTAGAATATACATTGAAATAGAATTATAAAATAAGCGAAGTATTGAGGGAGTTAAACTGCAGGATGAGTGTGTATGGTGGTTACGTACCTTGATATTGTTAAGATAAACAGTTGTCTGGATGGCCACGCGGCTAGAGTTCCAGTCCCGTATTATTCGAATTACGCATGGTTGAGGTGGTTCGAATCCCACCTTGGTCATATTTTTTTATTTCCGTTTTCTTCCTTCTTACGATTGATATTACATTGTCGAGCAGAGTGTCTTTAAAAGGAAAATATGTTAGGGTATATTTACAAATTATTAAAGAAAAACATAATATTTGCCGCTCCCGCGCTTGCGCACAAAGACTCTTTTCAACGACGGAAATTGGGCTTGCTTCCCGCCGCGTCTAACTGAGATCTTTGTTTATGAGAATTAAACAGGGTCTCCAATATTGTTAATTATGTTCTTAGAATATACATTGAAATAGAATTATAAAATAAGCAAAGTATTGAGGGAGTTAAACTGCAGGTTGAGTGTGTATGGTGGTTACGTACCTTGATATTGCGTTGAAAAGACAGTTGTTGGGATGGCCGCGCGGTTATAGTTCCAGTTTAGTAATTTGTATTATGCATGGTCGAGTGGGTTCGAATCCCACTTCGGATATGTTTTTTTATTTCCGTTTTCTTCCTTCTTACGATTGCTATTACATTGTCGAAACATATTTTACTTTTATAATTCGCGTTAAGTATCGGATTCTCCTTTGCCATCTATATATTTAAAACACAAGGCGTTTTCTTTTGTAAATCGCCAACAACTCTCCACTGGACCGATTTTCATGCCGCCCCGGAGGTCCTGGTTTCGATTCCCGGCTCTGCCACGAAATTTGAAAAGAGGTATGAGGACTGGAACGAGGTCTACTCTGCCTCGGGTGGCCCAAATGAGTAGAGGGGGTTCGAATCCTATCTCAGCCATCCTGGAAGTGGTTTTCCGTGGTTTCCCACTTCATCTTCGGGCAAATGCCGGGATGGTTCCCACTGTAAGGCCACGGTCGCCTCCTTCCCACTTCCTTGCCTAACCGTCCCACTCTTCCCATCCCTTCATCATGCCCCCTGTTCGCTTTGCAGGTGAGGCCGCCTGGGCGTAGTGCTGGTCACACATCCCAGTTGTATCCCTGACTCAGAGTCTCAAGCTCCAGGACACTGCCCTCAGAGGCGGTAGAGGTGCGATCTCTCGCTTAGTCCGTAGTAAAAGCCAACCCTGGAGGGTAAAACGATAGCAAAAATAGCCTTATTTTAATGTGCTATCACTATTGTTTTCTTTAATTCAACAATTATTAGTATTTAATTTCATGAAATTAACTTACACATAATATTATTCGCCCATATACAACAATTAGCTTATGCATTCTATCTACAATCCGCCAGCGATTTCATGCTGTTTGCTTTAAGTTATAGATACATATTTCTACATTCCACATCAATACATTTTATTTCCGTTTTACCATTGCATTACAGCATGTGATCGAGCTATGGAGCTAACTGTTGTCCCCAATATCTGCAATCAGTTCCAGTAACTGACAACAGATGGCAGTACCTCGCCCATATAGTTCCAATAACCGACAACAGACTGCAGCACCATTGCATCGATATATTTAATACATCAGACATGGCGTGTTTTCACGTGTTAGTTATTTATGAGAATTATAAAGGAGGGGAATATTTTCTATGATGTTTCCACGATATGTATACTGAAATAGAGTTATAAAAGAAGGGAAATGTTGAAGAACATTAACTGACAGTTGAATGTGTACGTTATTTATGTACCTTAATATTGCAATTCCTTCCCAATGCTTCGGTGGTCAAGTTGGTAGCGTCCTAGACTAAAAGTTATAATTATGCAATGTCGATATACTCTTAAACTATTAAAGAAAAAAGTAGTTTTCCAGGCACTCGCGCGTGTCCACAATTGCTTTCGCCATGAGAGACACTTGGGAAACATAATTCGTTTGAAGGGCTCCGACATCGTGGTCACTCAGCCCCGTGTACTTTGGTGTGTATGTTTAAAATTTTCTCTGTTGACCTGTGTTATTGCGATGGCTGCATTAAAGTGTGTATTTGTAATTAAGGAGGGGAATGGCAAGGAGACGGCCGAGGCCTAGGAACCGTCCCGGTATTTGCCTTGAGTGGAAGTGGGAAACTACGGAAAACCACATCCAAGATTGTTGAGGTGAGAATCGAACCTCCCTCTTCTTAGTTATACTTCAAGAGACTGAGTGTGCCCCGTTTTTGCCCTTAGACCAGAATTACAACTCTTGGCAGGGAAGGAAATGTAACCCGGGTCTCCGGGGCGATAGCCAAGAATAGGTGGGCTTCCATGTGTTAATACGATTTTGGACATGCACGGGTGATAGAATTCTAAAACTGCCTCCATTAGGGTGACTGCCGAAGTGAGTATTGAGTATAGGCCTATGCTCATTCCAGTAGTTGGCGAAGTGATTCTATGTTTCCCAGCAACATGTACTGCCATAACCTATAACAGGTGATGGAAATTGCTTATTTAGAGCAGTTTCGTACTGTTTGTATCAAAATGAAGAGTTTATTCTGAGCTGCGTTTTCAAGCTATTACAAAAAAAATCGCTGGCAGGAACAACTATAAGGATTTTATTATAGGCGATCAGTCTCATCGCATTCTCCTCAGCAACCAACTTGAGTATGAAAGTGTCTGGACGGGTCATGTTGAACTTCATTGAATAAGACAATGCTTATTTGTTTAGAGTACTGAGTCTAACTACGCTGTTGATTTCGGCAATGGAAGTATTATTTGACATTTAATATTTAGCGGCTCCGTGGATACAGGACACTATTGTGTTATCGAATAATACGAAGCCACATTTAAAATTCAATATAAATAGGCCATTTCAGGAACAATTCCAGATATTATGCAGTACAGTGTAAGGACCGTGGCGATCAAATATAAACATTGTTCTACATTGCATTTCTCTTGCGTAATATCTACGCGTGGTTACTTTGGTCTTTACTGTTGTGAGGGTAAAATTGATCTGCTGGAAAATAAAATATTTGACAGGCTGCAAGAATGTAATGATATTAATTTAAAAGTCATTGAACTTATATACAGTAGTTCAAACACATACATCAGCGTTAACAGATTAGATACTGAAGATGAAAGCCAGCTACTTTATATCCCTACTATAGAATTCTTCAATTCCTTGGAATTAAGGGATTCGCCTCCACATACTCCGAACGTTTGAGCCATAGTTATGCTCCTTAAAAATCTGAACGTTTCCCAAGGACTCCTATATGGAAACATATTAATTGTAAGAAATATGTAAGAAATTGCTTGGATTCGGATATAATAGGTGCAGTAATATTGGGCAGAGAGCTCAAATCTTACGACTTGATTTAAAACCTTCCGATAAAACACTTGCAGGTACAGTACATTGTATTTTAATAGGCAACAATTTCCTATTCGCTCGGCATACCTTATCACAATCAATAACGCTCAAGGAAAAACTCTAGAACGTATTGGGCTATTTACCTCATCACGTTTTCAGTCATGACTAGCATTATGTTGCAATGTTGAGTGTGTTAACTTTTGACGCCCTTAAAGTTGCAATAGTGCTAAGAAGTAATCGTACAAAGAATGTAACTTATATAAGAATCTTCTTCAGTAAATATTTTTGTCATTGACCGTCATGTTTTATTTTATTTTATAAAAAAAACTTCTTTATTTTATATATTTTTTGAAAAAAGTTCAATTTTGAAATTTTTATATTTTGGAAAATAAAGAGTTAACAAAAACTTTTGTTTGACATAAATGAATGGCTCTGACCCCATCTACATACAGAATTAATTTCAAGTCGCTAGGACAAAAATATCAGTAGGGCGGGGGGCAAGACGTGTTCTGCCCACTTCCTTCGCCACTCCCTCTGACGTCACATTTCGGGGCGGGGCCAGAACCCATCTCGCCTCCTACTGTAATTGTCTGTCCTAGCGACTAGAAATTTATTTTGGTGGTAGACGGGGTGAGTGCCATTCATTTATGTCGAACAACATTTTTTGTAAACTCTTTAGTTTCCAAAATATGAACATTTCAAAATTGAACTTTTTTCAAAAATATGTAAAAAATAAAAAAGTTTTTTATAAAAATAGAAGACATAGAGACCGTTCTTTTAAGCCCATACAACACTTTTTAGAATGTTTGGCTTTATGAAAAATCGCCTACTTTCCCAATTGAACTTCTTTCATTTTTTTTCTACAGACCTGGGACTAGGTTTACAGTTAGAGGGGATAGAGACCTTTCATTTATGTTATACAAACCTATTTGTAGAATTGCTAGTTTCCAAAATAGTGACCATTTTTCAAAATTCAATTTCTTTTGTCCTAAATACTTGAAATTTGGTACGGCGCTACAGGAAGTAAAGACAATTGATTTATGTCAAACAAACCTTTTTGTAGAATTCCTAATTTTGGAAATATAGCCCATTTTCGAAATTTTTATTTTTGTTGTTCTAGAGACCTGAGACTTGGTTTACAGGTAGACGGGGTAGAGACCAATGATTTATGTCAAACAAACCTTTTTGTAGAATTCCCGATTTTGGAAATATAGCCCATTTTCAAAATTTTATTTTTTTGTCCTAGGGTGCTGAGACTTAGTGTGGGGGGTAGAGGGGGTAAAGACCATTGATTTACGTCAGACAAACGTTTTTGTAAAATTCCTAATTTTGGAAATATAACCCATTTTCAAAATTTTATTTTTATTGTCCTAGAGACCTAGGACTTGGTACGGCGGTAGAGGGGGGGGGGGGCAAAGGCCATTAATTTATGTCAAACAAACATTTTTGTAAACTTTTTAATTTTGGAAATATAACACACTTTGGGAAAATGTGTTGGAAAAGTTTAAAAAACACTATTTTTGGACTGAGAGTGGTATACAGGTAGGTGTTGGAGTTACCATATGTGTTTTCAGGATTTTTAGTTTAATGATATAGCCTAGTTTCCAAATATTTTTTGAAAAATTTGAAAAAATACACTATTTTTTGGACTAGGCATGGGCTAGAAATAAGTGTAAGAGTTGAGAGTCATTGATAAACCTTGGAGTACTTTGGATTTTTTTGGAATTTTGTGTGTTGTTGTTGTTTTTGTTGTTGTTGCAGCTTACATACATTATGCAGCCATAAAAAGGACTGACATGCTTCCCAAGACCAAATAAGCCCCAACAAGCAAGAGCAAATATGAGAGAGCTAATACAAAAGCCAACAAATATGCCAACAAAAGCCAACAAAAGCCAACAAAAGCCAACAAAATGCCAACAGAAACCTGACAAAAATAGCTCTACAATGGTTGTTTTTGACAGTCTTTCACCATGTGAACACCATGAGAGGTAATAGTCAACTGAGATATTCTAGGTAAGGGTCCTCTAATATTCCCCTAGGTAAGGGTAACAGCTGCTTACTGCTTATGACAAGGCTGTACACTTGTTGGTGAGACAGTCTTTCACAATGTGAACACTGTAAAAGGTCGTAGTCAACTGAACATATTCTTCAAATCAAAATCAAATAATTGTTATTTCAATTGTTGCTTCCGCGCGAAGCGCGGGAGCAGGTGGGCCATCGGCTAAACTAATAGCCCTAAGGCCATAGTATGAATTGTTTATTGATTTCTGATTATTGATTGAAGCTGTAGTACATCATGACGTACACTGGGATTTTGAGATTAATAGATGGTGGCGCAGAGGTCACCCCGACCCGCAGAGCGGCCCCCCAGGGAGGGCTCCCCACCCACACTCCGCCCAGGGTGACTTCCCACTAGTCCCCCGTTTATTTGATTCCAGATACAAATACAAACATTAACAGCTGGAGTAATACATACACAGAGCATAAAATAATAGATACATATGTTAATAGTTCATTTGAAGTTGGGAGTTCATCTGTCCTAACAGTAGTGTCTTAATGTTTAATTGCAACAGATTGGCAGGTTTGATTTCACACGGAATGTTTCTTGATATCACTTTAGCACTGTTTGGGCACTCAATACATTGATTTATTTATATACAAACTTGTATCTGGCGATATCTGGAGGCGGAGCAGTTAATCCTGGTTATTTGTACTGGTTGGAGTGGGCATATAACAGAAAGAGAAACACAGAACATTTAGGAAAACTAATATTAAAACAGATATGTGGTATTGCAGTTGTAGAAAGGGAAAATATTTGTGCAGGCTGTACGCCTATGGCTCACTGGGCTTCTATAGGGCCAGGAAACACCACCCGCCCTAATGTGTTATTTATTTGGTAGAGGGATAAGGAGTAGTAGTTTTATGATTGGTTGGTGAGGCGGGGTGGCGAATGGTGAACATGTGGTAAGGAAGTTAAATGATTGGAAGCGGGAATAGATGTGAATTGGATGGGGTGCGATTGTCATGAAAGATGGCTTGGGCTAGGGGGGACATCGAGAGGGCTTCTTGGAAAAAGGGAAAATTATCCATGCTAGCTTTTATTAGATATTTAAGTCGAATTTTGTGAATAGTTGTGAGGATGGAGGGGAAGGTGTACAGGGTTGAAAAATCGGCGGAGGGGGTATCATAGGGTAGGTGATGTGCTATGCGTAAGGCATGTCTATCGAGCTTAGTAAGATTAAAGTAAAGAGGGGGGTCAGCGGTAATCCAGGATATGGAAGCATATAAAAGAACAGGGCGTATAAAGGTTTGGTAAATCTGAAGGATTTGGGGGGCTTTTAGGCCCCAGGTGTGACCTATGAGTTTGCGGGTGGCGGCAAGCCGATGGAAAGCACGGCGGTAGATATTTTGAAGATGACGGTTCCATTTGAAATTATTTTGAAATGTGATGCCTAAGTACGTTATAATGTTTGTTTCGATTAGGGGGAGGGAATGGAGAGTAAGTTGGATTTTATTTCGGGGTCGGCATAGGCGGGATTTTGGACGGAAAACAATAAGTTGGGTTTTGGTAGGGTTTACAGTAATATGGGAGGAGTTGAACCAGTCTTGTAGTGTATTTAGGTATGTTTGGAGAAGTCGGGTGAGGAGAGGAGCTGTTCGGGCCAAGCCCAGTATGGCTAGGTCATCGGCAAATTGGTATAATCGAAGGGGGGGGGGAGGTAGATGTGGTATATCATGTGTAAATAGGAGATAGAGGAGGGGTGAAAGGGGCGATCCCTGGGGGACACCTGCTCTGAGCGGAAAAGTATAGGACTGGGCTGTGCGTAAGCTAATCAATGCAGTGCGATAGTGTGAGAAATTATAGATGAGTCGAATGATAGATGGCGGGAGAGGAAGATGGCGTAGTTTGAACATGAGTACTGGTAGGTATACTGTGTCATATGCTTTCTCAATGTCTAAGCATATGAGAGCGGCAGTTTTGCGGGGTTTGAGGAAAGCATGTATTGAGGAGGTGAGGTGGAAAAGGTGGTCGTTTGTGGACCGTCGGCGACGGAAGCCTGCTTGTGACTCTGGAATGAGGTGAAGGGATTCTAGATAGGTGCTAATACGGCGAGCGAGGATTAGTTCGAATATCTTTGACAGTACCGGGGGGAGACTAATGGGTCGATAGGAATGTAGGTCTAAGGGGGGTTTCTTGGGTTTTAGGAATAGCTTGATGGTGGCTTTGCACCAATGGGAGGGATAAAAGCCGGTGTATAGCATGGTATTATATAAAAGGCAGAGGATAGAAATAAGAAGGAGTGGAGATTCTTGAATATGTCTATATGTGAGTGTATCTAGTCCTGGAGCAGTTGCTTTACGTCGATGAAGGATGCGAGTGATATCGTCTGGAGTGATGGGATGGTTTAAAGGATGGTCATATTGGATTTGGGAAAAATGATCAAAGGAAGGTATAAGGTCGGGTGTGTGTACTGGATTGTCTAATCTATGAATAAGAGACTCGTTTTGACAGCGGAAGTTGGGGTTTTGAACCGGGGAGAAGACGGAGTGGAAGTGAGTAGCAAACATATCTGCTTTTTCTTGAAAGGAAGTTGGTACTGAGTTGTTTGTTCGGTTGGGGTATGTAGGGGACGAGGATTTCGTGTTTGTCAGACGTTGGATGGTGGGCCAAAATTTGGAAGGGTCGGGAGTGTCGGAAAGACGAGTACAGGCATCGGTCCAATATTTGCGTTTTATGGCATTGAGATACGATTTTGCATGTCGGTGGTGAAGACGATGTTGATGTAGGTCGGCCGGATCCCGGGTACGGATATAAGTGCGGTAATAATCATGGGAGAGGCGTAGAAGTTGTAGCGCTTTTGGAGGTAATGGGGGTTTGGTTGGGTGTCTGGAATGACGTGGAATATGGAGGCGATCTGCGGCCAGAAGGGCCGTTTCTGTTTCAGATATGAGGCTTTGGAGATTAGGAAGGGAGGTTGGTGGTGTAGTAGTTTCTAGGAGTTAAGTTAAGGTAGCTCGATATGCATTCCAGTTAGTTTTCTTAAATAGCCTGGTAGGATGGGGGCGGTTAGGGGCCGAAGAACGAGGGAAAATGTTTGGAATGGAAATGATTGCCGGGAGGTGGTCACTTCCGTTATAGGGTAAGAGTTTGACTGGAGGGTTTAGACAGAGGGTAGGAGGTATGATAATGACGTCGGGTGTGGAATTGGTATGGGGAATGGTGTGGGATGGGAAAGGGACCAGCACTCCTCGGATTTGGCCAAGTAACTGTTGAAAATTATTATTTTCTGTAACATTGTATGAGCGGCTAGGATATAATTTGGGAATGTTCGATCAATATAGTGAGGAAAATCTATAGGAGGTGGGGTTCGAGGTGCTAGGTAGAGGGTGACTATGGTGAAGGTTTCTGATGGAGCGAAAATTTCAAGTATGAGGTATTCTGTAAAGTTATATGGAAAATTAAAGAAATGTTGCTTTACTGTTAGATTTCGGTGGATGCCAACAGCTACACCTCCCTGAGCCGCACCTGATGGCCTATCTGCACGGTAGATAGTGAACGGGGACAAGTGCAGCTGTTGGATGGGGTTAAGAAAAGTTTCATTTAAGATGAAGATATCCGGGGAGTGCTGTTTGATGGCAAATTCGAAAGTTACCCAGTTGGCGCGCAGTGACCTGATGTTATCGTAATAAATTTGTAATGTCATTTTAGCTTATTGGTGGAATACTGGCAAGTGGGAAGAATGCATAATGCATTCTATTGCCTGAATAAGCTATATCCACGTGGGTATGGAACACCAACCGGGCGGCCGTCTGTATGTGTTGGGTAATGAGGGGACGCTGGAAGGGAAGGCAGTTTTGTAGGACCATTGACATAAAGCGGATTATATTCTCTGTGCTAGGTGAGGGGAGAGCGGAGGAGGGAGCAGGAGTGGGGAGGTCTTGGGAGACAACTGGTATCACGGTTTCTGGTTCAGTGGGTGTAGGAGCAGGTCGGCTTTTGCATTTATAACTGAATGCTGGGTGGGGCAAAGTACAATTGACACATTTTGGATTTGCACGGTTTTGGCACATAACAGTTGGGTGATCTAGACTGCAAATACCACATACCTGAGGTTGCACACATGGTGCTCCTGGTGCGTGGTCGTATCTTTGGCACTTCTCGCACCTCATCCTTTGGGGGGCTGTGGCGCGAGAAGGCTCCACTCGGTGCCGTCCGGCATAGATAACTGCTCCGTCCCGCAGAAGTGCATCTAATGTGGCAGTGTCCCGACTGTGGATCCGGATGAGTGTGGTAGGTCCCGCGTTGTTCTTGATGCGGATGGCTCGAAATATGGTGTGTCCTTGGAGAAGTAGTTGTTGGGCCACATCATCATCCGTATATTCTTGGTCGACACCGTAGACAACAACTGATAGTAGAGGGGTGGGGCGGGAGGGTGGGGCAGAGGGGCGGGAGGGTTGAAGGTTCGACAGATTTTTTGCTTGTGTGCGGGCTCCAAATTGTTGCAGTCCAATTGCATGCATCAAGTGATTGTAGAAGGGTTTGCTGGTTTTAATGTTATAGCCTTCTCGGGTCCTCTGGAGTTCCAGCTGGTAGGATGCGAGGTCAGGGGTGAATGAAGAAATGATAGTGTACAAGGATCGGGGATTGGCTTTGGCAAGATCGATGTTGGTTAGTTTTATGATGTAGAATGGGGCAGTTGGTATTGGGCAGGATGCCACTTGACTCCGTTGGCGAACTTGCGGGTGTAGTGCAGGATTTTTGGCCATCTCGGCAAAACTACGGAGGTTGCCTGGCATGTAGGTTGAAGTTGAAGGTTGTTGAAAGTGAGAGTGGTTTATGTCAAATGGTGCTTACGAGATAGGGCCTTCAGTGGACAGATAACTAATGCCACTCACCATTCCGTTGTCAGATGCTGGTGTTGTAGAAGTGGAGCCTGATGAAGGTGTTGTTTCATTTATACAGACACGTTTGCGTTGATGATCAGGGCTGATTATATCTTCCGGCCTTCGTGGGCATTTGGTTTGAGTAGTTTCCATCTCATTTTGGTCAGGAGGATCGAATATGCTGGATTGCCTACCTGCTCTAGGCAACGGTGGCGAGCGGCTTAACATGGCTTATGATAACAACAATCACTTGCGGAGATGTTCACTGGTTGAAAAGCACAAACACTATCACGATGAAACTTGGCGATGTAACTTTGTCGAAGAATTTCTCGTTGGTGACGGTCGGTAGAGTTTCACAGCAGTTTGACACTTTGACACGTATACAGATGTTGGCAGCACTTTTTTCCGGCACTTTACAGAAGTTGAACAGTGAGTGACATATTCTTACACCCTACTCAAGGTTATCAGGTACTTACTGCATACCAAAAGGCTGTACAATCATGTGTGTTAGGCACTCTTTCTTGCTAAGGACCCCAATATTCCCTACACAGGGCTATACAAGTTAGTTCTGAACACTTAGTAGTTAATTGTATATTCAATTTTTATACAAAGCTGATACAAGCACGCTTTTCATGAGGTAAAACTTTGTTAAATAGCTGCATGCGACACGCAAAGTATGTTTCCGCTATCTAGCGGTGACTATGAGAACTACTTGAACGACCAGCATTCTACCTAGCGATCCATTTTAACACTCACACACTGAACGACCAGCATGCTATCTAGCGGTCGATATCAATACTCGCTCAACTACCAGCATGCTACCTATCGGTCAATATGACAACTCACTCAACAATCAGCATGCTACATGGCTTTTTTGTCAGATTTTTGCTGGCTTTTTTGTTGGCTTTTGTTGGCATTTTTGTTGGCTTTTGATGGCTTTTGTAATAGCTCTCTCATATTTGCTCTTGCTTGTTGTCTCTTATTTTGTCTTGGAAAGTATGTCAGTCCTTCTTTTAAGCTGCATAATGTTTGTAAGCAGCAGCAAAAACAACAACAACAACAACACGCAAAATTCAAAAAAATCCAAATTACTCTAAGGTTTATCAATGACTCTCAACTCTTACACTTACCTCTATCCCTTGCCTAGTCAAAAAATAGTGTATTTTTCAAATTTTTCAAAAAATATTTGGAAAGTAGGCTATATCATTAAACTAAAAATTCTAAAAAGACATAAGTTAACTCCAACACCTACCTCAATACCACTCTCAGTCCAAAAATAGTGTATTTTTCAAATTTTCCGAAACATATTTGCAAAGTGGGTTATATTTCCAAAATTAAAAGTTTACAAAAATGTTTGTTTGACATAAATGAATGGTCTTTGCCCCTTCCCCTTCTACCGCCGAACCAAGTCTCAGGTCTCTAGGACAAAAAAATAAAATTTTGAAAATGAGTTATATTTCCAAAATTAGGAATTTTACAAAAACGTTTGTCTGTCGTTAATCAATGGTCTTTACCCCCTCTACCCCACACACAAAATCACAGCTCTCTAGGGCAACAAAATGAAATTTTGTAAATGGGCCATATTTCCAAAATTAGGAATTCTACAAAAAAGTTTGTTTGACATAAATGAATGTCCCTGACCCCCTCTATTCCAATACCAAATTTCAAGCCTCTAGGACAAAACAACATTAATTTTGAAAATTGGGTATATTTCCAAAATTAGAAATGTTACAAAAGAGTTTGTTTGACATAATCAATTGTCTTTACCTCCTCTAGTATCATACTAAATTTCAAGTTTCTAGGACAAAAGAAAATGAATTTTGAAAAATGGTCACTATTATGGAAACTAGCAATTCTACAAAAAAGTTTGTTTAACATAAATGAAAGTTCTCTATCTCCTCTACCAGCAAACCAAGCTGCAGGTCTGTAGAACAAAAATGAAAAAAAGTTCAATGGGGAAAGTGGGCGATTTTTCATAAAACCAAACATTCTAAAAAATGTTGTATGGGCTTAAAAGAGTGGTCTCTATATCCTTTATTTTATAAAAAAAACTCTTTTATTTTATACATTTTTCTTGAAAAAAAGTTCAATTTTGAAATTTTTACATTTTGGAAAATAAAGAGTTTACAAAAACTTTTGTTTGACATAAATGAATGGCCCTGACCCCATCTACCAACAAAATTAATTTCAAGTCGCTAGGACAAAAAATAATAGTAGGGCGGGGGGCAAGACGTGTTCTGCCCACTTCCTTCGCCACTCCCTCTGACGTCACATTTCGGAGCGGGGCCAGAACCCATCTCGCCTCCTACTGTAATTTTCTGTCCTAGCGACTAGAAATTATTTTGGTGGTAGACGGGGTGAGTGCCATTCATTTATGTCAAACAACATTTTTTTAAACTCTTTAGTTTCCAAAAAGTAAACATATCAAAATTGAACTTTTTTCAAAAATATGTAAAAAATAAAAAAGTTTTTTATAAATAATAAAAGACATAGAGACCATTCTTTTAAGCCCATACAACACTTTTTAGAATGTTTGGTTTTATGAAAAATCGCCTACTTTCCCAATTGAACTTTTTTCATTTTTTTCTTCAGACCTGGGACTAGGTTTACAGGTAAAGGGGCTAGAGACCTTTCATTTATATTAAACAACCTTTTTTTTTGTAGAATTGCTATTTTCCAAAATAGTGACCATTTTTCAAAATTCAATTTCTTTTGTCCTAAATACTTGAAATTAGGTACTGTGCTAGAGGAAGTAAAGAAAATTGATTTATGTAAAACAACCCTTTTTGTAGAATTCCTAATTTTGGAAATATAGCCCATTTTCGAAATTTTTATTTTTGTTGTTCTAGAGACCTGAGACTTGGTTAACAGCTAGACGGGGTAGAGACCAATGATTTATGTCAAACAAACTTTTTTCTAG
The DNA here is from genome assembly GCA_946902985.2 of Meconema thalassinum. Lineage (NCBI taxonomy): Eukaryota > Metazoa > Arthropoda > Insecta > Orthoptera > Tettigoniidae > Meconema > Meconema thalassinum. The sequence goes on along the minus strand of OX336389.2, from coordinate 853,159,911 downwards.
AATTCCCGATTTTGGAAATATAGCCCAATTTCAAAATTTTATTTATGTTGTCCTAGAGAGCTGAGACTTAGTGTGGGAGGTAGAGGGGGTAAAGACCATTGATTTACGTCAGACAAACGTTTTTGTAAAATTCCTAATTTTGGAAATATAAACCATTTTCAAAATTTTATTTTTGTTGTCCTAGAGACCTAAGACTTGGTACGGCGGTAGAGGGTGGGGGCAAAGGCCATTCATTTATGTCAAACAAACATTTCTCTAAACGTTTTTAATTTTGGAAATATAACCCACTTTGGGAATATGTATTGGAAAATTTGAAAAATACACTATTTTTGGACTGAGAGTGGTATTGAGGTAGGTGTTGGAGTTAATATTTAGGATTTTTAGTTTAATGATATAGCCTACTTTCCAAATATTTTTTGAAAATTTTAAAAATACACTACTTTTTGACTAGGCATGGGATAGAGGTAAGTGTAAGAGTAGAGAGTCATTGATAAACCTTAGAGTACTTTGGATTTTTTGGAATTTTGTGTGATGTTGTTGTTTTTGGTGTTATTGCAGCTTACAAACATAATCTGCCATAAAAAGGACCGACATGCTTCCCAAGACAAAATAAGCCCCAACAAGCAAGAGCAAATATGAGAGAGCTAATACAAAAGCCAACAAAAGCCAACAAATATGCCAACAAAAGCCAACAAAATGCCGACAGAAACCTGACAAAAAAAAAGCTCTACAATGGTTGTTTTTGACAGTCTTTCACGATGTGAACACCATGAGAGGTAATAATCAACTGGTGATATTCTAGCTATGGGTCCTCTAATATACCCCTTGGTAAGGGTAACAGCTGCTTACTGCTTAAGACAAGGCTGTACACTTGTCGGTGAGACAGTCTTTCACAATGTGAACACTGTAAAAGGTCGTAGTCAACTAAACATATTCTTACACCCTACTCAAGGTTATCAGGTACTTACTGCATATCAAAAGGCTGTACAATCATATGTGTTAGGCACTCTTTCTTGCTAAGGACCCCAATATTCCCTACACAAGGCTACACATGTTCGTTATGTACACTTAGTAGTTAATTGTATATTCAATTCTTATACAAAGCATACACAAGCACGTTTTTCATGAGGTAAAACTTTGTTAAATAGCTGCATGCGACACGCAAAGTATGTTTCCGCTATCTAGCGGTAACTATAATGACTACTTGAACGACCAGCATGCCACCTAGCGCTCCATTTCAACATTCACACACTGAACGACCAACATGCTAACTAGCGGTCGATATCAATACTCGCTCAACTACCAGCATGCTATATATCGGTCAATATGACAACTCACTCAACTATCTCTATGCTACATGGCTTTTTTGTCAGATTTTTGTTGGCTTTTTTGTTGGCTTTTATTGCATTTTTGTTGGATTTGATGGCTATTGTATTCGCTCTCTCATATTTGCTCTTGCTTGTTGGGGCTTATTTGGTCTTGGAAAGTATGTCAGTCCTTTTTATGGCTGCATAATGTTTGTAAGCAGCAACAACGACAACAACAACGCACAAAATTCAAAAAAAATCAAAAAAACTCTAAGGTTTATCAATTACTCTCAACTCTTACACTTACCTCTATCCCATGCCTAGTCAAAAAATAGTGTATTTTTCAAATTTTTCAAGAATGATTTGGAACGTAGGCTATATCATTAAACTAAAAATCCTAAAAAGACATATGTTAACTCCAACACTCTCAGTCCAAAAATAGTGTATTTTTCAAATTTTCTAAAACATATTTCCAAAGAGGGTTATATTTCCAAAATTAAAAGTTAACAAAAATGTTGGTTAGACATAAATGAATGGCCCTTGCCCCTCCACTTCTACCACCGTACCAAGTCCCAGGTCTCCAGGACAAGAAAATGAAATTTTGAGAATGGGTTATATTTCAAAAATTAGGAGTTTTACAAATACGTTTGTCTGTCGTAAATCAATGCTCATTACTCCCTCTACGCCCCACACTAAGTCTCAGCTCTCTAGGACTACAATTTTTTTTTGAAAATGGGCTATATTTCCAAAATTAGGAATTCTACAAAAACGTTTGCCTGACATAAATGAATGGCCCTGACCCCCTCTATTCCCAAACCAAATTTCAAGCCTCTAGGACAAAACAAAATTAATTTTAAAAATAGGCTATATTTCCAAAATTAGAAATGTTAGAAAAATGTTTGTTTGACATAAATTAATTGTCTTTACCTCCTCTAGCACCATGCTAAATTTCAAGTTTCTAGGACAAAAGAAAATTAATTTTGAAAAATGGTCACTATTATGGAAACTAGCAATTTTACAAAAAAGTTTTTTAACATAGATGAATGGTCTCTATCCCCTCTACCAGCAAACCAAGTTCCAGGTCTGTAGAACAAAAATGAAAAACGTTCAATAGGGAAAGTAGGCGATTTTTCATAAAACCAAACATTCTAAAAAATGTCGTATAGGCTTAAAAGAATGGTCTCTATGTCCTTTATTTTATAAAAAAAAGCTCTTTTATTTTTTAATTTTTTTTGAAAAAAGTTCAATTTTGAAATTTTTATAATTTGGAAAATAAAGAGTTTACAAAAACTTTTGTTTGACATAAATGAATGGCCCTGACCCCATCTACCAACAAAATTAATTTCAAGTCGCTATGCCAAAAAATAACAGGGGGGGGGGGCAAGACGTGCTCTGCCCACTCCCTTCGCCACTCCCTCTGACGTCACATTTCGGGGCGCGGCCAGAACCCATCTCGCCCCTACTGTAATTTTCTGTCGTAGCGACTTGAAATTTATTTTGGTGGTAGATGGGGTCAGGGCCATTCATTTATGTCAAACAAATTTTTTTGTAAAGTCTTTAGTTTCCAAAATATAAACATTTCAAAATTAAACTTTTTTCAAAAATATGTAAAAATTAAAAAAAGTTTTTTATAAAAATAAAGGACATAGAGACCATTCTTTTAAGCCCATACAATTTTTTTTAGAATATTTGGTTTTATGAAAAATCGGCTACTTTCCCAATTGAACTTTTTTCACTTTGCTCTACAGACCTGGGACTTGGTTTACAGATAGAGGGGATAGAGACCTTTCATTTATGTTATACAAACATTTTTGTAGAATTGCTAGTTTCCAAAATAGTGACCATTTTTCGAAATTCAATTTCTTTTGTCCAAGAAACTTGAAATTTGGTACGGTGCTAGAGAAAGTAAAGACAATTGATTTATGTCAAACAACCTTTTTTTGTAGAATCCCCAATTTTGGAAATATAGCCCATTTTCAAAATTTTATTTTTGTTGTCCTAGAGAGCTGAGACTTAGTGTGGGAGGTAGAGGGGGTCAAGACCATTGATTTACGTCAGACAAACGTTTTTGTAAAATTCCTAATTTTGGAAATATAAACCATTTTCAAAATTGTATTTTTGTTGTCCTAGAGACCTAAGACTTGGTACGGCGGTAGAGGGTGCGGGCAAAGGCCATTCATTTATGTCAAACAAACATTTCTCTAAACTTTTTAATTTTGGAAATATAACCCACTTTGTGAATATGTATTGGAAAATTTGAAAAATCACTACTTTTGGACTGAGAGTGGTATTGTACCCATGTGAGTAATCTCCATGGAAAATATGCTTCCGCCTCCAGCTAGCATCAGGACTCGGGCGTGTACCGTTCCCCCATTGAGCAGTTGCATACTTTGGATTTGAAACTAAAAGGTATCAACTCTACAATGATAAGGCACAACTCTATTCTAAGACTTTAATTCAGTAATAAAATCATGGCTTCAAACAAATAAAACAATCCCAACAAACATATAACAAAATCAAACAAAAATTACTTCCACACTCCACTAATATTAACATAATATCTTCATAATAAACTCATATCATAACTCAAACCTTTACCCTTATCAACTTTACAATTCACTCTAGTGCGCTGATGGACATACAACTGAAAACAAACTGTACTTTAATTCTTCGGTCATCCAATGTGACTTCTTTAATTTCACAAAATTACTTATTCCTTAAACCTCGTCTTAATTTGACAATTATGTGTGCCGTGTGTTTGATCTTTCTCTTCCCACCAAATGCTTTACATGCATTAGCCTATTCAGGTGTTGCACAACAATCTACGTGCAACCCCATAATTATGTCAAGCTACCCCTACACTTCTCCCTATTTATATTGCTCCACTGCATGCCGTTGTGATTTCATCTTAAAACTTTAGTTAACGCTGTATCGGACGGTACTATTAAACTACCCTTACTCGCGTAGCCTGTGGCGTTAGTAACCAACTTCTGAAAAAGTTGTCAGTGACAGTAATAAATGCAACCTCCAACCATTCGTTAGATTGCTAAAAACATGAACCATCAGGGTGATCTATAATTACCAATGTGTTCTTAAACCACATGACTTCATTACTCACTATAACAATGTTTCTTTCAATGCAAGCAAGGTCTTAAATCTTTCCTCTCAAAACGCTAGCCTTCATGGTACGTTTAGCGACCCAGCCCCTTGGAGCTGTCTGTATACAATTGAACGGAGTAGGGGTTGTTCACAGCTGTAAACCGACCCTTGTCTCCCTGATTCCTGGAATTCATCTCCCCAAGCAGTATTACGATTTGTAAAGACAATACCGTGGACACAGTGACACACATATCCCAATGGATTTAAACTGAATATTATGCAAATAGGTATTGGATGAGCTTTAACATTTATTCCTACCCTGCGGATATAATAATAACTGGCACCAAATCGGTCCATTTCAACATGAAGGCACGAGATTCATAAAACATTGGTCTAGTAGGATAACCGGTATCTTAATAAATGCTGCGGTCAGCCATATATGCTGCCGTCATAAGATTCGCTTCACAAGAGCCGAATCACTCAATAATAAGTTCTCGGGCGATCAGATAGAATGCAGAGGTGTCCAACGTTCCCCTCTCACCTATCACAGGATTCGAACCCGGAACATTCCATATCCATCATCAGAGTTAGGGTCCAACACTAATTACACTCTGGCACAAAGCACATATCCCAGTATACCCATGGCATACGAGATTTCATACGTCGAATAGAATACCTGGTTCCATGACCTAATGTTATAATCTTCGTCCGTTAATTATTAAGAGAAATCTATCAATTACTCTATAAGCTATTACACAAGCTGCAACTTCAATTCACTAGAAAGCTTTTCCATTTCCTTGCATAATTATATTCCCATTAATACCATATATTTAATATTAAACTCTTTTCTTAATCCCTTAATGTAATCTTACTGTATAATCTTACTGCTTGGATCGATAAGTCTTCCAATTAGCGTAAATATTTCTTGCTTACCACATTTTTCCTGATGTATTCATTCATACCTTTTATTATTCATTATTATTATTATATTCTTACAGACATAAATTACCAAAATCCGACACAACTTAACCATCTTAAAAATCGAACAACCGCGTTCGTGACATTACGTTTACATAACTGATTTGCCATTTTATTAATAGTGGTAACGATTAATCCACTCACTGATGTAACAACATCACAACACTACTAAAATCAACACAATAATGATTAAACCAGGAGGGTCTACCTCCTAATACTGATTTTTACTGGCATCTTTATAACTCTGAAATCACATTACATGCAGTGGCCCATACTTCTACATAATCATAATTTGTGGGGTACTCACATATATAGGCTCATCATGGTGGCTCCAACCACTTATATCCTTCCGTTCGCCTGCCATATGCAGATTTAGTGCGACATTTGCATCTTGAATATACACATTTTATGATACATTTCTCTCACCAACCGCACGGCACTATTCATTTCTATAAAGAAGCTATTGCTTCCAAACCACATGACACTTTATGACACTTATTATACCATTAATTTAAAAGATTTTTCGCATATGATTTACACATAACACACGTCACTTTTTACACTTTTCATTGGTTGAACTCCCCGGCAAAATATCAGAATTGCAGGCGTCGACGGCATCTTCCGTGCTCCTACCAACTCCTGATTGAAAGTCTGGTTCATCTGCCTCCGGAATTCACCAACAGTCTATCAATAATCCTACGGTAAACTTCCTGCTTTGCATAAATATGCTTACTTCCGTCCTGAGCGTTACTATTTGGTATTCTTAAGACATTACCAAATGCTTCGTAAAGTTTCTCCCAGCGCATTCCAGCGTAATAAGACATGTATAACCAGTCAATACATTATACACTGCGCTTAACATTGTACATAATTTTTACACAGCTTATTACCTTCAATAGTTCTGCAACTTATGCCACACGGTACTTCCTATGTGAACACAAACCATTGTTCGTACTGCTGACATCACCTGCAGCGCGACTTTCCTTAATAAAAGCCTTCTAAAGGTTTTACTGCACGGCTTCCCAAGTTGAAGTCCGGGCCTCCTTCCTTGACTTCGGTAATACGCATTTCACACAATAACGTTCGTTGATTACCGTACTTCGTATTATTTCATGACCATGCATGATTATCTTCTCACTTGGTGCATTACGATGTGCGGTGAATATAATGGTCAACACTCAAATGTTCAAATCTTTGTTGGAGCGTCCTTTCCTGAGCCGGACCGACATACGTTCCGCGCTCGAGTCTGTTCAAAAACAACTACTACTGTCCCCGACTGTCTGACAACGACTGTCTTCTGCAAAGGGTCGACTCCCTTATATTGGTTTCACACAAAAAGTAGAGCTAAATTTCCCGCGCTATCTTCTTCCCTGATCCCAGAACTATCTGCGTGTTGAAGGATCGATCGGCCAATTAATTAATATTAATTGCTTTTCCCATGGCTTGGGGACGCGGTTTCAGTGGGAATCCCTGGCGACATCGTCAAACCCAGCCGCGAACATCCATAATCCTGTGTCCCTACGCACTCCATTAAATATGCGTCAATTTCGCAGATTAAAGGCTCTAAAATTAGCCTCCTGGCTAAAGATTCACCTGTGTGCAACTCTCATGTCATTGCATTGCTCCAATCACGAGTAATCAATGATTTTCCTTGGGATCTTCTCATCCCACTCTCATGTTCCTTCTCAAACGGGGAAGAACCTGGACATTATTCAACCCCCCGACCCCTTCCAGGCGACTTAACTAGGTCAGCGAGATTGACACGGCTCCAAGAGTCTCCTCCTACTGTTCTGGGCCTATTAGTAAAACGTCAAAATCTACTTCTGCGTTCTAAGTCCAGCATAGCCTACTCCAAGTAGTCCAATAATGCTGTATTCCGTTCATTCTCCCTGCATTATTTTAATAAATAATGTCATTATCAACTGAAATCACACCAGTGATTAAATATATACTTTCCTCTAGGGGTTTTTACAATGAAACTCCCTCAACAGATCTCGGGTTCGTTCCCTGGTGGAACCTTTATTCTGAGATCACAGTCTCTAAGATACACGTTCGATATCAGTCAGCATGACCCCCTCGGGTTCAGTATTAAGGTAGGTGTTGGAGTTACCATATGTCTTTTTATGATTTTTAGTTTAATGATATAGCCTACTTTCCAAATATTTTTTGAAAATTTTGAAAAATACACTATTTTATGACTAGGCATGGGATAGAGGTAAGTGTAAGAGTTGAGAGTCATTGATAAACCTTAGAGTACTTTGGATTTTTTTGGAATTTTGTGTGTTGTTGTTGTTTCTGTTGTTGTTGTAGCTTACAGACATTATGCAGCCATAAAAAGGACTGACATGCTTCCCAAGACCAAAAAAGCCCCAACAAGCAAGAGCAAATATGAGAGAGCTAATACAAAAGCCAACAAAAGCCAACAAATATGCCAACAAAAGCCAACAAAAGCCAACAAAATGCCAATAGAAACCTGACAAAAAAGAAAGCTCTACAATGGTTGTTTTTGACAGTCTTTCACGATGTGAACACCATGAGAGGTAATAGTCAACTGGTGATATTCTGGCTAAGGGTCCTCTAATATACACCTAGGTAAGGGTAACAGCTGCTTACTGCTTATGACAAGGCTGTACACTTGTCGGTGAGACAGTCTTTCACAATGTGATCACTGTAAAAGGTCGTAGTCAACTGAACATATTCTTACACCCTACTCAAGGTTATCAGGTACTTACTGCATATCAAATGGCTGTACAATCATGTGTGTTAGGCACTCTTTCTTACTAAGGACCACAATATTCCCTACACAAGGCTACACATGTTCGTTATGAACACTTAGTGGTTAATTGTATATTCAATTCTTATACAAAACTTTCACAAGCACGTTTTTCATGAGGTAAAACTTTGTTAAATAGCTGCATGCGACACGCAAAGAATGTTTCCGCTATCTAGCGGTGACTTTGAGAACTACTTGAACGACCAGCATGCTACCTAGAGCTCCATTTCAACATTCACACACTGAACGACCAGCATGCTATCTAGCGGTCGATATCAATACTCGCTCAACAACCAGCATGCTACCTATCGGTCAATATGACAACTCATTCAACTATCTCTATGCTACCTGGCTTTTTTTGTCAGATTTTTGTTGGCTTTTTTGTTGGCTTTTATGGCATTTTTGTTGGATTTGATGGCTTTTGTATTCGCTCTCTCACATTTGCTCTTGCTTGTTGGGGCTTATTTGGTCTTGGAAAGTATGTCAGTCCTTTTTATGGCTGCATAATGTTTGTAAGCAGCAACAACGACAACAACAACACAAAAAATTTAAAACAAATCAAAAAAACTCGAAGGTTTATCAATTACTCTCAACTCTTACACTTACCTCTATCCCATGCCTAGTCAAAAAATAGTGTATTTTTCAAATTTTTCAAAAAATATTTGTAAAGTAGGCTATATCACTAAACTAAAAATCCTAAAAAGACATATATTAACTCCAACACTCTCAGTCCAAAAATAGTGTATTTTTCAAAATTTCTAAAACATATTTCCAAAGTGGGTTATATTTCAAAAATTAAAAGTTTACAAAAATGTTCGTTTGACATAAATGAATGGCCCTTGCCCCTCCCCTTCTACCGCCGTACCAAGTCCCAGGTCTCCGGGACAAAAAAAATATTGAGAATGGGTTATATTTCAAAAATTAGGAGTTTTACAAAAACGTTTGTCGGTCGTAAATCAATGGTCTTTACCCCCTCTACGCCCCACACTAAGTCTCAGCTCTCTAGGACCACGAAAATAAAATTTTGAAAATGGGCTATATTTCCAAAATTCGGAATTCTACAAAAACGTTTGCCTGACATAAATGAATGGCCCTGACCCCCTCTATCCGCAAACCAAATTTCAAGCCTCTAGGACAAAATAAAATTAATTTTGAAAATAGGCTATATTTCCAAAATTAGAAATGTTACAAAAATGTTTGTTTGACATAAATTAATTGTCTTTACCTCCTCTAGCACCATGCTAAATTTCAAGTTTCTAGGACAAAAGAATATTAATTTTGAAAAATGGTCACTATTATGGAAACTAGCAATTCTACAAAAAAGTTTTTTAACATAGATGAATGGTCTCTATCATCTCTACCAGCAAACTAAGTTCCAGGTCTGTAGAACAAAAATGAAAAACGTTCAATAGGGAAAGTAGGCGATTTTTCATAAAACCAAACATTCTAAAAATGTTGTATTGGCTTAAAAGAATGGTCTCTATGTCCTTTATTTTATAAAAAAAAATCTTTTATTTTTTACATTTTTTTTGAAAAAAGATCAATTTTGAAATTTTTATATTTTGGAAAATAAAGAGTTTACAAAAACTTTTGTTTGACATAAATGAATGGCCCTGACCCCATCTATCAACAATATCAATTTCAAGTCGCTATGAAAAATAAATAACAGGGGGTAGGGGGAAGACAGTCTCTGCCCACTTCCTTCCCCACCCCCTCTGACGTCACATTTCGGGGCGGGGCCAGAACCCATCTCGCCCCCTACTGTAATTTTCTGTCCTAGCGACGTGAAATTTATTTCGGTGGTAGATGGGGTCAGGGCCATTAATTTATGTCAAACAAATTTTTTTGTAAACTCTTTAGTTTCCAAAATATAAACATTTCAAATTGAACTTTTTTCAAAAATATGTAAGAAATAAAAAAGTTTTTTATAAAAATAAAGGACATAGAGACCATTCTTTTAAGCCCCTACAAGACTTTCTAGAATGTTTGGTTTTATAAAAAATCGCCTACTTTCCCAATTGAACTTTTTTCACTTTGTTCTACAGACCTGGGACTTTGTTTACAGGTAGAGGGGATAGAGACCTTTCACTTATGTTCTACACACTTTTTTGTAGAATTGCTACTTTCCAAAATAGTGACCATTTTTCAACATTCAATGTCTTTTGTCCTAGAAACTTGAAATTTGGTACGGTGCCAGAGGAAGTAAAGACAATTGATTTATGTCAAAGAACCTTTTTTGTAGAATTCCCAATTTTGGAAATAAAGCCCATTTTCAAAATTTTATTTTTGTTGTCCTAGAGAGCTGAGACTTAGTGTGGGGGGTAGAGGGAGTAAAGACCATTGATTTACGTCAGACAAACGTTTTTGTAAAATTCCTGATTTTGGAAATATAAACCATTTTCAAAATTTATTTTTGTTGTCCTAGAGACCTAAGATTTGGTACGGCGGTAGAGGGTGGGGGCAAAGGCCATTCATTTATGTCAAACAAACATTTCTCTAAACTTTTTAATTTTGGAAATATAACCCACTTTGGGAATATGTATTGGAAAGTTTGAAAAATACACTATTTTTGGACTGAGAGTGGTATTGAGGTAGGTGTTGGAGTTACAATTTAGGATTTTTAGTTTAATGATATAGCCTACTTTCCAAATATTTTTTGAAAATTTTGAAAAATACACTACTTTGTGACTAGGCATGGGATAGAGGTAAGTGTAAGAGTTGGGAGTCATTGATAAACCTTAGAGTACTTTGGATTTTTTTTGGAATTTTGTGTGTTGTTGTTTTTGTTGTTATTGCAGCTTACAAACATTATGCTGCCATAAAAAGACTGACATGCTTCCCAAGGCCAAATAAGCCCCAACAAGCAAGAGCAAATATGAGAGAGCTAATACAAAAGCCAACAAAAGCCAACAAATATGCCAACAAAATGCCAACAGAAACCTGACAAAAAAAAAGCTCTACAATGGTTGTTTTTGACAGTCTTTCACGATGTGAACACCATGAGAGGTAATAGTCAACTGGTGATATTCTAGCTAAGGGTCCTCTAATATACCCCCTGGTAAGAGTAACAGCTGCTTACTGCTTATGACAAGGCTGTACACTTGTCGGTGAGACAGTCTTTCACAATGTGAACACTGTAAAAGGTCGTAGTCAACTGAACATATTCTTACACCCTACTCAAGGTTATCAGGTACTTACTGCATATCAAAAGGCTGTACAATCATGTGTGTTAGGCACTCTTTCTTCCTAAGGACCCCAATATTCACTACACAAGGCTACACATGTTCGTTATGTACACTTAGTAGTTAATTGTATATTCAATTCTTATACAAAGCTTACACAAGCCCGTTTTTCATGAGGTAAAACTTTGTTAAGTAGCTGCATGCGACACGCAAAGTATGTTTCCGCTATCTAGCGGTAACTATGAGGACTACTTGAACGACCAGCATGCTACCTGGCGATCCATTTCAACATTCACACACTGAACGACCAGCATGCTATCTAGCGGTCGATATCAATACTCGCTCAACTACCAGCATGCTACCTATCGGTCAATATGACAACTCACTCAACTATCTCTATGCTACATGGATTTTTTTTGTCAGATTTTTGTTGGCTTTTATGGCATTTTTGTTGGATTTGATGGCTTTTGTATTCGCTCTCTCACATTTGCTCTTGCTTGTTGGGGCTTATTTGTTCTTGGAAAGTATGTCAGTCCTTTTTATGGCTGCATAATGTTTGTAAGCAGCAACAACGACAACAACAACTCAAAAAATTTAAAACAAATCAAAAAAACTCTAAGGTTTATCAATTACTCTCAACTCTTACACTTACCTCTATCCCATGCATGCCTAGTCAAAAAATAGTGTATTTTTCAAATTTTTCAAAAAATATTTGTAAAGTAGGCTATATCACTAAACTAAAAATCCTAAAAAGACATATATTAACTCCAACACTCTCAGTCCAAAAATAGTGTATTTTTCAAATTTTCTAAAACATATTTCCAAAGTGGGTTATATTTCAAAAATTAAAAGTTTACAAAAATGTTCGTTTGACATAAATGAATGGCCCTTGCCCCTCCCCTTCTACCGCCGTACCAAGTCCCAGGTCTCCAGGACAAAAAAATAAAATTTTGAGAATGGGTTATATTTCAAAAATTAGGAGTTTTACAAAAACGTTTGTCTGTCGTAAATCAATGGTCTTTACCCCCTCTACGCCCCACACTAAGTCTCAGCTCTCTGGGACCACGAAAATAAAATTTTGAAAATGGGCTATATTTCCAAAATTCGGAATGCTACAAAAACGTTTGCCTAACATAAATGAATGGCCCTGACCCCCTCTATCCCCAAACCAAATTTCAAGCCTCTAGGACAAAACAAAATTAATTTTGAAAATAGGCTATATTTCCAAAATTAGAAATGTTACAAAAATGTTTGTTTGACATAAATTAATTGTCTTTACCTCCTCTAGCACCATGCTAAATTTCAAGTTTCTAGGACAAAAGAAAATTTATTTTGAAAAATGGTCACTATTATGGAAACTAGCAATTCTACAAAAAAGTTTTTTAACATAGATGAATGGTCTCCATCATCTCTACCAGCAAACCAAGTTCCAGGTCTGTAGAACAAAATTGAAAAACGTTCAATAGGGAAAGTAGGCGATTTTTCATAAAACCAAACATTCTAAAAATGTTGTATAGGCTTAAAAGAATGGTCTCTATGTCCTTTATTTAAAAAAAAAATTCTTTTATTTTTTACATTTTTTTTGAAAAAAGATCAATTTTGAAATTTTTATATTTTGGAAAATAAAGAGTTTACAAAAACTTTTGTTTGACATAAATGAATGGCCCTGACCCCATCTACCAACAATATCAATTTCAAGTCGCTATGAAAAAAAATAACAGGGGGTAGGGGGAAGACGGGCTCTGCCCACTTCCTTCGCCACTCCCTCTGACGTCACATTTCGGGGCGGGGCCAGAACCCATCTCGCCCCCTACTGTAATTTTCTGTCCTAGCGACGTGAAATTTATTTTGGTGGTAGATGGGGTCAGGGCCATTAATTTATGTCAAACAATTTTTTTTGTAAACTCTTTAGTTTCCAAAATATCAACATTTCAAATTGAACTTTTTTCAAAAATATGTAAGAAATAAAAAAGTTTTTTATAAAAAATAAAGGACATAGAGACAATTCTTTTAAGCCCCTACAAGACTTTCTAGAATGTTTGGTTTTACATAAAATCGCCTACTTTCCCAATTGAACTTTTTTCACTTTGTTCTACAGACCTGGGACTTTGTTTACGGGTAGAGGGGATAGACCTTTCATTTATGTTCTACACACTTTTTTGTAGAATTGCTACTTTCCAAAATAGTGACCATTTTTCAACATTCAATGTCTTTTGTCCCAAAAACTTGAAATTTGGTACGGTGCCAGAGGAAGTAAAGACAATTGATTTATGTCAAAGAACCTTTTTTGTAGAATTCCCAATTTTGGAAATAAAGCCCATTTTCAAAATTTTATTTTTGTTGTCCTAGAGAGCTGAGACTTAGTGTGGGGGGTAGAGGGGGTAAAGACCATTGATTTACGTCAGACAAACGTTTTTGTAAAATTCCTAATTTTGGAAATATAAACCGTTTTCAAAATTTATTTTTGTTGTCCTAGAGACCTAAGATTTGGTACGGCGGTAGAGGGTAGGGGCAAAGGCCATTCATTTATGTCAAACAAACATTTCTCTAAACTTTTTAATTTTGGAAATATAACCCACTTTGGGAATATGTATTGGAAAATTTGAAAAATACATTATTTTTGGACTGAGAGTGGTATTGAAGTAGGTGTTGGAGTTACAATTTAGGATTTTTAGTTTAATGATATAGCCTACTTTCCAAATATTTTTTGAAAATTTTGAAAAATACACTACTTTGTGACTAGGCATGGGATAGAGGTAAGTGTAAGAGTTGAGAGTCATTGATAAACCTTAGAGTACTTTGGATTTTTTTGGAATTTTGTGTGTTGTTGTTGTTTTTGTTTTTATGTTGTTGTTTGAGTCTTCAGTCTTTTGACTGGTTTGATGCAGCACTCCATGCCTCCCTGTCCTGAGCTAATCGTTTCATCTCTACATAGCTACCACACCCTACATCCGAGGCAATCTGTTTAACATATTCTAACCTTGGTCTACCCCTACAGTTCTTGTCCTCGACCCTTCCTTCCATAACTAAGCTTGCTATTCCTGGGTGTCTTAGTATGTGTCCTACCAACCTATCTCTTCTCTTCATTAGCAGTCGCCAGAAACATCTCTCCTCTCCCACTCGTCTTAATACCTCTTTGTTTGTAACCCTATCTACCCATCTGATCTTCATCATTCTCCTGTGACACCACATTTCAAATGCTTCAATTCTCCTCTTTTCTGCTGCACCAATAGTCCAAGTTTCACTTCCATAGTGCGCCACGCTCCAGACAAAGGCTTTCAAAAATGACTTCCTAATACCTAAATCTATATTCGATGTCAGCAGATTCCTTTTTTGTAGAAATTCTTTTCTTGCCTGAGCCAACCTACTTTTTATATCCTCTTTGTTTTGTCCATCACTGGTTATTCTGCTTCCTAAGTAACAGAAATCTCCTACTTCCTTCAGCTTTTCACCTGCCAATTTGATCTCCATAGAGGTTTCTGATTTATTTCGGCTGCATTCCAGTATTTTTGTTTTACATTTATTAATTTTCATCATGAATTCTTTCCGTAAGACGGAATCCATACCATTCAAAAACTCATTCAAATCCTCAGGCTTGTTGGCCAAGACGACGATGTCATCAGCAAATCTCAGAGTTGAAATTATTTCTCCTTGAATCTTTACTCCCACTTTAAATTTTTCTCTAATTTCCTTCATTGCTTGTTCAATGTAAAGATTGAAAAGTATGGGTGATAAGTTGCAGCCTTGCCTTACACCTTTCTGAATACCAGCTTCTCTCTCATGTCCTTCAACTCGAATGACTGCTGCCTGGTTTCTGTATAGATTGTATATCACCCTCCTATCCCTGTACTTTATTCCAATCGATTTCAAAATGTCAAACAATTTAGTCCAATCAACGTTATCAAAAGCCTTTTCTAAGTCTACAAAAGCCATGAACGTTCTCTTATCTTTCCTTATTCTACCTTCCAAAATCAGCCTAAGACTTAGTACAGCTTCCCTTGTTCCTACATTTCTCCTGAGACCAAACTGGTCTTCACCCAACTCCGTTTCTATCTGGCTCTCAATCCTCTTGTAAATTATTCTAGAAAGGATCTTTGAAGCATGAGTAATCAAGCTGATTGTACGGTAATCTTCACATCTGTCAGCTCCCACTTTCTTTGTTATAGGGATGATTACATTCTTCTTGAAATCAGGGGGTACCTCACCTGTCTCATAAATCCTACACACCAAGTGAAATAACCTGATCAGACCTTCCTCTCCTATGCAGCGTAGCAACTCAATCGGTAAATCATCTATGCCTGGTGCTTTGTTCCTGCTTAAGTCTTCCAAAGCTCTATCAAATTCTGATCTCAATATTAAATCTCCTTTCGCATCCTCATCAATTTCCTCCTCCCTTTCCATTACATGATTCTCAATCTCCTTTCCCTTATACAAACTCTCTATGTAAGCTTTCCATCTCTCAACCTTTTCTTCCCTATCTGTTAGAGGCTTTCCATTTGTGTCCTTAATATTACAGCACTTAGTCTTCTTTTCCCCGAAAGTATTCTTAATCCTTCCATAAGCTGTGTCTACTTTTCCTAATTTCAGACAATTTTCTATACCAGCACATTTCTCTTTCAACCATTCTTCTTTCGCTTCCTTGCACTTCTTGTTAACCTCATTTCTCAGACGTCTGTATTCTTCTTTCCCCTTTTCATCTCTTACATTCTTGTGCTTCCGCCTTTCATCCATCAATTCGAGTATATCCTGAGTGATCCACGGGTTTCTACCTATTCTCTCTCTCCTACCAAAGTTTTCTTCTGCGGATTTTGTTATTTCATTCTTCAAAAGTGCCCATTCGTCTGCAATTGAAGTTTGTTTAGGGTTTCTCATTAGTCCTTCCTTTATACTCTTCTTGAATCTTTCGTTTACATCCTTCTCTTTCAGTCTGTCTATTGCCCACCTTTTTGGCTTTTGATTTTTCTTCAGTTTCTTCAACTTTAATCTGCATTTCATTACAACCAGATTGTGGTCAGAGTTTATGTCAGCACCAGGATATGTTTTACAATCCAAAATCTGGTTTCGAAACCTCTGCTTGACCATAATGAAGTCGATTTGGTAACGCCCTGTATCTCCTGGTCTCATCCATGTGTAAATTCTTCTATTGTGGTTATTGAATAAGGTGTTAGCTATGAACAACTCATGCTCAGTGCAGAATTCTACCAGCCTGCTTCCTCGATCATTCCTTTCACCTATTCCGAAATCTCCTACTATCTTCCCTTCTCTCCCTTTTCCTACCACAGCATTCCAATCTCCCATTACAATAACATTTTCATCACCCTTGATATACCTCAGAATTTCGTCTATTTCATCGTAGACCTTTTCAACATCCTCATCATCAGCTTGACTGGTAGGCATATAGACTTGTACCACTGTGGTGCAGGTTGGTTTAGTATTTATTTTTGCTACAATAATCCGTTCACTATATTGCTCATAATATTCCACCCGCTGTCCATGTTTCCTACTCAATATGAGGCCAACCCCTGCTTGGCCATTGTTTGATTTAGTGCTAATGACCCTATAGTCTCCTGACCAATAGTCCTGTTTTTCCTTGTTGTTATTGCAGCTTACAAACATTATGCTGCCATAAAAAGACTGACGTGCTTCCCAAGGCCAAATAAGCCCCAACAAGCAAGAGCAAATATGAGAGAGCTAATACAAAAGCCAACAAAAGCCAACAAATATGCCAACAAAAGCCAACAAAAGCCAACAAAATGCCAACAGAAACCTGACAAAAAAAAAAGCTCTACAATGGTTGTTTTTGACAGTCTTTCACGATGTGAACACCATGAGAGGTAATAGTCAACTGGTGATATTCTAGCTGAGGGTCCTCTAATATACCCCTTGGTAAGAGTAACAGCTGCTTACTGCTTATGACAAGGCTGTACACTTGTCGGTGATACAGTCTTTCACAATGTGAACACTGTTAAAGGGCGTAGTCAACTGAACATATTCTTAAACCCTACTCAAGGTTATCAGGTACTTACTGCATATCAAAAGGCTGTACAATCATGTGTGTTAGGCACTCTTTCTTGCTAAGGACCCCAATATTCCCTACACAAGGATACACATGTTCGTTATGTACACTTAGTAGTTAATTGTATATTCAATTCTTATACAAAGCTTACACAAGCACGTTTTTCATGAGGTAAAACCTTGTTAAATAGCTGCATGCGACACGCAAAGTATGTTTCCGCTATCTAGCGGTAACTATGAGGACTACTTGAACGACCAGCATGCTACCTGGCGATCCATTTCAACATTCACACACTCAACGACCAGCATGCTAACTAGCGGTCGATATCAATATTCGCTCAACTACCAGCATGCTACCTATCGGTCAATATGACAACTCACTCAACTATCTCTATGCTACATGGCTTTTTTTTGTCAGATTTTTGTTGGCTTTTTTGTTGGCTTTTATGGCATTTTTGTTGGATTTGATGGCTTTTGTATTCGCTCTCTCACATTTGCTCTTGCTTGTTGGGGCTTATTTGGTCTTGGAAAGTATGTCAGTCCTTTTTATGGCTGCATAATGTTTGTAAGCAACAACAACGACAACAACAACACAAAAAATTTAAAACAAATAAAAAAACTCTAAGGTTTATCAATTATTCTCAACTCTTACACTTACCTCTATCCCATGCCTAGTCAAAAAATAGTGTATTTTTCAAATTTGTCAAAAATATTTGTAAAGTAGGCTATATCACTAAACTAAAAATCCTAAAAAGACATATATTAACTCCAACACTCTCAGTCCAAAAATAGTGTATTTTTCAAATTTTCTAAAACATATTTCCAAAGTGGGTTATATTTCAAAAATTAAAAGTTTACAAAAATGTTCGTTTGACATAAATGAATGGCCCTTGCCCCTCCCCTTCTACCGCCGTACCAAGTCCCAGGTCTCCAGGACAAAAAAATAAAATTTTGAGAATGGGTTATATTTCAAAAATTAGGAGTTTTACAAAAACGTTTGTCTGTCGTAAATCAATGGTCTTTACCCCCTCTACGCCCCACACTAAGTCTCAGCTCTCTGGGACCACGAAAATAAAATTTTGAAAATGGGCTATATTTCCAAAATTCGGAATGCTACAAAAACGTTTGCCTAACATAAATGAATGGCCCTGACCCCCTCTATCCCCAAACCAAATTTCAAGCCTCTAGGACAAAACAAAATTAATTTTGAAAATAGGCTATATTTCCAAAATTAGAAATGTTACAAAAATGTTTGTTTGACATAAATTAATTGTCTTTACCTCCTCTAGCACCATGCTAAATTTCAAGTTTCTAGGACAAAAGAAAATTTATTTTGAAAAATGGTCACTATTATGGAAACTAGCAATTCTACAAAAAAGTTTTTTAACATAGATGAATGGTCTCCATCATCTCTACCAGCAAACCAAGTTCCAGGTCTGTAGAACAAAATTGAAAAACGTTCAATAGGGAAAGTAGGCGATTTTTCATAAAACCAAACATTCTAAAAATGTTGTATAGGCTTAAAAGAATGGTCTCTATGTCCTTTATTTAAAAAAAAAAATTCTTTTATTTTTTACATTTTTTTTGAAAAAAGATCAATTTTGAAATTTTTATATTTTGGAAAATAAAGAGTTTACAAAAACTTTTGTTTGACATAAATGAATGGCCCTGACCCCATCTACCAACAATATCAATTTCAAGTCGCTATGAAAAAAAATAACAGGGGGTAGGGGGAAGACGGGCTCTGCCCACTTCCTTCGCCACTCCCTCTGACGTCACATTTCGGGGCGGGGCCAGAACCCATCTCGCCCCCTACTGTAATTTTCTGTCCTAGCGACGTGAAATTTATTTTGGTGGTAGATGGGGTCAGGGCCATTAATTTATGTCAAACAATTTTTTTTGTAAACTCTTTAGTTTCCAAAATATCAACATTTCAAATTGAACTTTTTTCAAAAATATGTAAGAAATAAAAAAGTTTTTTATAAAAAATAAAGGACATAGAGACAATTCTTTTAAGCCCCTACAAGACTTTCTAGAATGTTTGGTTTTACATAAAATCGCCTACTTTCCCAATTGAACTTTTTTCACTTTGTTCTACAGACCTGGGACTTTGTTTACGGGTAGAGGGGATAGACCTTTCATTTATGTTCTACACACTTTTTTGTAGAATTGCTACTTTCCAAAATAGTGACCATTTTTCAACATTCAATGTCTTTTGTCCCAAAAACTTGAAATTTGGTACGGTGCCAGAGGAAGTAAAGACAATTGATTTATGTCAAAGAACCTTTTTTGTAGAATTCCCAATTTTGGAAATAAAGCCCATTTTCAAAATTTTATTTTTGTTGTCCTAGAGAGCTGAGACTTAGTGTGGGGGGTAGAGGGGGTAAAGACCATTGATTTACGTCAGACAAACGTTTTTGTAAAATTCCTAATTTTGGAAATATAAACCGTTTTCAAAATTTATTTTTGTTGTCCTAGAGACCTAAGATTTGGTACGGCGGTAGAGGGTAGGGGCAAAGGCCATTCATTTATGTCAAACAAACATTTCTCTAAACTTTTTAATTTTGGAAATATAACCCACTTTGGGAATATGTATTGGAAAATTTGAAAAATACATTATTTTTGGACTGAGAGTGGTATTGAAGTAGGTGTTGGAGTTACAATTTAGGATTTTTAGTTTAATGATATAGCCTACTTTCCAAATATTTTTTGAAAATTTTGAAAAATACACTACTTTGTGACTAGGCATGGGATAGAGGTAAGTGTAAGAGTTGAGAGTCATTGATAAACCTTAGAGTACTTTGGATTTTTTTGGAATTTTGTGTGTTGTTGTTGTTTTTGTTTTTATGTTGTTGTTTGAGTCTTCAGTCTTTTGACTGGTTTGATGCAGCACTCCATGCCTCCCTGTCCTGAGCTAATCGTTTCATCTCTACATAGCTACCACACCCTACATCCGAGGCAATCTGTTTAACATATTCTAACCTTGGTCTACCCCTACAGTTCTTGTCCTCGACCCTTCCTTCCATAACTAAGCTTGCTATTCCTGGGTGTCTTAGTATGTGTCCTACCAACCTATCTCTTCTCTTCATTAGCAGTCGCCAGAAACATCTCTCCTCTCCCACTCGTCTTAATACCTCTTTGTTTGTAACCCTATCTACCCATCTGATCTTCATCATTCTCCTGTGACACCACATTTCAAATGCTTCAATTCTCCTCTTTTCTGCTGCACCAATAGTCCAAGTTTCACTTCCATAGTGCGCCACGCTCCAGACAAAGGCTTTCAAAAATGACTTCCTAATACCTAAATCTATATTCGATGTCAGCAGATTCCTTTTTTGTAGAAATTCTTTTCTTGCCTGAGCCAACCTACTTTTTATATCCTCTTTGTTTTGTCCATCACTGGTTATTCTGCTTCCTAAGTAACAGAAATCTCCTACTTCCTTCAGCTTTTCACCTGCCAATTTGATCTCCATAGAGGTTTCTGATTTATTTCGGCTGCATTCCAGTATTTTTGTTTTACATTTATTAATTTTCATCATGAATTCTTTCCGTAAGACGGAATCCATACCATTCAAAAACTCATTCAAATCCTCAGGCTTGTTGGCCAAGACGACGATGTCATCAGCAAATCTCAGAGTTGAAATTATTTCTCCTTGAATCTTTACTCCCACTTTAAATTTTTCTCTAATTTCCTTCATTGCTTGTTCAATGTAAAGATTGAAAAGTATGGGTGATAAGTTGCAGCCTTGCCTTACACCTTTCTGAATACCAGCTTCTCTCTCATGTCCTTCAACTCGAATGACTGCTGCCTGGTTTCTGTATAGATTGTATATCACCCTCCTATCCCTGTACTTTATTCCAATCGATTTCAAAATGTCAAACAATTTAGTCCAATCAACGTTATCAAAAGCCTTTTCTAAGTCTACAAAAGCCATGAACGTTCTCTTATCTTTCCTTATTCTACCTTCCAAAATCAGCCTAAGACTTAGTACAGCTTCCCTTGTTCCTACATTTCTCCTGAGACCAAACTGGTCTTCACCCAACTCCGTTTCTATCTGGCTCTCAATCCTCTTGTAAATTATTCTAGAAAGGATCTTTGAAGCATGAGTAATCAAGCTGATTGTACGGTAATCTTCACATCTGTCAGCTCCCACTTTCTTTGTTATAGGGATGATTACATTCTTCTTGAAATCAGGGGGTACCTCACCTGTCTCATAAATCCTACACACCAAGTGAAATAACCTGATCAGACCTTCCTCTCCTATGCAGCGTAGCAACTCAATCGGTAAATCATCTATGCCTGGTGCTTTGTTCCTGCTTAAGTCTTCCAAAGCTCTATCAAATTCTGATCTCAATATTAAATCTCCTTTCGCATCCTCATCAATTTCCTCCTCCCTTTCCATTACATGATTCTCAATCTCCTTTCCCTTATACAAACTCTCTATGTAAGCTTTCCATCTCTCAACCTTTTCTTCCCTATCTGTTAGAGGCTTTCCATTTGTGTCCTTAATATTACAGCACTTAGTCTTCTTTTCCCCGAAAGTATTCTTAATCCTTCCATAAGCTGTGTCTACTTTTCCTAATTTCAGACAATTTTCTATACCAGCACATTTCTCTTTCAACCATTCTTCTTTCGCTTCCTTGCACTTCTTGTTAACCTCATTTCTCAGACGTCTGTATTCTTCTTTCCCCTTTTCATCTCTTACATTCTTGTGCTTCCGCCTTTCATCCATCAATTCGAGTATATCCTGAGTGATCCACGGGTTTCTACCTATTCTCTCTCTCCTACCAAAGTTTTCTTCTGCGGATTTTGTTATTTCATTCTTCAAAAGTGCCCATTCGTCTGCAATTGAAGTTTGTTTAGGGTTTCTCATTAGTCCTTCCTTTATACTCTTCTTGAATCTTTCGTTTACATCCTTCTCTTTCAGTCTGTCTATTGCCCACCTTTTTGGCTTTTGACTTTTCTTCAGTTTCTTCAACTTTAATCTGCATTTCATTACAACCAGATTGTGGTCAGAGTTTATGTCAGCACCAGGATATGTTTTACAATCCAAAATCTGGTTTCGAAACCTCTGCTTGACCATAATGAAGTCGATTTGGTAACGCCCTGTATCTCCTGGTCTCATCCATGTGTAAATTCTTCTATTGTGGTTATTGAATAAGGTGTTAGCTATGAACAACTCATGCTCAGTGCAGAATTCTACCAGCCTGCTTCCTCGATCATTCCTTTCACCTATTCCGAAATCTCCTACTATCTTCCCTTCTCTCCCTTTTCCTACCACAGCATTCCAATCTCCCATTACAATAACATTTTCATCACCCTTGATATACCTCAGAATTTCGTCTATTTCATCGTAGACCTTTTCAACATCCTCATCATCAGCTTGACTGGTAGGCATATAGACTTGTACCACTGTGGTGCAG
Organism: Meconema thalassinum; assembly: GCA_946902985.2. Lineage (NCBI taxonomy): Eukaryota > Metazoa > Arthropoda > Insecta > Orthoptera > Tettigoniidae > Meconema > Meconema thalassinum. The sequence goes on along the minus strand of OX336389.2, from coordinate 853,137,133 downwards.
GTTGGTTTAGTATTTATTTTTGCTACAATAATCCGTTCACTATATTGCTCATAATATTCCACCCGCTGTCCATGTTTCCTACTCAATATGAGGCCAACCCCTGCTTGGCCATTGTTTGATTTAGTGCTAATGACCCTATAGTCTCCTGACCAATAGTCCTGTTTTTCCTTGTTGTTATTGCAGCTTACAAACATTATGCTGCCATAAAAAGACTGACGTGCTTCCCAAGGCCAAATAAGCCCCAACAAGCAAGAGCAAATATGAGAGAGCTAATACAAAAGCCAACAAAAGCCAACAAATATGCCAACAAAAGCCAACAAAAGCCAACAAAATGCCAACAGAAACCTGACAAAAAAAAAAGCTCTACAATGGTTGTTTTTGACAGTCTTTCACGATGTGAACACCATGAGAGGTAATAGTCAACTGGTGATATTCTAGCTGAGGGTCCTCTAATATACCCCTTGGTAAGAGTAACAGCTGCTTACTGCTTATGACAAGGCTGTACACTTGTCGGTGATACAGTCTTTCACAATGTGAACACTGTTAAAGGGCGTAGTCAACTGAACATATTCTTAAACCCTACTCAAGGTTATCAGGTACTTACTGCATATCAAAAGGCTGTACAATCATGTGTGTTAGGCACTCTTTCTTGCTAAGGACCCCAATATTCCCTACACAAGGATACACATGTTCGTTATGTACACTTAGTAGTTAATTGTATATTCAATTCTTATACAAAGCTTACACAAGCACGTTTTTCATGAGGTAAAACCTTGTTAAATAGCTGCATGCGACACGCAAAGTATGTTTCCGCTATCTAGCGGTAACTATGAGGACTACTTGAACGACCAGCATGCTACCTGGCGATCCATTTCAACATTCACACACTCAACGACCAGCATGCTAACTAGCGGTCGATATCAATATTCGCTCAACTACCAGCATGCTACCTATCGGTCAATATGACAACTCACTCAACTATCTCTATGCTACATGGCTTTTTTTTGTCAGATTTTTGTTGGCTTTTTTGTTGGCTTTTATGGCATTTTTGTTGGATTTGATGGCTTTTGTATTCGCTCTCTCACATTTGCTCTTGCTTGTTGGGGCTTATTTGGTCTTGGAAAGTATGTCAGTCCTTTTTATGGCTGCATAATGTTTGTAAGCAACAACAACGACAACAACAACACAAAAAATTTAAAACAAATAAAAAAACTCTAAGGTTTATCAATTATTCTCAACTCTTACACTTACCTCTATCCCATGCCTAGTCAAAAAATAGTGTATTTTTCAAATTTGTCAAAAATATTTGTAAAGTAGGCTATATCACTAAACTAAAAATCCTAAAAAGACATATATTAACTCCAACACTCTCAGTCCAAAAATAGTGTATTTTTCAAATTTTCTAAAACATATTTCCAATGTGGGTTATATTTCAAAAATTAAAAGTTTACAAAAATGTTCGTTTGACATAAATGAATGGCCCTTGCCCCTCCCCTTCTACCGCCGTACCAAGTCCCAGGTCTCCAGGACAAAAAAATAAAATTTTGAGAATGGGTTATATTTCAAAAATTAGGAGTTTTACAAAAACGTTTGTCTGTCGTAAATCAATGGTCTTTACCCCCTCTACGCCCCACACTAAGTCTCAGCTCTCTAGGACCACGAAAATAAAATTTTGAAAATGGGCAATATTTCCAAAATTCGGAATTCTACAAAAACGTTTGCCTGACATAAATGAATGGCCCTGACCCCCTCTATCCCCAAACCAAATTTCAAGCCTCTAGGACAAAACAAAATTAATTTTGAAAATAGGCTATATTTCCAAAATTAGAAATGTTACAAAAATGTTTGTTTGACATAAATTAATTGTCCTTACCTCCTCTAGCACCGTGCTAAATTTCAAGTTTCTAGGACAAAAGAAAATTAATTTTGAGAAATGGTCACTATTATGGAAACTAGCAATTCTACAAATAAGTTTTTTAACATAGATGAATGGTTTCTATCATCTCTACCAGCAAACCAAGTTCCAGGTCTGTAGATCAAAAATGAAAAACGTTCAATAGGGAAAGTAGGCGATTTTTCATAAAACCAAACATTCTAAAAATGTTGTATAAGCTTAAAAGAATGGTCTCTATGTCCTTTATTTTATAAAAAAAATTCTTTTATTTTTTACATTTTTTTTGAAAAAAGATCAATTTTGAAATTTTTATATTTTGGAAAATAAAGAGTTTACAAAAACTTTTGTTTGACATAAATGAATGGTCCTGACCCCATCTACCAACAGTATCAATTTCAAGTCGCTATGAAAAAAAATAACAGGGGGTAGGGGGAAGACGGGCTCTGCCCACTTCCTTCGTCACTCCCTCTGACGTCACATTTCGGGGCGGGGCCAGAACCCATCTCGCCCCCTACTGTAATTTTCTGTCCTAGAGACGTGAAATTTATTTTGGTGGTAGATGGGGTCAGGGCCATTAATTTATGTCAAACAAATTTTTTTGTAAACTCTTTAGTTTCCAAAATATAAACATTTCAAATTGAACTTTTTTCAAAAATATGTAAGAAATAAAAAAGTTTTTTTATAAAAAATAAAGGACATAGAGACCATTCTTTTAAGCCCCTACAAGACTTTCTAGAATGTTTGGTTTTATAAAAAATCGCCTACTTTCCCAATTGAACTTTTTTCACTTTGTTCTACAGATCTGAGACTTTTTTTTACAGGTAGAGGGGATAGAGACCTTTCATTTATGTTCTACACACTTTTTTGTAGAATTGCTACTTTCCAAAATAGTGACCATTTTTCAACATTCAATTTCTTTTGTTCTAGAAACTTGAAATTTGGTACGGTGCCAGAGGAAGTAAAGACAATTGATTTATGTCAAAGAACCTTTTTTGTAGAATTCCCAATTTTGGAAATAAAGCCCATTTTCAAAATTTTATTTTTGTTATCCTAGAGAGCTGAGACTTAGTGTGGGGGTAGAGGGGGTAAAGGCCATTGATTTACGTCAGACAAACGTTTTTGTAAAATTCCTAATTTTGGAAATATAAACCATTTTCAAAATTTATTTATGTTGTCCTAGAGACCTATGATTTGGTACGGCGGTAGAGGGTGGGGGCAAAGGCCATTCATTTATGTCAAACAAACATTTCTCTAAAATTTTAATTTTGGAAATATAACCCACTTTGGGAATATGTATTGGAAAATTTGAAAAATACACTATTTTTGGACTGAGAGTGGTATTGAGGTAGGTGTTGGAGTTACAATTTAGGATTTTTAGTTTAATGATATAGCCTACTTTCCAAATATTTTTTGAAAATTTTGAAAAATACACTACTTTGTGACTAGGCATGGGATAGAGGTAAGTGTAAGAGTTGGGAGTCATTGATAAACCTTAGAGTACTTTGGATTTATTTGGAATTTTGTGTGTTGTTGTTGTTTTTGTTGTTATTGCAGCTTACAAACATTATGCTGCCATAAAAAGGACTGACATGCTTCCCAAGGCCAAATAAGCCCCAACAAGCAAGAGCAAATATGAGAGAGCTAATACAAAAGCCAACAAATATACCAACAAAATGCCAACAGAAACCTGACAAAAAAAAGCTCTACAATAGTAGTACAGTTCGCTTCACTTTGAATATTGCATCATCATGACCAGAAATTGCGTAATCCTGATGACGTCATGGGATGACGTCATGGGTCCTTAGAGCGAGCATGTGGTCCAGGAGCGAGCATGTGCACTGCACGTGTTAGCGTGGGAAGGGGTTGACCTTTTGGCTTGTTTGTGCGATGATGATAAAAAGTTAATGGGTGTTGACGTCATGGGGGTTGTTTATTAGGATGCTAACTGTCATCTGACACCCATGCGAGTGTGAGCATGTATGCCACTGCCAGCGATCCGCACATGTGGAGTGCAGCTGTTATGTTTTTTTTTGTCCGCGCCGGGTGGGCTGAGCGGAGAGGCGGTTCCCATCCACACATGTGGTGTGCAGCTGTTATTGTTTTTTTGCTTAGGATGCTAACCGTCATTTGACACCCGTGCAAGTTTGACCATGTGCAGCAGTGTGATTGATCTCGTCTGCTGTGTTCGCGTGAGACAGAGTTGACCTTTAACGTCATTGGCTAAGAATGTAATCTTTGACTTCTTTAAGCAATAGTGGAAAAAAAAAGAAATGTTTGCGTTAGAAGCTAGTTTGCAGCATATGGTTTCTGGAGTGTGGGTGGGGGTGAAGGATATATAAATGGATGAGTGCATGGAAGAGTTTAACTTTTACTTTTGCGCGAAGAGTGTGTGTGTGTGTGAAAGAAATAAAGAAAGTCAACGACGAGGAACAAATTGTGTGATGGAAGCTCTAACGAAGTTCAATAACTTATCATCTTGTAATGAGTATTCTAATAAGAAACTAGCAGAACTAGTCATTGATTTACCATATGTGGTCCAAATTATTCGCCCCGTACAGACGAGGTTTGGAAGAAAAATAGTGGTGGACATTAACATTGAAGATGAAGTAACAAGTGTATTTCTACCAGCAGTATTTTCAAAATTAAGCGCATCAGAGATCGATGAACTAAACTCAATGGGAGGCACACTGATGCTGGTGTATTTGGGGGTGAAGAACCGCTCACATCAAGTCATTTTGAAACAGTACTCGAAGGCAAACTGATGACGGTGTATTTTGGGTTGAAGAACCGCTCACATCAACATGTTTTGGTGAGTATTGGATTATATATATATTTTATGTATTGATTGATATAACGATTGATATATTTAGTTGCTAATTATTTCTTAATTTGTTTAAATTTTCAGATTATCTAAAAAACTAATAAAACAACCAGCATAATGAAGTGGAAAACTGTTAATTTCCTGAGTGGAACTGAACATCGATCGCACCCGCTAATAGAGTATCATCGTGTATGCTTTCAACAACCGGAAGAAGAGGAAGAAGATGATAACGAGGTGAGTCGTAATGAAAAAGAAGCTTGTTTTAACAAATGGACATCTTCGAGTGGAATTTCAACATTTTCAGTCTACGTTACCAATGTTAGCAAATCAGAGGATAGTCAGCGAGAGGTGACAGAAACAGTTCTAAGATATCTATTGAAAGAATTATGTGAAGATGAACATTTTATTTGTTTCTTCGGATACAATACATTTGATGAAGTTTTCAAAATCGAATTTTCCATGACTTGTTACGATGTAACAAAATTGAATGAGTATAGAAACAATTTGCTTGGTAAACTTCAGGATGAATTTCCTTTTGAGGCTGTTCATTGTTCATTGGAGATTACAGGCAGTAATTTATCACAATGGCTTGAATATACTTTAAAAGATTATAGGTTTATGGTAAACCGATGTTACAGCAACTGCTGGTGGTGTATTAACAATAGTGCAAATTGGACGTATGCTTAGACATCAGTGATGGTACACCAACTGTTGGTGGTGTATTAACTTTAGTGCAAATTGGACAATTGCTTAGACAACACCAACAATGACCTCGCCTCCTAGCAAACGTAGAAAGGTCGATATTGTAATACATAATAACAGTGAAAATATAAGAAACCAATTGGACAATGCATTTGAAAGTATTTCTAATTTTCGAAGTGAACTAAACGGTGCTATTTCAGTATCATACCAAATCGGGGAAAACACTCAAACCGAGTTGATTGAGAACAGTGATGAGTTGATTGAATGTTGGAGAGTTATTAGTGAGCACATATTGCAACAAGCTGTGAATTTCGAAGAAATTACAATTCAAATAAAGGATGAATCTTTCTTGAGCTGTGAGTTAATTGAAACGGCATTCAATTCTAGAGTGTACACACTTGCAGTATCAAATGTTAAGAATGAGTTTTTGGATCCTCGCGAATTTTTAGCGAATGCTAATATTTGGTTTACAAAGTATGTTAAGAAAGCGTTAACTGTACAAGCTTTAAAGGTGAATTCAGTTTTGTGTGCACAATATGTGCTTCGCGACATATCAGAAACAAAATATTTTGCTATCAAAAATGAGGTAGTTTTCGAGTATACTGATTTAAATGAATTTTATAATAAGAATATCATTGAAGGTACATTGACAAAAATGAGCGAATTTGAAGCAAATGGTTCCGGGTGGGCTTTAGAAAATATTCATAGTTTGAGAATTAATATAAATAAATATGTTGGATTTCAAGTAGGAATGTCCAATACTAGTCGATTGCCTGACGTAATAGTCAATAAACATGCAGTGCTAAATTTGTATGATACAAAGGAAGCTTGTTTTGCGTGGAGTGTGGTTGCTGGTTTGTATCCAAAAACTCGAAACGTGAATCATCTTTCTTCCTATCCTAATTACAGAGATGTTTTAAATTTAGATGGTATTCCAATTCCGATGGAAATGAAATATTTAAACAAGTTTGAAAACCAAAACAATATTTCTGTAAATGTGTATGGAGCACAATATGATGAAAACAATTGGGTATGTATGGGAACAAACGAAGTAAAAGGAAAAAAACCTTTTACTATTGTACCTTTGTATGTATCAGATAAACTATATGAAAGGAGTGTAGACTTATTGATGTTGCAGATTGGTAACAGTGAAAGTTATCACTTTTGTTTAATTAGAAATCTTGCTCGCCTTGTGCGTTCAAGCGTCACTAGCACTCGCAGAAGGATTTATATATGTAGACGATGTTTGTCATATTATTTTCTTGAGGATGAGTTAAATGTTCACTTTGCAGACTGTAAACAGTTTCCTGTTGCAAAAAGCATAATGCCCACTGATGAACAAAGATTTGTTAATTTTACAGAATATCGAGTAAAAGATACAGTTCCATTTATAATATATGCAGACACTGAATGCGTCTTGTCTCCAATTTCCTCCTGTTTTCCAAATAGTGACAATCATAACTCTACTTTAACACATAAACATATTCCTTACAGCATTTCTTTATACCTTCATTGTAATTTCGATAGTGAATTGTGCAGTTTCAAACTCTTTAGGGGAAATAATTGCATTGAATTGTTTGTAAAGGAACTTTATAGTATTGTGGATAAACTTCAAACATATTACTTATCGGTTAAGCCAATGTTAAAGATGACCGAAAATGAAGAAAGATTATTTTTGTCAAGTAAAATGTGTCACATTTGCGAGAAACCGATTGCAGTTAATGAACTCAAAGTACGCGATCATTGTCACTTAACTGGAAAATATAGAGGAAGCGCACACAATAGTTGTAATTTAAATTACAAAGTAACAAAGGTTTTGCCTATAGCATTTCATAATCTAACGGCCTATGATGGACATTTTATAATTAAAGAAATTTGCGAGAAACGTGATGGAGAGGTGTTACATAATCCTGGTAATATAAGTTTGTTAGCGGTGAATATGGAACGTTATAAAGGGTTTACAAAGTATGTACGGGCTAAGAATGGATTCATTCAGTTAAGATTTTTCGATACATATAATTTCTTGTCCTGTTCACTAGATCAATGTTCATCTTCGTTAAGTGAAGATTCAAAGCAAATAACACGACGTTATTTTAATGATGATGCACAGTTTCGACTTACTGCGAGAAAAGGTGTGTTTCCCTATGAATACGTCACGAGTATGGATGTACTTAATGAAACTAAATTACCTGAAATATCCAAGTTTTATAGCAGTCTTAATGATCAAACAATATCGAATGAAGAGTATGAGTTTGCTCAATCGGTGTGGGAAACGTTTTCCTGTCAAACATTAGGAGAATACGCCGATTTGTATTTAAAAGTTGACACACTTCTTTTGGCGGATGTCTTTGAAAATTTTAGATCGAATGGCATGGAAACTTATGGCATTGATGCAGCTCATTTTTACACTGCTCCATCTATGTCTTGGTGTGCTATGATAAAGATAACCAATGTTCAACTTGAATTGCTTCAAGATATTGATATGTTACACTTTTTTGAACGATCTATTCGAGGAGGAAATGTTCAGTGTATAACACGACATGCGATTGCTAATAATAAGTATATGAAAACTTATGATGAGAAAAAGCAAGACTCCTACATAATGTACTTTGATGTTAATAATTTATATGGATATGCGATGATGGAATATCTTCCAACGGGCGGCTTTAAATGGGTTGCAAATGTTGAAGGCTTTGATGTTTTAACTATTGATGATACTTCAGAAATTGGATATATTTTGGAAGTAGATTTGACTTATCCTCAAGAGTTACATGACAAACATTCAGATTACCCTCTATGTCCCGAAAAGTTGACAAAGCTAATGGCTACCCTAGATAATAAAGAACGTTATGTTTTGCATTATAGATTGTTAAAGCAATGTATTCAACTAGGAATGAAATTAGATCGTATTCACAGAATAATTGAATTCAATCAGAGCCAATGGCTAAAACCATATATTGATGTGAACAAAGAGAAACGAAAACATGCCAAAAATGATTTTGAAAAGAATTTTTATAAATTGATGAATAGTGCAATTTTTGGTCGTTCACTGATGAATGTGAGGAAGTTAAGGGACATCAAATGGGTCACCAAATGGCATGGAGCTCGTGGTGCTAGGTCTTTAATAGCTAAGGCTAATTTTAAACACAGAATTATATTCGATGAACAATGTATGGTCATCGAGATGAGTAGACTAAAGATTTTTCACAATCAACCAGTATATGTTGGTGCATCTATATTAGATTTGTCTAAATGTAAAATGAATGACTTTCATTACAATGTTATTTTAGCAAATCCTGAATCAAATGTGAGGTTGTTATACACAGACACCGATAGTTTTATGTATATATTCTATTATGATATTTATGAGTTCATGAAACAGCATTCAAATTTGTTTGATACTGGAAACTATGAAACAAACAATCCTTTTGGCATTGTGAGACAAAATAAAGGTGAAATTGGTTTAATGAAAGATGAAAATGCTGGAAGGATTGTTGAAGAATTTGTGGGGTTACGACCCAAAATGTATGCAATAAAATTGTGTGATGAAATGAATAGCTTGTGTAAGGCTAAAGGCATTAAGAAGAGTGTGAGTAAAAGTATGAATATTGATGAGTATCGAAAGTGTCTTTATAACAGAGATAAAGTCAACAAAGTTCAAGTTTGTATAATTTCAAAATCTCATTCTGTATTTACTGTTCGGCAAAATAAGTTGGCAATTTCATCAAACGAAGATAAAAGACACATAACTGAAAACGGAATTGATACTTTACCGTTTGGTCATTTTTCTCTGAAAAATGATTAGAAACAAATTGAGATTAAAGCAGTTCATCTCACTTACTTTATTTCTTTCACACACACACACACACACACTTTTATGCTGTTTATAATACTAATTTTTTGTGTGTTCCTTTGCTTATGAAAAAAGAATAAATAATAACCCAAATTTTGTGTGTATTATTTAAAAAAAAAACACCTCCCCCCACCATTCCCATTTTCCAGAAATATAATTATATATGTATAATTACTTTATATTACATATCATTTAGTAATGGTGCGTTGTAAGAGGAGCAACTCTACCACTCAATATAAACGAACAGGAAGTGGATCATTAATCAGTCGTGTACTTAATAAAACTATTGATAATTTACCCGTGGAATTACACATCCCGGGATATGAATATTGTGGACCAGGAACAAAATTAGAAAAGCGATTGAGCCGTGGTGATCCGACAACCAACAACAATTAATTTTTTGCCTATGAACACCAAGGTTATTCAACATGTATCTGTGCAACTTGAAGATCATCTTCAACAGCTCATTGATTTGCAAGATGAAGATTTAACTGTAGAATTAATTATTCGTCCAGCACGATATCTTGCTATATAAAGTAATGAAATACTGTTATGTTTTCATTCTACTTGAGTAAGCTTACTAGAAAACAATCACAAATATGGTTATACTATATAATACTCAAAGTTTGAAAAAAAAGAAGTCGACTCTGATTCGAAAAAATAATATAAATCAATCAGCTAAAATTTGTAAAAAAAACAAACAACGACATCACACCTTGAAATCTAAGAAACAGTTATCGAGTAACAACAAACATTTCTTACAGTCTTTAGGCTATCGCGTACTTTAATTTCAATATAAATATATATGCAATTGTTAATCTTATTTAGTTTCTATCTATAGTTGAAGTTGTTAACATGTTTAGCATGTTTAACATAACAGATAAAAGAGAGGTTGACAACAGAGTTGTGCGACGAGAAGAAAGAGTTTATCAACCTTATTCAGCTAATAAATTCGAAAATAATGATGAAATTCGAATACCGATTCAAAATGAAGAAAACATAGTTTTATTATCAAAAGGTGTTCTTCACTTAGAAGGTCAAATTATTACTTCTAACATAAATCCGGCTGCTTCTACTACAGCACATCCTGACCAAAATTTTGGGGCTAATCTTTTTAGCGAAATTCGCATCACGTTAAATGGTAAAGAAATTGATCGTACACGCCATCTAGGTATAACAAGTTCTATAAAAACCTTTGCATCATATTCAAAAAACGAATATACAGCTTTACAAAATGCTGGTTATTTTCCCTCTTTAACAACACCAGCAAGTGAAGCAAATATTGTTGGTAGTAACACAAAACGTTTTCATATAATACTTCCTTTAAGCAACCTGTTAGGATTAGCAGAGGATTACAGAAAGCCGATTTTAAACTGCAAGCATGAGGTAATACTTCTCCGATCGTCAAGTGATGCACGTGCGTTGCAATCGACAACCGAAAACGATCTTTCTATGGTCAAGTTATTTAAAGTTTATCTAAAAATTCCCGTTTTATTATTATCGGACGAAGAACAAATTAAAAGATTAAAACTAATGCAGAAAAATATTCCCATTCAGGTTGGTTTTCGATCGTGGGATGTTCATGTCTTGCCTTCTCTTCCTAGAACAACTAAATATAGTTGGACTGTAATGACAACTTCTGAAACTCAAAAACCACGTCAATTTTTATTAGGTTTTCAAACTAGAAGAAATTTACTAAACACATGCTCTTCCTATTTTGACCATTGTAACATTAAATCTATAAGAGTTTTTTTAAATTCAATTTTTTATCCCTATGAAATGCCAACTTCTGAAATTGCCATAAATGACTACAGCGAGTTATATGACATGTTTGTTAAATTTCGTAATGTATATTATCAGATCGATGATGTTCGTTCAGAGACTCTGGTTTCACGAGATGAATTTAAGTCTCATTGCCCGATTATTGTAATTAATTGTCTCGAACAAGTGGAAGCAGTGAAGACATCTTCAGTCGATGTGCGAATTGAAATCGAGGCAAGTGAGAATATACCTGAAGATACAACTCTTTATTGTGTTCTTATTCATGATCGTCAAATATCTTACAGACCATTAACGAATGAAGTAATTATCTAAACCAATATTTGCTAAGTTATAAGCAAGCAAGTAAACAAGTATTCTCACTTTAGTTGCAATCATGGAATTGACAACAACAAACTCTCCTTCTACTGATGCTGGCACGTGGAATAAGAAGCAACCAATAGTTGCAGACATTCGCAAGCTACCAAACGGCAGTTTGGAACTTGCTTACTGTATGTTAAATAACGGCAATATACCTTCATTCAGCCCCGTGATCACATGGGTTGCAGCATATTGTGAAAAAACTCTTTCTTCTTTTTTTGAGTCTATTAAGAATAAATATGATTATTTAGTTGTATATAATTTGCCACAGGAATTTTCTTTGTTTGCACTAAAAGCACTTTCCCCAGACTCATTATTCGATCTTAATACGATTGATGGAATGTCAGACCTAATGTTGAGGCATAGCCATCGTTTACCTACAGATTGTCCAAAACATTTACCATCTCTAGCAATGGGAAGCAATAGTTGTGCTAAATTCAATGTCAATGCTGTTCAACATTGGTTAAATTCTTCTGATGGCATCATGAAAATCGTGTGTTCGATAATAAACAAGTTTCGAAACAATGGACTTCGAGGTTTTAATAAGTTTGATTGGAACTACTTTCCTATAAACGTACTGACTATATATGAACCACAACGAATTCGTCTAGAGTGGGAACATCTACCAGATCATCTAAAGAGGAAATTTCAACTGTTTCATCTTCGCTGCAAATGTGACAACTGTAATCGCTATCTATAAAAGGTGATTAATTTAAATCTACTAGTGTCGTTGACAGCTATACATATTTTGTTTTTAGTTTGCTTTTTAACATAGTGTATATTTTTTGTCTACAGAAAATAATCATCTGGACAACTAAAAGAAGAAGATCATCTCAACACACCCACACTCATCTGGACAACTAAAAAAAAAAAGAATGAGATTACTTCAAGAGAAATAAAATTGTATTAATTGTAATTCTAAATGAATAAAGAAGAAAAGGTCTTTTGTACCATTTCATATTAAAGTTCTTATTAATGATCAATTACCTCCTCACTCTACATGTAAATAAAATAATAATATTGTTAGGTGAGGGATTCGAACCCTCGCTTTCAATTTCTGAAAATTAGATCTTAAGTCTAACGCCTTAGACCGCTCGGCCAACCCAACACATGCAAATCATGCATATTAGCCAACGTGTTTTGTTGATTCATCTCAGTTCACATTTAGCTTCGTGTGGTGAACATCTTTTCTTTGTGAAGTAAAGCAGCATCATGAAGTATTTTAATTGTGTAAAGTATTCCAAAAAAAAGTTAATGCAATTGATATTGAGTCAAAAAGAAATGAATTTAAAATCTGAAAGAGATCGGCTAAAAACATTTAAGAACTGGTCTTCAGACAGTTTTACGAACACTGCATGGTTAGCAGCGGCAGGATTTTTCTATTTTGGATATAAGGATATGGTTAGGTGTGCTTTCTGTAATCTGCAACTTAGTTATTGGGAAGAAGATGATGATCCGTTTGAAGAGCATAAGAAATGGGCTTTTTCTTGCCCCTACGTAAACAATATTTCTCCTAGCAAAGAATTGAAATGTGAATATGAAAGACTTAAAACTTTTCAAAATTGGCCTCTTGCCTGTCCAAACGAATTTTGTTTAGCATCAGCAGGATTTTATTATACTGGTCGTGGTGATAAGGTGAAATGTATATTCTGTAAGATTGAAATTGAAAATTGGAGGGAAAACGATAATCCTTTAAATGATCATGAAAAATGGGCGCCATATTGTCCATATATAAGAGGGTTTTACGTCGGCAACGTTGATTTAAATCCTGAAAATCCTACTATTATTCCATATAATACAAGTTATGATACGTGTGGAAGCAATATATTGTGCACTTTTAGCAAGAAATATGCCAATCACAGTATACCAGCGTAGCTCAATTCGGAATTTTCGGGGCAGCGGTAAGTTCCCCCACTCTGTGACCCACATATTTTGGATTAATTAGAGGATACACTTGCAAAAATAACAGCAAAATCAACTCCTATTTAAACACATTTAATTAATAAAATTAATGGCGCTACAAACACTTTAACAATTTAATTACTGACCCATAATCATCTACTTGTTCCAAATGAACAAGGAATCACAAATATAATAAAACAAATATTGTATTCAAACATATGGTTTCCACATAAACCAACAATTCCTACTTAGTCTTACTTCCATAAAGCATCACTATAAGTTTTATATAACTCCGAGCTCTTTTGGCTCCATGCTTTACATAATAATGGTGTCCTTCTTGTACACCTCAAACACTATCCTTTATATCTTCTTAATTCTCAAAAACAAATTTATAATTACATTTAAAATCTATGTTAATTATCTGACTCAATATTTTGGGCATGTCCACACATTCAGTTGTTATCATCTCTCTTTATTTCACAAATATATTAAGGTAATCAGGAAATCAATTGTGTACTCCAGAGCATGAAGATACTTGACACAGTCAAAAAACTATAGTTACTCCCGAAACTTAGTTGCCTTCAATTAACTCGTGGAATCCTACGTCTTTACATCATTACAATAGGGATTGTTATTTATCTCTTATATTTTATAAGACCATTATCATATAAGAAACTACGATCTGAACAGGCAAACGAAAATATCAATCTACAAGGACCTCGGTTCAACGCCCGGGTCGTTAACAACTTTAAACCCTCCTGGTGTATTCATTTCTCTTTACAACATCTTACGAGACGGTTTCCGGTCCCTCTCGTTCTAAGAGAGCTAGACCCTTATACTCGGGCGCGATTTATGACCCGTAGGGTGACGGCGACTCCCTGTCTAACCCACGTTAATAGCTTATTTCCAAGGCTTTCAAAACAGACCTTCACATTATATTCAGTTCTGGGGAGAGACCGGGCTTTACTGTACCGTACTCATTCAAACTACTATTCCTTTGGTTCAAAGACCACTTTCGTAACCTTGGCATTTATTAATTATGAGAGGGTCCTCATTGATTGGGAAGATTAATACACATTCAACGACGAAGAATTTAAGGGGCTTTTATCATAAGAAGATTCTGCGTTCGAATCTCTTCACGTGCCTCGGGAACCATTCCCTTACAGAGGACTTATACAAAATGCGATTTAAAGTCGGCCGTGGCCCATATGACATACGCTCAATAATACCATATATTAGCTCCCTTTCAAATACATACACAATGCCTCGTGATACTACGTCACAAATAGAGGACTTATACAATTATCAATTCACTGCAATCAACTACCCTCCATAAGTAATTTACCAAGTATTTTAACCACTACGCGTTCCTAGCGTGACATTTCAATATTATTGGCGCTCTTTTGCGCTATGCATTATTTTAAGCCGAAATGTCTTCCCAAGAACTGATAAATCTCATTAGTAACAATTCATATTATTTTAATTCTCATATTAATCTTTTCCGTTGCCGATAAATCGCTCCCTTTTTAAAATATTCCATTGAACATTATATCTTACACATATGTTAAGGCTTTAACGCTCTTATGTTCACATCAATTTATTTGATCTTTATTTAATATTTCCATATTTAGTTATTATTATTATCTTTATTCTTTACACAAGCTCAAAAGCTATTTCTTTCATATTTCAACATTACTTTATTTGAATATCTTTCATGATAATCACTGATATTTCGCTTGCTCTTATTACATTTGTTAAATACATTAACATTTTTATTCACTTATTTCCTCTACGGGATTTATTCTTTACATAATTATTTATGATTTCTCAAATTTCTATTATTGTTCAGACCGCGTTCTTGCTTATTCAGTATTTATTTATTAAAACACATCCCTTTTACTCAAAAACTCCGGTGGATTTGTACACAACCAATTTCTGACACCAAAATAGAATGAAATTCAGTACTCACATGTTATTAAGATCGTCCCATGATCTTTATTCTTGTGCGGTGCTTCATTTTGGGCCCACTTTAAACTTTTTACTCCATATTAAAGGAATTCATCTTATGTATAAACACTTTTTGACATATATTTAAAACACTTAACATTGACGACATTTTTATACACTGATGTGTCCCTTTTGAACACATAATAAACACTAAAAATATTAATTTAACACACAATCTTGATAATTTTTACACTTCACAATTCTTGATCACTAGGCCGTATTTCTGAGCCTATCACACGTGACCTTCTTAATTTCCCGTTTCCAAGGGTGAAATTTATTCGATGTCGGCTTCCTATCCTGCAGAATAACGAAAGTCTCGAAACATCTACTGTTCCCTGGAAATCCAACTTCTTCTACTCCTATCCTGGATGACCGGCTATTTATCTAGCTTGAACGGCTTCTTTGTAGATCTGTTTATCGATCCTAGCGAAAGTCTATTCGGATCGAGGTCTCCTCAATGACCTATAGATTTAGTCTATAGCAGCTAGTACTTCTCGAGTCTAGTACTTTTAGAATAGTTCGCCTGCTTTCTGGAGATAATGTTTATAGTCTCCTATCTTCTTTATTTGATCGGTTCTAACACTCCTACGTTTCTGATGTACGTTCCGAACCTTATTCTGTTCTTCCCTTTTTGGGTTCTTTTATTTAAATAACAGTTTATCTTTCTGGTAAGGTACTTCCGTACGTTATGATCTATTCGTTCGTCTATTTAACGACCTATCGCCTTTAAGTCCGACGTTCGCGGCCTGCTCTGCCTATATCTTACGAACTTTCACTATAACTTGTATACAGTCGGGCCTAAATCCTGTAACTAGGATTTTCCTAATATTTCAATACGGCGATACTTTAAATTTTCTTCTTGACCAATCCTTATGGAGGCAAGCAAGTCGTTAATACTGCGATGCCTATGGCTATCGGATATACTTCTGCGGTATAACACAGTGTTTCTTCCCTCGAGGAGTACTGGTAACTTTCCTCGATGTGACGCAGAGTTACGCCCCTCACGGGTTGTCAGAATAACTGCATGTGCTGATGATCCAGCGTCACGTCCCCCTGGACGGATTCGTACTGCGTGATGCGTGGCAACGCCCTCTCGGGCTGTTCGAGACTGCATAATTGGCTTGGTGAAGCCCGAAGCTTTATACTATTTTACTACAAAAAAATAAGACTCTAGCCTTTTCTGTGGTCAACTTCTAAAATAATGGTGCCACAAATATAAAAATTATTATTATTATAGAGAAAAAAGAACTTGACTTTCAAAACAAACGTCTCGCGGGCTTAGCTTTACCATCATCTGCAAATGATGCAGTAAACCTTATTGCAATGCAGCAACATACATCGAATATAAAAAAATATCTTGAGACCCGAATAACCGAAGTGTTACAACGAGTAGAATTCATTCTTGGTTTAGTGCGAGAATTTTCAGAAGATCACTTTCCGTATGATCAAGATACTCTCGACTTGGGTAACAAAAGAATAAGAAATGTTAACGATCCAATTCAAAATCAAGATGCGGTAACGTATTCTTTTCTTAAAACTCATGTAACAAATGAACTCGATGAAATTAAAAAATCTCTTTTGAATATAAACAGAGATGATGAAACTGTAGATATGTTAAATAGAAGAATAACAAACATATCTCAACCAATCGATTCGTTAGATGCAATAAACAAATATTACTTAGAAAACTTTGCTGCCTCTCGAAAGGATCTAGAAGACTTAATCACTAAATTTAATAAACAAAACTTTTTAAACGTAGACGATGGTGGAACTTTAAATATGATGAGTAAACGAATTACTCACGTAAACAATCCCATATACGATAACGATGTTGCAAATAAGACGTTTGTTGAACAATATGCCGCTTCCCAACGTGAATTTGATCAATTGAAACAAACTGTAAACAATCTACAACATCAAAAACAAACAAATGTTGAGTTTCCTGTTAACGACCAAGATGTGACAAATAAACGGTTTGTAGAACACTATGCTGCTTCACGAACTGAAGTTAATCAACTAAAAGAAATTTTAAGCAATTTACAAACTCGTATTGAGGGTGTTGCTAACAATCTCAATATTGTTAAAAAAGAAGATCTTGAAAGTTATGCTGCTGAATCCAAAGAAGAATATAACAAGTTCAAAACTGAACTGGAAAAAATTGAGCAAATGGTTAACAAAGAACCACTCGAAAGTTTTACTGCATCCAAAGAAGAATATGGTATATTAAAAGATGAAGTAAAGAAAAAGAACTTATCGAAATTTATTCTGAAATTCTCCAACACACCATCAATCCATTCACCAGTATACACGCTTCATAATCATAACATACAGTACCAACTTCCCTACAAAGGCGTATTAAAACCAATTTTTGTTTCACCAAGATCTCCAATTGTGTATGCAATTTTAAATATACGTCAAGAGATTGAACTGGATGGCAGTGATATTGTTGTTGAAGAGCAAGATGAAATTCAGTTTCGACTTAGAGACCCTAAAAAACATAAAACTGATGATCTTCCTCTTCAAATCGATTTTGAATATACTATAAATAAGTAAAACAACCACAATTTCCGTTTAGTCATGGAGAAGAGCTCGAAGATTAAAGCTGAAAGTCGAGTAAAGGATAAACTTTCTCGCTTAAAAAAAGATGTTAAAGACAAGTATCTTTCACTTCAAAATGATGTTAGACGTAAAGAATTAGATATAGAGACTAACTTTAAACCAGTAACAAGTTCATTAAATCAACTTGTAGCTATTGCTAATACGTCAACTCAAAATAAAGAAAATCGAAAAAGAAAAGGAAAATATGACGATTCTGAATCCACTGCTACTTCAGACGAAGAAGATGGAGATAGCATCAAAATAATTTCACTACTTAACCGCTACTTTGATCCGTTCATTAAACAAAACGTGGATAGAAAATATGGTATAACGATAAGAAATGATAAACAATACTTGGGACGCGAACGAGTTTTCTTTGATAAAAAGTGGATAAAAGTTGGTGGTGAAAAATTTCCTATTACAGAAGGTCTACTTGAATTGATTCAAAGGAAAGTACCAGACCCCACTCTAATAGATAGGAGTGATTTAAGTTCATATTTGAAATTATTAAATGTTTCAAACGTGCACAAAAGAAATTATACAAGCAATGCAGCTCCAAGAGGAACGCAATCTTATAAGTATAGACATATAATTGAACCCCTTCTCACTGAAGACATAGATAGAATTATAAAAACAGCAGATGAAAATGAAGAAGAAGCAAATACTACGATGCATACTGGATATGGTAAAAAAAAAAAACATCGCGCCACAAGCCATTTGGAAATTTGAAGGCGGAAACAATATTGAATTCGTTCACTGGAATGAACCAAACAAATTGGTATCAAGACTTAAAAAATTAATTGCATCGAAAGCTGCAGGTCACACAGGACTCGACAGCGAAATCTTTGCAATTGAAGAAGAACTAAGAAATGCAGGATATATTGAATAAAAATTCAATCGTTTGTAAAACAATGCACAGTATGTTATAAAACATTGTTTGGAAAATAACTATGAACGAAATCAGACGAGAAATTGCAAAAGAACTTCACGCACCGCTTAGAAAAAAGTTTAAAAGACGACGTGTTATTAGCAAAGGAATCGATGACCTCCATGAAGCTGACCTTGTGGACATGTCCAAACTTGCAGAATGGAATAATGGATTTAAATATTTATTAACCATTATTGACGTTTACTCGAAATATGCATGGGCAATTCCTCTTAAAACCAAAAAAGGAAGTGAGATTGTAAAAAGCTTAAAATTTGTTTATTCTCAAAGTAAAAGATTGCCGAATTATTTTCACACCGATCGAGGAACGGAATTTTATAACAGTGAATTCAAAACATGGTCTCAGAAACAAAATCTAAAGCATTATTCCACTGGGAGCTCCATTAAAGCGAGCGTGGTAGAAAGATTTAATCGAACTCTTAAGGAATCGATGTGGAAAGAATTCACAACACGAGGTTCATACCGATGGGTACTTATTTTGCCTGAGTTATTAGTAAAGTATAATCACAAAATACATCGCAGCATCGGCATGAAACCTATTGATGTAAAAAGAAACAATCCACCCAGCTTGCCAACACAATATAATGAAACTTTAAGAAAACCAAAATATAAAATCGGTGACATTGTAAGAATATCAAAAATCAAGAAACACTTCACTAAGGGGTACGAGGCTAATTGGACAACAGAATTATTTACAATTTATAAAGTTCAAAATACTAATCCACGAACATATCTTTTAAAAGATAATAAAAATTTGCAGATATTCGGAGCGTTTTATGAAGCAGAGTTACAACGAACAAAACATCCTAATATTTACTTAGTCGACAAAGTACTACGTAGAAAAGGAACCCGAGCCTTCGTATCTTGGCTTGGATTCGATTCAACTCACAACTCATGGATCCCCAACAAAAATATCTTCTAATTACAACACTGTAAGTTTTTTTTTAATTCCACGCAAAAATATTATTATTATTATTATTATTATTATTATTATTATTATTATTAATATGTCTCTATATATATTTTTCAGCTCACTAAAACCAACACACGCAAGAAAGAAAAGAATGATTGTACTTACCCGTGCACAAGACCAGCATATTTCAACTCTGCAAACAACACAGCATTTTCAATTCTCCGCAGCTTGTTGGAAAAAGAACTACTTACCACTTTAAGAACGAAGATCATATCATTTTTCACTATTTCATATTTATATAATTAATGTAAACCACAAATGATCAAATATATTTTTTTTTTTTTAAATTTACACTGCACATTTCAATCCACTGTCCAACGTCCATTTAATTTAATTTAAAATTTGAACATCATCATCATCATCATCATCATCATCATCATCATCTTCTTCTTCTTCTTCTTCTTCTTCTTCTTGTTGGTCTTCTTCTTCTTCTTCTTCTTCTTCCACTCGATGTTCTTCTTCTTCTTCCATTCGATGTTCTTCTTCTTCTTCTTCCACTTCTTCCATATGCTCTTCCTCTAATGACCGATCAAACACGGCCATTAGCTCTTCCGCCAATGTAGGATCAAACGCGTTGAAATTCATCAAGCCGATGGTTCTCAGCTTGTCAATAATAATATTGACATTGTGTAATGTCACCCCGTTGAAAATCATTTCACGGCAGTGGCGCTGATCTCTCATCAGCTCGAATATTTCGGCGCTAAAAAGCTCCTTTTCGCCGGGTGTTAAAGTGTTATACCACACCTCCTCCTCTATTTTCGTCGCACTGACGATAAAATGCAACCCTTGTTTCAGGGCACTTTCCGCAAACAACATAATGTGTCGCAATTTCATCAACTTTTCAATCAACCCCTCGCACAGACTCATGATGTTGCAGATAATGATACCTAACTACTGCTCCATAGCAATCTCCTCTTATATATATATTAAGAAGTTAGAGCGCCAAAAAAGCTCTTTAAAACATTTCACATGAAGCTCTGGGAACCGACATCCAATCTCGTTCTCGCATTAAAAATTACAGACTTGACTAATGACGTCTAGGAATCTAAAAACATAACAGATCGAAATTCAGTTCACACACTCGAAGTTATACATGCCATATAAAACACTTTAACCAGATTGAGATCATGAAGCAAGCCAGAACACAAGAAATGTTAACATCATTTAAATTAAACAGACATAACATAGCGACAACGAGTAACACATGTCCACTCCCACGCTCTGGTGATATATATACTGTACTTAAACAGAGTCTAGCTTAACAACAACACTTCACTTATTTAGCGAGCGCGAGCAAAAAACTTTAACTACCATGCGTCACATGTGCAGAGTGAGCTGGCTGGTCTCACGGCTCGCCCACACGGCGCGAGCAATAAAAAACGGAACATATGCTTGCCACATGTCTGGTAGCGAGCCGGCTATGTCGACCGCCTCGTCGCACACTCTCATTCAAAAGTTATGACACCCAAGACTCTCTCCAATTCCTTGAACAATTACCAAAATATAATTCAATAATCAATCAATAATTAATAGCCATGATACACAACTGACCTCTGCTGTCCTCTCCATGCGAACACAAGGCATGGTGGTCATCCTAACCATTAGCCATTCACCTGATCCCACCTGGACCACGTGCTCGCTCTAAGGACCCACGACGTCATCAGGATTACGCAATTTCTGGTCATGATTATGCAATATTCAAAGTGAAGCGAACTGTACTACTTACAATGGTTGTTTTTGACAGTCTTTCACGATGTGAACACCATGAGAGGTAATAGTCAACTGGTGATATTCTAGCTGAGGGTCCTCTAATATACCCCTTGGTAAGAGTAACAGCTGCTTACTGCTTATGACAAGGCTGTACACTTGTCGGTGAGACAGTCTTTCACAATGTGAACACTGTAAAAGGTCATAGTAAACTGAACATATTCTTACACCCTACTCAAGGTTATCAGGTACTTACTGCATATCAAAAGGCTGTACAATCATGTGTGTTAGGCACTCTTTCTTGCTAAGGACCCCAATATTCCCTACACAAGGCTACACATGTTCGTTATGTACACTTAGTAGTTAATTGTATATTCAATTCTTATACAAAGCTTACACAGCACGTTTTTCATGAGGTAAAACTTTGTTAAATAGCTGCATGCGACACGCAAAGTATGTTTCCGCTATCTAGCGGTAACTATGAGGACTACTTGAACGACCAGCATGCTACCTGGCGATCCATTTCAACATTCACACACTGAACGACCAGCATGCTATCTAGCGGTCGATATCAATACTCGCTCAACTACCCGCATGCTACCTATCGGTCAATATGACAACTCACTCAACTATCTCTATGCTACATGGCTTTTTTTGTCAGATTTTTGTTGGCTTTTTTGTTGGCTTTTATGGCATTTTTGTTGGATTTGATGGCTTTTGTATTCGCTCTCTCACATTTGCTCTTGCTTGTTTGGGCTTATTTGGTCTTGGAAAGTATGTCAGTCCTTTTTATGGCTGCATAATGTTTGTAAGCAGCAACAACGACAACAACAACACAAAAAATTTAAAACAAATCAAAAAAACTCTAAGGTTTATCAATTACTCTCAACTCTTACACTTACCTCTATCCCATGCCTAGTCAAAAAATAGTGTATTTTTCAAATTTTTCAAAAAATATTTGTAAAGTAGGCTATATCACTAAACTAAAAATCCTAAAAAACATATATTAACTCCAACACTCTCAGTCCAAAAATAGTGTATTTTTCAAATTTTCTAAAACATATTTCCAAAGTGGGCTATATTTCAAAAATTAAAAGTTTACAAAAATGTTCGTTTGACATAAATGAATGGCCCTTGCCCCTCCCCTTCTACCGCCGTACCAAGTCCCAGGTCTCCAGGACAAAAAAAATTGAGAATGGGTTATATTTCAAAAATTAGGAGTTTTACAAAAACGTTTGTCGGTCGTAAATCAATGGTCTTTACCTCCTCTACGCCCCACACTAAGTCTCAGCTCTCTAGGACCACGAAAATAAAATTTTGAAAATGGGCTATATTTCCAAAATTCGGAATTCTACAAAAACGTTTGCCTGACATAAATGAATGGCCCTGACCCCCTCTATCCCCAAACCAAATTTCAAGCCTCTAGGACAAAACAAAATTAATTTTGAAAATAGGCTATATTTCCAAAATTAGAAATGTTACAAAAATGTTTGTTTGACATAAATTAATTGTCTTTACCTCCTCTAGCACCATGCTAAATTTCTAGTTTCTAGGACAAAAGAAAATTAATTTTGAAAAATGGTCACTATTATGGAAACTAGCAATTCTACAAAAAAGTTTTTTAACATAGATGAATGGTCTCTATCATCTCTACCAGCAAACCAAGTTCCAGGTCTGTAGAACAAAAATGAAAAACGTTCAATAGGGAAAGTAGGCGATTTTTCATAAAACCAAACATTCTAAAAATGTTGTATAGGCTTAAAAGAATGGGCTCTATGTCCTTTATTTTATAAAAAAAAATCTTTTATTTTTTACATTTTTTTTGAAAAAAGTTCAATTTTGAAATTTTTATATTTTGGAAAATAAAGAGTTTACAAAAACTTTTGTTTGACATAAATGAATGGCCCTGACCCCATCTACCAACAATATCAATTTCAAGTCGCTATGAAAAAAAAATAACAGGGGGTAGGGGGAAGACGGGCTCTGCCCACTTCCTTCGCCACTCCCTCTGACGTCACATTTCGGGGCGGGGCCAGAACCCATCTCGCCCCCTACTTTAATTTTCTGTCCTAGCGACGTGAAATTTATTTTGGTGGTAGATGGGGTCAGGGCCATTAATTTATGTCAAACAAATTTTTTTGTAAACTCTTTAGTTTCCAAAATATAAACATTTCAAATTGAACTTTTTTCAAAAACATGTAAGAAATAAAAAAGTTTTTTATAAAAAATAAAGGACATAGAGACCATTCTTTTAAGCCCCTACAAGACTTTCTAGAATGTTTGGTTTTATATAAAATCGCCTACTTTCCCAATTGAACTTTTTTCACTTTGTTCTACAGACCTGGGACTTTGTTTACAGGTAGAGGGGATAGAGACCTTTCATTTATGTTCTACACACTTTTTTGTAGAATTGCTACTTTCCAAAATAGTGACCATTTTTCAACATTCAATTTCTTTTGTCCTAGAAACTTGAAATTTGGTACGGTGCCAGAGGAAGTAAAGACAATTGATTTATGTCAAAGAACCATTTTTGTAGAATTCCCAATTTTGGAAATAAAGCCCATTTTCAAAATTTTATTTTTGTTGTCCTAGAGAGCTGAGACTTAGTGTGCGGGGTAGAGGGGGTAAAGACCATTGATTTACGTCAGACAAACGTTTTTGTAAAATTCCTAATTTTGGAAATATAAACCGTTTTCAAAATTTATTTTTGTTGTCCTAGAGACCTAAGATTTGGTACGGCGGTAGAGGGTGGGGGCAAAGGCCATTCATTTATGTCAAACAAACATTTCTCTAAACTTTTTAATTTTGGAAATATAACCCACTTTGGGAATATGTATTGGAAAATTTGAAAAATACACTATTTTTGGACTGAGAGTGGTATTGAAGTAGGTGTTGGAGTTACAATTTAGGATTTTTAGTTTAATGATATAGCCTACTTTCCAAATATTTTTTGAAAATTTTGAAAAATACACTACTTTGTGACTAGGCATGGGATAGAGGTAAGTGTAAGCGTTGAGAGTCATTGATAAACCTTAGAGTACTTTGGATTTTTTTGGAATTTTGTGTGTTGTTGTTGTTTTTGTTGTTATGTTGTTGTTGTTTGAGTCTTCAGTCTTTTGACTGGTTTGATGCAGCACTCCATGCCTCCCTGTCCTGAGCTAATCGTTTCATCTCTACATAGCTACCACACCCTACATCCGAGGCAATCTGTTTAACATATTCTAACCTTGGTCTACCCCTACAGTTCTTGTCCTCGACCCTTCCTTCCATAACTAAGCTTGCTATTCCTGGGTGTCTTAGTATGTGTCCTACCAACCTATCTCTTCTCTTCATTAGCAGTCGCCAGAAACATCTCTCCTCTCCCACTCGCCTTAATACCTATTCGTTTGTAACCCTATCTACCCATCTGATCTTCATCATTCTCCTGTAACACCACATTTCAAATGCCTCAATTCTCCTCTTTCTGCTGCACCAATAGTCCAAGTTTCACTTCCATAGAGTGCCACGCTCCAGACAAAGGCTTTCAAAAATGACTTCCTAATACCTAAATCTATATTCGATGTCAACAGATTCCTTTTTTGTAGAAAGGCTTTCCTTGCCTGAGCCAACCTACTTTTTATATCCTCTTTGCTTCGTCCATCACTGGTTATTCTGCTTCCTAAGTAACAGAAGTCTCCTACTTCCTTCAGCTTTTCACCTGTCAATTTGATCTCCATAGAGGTTTCTGATTTATTTCGGCTGCATTCCAGTATTTTTGTTTTACATTTATTAATTTTCATCATGAAGTCCTTCCGTAAGACGGAATCCATACCATTCAATAACTCATTCAAATCCTCAGGCTTGTCGGCCAAGATGACGATGTCATCAGCAAATCTCAGAGTTGAAATTATTTCTCCTTGAATCTTCACTCCCACTTTAACTTTTTCTCCGATTTCCTTGATTGCTTGTTCAATGTAAAGATTGAAAAGTATGGGTGATAAGTTGCAGCCTTGCCTTACACCTTTCTGAATACCAGCTTCTCTCTCATGTCCTTCAACTCGAACGACTGCTGCCTGGTTTCTGTATAGATTGTATATCACCCTCCTATCCCTGTACTTTATTCCAATCGATTTCAAAATGTCAAACAATTTAGTCCAATCAACGTTATCAAAAGCCTTTTCTAAGTCTACAAAAGCCATGAACGTTCTCTTATCTTTCCTTATTCTACCTTCCACAATCAGCCTAAGACTTAGTACAGCTTCCCTTGTTCCTACATTTCTCCTGAAACAAAAGTGGTCTTCACACAACTCCAATTCTATCTGGCTCTCAATCCTCTTGTAAATTATTATAGAAAGGATCTTTGAAGCATGAGTAATCAAGCTGATTGTACGGTAATCTTCACATCTGTCAGCTCCCACTTTCTTTGTTATAGGGATGATTACATTCTTCTTGAAATCAGGGGGTACCTCACCTGTCTCATAAATCCTACACACCAAGTGAAATAACCTGATCAGACCTTCCTCTCCTATGCAGCGTAGCAACTCAATCGGTAAATCATCTCTGCCTGGTGCTTTGTTCCTGCTTAAGTCTTCCAAAGCTCTATCAAATTCTGATCTCAATATTAAATCTCCTTTCGCATCCTCATCAATTTCCTCCTCCCTTTCCATTACATGATTCTCAATCTCCTTTCCCTTATACAAACTCTCTATGTAAGCTTTCCATCTCTCAACCTTTTCTTCCTTATCTGTTAGAGGCTTTCCATTTGTGTCCTTAATATTACAGCACTTAGTCTTCTTTTCCCCAAAAGTATTCTTAATCCTTCCATAAGCTGTGTCTACTTTTCCTAATTTCAGACAATTTTCTATACCAGCACATTTCTCTTTCAACCATTCTTCTTTCGCTTCCTTGCACTTCTTGTTAACCTCATTTCTCAGACGTCTGTATTCTGCTTTCCCCTTTTCATCTCTTACATTCTTGTGCTTCCGCCTTTCATCCATCAATTCGAGTATATCCTGAGTGATCCACGGTTTTGTACCTATTCTCTCTCTCCTACCAAAGTTTTCTTCTGCGGATTTTGTTATTTCATTCTTCAAAAGTGCCCATTCGTCTGCAATTGAAGTTTGTTTAGGGTTTTTCATTAGTCCTTCCTTAATACTCTTCTTGAATCTTTCGTTTACATCCTTCTCTTTCAGTCTGTCTATTGCCCACCCTTTTGGCTTTTCACTTTTCTTCAGTTTCTTCAACTTTAATCTGCATTTCATTACAACCAGATTGTGGTCAGAGTTTATGTCAGCACCAGGATATGTTTTACAATCCAAAATCTGGTTTCGAAACCTCTGCTTGACCATAATGAAGTCGATTTGGTAACGCCCTGTATCTCCTGGTCTCATCCATGTGTAAATTCTTCTATTGTGGTTATTGAATAAGGTGTTAGCTATGAACAACTCATGCTCAGTGCAGAATTCTACCAGCCTGCTTCCTCGATCATTCCTTTCACCTAATCCGAAATCTCCTACTATCTTCCCTTCTCTCCCTTTTCCTACCACAGCATTCCAATCTCCCATTACTATAACATTTTCATCACCCTTGATATACCTCAGAATTTCGTCTATTTCATCGTAGACCTTTTCAACATCCTCATCATCAGCTTGACTGGTAGGCATATAGACTTGTACCACTGTGGTGCAGGTAGGTTTAGTATTTATTTTTGCTACAATAATCCGTTCACTATATTGCTCATAATATTCCACCCGCTGTCCATGTTTCCTACTCAATATGAGGCCAACCCCTGCTTGGCCATTGTTTGATTTAGTGCTAATGACCCTATAGTCTCCTGACCAATAGTCCTGTTTTTCCTTGTTGTTATTGCAGCTTACAAACATTATGCTGCCATAAAAAGACTGACATGCTTCCCAAGGCCAAATAAGCCCCAACAAGCAAGAGCAAATATGAGAGAGCTAATACAAAAGCCAAAAAAAGCCAACAAATATGCCAACAAAAGCCAACAAAAGCCAACAAAAGCCAACAAAATGCCAACAGAAACCTGACAAAAAAAAGCTCTACAATGGTTGTTTTTGACAGTCTTTCACGATGTGAACACCATGAGAGGTAATAGTCAACTGGTGATATTCTAGCTGAGGGTCCTCTAATATACCCCTTGGTAAGAGTAACAGCTGCTTACTGCTTATGACAAGGCTGTACACTTGTCGGTGAGACAGTCTTTCACAATGTGAGCACTGTAAAAGGTCGTAGTCAACTGAACATATTCTTACACCCTACTCAAGGTTATCAGGTACTTACTGCATATCAAAAGGCTGTACAAACATGTGTGTTAGGCACTCTTTCTTGCTAAGGACCCCAATATTCCCTATACAAGGATACACATGTTCGTTATGTACACTTAGTAGTTAATTGTATATTCAATTCTTATACAAAGCTTACACAAGCACGTTCATGAGGTAAAACCTTGTTAAATAGCTGCATGCGACACGCAAAGTATGTTTCCGCTATCTAGCGGTAACTATGAGGACTACTTGAACGACCAGAATGCTACCTGGCGATCCATTTCAACATTCACACACTGAACGACCAGCATGCTATCTAGCGGTCGATATCAATACCCGCTCAACTACCAGCATGCTACCTATCGGTCAATATGACAACTCACTCAACTATCTCTATGCTACATGGCTTTTTTTGTCAGATTTTTGTTGGCTTTTTTGTTGGCTTTTATGGCATTTTTGTTGGATTTGATGGCTTTTGTATTCGCTGTCTCATATTTGCTCTTGCTTGTTGGGGCTTATTTGGTCTTGGAAAGTATGTCAGTCCTTTTTATGGCTGCATAATGTTTGTAAGCAGCAACAACGACAACAACAACACACAAAATTCAAAAAAAAAAAAAACTGTAAGGTTTATCAATTACTCTCAACTCTTACACTTACCTCTATCCCATGCCTAGTCAAAAAATAGTGTATTTTTCAAATTTTTCAAAAAATATTTGGAACGTAGGCTATATCATTAAACTAAAAATCCTAAAAAGACTTATGTTAACTCGAACACTCTCAGTCCAAAAATAGTGTATTTTTCAAATTTTCTAAAACATATTTCCAAAGTGGGTTATATTTCCAAAATTAAAAGTTTACAAAAATGTTCGTTAGACATAAATGAATGGCCCTTGACCCTCCCCTTCTACCGCCATACCAAGTCCCAGGTCTCCAGGACAAAAAAATAAAATTTTGAGAATGGGTTATATTTCAAAAATTAGGAGTTTTACAAACACGTTTGTCTGTCGTAAATCAATGGTCATTACCCCCTCTACGCCCCACACTAAATCTCAGCTCTCTAAGACAACAAAAATAAAATTTTAAAAATGGGCTATATTTCCATAATTAGGAATTCTACAAAAACGTTTGCCTGACATAAATGAATGGCCCTGACCCCCTCTATTCCCAAACCAAATTTCAATCCTCTAGGACAAAACAAAATTAATTTTGAAAATAGGCTGTATTTCCAAAATTAGAAATGTTACAAAAATGTTTGTTTGACATAAATTAATTGTCTTTACCTCCTCTAGCACCATGCTAAATTTCAAGTTTCTAGGACAAAAGGAAATTAATTATGAAAATTGGTCACTATTATGGAAACTAACAATTCTACAAAAAAGTTTTTTAACATAGATGAATGGTCTCTATCATCTCTACCAGCAAACCAAGTTCCAGGTCTGTAGAACAAAATTGAAAAACGTTCAATAGGGAAAGTAGGCGATTTTTCATAAAACCAAACATTCTAAAAATGTTGTATAGGCTTAAAAGAATGGTCTCTATGTCCTTTATTTTATAAAAAAAATTCTTTTATTTTTTACATTTTTTTTGAAAAAAGATCAATTTTGAAATTTTTATATTTTGAAAAATAAAGAGTTTACAAAAACTTTTGTTTGACATAAATGAATGGCCCTGACCCCATCTACCAACAATATCAATTTCAAGTCGCTATGAAAAAAAATAACAGGGGGTAGGGGGAAGACGGGCTCTGCCCACTTCCTTCGCCACTCCCTCTGACGTCACATTTCGGGGCGGGGCCAGAACCCATCTCGCCCCCTACTGTAATTTTCTGTCCTAGCGACGTGAAATTTATTTTGGTGGCAGTGGCGGCCGGTGGAATGTAAAGCTGGGTGTTGCACCAACATTTCTGATGTCGCAATTTTATATGAGAAGTTTACACATGTAACAAAAATCAATTAACGTTAGATAAACTACATTTCTATAAAAACTGAAATACATGGGTTTTCCAAAATAACTGTACGTTCGACAAATAGACAAATTTTAATGGCTCTTTTGGGCTTCTTCCAATAGGAATTCATAAAAAATCATATGTATGTATTTACGCCCTATGCCTGAGTTAATTGGAAGAATTTAAAACACAGCAGGTTGTCTAAGGATAATAAACATTCTCAGCATAAAAACATGGCAACCGAAAAGTTTGTACGTTACAAAAAATGATATTACTAACAAAGACGGGCACATATTCTGCATAAGGATAGGTTGTTTTTTTTACTATAGCTTGAACCCCATCAGAGGAACCAGCCATGAAGTGCGCTCTGTCATACGTCTGCGCAATTCATTTTTGCGGAGTTTCATTCAATTTCTGCTTCTTTAATTAATCCAGTAAACACGCTGCTAATGTGTGTGCATCATGTTTTGTTTGCCTCTTACTACGTAACTTATCGGTACACAACAGCCATCTGAAATATGTTTGAAATATCACTAGTTTCATCTGCTATAATGGCTAAAATTTCCGATTCCCTTATTTGCTTTGATACTTCTTCTTGGCAAACCACCAACATAATCTGTAAAATTTAATTTTGAATTGTTTTGGACATTCCTTTGAAAACAGTTGCCCTTACCAAAATGACCTTTAACACAGCATCCAACTCAACGCTAAAATTAATTAGTTCTCTCAAAACACCTGGATTTGTTGATGTTACACTTTATCATGATCACGCAAGGCCAGTTCGAAAGAGCCACAGAAACGAATACAGTTTATTACAATATTTAACACATACCTATTGTGCCTAACTTCTTCGTTATATTCCGCAATTTACCTTCTATAGACACTGTCCAATTGTGCAGCTTCGTTAACAGTTCCAAAAGTGTCATTTTCAAACAGCTGAAGATTGGTTGGTTCCTCAGTTTAGGAGCTGCGACAACGCGGTCATATCCTGTACTTTGGGTGTGTGGAGAATCTGTCTGATAACCGGTGTTAATTGTGATGGCTGTATAAGTGAGTGTCATCTGTTTTTAATTCAAGTGCGGACTGCAGACATTGAATTTCAAGCAGTTCCTACTTTTGGCGCCAAAGGCCACCGTAAACGACTACTAGTTCAGAACTTGGTTACTACACGCCATCGCAGTCGGCTCCTGGCGACGAACGTTGGAACCTAAGAGCGTTGTTCAAATTTTTAACGTATAATTTAGCTTCACACAGGTGTAATTAGTGGAAGATTCTTTAACATGCCATAAATCTATGACATGGGACCGCCGGCTTTACTTCCCCTCCGAAGGAATGCATACTGAGGGATTTTTAACGCTCTTAAAAATCCGACGACTTCGGCCGGGTTTGAACCCGCGATCTTGGACATAGAGGCTCAGCATGCTACCAACTACGGCACCAAAGCCACAGAGCTGAAGATTCATGTTTCTTTATTTTAGGGATTAATTTCCGTAACTCCTATTTTGGTCCACGCGGATTCTCCACCAACAAACATGGAAAACAGAATAAAGCGTTTTTAATATCGCATTCACATAACCAATTATTATTGCCTTAAATATATCCTTTAAACGCCCTCGTAGCCTATACTTATATTTTGGACAATACTTATCTGGTAATGGTCTACCGAGTGTTTTTACTGTGAGTTTATCGTCATCAGGGAGCTGGGAAAGCTGTCTAACTAGTAAATTACTTGCTCTATTAATTTTCACTTACACTCCACAATACAATTAATGTTTCAAACTAAACATTCCGTTTAAATAAAATACTAACTTACAAGATGCACAGATGATACATCTGGGTGCTATATCGGAAAGTGGCGCGAAAGGCAAACTAACAAAACACTGAATTTTGCTAGCCTGAAATTTCGTAGTGAATGCATAGTAGTGAATCAACCAAACAATAATAATACTAATAATAATGCACGGTTATGTATCTGCCTGGAACCAAAATACTCATTCAACTAAATACAGAACTAATCGCAACCCAAATCCCGCAAGAACAAGAGTGGTAAAAGCAAACATAAACCGCCACAGTACACCAACAATACGTCGCAAAATAGTTCAGCCGATTATCTACTGTACTTATAGCAATGGTGGCGTTCTTAGGCTCGCTTCACAGAACAATTGACAAAAATATTAAATGAAGTTATGATGAGATCACATCTAAAAACAAGATGTTCAGTAAAGAACATATAGCCTACTTTCTCCTAAATGCATGGGTATTGTTATAACTCTTTGTCCTTTTCAAGGAGTATAAGTGAATGTTGGTTGTAGTAGCTTGTTGAAATACAACGTGCTATAGGGATATTAAACATGAATATGAGGTGCCCTTTGCTAGTGCTACCTCTGTACCAAATTTCGTTCAATTCGGTTTCGCCGTGTTTGAATTGATAGGGGGAATCGATTTGCACACATACTTGGCCACCATCTGCAAACTATTGGGCTGATGTTCTTGCAGTTTGGTCAGAATATGTTTCCCACATAAAGATATGGTGTTGCAAAATTTGGTAGAGACTAGATTATTAGGTTGGTCGTAATTACATTTTAGCTTTTAACATTTGGGTGGCCGCGATTACGTTTCCGTCAAGATAGCGGTGATATAAAACATGACACTGAGGTGCCTCTTGCTAGTGCTACCTCTGTACCAAATTTCGTTCATTCGGTTCCACCGTGTTCGAATTAATAGGGGGAATCAATTTTGACATAAAGATGGCCGCCATCCGCAAACTATTAGGCTAATGACCTATTAGATTGGTCAAAGGATGCTCCCTCCATAAAGGTATGTTGTTGCAAAGTTTGGTAGAGATCGAATGGTTATGTTAGTCGTAATTTGATTTAAGCTTTGAACATTCGTGTGGCCGCCATTACGTTTCAGTCAAGATGGCGGCGATATAAAACATGATACTGAGGTGCCCTTTGCTAGTGCTATCTCTGTACCAAATTTCGTTCCATTCTGTTTCACCGTGTTTGAATTAATAGGGGGAATCGATTCTGACACAAAGATGGCCGCCATCCGCAAACTATTAGGCGAATGACCTATTAGATTGGTCAAAGGATGCTCCCTCCATAAAGGTATGTAGTTGCAAAATTTGGTTGAGATCGGATGATTAGGTTAATCGTAATTTGTTTTAAGCTTTGAACATTCGTGTGGCCGCCATTACGTTTCAGTCAAGACGGCGGCGATATAAAACATGACACTGAGGTGCCCTTTGCTAGTGCTACCTCTGTACCAAATTTCGTTCCATTAGGTTCCTCCGTGTTCGAATTAATAGGGGGAATCAATTTTGAAATAAAGATGGCCGCCATCCGCAAACTATTAGGCTAATAACCTATTAGATTGGTCAAAGGATGCTCCCTCCAAAAAGGTATGTTGTTGCAAAGTTTGGTAGAGATCGGATGGTTATGTTAGTCGTAATTTAACTTAAGCTTTGAACATTTGTGTGGCTGCCATTACGTTTCTGTCAATATGGCGGCGATATAAAACATGACACTGAGATGCCCTTTGCTAGTGCTACCTCTGTACCAAATTTCGTTCCATTCGGTTTCACCGTGTTTGAATTATTAGGGGGAATTGATTTTCACACAAAGATGGCCGCCATTCGCAAACTATTAGGCTTATGACCTATTCATTTGGTCAAAGGATGCTTCCTCTATAAGGGTATGTTGTTGCAAAATTTGGTAGAGATCGGATGATTAGGTTAATCGTAATTTGATTTAAGCTTTGAACATTTGTGTGGCCGCCATTACGTTTTCGTCAAGATGGCGGCGATATAAAACATGACACTGAGGTGCCTTTTGTTAGTACTACCTCTGTACCAAATTTCGTTCCATTCGGTTGCACCGTGTTCGAATTAATAGGGGGAATCGATTTTCACACAAAGATGGCCGCCATCCGCAAACTATTACTCTGATGACCTATTAGTTTGGTCAAAGGATGCTCCCCCCATAAAGGTATGTTGTTGCAAAATTTGGTAGAGATCGGATGATTAGGTTAGTCGTAATTTGATTTAAGCTTTGAACATTTGTGTGGCCGCCATTACGTTTCCGTCAAGATGGCGGCGATATAAAACATGACACTGAGGTGCCTTTCGTTAGTACTACTTCCGTACCAAATTTCGTTCCATTCGGTTGCACCGTGTTCGAATTAATAGGGGGAATCGATTTTCACTCAAAGATGGCCGCCATCCGTAAACTATTACGCTGATGACCTATTGGTTTGGTCAAAGGATGCTCCCCTCATAAAGGTATGTTGTTGCAAAATTTGGTAGAGATCGGATGATTAGGTTAGTCGAAATTTGATTTAAGCTTTGAACATTTGTGAGGCCGCCATTACGTTTCCGTCAAGATGGCGGCGATATAAAACATGACACTGAGGTGTCCTTTGCTAGTGCTACCTTTGTACCAAATTTCGTTCAATTCGCATTCACCGTGTTCGAATTGATAGGGGGGGACAGACATTCAGAGTACACACACTCACACACACACAGACACACACACACACACACACACACACAGACACACACACAGACTCACACACACACATACACACACACAGACAGACACACTTTTTTCGCCCTGTGTTGATCTCATAAGTCTACTTTCATTTTTTGCAAAAATCGAATGTAGGCTAATAATTGGGTGTGAACCAACTAATGTCTCCCTATGAAATTCCGATATTTGTATTGTTGTGGGTGGTGTAGCATTCCCTAGTGGTGTAGGAAAGAAACTACCCTTCATGGGCAGATGACCTCGTAGTTCCGCCCTTTAAAACAACAGTAACTAACCAACTAAACTACCCTTCGCGGGGTAAGAGAAATCGAGGGTGTTGTCATTTCCAAAGAGTGGTGTAGCCTAACGGTGCCATTTGGAACTGAGTGTTGCCAGGGGGCTGGCAGCTCGTCTGCAACTCCCTACTACCCATGCTGGCCAGCAAGCATGTACAAGCTTGGCCTCGTCCTGTACGCCGCGCTGTCTACTTGGGAGTCGCAACAAGAGAGCTAACCCCCTGGAGTTTGATTTGAAGGCGGCAGCCTTTATAGGTACAGTGTGAAGCATTACGATAAATAATAACAAAATATCGATGATTTAAACACATTTTTGAGTGCATTAGATCTATAAAACTAAAACATTAAAGGAAAAAAAAAACGACGAATTAGTTGTAAAATTATTGGGAGTTGTGCAACGCTGCAACAATATCACCAGCCGCCCTTGTTTGGTGGTAGATGGGGTCAGGGCCATTAATTTATGTCAAACAATTTTTTTTGTAAACTCTTTAGTTTCCAAAATATAAACATTTCAAATTGAACTTTTTTCAAAAATATGTAAGAAATAAAAAAGTTTTTTATAAAAAATAAAGGACATAGAGACCATTCTTTTAAGCCCCTACAAGACTTTCTAGAATGTTTGGTTTTACATAAAATCGCCTACTTTCCCAATTGAACTTTTTTCACTTTGTTCTACAGACCTGGGACTTTGTTTACGGGTAGAGGGGATAGACCTTTCATTTATGTTCTACACACTTTTTTGTAGAATTGCTACTTTCCAAAATAGTGACCATTTTTCAACATTCAATTTCTTTTGTCCCAAAAACTTGAAATTTGGTACGGTGCCAGAGGAAGTAAAGACAATTGATTTATGTCAAAGAACCTTTTTTGTAGAATTCCCAATTTTGGAAATAAAGCCCATTTTCAAAATTTTATTTTTGTTGTCCTAGAGAGCTGAGACTTAGTGTGGGGGGTAGAGGGGGTAAAGACCATTGATTTACGTCAGACAAACGTTTTTGTAAAATTCCTAATTTTGGAAATATAAACCGTTTTCAAAATTTATTTTTGTTGTCCTAGAGACCTAAGATTTGGTACGGCGGTAGAGGGTGGGGGCAAAGGCCATTCATTTATGTCAAACAAACATTTCTCTAAACTTTTTAATTCTGGAAATATAACCCACTTTGGGAATATGTATTGGAAAATTTGAAAAATACACTATTTTTGGACTGAGAGTGGTATTGAAGTAGGTGTTGGAGTTACAATTTAGGATTTTTAGTTTAATGATATAGCCTACTTTCCAAATATTTTTTGAAAATTTTGAAAAATACACTACTTTGTGACTAGGCATGGGATAGAGGTAAGTGTAAGCGTTGAGAGTCATTGATAAACCTTAGAGTACTTTGGATTTTTTTGGAATTTTGTGTGTTGTTGTTGTTTTTGTTGTTATGTTGTTGTTTGAGTCTTCAGTCTTTTGACTGGTTTGATGCAGCACTCCATGCCTCCCTGTCCTGAGCTAATCGTTTCATCTCTACATAGCTACCACACCCTACATCCGAGGCAATCTGTTTAACATATTCTAACCTTGGTCTACCCCTACAGTTCTTGTCCTCGACCCTTCCTTCCATAACTAAGCTTGCTATTCCTGGGTGTCTTAGTATGTGTCCTACCAACCTATCTCTTCTCTTCATTAGCAGTCGCCAGAAACATCTCTCC
The DNA here is from genome assembly GCA_946902985.2 of Meconema thalassinum. Lineage (NCBI taxonomy): Eukaryota > Metazoa > Arthropoda > Insecta > Orthoptera > Tettigoniidae > Meconema > Meconema thalassinum. The sequence goes on along the minus strand of OX336389.2, from coordinate 853,100,869 downwards.
TCTCCCACTCGTCTTAATACCTCTTTGTTTGTAACCCTATCTACCCATCTGATCTTCATCATTCTCCTGTGACACCACATTTCAAATGCTTCAATTCTCCTCTTTTCTGCTGCACCAATAGTCCAAGTTTCACTTCCATAGAGCGCCACGCTCCAGACAAAGGCTTTCAAAAATGACTTCCTAATACCTAAATCCATATTCGATGTCAGCAGATTCCTTTTTTGTAGAAATGCTTTTCTTGCCTGAGCCAACCTACTTTTTATATCCTCTTTGTTTTGTCCATCACTGGTTATTCTGCTTCCTAAGTAACAGAAATCTCCTACTTCCTTCAGCTTTTCACCTGCCAATTTGATCTCCATAGAGGTTTCTGATTTATTTCGGCTGCATTCCAGTATTTTTGTTTTACATTTATTAATTTTCATCATGAATTCTTTCCGTAAGACGGAATCCATACCATTCAAAAACTCATTCAAATCCTCAGGCTTGTTGGCCAAGATGACGATGTCATCAGCAAATCTCAGAGTTGAAATTATTTCTCCTTGAATCTTTACTCCCACTTTAAATTTTTCTCTAATTTCCTTCATTGCTTGTTCAATGTAAAGATTGAAAAGTATGGGTGATAAGTTGCAGCCTTGCCTTACACCTTTCTGAAAACCAGCTTCTCTCTCATGTCCTTCAACTCGAATGACTGCTGCCTGGTTTCTGTATAGATTGTATATCACCCTCCTATCCCTGTACTTTATTCCAATCGATTTCAAAATGTCAAACAATTTAGTCCAATCAACGTTATCAAAAGCCTTTTCTAAGTCTACAAAAGCCATGAACGTTCTCTTATCTTTCCTTATTCTACCTTCCAAAATCAGCCTAAGACTTAGTACAGCTTCCCTTGTTCCTACATTTCTCCTGAGACCAAACTGGTCTTCACCCAACTCCGTTTCTATCTGGCTCTCAATCCTCTTGTAAATTATTCTAGAAAGGATCTTTGAAGCATGAGTAATCAAGCTGATTGTACGGTAATCTTCACATCTGTCAGCTCCCACTTTCTTTGTTATAGGGATGATTACATTCTTCTTGAAATCAGGGGGTACCTCACCTGTCTCATAAATCCTACACACCAAGTGAAATAACCTGATCAGACCTTCCTCTCCTATGCAGCGTAGCAACTCAATCGGTAAATCATCTATGCCTGGTGCTTTGTTCCTGCTTAAGTCTTCCAAAGCTCTATCAAATTCTGATCTCAATATTAAATCTCCTTTCGCATCCTCATCAATTTCCTCCTCCCTTTCCATTACATGATTCTCAATCTCCTTTCCCTTATACAAACTCTCTATGTAAGCTTTCCATCTCTCAACCTTTTCTTCCCTATCTGTTAGAGGCTTTCCATTTGTGTCCTTAATATTACAGCACTTAGTCTTCTTTTCCCCGAAAGTATTCTTAATCCTTCCATAAGCTGTGTCTACTTTTCCTAATTTCAGACAATTTTCTATACCAGCACATTTCTCTTTCAACCATTCTTCTTTCGCTTCCTTGCACTTCTTGTTAACCTCATTTCTCAGACGTCTGTATTCTTCTTTCCCCTTTTCATCTCTTACATTCTTGTGCTTCCGCCTTTCATCCATCAATTCGAGTATATCCTGAGTGATCCACGGGTTTCTACCTATTCTCTCTCTCCTACCAAAGTTTTCTTCTGCGGATTTTGTTATTTCATTCTTCAAAAGTGCCCATTCGTCTGCAATTGAAGTTTGTTTAGGGTTTCTCATTAGTCCTTCCTTTATACTCTTCTTGAATCTTTCGTTTACATCCTTCTCTTTCAGTCTGTCTATTGCCCACCTTTTTGGCTTTTGACTTTTCTTCAGTTTCTTCAACTTTAATCTGCATTTCATTACAACCAGATTGTGGTCAGAGTTTATGTCAGCACCAGGATATGTTTTACAATCCAAAATCTGGTTTCGAAACCTCTGCTTGACCATAATGAAGTCGATTTGGTAACGCCCTGTATCTCCTGGTCTCATCCATGTGTAAATTCTTCTATTGTGGTTATTGAATAAGGTGTTAGCTATGAACAACTCATGCTCAGTGCAGAATTCTACCAGCCTGCTTCCTCGATCATTCCTTTCACCTATTCCGAAATCTCCTACTATCTTCCCTTCTCTCCCTTTTCCTACCACAGCATTCCAATCTCCCATTACTATAACATTTTCATCACCCTTGATATACCTCAGAATTTCGTCTATTTCATCGTAGACCTTTTCAACATCCTCATCATCAGCTTGACTGGTAGGCATATAGACTTGTACCACTGTGGTGCAGGTTGGTTTAGTATTTATTTTTGCTACAATAATCCGTTCACTATATTGCTCATAATATTCCACCCGCTGTCCATGTTTCCTACTCAATATGAGGCCAACCCCTGCTTGGCCATTGTTTGATTTAGTGCTAATGACCCTATAGTCTCCTGACCAATAGTCCTGTTTTTCCTTGTTGTTATTGCAGCTTACAAACATTATGCTGCCATAAAAAGACTGACGTGCTTCCCAAGGCCAAATAAGCCCCAACAAGCAAGAGCAAATATGAGAGAGCTAATACAAAAGCCAACAAAAGCCAACAAATATGCCAACAAAAGCCAACAAAAGCCAACAAAATGCCAACAGAAACCTGACAAAAAAAAGCTCTACAATGGTTGTTTTTGACAGTCTTTCACGATGTGAACACCATGAGAGGTAATAGTCAACTGGTGATATTCTAGCTGAGGGTCCTCTAATATACCCCTTGGTAAGAGTAACAGCTGCTTACTGCTTATGACAAGGCTGTACACTTGTCGGTGATACAGTCTTTCACAATGTGAACACTGTTAAAGGGCGTAGTCAACTGAACATATTCTTACACCCTACTCAAGGTTATCAGGTACTTACTGCATATCAAAAGGCTGTACAATCATGTGTGTTAGGCACTCTTTCTTGCTAAGGACCCCAATATTCCCTACACAAGGATACACATGTTCGTTATGTACACTTAGTAGTTAATTGTATATTCAATTCTTATACAAAGCTTACACAAGCACGTTTTTCATGAGGTAAAACCTTGTTAAATAGCTGCATGCGACACGCAAAGTATGTTTCCGCTATCTAGCGGTAACTATGAGGACTACTTGAACGACCAGCATGCTACCTGGCGATCCATTTCAACATTCACACACTCAACGACCAGCATGCTATCTAGCGGTCGATATCAATATTCGCTCAACTACCAGCATGCTACCTATCGGTCAATATGACAACTCACTCAACTATCTCTATGCTACATGGCTTTTTTTTGTCAGATTTTTGTTGGCTTTTTTGTTGGCTTTTATGGCATTTTTGTTGGATTTGATGGCTTTTGTATTCGCTCTCTCACATTTGCTCTTGCTTGTTGGGGCTTATTTGGTCTTGGAAAGTATGTCAGTCCTTTTTATGGCTGCATAATGTTTGTAAGCAACAACAACGACAACAACAACACAAAAAATTTAAAACAAATAAAAAAACTCTAAGGTTTATCAATTATTCTCAACTCTTACACTTACCTCTATCCCATGCCTAGTCAAAAAATAGTGTATTTTTCAAATTTGTCAAAAATATTTGTAAAGTAGGCTATATCACTAAACTAAAAATCCTAAAAAGACATATATTAACTCCAACACTCTCAGTCCAAAAATAGTGTATTTTTCAAATTTTCTAAAACATATTTCCAATGTGGGTTATATTTCAAAAATTAAAAGTTTACAAAAATGTTCGTTTGACATAAATGAATGGCCCTTGCCCCTCCCCTTCTACCGCCGTACCAAGTCCCAGGTCTCCAGGACAAAAAAAAATTGAGAATGGGTTATATTTCAAAAATTAGGAGTTTTACAAAAACGTTTGTCTGTCGTAAATCAATGGTCATTACCCCCTCTACGCCCCACACTAAGTCTCAGCTCTCTAGGACCACGAAAATAAAATTTTGAAAATGGGCAATATTTCCAAAATTCGGAATTCTACAAAAACGTTTGCCTGACATAAATGAATGGCCCTGACCCCCTCTATCCCCAAACCAAATTTCAAGCCTCTAGGACAAAACAAAATTAATTTTGAAAATAGGCTATATTTCCAAAATTAGAAATGTTACAAAAATGTTTGTTTGACATAAATTAATTGTCTTTACCTCCTCTAGCACCGTGCTAAATTTCAAGTTTCTAGGACAAAAGAAAATTAATTTTGAGAAATGGTCACTATTATGGAAACTAGCAATTCTACAAATAAGTTTTTTAACATAGATGAATGGTCTCTATCATCTCTACCAGCAAACCAAGTTCCAGGTCTGTAGAACAAAAATGAAAAACGTTCAATAAGGAAAGTAGGCGATTTTTCATAAAACCAAACATTCTAAAAATGTTGTATAAGCTTAAAAGAATGGTCTCTATGTCCTTTATTTTATAAAAAAAATTCTTTTATTTTTTACATTTTTTTTGAAAAAAGATCAATTTTGAAATTTTTATATTTTGGAAAATAAAGAGTTTACAAAAACTTTTGTTTGACATAAATGAAAGGCCCTGACCCCATCTACCAACAGTATCAATTTCAAGTCGCTATGAAAAAAAATAACAGGGGGTAGGGGGAAGACGGGCTCTGCCCACTTCCTTCGTCACTCCCTCTGACGTCACATTTCGGGGCGGGGCCAGAACCCATCTCGCCCCCTACTGTAATTTTCTGTCCTAGCGACGTGAAATTTATTTTGGTGGTAGATGGGGTCAGGGCCATTAATTTATGTCAAACAATTTTTTTTGTAAACTCTTTAGTTTCCAAAATATAAACATTTCAAATTGAACTTTTTTCAAAAATATGTAAGAAATAAAAAAGTTTTTTTATAAAAAATAAAGGACATAGAGACCATTCTTTTAAGCCCCTACAAGACTTTCTAGAATGTTTGGTTTTATAAAAAATCGCCTACTTTCCCAATTGAACTTTTTTCACTTTGTTCTACAGATCTGAGACTTTTTTTTACAGGTAGAGGGGATAGAGACCTTTCATTTATGTTCTACACACTTTTTTGTAGAATTGCTACTTTCCAAAATAGTGACCATTTTTCAACATTCAATTTCTTTTGTCCTAGAAACTTGAAATTTGGTACGGTGCCAGAGGAAGTAAAGACAATTGATTTATGTCAAAGAACCTTTTTTGTAGAATTCTCAATTTTGGAAATAAAGCCCATTTTCAAAATTTTATTTTTGTTGTCCTAGAGAGCTGAGACTTAGTGTGGGGGGTAGAGGGGGTAAAGGCCATTGATTTACGTCAGACAAACGTTTTTGTAAAATTCCTAATTTTGGAAATATAAACCATTTTCAAAATTTATTTATGTTGTCCTAGAGACCTATGATTTGGTACGGCGGTAGAGGGTGGGGGCAAAGACCATTCATTTATGTCAAACAAACATTTCTCTAAAATTTTAATTTTGGAAATATAACCCACTTTGGGAATATGTATTGGAAAATTTGAAAAATACACTATTTTTGGACTGAGAGTGGTATTGAGGTAGGTGTTGGAGTTACAATTTAGGATTTTTTAGTTTAATGATATAGCCTACTTTCCAAATATTTTTTGAAAATTTTGAAAAATACACTACTTTGTGACTAGGCATGGGATAGAGGTAAGTGTAAGAGTTGGGAGTCATTGATAAACCTTAGAGTACTTTGGATTTATTTGGAATTTTGTGTGTTGTTGTTGTTTTTGTTGTTATTGCAGCTTACGAACATTATGCTGCCATAAAAAGGACTGACATGCTTCCCAAGGCCAAATAAGCCCCAACAAGCAAGAGCAAATATGAGAGAGCTAATACAAAAGCCAACAAATATACCAACAAAATGCCAACAGAAACCTGACAAAAAAAAGCTCTACAATAGTAGTACAGTTCGCTTCACTTTGAATATTGCATCATCATGACCAGAAATTGCGTAATCCTGATGACGTCATGGGATGACGTCATGGGTCCTTAGAGCGAGCATGTGGTCCAGGAGCGAGCATGTGCACTGCACGTGTTAGCGTGGGAAGGGGTTGACCTTTTGGCTTGTTTGTGCGATGATGATAAAAAGTTAATGGGTGTTGACGTCATGGGGGTTGTTTATTAGGATGCTAACTGTCATCTGACACCCATGCGAGTGTGAGCATGTATGCCACTGCCAGCGATCCGCACATGTGGAGTGCAGCTGTTATGTTTTTTTTTTTGTCCGCGCCGGGTGGGCTGAGCGGAGAGGCGGTTCCCATCCACACATGTGGTGTGCAGCTGTTATTGTTTTTTTGCTTAGGATGCTAACCGTCATTTGACACCCGTGCAAGTTTGACCATGTGCAGCAGTGTGATTGATCTCGTCTGCTGTGTTCGCGTGAGACAGAGTTGACCTTTAACGTCATTGGCTAAGAATGTAATCTTTGACTTCTTTAAGCAATAGTGGAAAAAAAAGAAATGTTTGCGTTAGAAGCTAGTTTGCAGCATATGGTTTCTGGAGTGTGGGTGGGGGTGAAGGATATATAAATGGATGAGTGCATGGAAGAGTTTAACTTTTACTTTTGCGCGAAGAGTGTGTGTGTGTGTGAAAGAAATAAAGAAAGTCAACGACGAGGAACGAATTGTGTGATGGAAGCTCTAACGAAGTTCAATAACTTATCATCTTGTAATGAGTATTCTAATAAGAAACTAGCAGAACTAGTCATTGATTTACCATATGTGGTCCAAATTATTCGCCCCGTACAGACGAGGTTTGGAAGAAAAATAGTGGTGGACATTAACATTGAAGATGAAGTAACAAGTGTATTTCTACCAGCAGTATTTTCAAAATTAAGCGCATCAGAGATCGATGAACTAAACTCAATGGGAGGCACACTGATGCTGGTGTATTTGGGGGTGAAGAACCGCTCACATCAAGTCATTTTGAAACAGTACTCGAAGGCAAACTGATGACGGTGTATTTTGGGTTGAAGAACCGCTCACATCAACATGTTTTGGTGAGTATTGGATTATATATATATTTTATGTATTGATTGATATAACGATTGATATATTTAGTTGCTAATTATTTCTTAATTTGTTTAAATTTTCAGATTATCTAAAAAACTAATAAAACAACCAGCATAATGAAGTGGAAAACTGTTAATTTCCTGAGTGGAACTGAACATCGATCGCACCCGCTAATAGAGTATCATCGTGTATGCTTTCAACAACCGGAAGAAGAGGAAGAAGATGATAACGAGGTGAGTCGTAATGAAAAAGAAGCTTGTTTTAACAAATGGACATCTTCGAGTGGAATTTCAACATTTTCAGTCTACGTTACCAATGTTAGCAAACCAGAGGATAGTCAGCGAGAGGTGACAGAAACAGTTCTAAGATATCTATTGAAAGAATTATGTGAAGATGAACATTTTATTTGTTTCTTCGGATACAATACATTTGATGAAGTTTTCAAAATCGAATTTTCCATGACTTGTTACGATGTAACAAAATTGAATGAGTATAGAAACAATTTGCTTGGTAAACTTCAGGATGAATTTCCTTTTGAGGCTGTTCATTGTTCATTGGAGATTACAGGCAGTAATTTATCACAATGGCTTGAATATACTTTAAAAGATTATAGGTTTATGGTAAACCGATGTTACAGCAACTGCTGGTGGTGTATTAACAATAGTGCAAATTGGACGTATGCTTAGACATCAGTGATGGTACACCAACTGTTGGTGGTGTATTAACTTTAGTGCAAATTGGACAATTGCTTAGACAACACCAACAATGACCTCGCCTCCTAGCAAACGTAGAAAGGTCGATATTGTAATACATAATAACAGTGAAAATATAAGAAACCAATTGGACAATGCATTTGAAAGTATTTCTAATTTTCGAAGTGAACTAAACGGTGCTATTTCAGTATCATACCAAATCGGGGAAAACACTCAAACCGAGTTGATTGAGAACAGTGATGAGTTGATTGAATGTTGGAGAGTTATTAGTGTGCACATATTGCAACAAGCTGTGAATTTCGAAGAAATTACAATTCAAATAAAGGATGAATCTTTCTTGAGCTGTGAGTTAATTGAAACGGCATTCAATTCTAGAGTGTACACACTTGCAGTATCAAATGTTAAGAATGAGTTTTTGGATCCTCGCGAATTTTTAGCGAATGCTAATATTTGGTTTACAAAGTATGTTAAGAAAGCGTTAACTGTACAAGCTTTAAAGGTGAATTCAGTTTTGTGTGCACAATATGTGCTTCGCGACATATCAGAAACAAAATATTTTGCTATAAAAAATGAGGTAGTTTTCGAGTATACTGATTTAAATGAATTTTATAATAAGAATATCATTGAAGGTACTTTGACAAAAATGAGCGAATTTGAAGCAAATGGTTCCGGGTGGGCTTTAGAAAATATTCATAGTTTGAGAATTAATATAAATAAATATGTTGGATTTCAAGTAGGAATGTCCAATACTAGTCGATTGCCTGACGTAATAGTCAATAAACATGCAGTGCTAAATTTGTATGATACAAAGGAAGCTTGTTTTGCGTGGAGTGTGGTTGCTGGTTTGTATCCAAAAACTCGAAACGTGAATCATCTTTCTTCCTATCCTAATTACAGAGATGTTTTAAATTTAGATGGTATTCCAATTCCGATGGAAATGAAATATTTAAACAAGTTTGAAAACCAAAACAATATTTCTGTAAATGTGTATGGAGCACAATATGATGAAAACAATTGGGTATGTATGGGAACAAACGAAGTAAAAGGAAAAAAAACTTTTACTATTGTACCTTTGTATGTATCAGATAAACTATATGAAAGGAGTGTAGACTTATTGATGTTGCAGATTGGTAACAGTGAAAGTTATCACTTTTGTTTAATTAGAAATCTTGCTCGCCTTGTGCGTTCAAGCGTCACTAGCACTCGCAGAAGGATTTATATATGTAGACGATGTTTGTCATATTATTTTCTTGAGGATGAGTTAAATGTTCACTTTGCAGACTGTTAACAGTTTCCTGTTGCAAAAAGCATAATGCCCACTGATGAACAAAGATTTGTTAATTTTACAGAATATCGAGTAAAAGATACAGTTCCATTTATAATATATGCAGACACTGAATGCGTCTTGTCTCCAATTTCCTCCTGTTTTCCAAATAGTGACAATCATAACTCTACTTTAACACATAAACATATTCCTTACAGCATTTCTTTATACCTTCATTGTAATTTCGATAGTGAATTGTGCAGTTTCAAACTCTTTAGGGGAAATAATTGCATTGAATTGTTTGTAAAGGAACTTTATAGTATTGTGGATAAACTTCAAACATATTACTTATCGGTTAAGCCAATGTTAAAGATGACCGAAAATGAAGAAAGATTATTTTTGTCAAGTAAAATGTGTCACATTTGCGAGAAACCGATTGCAGTTAATGAACTCAAAGTACGCGATCATTGTCACTTAACTGGAAAATATAGAGGAAGCGCACACAATAGTTGTAATTTAAATTACAAAGTAACAAAGGTTTTGCCTATAGCATTTCATAATCTAACGGCCTATGATGGACATTTTATAATTAAAGAAATTTGCGAGAAACGTGATGGAGAGGTGTTACATAATCCTGGTAATATAAGTTTGTTAGCGGTGAATATGGAACGTTATAAAGGGTTTACAAAGTATGTACGGGCTAAGAATGGATTCATTCAGTTAAGATTTTTCGATACATATAATTTCTTGTCCTGTTCACTAGATCAATGTTCATCTTCGTTAAGTGAAGATTCAAAGCAAATAACACGACGTTATTTTAATGATGATGCACAGTTTCGACTTACTGCGAGAAAAGGTGTGTTTCCCTATGAATACGTCACGAGTATGGATGTACTTAATGAAACTAAATTACCTGAAATATCCAAGTTTTATAGCAGTCTTAATGATCAAACAATATCGAATGAAGAGTATGAGTTTGCTCAATCGGTGTGGGAAACGTTTTCCTGTCAAACATTAGGAGAATACGCCGATTTGTATTTAAAAGTTGACACACTTCTTTTGGCGGATGTCTTTGAAAATTTTAGATCGAATGGCATGGAAACTTATGGCATTGATGCAGCTCATTTTTACACTGCTCCATCTATGTCTTGGTGTGCTATGAAAAAGATAACCAATGTTCAACTTGAATTGCTTCAAGATATTGATATGTTACACTTTTTTGAACGATCTATTCGAGGAGGAAATGTTCAGTGTATAACACGACATGCGATTGCTAATAATAAGTATATGAAAACTTATGATGAGAAAAAGCAAGACTCCTACATAATGTACTTTGATGTTAATAATTTATATGGATATGCGATGATGGAATATCTTCCAACGGGCGGCTTTAAATGGGTTGCAAATGTTGAAGGCTTTGATGTTTTAACTATTGATGATACTTCAGAAATTGGATATATTTTGGAAGTAGATTTGACTTATCCTCAAGAGTTACATGACAAACATTCAGATTACCCTCTATGTCCCGAAAAGTTGACAAAGCTAATGGCTACCCTAGATAATAAAGAACGTTATGTTTTGCATTATAGATTGTTAAAGCAATGTATTCAACTAGGAATGAAATTAGATCGTATTCACAGAATAATTGAATTCAATCAGAGCCAATGGCTAAAACCATATATTGATGTGAACAAAGAGAAACGAAAACATGCCAAAAATGATTTTGAAAAGAATTTTTATAAATTGATGAATAATGCAATTTTTGGTCGTTCACTGATGAATGTGAGGAAGTTAAGGGACATCAAATGGGTCACCAAATGGCATGGAGCTCGTGGTGCTAGGTCTTTAATAGCTAAGGCTAATTTTAAACACAGAATTATATTCGATGAACAATGTATGGTCATCGAGATGAGTAGACTAAAGATTTTTCACAATCAACCAGTATATGTTGGTGCATCTATATTAGATTTGTCTAAATGTAAAATGAATGACTTTCATTACAATGTTATTTTAGCAAATCCTGAATCAAATGTGAGGTTGTTATACACAGACACCGATAGTTTTATGTATATATTCTATTATGATATTTATGAGTTCATGAAACAGCATTCAAATTTGTTTGATACTGGAAACTATGAAACAAACAATCCTTTTGGCATTGTGAGACAAAATAAAGGTGAAATTGGTTTAATGAAAGATGAAAATGCTGGAAGGATTGTTGAAGAATTTGTGGGGTTACGACCCAAAATGTATGCAATAAAATTGTGTGATGAAATGAATAGCTTGTGTAAGGCTAAAGGCATTAAGAAGAGTGTGAGTAAAAGTATGAATATTGATGAGTATCGAAAGTGTCTTTATAACAGAGTTAAAGTCAACAAAGTTCAAGTTTGTATAATTTCAAAATCTCATTCTGTATTTACTGTTCGGCAAAATAAGTTGGCAATTTCATCAAACGAAGATAAAAGACACATAACTGAAAACGGAATTGATACTTTACCGTTTGGTCATTTTTCTCTGAAAAATGATTAGAAACAAATTGAGATTAAAGCAGTTCATCTCACTTACTTTATTTCTTTCACACGCACACACACACACACTTTTATGCTGTTTATAATACTAATTTTTTGTGTGTTCCTTTGCTTATGAAAAAAGAATAAATAATAACCCAAATTTTGTGTGTATTATTTAAAAAAAAACACCTCCCCCCACCATTCCCATTTTCCAGAAATATAATTATATATGTATAATTACTTTATATTACATATCATTTAGTAATGGTGCGTTGTAAGAGGAGCAACTCTACCACTCAATATAAACGAACAGGAAGTGGATCATTAATCAGTCGTGTACTTAATAAAACTATTGATAATTTACCCGTGGAATTACACATCCCGGGATATGAATATTGTGGACCAGGAACAAAATTAGAAAAGCGATTGAGCCGTGGTGATCCGACAACCAACAACAATTAATTTTTTGCCTATGAACACCAAGGTTATTCAACATGTATCTGTGCAACTTGAAGATCATCTTCAACAGCTCATTGATTTGCAAGATGAAGATTTAACTGTAGAATTAATTATTCGTCCAGCACGATATCTTGCTATATAAAGTAATGAAATACTGTTATGTTTTCATTCTACTTGAGTAAGCTTACTAGAAAACAATCACAAATATGGTTATACTATATAATACTCAAAGTTTGAAAAAAAAGAAGTCGACTCTGATTCGAAAAAATAATATAAATCAATCAGCTAAAATTTGTAAAAAAAACAAACAACGACATCACACCTTGAAATCTAAGAAACAGTTATCGAGTAACAACAAACATTTCTTACAGTCTTTAGGCTATCGCGTACTTTAATTTCAATATAAATATATATGCAATTGTTAATCTTATTTAGTTTCTATCTATAGTGGAAGTTGTTAACATGTTTAGCATGTTTAACATAACAGATAAAAGAGAGGTTGACAACAGAGTTGTGCGACGAGAAGAAAGAGTTTATCAACCTTATTCAGCTAATAAATTCGAAAATAATGATGAAATTCGAATACCGATTCAAAATGAAGAAAACATAGTTTTATTATCAAAAGGTGTTCTTCACTTAGAAGGTCAAATTATTACTTCTAACATAAATCCGGCTGCTTCTACTACAGCACATCCTGACCAAAATTTTGGGGCTAATCTTTTTAGCGAAATTCGCATCACGTTAAATGGTAAAGAAATTGATCGTACACGCCATCTAGGTATAACAAGTTCTATAAAAACCTTTGCATCATATTCAAAAAACGAATATACAGCTTTACAAAATGCTGGTTATTTTCCCTCTTTAACAACACCAGCAAGTGAAGCAAATATTGTTGATAGTAACACAAAACGTTTTCATATAATACTTCCTTTAAGCAACCTGTTAGGATTAGCAGAGGATTACAGAAAGCCGATTTTAAACTGCAAGCATGAGGTAATACTTCTCCGATCGTCAAGTGATGCACGTGCGTTGCAATCGACAACCGAAAACGATCTTTCTATGGTCAAGTTATTTAAAGTTTATCTAAAAATTCCCGTTTTATTATTATCGGACGAAGAACAAATTAAAAGATTAAAACTAATGCAGAAAAATATTCCCATTCAGGTTGGTTTTCGATCGTGGGATGTTCATGTCTTGCCTTCTCTTCCTAGAACAACTAAATATAGTTGGACTGTAATGACAACTTCTGAAACTCAAAAACCACGTCAATTTTTATTAGGTTTTCAAACTAGAAGAAATTTACTAAACACATGCTCTTCCTATTTTGACCATTGTAACATTAAATCTATAAGAGTTTTTTTAAATTCAATTTTTTATCCCTATGAAATGCCAACTTCTGAAATTGCCATAAATGACTACAGCGAGTTATATGACATGTTTGTTAAATTTCGTAATGTATATTATCAGATCGATGATGCTCGTTCAGAGACTCTGGTTTCACGAGATGAATTTAAGTCTCATTGCCCGATTATTGTAATTAATTGTCTCGAACAAGTGGAAGCAGTGAAGACATCTTCAGTCGATGTGCGAATTGAAATCGAGGCAAGTGAGAATATACCTGAAGATACAACTCTTTATTGTGTTCTTATTCATGATCGTCAAATATCTTACAGACCATTAACGAATGAAGTAATTATCTAAACCAATATTTGCTAAGTTATAAGCAAGCAAGTAAACAAGTATTCTCACTTTAGTTGCAATCATGGAATTGACAACAACAAACTCTCCTTCTACTGATGCTGGCACGTGGAATAAGAAGCAACCAATAGTTGCAGACATTCGCAAGCTACCAAACGGCAGTTTGGAACTTGCTTACTGTATGTTAAATAACGGCAATATACCTTCATTCAGCCCCGTGATCACATGGGTTGCAGCATATTGTGAAAAAACTCTTTCTTCTTTTTTTGAGTCTATTAAGAATAAATATGATTATTTAGTTGTATATAATTTGCCACAGGAATTTTCTTTGTTTGCACTAAAAGCACTTTCCCCAGACTCATTATTCGATCTTAATACGATTGATGGAATGTCAGACCTAATGTTGAGGCATAGCCATCGTTTACCTACAGATTGTCCAAAACATTTACCATCTCTAGCAATGGGAAGCAATAGTTGTGCTAAATTCAATGTCAATGCTGTTCAACATTGGTTAAATTCTTCTGATGGCATCATGAAAATCGTGTGTTCGATAATAAACAAGTTTCGAAACAATGGACTTCGAGGTTTTAATAAGTTTGATTGGAACTACTTTCCTATAAACGTACTGACTATATATGAACCACAACGAATTCGTCTAGAGTGGGAACATCTACCAGATCATCTAAAGAGGAAATTTCAACTGTTTCATCTTCGCTGCAAATGTGACAACTGTAATCGCTATCTATAAAAGGTGATTAATTTAAATCTACTAGTGTCGTTGACAGCTATACATATTTTGTTTTTAGTTTGCTTTTTAACATAGTGTATATTTTTTGTCTACAGAAAATAATCATCTGGACAACTAAAAGAAGAAGATCATCTCAACACACCCACACTCATCTGGACAACTAAAAAAAAAAAAAGAATGAGATTACTTCAAGAGAAATAAAATTGTATTAATTGTAATTCTAAATGAATAAAGAAGAAAAGGTCTTTTGTACCATTTCATATTAAAGTTCTTATTAATGATCAATTACCTCCTCACTCTACATGTAAATAAAATAATAATATTGTTAGGTGAGGGATTCGAACCCTCGCTTTCAATTTCTGAAAATTAGATCTTAAGTCTAACGCCTTAGACCGCTCGGCCAACCCAACACATGCAAATCATGCATATTAGCCAACGTGTTTTGTTGATTCATCTCAGTTCACATTTAGCTTCGTGTGGTGAACATCTTTTCTTTGTGAAGTAAAGCAGCATCATGAAGTATTTTAATTGTGTAAAGTATTCCAAAAAAAAGTTAATGCAATTGATATTGAGTCAAAAAGAAATGAATTTAAAATCTGAAAGAGATCGGCTAAAAACATTTAAGAACTGGTCTTCAGACAGTTTTACGAACACTGCATGGTTAGCAGCGGCAGGATTTTTCTATTTTGGATATAAGGATATGGTTAGGTGTGCTTTCTGTAATCTGCAACTTAGTTATTGGGAAGAAGATGATGATCCGTTTGAAGAGCATAAGAAATGGGCTTTTTCTTGCCCCTACGTAAACAATATTTCTCCTAGCATAGAATTGAAATGTGAATATGAAAGACTTAAAACTTTTCAAAATTGGCCTCTTGCCTGTCCAAACGAATTTTGTTTAGCATCAGCAGGATTTTATTATACTGGTCGTGGTGATAAGGTGAAATGTATATTCTGTAAGATTGAAATTGAAAATTGGAGGGAAAACGATAATCCTTTAAATGATCATGAAAAATGGGCGCCATATTGTCCATATATAAGAGGGTTTTACGTCGGCAACGTTGATTTAAATCCTGAAAATCCTACTATTATTCCATATAATACAAGTTATGATACGTGTGGAAGCAATATAATGTGCACTTTTAGCAAGAAATATGCCAATCACAGTATACCAGCGTAGCTCAATTCGGAATTTTCGGGGCAGCGGTAAGTTCCCCCACTCTGTGACCCACATATTTTGGATTAATTAGAGGATACACTTGCAAAAATAACAGCAAAATCAACTCCTATTTAAACACATTTAATTAATAAAATTAATGGCGCTACAAACACTTTAACAATTTAATTACTGACCCATAATCATCTACTTGTTCCAAATGAACAAGGAATCACAAATATAATAAAACAAATATTGTATTCAAACATATGGTTTCCACATAAACCAACAATTCCTACTTAGTCTTACTTCCATAAAGCATCACTATAAGTTTTATATAACTCCGAGCTCTTTTGGCTCCATGCTTTACATAATAATGGTGTCCTTCTTGTACACCTCAAACACTATCCTTTATATCTTCTTAATTCTCAAAAACAAATTTATAATTACATTTAAAATCTATGTTAATTATCTGACTCAATATTTTGGGCATGTCCACACATTCAGTTGTTATCATCTCTCTTTATTTCACAAATATATTAAGGTAATCAGGAAATCAATTGTGTACTCCAGAGCATGAAGATACTTGACACAGTCAAAAAACTATAGTTACTCCCGAAACTTAGTTGCCTTCAATTAACTCGTGGAATCCTACGTCCTTACATCATTACAATAGGGATTGTTATTTATCTCTTATATTTTATAAGACCATTATCATATAAGAAACTACGATCTGAACAGGCAAACGAAAATATCAATCTACAAGGACCTCGGTTCAACGCCCGGGTCGTTAACAACTTTAAACCCTCCTGGTGTATTCATTTCTCTTTACAACATCTTACGAGACGGTTTCCGGTCCCTCTCGTTCTAAGAGAGCTAGACCCTTATACTCGGGCGCGATTTATGACCCGTAGGGTGACGGCGACTCCCTGTCTAACCCACGTTAATAGCTTATTTCCAAGGCTTTCAAAACAGACCTTCACATTATATTCAGTTCTGGGGAGAGACCGGGCTTTACTGTACCGTACTCATTCAAACTACTATTCCTTTGGTTCAAAGACCACTTTCGTAACCTTGGCATTTATTAATTATGAGAGGGTCCTCATTGATTGGGAAGATTAATACACATTCAACGACGAAGAATTTAAGGGGCTTTTATCATGAGAAGATTCTGCGTTCGAATCTCTTCACGTGCCTCGGGAACCATTCCCTTACAGAGGACTTATACAAAATGCGATTTAAAGTCGGCCGTGGCCCATATGACATACGCTCAATAATACCATATATTAGCTCCCTTTCAAATACATACACAATGCCTCGTGATACTACGTCACAAATAGAGGACTTATACAATTATCAATTCACTGCAATCAACTACCCTCCATAAGTAATTTACCAAGTATTTTAACCACTACGCGTTCCTAGCGTGACATTTCAATATTATTGGCGCTCTTTTGCGCTATGCATTATTTTAAGCCGAAATGTCTTCCCAAGAACTGATAAATCTCATTAGTAACAATTCATATTATTTTAATTCTCATATTAATCTTTTCCGTTGCCGATAAATCGCTCCCTTTTTAAAATATTCCATTGAACATTATATCTTACACATATGTTAAGGCTTTAACGCTCTTATGTTCACATCAATTTATTTGATCTTTATTTAATATTTCCATATTTAGTTATTATTATTATCTTTATTCTTTACACAAGCTCAAAAGCTATTTCTTTCATATTTCAACATTACTTTATTTGAATATCTTTCATGATAATCACTGATATTTCGCTTGCTCTTATTACATTTGTTAAATACATTAACATTTTTATTCACTTATTTCCTCTACGGGATTTATTCTTTACATAATTATTTATGATTTCTCAAATTTCTATTATTGTTCAGACCGCGTTCTTGCTTATTCAGTATTTATTTATTAAAACACATCCCTTTTACTCAAAAACTCCGGTGGATTTGTACACAACCAATTTCTGACACCAAAATAGAATGAAATTCAGTACTCACATGTTATTAAGATCGTCCCATGATCTTTATTCTTGTGCGGTGCTTCATTTTGGGCCCACTTTAAACTTTTTACTCCATATTAAAGGAATTCATCTTATGTATAAACACTTTTTGACATATATTTAAAACACTTAACATTGACGACATTTTTATACACTGATGTGTCCCTTTTGAACACATAATAAACACTAAAAATATTAATTTAACACACAATCTTGATAATTTTTACACTTCACAATTCTTGATCACTAGGCCGTATTTCTGAGCCTATCACACGTGACCTTCTTAATTTCCCGTTTCCAAGGGTGAAATTTATTCGATGTCGGCTTCCTATCCTGCAGAATAACGAAAGTCTCGAAACATCTACTGTTCCCTGGAAATCCAACTTCTTCTACTCCTATCCTGGATGACCGGCTATTTATCTAGCTTGAACGGCTTCTTTGTAGATCTGTTTATCGATCCTAGCGAAAGTCTATTCGGATCGAGGTCTCCTCAATGACCTATAGATTTAGTCTATAGCAGCTAGTACTTCTCGAGTCTAGTACTTTTAGAATAGTTCGCCTGCTTTCTGGAGATAATGTTTATAGTCTCCTATCTTCTTTATTTGATCGGTTCTAACACTCCTACGTTTCTGATGTACGTTCCGAACCTTATTCTGTTCTTCCCTTTTTGGGTTCTTTTATTTAAATAACAGTTTATCTTTCTGGTAAGGTACTTCCGTACGTTATGATCTATTCGTTCGTCTATTTAACGACCTATCGCCTTTAAGTCCGACGTTCGCGGCCTGCTCTGCCTATATCTTACGAACTTTCACTATAACTTGTATACAGTCGGGCCTAAATCCTGTAACTAGGATTTTCCTAATATTTCAATACGGCGATACTTTAAATTTTCTTCTTGACCAATCCTTATGGAGGCAAGCAAGTCGTTAATACTGCGATGCCTATGGCTATCGGATATACTTCTGCGGTATAACACAGTGTTTCTTCCCTCGAGGAGTACTGGTAACTTTCCTCGATGTGACGCAGAGTTACGCCCCTCACGGGTTGTCAGAATAACTGCATGTGCTGATGATCCAGCGTCACGTCCCCCTGGACGGATTCGTACTGCGTGATGCGTGGCAACGCCCTCTCGGGCTGTTCGAGACTGCATAATTGGCTTGGTGAAGCCCGAAGCTTTATACTATTTTACTACAAAAAAATAAGACTCTAGCCTTTTCTGTGGTCAACTTCTAAAATAATGGTGCCACAAATATAAAAATTATACCTTCCGAAAGCTCGCCTTCTCAATGTCAAATAATCTCATTGCACCTAAGAATCGATCGTGCAATTCGGAGATATTAATTAATTTCTCGTCCTCAGATGTGTGGGTGTTGCATTTCTTTTGCTCTCTCCCCTCCACACAGGCCTTGGTACTTCCCCCATGACGTCGTCTTGCGTTGGCAGTTTTCTCCTGCGCAATTATTAAATGGTTTCTCTTTACTGAAAAATCTCTCATTCAAAATAATTCACTGTACTGTCCTTGTTTACTCATTATTATACTTGTAAATGGGTTAAATTTAATTATTCCTCTTCTGGCGCATAAGCGGTGTTGTCATTTTCCAGCAACGTCAGCTTGAATTCCGATTCAGGCCTCTTTGTCTAATCGTTGGAAAGTTCCACTCGGTTATTAATACTCGTGACTCGCTCCCTTCAGAATGTCAAGAGGGATGATATCATCCTCTTGAACACCTGGTCCTCGTTAGTTGCACAACCTTATACTGGCCTCCTAGCTGGATCTTTCTTTAAGTTACATTAGAAACTGTACGTTTCTTTGATTTCTTCCTCAAATGCATGGATTCGCACTCCTTGGACCCTATAGCATATGGGTTCAATATGTTGATGTGATGTGATTTTTTGTGCAGTGTGCATTCTCAGACGTAAACGTAGACATGTTGAAGTTTGTTAAGCAGTCAAACACTCTACCAGTAATTTCATTTACTAATGCTGAAAACCAGAGTAAAAGTGAAAAAAGAAAGCATGGTGTTTTACTACCGAACACAATTCGATGTATCATTTGCGGTCCATCGAACTGTGGCAAAACAAACGTAATGCTAAATTTATTGTGTCATAAAAATGGAGTTCGTTTTGAAAACGTTTATATTTATTCTAAATCACTTGCTCAAAGTAAATATGTTGAATTAAAAAAGTTTTTGGACTCCATAAAAGAAATAAAAAGTGATTTTTTTTCCGATAATGATGAAGTAATGCCTCCAGAAATGGCTAGAAAAAACTCTATATTTGTTTTTGATGATGTAGCCAGCAATAAACAACAACACATGAAAGATTATTTCAGTAGAGGTCGTCATCATGACGTTGACGTATTTTATCTTTGTCAAACATATTCTTGTATACCTAAACATCTAATTAGAGATAACGCTAATTTTTTAATTCTTTTTAAACAAGACGGAACAAACCTGCGTCACGTATATAACGATCATGTAAATACAGATATGAGCTATGAACAGTTCTTTGATATTTGTTCGTATTGTTGGCAAAACTCTAAGTTTGGTTTTTTGGTTATCGATAAAGATAGCGATTTACAAAATGGTCGATATCGCAATGGATTTGATGTTTATTTTCAGTTATAAATATGACTTCAAAAAGAGGTAAATGCCCATTCGTGTTATAGCTTTTGCGTGGTTAACAACATAACTATGACATCGTTTAACAAAACCAATAATGTGTCTATCGGACGACCGACTTCACGACATGATATTGCAACTAAATCATATGTTGATGATAAGCTAGTGCAATATGGAAATCAACTAACAACAACAACAAGCGACGGACATCTAAGTATTAACAGCAAACGGTTAAAAAATGTTGGAACGCCAATACATGTTGAAGATGCATGCAACAAAGGTTATGTAGTGAAGTTATTAAATGAGCTAAATAAAATCGAGTCTATAGAAGACATACAACGAAACTTTAACGAGCTTAAAGGTTTAATTTTTTCAATTTGTAAAATAGAGAAAAAAGAACTTGACTTTCAAAACAAACGTCTCGCGGGCTTAGCTTTACCATCATCTGCAAATGATGCAGTAAACCTTATTGCAATGCAGCAACATACATCGAATATAAAAAAATATCTTGAGACCCGAATAACCGAAGTGTTACAACGAGTAGAATTCATTCATGGTTTAGTGCGAGAATTTTCAGAAGATCACTTTCCGTATGATCAAGATACTCTCGACTTGGGTAACAAAAGAATAAGAAATGTTAACGATCCAATTCAAAATCAAGATGCGGTAACGTATTCTTTTCTTAAAACTCATGTAACAAATGAACTCGATGAAATTAAAAAATCTCTTTTGAATATAAACAGAGATGATGAAACTGTAGATATGTTAAATAGAAGAATAACAAACATATCTCAACCAATCGATTCGTTAGATGCAATAAACAAATATTACTTAGAAAACTTTGCTGCCTCTCGAAAGGATCTAGAAGACTTAATCACTAAATTTAATAAACAAAACTTTTTAAACGTAGACGATGGTGGAACTTTAAATATGATGAGTAAACGAATTACTCACGTAAACAATCCCATATACGATAACGATGTTGCAAATAAGACGTTTGTTGAACAATATGCCGCTTCCCAACGTGAATTTGATCAATTGAAACAAACTGTAAACAATCTACAACATCAAAAACAAACAAATGTTGAGTTTCCTGTTAACGACCAAGATGTGACAAATAAACGGTTTGTAGAACACTATGCTGCTTCACGAACTGAAGTTAATCAACTAAAAGAAATTTTAAGCAATTTACAAACTCGTATTGAGGGTGTTGCTAACAATCTCAATATTGTTAAAAAAGAAGATCTTGAAAGTTATGCTGCTGAATCCAAAGAAGAATATAACAAGTTAAAAACTGAACTGGAAAAAATTGAGCAAATGGTTAACAAAGAACCACTCGAAAGTTTTACTGCATCCAAAGAAGAATATGGTATATTAAAAGATGAAGTAAAGAAAAAGAACTTATCGAAATTTATTCTGAAATTCTCCAACACACCATCAATCCATTCACCAGTATACACGCTTCATAATCATAACATACAGTACCAACTTCCCTACAAAGGCGTATTAAAACCAATTTTTGTTTCACCAAGATCTCCAATTGTGTATGCAATTTTAAATATACGTCAAGAGATTGAACTGGATGGCAGTGATATTGTTGTTGAAGAGCAAGATGAAATTCAGTTTCGACTTAGAGACCCTAAAAAACATAAAACTGATGATCTTCCTCTTCAAATCGATTTTGAATATACTATAAATAAGTAAAACAACCACAATTTCCGTTTAGTCATGGAGAAGAGCTCGAAGATTAAAGCTGAAAGTCGAGTAAAGGATAAACTTTCTCGCTTAAAAAAAGATGTTAAAGACAAGTATCTTTCACTTCAAAATGATGTTAGACGTAAAGAATTAGATATAGAGACTAACTTTAAACCAGTAACAAGTTCATTAAATCAACTTGTAGCTATTGCTAATACGTCAACTCAAAATAAAGAAAATCGAAAAAGAAAAGGAAAATATGACGATTCTGAATCCACTGCTACTTCAGACGAAGAAGATGGAGATAGCATCAAAATAATTTCACTACTTAACCGCTACTTTGATCCGTTCATTAAACAAAACGTGGATAGAACATATGGTATAACGATAAGAAATGATAAACAATACTTGGGACGCGAACGAGTTTTCTTTGATAAAAAGTGGATAAAAGTTGGTGGTGAAAAATTTCCTATTACAGAAGGTCTACTTGAATTGATTCAAAGGAAAGTACCAGACCCCACTCTAATAGATAGGAGTGATTTAAGTTCATATTTGAAATTATTAAATGTTTCAAACGTGCACAAAAGAAATTATACAAGCAATGCAGCTCCAAGAGGAACGCAATCTTATAAGTATAGACATATAATTGAACCCCTTCTCACTGAAGACATAGATAGAATTATAAAAACAGCAGATGAAAATGAAGAAGAAGCAAATACTACGATGCATACTGGATATGGTAAAAAAAAACATCGCGCCACAAGCCATTTGGAAATTTGAAGGCGGAAACAATATTGAATTCGTTCACTGGAATGAACCAAACAAATTGGTATCAAGACTTAAAAAATTAATTGCATCGAAAGCTGAGGTCACACAGGACTCGACAGCGAAATCTTTGCAATTGAAGAAGAACTAAGAAATGCAGGATATATTGAATAAAAATTCAATCGTTTGTAAAACAATGCACAGTATGTTATAAAACATTGTTTGGAAAATAACTATGAACGAAATCAGACGAGAAATTGCAAAAGAACTTCACGCACCGCTTAGAAAAAAGTTTAAAAGACGACGTGTTATTAGCAAAGGAATCGATGACCTCCATGAAGCTGACCTTGTGGACATGTCCAAACTTGCAGAATGGAATAATGGATTTAAATATTTATTAACCATTATTGACGTTTACTCGAAATATGCATGGGCAATTCCTCTTAAAACCAAAAAAGGAAGTGAGATTGTAAAAAGCTTAAAATTTGTTTATTCTCAAAGTAAAAGATTGCCGAATTATTTTCACACCGATCGAGGAACGGAATTTTATAACAGTGAATTCAAAACATGGTCTCAGAAACAAAATCTAAAGCATTATTCCACTGGGAGCTCCATTAAAGCGAGCGTGGTAGAAAGATTTAATCGAACTCTTAAGGAATCGATGTGGAAAGAATTCACAACACGAGGTTCATACCGATGGGTACTTATTTTGCCTGAGTTATTAGTAAAGTATAATCACAAAATACATCGCAGCATCGGCATGAAACCTATTGATGTAAAAAGAAACAATCCACCCAGCTTGCCAACACAATATAATGAAACTTTAAGAAAACCAAAATATAAAATCGGTGACATTGTAAGAATATCAAAAATCAAGAAACACTTCACTAAGGGGTACGAGGCTAATTGGACAACAGAATTATTTACAATTTATAAAGTTCAAAATACTAATCCACGAACATATCTTTTAAAAGATAATAAAAATTTGCAGATATTCGGAGCGTTTTATGAAGCAGAGTTACAACGAACAAAACATCCTAATATTTACTTAGTCGACAAAGTACTACGTAGAAAAGGAACCCGAGCCTTCGTATCTTGGCTTGGATTCGATTCAACTCACAACTCATGGATCCCCAACAAAAATATCTTCTAATTACAACACTGTAAGTTTTTTTTTAATTCCACGCAAAAATATTATTATTATTATTATTATTATTATTATTATTATTATTAATATGTCTCTCTATATATTTTTCAGCTCACTAAAACCAACACACGCAAGAAAGAAAAGAATGATTGTACTTACCCGTGCACAAGACCAGCATATTTCAACTCTGCAAACAACACAGCATCTTCAATTCTCCGCAGATTGTTGGAAAAAGAACTACTTACCACTTTAAGAACGAAGATCATATCATTTTTCACTATTTCATATTTATATAATTAATGTAAGCCACAAATGATCAAATAATTTTTTTTTTTTTTAAATTTACACTGCACATTTCAATCCACTGTCCAACGTCCATTTAATTTAATTTAAAATTTGAACATCATCATC
The DNA here is from genome assembly GCA_946902985.2 of Meconema thalassinum. NCBI lineage: Eukaryota > Metazoa > Arthropoda > Insecta > Orthoptera > Tettigoniidae > Meconema > Meconema thalassinum. The sequence continues at coordinate 853,076,641 of OX336389.2, read as the reverse complement.
ATCATCATCATCATCATCATCATCATCATCATCTTCTTCTTCTTCTTCTTCTTGTTGGTCTTCTTCTTCTTCTTCCACTCGATGTTCTTCTTCTTCTTCCATTCGATGTTCTTCTTCTTCTTCTTCCACTTCTTCCATATGCTCTTCCTCTAATGACCGATCAAACACGGCCATTAGCTCTTCCGCCAATGTAGGATCAAACGCGTTGAAATTCATCAAGCCGATGGTTCTCAGCTTGTCAATAATAATATTGACATTGTGTAATGTCACCCCGTTGAAAATCATTTCACGGCAGTGGCGCTGATCTCTCATCAGCTCGAATATTTCGGCGCTAAAAAGCTCCTTTTCGCCGGGTGTTAAAGTGTTATACCACACCTCCTCCTCTATTTTCGTCGCACTGACGATAAAATGCAACCCTTGTTTCAGGGCACTTTCCGCAAACAACATAATGTGTCGCAATTTCATCAACTTTTCAATCAACCCCTCGCACAGACTCATGATGTTGCAGATAATGATACCTAACTACTGCTCCATAGCAATCTCCTCTTATATATATATTAAGAAGTTAGAGCGCCAAAAAAGCTCTTTAAAACATTTCACATGAAGCTCTGGGAACCGACATCCAATCTCGTTCTCGCATTAAAAATTACAGACTTGACTAATGACGTCTAGGAATCTAAAAACATAACAGATCGAAATTCAGTTCACACACTCGAAGTTATACATGCCATATAAAACACTTTAACCAGATTGAGATCATGAAGCAAGCCAGAACACAAGAAATGTTAACATCATTTAAATTAAACAGACATAACATAGCGACAACGAGTAACACATGTCCACTCCCACGCTCTGGTGATATATATACTGTACTTAAACAGAGTCTAGCTTAACAACAACACTTCACTTATTTAGCGAGCGCGAGCAAAAAACTTTAACTACCATGCGTCACATGTGCAGAGTGAGCTGGCTGGTCTCACGGCTCGCCCACACGGCGCGAGCAATAAAAAACGGAACATATGCTTGCCACATGTCTGGTAGCGAGCCGGCTATGTCGACCGCCTCGTCGCACACTCTCATTCAAAAGTTATGACACCCAAGACTCTCTCCAATTCCTTGAACAATTACCAAAATATAATTCAATAATCAATCAATAATTAATAGCCATGATACACAACTGACCTCTGCTGTCCTCTCCATGCGAACACAAGGCATGGTGGTCATCCTAACCATTAGCCATTCACCTGATCCCACCTGGACCACGTGCTCGCTCTAAGGACCCACGACGTCATCAGGATTACGCAATTTCTGGTCATGATTATGCAATATTCAAAGTGAAGCGAACTGTACTACTTACAATGGTTGTTTTTGACAGTCTTTCACGATGTGAACACCATGAGAGGTAATAGTCAACTGGTGATATTCTAGCTGAGGGTCCTCTAATATACCCCTTGGTAAGAGTAACAGCTGCTTACTGCTTATGACAAGGCTGTACACTTGTCGGTGAGACAGTCTTTCACAATGTGAACACTGTAAAAGGTCATAGTCAACTGAACATATTCTTACACCCTACTCAAGGTTATCAGGTACTTACTGCATATCAAAAGGCTGTACAATCATGTGTGTTAGGCACTCTTTCTTGCTAAGGACCCCAATATTCCCTACACAAGGCTACACATGTTCGTTATGTACACTTAGTAGTTAATTGTATATTCAATTCTTATACAAAGCTTACACAGCACGTTTTTCATGAGGTAAAACTTTGTTAAATAGCTGCATGCGACACGCAAAGTATGTTTCCGCTATCTAGCGGTAACTATGAGGACTACTTGAACGACCAGCATGCTACCTGGCGATCCATTTCAACATTCACACACTGAACGACCAGCATGCTATCTAGCGGTCGATATCAATACTCGCTCAACTACCCGCATGCTACCTATCGGTCAATATGACAACTCACTCAACTATCTCTATGCTACATGGCTTTTTTTGTCAGATTTTTGTTGGCTTTTTTGTTGGCTTTTATGGCATTTTTGTTGGATTTGATGGCTTTTGTATTCGCTCTCTCACATTTGCTCTTGCTTGTTTGGGCTTATTTGGTCTTGGAAAGTATGTCAGTCCTTTTTATGGCTGCATAATGTTTGTAAGCAGCAACAACGACAACAACAACACAAAAAATTTAAAACAAATCAAAAAAACTCTAAGGTTTATCAATTACTCTCAACTCTTACACTTACCTCTATCCCATGCCTAGTCAAAAAATAGTGTATTTTTCAAATTTTTCAAAAAATATTTGTAAAGTAGGCTATATCACTAAACTAAAAATCCTAAAAAACATATATTAACTCCAACACTCTCAGTCCAAAAATAGTGTATTTTTCAAATTTTCTAAAACATATTTCCAAAGTGGGCTATATTTCAAAAATTAAAAGTTTACAAAAATGTTCGTTTGACATAAATGAATGGCCCTTGCCCCTCCCCTTCTACCGCCGTACCAAGTCCCAGGTCTCCAGGACAAAAAAAATTGAGAATGGGTTATATTTCAAAAATTAGGAGTTTTACAAAAACGTTTGTCGGTCGTAAATCAATGGTCTTTACCTCCTCTACGCCCCACACTAAGTCTCAGCTCTCTAGGACCACGAAAATAAAATTTAGAAAATGGGCTATATTTCCAAAATTCGGAATTCTACAAAAACGTTTGCCTGACATAAATGAATGGCCCTGACCCCCTCTATCCCCAAACCAAATTTCAAGCCTCTAGGACAAAACAAAATTAATTTTGAAAATAGGCTATATTTCCAAAATTAGAAATGTTACAAAAATGTTTGTTTGACATAAATTAATTGTCTTTACCTCCTCTAGCACCATGCTAAATTTCTAGTTTCTAGGACAAAAGAAAATTAATTTTGAAAAATGGTCACTATTATGGAAACTAGCAATTCTACAAAAAAGTTTTTTAACATAGATGAATGGTCTCTATCATCTCTACCAGCAAACCAAGTTCCAGGTCTGTAGAACAAAAATGAAAAACGTTCAATAGGGAAAGTAGGCGATTTTTCATAAAACCAAACATTCTAAAAATGTTGTATAGGCTTAAAAGAATGGGCTCTATGTCCTTTATTTTATAAAAAAAAATCTTTTATTTTTTACATTTTTTTTGAAAAAAGTTCAATTTTGAAATTTTTATATTTTGGAAAATAAAGAGTTTACAAAAACTTTTGTTTGACATAAATGAATGGCCCTGACCCCATCTACCAACAATATCAATTTCAAGTCGCTATGAAAAAAAAATAACAGGGGGTAGGGGGAAGACGGGCTCTGCCCACTTCCTTCGCCACTCCCTCTGACGTCACATTTCGGGGCGGGGCCAGAACCCATCTCGCCCCCTACTTTAATTTTCTGTCCTAGCGACGTGAAATTTATTTTGGTGGTAGATGGGGTCAGGGCCATTAATTTATGTCAAACAAATTTTTTTGTAAACTCTTTAGTTTCCAAAATATAAACATTTCAAATTGAACTTTTTTCAAAAACATGTAAGAAATAAAAAAGTTTTTTATAAAAAATAAAGGACATAGAGACCATTCTTTTAAGCCCCTACAAGACTTTCTAGAATGTTTGGTTTTATATAAAATCGCCTACTTTCCCAATTGAACTTTTTTCACTTTGTTCTACAGACCTGGGACTTTGTTTACAGGTAGAGGGGATAGAAACCTTTCATTTATGTTCTACACACTTTTTTGTAGAATTGCTACTTTCCAAAATAGTGACCATTTTTCAACATTCAATTTCTTTTGTCCTAGAAACTTGAAATTTGGTACGGTGCCAGAGGAAGTAAAGACAATTGATTTATGTCAAAGAACCATTTTTGTAGAATTCCCAATTTTGGAAATAAAGCCCATTTTCAAAATTTTATTTTTGTTGTCCTAGAGAGCTGAGACTTAGTGTGGGGGGTAGAGGGGGTAAAGACCATTGATTTACGTCAGACAAACGTTTTTGTAAAATTCCTAATTTTGGAAATATAAACCGTTTTCAAAATTTATTTTTGTTGTCCTAGAGACCTAAGATTTGGTACGGCGGTAGAGGGTGGGGGCAAAGGCCATTCATTTATGTCAAACAAACATTTCTCTAAACTTTTTAATTTTGGAAATATAACCCACTTTGGGAATATGTATTGGAAAATTTGAAAAATACACTATTTTTGGACTGAGAGTGGTATTGAAGTAGGTGTTGGAGTTACAATTTAGGATTTTTAGTTTAATGATATAGCCTACTTTCCAAATATTTTTTGAAAATTTTGAAAAATACACTACTTTGTGACTAGGCATGGGATAGAGGTAAGTGTAAGCGTTGAGAGTCATTGATAAACCTTAGAGTACTTTGGATTTTTTTGGAATTTTGTGTGTTGTTGTTGTTTTTGTTGTTATGTTGTTGTTTGAGTCTTCAGTCTTTTGACTGGTTTGATGCAGCACTCCATGCCTCCCTGTCCTGAGCTAATCGTTTCATCTCTACATAGCTACCACACCCTACATCCGAGGCAATCTGTTTAACATATTCTAACCTTGGTCTACCCCTACAGTTCTTGTCCTCGACCCTTCCTTCCATAACTAAGCTTGCTATTCCTGGGTGTCTTAGTATGTGTCCTACCAACCTATCTCTTCTCTTCATTAGCAGTCGCCAGAAACATCTCTCCTCTCCCACTCGCCTTAATACCTATTCGTTTGTAACCCTATCTACCCATCTGATCTTCATCATTCTCCTGTAACACCACATTTCAAATGCCTCAATTCTCCTCTTTCTGCTGCACCAATAGTCCAAGTTTCACTTCCATAGAGTGCCACGCTCCAGACAAAGGCTTTCAAAAATGACTTCCTAATACCTAAATCTATATTCGATGTCAACAGATTCCTTTTTTGTAGAAAGGCTTTCCTTGCCTGAGCCAACCTACTTTTTATATCCTCTTTGCTTCGTCCATCACTGGTTATTCTGCTTCCTAAGTAACAGAAGTCTCCTACTTCCTTCAGCTTTTCACCTGTCAATTTGATCTCCATAGAGGTTTCTGATTTATTTCGGCTGCATTCCAGTATTTTTGTTTTACATTTATTAATTTTCATCATGAAGTCCTTCCGTAAGACGGAATCCATACCATTCAATAACTCATTCAAATCCTCAGGCTTGTCGGCCAAGATGACGATGTCATCAGCAAATCTCAGAGTTGAAATTATTTCTCCTTGAATCTTCACTCCCACTTTAACTTTTTCTCCGATTTCCTTGATTGCTTGTTCAATGTAAAGATTGAAAAGTATGGGTGATAAGTTGCAGCCTTGCCTTACACCTTTCTGAATACCAGCTTCTCTCTCATGTCCTTCAACTCGAACGACTGCTGCCTGGTTTCTGTATAGATTGTATATCACCCTCCTATCCCTGTACTTTATTCCAATCGATTTCAAAATGTCAAACAATTTAGTCCAATCAACGTTATCAAAAGCCTTTTCTAAGTCTACAAAAGCCATGAACGTTCTCTTATCTTTCCTTATTCTACCTTCCAAAATCAGCCTAAGACTTAGTACAGCTTCCCTTGTTCCTACATTTCTCCTGAAACAAAAGTGGTCTTCACACAACTCCAATTCTATCTGGCTCTCAATCCTCTTGTAAATTATTATAGAAAGGACCTTTGAAGCATGAGTAATCAAGCTGATTGTACGGTAATCTTCACATCTGTCAGCTCCCACTTTCTTTGTTATAGGGATGATTACATTCTTCTTGAAATCAGGGGGTACCTCACCTGTCTCATAAATCCTACACACCAAGTGAAATAACCTGATCAGACCTTCCTCTCCTATGCAGCGTAGCAACTCAATCGGTAAATCATCTCTGCCTGGTGCTTTGTTCCTGCTTAAGTCTTCCAAAGCTCTATCAAATTCTGATCTCAATATTAAATCTCCTTTCGCATCCTCATCAATTTCCTCCTCCCTTTCCATTACATGATTCTCAATCTCCTTTCCCTTATACAAACTCTCTATGTAAGCTTTCCATCTCTCAACCTTTTCTTCCCTATCTGTTAGAGGCTTTCCATTTGTGTCCTTAATATTACAGCACTTAGTCTTCTTTTCCCCAAAAGTATTCTTAATCCTTCTATAAGCTGTGTCTACTTTTCCTAATTTCAGACAATTTTCTATACCAGCACATTTCTCTTTCAACCATTCTTCTTTCGCTTCCTTGCACTTCTTGTTAACCTCATTTCTCAGACGTCTGTATTCTGCTTTCCCCTTTTCATCTCTTACATTCTTGTGCTTCCGCCTTTCATCCATCAATTCGAGTATATCCTGAGTGATCCACGGTTTTGTACCTATTCTCTCTCTCCTACCAAAGTTTTCTTCTGCGGATTTTGTTATTTCATTCTTCAAAAGTGCCCATTCGTCTGCAATTGAAGTTTGTTTAGGGTTTTTCATTAGTCCTTCCTTAATACTCTTCTTGAATCTTTCGTTTACATCCTTCTCTTTCAGTCTGTCTATTGCCCACCCTTTTGGCTTTTCACTTTTCTTCAGTTTCTTCAACTTTAATCTGCATTTCATTACAACCAGATTGTGGTCAGAGTTTATGTCAGCACCAGGATATGTTTTACAATCCAAAATCTGGTTTCGAAACCTCTGCTTGACCATAATGAAGTCGATTTGGTAACGCCCTGTATCTCCTGGTCTCATCCATGTGTAAATTCTTCTATTGTGGTTATTGAATAAGGTGTTAGCTATGAACAACTCATGCTCAGTGCAGAATTCTACCAGCCTGCTTCCTCGATCATTCCTTTCACCTAATCCGAAATCTCCTACTATCTTCCCTTCTCTCCCTTTTCCTACCACAGCATTCCAATCTCCCATTACTATAACATTTTCATCACCCTTGATATACCTCAGAATTTCGTCTATTTCATCGTAGACCTTTTCAACATCCTCATCATCAGCTTGACTGGTAGGCATATAGACTTGTACCACTGTGGTGCAGGTAGGTTTAGTATTTATTTTTGCTACAATAATCCGTTCACTATATTGCTCATAATATTCCACCCGCTGTCCATGTTTCCTACTCAATATGAGGCCAACCCCTGCTTGGCCATTGTTTGATTTAGTGCTAATGACCCTATAGTCTCCTGACCAATAGTCCTGTTTTTCCTTGTTGTTATTGCAGCTTACAAACATTATGCTGCCATAAAAAGACTGACATGCTTCCCAAGGCCAAATAAGCCCCAACAAGCAAGAGCAAATATGAGAGAGCTAATACAAAAGCCAAAAAAAGCCAACAAATATGCCAACAAAAGCCAACAAAAGCCAACAAAAGCCAACAAAATGCCAACAGAAACCTGACAAAAAAAAGCTCTACAATGGTTGTTTTTGACAGTCTTTCACGATGTGAACACCATGAGAGGTAATAGTCAACTGGTGATATTCTAGCTGAGGGTCCTCTAATATACCCCTTGGTAAGAGTAACAGCTGCTTACTGCTTATGACAAGGCTGTACACTTGTCGGTGAGACAGTCTTTCACAATGTGAGCACTGTAAAAGGTCGTAGTCAACTGAACATATTCTTACACCCTACTCAAGGTTATCAGGTACTTACTGCATATCAAAAGGCTGTACAAACATGTGTGTTAGGCACTCTTTCTTGCTAAGGACCCCAATATTCCCTACACAAGGATACACATGTTCGTTATGTACACTTAGTAGTTAATTGTATATTCAATTCTTATACAAAGCTTACACAAGCACGTTCATGAGGTAAAACCTTGTTAAATAGCTGCATGCGACACGCAAAGTATGTTTCCGCTATCTAGCGGTAACTATGAGGACTACTTGAACGACCAGAATGCTACCTGGCGATCCATTTCAACATTCACACACTGAACGACCAGCATGCTATCTAGCGGTCGATATCAATACCCGCTCAACTACCAGCATGCTACCTATCGGTCAATATGACAACTCACTCAACTATCTCTATGCTACATGGCTTTTTTTGTCAGATTTTTGTTGGCTTTTTTGTTGGCTTTTATGGCATTTTTGTTGGATTTGATGGCTTTTGTATTCGCTGTCTCATATTTGCTCTTGCTTGTTGGGGCTTATTTGGTCTTGGAAAGTATGTCAGTCCTTTTTATGGCTGCATAATGTTTGTAAACAGCAACAACGACAACAACAACACACAAAATTCAAAAAAAAAAAAAACTGTAAGGTTTATCAATTACTCTCAACTCTTACACTTACCTCTATCCCATGCCTAGTCAAAAAATAGTGTATTTTTCAAATTTTTCAAAAAATATTTGGAACGTAGGCTATATCATTAAACTAAAAATCCTAAAAAGACTTATGTTAACTCGAACACTCTCAGTCCAAAAATAGTGTATTTTTCAAATTTTCTAAAACATATTTCCAAAGTGGGTTATATTTCCAAAATTAAAAGTTTACAAAAATGTTCGTTAGACATAAATGAATGGCCCTTGACCCTCCCCTTCTACCGCCATACCAAGTCCCAGGTCTCCAGGACAAAAAAATAAAATTTTGAGAATGGGTTATATTTTAAAAATTAGGAGTTTTACAAACACGTTTGTCTGTCGTAAATCAATGGTCATTACCCCCTCTACGCCCCACACTAAATCTCAGCTCTCTAAGACAACAAAAATAAAATTTTAAAAATGGGCTATATTTCCATAATTAGGAATTCTACAAAAACGTTTGCCTGACATAAATGAATGGCCCTGACCCCCTCTATTCCCAAACCAAATTTCAATCCTCTAGGACAAAACAAAATTAATTTTGAAAATAGGCTGTATTTCCAAAATTAGAAATGTTACAAAAATGTTTGTTTGACATAAATTAATTGTCTTTACCTCCTCTAGCACCATGCTAAATTTCAAGTTTCTAGGACAAAAGGAAATTAATTATGAAAATTGGTCACTATTATGGAAACTAACAATTCTACAAAAAAGTTTTTTAACATAGATGAATGGCCTCTATCATCTCTACCAGAAAACCAAGTTCCAGGTCTGTAGAACAAAAATGAAAAACGTTCAATAGGGAAAGTAGGCGATTTTTCATAAAACCAAACATTCTGAAAATGTTGTATAGGATTAAAAGAATGGTCTCTATGTCCTTTATTTTATTAAAAAAACTCTTTTATTTTATACATTTTTTTGAAAAAATTTCAATTTTGAAATTTTTATATTTTGGAAAATAAAGAGTTACCAAAAACTTTTGTTTGACATAAATGAATGGCCCTGACCCCATCTACCAACAGTATCAATTTCAAGTCGCTATGACAAAAAATAACAGGGGTTAGGGGGAAGACGGGCTCTGCCCACTCCCTTCGCCACTCCCTCTGACGTCACATTTCGGGGCGGGGCCAGAACCCATCTCGCCCCCTACAGTAATTTTCTGTGCTAGCGACGTGAAATTTATTTTGGTGGTAGATGGGGTCAGGGCCATTAATTTATGTCAAACAATTTCTTTTGTAAACTCTATAGTTTCCAAAATATAAAAATTTCAAATTGAACTTTTTTCAAAAATATGTAAGAAATAAAAAAGTTTTTTATAAAACATAAAGGACATAGAGACCATTCTTTTAAGCCCATACAACACTTTTTAGAAAGTTTGGTTTTATGAAAAATCCCTACTTTCCCAATTGAACGTTTTTCATTTTTGTTCTACAGACCTGGGACTTAGTTTACAGGTAGAGGGGATAGAGACCTTTCATTTATGTTATACAAACTTTTGTAGAATTGCTAGTTTCCAAAATAGTGACCATTTTTCAAAATTCTATTTCTTTTGTCCTAGAGACTTCAAATTTGGCACGGTGCTAGAGAAAGTAAAGACAATTGATTTATGTCAAACAACCTTTCTTGTAGAATTCCTAATTTTGGAAATATAGCCCATTTTCAAAATTTTATTTTTGTTGTCCTAGAGAGCTGAGACTAAGTGTGGGGGGTAGAGGGGGTAAAGACCATTCATTTATGTCAGACAAACGTTTTTGTAAAATTCCTAATTTTGGAAATATAAACCATTTTCAAAATTTTATTTTTGTTGTCCTAGAGACCTAAGACTTGGTACGGCGGTAGAGGGTGGGGGCAAAGGCCATTCATTTATGTCAAACAAACATTTCTCTAAACTTTTTAATTTTGGAAATATAACCCACTTTGGGAATATGTCTTGGAAAAATTGAAAAATACACTAATTTTGGACTGAGAGTGGTATTGAGGTAGGTGTTGGAGTTACCATATGTCTTTTTAGGATTTTTAGTTTAATGATATAGCCTACTTTCCAAATATTTTTGGAAAATTTTGAAAAATACACTATTTTTTGACTAGGCATGTGATAGAGGTAAGTGTAAGTGTAGAATTCCCAATTTTGGAAATAAAGACCATTTTCAAAATTTTATTTTTGTTGTCCTAGAGAGTTGAGACTTAGTGTGGGGGGTAGAGGGGGTAAAGACCATTGATTTACGTCAGACAAACGTTTTTATAAAATTCCTAATTTTGGAAATATAAACCCTTTTCAAAATTTTATTTTTGTTGTCCTAGAGACCTAAGACTAGGTACGGCGGTAGAGGGTGGGGGCAAAGGCCATTCATTTATGTCAAACAAACATTTCTCTAAACTTTTTAATTTTGGAAATATAACCCACTTTGGGAATATGTATTGGAAAATTTGAAAAATACACTATTTTTGGACTGAGAGTGGTATTGAGTTAGGTGTTGGAGTTACCATATGTCTTTTTAGGATTTTTAGTTTAATGATATAGCCTACTTTCCAAATATTTTTTGAAAATTTTGAAAAATACACTATTTTTTGACTAGGCATGGGATAGAGGTAAGTGTAAGAGTTGAGAGTAATTGATAAACCTTAGAGTACTTTGGATTTTTTTTTAAAGTTTTGTGTGTTGTTGTTTCTGTTGTTATGGCAGCTTACAAACATTATGCTGCCATAAAAAGGACTGACATGCTTCCCAAGACCAAATAAGCCCCAACAAGCAAGCGAAAATGTGGGAGAGCTAATACAAAAGCCAACAAAAGCCAACAAATATGCCAACAAAAGCCAACAAAAGCCAACAAAATGCCAACAGAAACCTGACAAAAAAAAGCTCTACAATGGTTGTTTTTGACAGTCTTTCACGATGTGAACACCATGAGAGGTAATAGTCAACTGGTGATATTCTAGCTAAGGGTCCTCTAATATACCCATAGGTAAAGGTAACAGCTGCTTACTGCTTATGACAAGGCTGTACACTTGTCGGTGAGACAGTCTTTCACAATGTGAACACTGTAGAAGGTCGTAGTCAACTGAACTTATTCTTACACCCTACTCAAGGTTATCAGGTACTTACTGCATATCAAAAGGCTGTACAATCATGTGTGTTAGGCACTCTTTCTTGCTAAGGACCCCAATATTCCCTACACAAGGATACACATGTTCGTTATGTACACTTAGTAGTTAATTGTATATTCAATTCTTATACAAAGCTTACATAAGCACGTTTTTCATGAGGTAAAACCTTGTTAAATAGCTGCATGCGACACGCAAAGTATGTTTCCGCTATCTAGCGGTGACTTCGAGAACTACTTGAACGACCAGCATCCTACCTAGCGCTCCATTTCAACATTCCCACACTGAACGACCAGCATGCTATCTAGCGGTCGATATCAATACTCGCTCAACTACCAGCATGCTACCTATCGGTCAATATGACAACTCATTCAACTATCTCTATGCTACCTGGCTTTTTTGGTCAGATTTTTGTTGGCTTTTTTGTTGGCTTTTATGGCATTTTTGATGGATTTGATGGCTTTCGTATTCGCTCTCTCATATTTGTTCTTGCTTGTTGGGGCTTATTTGGTCTTGGAAAGTATGTCAGTCCTTTTTATTGCTCTATAATGTTTGTAAGCAGCAACAACGACGACAACAACACACAAAATTTAAAAAAAATCAAAAAAACTCTAAGGTTTATCAATTACTCTCAACTCTTACACTTACCTCTATCCCATGCCTAGTCAAAAAATAGTGTATTTTTCAAATTTTTCAAAAAATATTTGGAAAGTAGGCTATATCATTAAAACAAAAATCCTAAAAAGACATATGTTAACTCCAACACTCTCAGTCCAAAAATAGTGTATTTTTCAAATTTTCTAAAACATATTTCCAAAGTGGGTTATATTTCCAAAATTAAAAGTTTACAAAAATGTTCGTTTGACATAAATGAATGGCCCTTGCCCCTCCACTTCTACCGCCGTACCAAGTCCCAGGACTCCACGACAAAAAAATAAAATTTTGAGAATGGGTTATATTTCAAAAATTAGGAGTTTTACACTAAGTCTCAGCTCTCTAGGACAACAAAAATAAAATTTCCAAAATTAGGAATTCTACAAGAACGTTTGCCTGACATAAATGAATGGCCCTGACCCCCTCCATTCCCAAACCAAATTTCAAATTTCAAAACAAAATTAATTTTGAAAATAGGCTATATTTCCAAAATTAGAAATGTTACAAAAATGTTTGTTTGACATAAATTATTTGTCTTTACCTCGTCTAGCACCGTACTAAATTTCAAGTTTCTAGGACAAAAGAAAATTAATTTTGAAAAATGGTCACTATTATGGAAACTAGCAATTCTACAAAAAAGGTTTTTAACATAGATGAATGGTCTCTATCATCTCTACCAGCAAACCAAGTTCCAGGTCTGTAGAACAAAAATGAAAAACGTTCAATAGGGAAAGTAGGCGATTTTTCATAAAACCAAACATTCTAAAAATGTTGTATAGGCTTAAAAGAATGGTCTCTATGTCCTTTATTTTATAAAAAAAACTCTTTTATTTTTTACATTTTTTTGAAAAAAGTTCAATTTTGAAATTTTTATATTTTGGAAAATATAGAGTTTACAAAAACTTTTGTTTGACATAAATGAATGGCCCTGACCCCATCTACCAACAAAATCAATTTAAAGTCGCTATGACAAAAAATAACAGGGTGGGGGGGAAGACGGGCTCTGCCCACTCCCTTCGCCACTTCCTCTGACGTCACATTTCGGGGCGGGGCCAGAACTCATCTCGCCCCTTACTGTAATTTTCTGTCCTAGCGACGTGAAATTTATTTTGGTGGTAGATGGGGTCAGGGCCGTTCATTTATGTCAAACAAAAGTTTTTGTAAACTCTATATTTTCCAAAATATAAAAATTTCAAAATTGAACTTTTTTCAAAAAAATGTAAAAAATAAAAGAGTTTTTTTTATAAAATAAAGGACATAGAGACCATTCTTTTAAGCCCATACAACACTTTTTAGAAAGTTTGGTTTTATGAAAAATCGCCTACTTTCCCAATTGAACTTTTTTCACTTTGTTCTACACTCGGGGTATGCAGGTAGAAAACTTCTTCCAACATTCCTCTACAACTCTCAAATTGACATGACATGGTTATCTTTAAAAATAGAAAAGTTGGCAGCATACGAACTTTTTCAATGCTGCTATGCGGTTATGAGAGAATATTCAGAAGTTTTACCTACATGAAAATTGTAATATTGCCCGCATGAAATATTTCAATAATCCATCATCAAGATGGCACATTTAGTTACACGTGTGTGAAAATTAGGCATCACAAAGTCAATGCGGATCGATTTTAATAAAAAGGGGACACAGTTGATCGTTTTTTTAAAAAATATGGATATCTAATTTTTCTAGCATTTCTATCAAGTTTACGTGGTTCTAATATAGGACAAAAAAGATCGGCAAAACATAGTTCTACCCGAATATGCTGATTTTACGACAAAGAAAAATTTTCGACTGATATGGCAACAGTGGATTGCTAGAAAATGACAGTGTCATACATGTCTCACGTGCAACAGAAAGAGAGAAGAATATCCCTATCTAACCAGTGCATTCATATCCAAAGCATTCAGACTGAAAAGCATGTTATTATTGAGCAATGAAAACGGAATCTGATCCCGACAGTTCTTTAAGACTTATTTCCTAGTAGTGATATTAATGATAGTTGGTCCAATCTTAGGTTCACTATTTTGATCTCTGTACATTGACTATCATCTCACTTCCTGTAATAATGTACCATACTGTTAGTACCTTTTCAGGGTGATATGTTTATAGGTTATGTATAAAATAAACTTACGTAATGTCTTTAATTTGTAATGTCTGCTTTGAGGTTTTGTGGGTATCTACCGACCTACCTAGAGATCTCGGGTTCGAATCCGGGACGGGGTAGATACTTTTGCTACCAGATTATCATGTTAAATTTTGTAAATATTGTCAATTCAATTACAGTACAGTAAGTATGTAGTTAGTTTTAGTTGTAAGTATGAAGTTAATTTGTTTATTAGATGTATGTCATTGTTCTATTAGACTGTGGTGTGTGAGTATGCTGGTGAGGGTGCATGTGAGTGGGCCTGGTGACAGACTGTTTTAGTGGTAGTATTTGTTGTTGGTGAAACTTTAGTATTTTTTTCGTTAGTAGAATTTTGGTATTTAATTGTTAGTAGAAGGTTAGTATTTTGTAGTAGAATTGCTCTTTACTTATTCTGAAAGGGAGTAGCAGCCTTTCAGAATAAATCAATTCCTTACTAGTCTAATAGACGGTTAATATATTGATAATATAAGCCAACTAATGGCTACACTGCGTTCTGCTGCACGGCTGAAAGCAACGGGAAACTACAGCCGTAATGCTATTCCCGAGGATATGCACCTCTCTATGCATAATTACATGTGATGATGGCCTCCTCCATTGTAAAATTTCAATCCGGAGGTAAACTAGTCCCCCGTTCGGATCTCCGGGTGGGGACTACTTGAGAGGGGGTTAATAGGATATATAGGCCGAAGCTGGCACAGGGGCTAATGGGCAAGATGGCCGCCGCGCGCAACAAGCCCTATGTTATTCTTATGGAGAGGTCATTCAGAGCTGGCACAGGGGCTAATGGGCAAGATGGCCGCCACACTCTGAGACCGTGAATACTGTCACAGGGGGAGTTCGACCGTGTAGTCGCTAAATGGAATATTTATTATTTATTATTATTATTAATAACAATAATTTTATTAGGTTATTATTGATTGATAGTTTTGCCACGGTGGGTGAGTGGTTATTGTGTCGGACTACCACCCCCAAGCTTGCAGGTTCGCTCTTGGTCGAGGTAAGTGGTTTTTGAAAGGCGGCAAAATTAAGACACGCATGTCATACGATGTTGGCATGTAAAAGAACCCAGGAGAGGTCTGCTATGTAGTTGCTAAATGGAATATTTATTATTATTATTATTATTATTTATTATTATTATTATTATTACTATTATTATTAGGTAATTATTGATTGATCATGTACAATCAAGACCAGCCTTATATTGCCCCACTTTATAATGTAGTGGTTAGCATTATTGGCTGTTACTGTGGAGGCTCGGGTTCGAGTCCTGGCTCAGTCAAGATTTTAAATTCTAGGCTGAAGGTTGGAATGGGGTACACTCAACCTTGTGAGGCAAAACTGACAGGAGCTGGCTTTTGATTCATACCACTGCCATTATGCCTAACCCAACTTCACCTAACCTAACCTAACCTAACCTTACCTAACCAAACCAGATCCCACCTTACCTAACCTAACCTAACCTAACCTAACTTAACTTCAAAGTCAAAAGGTACAATACATTTATTGTTTTTTATACCCTCATAAATTAGATATAGAGAATGTCCACTACGATTTAGATCCTCAAGCACACTTTTCTGACATATCATTAAAACGTGTAGAAAGGAATGTCTGATAATTTTCACTAACACATAATACAAGTTCACCATACATTGTGTCCACTTTTTGAATGTTAATGATACGGAAAAGAGTATGCATTGGTAATTCAGTGAGCTTTTTTCTCTCTAATCAACAGTTCTACCCCCATAGCACTGTGAATATTTATTGTAGTAGCCTATAAAGAAACAAAAAAAAAAACATATCTATTACAGTTTAGCTATAAGTGACCAGAACCACTATAACATTTTATTCTAATAAGGAGATTTCCATAATGATAAGAAAAAAAAGCTTACCATAATGATGGATTGTGTGTAAGTAAACGTCTTTTGATGCATGGTGCCACTACTAAACTGATGCTCATACAACAGACAAGTGAGTTCATGTTTCGCTGACGTAATCGTATGTTCCCACGCACTTCCTGTGTGTTGCACGCGCCATAGTGGCTAAATTTGAAACTAGATGAGATGATTTGCTGATGTAATCGTATGTTCCCCCGCACGCACACGCAGGCCCCTGTGGACGAGTCCCTGTGGACGGGTCCCTGTGAACGGGTCATTGTTGACGGGTCATTGTTGACGGGTCATTGTTGACGGGTCCTTGTGGACGAGCCCCTGTGGACGGGTCCTTGTTGACGGGTCCTTTTTGACTAATCCCTTTAGACCGGTTCCTTTTGACTGGTTCATAACCCCTAATGCTATAATGAAATTAAACGTTGTTCCACATGATACGCAAGCAAAGAGCCGATCGCTACTATGAATTAACATGTTTGTTTTTGTTTTGTTTTTACGCATGTGCACTTGGTTTTTTTGTAAGAGGGCGGGCTTTTTGAATACAGATTTATAGATGAGTTTTTTTTAAATTACCAAAAGATCCAAAACTAATAGGTAATTAGCTTTTTAACATCTCATGAACAATAAGGCTATGGGACTTGTATTAGAGGTCGTTGGACTTGAGGTGACATTTTGTTTTTGAATGTTTTTTTTTTGTTAAAATGGCCTAACTACACTTTTGTTAATATCTCGCTAACTAATAATCAGAGAGGGTCAAGTGAGGTGTCATGGGACTCAGGATGGTCAACCCTTTTCCATGACCAACGAATTTACCCAAAAGATTCAAAACAACAAAGTCATTGACCTAAGATTTTATAAACTAATAATTGAATATTAACATGTGAGGTGTCATAGGACTTAGAATGGTCAACCCTTTCCCATGGCCAATGCATTTACCAAAATACCCAATACATCAAGGTCATTGACCTGAGATTTTATAAACTAATAATCGGGTACGAACATGTGAGATGTTTACCATGTGTGATGAAACATAGCTAGGTAGAGAAAGAATTAGTGTAGGCTACATGTATGGTGACTGACAAGTCTTTTACCATTGAAACTTGTTTTCAGATCAAACTGCAGTATAGAGAGAGTATAGGTTGCAGGTATGGGTTAATAAATGGGAAACGGTGTACGCAAACTCTGATTTATCAAGAATTAAGAGTAGACTATCTTTATTTGATTGGTTAAAGAGGATAGCTAAAACACAAAAATGCTCAGTGGTTACCGAGACAAAATGATCGCTACACACAACAAGCTTTAAATACTTGAGGCTAATAATCAATACACACACACACACTCGCTTGTTCTAAACTAAACTGTGTTGCTGTCAGTGCTCAGACAGTAGGCTGATGACGAAATGCATTGCTAACAGAAATATAATCATTTCCGGTTGTCTAATGTTACCAGCTATCCATTTATTTATTTTTGTGTTGCAGTGGTAAGCACTTTTAGCTCTTGTATTGGTAGTCTTAACTCGATTTCCAGGTCTGAGGCCTAGAACGAGTCGAACTAAGAAACAATGGCATGGTGGTGCAGTGGTTAAGCTGTTAGCCTTTCACCAGAGGGTTCGATTTGAGGTTAATATGCATGTCATAAACATATTAAACAAAAACAAAACAGAGATAACGTTTAAAACTGATTACATTTGTGACTTTTCAAATTATTACTTGGATTACAAATACAAAGGTGAACTGGGTTTGATATACAGATAATGCTGTCTATCACACACTCGACTGTAAGAAAGCCAAAAGAGCAAAAGGCTTAGGTAGAGCAGTGGTAAAATTGCTATATGTAGAGAACTACCTGGCAAAGCTATATCGCATAAACAGTGCAGGATACAATCCAGCAATCAAATTTGTATCTTGTGGAACAGAGAAATGCACTTACGTGAGAAAATGCAAGTTCATGTGTAATATGACCTAACACACAAGTGTTCACCTGTGCACGTGCACAATAAGAGCTAACAAGTCACATTCTGTTTAGTTCGTACGTAACGTTAGGTTAGGGCTAATGCACACACCCTAGTACACGAGGAACATGCCATTTGAGAGCAGGTCAAGGGATCTAACTTGGTGGATGGATGTGTTCTAACGAGTCACTTGTAGCTGAAAGAGAATAATACTTGTTCTTAAGATGTTAAAACTGAGGAGATGGTATGTACAGTAAGACGTCTTGTTATTTCCTGTGTAATATTACAGACATGGCAGAGAGCACACAGTTCTGTTGCTATGACTACGCTGCAGTAATTTGAAACCCTACGTGTTCATTAAGACAATGAGTTATGATTATACAAAGTTAGCAGTCATTGGATATTACACAGGTGTTCCTTTCGGTGTCATGTTGCTGACTTGGCAGAGAGCGCACAGTTCTATTGCTACGACTAACGCTGCAGTAATTTGAAACCCAAGGTGTTGATCAAGACAATGGGTGATGATTATGCAAAGTCAGCAGTAATTGGATACCACACATCAACATTGACTAAATCATAAACGTTTTGTCATAACCAGCAGAAACCTTATTTAAAGATTTTAGATTTTACATTGTAAATTTCAGATTTTTTGATTTTTAGATTTTACTTTTTTACATGTTCCTAAAAGAGAAAACAACAAGGTCACATACCTAACCGCATTAAACCTAACTTTACCAAACCTAACTTAAGCTAATCCAAAGGCTAATGCACATACCCAAAGCATATAAGGTACATGCAACTATCCTTATGCTAGTCTTACAGGTTACTGAACAACATGATCACTACCCAAACGGATTTTTTTTTCATTTTGTTGTTTACACATATATCAATTTTCCAATTTCCCATTTTCAGTTTTTTTAATGTCAGTTTTTAGTTTTTTCAATTTCATAATATGGAAACATGGATTTTTTCATTTTGTTGTTTACACATTTATTAATTTCACAATTTCCCATTTTTAGTTCTTAAAATGTCAGTTTAAAGTTTTTCAATTTCATGATATAGAAACATGGATTTTCCAATTTGTTGTTTTAACATTTGTCAATTTACCAAATTCACATTTACAGTTTTTTTAAATTTCAGTTTAGTGTTTTTTGTTCTATTTGTTAATATGGAAACATGGATTTTTTACAATTTGTGTTTTTTACATGTCATGCAACTATCCTTATGCTAGTCTTATAGGTTACTGTACAACATGATCACTACCCCACTGGATTTTTTTTACATATGCCAATTTTCCAATTCCCCATTTTCAGTTTTTTTAATATTAGTTTTAAGTTTTTCAATTTTATAATATGGAAACATGGATTTTGCATTTTGTTGTTTACACATTTATCAATTTCACAATTTCCCATTTACAGTTCTTAAAATGTCAGTTTAAAGTTTTTCAATTTCATGATATAGAAACATGGATTTTCCAATTGGTTGTTTTCACATTTATCAATTTACCAAATTCCCATTTACAGTTTTTAAAATTTCAGTTTAATGTTGTTGTTTTTTTCTATTTGTTAATATGGAAACATGGATTTTTCCAATTTGTGTTTTACATGTTCATTTTGCATTAGGAGTGGAGAGAGGTGGGTAGTAATTAAAAATGTGCAAGCAGTGTCCATTGTTAACAGGTCATTGTTGACGAGTCCTTTTCATACAACAGAAAAGTGAGTTCATGTTTCGCATGCATTACCTAAAATGTAATACCATGCAAGTGTTTAACATTTTACAACTAACCTGTTAGTGTGATTTGCACACTACAAAGGTTATATCTGTTCTGGTAATAGAATTATTTAGCATTGGCCTTTATATTTAATATGTACAGTCTAAAGTGATAGAAAAGTGGTAGAAATGTGGTAGCAAAGTGGTAGACAAGTGGTAGACAATTGGTAACAAAGTGGTAGAAAAGTGGTAGCAAAGTGGTAGAAAAGTGGTAGAAAAGTGGCAGAAAAGTGGTAGCAAAGTGGTAGAAAAGTGGTAGCAAACTAGAAAAGTGGTAACAATGTGGTAGAAAAGTGGTAGCAAAGTGGTAGAAAAGTGGTAGAAAAGTGGCAGAAAAGTGGTAGCAAAGTGGTAGAAAAGTGGTAGCAAACTAGAAAAGTGGTAGCAAAGTGGTAGAAAATAGTACATGTATTGTTAAGAAATAGTTTAAGCGGTTACATAGATTCATTACACAATAATTTTAGCATGACAAAGCTCATTTTCTATATCCAATAGTTCTTCCTCATATTTAGTATGACCAGTTTACACATTTATCAATTTCACAATTTCCCATTTACAGTTCTTAAAATGTCAGTTTAAAGGTTTTCAATTTCCTGATATAGAAACATGGATTTTCCATTTTTTTTTCATTTATTAATTTACCAAATTCCCATTAACAGTTTTTAAAATTTCAGTTTAATGTTTTTTAATTCTATTTGTCAATATGGAAATATGGATTTTTCCAATTTGTGTTTTACTTGTTCATTTTGCATTAGGAGTGGAGAGAGGTGGGTAGTAATTAAAAATGTGCAAGCAGTGTCCATTGTTGACAGGTCATTGTTGACGAGTCCTTTTCATACAACAGACAAGTGAGTTCATGTTTCACATGCATTACCTAAAATGTAATACCATTCAAGTGTTTAACATTTTACAAATTAGCTTATGTGTTAGTTTATGTGTGGGGTCTTATGATGGGCATTTTGTGTTGGCTTATTTATCAAGTTATATTGTCAATGCATTTAGTAGATTTTTCTCTTGGTCTTGGAATGTATATCAGTCCATTTTATCACAACATAATGCTTACTGCCATGTTTGTAAGCAACAACAACACACTAAACTTTCAAAAAAATCTAAAGTACTCTAAGGTACTCTCAACTCGTACTCTTACCTCTATCCCATGTCAAGTCAAGAACATTATTTTTTTTCCAAAAAAAAAAGGTGAATGGGGAAAGTAGACTATATGTTTAAACTAAAAAATTAATATAAAGTCATATGTTAACACTAACACCTACGTTTATCCCATTCTTAGTCGAAAAATATTATTTTTTTAAATTTTTCTAAAAAATATTTGGAAAGTAGGCTATATTTTTGAAAACTAATCATTCTATAAAGTCATATATAGACTCAACCAATGGCTTTTATATCCTTAATTGTTAGAACAAAATATGGAATTTTTGACATTTTTTCCAAAAATGTTCATTTTTTAAAATGGACTATATTTTGGAAACTAGGAATTTTACAAAAAAGTGTGTTGGACATAAATGCAGGTATTTACCTCCTCTACCCACAAACCAAGTCCCAGATCTCTGGGACAAAATCCAAAAATGTTTAATTGTTAAAGTAGGCGATATTTTGAAAACGTATCATTCTAAAAAGTCATATATAGACTCAAACAAATGTTCTTTAAGTTATTTAACGTTAAAACAAAACTTAACATTTTTTCATTTTTCCGAAAAAAGTCCAATTTTCAAAATTGTCTATATTTTGGAAACTAAGAATTTTACAAAAATGTTTGTTTAACATAAATGAAAGGTCTTTACCCCCCTCTACCCCAAAAATAAATTTCAGGACCCTAGGACAAAAACTGTGCAGTAGTGTGTTTTGGCCAGTTCTAGCACCTCCTCCTCCCCTCCTAAAGATGGCGGCCGTAGCTTAATTTAACCTAGCCTAACCTAACAAAATGGCGGCCGTAGCTTAACTTAACCTAGCCTAACCTAACAATATGGTGGCCGTAGCTTAACTTAACCTAGCCTAACCTAACCTAACCTGACCTAGGAGGTGTCATCAAAAAGTTCCAAAAATGTGGCTGCAACTTAAACAAACCTAGCCTAGCCTAACCTAACCTAACCTACAACGTGTGATCAAAAAGTTCCAAAATGGCGGCCGTAGCTTTACTTAACCTAACCTAACCTATCTTAACCTAAACCTACGAAGTGTAATCAAAAAGTTCTAAAATGGCGGCTGTAGGTTAACTTAACCTAACCTAACCTAACCTAAACCTACGAAGTGTTATCATAAAGATCCAAAATGGTGGCCGTAGCTTAACTCAACCTAACCTAACCCTACGATGAGTGATCAAAAAGTTCCAAAAATGGCTGCCGTAGCTTAACTTAACCTTTGAGTCATTTTTTTTAACGGGTCCCGGAGGACGGGTCCTTGTTGACGGGTCCTAGTGGGCGGGTCCTTTGGACTGATCCCTATGGACTGGCCCCTTGCATTTTATCCAAATTATGTCAAAGGGGACCCGCCACAGGGACCCGTCAACAAGAACCCGTCCTCCGGGACCCGTTAAAAAAAATGACTCAAAGGTTAAGTTAAGCTACGGCAGCCATTTTTGGAACTTTTTGATCACTCCTCGTAGGGTTAGGTTAGGTTGAGTTAAGCTACGGCCGCTATTTTGGATCTTTATGATAACACTTCGTAGGTTTAGGTTAGGTTAGGTTAGGTTAAGTTAACCTAGAGCCGCCATTTTAGAACTTTTTGATTACACTTCGAAGGTTTGGGTTAAGTTAGGTTAGGTTAGGTTAAGTAAAGCTACGGCCGCTATTTTGGAACTCTTTGATCACACGTTGTAGGTTAGGTTAGGTTAGGCTAGGCTAGGTTTGGTTAAGTTGCAGCCACATTTCTGGAACTTTTTGATGACACCTCGTAGGTCAGGTTAGGTTAGGTTAGGCTAGGTTAAGTTAAGCTACGGCCGCCATATTGTTAGGTTAGGCTAGGATAAGTTAAGCTACGGTCGCCATTTTGTTAGGTTAGGCTAGGTTAAGTTAAGCTACGGCCGCCATCTTGGAGGAGGGGAGAAGGAGGAGGTGCTAGAACTGTCCAAAACACACTACTGCACAGTTTTAGTCCTAGGGTCCTGAAATTTATTTTTGGGGTAGAGGGGGTAAAGACCTTTCATTTACGTTAAACAAACATTTTTGTAAAATTCTTAGTTTCCAAAATATAGACAAATTTGAAAATTGGACTTTTTTCGGAAAAATGAAAAAATGTTAAGTTTTGTTTTAACGTTAAATAACTTAAAGAACATTTGTTTGAGTCTATATATGACTTTTTAGAATGATACGTTTTCAAAATATCGCCTACTTTCACAATTAAACATTTTTGGATTTTGTCCCAGAGATCTGGGACTTGGTTTGTGGGTAGGGGAGGTAAATACCTGTCATTTATGTCAAACACACTTTTTTGTAAAATTCCTAGTTTCCAAAATATAGTCCATTTTAAAAAATGAACATTTTTGGAAAAAATGTCAAAAATTCCATATTTTGTTCTAACGATTAAGGATATAAAAGCCATTGGTTGAGTCTATATATGACTTTATAAAATGATTAGTTTTCAAAAATATAGCCTACTTTCCAAATATTTTTTAGAAAAATTTAAAAAAATATAATATTTTTCAACTAAGAATGGGATAAACGTAGGTGTTAGAGTTAACATATGACTTTATATGAATTTTTTAGTTTAAACATATAGTCTACTTTCCCCATTCACCTTTTTTTTTGAAAAAAAAAAATAATGTTCTTGACTTGACATGGGATAGAGGTAAGAGTACGAGTTGAGAGTACCTTAGAGTACTTTAGATTTTTTTGAAAGTTTAGTGTGTTGTTGTTGCTTACAAACATGGCAGTAAGCATTATGTTGTGATAAAATGGACTGATATACATTCCAAGACCAAGAAAAAAATCTACTAAATGCATTGACAATATAACTTGTTAAATAAGCCAACACAAAATGCCCATCATAAGACCCCACACATAAACTAACTCATAAGCTAATTTGTAAAATGTTAAACACTTGAATGGTGTTACATTTTAGGTAATGCATGTGAAACATGAACTCACTTGTCTTTTGTATGAAAAGGACTCGTCAACAATGACCTGTCAACAATGGACACTGCTTGCACATTTTTAATTACTACCCACCTCTCTCCACTCCTAATGCAAAATGAACATGTAAAACACAAATTGGAAAAATCCATATTTCCATATTTACAAATAGAATTAAAAAACATTAAACTGAAATTTTAAAAACTGTTTATGGGAATTTGGTAAATTAATAAATGAAAAAAAAAAAAAAAATGGAAAATCCATGTTTCTATAACATGAAATTGAAAACCTTTAAACTGACATTTTAAGAACTGTAAATGGGAAATTGTGAAATTGATAAATGTGTAAACTGGTCATACTAAATATGAGGAAGAACTATTGGATATAGAAAATGAGCTTTGTCATGCTAAAATTATTGTGTAATGAATCTACGTAACCGCTTAAACTATTTCTTAACAATACATGTAATATTTTCTACCACTTTGCTAGCACTTTTCTAGTTTGCTACCACTTTTCTACCACTTTGCTACCACTTTTCTACCACTTTTCTACCACTTTGCTACCACTTTTCTACCACTTTGTTACCAATTGTCTACCACTTGTCTACCACTTTGCTACCACTTTTCTACCACTTTTCTACCACTTTGCTACCACTTTTCTACCACTTTGTTACCAATTGTCTACCACTTGTCTACCACTTTGCTACCACATTTCTACCACTTTTCTATCACTTTAGACTGTACATATTAAATATAAAGGCCAACGCTAAATAATTCTATTACCAGAACAGATATAACCTTTGTAGTGTGCAAATCACACTAACAGGTTAGTTGTAAAATGTTAAACACTTGCATGGTATTACATTTTAGGTAATGCATGCGAAACATGAACTCACTTTTCTGTTGTATGAAAAGGACTCGTCAACAATGACCTGTTAACAATGGACACTGCTTGCACATTTTTAATTACTACCCACCTCTCTCCACTCCTAATGCAAAATGAACATGTAAAACACAAATTGGAAAAATCCATGTTTCCATATTAACAAATAGAAAAAAACAACAACATTAAACTGAAATTTTAAAAACTGTAAATGGGAATTTTGTAAATTTATAAATGTGAAAACAACAAATTGGAAAATCTATGTTTCTATACCATGAAATTGAAAAACTTTAAACTGACATTTTAAGAACTGTAAATGGGAAATTGTGAAATTGATAAATGTGTAAACAACAAAATGCAAAATCCATGTTTCCATATTATGAAATTGAAAAACTTAAAACTAATATTAAAAAAAAATTGGCATATGTAAAAAAAATCCAGTGGGGTAGTGATCATGTTGTACAGTAACCTATAAGACTAGCATAAGGATAGTTGCATGACATGTAAAAAACACAAATTGTAAAAAATCCATGTTTCGATATTAACAAATAGAACAAAAAACACTAAACTGAAATTTAAAAAAACTGTAAATGTGAATTTGGTAAATTGACAAATGTTAAAACAACAAATTGGAAAATCCATGTTTCTATATCATGAAATTGAAAAACTTTAAACTGACATTTTAAGAACTGTAAATGGGAAATTGTGAAATTAATAAATGTGTAAACAACAAAATGCAAAATCCATGTTTCCATATTATGAAATTGAAAAAACTAAAAACTGACATTAAAAAAACTGAAAATGGGAAATTGGAAAATTGATATATGTGTAAACAACAAAATGAAAAAAAAATCCGTTTGGGTAGTGATCATGATGTTCAGTAACCTGTAAGACTAGCATAAGGATAGTTGCATGTACCTTATATGCTTTGGGTATGTGCATTAGCCTTTGGATTAGCTTAAGTTAGGTTTGATAAAGTTAGGTTTAATGCGGTTAGGTATGTGACCTTGTTGTTTTCACTTTTAGGAACATGTAAAAAAGTAAAATCTAAAAATCAAAAAATCTGAAATGTACAATGTAAAATCTAAAATCTTTAAATAAGGTTTCTGCTGGTTATGACAACACGTTTATGATTTAGTCAATGTTGATGTGTGGTATCCAATTACTGCTGACTTTGCATAATCATCACCCATTGTCTTGATCAACACCTTGGGTTTCAAATTACTGCAGCGTTAGTCGTAGCAATAGAACTGTGCGCTCTCTGACAAGTCAGCAACATGACACCGAAAGGAACACCTGTGTAATATCCAATGACTGCTAACTTTGTATAATCATAACTCATTGTCTTAATGAACACGTAGGGTTTCAAATTACTGCAGCGTAGTCATAGCAACAGAACTGTGTGCTCTCTGCCATGTCTGTAATATTACACAGGAAATAACAAGACGTCTTACTGTACATACCATCTCCTCAGTTTTAACATCTTAAGAACAAGTATTATTCTCTTTCAACTACAAATGACTCGTTAGAACACATCCATCCACCAAGTTAGATCCCTTGACCTGCTCTCAAATGGCATGTTCCTCGTGTACTAGGGTGTGTGCATTAGCCCTAACCTAACGTTACGTACGAACTAAACAGAATGTGACTTGTTAGCTCTTATTGTGCACGTGCACAGGTGAACACTTGTGTGTTAGGTCATATTACACATGAACTTGCATTTTCTCACGTAAGTGCATTTCTCTGTTCCACAAGATACAAATTTGATTGCTGGATTGTATCCTGCACTGTTTATGCGATATAGCTTTGCCAGGTAGTTCTCTACATATAGCAATTTTACCACTGCTCTACCTAAGCCTTTTGCTCTTTTGGCTTTCTTACAGTCGAGTGTGTGATAGACAGCATTATCTGTATATCAAACCCAGTTCACCTTTGTATTTGTAATCCAAGTAATAATTTGAAAAGTCACAAATGTAATCAGTTTTAAACGTTATCTCTGTTTTGTTTTTGTTTAATATGTTTATGACATGCATATTAACCTCAAATCGAACCCTCTGGTGAAAGGCTAACAGCTTAACCACTGCACCACCATGCCATTGTTTCTTAGTTCGACTCGTTCTAGGCCTCAGACCTGGAAATCGAGTTAAGACTACCAATACAAGAGCTAAAAGTGCTTACCACTGCAACACAAAAATAAATAAATGGATAGCTGGTAACATTAGACAACCGGAAATGATTATATTTCTGTTAGCAATGCATTTCGTCATCAGCCTACTGTCTGAGCACTGACAGCAACACAGTTTAGTTTAGAACAAGCGAGTGTGTGTGTGTGTATTGATTATTAGCCTCAAGTATTTAAAGCTTGTTGTGTGTAGCGATCATTTTGTCTCGGTAACCACTGAGCATTTTTGTGTTTTAGCTATCCTCTTTAACCAATCAAATAAAGATAGTCTACTCTTAATTCTTGATAAATCAGAGTTTGCGTACACCGTTTCCCATTTATTAACCCATACCTGCAACCTATACTCTCTCTATACTGCAGTTTGATCTGAAAACAAGTTTCAATGGTAAAAGACTTGTCAGTCACCATACATGTAGCCTACACTAATTCTTTCTCTACCTAGCTATGTTTCATCACACATGGTAAACATCTCACATGTTCGTACCCGATTATTAGTTTATAAAATCTCAGGTCAATGACCTTGATGTATTGGGTATTTTTGGTAAATGCATTGGCCATGGGAAAGGGTTGACCATTCTAAGTCCTATGACAACTCACATGTTAATATTCAATTATTAGTTTATAAAATCTTAGGTCAATGACTTTGCTGTTTTGAATCTTTTGGGTAAATTCGTTGGTCATGGAAAAGGGTTGACCATCCTGAGTCCCATGACACCTCACTTGACCCTCTCTGATTATTAGTTAGCGAGATATTAACAAAAGTGTAGTTTGGCCCTTTTAACAAAAAAAAAACATTCAAAAACAAAATGTCACCTCAAGTCCTACGACCTCTAATACAAGTCCCATAGCCTTATTGGTTCATGAGATGTTAAAAAGCTAATTACCTATTAGTTTTGGATCTTTTGGTAATTTAAAAAAACTCATCTATAAATCTGTATTCAAAAAGCCCGCCCTCTTGCAAAAACCCCAAGTGCACATGCGTAAAAACAAAACAAAAACAAACATGTTAATTCATAGTAGCGATCGGCTCTTTGCTTGCGTATCATGTGGAACAACGTTTAATTTCATTATAGCATTAGGGGTTATGAACCAGTCAAAAGGAACCGGTCTAAAGGGATTAGTCAAAAAGGACCCGTCAACAAGGACCCGTCCACAGGGGCTCGTCCACAAGGACCCGTCAACAATGACCCGTCAACAATGACCCGTTCACAGGGACCCGTCCACAGGGACTCGTCCACAGGGGCCTGCGTGTGCGTGCGGGGGAACATACGATCACATCAGCAAATCATCTCATCTAGTTTCAAATTTAGCCACTATGGCGCGTGCAACACACAGGAAGTGCGCGGGAACATACGATTACGTCAGCGAAACATGAACTCACTTGTCTGTTGTATGAGCATCAGTTTAGTAGTGGCATCATGCACCAAAGACGTTTACTTACACACAATCCATCATTATGGTAAGCTTTTTTTTCTTATCATTATGGAAATCTCCTTATTAGAATAAAATGTTATAGTGGTTCTGGTCACTTATAGCTAAACTGTAATAGATATGATTTCTTTTGTTTCTTTATAGGCTACTACAATAAATATTCACAATGCTATGGGGGTAGAACTGTTGATTAGAGAGGAAAAAGCTCACTGAATTACCAATGCATACTCTTTTCCGTATCATTAACATTCAAAAAGTGGACACAATGTACGGTGAACTTGTATTATGTGTTAGTGAAAATTATCAGACATTCCTTTCTAAACGTTTTAATGATATGTCAGAAAAGTGTGCTTGAGGATCTAAATCGTAGTGGACATTCTCTATATCTAATTTATGAGGGTATAAAAAACAATAAATGTATTGTACCTTTTGACTTTGAAGTTAAGTTAGGTTAGGTTAGGTTAGGTAAGGTAAGGTGGGATCTGGTTAGGTTAGGTAAGGTTAGGTTAGGTTAGGTTAGGTGAAGTTGGGTTAGGCATAATGGCAGCGGTATGAATCAAAAGCCAGCTCCTGTCAGTTTTGCCTCACAAGGTTGAGTGTACCCCATTCCAACCTTCAGCCTAGAATTTAAAATCTTGACAGAGCCAGGACTCGAACCCGAGCCTCCACAGTAACAGCCAATAATGCTAACCACTACACTATAAAGTTGGGCAATATAAGGCTGGTCTTGATTGTACATTATCAATCAATAGTTACCTAATAATAATAGTAATAATAATAATAATAAGTAATAATAATAATAATAATAATAATAATAATAATAAATATTCCATTTAGCAACTACATAGCAGACCTCTCCTGGGTTCTTTTACATGCCAACATCTTATGACATGCGTGTCTTAATTTTGCCGCCTTTCAAAAACCACTTACCACGACCAAGAGCGAACCTGCAAGCTTGGGGTTGGTAGTCCGACACAATAACCACTCACCCACCGTGGCAAAACTATCAATCAATAATTACCTAATAAAATTATTTATAATAATAATAATAAATAATAAATATTCCATTTAGCGACTACACGGTCGAACTCCCCCTGTGACATTATTCACGGTCTCAGAGTGTGGCAGCCATCTTGTCCATTAGCCCCTGTGCCAGCTCTGAATGACCTCTCCATAAGAATAACATAGGGCTTGTTGCGCGTGGCGGCCATCTTGCCCATTAGCCCCTGTGCCAGCTTCGGCCTATATATCCTACTGGGGTTAACATCACAGAAGTGACAAAGAGGAAATCTGACATTCTACGGATCGGAGCGTGGAATGTTAGAAGTCTGCTAGGAAGTGGAAAGTTAGAAAACTTAGAAAGGGAAATGGATAGGTTGAGGTTGGATTTGGTTTGGATTAGTGAAATGCGCTGGCAGGAAGAACAGGACTTTTGGTCAGGAGACTATAGGGTCATTAGCACTAAATCAAACAATGGCCAAGCAGGAGTTGGTCTCATATTGAGTAGGAAACTTGGACAGCGGGTGGAATATTATGAGCAATACAGTGAACGGATTATTGTAGCAAAAATCAATACTAAACCTACGTGCACCACAGTGGTACAAGTCTATATGCCTACCAGTCAAGCTGATGATGAGGATGTTGAAGAGGTCTACGAAGAAATAGATGACATTCTGAGGTATATCAAAGGTGATGATAATGTTATAGTAATGGGAGATTGGAATGCTGTGGTAGGAAAAGGGAGGGATGGGAAGATAGTAGGAGATTTCGGATTAGGTGTAAGGAATGATCGAGGAAGCAGGCTGATGGAATTCTGCACCGAACATGAGTTGGTCATAGCTAACACCTTATTCAATAACCACAATAGAAGAATATACACATGGATGAGACCAGGAGATACAGGGCGTTACCAAATCGACTTCATTATGGTCAAGCAGAGGTTTCGAACCCAGATTTTGGATTGTAAAACATATCCTGGTGCTGACATAAACTCTGACCACAATCTGGTTGTAATGAAATGCAGATTAAAGTTGAAGAAACTGAAGAAAAGTCAAAAGCCTAAAAGGTGGGCAATAGACAGACTGAAAGTAAAGGATGTGAACGAAAGATTCAAGAAGAGTATAAAGGAAGGACTAATCAAAACCCCTAAACAAACTTCAATTGCAGACGAATGGGCACTTTTGAAGAATGAATTAACAAAATCGGCAGAAGAAAACATTGGTAGGAAAGAAAGAATAGGTAGAAAATCGTGGATCACTCAGGATATACTAGAATTGATGGATGAAAGGCGGAGACACAAGAATCTAAGAGATGAAGAGGGGAAAGCAGAATACAGACGTCTGAGAAATGAGGTTAACAAGAAGTGCAAGGAAGCGAAAGAAGAATGGTTGAAAGAGAAACGTACAGGTATAGAAAAGTGTCTGAAATTAGGAAAAGTAGACACAGCTTATCGAAGGATTAAGAATATTTTGGGGAAAAGAAGACTAAGTGCTGTAATATTAGGGACACAAATGGAAAGCCTCTAACAGATAGGGAAAAAAGGTTGAGAGATGGAAAGCTTACATAGAGTGCTTGTATAAGGGAAAGGAGATTGAGAATCATGTAATGGAAAGGGAGGAGGAAATTGATGAGGATGCAAAAGGAGATTTAATATTGAGATCAGAATTTGACAGAGCATTAGAGGACTTAGGCAGGAACAAAGCACCAGGCATAGATGATATACCGATTGATTTGCTACGCTGCATAGGAGATGAAGGTCTGATCAGGTTATTTCACTTGGTGTGTGGGATTTATGAGACAGGTGAGGTACCCCCTGATTTCAAGAAGAATGTTACCATCCCTATACCAAAGAAAGTGGGAGCTGACAGATGTGAAGATTACCGTACAATCAGCTTGATTACTCATGCTTCAAAGATCCTGTCTAGAATAATTTACAAGAGGATTGAAAGCCAGATAGAATTGGAGTTGGGTGAAGAGCAGTTTGGTTTCAGGAGAAATGTTGGAACAAGGGAAGCTGTACTAAGTCTTAGGCTGATTTTGGAAGGTAGAATAAGGAAAGATAAGAGAACGTTCATGGCATTTGTAGACTTAGAAAGGCTTTTGATAACGTTGAATGGACTAAATTGTTTGACATTTTGAAAACGATTGGAATAAAGTACAGGGATAGGAGGGTGATATACAATCTATACAGAAACCAGACAGCAGTCATTCGAGCTGAAGGATATGAGAGAGAAGCTGGTATTATGAAAGGTGTAAGGCAAGGCTGCAACTTATCACCCATACTTTTCAATCTTTACATTGAACAAGCAATGAAGGAAATCGGAGAAAAATTTAAAGTAGGAGTGAAGATTCAAGGAGAAATAATTTCAACTCTGAGATTTGCTGATGACATCGTCATCTTGGCCGACAAGCCTGAGGATTTGAATGAGTTATTGAATGGTATGGATTCCGTCTTACGGAAGGACTTCATGATGAAAATTAATAAATGTAAAACAAAAATACTGGAATGCAGCCGAAATAAATCAGAAACCTCTATGGAGATCAAATTGACAGGTGAAAAGCTGAAGGAAGTAGGAGACTTCTGTTACTTAGGAAGCAGAATAACCAGTGATGGACGAAGCAAAGAGGATATAAAATGTAGGTTGGCTCAGGCAAGGAAAGCCTTTCTACAAAAAAGGAATCTGTTGACATCGAATATAGATTTAGGTATTAGGAAGTCATTTTTGAAAGCCTTTGTCTGGAGCGTGGCACTCTATGGAAGTGAAACTTGGACTATTGGTGCAGCAGAAAGAGGAGAATTGAGGCATTTGAAATGTGGTGTTACAGGAGAATGATGAAGATCAGATGGGTAGATAGGGTTACAAACGAAGAGGTATTAAGGCGAGTGGGAGAGGAGAGATGTTTCTGGCGACTGCTAATGAAGAGAAGAGATAGGTTGGTAGGACACATACTAAGACACCCAGGAATAGCAAGCTTAGTTATGGAAGGAAGGGTCGAGGACAAGAACTGTAGGGGTAGACCAAGGTTAGAATATGCTAAACAGATTGCCTCGGATGTAGGGTGTGGTAGCTATGTAGAGATGAAACGATTAGCTCAGAACAGGGAGGCATGGACAGCTGCATCAAACCAGTCAAAAGACTGAAGACTCAAACAACTACAGACCTGGGACTTGGTTTACAGGTAGAGGGGATAGAGACCTTTCATTTATGATATACAAACTTTTTTGTAGAATTGCTAGTTTCCAAAATAGTGACCATTTTTCAAAATTCAATTTCTTTGTCCTAGAAACTTGAAATTTGGTACGGTGCCAGAGGAAGTAAAGACAATTGATTTATGTCAAAGAACTCTTTTTGTAGAATTCCTAATTTTGGAAATAAAGCCCATTTTCAAAATTTTATTTTTGTTGTCCTAGAGAGCTGAGACTTAGTGTGGGGGTAGAGGGGGTAAAGACCATTGATTTACGTCAGACAAACGTTTTTGTAAAATATCTCATTTTGGAAATATAAACCATTTTCAAAATTGTATTTTTGTTGTCCTAGAGACCTAAGATTTGGTTCGGCGGTAGAGGGTGGGGGCAAAGGCCATTCATTTATGTCAAACAAACATTTCTCTAAACTTTTTAATTTTGGAAATATAACCCACTTTGGGAATATGTATTGGAAAATTTGAAAAATACACTATTTTTGGACTGAGAGTGGTATTGAGGTAGGTGTTGGAGTTACCATATGTCTTTTTAGGATTTTTAGTTTAATGATATAGCCTACTTTCCAAATATTTTTTGAAAAATGTGAAAAATACACTATTTTTTGACTAGGCATGGGATAGAGGTAAGTGTAAGAGTTGAGAGTCATTGATAAACCTTAGAGTACTTTGGATTTTTTTGGAATTTTGTGTGTTGTTGTTGTTGTTTTTGTTGTTATTGCAGCTTACAAACATTATGCTGCCATAAAAAGTACTGACATGCTTCCCAAGACCAAATAAGCCCCAACAAGCAAGAGCAAATATGAGAGAGCTAATACAAAAGCCAACAAAAGCCAACAAATATGGCAACAAAAGCCAACAAAAGCCAACAAAATGCCAACAGCAACCTGACAAAAAAAAGCTCTACAATGGTTGTTTTTGACAGTCTTTCACGATGTGAACACCATGAGAGGTAATAATCAACTGGTGATATTCTAGCTGAGGGTCCTCTAATATACCCCTTGGTAAGAGTAACAGCTGCTTACTGCTTATGACAAGGCTGTACACTTGTCGGTGAGACAGTCTTTCACAATGTGAACACTGTTAAAGGGCGTAGTCAACTGAACATATTCTTACACCCTACTCAAGGTTATCAGGTACTTACTGCATATCAAAAGGCTGTACAATCATGTGTGTTAGGCACTCTTTCTTGCTAAGGACCCCAATATTCCCTACACAAGTATACACATGTTCGTTATGTACACTTAGTAGTTAATTGTATATTCAATTCTTATACAAAGCTTACACAAGCACGTTTTTCATGAGGTAAAACCTTGTTAAATAGCTGCATGCGACACGCAAAGTATGTTTCCGCTATCTAGCGGTGACTTTGAGAACTACTTGAACGACCAGCATCCTACCTAGCACTCCATTTCAACATTCACACACTGAACGACCAGCATGCTATCTAGCGGTCGATATCAATAATCGCTCAACTACCAGCATGCTACCTATCGGTCAATATGACAACTCATTCAACTATCTCTATGCTACCTGGCTTTTTTGGTCAGATTTTTGTTGGCTTTTTTGTTGGCCTTTATGGCATTTTTGTTGGATTTGATGGCTTTTGTATTCGCTCTCTCATATTTGCTGTTGCTTGTAGGGGCTTATTTGGTCTTGGAAAGTATGTCAGTCCTTTTTATGGCTGCATAATGTTTGTAAGCAGCAACAACGACAACAACAACACACAAAATTCAAAAAAAATAATCAAAAAACCTCTAAGGTTTATCAATTACTCTCAACTCTTACACTTACCTCTATCCCATGCCTAGTCAAAAAATAGTGTATTTTTCAAATTTATCATAAAATATTTGGAAAGTAGGCTATATTATTAAACTTAAAATCCCAAAAAGACATATATTAACTCCAACACTCTCAGTCCAAAAATAGTGTATTTTTCAAATTTTCTAAAACATATTTCCAAAGTGGGTTATATTTCCAAAATTAAAAGTTTACAAAAATGTTCGTTTGACATAAATGAATGGCCCTTGCCCCTCCCCTTCTACCACCGTACCAAGTCCCAGGTCTCCAGGACAAAAAAATAAAATTTTGAGAATGGGTTATATTTCAAAAATTAGGAGCTTTACAAAAACGTTCGTCTGTCGAAAATCAATGGACCTTTACCCCCTCTACGACCCACACTAAGTCTCAGCTCTCTAGGACAACATAAATAAAATTTTGAACATGGGCTATATTTCCAAAATTAGGAATTCTACAAATATGTGTGCCTGACATAAATGAATGGCCCTGACCCCCTCTATTCCCAAACCAAATTTCAAGCCTCTAGGACAAAACAAAATTAATTTTGAAAATAGGCTATATTTCCAAAATTAGAAATGTTACAAAAATGTTTGTTTGACATAAATTAATTGTCTTTACCTCCTCTAGCACCGTACTAAATTTCAAGTTTCTAGGACAAAAGAAAATTAATTTTGAAAAATGGTCATTTTTATGGAAACTAGCAATTCTACAAAAAAGTTTTTTAACATAGATGAATGGTCTCTACCAGCAAACCAAGTTCCAGGTCTGTAGAACAAAAATGAAAAACGTTCAATAGGGAAAGTAGGCGATTTTTCATAAAACCAAACATTCTAAAAATGTTGTATAGACTTAAAAGAATGGTCTCTATGTCCTTTATTTTATTAAAAAAACTCTTTTATTTTTTACATTTTTTTGAAAAAAGTTCAATTTTGAAATTTTTATGTTTTAGAAAATAAAGAGTTTACAAAACTTTTGTTTGACATAAATGAATGGCCCTGACCCCATCTACTAACAAAATCAATTTCAAGTCGCTATGACAAAAAATAAAAGGGAAGGGGGGAAGACGGGCTCTGCCCACTCCCTTCGCCACTCCCTCTGACGTCACATTTCGGGGCGGGGCCAGAACCCATCTCGCCCCCTACTGTAATTTTCTGTCCTAGCTACGTGAAATTTATTTTGGTGGTAGATGGCGTAAGGGCCATTCATTTATGTCAAACAAAATTTTTTGTTAACTCGTTAGTTTCCAAAATATAAACATTTCAAAATTGAACTTTTTTCAAAAATATGTAAAAAATAAAAAAGTTTTTTATAAAAAATAAAGGACAAAGAGACCATTCTCTTAAGCCCATACAACATTTTTTAGAATGTTTGGTTATATGAAAAATCGCCTATTTTCCCAATTGAATTTTTTTCACTTTGTTCTACAGACCTGGGACTTGGTTTACTGGTAGACGGGATAGATACCTTTCATTTATGTTCTACAAACCTTTTTGTAGAATTGCTAGTTTCCAAAATACTGATCATTTTTCAAAATTCAATTTCTCTTGTCCTAGAAACTTGAAATTTGGTACGGTGCTAGAGGAAGTAAAGACATTTGATTTATTTCAAACAACCTTTTTTGTAGACTTTCTAATTTTGGAAATATAGCCCATTTTCAAAATGTTTTTTTGTCCTAGAGAGCTGAGACTTAGTGTGGGGGGTAGAGGGGGTAAAGACCATTGATTTACGTCAGACAAACGTTTTTGTAAAATTCCTAATTTTGGAAATATAACCATTTTCAAAATTTTATTTTTGTTGTCCTAGAGACCTAAGACTAGGTACGGCGGTAGAGGGTGGGGGCAGAGGCCATTCATTTGTGTCAAACAACCATTTCTCTATACTTTTTAATTTTGGAAATATAACCCACTTTGGGAATATGAATTGGAGAATTAGAAAAATACACTATTTTTGGACTGAGAGTGGTATTGAGGTAGGTGTTGGAGTTACCATATGTCTTTTTAGGATTTTTAGTTCAATGATATAGCATACTTTCCAAATATTTTTTGAAAAATTTGAAAAATACACTATTTTTGACTAGGCATGGGATAGAGCTAAGTGTATGAGTTGAGAGTCATTTATAAACCTTAGAATACATTTGATTGTTTTGGAATTTTGTGTGTTGTTGTTGTTTTTGTTGTTATTGCAGCTTACAAATATTATTCTGCCATAAAAAGGACTGACATGCTTCTCAAGACCAAATAAGCCCCAACAAGCAAGAGCAAATATGAGAGAGCTAATACAAAAGCCAACAAAAGCCAACAAATATGCCAACAAAAGCCAACAAAATGCCAACAGACACCTGACAAAAAAAGCTCTACAATGGTTGTTTTTGACAGTCTTTCACGATGTGAACACCATGAGAGGTAATAGTCAACTGGTGATATTCTAGATAAGGGTCCTCTAATATATCCCTTAGGTAAGGGTAACAGCTGCCTACTGCTTATGACAAGTATGTACACTTGTCGGTGAGACAGTCTTCACAATGTGAACACTGTAAAAGGTCGTAGTCAACTGAACATATTCTTACACCCTACTCAAGGTTATCAGGTGCTTACTGCATATCAAAAGGATGTACAATCATGTGTGTTAGGCACTCTTTCTTGCTAAGGACCACAATAT
This sequence comes from Meconema thalassinum, assembly GCA_946902985.2. NCBI lineage: Eukaryota > Metazoa > Arthropoda > Insecta > Orthoptera > Tettigoniidae > Meconema > Meconema thalassinum. The sequence goes on along the minus strand of OX336389.2, from coordinate 853,039,630 downwards.
TCCCTACACAAGGCTATACATGTTAGTTCTGAACACTTAGTAGTTAATTGTATATTCAATTTTATACAAAGCTTATACAAGCACGTTTTTCATGAGGTAAAACTTTGTTAAATAGCTGTATGCGACACGCAAAGTATGTTTCCACTATCTAGCGGTGACTATGAGAACTACTTGATCGACCAGCATACTACCTAGCGCTCCACTTCAACACTCACTCACTGAACGACCAGCATCCTATCTAGCGGTCGATATCAATACTCGCTCAACTACCAGCATGCTACCTATCGGTCAATATGACAACTCACTCAACTATCTCTATGCTACATGGCTTTTTTGGTCAGATTTTTGTTGGCTTTTTTGTTGGCTTTTATGGCATTTTTGTTGGTTTTGATGGCTTTGTATTAGCTCTCTCTTATTTACTCTTGCTTGTTGGGGCTTATTTGGTCTTGGAAAGTATGTCAGTCCCTTTTATGGCTGCATAATGTTTGTAAGCAGCAACAACGACAACAACAACACACAAAATTCAAAAAAATCAAAAAAACTCTAAGGTTTATCAATTACTCTCAACTCTTACAATTACCTCTATCCCATGCCTAGTCAAAAAATAGAGTATTTTTCAAATTTGTCAAAAAATATTTAGAAAGTAGGCTATATCATAAAACTAAACATCCTAAAAAGACATATGTTAACTCCAACACCTACCTCTATACCACTCTCAGTCCAAAAATAGTGTATTTTTCAAATTTTCTGAAACATATTTCCAATGTGGGATATATTTCCAAAATTAAAAGTTTACAAACATTTTCGTTTGACATAAATGAATGGCCCTTGCCCCTCCCCTCCTACCGCCGTACTGCCCCCGTAAATTGAATTATATTGAGACCACGATGGCTGTATTGGAAAAATATGAAGAAAGTTATGGCTGTCATAGTTGTGACGTGGATATCTATTACGTAAGCACGGATGACGCAGACTTCACGCAAATAGGCTGGTTGAGCTGAGATTCTTGGTGACGTCATGATTTTGTTCGAGAAAGATCTGAGATTTACGACGCAGTCGCATGGAAACATGGAATTGTGCTGAGGAAGAAGTTACGCGATTGGAGGAAAGACTCGAACCAATGAACGATAGTTTGGAGGGAGACGGAGATTACTGAAACTACCTTATTCAATTACTTTTGGAATGCAGAATTGTGGAAATCCATTTTCAGTTATGGCATTGATTTGGAATTTTGAAGAAATTATTTTTGAGTTTTTGAAATTTCAAAATCCGTCAAGTATTGCCAAAGTTAGAACTTCTAGCGATGACGGAGAAACAAGCTATGGAAGGGATGGATACGCCCTTAAGAAGTTGATAAAAGGTCTTGCACAGCAGAGAGGAGCTCTCATATCTCATGTGTCTCATACCGCATATATATTTCTGATGTCATACAGTCGTTTTCGAGTGAATAAGTGAAACAAATTGTCTTTAGCGCGTGTGGTATAGCCCACCGCATTGAACGAGCACGGAGCGTGCCGCAGTTCCATTTTACGGTGTTTGAAACTAGGCGAAGTTGAAACGCACACATTTTCAAGTCTACAAGATAATATATCAAGAGTTGACTAATGCCTTTAAGCTAATTCGATTGTGCAGTACTATATTAAAGTGTGTAGAAAGGTTGAACATTTTCAAGAGTATAATTCGAAAGATATTGGCATTTTAAGACGGCAGACAAAAGTGATTTTCTCGCAATCTGAGAAGCACTTTTTAAAATATCACATTCTACGCTACGGCTGATACGTATTGCAACCGTGATACTACATATTGCTTTTGGTGATACAACGCTGCATTCTAACATGGAACAATATAATATGGCAGTTCTTTCAACTATTATAACGGAAATGGAGATGGATGGCTAAGGACTTTAGTGCAATTGGGACATATATCAATGGAGTGAAATAGCAGCATGGAACTTCGCTAGTCGTCTTTCTACAAAAGCGAGCATGTAGTGAACATCCAACTACACTCATGCATCGTTGTCCAACGCTGAATTATATCAAACGGCAGTGGAAACATATTCATACTCCACGAATATGAATATTTCTGCGGAAATAACTGCAATAAACTTCATGGCGAATTTCTACCAGAACTTCAGGGAACTATCAAGAGAGGCCAGGGTAGACCCGGCTCACAAAGAAGAGTTTTGCCAGAAGGATGTCTATCGTATACACGGAGCAGTGCAATTTCCGGAGGAGGAAGCAGTTCTATTCTCCGAGGGCGCTGGTTCCAGGTTCGAGGACGGAGCCCATCTTTTGGTGAAATGGAACCATCACCAGTCTTCTTTGGAAGATTTTCCTCTAGAACTTCAATCAACAGATAAGGTAGTCGTGATCGTTTCTTGTTTTATTTGAGTCATTTAGCGATATCTGAGCAACAATTTTTCCCATATTTTTGTCCCATATATATTTTGCCCCATATTCTTGCTTGATAATTCTGTACTTAGTACACTTTGATGATTTATGCTTTTTCTACGCTTTATTAAGACATTGTTATGTCAGTGGCATAGTTAAATAATTTTGGATCAGTTGAGACTGATATGTATATTATTTCAGGAATTTGCATTATTTTTGAAGTCACGATTTGACTGTAAAGTTAATGATTTTCTATGGCAGATTTGAATTCAGACAGCGTGTCATTTTTATTAAAGTAATTCTTTTCAGTAAATTACTTTGACCAATTTTCTGTCATCATCAAGAAAGAAGAATAATTAAAAGATTTTAGAGCGTTAAAATCTATTTTTGTATCGACGATCTTGGAAATACTAGTCGTTTTATGAACAGGATTGCAACATAGACATTTATCGTCAGTTCTGAAATTACCATTGCATTATAGACAATTTTATGAACTATGAACTTTGATTACGATTTATTGAATACACTATAGTAATGAACATTTGATAGGAGTTTTCTCAATTCTAGATTGGAACAATAATGTTTGCATTCCAAAGTCTAATTGTATTCTATTCAATTATTTATGCAGTTTAGATGAACTTTGTTTGAAGATAGTATTTTTATACTACGATACTTTGGTGATATTAATCTCAATTTTGATAGACCAAAAAGGCGTGTATAATCGTATTTGCTATTAAATTTATTTGTGATTGGCAAATTTGTTACTTCATATCGATTCATGAATGAAACCCACGAAGGTTAAATAAATAACAGTTTTGAAACAATTAATGAATATAAGAATTTTTGAAGTGGAACTATGGATGTATAATCGTTAGTTCAGTGGACATGTAAAAGTCGCTGATGAATAATGCCCTTGAATAAGTGAAGGAGATTCCCACAGTAATAAGAATGAAGTTAATGAATTTGTAAGTGGAGGTTTGTTGAATATATTGTGGAAGATTTTTATGCCATATATAGATTGAAATATATGATGAATTCTGGGCCTATTTTATGCAATTTTGTGCGTTTGAAGTGAAGTATTTTCCGCTGAGTTTATTGTCCAGGTCCTTTGAAAATTAATCATGTGAAATTACTGTTAAAATTAACAAGAGTGTTAAATAATTTGAGATAACGATTTTGAATGGAGGTTACCGTCACAAATAATAACAATAATTATTAAAACTTATTAAACCTGAATATAGGCTTAAATATAACTAACCTTCATTGGTCGATTATATCAACCTGATTTGAGTAATTCTCAACCGATTAAACGTGTGGTTTAATGTATTTCTAAAATAAATAATATAAATATTGTAAATAATTGTGTAAATATCTTTAACAATAATGGAAATGAAAGGAATTAATAGAGGCGTGTATAGATTTTCGAATTGTCGTTTGACAATATTATAAACAATTTATTATTGTTATAAACAATTAATGAGCATTTGTTATAAACATTAAGAGTTTTGTTAATATACTCTAAAGAACGCTAATTATAGAAGTGGATTATACCATTAAACAAGTTTTGGGATTATTAGAGTAATCCAGTAATATTTGATTGGAGCATTTAAAAGATTTGCGTGATAATATTTGAGTTGAGTTGAGGACATTTAATGCGTTTGAAAAGGAGTTAGGCTCAGAGGTTACGAGCATATGCTAAGGCTGACTGGACAGGTGGGTCCATTTAACGACGTAGGCATGCGACTTGATGTAGGGTGGATCGCAGCTGGCCTGACAACTGTATGTTAGAGGCCAAGGTCGACCACATAACAGGCTTGCAGTTATAAATAAAGTGTGATGTTTATTAAAGACGAAAACAATTGCTACATGTCTCGTTCCAATTCCCGCATCCATTCCAAGTGTATTACTATTATTACGTTCTTTATAAGCTAGTGAAAGATAAGATTTTGTATGTAACGTCTACAAGTCCTACAGGAGGACATGGTTATATTGACAATGGCTTCTGATTGCCACGTGTATTTTGTTGTCTATTTTTGTTAGAGTCACCCCTTTATGTGAAATAAATTATTGTACAGTTTAAAGTTTCTTGTTTCCGTTTTTGGTTCATTTTAAATATCATGGCGGAGGTTATTGTGAGGGCATACTTTACGTGATCCAGTTGGCAACCCATACCCGAGATTAATTTGAAGAGGTAAGTAAAGGTAAGTATGAACCCCCGTATATTTTGGTGTGTTCCACAATAATTTCTTGTTAACTGCTGTGCTCTAATCTCGGTAGTATCTGTCAGTGCCATTTTCATTGATGTAGCTGTGCCGGTGCGTTTGATTATTGGCAATCCGATTGAGGGGGCGGATATCTGACAGCCTACTATCCGGATTTACGGGGACAGTACCAAGTCCCAGGTCTCCAGGACAAAAGAAAAAAATTTTGAGAATGGGTCATATTTCAAAAATTAGGAGTTTTACAAAATCGTTTGTCTGTCGCAAATCAATGGTCTTTACCCCCTCTACGCCCCACACTAAGTCTCAGCTCTCTAGGACAACAAAAATATTTTGAAAATGGGCTATATATCCAAAATTAGGAATTCTACAAAAACGCTTGACTGACATAAATGCATGGCCCTGACCCCCTCTATTCCCAAACCGAATTTCAAGCCTCTAGGACAAAACAAAATAAATTTTGAAAATAGGCTATATTTCCAAAATTAGAAATGTTACAAAAATGTTTGTTTGACATAAATTAATTGTCATTACCTCCTCTAGCACCATACTAAATTTCAAGTTTCTAGGACAAAGGAAAATTAATTTTGAAAAATAGTCACTATTATGGAAACTAGCTATTCTACAAAAAAGTTTTTTAACATAAATGAATGGTCTCTATCCCCTCTACCAGCAAACCAAGCTCCAGGTCTGTAGAACAAAAATGAAAAAAGTTTAACAGGGAAAGTAGGCGATTTTTCATAAAAACAAACATTCTAAAAAATGTTGTATAGGCTTAAAGGAATGGTCTCCATGTCCTTTATTTTATAAATAAAACTCTTTTATTTTTTACATTTTTTTGAAAAAAGTTCAAATTTGAAACTTTTATATGTTTGAAAATAAAGAGTTAACAAAAACTTTTGTTTGACATAAATGTATGGCCCTGACCCCATCTACCAACAAAATTAATTTCAAGTTGCTAGAACAAAAATAACAGTATGGCCGGTGGCATTTGGGCGGGGGGTGGGGGGGCTAGACGGGCTCTGCCCACTCCCTTCGCCTATCCCTCTGACGTCACATTTCGGGAGGGGCCAGAACCCATCTCGCCCCTACTGTAATTTTCTGTCGTAGCGACGTGAAATTTATTTTGGTGGTAGATGGGGTCAGGGCCATTCATTTATGTCAAACAAAATTTTTTGTAATTTTTTTAGTTTCCAAAATATAAACATTTCAAAATTGTACTTTTTTCAAAAATATGTAAAAAATAAAAAAGTTTTTTATAAAAAATAAAGGACATAGCGACCATTCCTTTAAGCCCATACAGCATTTTTTAGAATGTTTGGTTTTATGAAAAAATCGCCTACTTTCCCAATTGAACTTTTTCACTTTGTTCTACAGACTTGGGACTTGGATTACTGGTAGACGGGATAGAGACCTTTCATTTATGTTCTACAAACGTTTTTGTAGAATTGCTAGTTTCCAAAATAGTGACCATTTTTCAAAATTCAATTTCTTTTGTCCTAGAAACTTAAAATTTAGTACGGTGCTAGAGGAAGTAAAGACAATTGATTTATTTCAAACAACCTTTTTTGTAGAATTCTTAATTTTGGAAATTTTCAAAATTTTATTTTTGTTGTCCTAGAGAGCTGAGACTTAGTGTGGGGGGTAGAGCGGGTAAAGACCATTGATTTACGTCAGATAAACGATTTTGTAAAATTCCTAATTTTGGAAATATAAACCATTTTCAAAAAAATATTTTTGTTGTCCTAGAGACCTAAGACTTGGTACGGCGGTAGAGGGTGGGGGCAAAGGCCATTCATTTACGTCAAACAAACATTTCTCTAAACTTTTTAATTTTGGAAATAAATCCCACTCTGGGAATATGTATTGGAAAATTTGAAAAATACACTATTTTTGGACTGAGAGTGGTATTGAGGTAGGTGTTGGAGTTACCATATTTCTTTTTAGGATTTTTAGTTTAATGATATAGCCTACTTTACAAATATTTTTTGAAAAATTTGAAAAATACACAATCTTTGACTAGGCATGGGATAGAGGTAAGTGTAAGTGTTGAGAGTCATTGATAAACCTTAGAGTACTTTGGATTTTTTTGGAATGTTGTGTGTTGTTGTTGTTTTTGTTGTTATTGCAGCTTACAAACTTTATGCTGCCATAAAAAGGACTGACATGCTTCCCAAGACAAAATAAGCCCCAACAAGCAAGAGCAAATATGAGAGAGCTAATACAAAAGCCAAAAAAAGCCAACAAATATGCCAACAAAAGCCAACAAAAGCCAACAAAATGCCAACAGGAACCTGACAAAAAAAAAGCTCTACAATGGTTGTTTTTGACAGTCTTACACGATGGGAACACCATGAGAGGTAATAGTCAACTGGTGATATTCTAGCTAAGGGTCCTCTAATATACCCCTAGGCAAGGGTAACAGCTGCTTACTGCTTATGACAAGGCTGTACACTTGTCGGTGAGACAGTCTTTCACAATGTGAACACTGTAAAAGGTCGTAGTCAACTGAACATATTCTTACACCCTACTCAAGGTTATCAGGTACTTACTGCATATCAAAAGGCTGTACAATCATGTGTGTTAGGCACTCTTTCTTGCTAAGGAACCCAATATTCCCTACACAAGGCTACACATGTTCGTTATGTACACTTAGTAGTTAATTGTATATTCAATTCTTATACAAAGCTTACACAAGCACGTTTTTCATGAGGTAAAACTTTGTTAAATAGCTGCATGCGACACGCAAAGTATGTTTTCGTCTATCTAGCGGTAAATTTGAGGACTACTTGAACGACCAGCATGCTACCTAGCGCTCCATTTCAACATTCACACATTGAACGACCAGCATGCTATCTAGCGGTCGATATCAATACTCGCTCAACTACCAGCATGCTACCTATCGGTAAATATGACAACTCACTCAACTATCTCTCTGCTACATGGATTTTTTGTCTGATTTTTGTTGGCTTTTATGTTTTTTGTTGGATTTGATGGCGTTTGTATTCGCTCTCTCAAATTTGCTCTTGCATGTTGGGGCTTATTTGGTCTTGGAAAGTATGTCAGTCATTTTTATGACTGCATAATGTTTGTAAGCAGCAAAAACGATAACAACAACACATAAAAAAATTCAAAAAAATAAAAAAACTCTAAGGTTTATCAATTACTTACATGCCTTGGCAAAAAATAATGTATTTTTTAAATTTTTCAAAAAATATTCGGAAAGAAGGCTATATCATTAAACTAAAAATCCTAAAAATACATATGTTAACTCCAGCACTCTCAGTCCAAAAATAGTGTATTTTTCAAATTTTCTAAAACATATTTCCAAAGTGGGTTATATTTCCAAAACTAAAAGTTTACAAAAATGTTCGCTTGAAATAATTGAATGGCCCTTGCCCCTCCCCTTCTACCGCCGTACCAAGTCCCAGGTCTCCAGGACAAAAGAATAAACTTTGAGAATGGGTTATATTTCAAAAATTAGGAGTTTTACAAAAAAGTTTGTCGGTCGTAAATCAATGGTCTTTACCCCTCTACGCCCCACACTAAGTCTCAGCTCTCTAGGACAACAAAAATAGAATATTGAAAATGGGCTATATTTCCAAAATTAGGAATTCTACAAAAAGGTTTGCCTGACATAAATGAATGGCCCTGACCCCCTCTATTCCCAAACCAAATTTCAAGCCTCATGGACAAAACAAAATTAATCTTGAAAATAGGCTATATTTCCAAAATTAGAAATGTTACAAAAATGTTTGTTTGACATAAATCAATTGTCTTTACCTCCTCTAGCACCATTCTAAATGTCAAGTTTCTAGGACAAAATAAAATTAATTTTGAAAAATGGTCACTATTATGGAAACTAGCAATTCTACAGAAAAGTTTTTTAACATAAATGAATGGTCTCTATCCCCTCTACCAGCGAACCAAGTTCCAGGTCTGGAGAACAAAAATGAAAAACGTTCAATAGGGAAAGTAGGCGATTTTTCATAAAACCAAACATTCTACAAAATGTTGTATCGGCTTAAAAGAATGGTCTCTATGTCCTTTATTTTATAAAAAAAACTTTTATTTTTTACCTTTTTTTGAAAAAAGTTCAATTTTGAAATTTCAATATTTTGAAAAATAAAGAGTTTACAAAAACTTTTGTTGACATAAATGAATGGCCCTGACCCCATCTACAAACAAAATTAATTTCATGTCGCTATGAAAAAAATAAGAGAAGGGGGGGGGGCAAGACGGGCCCTGCCCATTCCCTTCGCCACTCCCTCTGACGTCACATTTCGGGGCGGGGCCAGAACCCATCTCGCCCCCTACTGTAATTTTCTGTCCTAGCTACGTGAAATTTATTTTGGTGGTAGATGGCGTAAGGGCTATTCATTTATGTCAAACAAAATGTTTTGTTAACTCTTTAGTTTCCAAAATACAAACATTTCAAAATTGAACTTTTTTCAAAAATATGTAAAAAATAAAAAAGTTTTTTATAAAAAATAAAGGACATAGAGACCATTCTTTTAAGCCCATGCAACATTTTTTAGAATGTTTGGTTATATGATAAATCGCCTACTTTCCCAATTGAATTTTTTTCACTTTGCTCTACAGACCTGGGACTTGGTTTACTGGTAGACGGGATAGATACCTTTCATTTATGTTCTACAAACTTTTTTGTAGAATTGCTAGTTTACAAAATAGTGACCATTTTTCAAAATTCAATTTCTTTTGTCCTAGAAACTTAAAATTTAGTACGGTGCTAGAGGAAGTAAAGACAATTGATTTATGTCAAACAACCTTTTTTGTAGAATTCTTAATTTTGGAAATAAAGCCCATTTTCAAAATTTTATTTTTGTTGTCCTAGAGAGCTGAGACTTAGTGTGGGGGGTAGAGGGGGTAAAGACCATTGATTTACGTCAGACAAACGATTTTGTAAAATTCCTAATTTTGGAAATATTAACCATTTTCAAAAAAATATTTTTGTTGTCCTAGAGACCTAAGACTTGGTACGGCGGTAGAGGGTGGGGGCAAAGGCCATTCATTTACGTCAAACAAACGTTTCTATAACTTTTTAATTTTGGAAATAAATCCCACTCTGGGAATATGTATTGGAAAATTTGAAAAATACACTATTTTTGGACTGAGAGTGGTATTGAGGTAGGTGTTGGAGTTACCATATTTCTTTTTAGGATTTTTAGTTTAATGATATAGCCTACTTTACAAATATTTTTTGAAAAATTTGAAAAATACACAATCTTTGACTAGGCATGGGATAGAGGTAAGTGTAAGTGTTGAGAGTCATTGATAAACCTTAGAGTACTTTGGATTTTTTTGGAATTTTGTGTGTTGTTGTTGTTTTTGTTGTTATTGCAGCTTACAAACTTTATGCTGCCATAAAAAGGACTGACATGCTTCCCAAGACAAAATAAGCCCCAACAAGCAAGAGCAAATATGAGAGAGCTAATACAAAAGCCAAAAAAAGCCAACAAATATGCCAACAAAAGCCAACAAAAGCCAACAAAATGCCAACAGGAACCTGACAAAAAAAAAGCTCTACAATGGTTGTTTTTGACAGTCTTACACGATGGGAACACCATGAGAGGTAATAGTCAACTGGTGATATTCTAGCTAAAGGTCCTCTAATATACCCCTAGGCAAGGGTAACAGCTGCTTACTGCTTATGACAAGGCTGTACACTTGTCGGTGAGACAGTCTTTCACAATGTGAACACTGTAAAAGGTCGTAGTCAACTGAACATATTCTTACACCCTACTCAAGGTTATCAGGTACTTACTGCATATCAAAAGGCTGTACAATCATGTGTGTTAGGCACTCTTTCTTGCTAAGGAACCCAATATTCCCTACACAAGGCTACACATGTTCGTTATGTACACTTAGTAGTTAATTGTATATTCAATTCTTATACAAAGCTTACACAAGCACGTTTTTCATGAGGTAAAACTTTGTTAAATAGCTGCATGCGACACGCAAAGTATGTTTTCGACTATCTAGCGGTAAATTTGAGGACTACTTGAACGACCAGCATGCTACCTAGCGCTCCATTTCAACATTCACACATTGAACGACCAGCATGCTATCTAGCGGTCGATATCAATACTCGCTCAACTACCAGCATGCTACCTATCGGTCAATATGACAACTCACTCAACTATCTCTATGCTACATGGCTTTTTTTTGTCAGAGTTTTGTTGGCTTTTTTGTTGGCTTTTATGGCATTTTTGTTGGTTTTGATGGCTTTGTATTAGCTCTCTCTTATTTGCTCTTGCTTGTTGGGGCTTATTTGGTCTTGGAAAGTATGTCAGTCCCTTTTATGGCTGCATAATGTTTGTAAGCAGCAAAAACGACAACAACAACACACAAAATTTTAAAAAATCAAAAAACCCTAAGGTTTATCAATTACTGTCAACTCTTACAATTACCTCTATCCCATGCCTAGTCAAAAAATAGAGTATTTTTCAAATTTTTCAAAAAATATTTGGAAAGTAGGCTATATCATTAAACTAAAAATCCTAAAAAGACATGTTAACTCCAACACTCTCAGTCCAAAAATAGTGTATTTTTCAAATTTTCTAAAACATATTTCCAAAGTGGGATATATTTCCAAAATTAAAAGTTTACAAACATTTTCGTTTGACATAAATGAATGGCCCTTGCCCCTCCCCTCCTACCGCCGTACTAAGTCCCAGGTCTCCAGGACAAAAGAATAAAATTTTGAGAATGGGTTATATTTCAAAAATTAGGAGTTTTACAAAATCGTTTGTCTGTCGTAAATCAATGGTCTTAACCCCTCTACGCCCCACACTAAGTCTCAGCTCTCTAGGACAGCAAAAATAATATTTTGAAAATGGGCTATATTTCCAAAATTAGGAATTCTACAAAAACGCTTGCCTGACATAAATGCATGGCCCTGACCCCCTCTATTCCCAAACCGAATTTCAAGCCTCTAGGACAAAACAAAATTAATGTTGAAAATAGGCTATATTTCCAAAATTAAAAATGTTAAAAAAATGTTTGTTTGACATAAATCAATTGTCTGTATCTCCTCTAGCACCGTACTAAATTTCAAGTTTCTAGGACAAAAGAAAATTAATTTTGAAAATTGGTCACTATTAAGGAAACTAGCTATTCTACAAAAAAGTTTTTTAACATAAATGAATGGTCTCTATCTCCTCTACCATAAAACCAAGCTCCAGGTCTGTAGAACAACAATGAAAAAAGTTTAATAGGGAAAGTAGGCGATTTTTCATAAAAACAAACATTCTAAAAAATGTTGTATAGGCTTAAAAGAATGGTCTCCATGTCCTTTATTTTATAAATAAAACTCTTTTATTTTTTACATTTTTTTGAAAAAGTTCAAATTTGAAACTTTTATATTTTTGAAAATAACGAGTTAACAAAAACTTTTGTTTGACATAAATGTATGGCCCTGACCCCATCTACCAACAAAATTAATTTCAAGTTGCTAGAACAAAAATAACAGTATGGCCGGGGGCATTGGGGGGGGGGGGGGGGGGGGGCTAGACAGGCTCTGCCCACTCCCTTCGCCACTCCCTCTGACGTCACATTTCGGGAGGGGCCAGAACCCATCTCGCCCCTACTGTAATTTTCTGTCGTAGCGACGTGAAATTTATTTTGGTGGTAGATGGGGTCAGGGCCATTCATTTATGTCAAACAAAATTTTTTGTAAACTCTTTAGTTTCCAAAATATAAACATTTCAAAATTATACTTTTTTCAAAAATATGTAAAAAATAAAAAAGTTTTTTATAAAAAATAAAGGACATAGAGACCATTCTTTTAAGCCCATACAACATTTTTTAGAATGTTTGGTTTTATGAAAAATCGCCTACTTTCCCAATTGAACTTTTTCACTTTGTTCTACAGACTTGGGACTTGGATTACTGGTAGACGGGATAGAGACCTTTCATTTATGTTCTACAAAGTTTTTTGTAGAATTGCTAGTTTCCAAAATAGTGACCATTTTTCAAAATTCAATTTCTTTTGTCCTAGAAACTTAAAATTTAGTACGGTGCTAGAGAAAGTAAAGACAATTGATTTATGTCAAACAACCTTTTTTGTAGAATTCTTAATTTTGGAAATAAAGCCCATTTTCAAAATTTTATTTTTGTTGTCCTAGAGAGCTGAGACGTAGTGTGGGGGGTAGAGGGGGTAAAGACCATTGATTTACGTCAGACAAACGATTTTGTAAAATTCCTAATTTTGGAAATATAAACCATTTTCAAAAAATTATTTTTGTTGTCCTAGAGACCTAAGACTTGGTACGGCGGTAGAGGGTGGGGGTAAAGGCCATTCATTTACGTCAAACAAACATTTCTCTAAACTTTTTAATTTTGGAAATAAATCCCACTCTGGGAATATGTATTGGAAAATTTGAAAAATACACTATTTTTGGACTGAGAGTGGTATTGAGGTAGGTGTTGGAGTTACCATATTTCTTTTTAGGATTTTTAGTTTAATGATATAGCCTACTTTACAAATATTTTTTGAAAAATTTGAAAAATACACAATCTTTGACTAGGCATGGGATAGAGGTAAGTGTAAGTGTTGAGAGTCATTGATAAACCTTAGAGTACTTTGGATTTTTTTGGAATTTTGTGTGTTGTTGTTGTTTTTGTTGTTATTGCAGCTTACAAACTTTATGCTGCCATAAAAAGGACTGACATGCTTCCCAAGACAAAATAAGCCCCAACAAGCAAGAGCAAATATGAGAGAGCTAATACAAAAGCCAAAAAAAGCCAACAAATATGCCAACAAAAGCCAACAAAAGCCAACAAAATGCCAACAGGAACCTGACAAAAAAAAAGCTCTACAATGGTTGTTTTTGACAGTCTTACACGATGGGAACACCATGAGAGGTAATAGTCAACTGGTGATATTCTAGCTAAAGGTCCTCTAATATACCCCTAGGCAAGGGTAACAGCTGCTTACTGCTTATGACAAGGCTGTACACTTGTCGGTGAGACAGTCTTTCACAATGTGAACACTGTAAAAGGTCGTAGTCAACTGAACATATTCTTACACCCTACTCAAGGTTATCAGGTACTTACTGCATATCAAAAGGCTGTACAATCATGTGTGTTAGGCACTCTTTCTTGCTAAGGAACCCAATATTCCCTACACAAGGCTACACATGTTCGTTATGTACACTTAGTAGTTAATTGTATATTCAATTCTTATACAAAGCTTACACAAGCACGTTTTTCATGAGGTAAAACTTTGTTAAATAGCTGCATGCGACACGCAAAGTATGTTTTCGACTATCTAGCGGTAAATTTGAGGACTACTTGAACGACCAGCATGCTACCTAGCGCTCCATTTCAACATTCACACATTGAACGACCAGCATGCTATCTAGCGGTCGATATCAATACTCGCTCAACTACCAGCATGCTACCTATCGGTCAATATGACAACTCACTCAACTATCTCTATGCTACATGGCTTTTTTTTGTCAGAGTTTTGTTGGCTTTTTTGTTGGCTTTTATTGGCATTTTTGTTGGTTTTGATGGCTTTGTATTAGCTCTCTCTTATTTGCTCTTGCTTGTTGGGGCTTATTTGGTCTTGGAAAGTATGTCAGTCCCTTTTATGGCTGCATAATGTTTGTAAGCAGCAAAAACGACAACAACAACACACAAAATTTTAAAAAATCAAAAAACCCTAAGGTTTATCAATTACTGTCAACTCTTACAATTACCTCTATCCCATGCCTAGTCAAAAAATAGAGTATTTTTCAAATTTTTCAAAAAATATTTGGAAAGTAGGCTATATCATTAAACTAAAAATCCTAAAAAGACATGTTAACTCCAACACTCTCAGTCCAAAAATAGTGTATTTTTCAAATTTTCTAAAACATATTTCCAAAGTGGGATATATTTCCAAAATTAAAAGTTTACAAACATTTTCGTTTGACATAAATGAATGGCCCTTGCCCCTCCCCTCCTACCGCCGTACTAAGTCCCAGGTCTCCAGGACAAAAGAATAAAATTTTGAGAATGGGTTATATTTCAAAAATTAGGAGTTTTACAAAATCGTTTGTCTGTCGTAAATCAATGGTCTTAACCCCTCTACGCCCCACACTAAGTCTCAGCTCTCTAGGACAGCAAAAATAATATTTTGAAAATGGGCTATATTTCCAAAATTAGGAATTCTACAAAAACGCTTGCCTGACATAAATGCATGGCCCTGACCCCCTCTATTCCCAAACCGAATTTCAAGCCTCTAGGACAAAACAAAATTAATGTTGAAAATAGGCTATATTTCCAAAATTAAAAATGTTAAAAAAATGTTTGTTTGACATAAATCAATTGTCTGTATCTCCTCTAGCACCGTACTAAATTTCAAGTTTCTAGGACAAAAGAAAATTAATTTTGAAAATTGGTCACTATTAAGGAAACTAGCTATTCTACAAAAAAGTTTTTTAACATAAATGAATGGTCTCTATCTCCTCTACCATAAAACCAAGCTCCAGGTCTGTAGAACAACAATGAAAAAAGTTTAATAGGGAAAGTAGGCGATTTTTCATAAAAACAAACATTCTAAAAAATGTTGTATAGGCTTAAAAGAATGGTCTCCATGTCCTTTATTTTATAAATAAAACTCTTTTATTTTTTACATTTTTTTGAAAAAGTTCAAATTTGAAACTTTTATATTTTTGAAAATAACGAGTTAACAAAAACTTTTGTTTGACATAAATGTATGGCCCTGACCCCATCTACCAACAAAATTAATTTCAAGTTGCTAGAACAAAAATAACAGTATGGCCGGGGGCATTGGGGGGGGGGGGGGGGGGGGGGGCTAGACAGGCTCTGCCCACTCCCTTCGCCACTCCCTCTGACGTCACATTTCGGGAGGGGCCAGAACCCATCTCGCCCCTACTGTAATTTTCTGTCGTAGCGACGTGAAATTTATTTTGGTGGTAGATGGGGTCAGGGCCATTCATTTATGTCAAACAAAATTTTTTGTAAACTCTTTAGTTTCCAAAATATAAACATTTCAAAATTATACTTTTTTCAAAAATATGTAAAAAATAAAAAAGTTTTTTATAAAAAATAAAGGACATAGAGACCATTCTTTTAAGCCCATACAACATTTTTTAGAATGTTTGGTTTTATGAAAAATCGCCTACTTTCCCAATTGAACTTTTTCACTTTGTTCTACAGACTTGGGACTTGGATTACTGGTAGACGGGATAGAGACCTTTCATTTATGTTCTACAAAGTTTTTTGTAGAATTGCTAGTTTCCAAAATAGTGACCATTTTTCAAAATTCAATTTCTTTTGTCCTAGAAACTTAAAATTTAGTACGGTGCTAGAGAAAGTAAAGACAATTGATTTATGTCAAACAACCTTTTTTGTAGAATTCTTAATTTTGGAAATAAAGCCCATTTTCAAAATTTTATTTTTGTTGTCCTAGAGAGCTGAGACGTAGTGTGGGGGGTAGAGGGGGTAAAGACCATTGATTTACGTCAGACAAACGATTTTGTAAAATTCCTAATTTTGGAAATATAAACCATTTTCAAAAAATTATTTTTGTTGTCCTAGAGACCTAAGACTTGGTACGGCGGTAGAGGGTGGGGGTAAAGGCCATTCATTTACGTCAAACAAACATTTCTCTAAACTTTTTAATTTTGGAAATAAATCCCACTCTGGGAATATGTATTGGAAAATTTGAAAAATACACTATTTTTGGACTGAGAGTGGTATTGAGGTAGGTGTTGGAGTTACCATATTTCTTTTTAGGATTTTTAGTTTAATGATATAGCCTACTTTACAAATATTTTTTGAAAAATTTGAAAAATACACAATCTTTGACTAGGCATGGGATAGAGGTAAGTGTAAGTGTTGAGAGTCATTGATAAACCTTAGAGTACTTTGGATTTTTTTGGAATTTTGTGTGTTGTTGTTGTTTTTGTTGTTATTGCAGCTTACAAACTTTATGCTGCCATAAAAAGGACTGACATGCTTCCCAAGACAAAATAAGCCCCAACAAGCAAGAGCAAATATGAGAGAGCTAATACAAAAGCCAAAAAAAGCCAACAAATATGCCAACAAAAGCCAACAAAAGCCAACAAAATGCCAACAGGAACCTGACAAAAAAAAAGCTCTACAATGGTTGTTTTTGACAGTCTTACACGATGGGAACACCATGAGAGGTAATAGTCAACTGGTGATATTCTAGCTAAAGGTCCTCTAATATACCCCTAGGCAAGGGTAACAGCTGCTTACTGCTTATGACAAGGCTGTACACTTGTCGGTGAGACAGTCTTTCACAATGTGAACACTGTAAAAGGTCGTAGTCAACTGAACATATTCTTACACCCTACTCAAGGTTATCAGGTACTTACTGCATATCAAAAGGCTGTACAATCATGTGTGTTAGGCACTCTTTCTTGCTAAGGAACCCAATATTCCCTACACAAGGCTACACATGTTCGTTATGTACACTTAGTAGTTAATTGTATATTCAATTCTTATACAAAGCTTACACAAGCACGTTTTTCATGAGGTAAAACTTTGTTAAATAGCTGCATGCGACACGCAAAGTATGTTTTCGACTATCTAGCGGTAAATTTGAGGACTACTTGAACGACCAGCATGCTACCTAGCGCTCCATTTCAACATTCACACATTGAACGACCAGCATGCTATCTAGCGGTCGATATCAATACTCGCTCAACTACCAGCATGCTACCTATCGGTCAATATGACAACTCACTCAACTATCTCTATGCTACATGGCTTTTTTTGTCAGAGTTTTGTTGGCTTTTTTGTTGGCTTTTATGGCATTTTTGTTGGTTTTGATGGCTTTGTATTAGCTCTCTCTTATTTGCTCTTGCTTGTTGGGGCTTATTTGGTCTTGGAAAGTATGTCAGTCCCTTTTATGGCTGCATAATGTTTGTAAGCAGCAAAAACGACAACAACAACACACAAAATTTTAAAAAATCAAAAAACCCTAAGGTTTATCAATTACTGTCAACTCTTACAATTACCTCTATCCCATGCCTAGTCAAAAAATAGAGTATTTTTCAAATTTTTCAAAAAATATTTGGAAAGTAGGCTATATCATTAAACTAAAAATCCTAAAAAGACATGTTAACTCCAACACTCTCAGTCCAAAAATAGTGTATCTTTCAAATTTTCTAAAACATATTTCCAAAGTGGGATATATTTCCAAAATTAAAAGTTTACAAACATTTTCGTTTGACATAAATGAATGGCCCTTGCCCCTCCCCTCCTACCGCCGTACCAAGTCCCAGGTCTCCAGGACAAAAGAATAAAATTTTGAGAATGGGTTATATTTCAAAAATTAGGAGTTTTACAAAATCGTTTGTCTGTCGTAAATCAATGGTCTTAACCCCTCTACGCCCCACACTAAGTCTCAGCTCTCTAGGACAGCAAAAATAATATTTTGAAAATGGGCTATATTTCCAAAATTAGGAATTCTACAAAAACGCTTGCCTGACATAAATGCATGGCCCTGACCCCCTCTATTCCCAAACCGAATTTCAAGCCTCTAGGACAAAACAAAATTAATGTTGAAAATAGGCTATATTTCCAAAATTAAAAATGTTAAAAAAATGTTTGTTTGACATAAATCAATTGTCTGTATCTCCTCTAGCACCGTACTAAATTTCAAGTTTCTAGGACAAAAGAAAATTAATTTTGAAAATTGGTCACTATTAAGGAAACTAGCTATTCTACAAAAAAGTTTTTTAACATAAATGAATGGTCTCTATCTCCTCTACCATAAAACCAAGCTCCAGGTCTGTAGAACAACAATGAAAAAAGTTTAATAGGGAAAGTAGGCGATTTTTCATAAAAACAAACATTCTAAAAAATGTTGTATAGGCTTAAAAGAATGGTCTCCATGTCCTTTATTTTATAAATAAAACTCTTTTATTTTTTACATTTTTTTGAAAAAGTTCAAATTTGAAACTTTTATATTTTTGAAAATAACGAGTTAACAAAAACTTTTGTTTGACATAAATGTATGGCCCTGACCCCATCTACCAACAAAATTAATTTCAAGTTGCTAGAACAAAAATAACAGTATGGCCGGGGGCATTGGGGGGGGGGGGGGCTAGACAGGCTCTGCCCACTCCCTTCGCCACTCCCTCTGACGTCACATTTCGGGAGGGGCCAGAACCCATCTCGCCCCTACTGTAATTTTCTGTCGTAGCGACGTGAAATTTATTTTGGTGGTAGATGGGGTCAGGGCCATTCATTTATGTCAAACAAAATTTTTTGTAAACTCTTTAGTTTCCAAAATATAAACATTTCAAAATTATACTTTTTTCAAAAATATGTAAAAAATAAAAAAGTTTTTTATAAAAAATAAAGGACATAGAGACCATTCTTTTAAGCCCATACAACATTTTTTAGAATGTTTGGTTTTATGAAAAATCGCCTACTTTCCCAATTGAACTTTTTCACTTTGTTCTACAGACTTGGGACTTGGATTACTGGTAGACGGGATAGAGACCTTTCATTTATGTTCTACAAAGTTTTTTGTAGAATTGCTAGTTTCCAAAATAGTGACCATTTTTCAAAATTCAATTTCTTTTGTCCTAGAAACTTAAAATTTAGTACGGTGCTAGAGAAAGTAAAGACAATTGATTTATGTCAAACAACCTTTTTTGTAGAATTCTTAATTTTGGAAATAAAGCCCATTTTCAAAATTTTATTTTTGTTGTCCTAGAGAGCTGAGACGTAGTGTGGGGGGTAGAGGGGGTAAAGACCATTGATTTACGTCAGACAAACGATTTTGTAAAATTCCTAATTTTGGAAATATAAACCATTTTCAAAAAATTATTTTTGTTGTCCTAGAGACCTAAGACTTGGTACGGCGGTAGAGGGTGGGGGTAAAGGCCATTCATTTACGTCAAACAAACATTTCTCTAAACTTTTTAATTTTGGAAATAAATCCCACTCTGGGAATATGTATTGGAAAATTTGAAAAATACACTATTTTTGGACTGAGAGTGGTATTGAGGTAGGTGTTGGAGTTACCATATTTCTTTTTAGGATTTTTAGTTTAATGATATAGCCTACTTTACAAATATTTTTTGAAAAATTTGAAAAATACACAATCTTTGACTAGGCATGGGGTAGAGGTAAGTGTAAGTGTTGAGAGTCATTGATAAACCTTAGAGTACTTTGGATTTTTTTTGGAATTTTGTGTGTTGTTGTTGTTTTTGTTGTTATTGCAGCTTACAAACTTTATGCTGCCATAAAAAGGACTGACATGCTTCCCAAGACCAAATAAGCCCCAACAAGCAAGAGCAAATATGAGAGAGCTAATACAAAAGCCAAAAAAAGCCAACAAATATGCCAACAAAAGCCAACAAAAGCCAACAAAAGCCAACAAAATGCCAACAGGAACCTGACAAAAAAAAGCACTACAATTGTTGTTTTTGACAGTCTTACACGATGGGAACACCATGAGAGGTAATAGTCAACTGGTGATATTCTAGCTAAGGGTCCTCAAATATACCCCTAGGCAAGGGTAACAGCTGCTTACTGCTTATGACAAGGCTGTACACTTGTCGGTGAGACAGTCTTTCACAATGTGAACACTGTAAAAGGTCGTAGTCAACTGAACATATTCTTACACCATACTCAAGGTTATCAGGTACTTACTGCATATCCAAAGGCTGTACAATCATGTGTGTTAGGCACTCTTTCTTGCTAAGGTTCCCAATATTCCCTACACAAGGCTATATATGTTAGTTCTGAACACTAAGTAGTTAATTGTATATTCAATTTTTATACAAAGCTTATACAAGCACGTTTTTCAAGAGGTAAAACTTTGTTAAATAGCTGTATGTGACACGCAAAGTATGTTTCCGCTATCTAGCGGTGACTATGAGAACTACTTGAACGACCAGCATGTTACCTAGCGCTCCACTTCAACACTCACTCACTGAACGACCAGCATGCTATCTAGCGGTAGATATCAATACTCGCTCATCTACCAGCATGCTACATATCGTTCAATATGACAACTCACTCAACTATCTCTATGCTACATGGCTTTTTTTGTCAGATTTTTGTTGGCTTTTTTGTTAGCTTTTATGGCATTTTTGTTGGTTTTGATGGCTTTTGTATTAGCACTCTCATATTTGCTCTTGCTTGTTGGGGCTTATTTGGTCTTGGAAAGTATGTCAGTCCTTTTTATGCCTGCATAATGTTTCTAAGCAGCAACAACGACAACAACAACAAAACACAAAATTCAAAAAAGATCAAAAAAACTCTAAGGTTCATCAATTACTCCCAACTCTTACACTTACCTCTATCCCATGCCTAGTCAAAAAATAGTGTATTTTTCAAATTTTTCAAAAAATATTTTGAAAGTAGGCTATATCATTAAACTAAAAATCCTAAAAAGACATGTTAACTCCAACACTCTCAGTCCAAAAATAGTGTATTTTTCAAATTTTCTAAAACATATTTCCAAAGTGGGATATATTTCCAAAATTAAAAGTTTACAAACATTTTCGTTTGACATAAATGAATGGCCCTAGCCCCTCCCCTCCTACCGCCGTACCAAGTCCCAGGTCTCCAGGACAAAAGAATAAAATTTTGAGAATGGGTTATATTTCAAAAATTAGGAGTTTTACAAAATCGTTTGTCTGTTGTAAATCAATGGTTTTTACCCCCTCTACGCCCCACACTAAGTCTCAGCTCTCTAGGACAACAAAAATAAAATTTTAAAAATGGGCTATATTACCAAATTAGGAATTCTACAAAAACGTTTGCCTGACATAAATGAATGGCCCTGACCCCCTCTATTCCCAAACCAATTTCAAGCCTCTAGGACAAAACAAAATTAATTTAGAAAATAGGCTATATTTCCAAAATTAGAAATGTTACAAAAATGTTTGTTTGACATAAATCAATTGTCTTTATCTCCTCTAGCACCATACTAAATTTCAAGTTTCTAGGACAAACGAAAATTAATTTTGAAAACTGGTCACTATTATGGAAACTAGCAATTCTACAAAAAAGTGTTTTAACATAAATGATTGGTCTCTATCCCCTCTACCAGCAAACCAAGTTCCAGGTCTGTAGAACAAAAATGAAAAACGTTCAATAGGGAAAGTAGGCAATTTTTCATAAAACCAAACATTCTACAAAATGTTGTATAGGCTTAAAAGAATGGTCTCTATGTCCTTTATATT